>CM034400.1:14671666-16043333 GCA_019925095.2 Dendrolimus kikuchii
AAGATTCTGTTGTTGCTTTCGCGCACTCTGCTTAGCATGGAGGTTATTTTCTTTCACCAGAATATATTTCACTACTCTTATAATCTTAAAATATACGAACAGCTACGAAAATAATTTAGAACATAGTAAAAATATTAGCAACTTTAAATGTTTAGGGGACTGAAGAATGCTATTGAGAAAAGAAAACGCTCCCAGATAAGTACTTTATCGATGCATAAAGTATGTTATTATGAAGTTGGTTCGGTTCTAAGGCGACGGCCGTTGAAAAAAAGTGGTTGCCTTTATATGCTGAGGTATTTGTGGTATCGCTTTATTTCCACGTGTCGTAAATTTGCGACCTTCGTGAGGGATCGCCGTATTTATGAGACAGATCGCGTGAGAAGATTGTATTGATGAGACCTTACGGGATTCGTTTTACTGTTATAAAATATAAAATTCAAATATTATACGAGGAATGTATTGTAAATATAATAATTGTTACCGATAAGCAGATTGGTCGTATTTGGAAATTAAATTAAAGGAATGGACATTCAAGAATTATATATGTGAGTAAATTTTCATCACATTTCATATCAGAATATTTTTAACGGAATATGGCACGTTTTACATGTACCACACATATTAGCCGCTTATGAGAAAAATACCTCGATATTTAAATACCATATAATATATGTTATAGTTTCCAATCAACATAAAGACCAGCAGGTATGGAGATCTAACCTCAGTAGTAGGTTTTTATTGCTAAAAACTAAAGTATCTATTCTGCAGTATAGTAAAAACTTATCACAAAAATTTTAATAAGTATGTATAAGAAAATATGCAATAGTATGCATGAAAACATATACACGTAAAAATTCAATACACATCATTCTTAATTCCATACGTGTCACATTAATACCTTCATTCTGACATTAATATCTTTAGACTACCACCGTTATTCTTTTGATATTATGTTATTTTTCCATTAATTATTTTAATTAGGAAAAAATATTTTTATGGGCCTCCTACGAACAGGCGGAGGCGGCATAGCTTCATGTTTAGACATTTGCTCTAAACAAATTTTTGTAAAACATGGCTATACCCACGTAGACCGTAGTCTTTAGTTTATCTGCTTTGTCACGGACATGACGACTACCGCGGATTGGTTTAACATACTATCTTATTATATTGTTAGGAGCTGTGAGACTCGAATTAAAATGCCGTTGGAATTATTATAGAGTTGATTAGAACCTACACAAACACGTATAACAGGGTACAAATATAACCGAACGCAAGAAGTACAAACGTAATGAATGCAGAAGGTCATAATTCAATAAAACGTGCAAAATTCGTCAATATTAGATTCCCGAGTGTACACACGTCTCGCCTTGATCGTAGTCGTTACTTGACTGCTACTTCACAAATGCAAAAGAATCCGCAACACCTGGCCAATGATGCTAATGAGCGAGTACAATAGGACAGTAGGCTATTATCCACAATAATTAGAAACGTATGCCAATAAATAAGTGAACAAAAGAAAACGATTACAAATAGTTCAAATGCCGACAGGTAATAAAATGTGCTTTTACAGTCTATACGTGGAATTTGTCTTAGTGCGCCTAGGTTGTAACAATATTATTAAGTGTATTTAAATATAAATCGATGATTTCGCTCATATAACAACACCAATTTGACTTTAAGTAATTAAAGTAAGCCAAGAACTATTGTACGATACGCCTACTAATACTTTATTTAATCCAAATAAAGGTTACTTGAGATTTAGTTTTAGTACAATTATTAGTTAAGTCGATCACAAATGAAAATGTTTTAAGATTAGCCCATGTAGTAGTAGGTAATACAAGACCCTCATTACGGCATATTGTCTCACATTATGTCTTGATGAAGGGTCGTTTTACATACCACTTATGTTCGTACTTGGATTAGTTACTTTGAGGATTAAGCAGGTAAGGCCGACTCTATTTTGTTCGTCCTTCCAAATGTAACATTTGGCGTTATAGTGAAATTTTTGTTTCATGTTAATACGAAAACTTTAAAATAACTTACACAGGCATATTCAAGGGTCGCGTGCCTGTGAGACTGGGACATCATTCGCGCAGAACTTGGATTTTATATGCATATCTTCTTAGCCCTTCAAGCAAGGTGTCTAAATTGAATATTCTTTTTCCAAAATATTATTTTAGTACCAAATAATTTGAGGTTGCTTTAAAGTTTGGTCTCTGCAATGTAAAAATTAAACTAAACTAAAATGTATCTAATAATGCCGTCGGTCTGAATGTCATGTTAAATCGGGCATCTTCTTCTACGAGCGGGCGGTTTCCGCAACTCGACGACATAGTGCCTATTTTGCGTGCGAGGGTGGATGAGGGTTTACTCCATCCAGCCCAGCTCCTCCAGAAAGTCCACCAGTTTCTTGACGTCGCTGAAGACTTCTTGGAAGCTACCTGGGACGTCCAGATACTTCGCCCTGTATTGGGTCACCTCTCCGCATTCAAGCAGGACATGGGCGGCTGTTTCTTTACATCTGGCATAATAAATTCATTAAATTTGCGACATTTTTAAAAGTCAATTTGGTAACTCTGCCTATAATATATTGAAATGGATCATGCATGGAAATTTAAGATAAAAGTTTCTGTTTTCATGCCTAAAATTTTATTTGCAATCAGTTTTTTATACCTACCTGAAACTGAAATACATGTAATGAACTGAAACTGAAATATATGTGACAAATCCAAATTTATGCATGCAAAGCCGTGGTAAAGCCCTAGTTTGAATGTCAAAATATTTGAGATGGCAATAGTACCATACCGTACTGTGCTTTTGTAAACACATTCGTAGATTAACAACATGAAGTTGCTTTAAAGCTATGTTAACACATTGAAATTAGCACACCACGAGTATGAAAAGCGTATTCCCTATGACATGTAAAGGCCCCAACATGAGTTGCCTTGTATGTATTTGTCATCAATTACTGCGCCTTAGTGAACAACTCGGAATAAAGGTCCCTACTCATTACATCGGATACACTACAAACGGTATGTTATAATACAGTATACATTTGTCACGCACATGACAAGCGCCGCACGATTTTTGGAAGGAGAACTTTAAGCGTTGTATTTTGCTATGTAATATATATATATAGTATTTTGTTATGTACAAAACACTCAATACACTTTTGTTTAAAATGATTGTTGATAAATGATGATTGATGAAAAATTATGCTCTTAAAGTTTTAAAGTAAAGTTAAGTAACACGGCAACCCTGATGCGTAAGTACTCCCAGCTGCAGACCAACATTTTGGTTACGCGAGACCTCAATTAGATGCGTCGAGAGGTCTAGATTATATTATTTATACGAAAAAACTATTATTTGGGGAGAAAATCTCAACTTTTCGAGTTGCCACAAATTAGCTAATGCTGGGATAGAGATTTCACCTGACACATTTTTGCTTGAAGTATAAAACTTGAATATTTCTGGGACAGTGATGGATGTGAGTGTCCTTATAATATTCATAAATACTTGAAAAGAACTTGATTCTTATTTAAACTTTATTTTATAAAAGCATTTTTGTAAAAGGTGTTATAGAACTCCTTGGAGGCCGACAGCAAGTTGTTAAACTTCCAGTTTTACAAATATTCGGCGACGACAATGATAAATAACTATTTTCCATCAAATGAGCTGTCAGTTCATCTGCTATGTTCCGACAATAAAAAAGTATTAATGTCTCTCTATCTCTCTAAAATCAACGACACATTATGTACAATACATAATCGAAAACTACGTTATTGGTCGATGACATAACGGTTTGATGGGCGTTGTATCATAAAAAGGTATTCACTGTAGTATGAAAGGGTTAAGTGGAAACGGGCCTTTAGAGCCCTGATAAATCGCGCGAGATATCCCAATGTTTGCAGGTCATTAGAGGATGTAGGGGTCTTGATCTTTGCTTTTTCACGAGAACGCTTCCGTTACTCCCTTTGACGTTTTACTCAATGTGTGAAGGCACGCTTAAATAAATATCACACGTTTTTGTTCTCAGGTTGTTTTGATTCGAATCATTGGCCATTTATTTCATGTAAGCTTACGATGAATTAAAGAATGGATTATTTTATAACAAAGATTAGAGTATTAAATGTATTCAAGAACAGCATGTAACTTATGTACATGATCTTTAAGTGGACTTTTCCACTAATTTTCATCAGCTTGAATTAGTTTTTTTTTATCTTCAATAAAAATATGCCTAACTGATGGTGAAACCGCTTAGAAAATCTGTTGCGTGGTTTAGGAGGAGTTAGTGGATTTAAAGACAGACAGATGAGGAAAGGGACTTTGTTTTATACTATGTAAAGATATTTAATTACGTAATCGAATTATTCTAAACTAGGCACTTGGAACAATTCAGTCAGCGTTATGATCTTGGCAGCTCGCAGTCCAACTGCATCTTACTATAGCATACAAGCGTTTTGCATATTGTGGAGAGACCGGCCCTCCAATGGGCTTCCTCTTATTTATAGAACGAGAATGGCGGGTATGAAATAGCTACACGTTCGCGTATCGACAGCCTAGGTGCGGGTGACGACTAATGTCTCCGAAAGCCTTTATCCTCAACACAACACAATTTTACCGCAGCCGGTGATCAGCAGAAGCTCTCCGACGCTGGAGAAATAAATAGCTCTCATCCTTAAATTATTACCATTACCTCATGTTCAGTCGCGAAATGAAAATGTTCATCACCTTAATATCAACTTTTGCTTGTACGAGTAGGAGAAACAATACTGCCAACAATTTAATAAATGTTACGTTTATAAAATATAGAAAGGTGAAAAACACAATTGTAATGTCGACAATGACAGACGCTGAGATTAACAAGAAGAAACAAAGAGGATATAATCACTACGCTTCATTAAAATTAAAACCAATAAAAAAATTCTACATGTCCAAACAATCTTCTTAGACAAGATAGAAAATCAAACAACGTTAATTTGAAACTTTATTGTCAAATGGTTAAACATAATTTTTCGTGGAAATTTCTGTTCTGTGACTTAGTTTGAAACGGTAACATGTGCTTGAGGAACTTTAAATTAATCAACTTGAAAACTGGCGAACATTTACATACAAAGACTGTACAATAAATTTACGTTTGCAAATACTCATCTAAATTTTATATCGAGAACAAGTTTTCCTTAATGCAATTTTTTTGAACTTCATAAAAACGTAACCTTTAAAATGGCAAAAAATGCGTAGGTCGGTAAATCATAGTACCTATTATATTTATTAAACATCGTTCAAATTGCTTTAAAACATTACTTGTAATTCAAATATTATTTGCTAAAATTAACAAGCCTAGGTCTGGTTAAATTTGACCGCTTATAAAAACAGTTACATCTTCATTCAAAATGTCAAAATACTCAATAACAACGCTAGGTCCTGTTAAATACATACCAATCTTTGATATTCATTAGAATACACAAACATACGTAAACAGCATTCTATTTCGGGTAGCATTCCAAAAGAGAAATGTTATCGAATTTTTACCGTAAGATATCGTTGGCACGCTCAGAATTGTCCTCTTAAAACTAAATGCCCCATCCGGTTTGGAATGCGGGGAATCGTAAAGGTCCTTGACATACATCCCTTATCAGGAATTTTATGGAAAGCAGACGCTAGTGCCGCTCCGGGACCACTTAAAGGACTTGTCGTTAATGCACAACGCTCTAGAGAACCGAGTAAAAGGATTGAAGCTCAATCCTCGCCACAAATACCCCTGTAGAGCATTAAAAATGCTTTAAATGTAGATTATAAATTACCTTTTCTAAACTACAAAGGACTAGAGATTTACACGGGTTTCACTCGTATATCTAAACTTAGGCCTATACGGAGGAAACTAACCCGTTTTTGAAATAAAAAGTATCTCATGTTTAACGCTGTTTAATTAAAGTAGGTACACATTATAACATTTTTATAACCGCCGGTAGAGAGCGACATACTCACTATAATCAAATTGAAGATATTTTGACGAAAGGTTACTTAGAATGCACTTAAATATACGTGTATGTATGAAGAGAATAGTGAAAGTTGATGAAGCGAAAAATATATGTCTGTAACTATATATATATTATGTGTACATACATACATTATGAAATATATATATATATATATATATACACACATATATATATATATATATATATATATATATATATATATATATATATATATTTCATAATGTATGTATGTACACATAATAAATAATTCTTGTAAGGGATTAACATACTTGTAAGGTAGATTGACGGGTTTTATACGTCAGTCATCCCGATATGAAAGGTTTCCATAGAAAATATTTCCTTTACAGAAACAAAACAAAAATATTGTTCGTCGCTGTTCAATTTCCTTATTATCTATTCATCATCAACGCCATGAAGAAGCAGCAAGCAAACATACACACATCAAGTCACCTTCACATTCATATTAGTACAGATTAAACTCTCAACACTACCAACCTTTAATGAGTTTACCACGATGTTTGTGGCCTCATAACCTCTCAAAGGAAAGTAGAAATACGTTGCGGCCTTTTTAAGCTGAATAGTTTTACTATGAGTATTCTTAGCGGGATTTTGTAATGAGACGGTTAATTAATATTTAAATTCTCAAGTCGAAATTTTGTACATTTATTAATGTACACTATGTTGGAGTTTAACATTTACTCAGATACGAAGGTAATTATATGATATACTAAATGCGTGCTTTACTATATAGTATTTAGAAAGGTTATGTACATTTTGTTCCACATGCACGATCTATAATATTATAAAATTTTAAATATGCAATGTCTGTACATTGAAGGTATTTAAAAAAAAACAACTGGAATAGACTATATAAACGACGGATACGACGACACGTTGCAAGTTTTTTTTAGCTTTCTTGTCTGTTTGTTTATCTGTTTTTCGGTTTGTGTGTTTGGTCGGGATTCCCATAAAATCACTATAAAGCCGATTTCGATACGTTGTTCGCTGTTCGACAGCAGATTTTTTGAGTTAAAATCTACGCTACTATTTATCCAGGGAATCCCACGGGATTTTTTCTGAGAGCAGTTTGTTTGTTTGAGTGCATAAAAATTAGCTTATTCCGACACAGATTTCACTAAAACGATAGCATTGCTTACATTTTTTTTAATACTGCGGTACTTTGTGTCCCGGCAATCCCACGTGTGTTTCAAGTCAAAGCGTGGACGAAGTCGTGGGCATATCCTAGTATTGTATAATAAAAATTAGTCTGTGTTAATATTTTGTATTTAAGAAATATTTGTAAGAAATTTAATGAATTAAAACTACGTTTTAATAGTTTCAAGCGCGACTTTTATTTGATTTTTATTTCGACTTTTCGGCTACTTTTCAGTAACTAGCATTATTCAATGGCACTTGACATCTTTGTCTTCCCATGAAACAAATATCAAATAAAATGCCGTGTTTAAAACTAATTAAACGTAGTTTTAATTATGTGTAGTTGCATAAAATTAAGACAATCAAATTTAATGAAATGTTCTAATGCAAAGCAAATATTAATATAAATTAGGTAAGTGCTTGCTTGGCACTCAGCGCACGACGAAGGGTCCCGTAGAGGTAACAAAAATTGACTATTTTCGTTATTTGGCCACAAACTTCCTGCGGCCGGGCGGCCTGTTATCCGTGCAGGAACGGAGAAAGAATACAATTTCCTGCGGCCGGGCGGCCTGTCGTAAGAGGCGACAAAACAATCCACAGCCAGGTGGTAGGGCATTTGCCCGACTGGATGGCTACGACCCCTCATCTAAAGTATGTCGCCATAACAACCTTGAGTTGTGTTCCGGCATTAGTGACCAGGTTCCAGTCCCCTTTAAGAGAGCAGCAGCGCATTTGTAGCACCTTCGGTGTTGCAAATATCCATAGGCGATGGTAACCGCTTTCAATCAAGTGGGCCGTCTGCCTGTCTGCTGAACTCCTGCAATAAAAAAATAAAAAAACTCATAAATATCGAATACAACCCACAGGTATTGTTCAAAACAATTTTGGCTGACTAAAGATATAAAAAAAATTCTTAATATCTTGAATAAATTAACAGGATGCCAATTACTGGGGGATTCCAGCAATAGGATGGTTTTCCCTAGATAAATATCGATTCGAATGCTAGAGCCTAGCTAGGTTAATGATATCATATCAAGTCATCAAAATATACATAAAGTTATTTCTTTGTTGTTTAAAAATAATCTGCATACAAAGAAATATCGTAAATATTATATTACGAAATGCCACATCAAATTTGTCAATTTTAAACCTAGTACATTTTTTTTAAGTTTTAATAGTTCTAAGCACTGTATTTTATATAATTATGATGTAAAATACTGCGCTTAAAACTGTTAAAACATAGTTTTATTATAATTTTAAACCTGTGAAGAGCAACATTTTATTAATTTTATAATGTTGATCAAATATACGTCGCTGGTTAGTCATAAAATTACAAAATACTTCTCGTTATTATTAAACAACATCTAAAAGTAATGATACAAAACTTTATATTATTTCTGTTGCTACGCTTGTTTCGGGGCCCATTTGGTTGGAATTTTAATTCAAACGTATAATAAAAGCTTTTGTATGAGTGGATTGACGGCGAGTCGTGGTATTTCACGCCCCAAACTAATTTATACTTCCTATTTTTTAACCAAAGACGCTTTGCACTTTACCGATCTATTCCATTCAGTTTAGACATGTTATGTTTACGCAATCAATCTTCACGTTTTTAGAAGCTCTTGGGCATTCACAATAGGCATTTGTCTTCCATAATCCTCTGTAACTAATAAGTCGATTTCAAAAGTTAGATGTTATAGCACCATGCATTTTTGTTTACATTAATTTTTTATATAAAGATATTTTTTTATCAAAGGTGATTTTTTATGCGCTATTGATTTAAAAGGACAGATTTATATTTGAACAATTTTGTTCATTATATTATTACTCAGCTTTCAAGGAATTTTTAGTGGGAGCTTAAGAAGTGAATTAAAATAAACAATTGTTGCAACATTTTGAGTGTTTTTTGAATGTGAAGCAAAATTTTTGTGTTTATGTGGAAAAGTGATCATTTAAAATTTTGATTTGCAATAACCACTCAATTGTTTAGCATCAATAAAACTACAATTTGATTGAGCTGGTACTGATACTCATGGACTTCGTTCCTTCGTCTACTATTGTGTCGAACTGTACAAATATATAAATCTCACCATGGCTTCGGTAGCAACTATCTCATTTTCTTAAAAGGTAAAAAGTATCCTTTGTTCATCCCCGTTATAGAAAGTAATTAACTATTTAATTGATGATGTCTTCCTAGCCGATTTCGGTTACGGCGATCGCTTCAGTTATTGGCTGTTCGACGTTCATGCGCACGCAGGTGACTTGCGTAGCCAACCTTATTGATGAACACGCACTTGCATCTTGAACACGTCAGAACACCATTCACGAAATTGTAAGTAATAGCCGCAGGTGGTCGGGCCTTAAGTTCGTCGTGCTTTTTATCTAACTCGGTGCGTCGACGGGATTCAAATTCTCGCACTCTAAAGTTTACTTGGAATCTCCAGTCACAGCGCTTCTTAGTAAATATTTCCCATCGATTGGGATCAATATTTCACTTTACCATTTGACGTTAAGTAAATCTTTATATCGTAGCAATTGCCCACCTTGCTTGCGTTTGCCATTTGCAACTTCTGAGTAAAAGATTCGTTTTGCTACTCTTTCTTCCGCTATCCGAGAAACGTGACCGAACCATCGAAGTTGTCGTCTCGTGAAATATGCCTCTATGCCACAGACATTAGCTCTACGTAGCACTTCGGTATTCTATACGTAATTCGACCATCAGATATACATAATTTTTCGCAAGCATCTCAGGTGAAAGCGATCTAATGCCCGAATATAGCGACAATAAAGAGTCCATGTTTCGCAAGCGTACAATATACTTGGCAATACAACGGCCATGTAAACTGAAATTTTTAATTAATATTTTAATTATCGATAAACAGAGTTTGTATATAAATCTGAAAATTTAATATATTGTCTTGTATTACATAGCGATATTTAAACGTACATTTTCATTCATAATTAATTTTGTTGTCCAGATAGCGTTTATCATTAAAATGTAAACAAGTTAAAACACAATTATAATTGCTAAATCGAAAATGATATTTTAAATTCACAACCCGAAATGTAAAACTACATTTAACTGGATATTCTTTTTCCTAACGAGGCAGGAAGTTGCAACCACATTCATTCACCCGAATACTATTCATTAATCATGAATGAACCATTAATGGTTTGAATTGACTATATTTTCTGCATACACGGGGATAATTTTGCAAGGATTCACTTGTGTTTGAACTTTATCAAAGTGGGATTATTTGTGAACGAAAAGTAATTAAATTATCAGTACGACATTCCTTTTAGGGCCGATTTTTCAATAGGCAAGTAAAAATTATCAGTCGAATAAATTATAAGCTGAGTAAATTCAAAAGTGAAACCATTCGACTGTTTTACAAATCAAACTGGCATTTTTAATATTACCATGTTATACTTTATTCTATGAGTAACTTTTAGGTGGTGATTGAAAAATCGACCCTTACACATTTAACTGTTTTGAAAGGCATAATTAGTCCATAGAATACTTAAATATTTAATTATAATATAAATAAGTAAATTAAATTGGTCCAGGTTTAGTTCCTAGATAATTTCAGTCAATTATTGAAATTTGAAGGTTCGGGATCGATTAAATTGGAGGTGGAAAAAAAGAGATGTCTCATGGCCGGTCCTATATCTTACTATTCAGTCACTTGCCTTGCCATCAGTGGAATTTTGACATTACTTGTACGGAGCTTATGTCTAAATTTAACCGATAATAAGGCTAACGAAGGGTTGGGAAGACATAGGAACGAAACATGCTTACACACATTTTCGCTCAGTTTATAATTTATATATCTTAGGTACTAAGTAAGTATTCTCTTCTTATCACCTCGCTGTGATAGATATCAGGCCTTAAAAAGAACTAATGTAATCTAATTTATTCCTACTACGGGTTGTCTGGAAGAGTTAATTTTTTTTCGATAAGATCACCCTTTGTAAACAATTAGAATAGTATTATTAGTTCCTAAGTTTTTTAATGATAACTTTATTGCACATACATTAAAGTACAATGGGCGGTCTTGTCGCCAAAGGCGATTTTCTCCAGACTACAAAGAATTATTATAGACACCGACTACATTATTTACTGACTACATAATTATTAAATGGAAGATTACAGTATTCATTTATTTGCATTCGTCACAATTATATTATTAAAGTTATCATTATTACAATAGACATTTATTTGTTACTATTACAACAGTAACGTATCTATCTAGCATAGTGAGATAGGATACACCTCTATAAATGCCAATTGACTTTGTATTCTAGATAAATTAAACTAATACCTTCCTTTTGTGTACATAAGCCTGACATCATTTCAAAGGAGTCAAAATGAGTACCAAACCGGTGTTTATCGGGGGTCTAAGTATTACAACGACACTATTAAAATATCATTACAACGGCATTTGGTTGTTATAGAAGCGGTGAAGTTTTCAATATAAATTGTAAAATTTTCAACGCATATAGCAAATCGAGTATAGTTTAAAAACCATTATTTGTCTTTTACATGAAGTGCAAACTTAAAAAATACATATGCGCTTCAAAAGAACAAGTAGCATTTATTTTAAGAATACCAGCTATCTTATCTACAACCTGGTTTTAACCAAGTTACTTTAGGTCTATTAAATATTTTGAATCTATTAAAATGAAGTTCATTGTCAACTTTATTATTTATCCTCTACATATCTATATTTATATTATATAAAAATAATGTTAAACTGAAAAATTGATGGATACAAATGTAAAGGTAGACAAAAAAGATATAAATAGATTGTGTAAGGGATGATATGATGATTTGTGGTGTGACAGAGGACGTACGTCAGAATAGAGAAGTATGGAAGGAAATGACATTGTGCCTACCCCAAATAATTAGGAGGAGGTGAAAAAAAAGAAAGATATCTATATTTATAATTAAGAAAGCTACATATTAACCAGAAAACTATTTTATCTGTGTTTGTAATTTCAATTGTCGTATAAGGAAGAAACCATCATTTTACCTCAGGTATTTTTCCCTATACAATCTTCTCTTTAATCTCAACACCACCAACACAGAAAACAGAATTTACGAGAACCAATGGCTCAGAACTGCAGTCACAGCGGTATTGTGTGCGAACATTTCCATAGATGAATAAAAGAAAAGTCTCAAGTTACAGTCAACAAAGCAAAATGTTGTACTTTGCTCCTTGCCTATCCTTATTAGAAAGACGTGTGACTGCAATGCAGGTCCTATTTCAGTATAAATTAAGAATTGCAGTTTCAAACTGTCTACGCGTTTAGATAACTATACCACAGGGACAATATCTGTGGTGCAAAGTCTGAGAGTTGGTCACTGAAATAGCTAATGGAGTTAATTTAAATACAATGTTTATTTGTGTGTCATTTTTTTACAAAATGAATGGAAATAGGAGAAAATAGCCTGTTTGGATGGCTATCAACCCTGGCATAGAGTCTGCCGCCATAACTACATACTACACATTGAGTTCTATTCCTGCAGTAGTGGCCAGGTTTCAGTGTCCTCTTCTAAGCCGGCAGCACATTGTTAGCAACGTCCTGAGCGTTGTGAGCCGGCGGCCTGTCTGCTGTAATCCAGCAGCAAAAAAAGAATTTAAAAAAGAGTTTCTTGCTTCCTACATGGCCATAAAATTTAGTGGACTGATTTCTTAATTAACGAAATATGTTTGTATTTTCTAAAAATGTTTAATTTATTTTCAAGTTTAAAAATTTCAAATAGAAAAGGCAAACAAATTTATATTCGAGTTTATTTATTCTATAAATGTAGCAATAAATGATGATAAGATTTTATATAAAATTTAGGCTTGTACTATGTGCAGTTCTGTCCACGTTTACACTTCCTTAATCTTTTAACATATGCTCCGATAAAGAATAAATAGCCCGAATTCTTGCATTAAGCCTTCAATATATCTTCTTATACGAGGCTTAAAGTAATCTTAAGCTAAGTGTGATATATTATTTCTAAAACAAACTCGTACGCATCTGAAGGCCGAGGCTTTCGCGTAAATCCCCATAAAGAAAAGTGAACAAGACTTAACCATCGGGAGATAAGATACACGATCGTATCAAAATAAAACATTTCGTCCTTTCCCTTTGTTTTTTTAGATATTACTTAATGATAATCTCTTGAGACCTGAGTCGTACCTTCGCCTTTATCTAGATTACTTTGACTTCAATGCCGATATCGGATAGAGAAATAGAATAACCTTGAAAACAGGACGAATGAGTTTATAGTAATCTAGGGATTCAGTAGTCTCATTAATTATACATATCTATTTCGCCATACCCCATTATTAACATTACTTCAATACTACATTTTTTTTTATTGCACAAGTTCAGCAGACAGGCAGCTAGCCCTTTCGTGTTCGACATTTTCGTGACTCTTTTTGTTTCACTATCAATTATTTTACCATCAAATACCTCATAAAAATTATGTAATATTATTTATATATAATATTTATGTCTATTACAAATTATAAATTCGAAAGTTAGGATGTATATTTGTTGGTCAATCATGTCAGAACGGCTGAACAGATCTGGATGAAGGGCACAAAGATGATTATATAATACGTCTGGAATAGCACATAGGCTACTTTTTCGGATAAATGTACGGTTCCCGTGGGATAACAATAATGCGAGCGAAGCTGCGGGCGAAGGCTAGTAATTTAATTAAGTTAATTTTATTCACATTTGGAACTTTGAAGAATTCTCCTCTAGAAACACATCCGATATTGTTAATGGGGTAGAAGGATCTGTAAGACTACAACATTGTATATTATTCACAAATGCTCTTAGGCATTATTTCTATAAAGGAAACTTCTGGAAGTACCCGTTATATAATACTTCGGAAATCTCACCATTAGTTTACATGCTCAAAGTAAAGGTATAAATTTTAAAGTAATGAACCCCTGAGCCCTAATTTGCAAGCAATATATACGACACAACAAAACCTTCGTCGGTACTTGTGTGCTATAAAACCCTTTATGGCACGAATAACGAGCGTTATAGGCATCCTTCGACTATTTGTTTTAATGAAATAAATAGGCAATAATCTGTTTTTGTAGTGCCGTTACAAAAGGCTAAGCCTTTATGAAGAATTTAAAAAAAGATTTTGTTTGAGCAGAAAACATTAATGAAATACCTAAGAGCATTTAGCTTAGGTTTTATTTGAATATGTTTTACATTATAAAAGCGTTCTAAACTCGGAAAAAATAATAACTATTGTGGGACGCCGAACTTCAGAAAATACATAGAACGATATCAATACTTTTATTTCAGTTTCAACGTCTAAGCACAATTTCAATCATCAACTTGACACTTCACTTTAACCTTTACAAGTACACAAATCGCGGTCGAATAATCCTTTCCAACAAACAGTAGCTGTTTTATATTTTTGCGCTAAAACCTACCGATTTCCGTAAACGATCGATATCTCAAGTAGCGCCATCTTTAAACGGCGAATGTTTGCGGGAACAAGGTTTTCATAACAATACAACTACTTATATTCGCATCTAAAAATTATAAAAAAATTACTTACATAGTTTCATATAATGTATTAAATTATGGCATTATTATATGAGTAATTACGACAACTGTAGTTTTATGACATCTCTAATAAATGCATATTAACTGCCATATATTTTAGGATGTCAACACTATTTACTTTGCTCTTGTAAACTTCGATTCAATTTCTATTGAATTTCAATTAGAAAATAGCATAGAATAAGACAACGGCATGTAAATATAATATGTACATATATATTGACTTACATAACATAAATATACGTAAAATTGTCAATAAAAAGATGATCTAAAAATAATAAGTTACATAAATTTACCTTTGCTCTTTTCAACGAAATAAATATAAGGTAAATTTCCCAACACCTATTTATTTTCTGACAATCTTTGAACATTTCTTTGTGTCAATAATATTTCGAAGTAAGAAATATGAGGAAAGCAACAAAATATAAAATTGGTACGAAGTGGGAATACACAATGACAAGTATGATTTCATTTACTTACATTATAATGCTTTTTTCTTTGAACTATGGATATTGTTTACGCGACAGCATCGTCAATTCTGCCATGATAAATTGTATCTTCATATAGTTATTGTGAGCTATTTCCATGAAAAACGGCCTTTGCGGTTATCGGCCCTAGTGATTGAGTGAGCTAAGCCTTTGCCGGCCTACCTTGCTCAAACGTAGTCTCCAAGTTACATTTTTGCCATGGTAAATTTCATAAATGCAATTACAATCCCTAGCATTCTTTTTACCGACTTTCAGAAGGAGGAAGCTCTCAATTCATTTGTATGTTGTTTTTTTGTTTTTGTATGTTCGTTACTCGATTTTTCCGTCACTGTGGACGAATAAAAAAAATTAAATCTAAAGAGTATACTCCTGAATTGGTCCCATAGACACTATGTCAGTATCTGATGAGTGGAGGGAAATCGAGAGAATCCCATGAATATTGTTAACCGACTTCTTTGTTACACGATATCTCAGTCAATTGTGGACTGATTTAAAAAAAAAATCCCACGATAACACCTATATGTACATAGTCATTGATTTTATTATGTATTTACACATTTTGCTAGGTACGATACTACTATACTGGTTATATATGAGTGTGTAAAATCTTTAGAATGAAGGGTTTCGTTAAATTATTTGAAAACCTTGACTTCAGTAAACAAAGTCCTTTAATTTCTCAAACAATCTAAAAGTTTCAGAAGAGCCTTGAAGGAAAATAGCGAGGATGCTAAAACAAACATGAAAGCAATTAAACAATATAATTATAAACACAGTATATATTTTTAAACTTAGTTTCACGCTCTTTTATGTTTTATGCTTATAAAGAAGCGTACCAATTACAATAAGCTATATATATATATATATATATATATATATATATATATATATATATATATATATATATATATATATATATATATATATATAGTTCAAATTTTCAAATATGGAAATGAATTTATTTGCTCTCTAATCATGCCCTTGGATATTTGGATTATTATAAGGATAGAATATATTTAAGAATTACAGCGGGATACTGAAGCCTTGTGCTGCCGGCCGTAACTGCGTCAAAAGAATTAAAAAAAACAAACATAACATTGAAACATAATGACAACACAGTTAAGCTTGAGCAGAAAAAAAAGTGTGAACGAATTGAAAAATCGGCTCGTAAAGTAGTTCAATTTACGTGTAACAGTAGTAAGGACCTAAAAGAATAAAAGTCTATACTTAGTGATCAAGGTTACTGAAATATGGCCGAAACGTCAAAATAAAAATCAAATAAATGTAGTGTCTATATTGTGTATTAGTCGCGAAAACTTAAGAAAATACTTTATATTGAGTTGTAAACACGGAAAGAGAATTTCCTCCATGATTGTAAATTTAAGTAAGAATTACTTGATGATACTGATTTTAAATTACTCAATCTCTCCTGATATGAGAAGCCAAGGCTGAATTCTGGAGTTCAGTGTTTGATTGTTATCAGATTGTTTGCCCATGAGACTTATTATACCTCTACATTTGGCTGCTGACAGTTCGAATTGTCTCATCAGCGATCATGCTCAAAGGCAGCTGATAACCAAATGCAGAGATAGCCAAATCAAACTGACACAGCAATCGATCGTATCAGCGGGGAGTTTGGTGCGATGTCTGCACAATGAATTGAAATTAGCGACAGCACAATTGTCGAAAATCGATTAAATTAAAAAAAATAATAACTTTCGGACGTAAGCAAACTTATATGCAGGGTTCTTATTCTAGACTTTGGTAGAAGCTTCGTAATTTTGGAGACAAAATCCTATCTTTTCATAATGAAATGTGAATTATGTCTACATAATTCGCTTTTCATTATAATATGATTGTAAGCCCTAAGGCTATAAAAATAATAATAATAAGATACAGAAAGCAGCATTTTTGGACACGGCACGAATTGTGAGGAGGTTCCTGCCTCTGGAGACCAACCACCGGTAGTTTAGACCCCATGCCCCGCTGCCGGCAAGCTGCAAGATATTTTTTTTTTATTAAATATGTATTTTAATAAAAGAATAATCTTTTCTATATTTTTTTATAAAAATGTCTTTATATATATATATATTAAATATAACATTTATGGACATAAATAAATGCTTATAATAATAATCAGCAGACAAACACACACATTGTATATCCTCAAGCTAAGCAAGTTACGCTTGTGTTATGGGTAATATACAACGGAACACTCTAGAGCCGATCTTAGACACTCAGACCATAAACAATAACAGAAAGGTCGTTTCTAAAATGTATCATGCCAGGAATAGTACTCTGAGTCTCTGCGTTACCGCGAGTTCGACCGACTAAGACTTAGCCCGATCAACCACAGAGGCGGTCGTTGTAATTAAAAAATGTACAATTAGAGGAAATATGCAATTTAATTACAATAAACAAAGTATTTATTAGAAAATAACTCATATCTCAACTTACGGATCTACTCCATGTTAATTTCATCGAAAATAATTCTAAATTCTACCTTGATTTTTTTACTTACATTTATGGAGAGGACATAATTTTTATAACTTCGGGAGCTAATAATATCTTTCCACTCTCCACATTCACGATTATATTAACAATTCCCCATACGACTACGTAGATTAAAAACTTTCAATCCTTAGTATGTGTGTGGCAGTCACCCTTAAAATCTTTATTTTTTACATTTTCACTACACTATTGAGTAGTGACGAACAGACATGTTACTTCTGAACTTTATCCATTCAGACCTAGAAGTTTCTGAGCAAAATTGACTGGCACATAACCAGACAGACGGATAGTAGATTTCAAACAGGTTCCATTTTAGCCAAAATGGCTACGAATCCCTAACAAGGGACTAATAAATAAAACGCATAAAACCAAAATAAACCAAATTACTTCATTGTAATATTAAAACGAACTTTTACATCTGATAGCCCATGATTTCCTAAGGGAGTTTCGTCATAAAGGTCTGCAGATGATGTCATTACGGAATCCTTATTAAATTGATTCGGTTCTTTGTGTAACTCGACCAAAATAACTAAATGTACATAGATAGAGTTATACTTAATACCTATGGCAGCACTCACGAAGCTTAAAGCAAGGGTAAATGAGATAACAATACGAATATATGTACATATTATTTTTTATTAATTCTCTCAAGTTATACTCTACTTTGCTGCGGAACAGCATGGAATAAAGACGGTAATCTCCATATACAGGTCTCATTACGATATTTTACTTCATTATCAACTCGTATTTATGATAACTTTCTAGCTCTAGTTTCTATTTGAACTACTCTCAATGGCAGGATCATCTGACTAATATAGAGATTTTTACATTCAAACACTTGATCACTGACCATTATTTATCCATTAAATAAAATTTGTTGCAGTAAATGGAATTCTATTATTGTTCGTATGTAATTTATATTATTATAATCTATTTAATTATGTATATCTATCTATATTAGTTTATTACTGTTATTATTTTGTTTTTTTTCTTTAATTACTACTGAATTAGTTTTAATTTAGTTAAACCACCAAATGTTGTTTAATTTTTCTTGTAATGTCTCTTTGAACACCGGCTTGCATGGAAGAGATCGCTATAAGCGATAAGACCGTACATTGTTCTAATGGAAATCTATTTATATTAAATGTCTAGATTTAAGTTATAGTGAATAATAAAGAGTTTTCATTCATTCATAAAGATTTTTTCAAAGGTCTGTAGAGATTAAGAATGAAAAACATTAGTGTGGAAAATCGTATCGTATCATAATATCACCTTCAACATGCAGTGTAACTAGTGACAAGTAAGAAGAACTTGCACTGCGAAGAGCGGAATGGGATACACAATTAAAAATAGCGCCAAGGAATGTTAAACTATTCAAATCCCCCTGCTACATCTGGGTTTATGTTAGCGGCTGTTCCCAATACGACTTAGGGTCGATTTTTTAATCATCAGATAAAAGTTATTCATCGAATAAATTATAACCTGATGAAATGTAAAAGTGAAATATTTCAACTGTTTTATTCACGCAACTGTAATTTTTCATTTATTCATGTTTTATTTTAGTAGATCAATAACTTTTATCTAAATATTGAAAAATCGCACCTTTAGAGTTCTATTAGCGCCGTCAATGATTAGCTACATTAGTGTATACACAGGAGTTACACCTGTCAATATTTAACATCATTATCAATAGCGCATCTCAAATAACAGATTGAATCCTTGAATATAGTTGTGTCACACATTCACTAACACCGATATTACCCCAGGTGTATATAACAGGGGGCATAACGAAGACGTTGACGCCAGAAGTCAAATCCGCAAAACGGGATCCAAGCCCCTTTCCATATAACACCAATAGATGGTTATACATATACTACTTCATTTGCGGCCGAACTTTCAAGAATAAGTTCGGTTTTCCAAGTGATTCTCCTGACCATACCAGAAAGTAATCAATCAATATCTTTATTTGCAAGAATGTAGTTTATACAGATGTTATAAAATTGTACATGCACTGTACATTGTACCCTACAGTGGTATATAAAATGACTTAAATACTATAATTAAATTTAGATTAACATTCTAATTTAGGAAAATGTCAACTAAGCTTTATTAATAAACAAATGTTTGTCTAAAAAAATTAACAAATAAATTACTAAGCTTTTCCACATAGATTAACGGCCTTACTAACTTATAAGAATCTCGTTAAGAAACGATGAGCCATCTCTTAAGTAAGAGAATCAGAATTACATCCTAATCAATGAATATCTTTTTTTGTCACTTATAAACGTGTATTGCCTGTTGTTCACCTAAGAGGAGCACAGATAAACGAAATTTGAATGATTAACGTAGGTTGTACCCAAAATATTCGACTAAAGAGGAGTTTATGGGTAAGATTTTCACTAATCAGTTGTTGAGCAGTTTATTTAAATTTAAGAAACTATTATAAGTAAGGCTCTATAACGATAAGCACTTTTGGTTAGTTATTAGAAACATCAGAGAGGTCATCATTAATGTTCCATGCATATTAGATCAAAACATCTGCCTAAGCGGTAAGTGCGGATGAGATTCTAATCCACGTCATTGGAGTGAAACGCAGATACCTCAACTACTAAGCTGCTCCTATTTAACCTTTATCTCGCTATTGCTGATGAGATAAAGAAAAAGGAAGATATTTCAAAATTTAATTTGAGATTAATCTTTGGAATAGATATGAAAATTACTCTCTTTGTAAAAGTCTGTAAAATTACTAAAAAAATATAATTTTATTGTGAAATTCGTAATTCCCTTTATTAGTAAAAACCAAGCTACCTACCATACCTACCAGTTTTCCCAGATGTTACGACTTCGTTTATAAAATATGTAAATTATTACTCCATAATAGCAATACTTGTATTATTACTCTTTAATATAATGATCATCAGCAAATTGCCTTCATCTATATACATTTGACAATTTGAGACTATATTGAGAGTATTTTTGAACTATCGTCGTAAGCTAAAATCTTCAATAAACCTTAGTAGAATTGTATAACCATCTCTTGAACGTATTGGTGCAAATGGAGCCATAAAATGTGTGAGCGAGGCATTGGTTAACAAGAAATAGATCGGCTTTCGGCTAAATCTAATTTAGTCACATTTTGAGGGTCCAAAGCCAACTTTCCAGAAACAGAACCATTCCACAATAATTATGACCGTCCGTCGTTATTTCTGTTCGTATAAGTATCTATGTCTATTATATTGCTTAAAAATTACTGGTATACGAATGAAATTTGTCAGTAAGGTTTACTGTACAATATGTCGCTTTTGATAATTCATAAATGGCCGCCACGTATGTAAATGAAAAATGATTTTTTTGTACAGCAGCATAATGTCTTATTGTTCAACAGTTCTTGAAAACTCATAACAACGTGCTTTAATAAATAATGAATTTTATTTAAGTCAATAAGTAAGGAGATATTCGATTCCAAACTCCTAAGCTTTATCTCCCCCTCCTAATTTTTCAGTTATAGAGTCAGTAAAGTATACATACCAATGTCGGGGTTCCCTTCAATGATTGGCCCTCTATTAGTTTATATGCAAAACATAAGGAAATCTTAACATCTCATTTTATTTTGTAGCTATGCAATAATGAAATTAAAAATATTAAGAATTCTTAATATTTTGAATAAATTAACAGGATACCAACCAATGGGGGGATGCTACTTTCCCCTATATGTGTGTTCTCATAAGTTATATGATGCTAAGGAAAATCTCTTTTGATTTGATCAATAGGGCGTAGCTCCGTTAGGGTCAGGTAAAGTGACTTAGTTTGATTTATACGACGCGATCAAACTGTCGCGCAACATAAATGCGATTGATGGCGAACTGTCGGGTACTCAACGAGATATCGTTTGGTCGGATCGCGATTGACGGGTTTTCTACTTTGAATTTATCGCGCCACTGTTGATGTATGCATCATTATTTAGAGCACTGAATGGTATGTTAAAAGATTAAAATAAGATGTGTTTATTTTGTACAGACATTCTTAAATTCACCAAGAAATGTTATATTTATCTAATTAGGAAGTGAATTGCAATGAATTATAATGAGAGCAGAACATCAAGTTCTATATTGCTAGGAACATTTATTTTATCATACTAGATTCTTTATTTAAGGTCAATTTACATATTGTTACGAGTTGCAGGACTCGAATTAAAATGCCGTTAGAATTATTATAGAGTTTATTAGAACTATACAAACACGTATAACACAGGTACAAATATAACTGAACACAACCAGTCCAAACGTAATGCACGATTCGATAACCCGCACAAAGTCCGTCACTAAATAGATTACCGAATCTACACAAGTCTTGTTCCGCTTGTGGTTATCACTCGACTGCCTCGTCCATCAATCGAGTCATTGCTTTATACTGCACGGATGCAACAGGTCTGCTCGTCCGCGTGACCGAATTTTCTAGAATCACACCTGGCTAATGACTGCCATAAAAGATTTAAAATACACAATGGGCTGTTTTTCTAATCACAACTTTTAAACACAAAATAAAAAAAAGAAGTCCATTTGCCTTTGTCGGCACCTCGGTCGTAACAATATATATAAACCGTTGTTCAAACGAATCGGTATGAATAAAAAGAACATCTTCAATTATTTCTTATATGACCTTAATTAAAGAATAAGAAGCTAAACGACATACAAATTATTTATCTATATACAAATATGATGTAAGAAATCTTCCAGTTTTTCGGATGCACTTCCCGAAAACAGCGCGAATTGGAGAAGATAAAGTAGTTAATCGGACGCCTCGATCGCAACCTGAATCTCTAACATTAGTACGACGTTTGGGAAATAAATCTTAAACACCTCGTGAACTTTTCAAGAAATTACTTAAAAAAAGATAAATAAATAATTGTGTTCAATAAAAAGAAACCAGTAAAGTGTATGTTGGACCATGCAAAATAAACTTATTGGAAATAATGTTTAGCGTTTATGTTATTTAACAACGAAAGTCTGAAAGACGAATTTCGTTGAAAGTGTACCATAGTTAATAAAACATGAAAACAAAAATAAAGATTTCAATTTTTAAGAATAAATTATTTAATACCAAGTATATTTGGTCAAACATCGAGTCAAACGAGTCAAGTTATGATTCATTTCTCTCGAAGTAAAACTCGTGTTGGATATTTCTACCAATAAATATATGGTCTAAGCTAAAGAACATAAAGTCATGAATATAGTCGTACTACAAGATCCCATAATTTATAGAATTGAATTCTCGGTTCATTGTCACAGCACAACATTGTGAAACAGAGTACGAGTTTAACAAACAGTTATATTGAATCGTTTCAAAGTTTGTATGGGAGTTGAATTGTATGGGGCGATAACTTACACATGGACTTATCTATAATATAAAACTGGATGAACTACTCTTAAATATTATTTATTAGATAGAATCGAAATATATAGGTACGTCAAATTTTACCAAAGACAGATTAATAGAACAAATAATGGTGAAAACATCTATAATGTCAGCCTATAAAAGTTCCAGTGCCGGTCTCAAGACTCCCCAATTTCAGGAGTGTAGACTGAAGAACTACGCTTCAGCAAGGCGGACTGAACAGTTTCACACATCGGTTATCTCGATAGTTTTATCACGCTTTCCTTCTTCGCCAGGATGTTGTGATTGTAATAACTCACTCATTAGGTAAGAAAAGTCTAAGCACTAAAATCCCTAAAGTAGTTTCCAATATGTGCTCCAGTCTGGGTTCAACTGAGATATGTTATTAATGAATGCGTTAACCTACTTAGTTTCGAAATTCGGCAGTCTTCCAAATGGAAATAATGTTTGAAATTCACATACTCATACCATCAACTTTGTCGGAGACCGGAGTTGCGATGGTCTCGAGCTTAATGTCAATTAAAACTCAGCCACCGTGCACACAGCCTCATTTAATACCTTAAACACTTTAAATAGCGCGTCCAAATTGACTATAAATGTAAATAGAAGATTTATACAATTGTTTAAATTTGTATTATTCATTAAGACACTGAGGATGGAAATGATTACGTAGTCCACTTAGCACAAAATCAAATATTAGATACTCTTATAATAATTCAGATCAATTTTCTTTAAAAGTATTTTTATGTTCTACAACCTTGATTATTATTATCAGCAAATAAAACAAATTTTAACATCTGACTGACCATAGTAGGTACACTAAAAAAATCAACCCTCAGTTCCATGTATGGTGGTTATGACGATTTCATCCGGATTCTGTTTTTACCAAAATGGTTATGGAAATCTATGTATAATGATACCATGTTGTATGTAAGCCTGCTCTGACACAATAACATAATTGCGCTTCGCTCGGCAGATGGTATATGATGAATGAATAAGTTAGGCTTAGTTCACAATACAATTCGTCCCCTATTGAACAAATACGTTCAAACTGCAGTTATGTAATAGTTCATACACATTTAACCCCCATACGTCGACCCTTATAATAACCGTTCGTGCCATAACTCTGCTTCAGGTGGAATCCCACAAGATTAACTGACTAATAACTCAAAGTACGAGCATAACTGGGACCCATTCTAATATACATAAATTCATGTTGCAGTTAATTTATTAATATAGGTTCTTTTATAATTATGCTGAGATATGTGTATAATTTTAACATGCTTTAAAAGAAATTTGATTCTAATTACATGATTCTAGAAGTTTGTTATTAAAAAAAAATAGGATGTATTTCCCCTAAGTGAAAAAAAGCGGAGACTAGAAAGGCGTATCAGTGAAAATCATCATAGCTCTCATATATAGGTCATATGACAAAATATACAGTGAAGTAAAGTGAGACTGAGCGAGGGCATTGTCAATTAAATGATTAACACCTTATTTGTCTATTCCTACCGTGTTTTTTATTCCCCTTATCTCTGGTGCAAAGAATATACGCCGTTTTTTTTCAAGCTTGTAACAGTCAGATAAATGGTAGTCTATAGACAACTGTATATAAGAATATTGAATACCTTAGCTGTTTTAGTTTTTTTAATAAATTTGAGAGATACATACTCTTGCATATCAGTAAAACCATCGAATTCAAAGATTTAGCTTAATAATTATATAAAGAATTGTAAACATTAGAAATGTTTCTAGGTATATCATTAAAATCCCGCTTCAACAAATATACGACAACGCATATAGATCACTATAACTTTACCAGTACGAGGCAAACTTTACCCTAACGCTACCGTCTTGCAACTAAACTCAATGCTCAGCTTTGTTATAATAGAGTTACCCAGTAAGGTATTGTTAGAGCTCTGTTTAACCAGACAAACAGTCTTGAAATTATCGTTAGTAATAAACGTTGGTTAAGCAGTTAGAACTTCGAATTCAAACTTGCCTTGCTAGAGCATTTTGAGGTAGAGCTACATACCTGAAACAAACAAGAAACAAAATTATATAAAAAGATTGAACAAATAATAATTACCAAATTATTCGCCTTGCTGTCTAATTAAAAGTTTTAGATGCCTCGTTAAAGTTACTGAATAGTTTTAATCAAACAAGAATTATCGTTATTTAACAAAAAATTAATATGATTTTAAAATAATCTGAAAACACAATAACATGTATACTTTTATAGGTAATAGGTGGTGCAAGAAAAAGACAATAGATACATAAATACTCAAACAAATTTAAGAAATAAATATACAAATATATACATAATCATTTCCCTTAAGAGAGCAGCAGCGCATTTGTAGCAACTTTGCTGTTGCAAATGTCCATAGGCGATAGTAACCGCTTTCCATCAAGTGGGCCGTTTGCCTGTCTGCTGATCTCATGCAATAAAAAAAATGTATATATATATATATATACAATGATACGTAAGTTATTATAATAAATGTATTATCATATCGCCATCAGAACTGCAAACACTAGTCACAATGATGAAAGATGACTGTCAGGCGAGAGGCTTACATTTGAATGCGAAGAAAACAAAGGTTATGGTGTTTGAAAGAGAAGAAACCAGAACGAATGCAAGGATAATGGTCGATGATGTTATGCTGGAGCAAGTGAATGAGTTTGTATATCTTGGATGTGCTTTTAGCAGGGATGGAAGGTACACCGCTGATATAGAAAGAAGAGTGAATTTGGGGAATAGTGTGAATGGAGCTTTAGGTAAACTTCTAGGCGCTAAGAACCTCAGCCAGAAGGCCCAGCTCACCGTACACAACGCGGTGCTGGTACCTATGCTCACGTATGGAAGCGAGAGTTGGGTATGGAAGAAAGAGCATGAAAGTAGAGTAAACGCGGTCGAGATGCGAGCACTGCGCAAAATCTGCGGAGTGACGCTTGCGGACCGCGTTCGTAATACCGAAGTAAGAAAGACAGTTGGTCTGAAAGAGAGTGTCGGGGTGAAGGTAAGGAAAGGAATGCTCTGGTGGTTCGGACATGTAGAAAGAATGCATGATGAAAGAATGACTAAACAGATATACAATGCAAAAGTGGATGGATGCAGAAGTCGTGGAAGGCCACGACACACTTTCCATGATCAAATTGATCGTGTACTAGCAGAAGGTGATGTTAGGAGCCTTAAGAACAGACGAGCGTGCATGACAAGAGTTATGAATGTCAAAGAACCAAGTGAGGTGTGTAAGAATAAGCCTAAATGGCGCTCTGTTGTTCGTGCCTACCCCGCAAGGGAACTGGCGTGAAGTTATGTATGTATGTATGTATGTATTATCATGATTATATTCTATTAATCAGACAATAGCTATTTGTGGACAAATATTGTTTTCTGAGCAAATTTCTAAATGTTGGTAAGGATACCTCTCTGACAGTAAAAGGCAGCATATTCCAAATTTTGACAGCCTCCACTGTAAAAGTGTAAAAGAATTATCATAATAGGATGAAATGTGTGCAAGCGTCATAAGTTTTCGGTACCTATCATGGCTTAAATTGTGGGCAGTGGATAGGCAAAGGAATTTAAAACGTTCCTTAAGGTACTGCGGACTATTAGGCGTAAATAATATGTTATAAAAGAGAGTGAGAATGTGAGTATTCCGGCGAAAATGAATAGGAAGCCACTTGAGTATTTTACGATAGACGGAAACATGGTCATATTTTCGCAATCCTAATATGAACCTGATACTTTTGTATCAGTATTCTGAAGCCGCTCAAGCTTTTTCAGCTATTCTAAAGTTAAATTTAGACAGCAGGCGTTAGCGTAATCAAGTATGGGAAGCAAAAGAGACTCAGCAAGCGTAACTATACGTTATTTAGCGTACTATTATTGCTTTTCTACACAACTTAAAAATAAAATTGTAGTTTTATTTAATGTATTAGCGTGTAAAAGGGAAGTACAAATGGCAGTTAAATCGATTTCCTACAAAAACTTTTAGCTAGACAAGATTTATCGTTGAATTTAAGATTAATTGCGTCTTCTCTGCAAAAATTATATGACATTTGACATTCCATACACTCAAGAAAACTCTCTCTAGAATACTTTTATACAATTTTGAAAACAGTTTACCTATATTTTTGTTCAATCCCCAGGTATTCGGTAAGGCCAATAACGACTTACCTAATTTATTTCGGGTCGTAACCACTTTATTCATGCTGAGTACCTATTCACAGATAACATTCAAAACTAGCCTACGTGGCTTTGTTATAGTACTTAACATAGCACACAAAACTTAAACTTAACCAAATAGAAGTGTATTGGGCAATTTTTGGGTTAGTTGTGGGTATTTTTAGGATAATGTAGAATCGAATGTAAATAATTAAGAATAAAAAAGCTTGATAAATGAGAGGATAACAGTTCTCAGTATTCCAGAGTAAGTCGTCTTAAATTCGTCTTTTTAATATATTATAGCCACTCTTTTGGCCAAATAAATGAATGTAATAATTCTAATAAAGCCCTAGAAATTTTCTGAGTGAAAATTACGTTATGATTCTCAGACAGAATAAAAGACTTGTAAATGACCGAAAATTAATTAGAATGGACTGTGTGGTTTAGTGATGCGAAAAATCGTTATAAAAGCTATAGAACAGAATGTTTAAACTATTTATATCTTCTATTGCTATATATTTCTTCATCATCCCAGCGGTAAACCTGGCATGCGTTCGGAGGTTCGAAGCCACTTCGCGCGGTCTTCGGTGTCCCTTGTGAGACCGCTGATACGCACGTCGTCCCTTACTACGTCAAGCCAGCATTTCTTGGGCATACCCCTTCAATCGGGTCCTGGCGCAAGCGGCATGACTAGACATTTGTTCCTAACATAACGAGCCGATTTCCGTAACATCTTATATTATAATAATTTTATATGTATACTAGCTGTGCCCGTAATTTCGTATGCGTGGGTTTTATTTCGCGAAGCCCTAAAAAAAGCCAAACGGACAGACAGAAAATTGATTTTTTATCATTATCATTTCATACGCTTTTAGTAAAAAGCTGTTATTTTGACTTTATAAACGAACACTTCAAATTTATTTATCTGTATAGATTGTATATATCCATCATTGCGAACTTATTCGACAATATTTTTTTTATAGATTACATCCTTATCTTTAAATAGTATAAAACAAAGTCGCTTTCCACGGCTGTCTGTCTTCTTGTCGGTACCTACATCCGTTAACACCTCCTAAACTATGCAACGGATTTTCAAGCGGTTTTCACTGTTAATTAGAATTTTTTTAAGTTATATATATACTAGCTTTTGCTCGCGGCTTCGTTCGCGGTATATAAAACACCTAAGTAAGTTTATATGTAAATAAAATAGCGCTTCCTTACAAGGTTTGAAGAGGGGAAAACCCTAACTAAATGTTTTAACATTTATTACAAATATTGTTTACAAGGAATGACCAACTGTAACATCTAGTTATTCTGAAATAATTGATATTAGTCATCCACTTCATTCTTAAAGTTAATGCAATAAAGTATATTTTATTCTGCACTCACTTTTGAAACAGGTGTTACAGTATCAATCGATTTTCATTTAAATTCTATACACATTCGAAATAAAACAATGAATATTTGTACAAATAATTATTTAGATATCACTGGAGCTAATCAGTTAATAAGCTGATAAGCCTTTGAATAACTAAAGTATTTCAGAAATATATTTGAGTTAGTAACTTACCTAGATACGAGTACAAGTCCTTGCACAGAAAACTGAGTACAGAGCAATGTAGCGTGATACGTTTTTATGCGCAATATACATGTTACAACATAGACAAGTATGAAAGTATATATATATATATATATATATATATATATATATATATATATATATGTGTATATATATATATACATATGTATATATACATATATATATATATTTGTTTTTTTTTATATCATAAAGTTAACAAAATATTTATACTGCTTATTCTATGTACGTATATATTATAATTTACAAATTAAATAGTTTTTAAGTTAAACTCATTAAAATATTCGGGTCGTATCAGTATTAAGCCAAAAGGAAGGTTTTCACTGAAAATCAGCGTTGTGTTGGCTATTATGCCGGCACAGCAACAAGCTGAGTGCAAACCTTGTTTGCGGAAAATACGGCGTACAAATTCTCGAAATATGTTTTTATTTTTAATACATGTTAGCAATGTAAGTACGTCGCTATTTCTTCAAATATGTTTTTTTCTTTCTTTCTTCTAATCAACCATGCAAAAGATTGATTACTTAGATATTTAAGTCGCATCACTAGTGTAACACATGGCGTAAGAAGGAAAAACATAATTGACCAAGAGAAGCCTTAAAAAATTAAGTAAGCTGCTTTATTATTAATTAATTAATTTACGCCAAGGAAGCGACAGAATATAGAAATTGTAGGCCTATCTTGTCATAATTATAGTATTTACTTGTACAGAATTAGGTTTTTTACTGGGCCATTATCTTTCCTGCTATTCCTTTTTTTATTGCCTAGAAAATATTGTAAATATGGTCTGTTATTGTAATTATATATTTTGGTGTGCAATAAAGTGTTCTCTCTCTCTCTTTCTCTCTCTCTCTCTCTCCATGCTATTGACATATTTTTATCCCGGAACCAGGTCGGAATTTTACGAGATTCAATTTAATTTCAATTAAAGGGCTGTTTTTAGATACTGTCTGTTTCGCTTGATCCACAAGAAGCGGTTATTAATATAAAATAATCGTAGAAAATTATTTTCCTACAAAATATTTTCTTAAGTTTTCGCAACTTGTATACATAATAAAACTACGTTTAAATCTAGCCAAAAAATAATTATGTTATAATTTTGATTAAAAAAATAATATTTTAAAGATAAATGAGAATATTTTTGTACCAGAGACCACTCTAAAAAAATTGCCTACGTGACTAGTGTAAAATCCCTACCTTATTTCATGCTTCAGAGAGCTTTCAAACATCTGCAGACGAGCTGTTTTTGGCACTTAGTTTTACATATTTCAAAATTAACACTCTTTAGTATAACCATAAAATAGAGGAAGTTAAAATCGAAACATAAAAAAGTTGATTAATAACAGAGAACACTTTTGTTAGAAAACTAATCAGAAGTTTTGTGTTAAATTTTTGACATTGATTTTATCCGTGCAGGAACGGAGAAAGAATACAATTTCCTGCGGCCGGGCGGCCTGTCGTAAGAGGCGACAAAACAACCCACAGCCAGGTGGTAGGGCATTTGCCCGACTGGATGGCTACCACCCCTCGTCTAAAGTATGTCGCCATAACAACCTTGAGTTGTGTTCCGGCATTAGTGACCAGGTTCCAGTCCCCTTTAAGAGAGCAGCAGCGCATTTGTAGCACCTTCGGTGTTGCAAATGTCCATAGGCGATGGTAACCGCTTTCAATCAACTGGGCCGTCTGCCTGTCTGATGAACTCCTGCAATAAAAAAAATAAAAAAAAAATTGTTCCGTATGGATTAACAAAATAGTGGATAATATTATTTGGATTATTAAATCCATATCATTAGAACATCTTTCATATTCTCGCTTTCTTTCCAGGTGACAGAAGTTAAAAATAGAGAAAACATTTAAAAATTCCTTAATGTCCTTATCAACTAAGTTTTTCTTCATCTTTGTTATGTGCGCAAGAGTGTGGTATAACAATATTCAACTTTAAATATGGCTATACCCTCTTTGCGTACGTATTTACTGTCAAGTATTAATGATAATAAAGGTTTAGAATAATATTCAAGGAAATTTCAACTCATATAATACTCACACTTCAATCACATTGGTCTCAGCCAAATTTCAGGTCTACGTCCTAAAGCAAAAGAAAGAAGTCCTTGTGGAACTACCGTACCACATAATCCTTGCATATAAGCTATCAAAACATTGCCCCTCAAATCCCCGTCAAAAACATCCAACTAAAGCTACTCGCAACTAATGAGTAAAATTCAAAATATACACGGTTTAAAATACAAACATGATTCAGGAATTCAAACGAGGCTGTTATAAAAAAAGTTCGTCTGCAAAGACGCCACTCATAAATTTAAATCTCGCTGATTTTGTGCTTTTTGACAGATGTTTCGCTAAAAATTCAGAATAAAACTACTGTGTCCTGTTTTTGTTACGGCATACTTTAAACGATTTTCATCAAATTAAATGAACAAACATTTTTTTTATTTATGTACATACAGATTCGCTTTTGTCATCATACTGACATTAATTAATAACGCGGTCTGAAATATAGTACGATGAGAATAAAAATAACGGTAAAGCAAGTACGAGTATCTCACTCTCTGTACGATAGTGAGATACGATACGATACGAACGATGAGACGACAAAACAACCCACAGGCAGGTGGTAGGGTATTTGCCTGTCTGGATTTCTAGCACCCTTGGTCTAGAATATGCCGGCTTAACAACCTTAAGTTGTGTTTCAGCATTAGTGGCTAGCTTCCAGCCCCCCTTTAGAGAGCGGCAGCACATTGGCAGAGCCTTTTGTGTTACAAATGTCCATAGGCGATGGTAACCGCTTTCCTCCAGATGGGTCGTCTACCTGTCTGCTGAATTCATGCAATAAAATAAAAAAGTTATCTTTCAAAAGTCAGAGACGATAAGTTACAGAACCTTTGATTGTGCGTGGACCTACATGTACTTTGTTATTACTATTTTTTATTGCGAAGCCGATAAACAGATACAGGGCTCACCTAATGGAGAGTGGTTACCTTCGCCTTTAGACGTTTGCAAGAGGGAACAGACAGGATGGGATAAAAAGGTGGGATAGACGGATCAAACAGAAGGAATGGAACAGAGGGAATAGGATTAAGAAAATGGAATAGAGGGAAGGGAAGTGGGCCATTTGAACTCTCACTGAAACGAAACACGAGCCCCAGGCTAAAGGTTTCACTCCGATATTCTCAGAAAACGATATCATTATAATGATTCTAAGATTACTCTATCGCGTCTCACACTTAGCCGATGATTTTTATTATATTTATTAGTATGTAATGGAAACCTAAAATAATAAACTTTAGTGTTATGAAATTATTTCTTTTTTAAAGAAAATCTTATGTAAATCTTTGTTCAATAACTCTAATAAACTTTCTATTATATCGAGAATGTAATATCAATCAAAACTACAGCTCCCTACAAAGTTATCAATAGTTATCCCTAACTTCGAACTAGATAACGTAATATCTCAATTACAGTGAGATATTGGACCTTTAACTTGAGACTTCATATCTCAAATTTGGACCGGCTCATTCATATTCCTAAGTTGGATTATTAATACAAAAGTATAATTATATAAATTGGGAAAGATTATACAAGACTAAGAAAAATCCGTAAGATCAATTAATTTAGATGTCCACTCCCCAATTAGTGGGAAATTAGATAGCTGGTGATCTTATTAATTGAGGAACTTATTCTCACCTTCCAAAACGGTACAGCTTCCTTGATTTTGTAAGAGTAATTACGTTTGTGTATACGTATTTCCTTAATAAGTTTTAATCATCTGAACCGATTTTGATGTGAAAAATACCATTAAAATCCCTAAATTATCTATGATGTGAGCTGCATTAAAATATGTTTATTCAGACTTGTATGTTTAAATAAGAGACTAAAATTGGGATGTCAAATTTAGCAGTAATAATATTACATACTATTTTTATACCTACATATACTAAAACAAATAATAACAAAATTACTGTCTCGTAGGGATGCTTTGTAGGGAAGCCTTAGGTGAGTAGCGGCCCCCGGCTCCGTGCGTACTTTGTCCCGCCGGCACGGAGTGGAGATCGCTAAAGCTAAGACTCAAGTTCCAGGAGTGGTAGTGATAAATGGCATAACGTCGGAAGTAGCTTCGGTGAACCTGTAGCCCACTTCTCCACACCCCTTAGCCAATCACACCCATGTTGCCCCTCGCCAATCTTGTATGGCATTTTTTGAAGCCCATATGGAGAATGGTAAGTCACCTTCAGCCTAATTTATCCATGTTCCCCGAAAATTGCGACAGGCAGACGCCATAGTCCCCATAGTCTCAGATCCCTAGATCCACTAAAGCAATTTATCCCAATAATCCGGTACCTTTTTTTTAAATTCTTAAAATAGTTAATCTTACACTGACCGGGGCTTGTACTTGGGTTATTTTTAATGATGTAGACATGGATAATCGTCGGTCCGTGTCGCGCCACATTTACATTAAATTTGTCTAAGAGGCCTTTACGTGTTGGCGTTCCCATGGCCCCACGCAAGTCGTCCAAAGACCGGGCCACTTCTGTGGTCCGTGGTCTTCGAGGACATACAAAGATTTTTTAAGCAAGGGAAACAATTTTATATTAATTTAAAATAGGCAACCATATATTTCATCCATTTTTGTTTTGTAATCACTTAACTAATATGTAATCAACTATTAGATATTGTTGGTAAAAGAAGTAATAAAACTAAATTCCAAACACCCCAAGTTTTTATGACGAATTGATAGATTCTCGACTATGACATTCTTTACCCGATAAATTCTATAAAAGTCTATTTCGCCGCAACGTGGCTACAAACTCTGACTGTAGCTGCTCACATTTCAAGACCTACATAGTTGTGGAAGTTTAGCCGTTAAGAGTCTTCTCGTGTAAGATAATATATATGTATACGTAAGGAATATGGTTAACATTTTACACCCCTTCGAGAATTTTGGGTTTGAAAGTGTACAAATAAAATGTGAAAAGGTATTATAGCAATAAGGGAGTGAAAAATGAAGATTAATGTATTTATTTAAAAATGGAATCTTACAGATTACTTATTGAAAGTTATTGGGTCTATCACCGCTTCCTTATTAATTTTAAATTTTTTCTATCATAATATTTTACAAGCAAGATGGTAAGATGTTATTATATTTTAACTTTTATATGTAAATAACTTATTTAAGCCGTGGTAGCGTAATAGCTAGCGCACGTATCCTAGACTCATAGGCGCGGGTTCAATTCTGGCCAGAACGAATGCACCACTTAGGCAGTTTTCTGACCTAATGTGCATATTGTTACAATTATCACGTGTTAACAACGGTGAAGTTCGTGATGCAACCTGCACATCGAGATAACCGTTGTGTCAAACCTGCCAAGTTGTCTTGGACAAGCGTGGCAGGTATACTGTCCGTTCCCCCTATAATGGGAGGCCCGAGCCCAGCAGTGGGACATTTATGGGCTGATATTATATGTAAATAACGTTAAAATTTGTTGTAGAATGTGTCCGCAATCCTTGTTTATTTGTTTCTGGATGAAAACTATATTACTATAATAAAGCTAAAAATATAGATTTTATGTACGCATTCAAAATGAACTAAATAATTTCATTTGTATAAGAATTTCACACTAGCCTGTACTTCACAGAAAACACTGTATCCAGTTTCTGAATAAGCATTTTCGTCCCGATATTTTTAGTCATTACAGGTAGGTACTCACTCTTTAACACTGCTTTTATATTCTGTAATAACCACATCAAATCTTTAGTCGTCTTAATATTGACGTAAGTTCACGTGACACTGATATTTTTCATTTTAATGGCCACAGCTTCGCTTGACGTACTTAAAGTTACTTAAAAATATATGAGAATATATTATAAAAGCCTATCAAAACTTTCAAGTACCTTCGACGATAAAACCGATAGTTGCGCTGCCATTTCTCGTGATTTTCATTCGATTAAGTTTGTCGCAGTTACCAAAGCAATCTAACTTTTACCTGCCTTTAAACTCGCAGTTACTTTAAGATGCATTGATTGCATATAAGTTGGTATCTAACATGCAGAATAATTTTACATATATGTGTTATAATCAAACATCGAAGATCTGGCGCTCCTAAGTTTGACTAGTCAAACCGCAGGTCTGACATAAAGTCTTAGTCAAAGTCTAAACAAATGACGTTTTTCTGCCTTTGACTAACGAAGTTTTGTCTAACCTAGGAGAGACTAATTAATACAGTCATTAAACATGTAACAAATGCAGTACGAATCGACGTTTGACCGAGTCTGCCTTAGTTGCTTCTAGAATCAACTAGGAAAATTTCGACGTTTAACTAAAAAGTTAGGTACTTCTAGGTTTGACTAAAAATACTTTAATCAAAGGCCGAAATTGGAATTTATTTCGGGTTTTGTCGAAAGGCCTTGGTCAAACCTAGGATAAACCAGTCATTCCGGGAAGAGACTGTATATCGACCTTTGACTATAACATATCAATAAAATCTATAATAAGGTTTAGCTGCAGAGGTATCGCCTAAGGAGGCTTTTCAATGTTTAAGTATAATAAATGCAAGCTTTGAAAGACCTTAAACTTTTGATCTGAAACATTCATGTAGGAAGTAAAGTTACGTAAGTAGTAGTAGTAAGTAAAGAAATTAGATGTTAAATATAAAGTTCGCAATAAAAATATATGCAATATGCTAAGAAAAGTTTTTAAAAAGATGAAGTAAAAACGACTGAGAATAATGATAAATATTATAAGTAAAAATGCTCCTAAAAACAAATACCCTGAATAACTTGCGCGCCAAAGCGGGAGGATAAAAAAATAAAAGCTTTTAAAATTAGCTACAGAAAGAAATTATTATTTATATTAACCGACTTCAAAAAGGAGGAGGTTCTCAAATTGATTGGATTTTTTTGTTTTTTTTTATGTATGTACACCGATTTATGATCCGATTTAAGTGATTCTTTTTTAGTTTGATGCGGAATAGTTGCCATTTGGTCGCCTAAAAATTTAACATAGTTTGGCCCAGTAATTTTCATTTTGAACATTTTGTCATGAAAATTTTCCGTTCCCGTTTCTTGGGACTTATATTTTTTAAGGCGCGCAGCACTAGGCCTACCCATAGCTGGACACTAAAATATTATATTTTGTCTTTTAAAAAACTAAATAAATTCTTAGTATAAAATCTTAATAAAGTTATTTTATACTTTTTAGTTTTTGAAGTCGGTTTTTTTAAACGAAGTTTTTTTTCAACAATATATACGTTGTCTTGCCATAAATATTGTAACAAAGAATTATTATTTTTTCTATTGCAAATAACATTTATAAGTTTTACAGTGTGTTAGTTTAATACATATATACATACATACATACATAACTTCACGCCAGTTCCCTTGCGGGGTAGGCACGAACAACAGAGTGCCATTTAGGCTTATTCTTACACACCTCACTTGCCTCTTTGACATTCATAACTCTTGTCATGCAAGCTCGTCTGTTCTTAAGGCTCCTGACATCACCTTCTGCTAGTACATACATAAATATAAAACAATTTAAAATATAAAAACTTATTCGAAGTAATCTCCATTGGCTGCAATACAGTCCTTTAAACGTTGAGGCTAGTTATCAATAGAAGCACGCACTCTTTCCATGGGAAAATTCTGCACAGCCAATCATATGGCTTGTTTTAGGGGCTCCAAATTATCATGGCGTTTAGAGCAAGCCGTACTCTCTAAAACTGACCATAAATCATAATCCAGCGGATTAAGATCGGGACTAGACGACGGCCAGTCTTCAGCTCTGATGAAGTCCGAAACGTTCGTTTCCAACCAAGATTGCATGGACCGAGCTTTATGACCCGACGCCGAGTGTTGCTGGAAGGACCGTTCTTGGTTATTGAACATGGTGTTGTTAAGGGGCTTAACTACCTTATCAATAATGGTATCTTGATACACTTGTGCCGATGTTTTGATACCTTTTTCACAAAAATATGGCTCGGTCACTCCTTCATAGCTAACACCCCACCAAATCATCACTGAAGACGGATAATGCCCACGTTGCACTCTGTCGACTAATTGAGAAGCTTCCTTGGAGCTTTGAGCATGTTACGGTGATTTTGTTTGTTAAAATGTTGCTCAATTGTAATAAATTTCTCATCCGTAAACAAATTTTTTATGTGACCTCCCTTTGTGTACCGCTTCAGTAGTTGTTTCCATTTTATCACCCTATTCTTTTTTAAACTATGAGTTAAGAAATGACCAGTGCATCTCTTATAGGCTGCAAGTCCTAAGTCACCTTGAAAATACGCGACATGGTTCTAGGTAATATCTTCATCTCCCGAGATAAAATGCCTTGTTTTCGGACAGGATTTCTTCGAATTCTTTCCCTTACTGCTTTGACCACCTTTTTCGTACGAACACTACGTTGTTCGTACGAAAAAGTTTGGACGACGGACTGGACGGCCAGATCCTTTTCTGTCACAAATACAGGAAGTGTCATTTTACCTATTAATAGCCCGGTACACAAACATTTGACTAATACCAAGCGTATGGTGAGTTTTAAAAATTGCATTTGGCTCCATACCTACTTTGTGAAATGTAATCACAGCGATTCGGTTCTCTTTATCGCCCCACTCCATTTTAATATCGTAAAATGTTGTACAACGTATTGACGCCAAAATGAGAAAACACAATGAACAATCATATAAAACTGACAGATTCCAAATTCAAATGTAATATTTTGTTTCTTTTTAATTGTAACAGCATTTATGGCCAGACTAAGTATATAGATATTGTACAACTACTCAAGTTTTTATAACTTTGTTAGTCGTTTCATATATATTACGACAAGATGAATACTGATTACCGTCACTTTCATATTAACACCAAATTTTTTAGTGTAAATTTACAAACATTATTACATTGATATTGTATTCGAACATTATTCTAAAGAAATGAGAATGACGTAACAACGCGTGAAACGAGATTGAATTGAGATCGAATAAGCCTTTATCGCGAGCGAGTCCCGTCTTAAACATTCTTTTCATTGGATATTAAGTTCTATCTTATCCCATAGCGGAACGCTCAAATCCTCAAATCCCTCCAGTTTGAGCGAATGAAACCCTAAAGAAATTGCGCAAAGTGAAAGAATTGTAAGAAAAGAGCTAAATAAATACAACTGCGAGTATAAATCGCAATTATCTTATTGAAAAATATGCCGAAGAGACGTTCATACTAGCCACTGTTCTTATTCCATTGCGATATTTAAAAGATTCAATAGAAATAAATAAAGATACAAATGGTTAAAGGGGACATGTTACTATTGGAAATATTGGGAACGTGGACGACAAAGGTTTTTTTTATTTTCAGTTTGTTTAACTTCTTCATTGTGTACTATTTATTTATATGCGTAATAGACTTTGCCTAACCCTGGGCAGTAGCTTTATTTTACTTACACAAAAATTCGCTTTTTTACATATAATAATAACAAAGAAACTAAGTTCATATAGTCTAAACAACTGCCCAGCAAAACATAAAGGCAAGTCAAAGCCAACCTGTTTTTGAAGTAATACAATGAATGACATGTTGTTTATGATGACGTAGGTATTTGTTAGTAAATTAAAAAACGCGATTGCAGCGCTATCTATTTAGCTAATCCGTCTATTCTATGGAAACGACATCATTTGTCGGGATAAAAAGTATCCTAAGTTACGCCCTCGGATATGAGCTTGTTTTGTGTCGAGTTTCATTTAAATCACAGACATAGAAAAAAGACAAAAATTCTAAAAATATCAACCATCAATAAAAACTTAAATACATGTCTAATTAATAAATAACATTTTTTTAAATCAATAACAAAACGGACTTCAAACTAAAAAGCTAAAAATAAATATTTTGTACAACCTCTTGAAGTCGATGTATTTTGCAATTCTATTGTTGTTTTTTACGTTTTACTTGACACCGATTTTAAGATGTTGTAGGAAATATTTATCTTTTGCTTTTTAGTTTGAGTCGGTTTCGTTTTTGTCAAAAAAAATATTTTCTACTTAGTTGCTTGAATAGCTTTAGAAATAAAATTTTAAACGCCTGTAGAAATTGTACTACTGGCACGCGAATACAACTTTGCCTTTCAAAGAGCGTAGGCGCTTTCGATTTCCCTGGGATTGACAATGAGACCATTTGAGGTGTGTACGTACTCTTTCAAATAAAGAAAAAATTGAAAATTGGTCCACAATTGACGGAGATATCGTGTAACAAACATACTGTTACAACTTAGCCCCCCGACAAAGACAAATTCCACGAAGCACGCTATTATTACCTGTCGGCATTGGAACCAATTGTAATACCTTTATGATTGTCTTCTTTTGTTTACTTATTTATTGGTTATTGTGGAGAACAGCCTATTGTACTCGTTCATGGCCGTTTGCAAGCGTAATTAGTCAGGTGTGCGGATTACGATTTATAGGAAATTAAGTCGACGATACAGGCGGGCACACTTGTACTTGTGAAGTATAAAATGACGGCAGGATGGAGAGAGAAGGCAGTCAAAGCGATAACACAAGCGAGGCAAGACGTGTGTACATTTTAGTGACGGACTTTGCAAGTGTTATTGAATTGTGCATTACATTTGGACTTATTGCGTCCGGTTATATTTGTATCTGTGTTATACGTGTTTGTAAAATTCTAATAAATTCTATAGTAATTCCAACGGTATTTTAATTCGAGTCCCGTACTCGTAACAATACAATCGAATTGAAAATCACCTTCTTTTAGAAGTCGATTAAAAAGCACATAAATGTTTCACTGTTGGCTTTCCCATTTGAGAAAATATACGATACACTCGTCAAGTTTGTCTACGGTGAATTGTTGGGTTTCGGGTAACGCTCAGACACGTATTTGTATATTTTTACCAATAAATATGAGTTTTCATACCCCTAAGTTGAATTTATATGATGCTACCCATATAAATTTTTATCCCCTATTTAATTTCATTCGAAATTATTTTTGAAACAAAAGGTCTTTGTCCTTCCACGGTCTATAATTTATCTTCTTTTCCAATTTAATTAAGATCCGTTCAGTGATTAATAGTGAACTGAATAAATGAAGACTTAAAGTTATTCTAAAAAATGCCCTAAAAGTACAAAGAGAACTATTTCATTGTATACCTCACTTGTTGGTATGGATTATGTATTAATTAATCTATTTTCACTTTCAGGCGCTCTTTTAGATTAAAAAAATATTTTCGCAAAATTGACAATACGCATTTATTATGGTCATGGATTTAATACCACTAGCCATAGTGCTCGCTTGTTACCTTAGATGAAAGTATTAAAACAAATCCATCAAAACCCAACCAAATGATGCAATATAAAAATATTTTGTACATCTCATTTTTAATCAGAGGTCATACAGTTCAAGAAACATAGTTGATTTAAGTTTCTCACAAACTCATTGTTTGAATAAAACAGTGTTACATAACATTCGTTATACAAGCAGTATTGTTAGATTCTAAAGGTACGGCTTTGCGAGTGCAGGAACCACAGTGTACTTATTCCTCATTCATGTTACCTGCGCTCTTTTCAAAGGCTTTAGTACGAAGCAACATGCGGGTGCTTTGATTAAATGAATACTAGTCACAGATTTTTTATTTCGGTTTTATAAAGACTTTTTGTCACTAGTGATTACTTTTGAAAAATATTAATTTTCAAATGCGGAGGTTCTTGGACGTAAATCGTCGGCGTCAGGACACGACCTTGGAACTACGTTTTTTGTGATTTTTTTGGAAAACTAATAATAGTTATGACCAAAAAAAATACAGCAAAATATGTAGTTAGAAGGTCCTGCACTGACGCCGACGAAATATCTCCTAGAAATTGTTGCAATACGTCAATACATACTTTAAAAAACTAGTATCTAACACAATACAAACAGATAAACCGAGACGAGCAAAAAATTAACGAACTATTCTTTCCTAAATGATATTCACGATCGAATATAAAAATAAAGAGCTTAAAAATCCTCTACGTTAAACACTGCCAATGACGCAAGCGAAGCGAATTTTATTTAAAAAAATTGACAAGTCGTGGACGTGAACGTGTGACGTCACAGGTTATAAGTCACGGTACGGGAGTGCTTCGGTGTACGATATTATAGTGTTAAATCGAGTGCATATAATATTTACTCGTTAGATACTCCCAACAAAAATTGCAAACAAATACAACCTTCGGCGAAAATATCAGATTAAACTTAATATCAGGCCATAAATGTCCCACTGCCGGGCTCGGGCCTCCCATTATAGGGGAACAGACGTGTATACCCGGCACGCTTGTCCAAGGCGGCTTGGCAGGTTTGACACATCTGTTATCTCGATGTGCAGGTTGCATCACAATGTTTTCCTTCACCGTTATTAGCACGTGGTAATTGTAACAATATGCACATTAGATCAGAAAACTGACTAAGTGGTGCATGCGTTCCGGCCAGGATCGAACCCGCGCCCTTTGAGTTTGGGACGCGTGCACTAGCCATTACGCTACCACGACATTATCAGATTAAAGTTATTCAAATTAAAAGAACGAATGGCAGCTTATTGTTCATCATAACCAAAAACTTGATTTTCTCTTTATTTAAAAAGTTTTATCGCTACGTTGATGATCTCATGTAATTAATTAAACGTATTTAGACATTTATTAAGAGACAAATATATAACCAAATTTTAACATAATTATTACCTTTCAGCTGTGCCAGGAGGTACGGCATTTTCGCTAGATCCGACATGGAACTATTATATTTTACTACTTTATTTAAATTATCCTTAAAGTTGTGCTTCCTACATTCCGGACATTTTCATACAACATAAGACATCCTCTACTGTATGTACCACGCTGCATGCAATTACAGGCAATAAGCTTTAAATCAAAACTTGATTATTAAAATCTTTGTTCGATACCTATACAGATTAAAAGAAAGCGGGACTTTATTGCTTAAAGTGATCTCTTCTGGGCAAGTACTTAGATTTAGGTAAAATCCAAATTACAGCTATTGCGTAAAAAAGGCTTTTTTAATAATAATAAGTAATTATTCAACTGAAAAAAACATCGTTGAAAAAAACCGACTTCAAAAACTAAAAAGTATTAAATAACTTATTTCTAAAGCTATTATTATTAATATATATATTATCTAAAACGAAGTTTTTTTTATTTTTTTGTTACTTTTTAGTGTCTAGCTATGTACGGGTAAACGTACGAAAGGTGCCGCGCCCCTTAAAAAATATAGGTCCCAAGAAACGGGAACAAAAAGATGTTCGTAAAATGAAAACTACTGGGCCAAACTATGTTAAATTTTTAGGGGACCAAATGGCATCAAACTAAATAAGAATCACGTAAATCGGATCGTAAATCTCAGCGTAATGGGTGTACATATGGAACGGAATGGATTTTTTTTAATAAAAAAGGTTCATAAAATGAAAACTACTATGCCAAACTATGACCAAATGGCAGCTATTCCGCGTCGAACAAAAAAGAATCACGTAAATCGGATCATAAATCTCGGAGTAATCGGTAAATATACATCAAAAAAAAAGATTCCGACGAATTGAGAACCTCCTCCTTTTTTGAAGTCGGTTAAAAATGTTACATAATACTTCATTTTAACAAAATATTGTAACATACAGATAAAATTAAAACAACTACGTATAATGACTATAACATAATTATTATTTTTGAAAATAACAATTTTGAAACAGTACATTGTATTGCCCGAGTTCTTGGTTATAAATGAAAACCTTCTAAATATAAACAAAATAATTAACTAACTATCATAATTATTAATTGAGAATATAGGTACAATGTTTGTATTAGTCGATCCAAATAAATGTAGCTGCTTCGAAGAACAGAGCCGAATATACATACTGGTATGGCATTGAATAATATACTTTATCTAGAAATGTGTTAAATATTTTCTGATAAGAAATTCAATTACCTGCGCACATGGCGGTCTAACTCGAGTAGAGGAAGTTGATATCAATTTCCCCTGAGTAACACTGATAGCGAATAACGAAAACGTGAAGGAATATTATTACTTTAGAAAGTTCTTTAACTTTGTTTATAAAGAAATGAAGTGTACGATAAGTAAAATTATATTGCTCATCAAAATAGACGGTTACAAAAATGCATATTTGCAATATATTGGTATATTTAGGCAAAACATTACGTCTTCTTATCACTTAATAAAGTGATCCCTTCTAGGCCATCTAACTCACACAATACCTTGAACTGAAACCATGAGAACTAGGATGGCTTTGTTTGTACATATTTGTAAAAAAAACAAACAATAATTAAATTGAAGTTTATGTAAATGTCATTGTCTACAAATCCATACTAATTTATGTACGTATATGTCAATGTAAAAGTGACTTTGGTTTGCTTTATATACAAGCATGAGAATGAAAAATTTACTTGAAAATTCAACTGTGAATACAGAAAATGATTAATGAGATTCCTAAATTATTATACGACAATTCATAACCGAGTCAGTTTTATGTCAAAAATCTCCACAAAGCATAATACATTATTCAAGACAAATTATTAAATAATAATTGCGCTTTTAAAAACATTTAAAATTTATGATTAATTATAACGTATTTGACTTTAAAACACAAGAACAATGTAAGCCAGCGCTATGAAAGCAGAAAGATAGTTCGTCAACCCCAATACGATGGCAATAATGATGGAATCTCAAAGACACTTCGCGCATTATGTCTATAATTAATTACGCCGGTGGACGGACGGCGTCTATTTCTTGGACGTTTCGCAGACAGTTGGCTCGATTCCACACAGGAAACGGCACATTCCGGGGCATGCCTGACGATCTGCCACTAACAGTCGATCCCGGCCAATTGCCCCGCCATCGATGCCTGCGGTTCGAACACATTAATCCAGTCACCGGCGGAAAATCGAATCCGAGAGGTAATTTCGTGAAGATTTTATGCAACTTGAATTTAAAATTAGGTAAAGACCAGGGTCCTAGATTGGGAAACTTGTACCTTAAATTGTTTTGCGTCTGCTCAATTTTTTTTAGGGCAGGTATAAACATTTGTCCCTGAGCTGTAAAAATTTGGAGCCAAACACTAAAATATATATAATAATGACTACGATCTGGGTGCCATGTTACTTCTGGCATTATAAATTCATCAAATTAAAGCAGTTAATCTGGAGACGACCTTGATAAAGACGCACATAATTATGTATATAAAATATATTTTAATTGAATATTTTATTAACAAACACTTTTTCCTATAGAAGATCTGTATATATTAAGAAGTCGTATTATAAAATCAACGGACATACCAATGATATTTAGCCGCCCTGCTCAACTTAAATACTTACATGTTATGTAGTATGGTGAACAATTAAGCGTTTCATTCCTTCATTCAAGTGTTCTTTTTTATTTATTGCAGGAGTTCAGCAGACAGGCAGACGGGCCCCTTGATGAAAAGCGGTTATCATCGCCTATGGACATTTGCAACACCAAAGGTGCTACAAATGCGCTGCTGCTCTCTTAATGGAGACTGGAACCTGGTCACCAACGCCGGAACACAACTCAAGGTTGTTATGGCGACATATTTTAGACCAGGGGTGGTAGCCATCCAGTCGGGCAAATGTCCTACCACCTGACTGTGGGTTGTTTTGTCGTCTTTTACGACAGGCCGCCCAGCCGCAGGAAATTGTATACTTTTTCCGTTCCTGCACAGATATTATCTTTAATCAGTTTTGTATGATTTGATAAAGATACAAAAAAAGGAAATTATAGCGATATCCCAGAAAACGTGACTGTGCTCGCGGAATATGTAACATACTGTTAGGAAATTTATTTTTATACTAATTCACAATTGTAACAAAAAACATAACCTTTATTAGGTACAAAGAGTAGATTTGCCTATCGTCCGGGCAATACGTGTGTTTGGTAACAAACCTTTAGATACGGAAAGGTGTGTTCCTCTTAAAAAAGTTCCCATGGAGCAAATAACCTAACAATACGTAGAAGATCTTTGTTTATATCTCTTTTTCCCTTACTCGACCTGCGTTCGTGTTAATGTTCTAGCTTTAAAAAATAACGCCGTTAATAATTAGTGTATACACATGAGTTATTTACTATGTTTAACATCATGAACAACATCGCATCTCAAATAATGCATTAAACCCTTGGTCGCATCTGTGTAACACAGCCAGTAACACTAACATTATATCAGATATAGCGTAGACATAAATGCAAATTCAGTGTTTTAAATTATTGTGTTGTTAGTCTTATCACTACTTTGAACATAAACATAACGTTCAATGTAGAGATAATACCACAAATTTAGACACATATATTATAATGAATACTTTATGGTTTAATATCCTCTAAAAGCTGAAATACTAAAATTTATCTTAAACATCCCAACCGGCACAATATTTCTTTTTAAAATGTAATTTCCTTGCATAAATCCCGCACCAAGCACCCATCTTAGCAATATATTCGCTCGTAAACGCCGCAACGGCAAACATGCAGTATAGAGGTATAATGAACACGAAAATTCAGAAGCAACCGACAACACCGCACGTACAACTTTCCACTGATATCCCGAAATGAGAATACTGGCGTCACTCCAAAGTTTTCCGAGGAGGTAAAGTATTTTAATATGTCGCGTTTAGAACGCGGAGTTAATATTTATGTGAGAATACTTTTGATTTAACTTGCTTTACATTTTTAGGGTTCCTTAGTCATTTTGATATAAAGGAACTATTTATTATAAAGTCTTATGCCAGACTGTCTGTCTATGTAAGCGACAATTATTTTTCTTACAACTACTAAATTTATATGGGTGAAAAATGAAAGTTAGTTTAGAGTACATTTTATATGTTCGTATACGGCAGTGTAGCCAAATCAATGTACCATAGTGTACATATTTCAGAATTATATGTAAAAAGTCACCCTCCATTCTCTAACTTTGATAGTATGAGATACAAAACTCAGGAAAAAAATTAGGACTGTAGCAGCCAAAAAAATTCTTTCAAAGAAAATTAATATAAATAAGGTCCGTTCAATAACTTTTGAGTTAAAGGTGATTTTTGATTTAATGCTTTTTTTTAGGTTCCGTAGCCAAACTACAAAAAACTAATTTGAACTTCTAAGTAATTATAAAATCTCAACGTGTGAAACCATCGAAAAATCTGGCAAAATGTTGTCGCATAGGAATCATAAGACTCGAGACAAATAAAAGGACCTTACTAGGATGATAACTAGTTTGCTGCCTTATTATATCTGAGCGTCATTGAACTCTAGAACAAATTATTTTTAATATTCAATTATCTATCTTGTTTGCTTAGCAATTTTTTTTCTTTAGAAGTCTTTTGGTACCTATCAGAACCTCGGTACAACCCCAACTTAGTGTTAATTAAATGAAAAGTTTCATTATAATATCGTCCAATATACTAACGGATTATGGTCTAATCAAGCTTAATATTCTAGTTCAGTCATTTAGTTGCTATCAACGCGTCTAAAATATATCCCATAATTGCCAATTTGCATTCTAACCGCACTAGTTTAAATCAAATTGACATTTCCATATTCGGACCAAAAACTGGTTTTACCAGTAAATATTATACATAGAATAAGAATTCCATTTAATGGACTAGGGCTGTTTTCGTACCTCCACCCACGTAACTGTGGTTCCATATGCTATCTTTAATTTACAATGATTAAAATAATCAACGGAATCTTGTGGATTGAAAGAGGAAGTAGTGACAAGAATTGAAAAAGGAATGTTAAGGTAGTTTGGGCATGTAGAGAGAATGAATGAGAGTAGAATCACAATAAGTAGGTATATGACAGCAATATAGTTAGTTGGTAGGGACGGTATCGGTTGTCCGCGACGTACTCATCATGATCAAATTGAAGATATTTTGAAGAAAGGTCAGATAAAAGCAATTTAAATTAACATGTAGGTATGAAGAGATTAATGAAAGTTGATGGAGTAAAAAGTGTTTGTCAGGATCGTGGCAGTTGAAGATCCATTGTTTGTGCCTACCCCAATAGGAAATAGACGTGAAAGTATGTATATAAAATAATCAACTTTAGTAACATTAATCAATCAATTATTAACACGTCATTGACAGTAACGCCCTTAGGCGTTAAGCTCTTCAAAATTAAACAACAGTACGCCTGCGTCTAACTTAAATAAAAGAAAGTACTGATTGGTTTAAAAGCTTTTTTCTATTTTTTACTTTAAAAGCATATAAACAAAACGCAGGGCATATAATTATAGATTATATAAACTGTGACAGAACGCCTTACGACATTAACAGCTTATCAATTCTGTCATGTCACATATTTTTTTATAATTCTGTATTCTGACGCTACGCCTATAGCCAATGTGTGAAATTTAGTAGTGTCTCAGCAGGTACTACCAACAAGGTTGTACTGTTCATCAACGTGTTAACTTTGCGTGTTTTTTGTTGTGAAGTGTAAATCATACATCATGAACAGCTATTTTAAAATCACAATATCAACAATTAGAATCGACCTTATAACAAAATATTATTAACAAGTATCTTCATGTACATATAGCATTTTTTTTATCACCTTATTTAACAAAAAAAATCAACACAGTTCTTGAGAAGAAAACAGACATATTTTTTTATGAATTTTATTCGTAAATACATTGACGTGTATCGTACGGGATTTTCTTCTTAGTACGAATTTTCAATCACTTTTTAAGAATCATGACCACAGAATAACTTAGATGTTAAGAATCAACGCATGATGTTATAATATTTTTGTTTATCCTCAATTACTATTTACTCTATTGGAGCTTAGTCTAATTTACCATCACTGCACAGTTTGTGTTATGGCTTGAACAGAAATGACGTAATACACTTTCCCATTCAGACATAATAGCGTTATTTATCTACCTATTTTTCCATAAAATCGTGACCTGAAACAACGAACAAAGCGAGAAATAGGGGTACAATGGTGCATTTTTGTCATAACAACCCTTTATAGAACAAAGGGGGTAGTCACGCGAATCAACGACTAATTGGACGACTCCTAGATACAAAAGGTGAATGCACGTGTGAAACTTTTTTCCATCTAAACCTATTTTTGAACTTTATAGCGTAGTCATAGCAGTAATAGTTTATGTAATTGAAAAAGAACGAGTAAATTGTGGGTTGGTATGGTGAAAATTCGAAACAAATTTCCGCAGAAAGTATTCAACTTTTCGGGGTAAAATTATACTATCCTCCATCATCAAAAGTGTCCATAATACTCGGGCTTTATCTGAGATAACATTAATGAGTTTGGCCAAATGCCTCTTGTTTATAGTGTTAAAAATAACGCCGATAATGAATAGCTACATTATAGTGTATACACACACATTATCTGTCAATGATTAACGTCATAAACGATTAATAACAATGTCGCATCACAAATAACACATTAAATCCATCGCTACATACTGCGTGATGCAGTCACTAATACTAACATTATCCCAGCTGGACCAGTAACTAAACAAATAACAAATAAACGTTCAAATAAAGTCATTTCCGTATTTACACATTCAAGAATTGAGAAGCTTTTATGATTCCAATAGTATTTTTATAATGTTTTAATAACTACTGGAAGATTTAAAAAAATGCAATCGCCTTTAATTATATGGAATTTAGAATAATTTTTCAGGTTGATTGTTGTTATGCCTAAATTAGAATACCATTTTCCAACAACATGTTAATTAAACTTCACGAGTAATTAACGTTTTCCGCCAGTGTAAAATATTTTAATGATGTTTTGCAGCTATAATTTTGTAAAACATAAAATGCAGTATAATATTTTCTTAAGTTTTCGCGACTTGTATACATAATAAAACTACGTTTTAACGGTTTTAAGCGCGGTAATTTTATTTGATTTTGGTTTTTCCGACGTTTCGGCCACTTTTCAGTGGCCGTGATCACGGAAGACAAAGATGTCAAGTGTCAACGAGTATTGTTAAAGTTTTATTTAGCCTACCGCCAACTTATTAATTTTAATTAATTAATTTTTAATTTTGTTTATGGTTATTATTTAATCTATGGGAGCCTAATCTAATTTACTACCGCTTCGCAACATGTTATGGCTTGAAGAGAAGAAGCGGCGCAAGAAACTCTTCAGCAAACATGCCTAGCTCTAATAATTTTATATAATATTAAAATGGGTGGAAGGAAAAATAAAAGTAATTATCAGTCAAGTTGGTTTGTGTTCCGTTGTACGCAGAAAGAGCTCACAGTGTCTTGAGGTCTGGCAGCTGGTTTTTGCTGGGTTTGGGTCTTAATAGTTTTGATAATTGGATCCCAAACAGGTGGTACTTGCCAACCATCTTCTCTATTGAAATTTGGGTGTTTTTTGATTTCAATAGCCTCACGCATCATTCTAGGTATGAAACGATTCTCTTTCGCGAGGATTTGTGGGTTATCGAATCTGATGTAGTGGTTGGGTTTATCCAGCGTGTGTTCACTGATCGCAGACTTCGTAGACCTTGTGTGTTTCATGTCAGCAATGTGTTCTTTTACTCGTGTTTTTATGCTCCTCTTTGTTTGCCCAATGTATGACAATCCACACTCACAATCAAGCTTGTAAACCCCTGCATCCTGGAGTGGGATATTGCATTTCACAGGTCTCAGAAATTGGGTAATCTTTTTCTGCGGCTTGAAATATGTTTTGATTGAAGCTCGCCTGAGGATGTGACCAATTCTGTCTGTGACCCCCTTGATGTAGGGTAGGGTAGCAGGGCACCGCTCAACTGAAGGTGGTTTGGGGCCTTTGTGACGTTGGTGTGGAGTCTTCAGCTGATTGCGTTGTAGAACTCGCTTGATAACGCTGGATAAACCCAACCACTACATCAGATTCGATAACCCACAAATCCTCGCGAAAGAGAATCGTTTCATACCTAGAATGATGCGTGAGGCTATTGAAATCAAAAAACACCCAAATTTCAATAGAGAAGATGGTTGGCAAGTACCACCTGTTTGGGATCCAATTATCAAAACTATTAAGACCCAAACCCAGCAAAAACCAGCTGCCAGACCTCAAGACACTGTGAGCTCTTTCTGCGTACAACGGAACACAAACCAACTTGACTGATAATTACTTTTATTTTTCCTTCCACCCATTTTAATATTATATAAAATTATTAGAGCTAGGCATGTTTGCTGAAGAGTTTCTTGCGCCGCTTCTTCTCTTCAAGCCATAACATGTTGCGAAGCGGTAGTAAATTAGATTAGGCTCCCATAGATTAAATAATAACCATAAACAAAATTAAAAATTAAATAATTAAAATTAATAAGTTGGCGGTAGGCTAAATAAAACTTTAACAATACTCGTTGACACTTGACATCTTTGTCTTCCGTGATCACGGCCACTGAAAAGTGGCCGAAACGTCGGAAAAAACCAAAATCAAATAAAATTACCGCGCTTAAAACCGTTAAAACGTAGTTTTATTATAAAATGCAGTATCTTTATTTTCAAAATAAATACCCCTTGTATTTATTTTAAAAATAAAGATACTTTACAAGGCTGCTTTAAGAGGAGCTCGTCGTCGAGCTTGTAAAGAAAAGTTTTATATAGCTAAACACAATAAACGAAATCGACACATTCATTCTGTAAATTTCATGTGACGACGGCCTCTGTGGTACGAGGATCTGAATATCAGCTGCTTCATTCGTTCTACTCACATGCCTCGGGGTCAATTCCTGGTATGATACATTCAGTTTTACTCTAGTACGAGTGATAATAGTATCGGTTTTAGAGTTATCAGTTACATTTTACTGGTAGAACAAAGATATGTTTCTTAGTTGGAAAATATACAATGCATGTTTGTCTACTGACTTATTTTTTATTGCTTAAGTACAGTAAACAGGTTGACGGCGCACCTGATGAAAAGTAGTTAACGTCGTCTATGGACATTTTTTAATTTAAATTAAAATTAAATTAGCAGACAAACATACACATTGTATGTCCCCAAATTAAGCAAGTTACGCTTGTGTTATGGGTGATATACAACGAACCACTTTGGGGCCGATTCTAGACACCCAGACCATGGTAAATAACAGAAAATTCGTTTTTCAGAAATTTACCATGCCAGGACTCCAACCCGGAGCCTCTGCGTTCCAGCGATTTAGGCCTGCTAAGACTCAGCCCGCTCAACCACAGAGGCCGTCAATCATTTGCAACATCAGAAGTGTTATTAATGCGCTGCTGGATAAGAAGGAATCTTGTGAACTTTTTTTTTTAAATATCCTATAACATAGTGCTGTGGGAAATCCTTGGTTGGTAGCTCATTCCAACTCCCTAAGGTGCGCAAGAGAAACGTTTTTGAGAAAAATTGCGTACATGAGAAAAGCAGCTCAAGGAAGTGGAGATGAACACCAGTCACCCAGCCGATGTAAAGCAATGCCGTGGTAGAATTACAATTATCTACATAAGAACCGAGTAAAGTGAAAACATTAACACCATACTGTAAATTTCAATTGAATGAGTTTTGCTGTTGATCTTTTTAAATGTTTATTACAATCTAATTTCACAGAAACGAGTTAAAAAACCTGACAATGACAATTATAATTGAACGTTAATTAGCTGTCACAACTTTTGAACAATCAAAAGGGCATAGGACGGCGAGAGAAATTAAAAAAGAATTCATAAAAATCGATAATAATAAGAAGATAAGCGATGCGAACCTTTTTGTATCCGCCGAGTCGACAGGCTCTCTGCAATCTCGCTGCTCGCGTTGTCGACAGGTACACTATGGGCACCGCCTCACCCGCTTCCAACTCGATGTCAAAGTCGTTAACAGCCTCACAGAACTTATAATCCCCCAAGTTTTTTGCCTCACTCTTCATTAGTTCAGTGTGCCTGTCGTCAGTTATCTCGCCTTTTGAAACTTCGCTGGTTGAAATGAATAGGGGGTTGTCGTAACAACGGTTTAAAACTTCGTCTGGTTCGTTTAATGCGAGTTTATAATGGTTTTTCACATCAATTTCTTCATCATCCGGGAAAGTTATAAAATAACTTTCAGTCACTGGATATTCTTTGTCGCACATATCCTCGATCACTGCTATAGAAGTTTGAGTGTCTAACGCGGAAGAATACGCGCTCCATCGCACTCCGTCACTAAACTGACCGGACTCCATTGTTCGCACTTATGTGTTCAAAGCATGAATAAGTTATTCCGAGATTAACAATAACACACACAGACTAAAATAACTATACACCATCCGTCAGTACAAATTTTCGCTACTGAAGTACTTTGCAGTATCCTTTAACTACTTGAAAATTATTTCTACAAAATCATTAGTAACAAATATGAAACCTGGCCTTTTGAATTTCCATATCACAATAAAGTGTTAAATACATTTATGTATCAAACGCGTTCAACAAAATAGTGGGCGTATTGAGTATCAAATTTCCATTTGTAATTTGTTAGGCATAGTACGTGTACAGATTTATACGGTATTTAAATATATTTCGAAGAGATAAACTATTAAAAAAAAATTGATAAAATTACCTATTAAAATAGGACGGTATGGCCGACACATCCGTAAAACTAATTTGTTGCGTTACCGGAAATTTCCTATGAAATAAATATTAATTTTAATTATATAAAATATAATAAATATAAAAACTGTTACTATTTAAAAAAAATCTTATATTTAGAACCACGATGTTTATTTATTATTTACGTAATTTCTTAAAAACTGTCTTACTTGAAACAGTTTTAAATACAAACATTATAAGCATAACTACTAATTGTATTTAAATTTTCGCAAGAAATCTCCGAAGCCTATAAATTAACAATGAGTTATTACGTTTAGTTAACGTTATTTTACAATCTTTGTCCCAAATTATAAAACTGTTACAGTATTTGCTTGGTAGAATTAACAATTAGTGCTGAAATGATAAGAGCTTTATGTTGATTTTTGACGTGAAACTTCTTTAGAATCGTTGTCTTGAAACTCGATGATACGAAAAAGCCACACTAAAATGAGATAAACACATAAATCTATAGGACGAAGCCTGGGAGAGAATGAGATACGAGTGTTACATTATGCAGCACAGATTAGAGAGTCAATAAGACCGATGATTAAACATAGGTCCAATTTAGACTGAAATAAAACTGATAATAATATTGTTTAGACTAAAATAGTGAAAAAGTTAAAGTGATACTTAAGAAGTTTCTTTTGAATTATAATATGTTGACGGTTGTAGGCTAAAGGAATTATATTGATAATGTTTTCTTAAAAGTTTTCGCGACTTGTATACATAATAAAACTACGTTTTAACAGTTTTACGCGCGGTAATTTATTTGATTTTTGTTATTCCGATGTTTCAGCCACTTTTCAGTGGCCGTGATCCTGGAAGACGAAGATATCAAGTGGCAATGAGTATTGTTAAAGTTTTATTTTAATTGTTTAATTTTAATTTTTGTTTATGGTTATTATTTACTCTATAGGAGCCTAATCTAATTTACCACCGCTTCGCAACATGTTATGGCTTGAAGAGAAGAAGCCGCGCAAGAAACTCTTCAGTAAACATGCCTAGCTCTAATCATTTTATATAAGATTAAAATGAATCAAATAAATTACCGCGCTTGAAACCGTCAAAACATAGTTTTATTAATTATATTGATATTAATAAAAGTTAGAGAAGAATTATCTGTGAATATATTCTCTGAAGTTTCACTTCTACTGCGAGTGAACTGCATACACATTTTTTTAAGCTAACATGTGGCTTGTTTTCATAATACGGTTACGCGATACACCAAACCGTGTGCGACGTGTCTGTAATGTTTTGACGTTTTTAAAGCCGGTATCAAAACTCTGTTCACGGACAGGTGTTGAAGAAGTTGACATGGGTTGCCAGGCATTACCTCTTGCCCTCAATTAGCCAAATATTCCTTTGGACCACATTTAGCGTTTCCGAATATTCATTGTTAGTAATAAATAACACTTTGTTTTGATTTTTTGTTACGAACTTATATTTAATTTGACTGTGGATAAACCGCCGAATATGTTTTAATATTCTGTTGTAGCTCTTTATTTTACTCTGTTTTTTATTTTTATTGGAGGTGCAGCAGACAGGCAGACGGTCCACTTTATGGAAAGCGGTTACGATCGCCTATAGAAATTTACAACACCAAAGGTGCTACAAATGTGCTGCTGCTCTCTTGAGGTAGACTGAAACCTTGTCACTAATGCCGGAACACAACTCAAAATTGTTATGGTGGCATACTTTACACCAGGGGTGGTAGCCATCCAGTCGGGCAAATGCCCTACCACCCGGCTGTGGGTTGTTTTGTCGCCTCTTACGAAAGGCTGCCCGGCCTCAGGAAATTGTATTCTTTGTCCGTTCCTACACGAATAAGACATACATAAGATAACATACATAACACGGATAAGACGTATATTATACATAATAATAACAAACATATTGTACAGGTATAAAGGTATGTTTTTCTCTTGGCATAAAGTTAGGAAAACAGGAGAATGGTCCACTCAATCGAAAGTGGTTACATCTCACGTTTTTAATAATGACAAATACCTGAAATATTTGGCTCAAATATATCGATGCCCCTACACGAAGAAAAGCGAAATGCCACCGTAATATATAGCTTAATAAATAAAAATAAAATGAAGTTGCATGAAAATAGAATAAAGGCAATTGAAATAAGAGCTTTGAGAAGTACATGTGGTTAATGTAAGTGATAATAATATGATAAGAAAGAGTGTAATAATGGAACGTTGTGGATTAAAAAAGGATGTATGACAAGAGCAGAAAAAGAAATAAGGTGGTTTGAGTATGTAGACATAATGAATGAAAGCAGAATCATAAAACAAATATGACAGCAATATGGTTGGTACGTACTCACTATGATCAAATTGAAGATATTAAAAAAAAATATGAAGAGATTAATGAAAGTTGATGAATTGAAAATTATTCAGTAGTTTGACAGGATCGTAGAATGTGGATATTTATTATCCATGATTACCCCAATGGAAAACAGACGTAACAATATATATGTACGTATGTAAGGAATAAATAAAAACATCCTCATTCTAAAACACTAAATTATTCCTATGCATAGATATTAGGAACATGTACGCACTTACTGAACGCCAATTTTGTACATGTCGGAAATAAATCAGACTCGGGCCAGACATAACAACCCAAAAGGTAAATGTCATGCAACAAAACCACGGTACGGCGGTGTCATCGCACTCCACTCCAGTATCTATTTAGCAGAACTGAATCTAAGTACTACATCTGGAGTAGTAATGCGATTTAAAGTTTCCTTGTTCGAATAAGGACAGTAATCGATATAAAATAAATTTTAACTAATTTCTTAAAGCTTATATTGCATGATTCATTTAATTTTCTGCCTTTCAATTTAGACGAATCAACCAAAGTAATCCTCTATATAAACACAAATTTGAATCATTCAATGTCATTGAATACCGTCGTGTACTCAGGTTTATACTTTTCAATCAAATTAATTAAACTTGGTTGTTCCGTCTAATATCAGCATATATGATCGACGTTCTTTTGTCAAGGATATAAGACAACATTTGTTTGTATATATATATAGGTACATTTTCTAATTAACTTTTCAAGGAAAGCTAATAGTATATTCCCTTTTAACTCTAGATTTACTTTAAATAGATTGTCCACAAGAGTAAATGGAACCACCAAAGTTCTTTAAACTAAGTAATATTGTACGTGAAGAAAGCAACATGTTGTGTCAGAGCCAGTTTGGTAAAGTTTTCCACCACGAACCCCGATCGTGCCAAATATAATGTATTGCATAACATCTTGAAAATAATGACTTCGAGTTAGGATTTCTTTTCTCTTTATTTTTTCGGGATTATAATTTTATAGGCAAAAAGAGCTTCCTAGTATTCGACTCGTATCACAGGGCTTACTCCCCCTAACGTCTTTCGTCGTTCGTTTTTGTTTTAGAAGTCTTTTGCTGTTTATGTTCCATTCATTTTTGTGTTATATGGATACCGATCATTATAGGCCAGAAAAGTGTGAGGCGTCTAAAAACCTTATATAACAGGTTATTATTATAGTTTGACAGAAATCTTTGTTCTTTCTTCTATCTAAAATTTCAATGACTCTTTCGAGCTGATCGGACGAAAACGAACGATGATAGGCGTTTGAGAGTAAGGCCAGAGCATCCGAAAATACCACTAAAGATGTAGGTACAACACATCCATACGTTATATTCGGGTAAAATTATATAAAACATTTAAAGAAATATTTAGTCAATTGATTTGAAATTGAAAGCAGAATCACAAAACAAGTATATGACAGCAATGTGACTGGTAGATTCGGTGCCGGGAGACCGATACGTACTCGCCATGATCAAATTGAAGATATTTTGAAGGAAGGTCACATAAAAAGCAGTTTAAATAAGCGTGTATGTATGACAAGATTAATGAAAGTTGATGAAGAGAAAAGTGTTTGTCAGGATCGTAGCAGGTGGAAACCCGTCTCTGCCTACCCCAATGGGAAACAGGCGTGACAATATGTATGTATGATTTGAAATTTATTGTTTTTATAAAAAGAATGATAGCAAAGAAAATCCCTAAAGTCATCAGTTCAACAACATGCGAATAACTAGAATGACATAACTCTAGTAATAATACTACATGTGTTCACTTACTAAGTACCTACAGATGATGTAACATTAGTAAGACAATAAATTATTTAGTTGAAATGTTATTGTTGTTGACATCTGTATTTACAGAACAAAGGGAGCGTAAAACGATTTTACAATGATCTTCTAAAGTTTATGCTGACATAAAAATAATAAACCTATTTGTGGTTGCTTCAACTTCTCATTGTATATCATTAATTCAGCGAGTAGAAAAATATTAAAACCCTTTTCTGTAAACTACACTTTAGGAAAGGATTTGTCATTCAAAGTCAACTTTTTTAATACAGTCTTACCTAGTATCTTCATAAGTTTTCACGTCTAGTGCACGTGTATAAAATTAAGATTTAACGGTTTTAGGCGTGTTAAATTTAATAATTAATTAAACAATAACTTTATCATTACTCTTATATTCTTTGTCTCTATTATTAATCTTGACGTCTTTCGTGTTCAGGTACTAAAAACTGGCCGAAACATTAAAATAAAATTGACGCCCTTAATACCGATAAAACATAGTTTTATTCACTCTTGCTTACATTGATAATAGTATTTTGAGATGCTGTGCCAAAGGGACACCTACTTGTGGCCGGTTCCTATATCTTCTCGACCGTTCTTTTGTATTACTATCGGTTATAATTTGACATAAGTCCTATATATGTAATGTTAAAATTCAACCGATGGTAAGGCAAGTAGATGAATAGTAAAATATAAGACTGGCCATTGGTCTTGAAGGTCTACAGGTAAAATTTGATTAATAACATAATATCGACTTAATTTCAAAACACGTAAAATTTTGTGCTTCCGGATTATTTTATATTTATTGGACATGTGATATGGATGTAATGACAGAACGTCAGAATAAGTCCCTACCGTGGAATGTTGCTGTGTCTGCTTCTGACAATGAACATCGGTTTAACGCTATTATACTGTTTATATGAACATTTCAAATACAACTTCCACAGTGTAATAATTTATAACATTACTACATTCAAGGTAGACTTGGGTTTGTTTTGACTATTACAGAATAATACGCGACTTTAATATGTTAAATGTAATTTGATTCCTGGGAAAGCAGACAGTAATTTTGATTACAGCACTGAGGGCCGGCTCGATTGATGTGATACCAATACCACGTTCTCACTGAATATCGGCCTGAAACGGTAAGCCTTGAACTAATCCTATTTTGAGCGATAAGTGAGAATTTTGATGATTCTCTTCCTCCTTCCCCAATTCCATGCCCCTATTCTATTACAATATATATTATCCCCCTATTCCATTCTCCATTCCTATTCGTCCTATCTGATTCCTCATATTCCACCCCCTTATCCCATGCCTCATGTCCTATCCCTTCTTACCCATCTCCTCTATCCCATTTTAAAGGTTGGTAGCACGTTGGCTTTGCCCATGGTTGTAACAAATGTCTATAGACGAATTTTCGTTAGGTAGGCCGTCTGCTTGTTTTTAAGCTTCACAATTTAATAGTATTCACGTGTAGCAAGTTTATTAATTTATCATGAAAGGCACGCGAGACGTTGCCATACTTCAATGTTGTGAGTCCACAAATAGTGAGGCGGGCGTTCTCTCGACCTTCTTATGTAATATGTAGAGTCTATCTTTTGCGAAAAATTCTAAAAATAAACCGATATTCAGTTTCCTTTGTATTTACTAAGCTGTACTGTACAGTAACTAAACTAAACATGGTCATTATCCAGTTTAGCTTGTTATGAAAGCATGCTTCACTGTAAGTTGATAGTTCAACTTAAAAATTAATAAGTAATTAAAATAGATGTACTAGTAATTGAAATATATGTACACACATATACAATAATAACGACCAGTCCACAAGATTCTTTTTTATATATTAAATAAATACATATTGACGTGACTTCGCTTGTATAAACATCGGATTTATATCTCACGTAAGCAGCCCTATGGTCCTGCGTACAACATAAGCTATACTCTCCGATGTTATAGAAATCCCCTACAAGTCTTTGCCATACAATTTTGTTTTCAAGATTTTTAAAATATTTTATTTATTTAAATATTTGAAATAGAACAAAAGTGCAAGATATTGTTATAAGGAAAAATAATGCGTTAGTGTGAAAAATATCCAATTCTTAGTAAAATGTAACTTTACGATGTGCCCGCCACGAAGGTTCTATTGTTTGGGGTCAGTCAAAAATCTTCAATTAGTTAAGGCTGGCTTTTAATAGTAAAGCGATAAATGAAATAACATTTGTCCTTTAAGGTACAACGCCGTAAAATACTTAGAAAACGATAAAAAAATGCATACTACACTTTCACACGGATTACTAACATTTAATTTTGAAACCGGCATTTGTTTCACATTTCACTCAAGAAAGAGATGGACGGACTGTGTGAAGAATGGCATGATGTTTGTAATGTGACAGAAGACGTAGCATTTCAGAATAGAATACTATGGAAGGAAACGACATATTGTCAATCAAATAGCCAACTATTTGATTGACAATATGTAAAAGGTAAAAAAAGAGAATTTCGAAATATGTATAGCGCCATATGATAGTCTTATTATATATCTCGAAAAAAAACAATTATTTTGTTAGTATCCTCCCAAATAAATAAAATATTAAACGAAGTAAATTTATTTAGTCAGCTGCAATTATTTCATTCGCAAATTAACGACCATTTCTGTTTTAAAAGTATGTATTGATTAGTACATGTAGTTGTTTGAAAATCTGTTTACTCAGGACGCCCAGTATTTGATTTAGTAAAATATACACTGCAACTATCTATATCTAAGCAACTAATTAACTTACTATCAGTATACACAAAACGTAATCACCATAAATGCATAATTATTTAAAAACTACACAGTAAAAGTTAATACCGCCTGAATAAAAATTTAAATTCAATTTAACCTATTTAACATAAACAAATTAACTAGTTCTGAAGGATTTTTCACATCAAAACAAACGAGGCGCAACGTATACCGGCGCACGCGTCGCGCGAGTTGAATCGAGAATCGAGACTGGACGTTCTATATTTGAAATGAAGTGGGTTTAATAACATTGCGTATATTTTTCCCTATTTTCTCTGGTCCGTGACATCCGCTAGCTGCATTCAAGTATCAATGCTATTTATTGGAAGAATAGTGAATATAATCGCACAGCTGATAGAAATACTCTTTATTTTGATGTTTTATATTTATAATTAGCAATGCTGCGTAATTTTTAGTGAAGTGCAACGAGAGCACTAAAAAATACAACCCCAACCCCACCATTTTGGCTACATTCGGCTATATCACGAAACGACAAAATTTATCGGGAAAAAAAGACCTACGTGTAAACCTGGGATACAAACTAGTTCTGTGTCTAGATTCATTTAAATCTATTCTGTAGTTTTCACGTGATGCTCTAACAGATACACCAAGAAAGAGACAAAAATTTTAAAAGTTATATTTTCCGAATTTGCTGGTTCGAATTAGCCTACCTGATAATTGTTTTACTCTTTTTTTAATTCATTGTACAAAATTCGACCCCCAATCAAATTTATTATATTATTTATAGACTAGAGGTCCCGGCAGACGTTGTCCTGCCCTGAAGAACTAAAAATTCCAATTGTGAATCTAAATCATCCGGGTATCCAATCAATCATATAAAAAATGTCATCAAAATCGGTAAAGTCGTTCTCAACTTATGCGCGTACATACATTTCTATGATTCATTTTTATTTATATAGATTAGATACATGTATGTCTGTGTCTGTATTTCTATAAACTATTAAATGAAACTTACGTCGGTATATAATATCTTAATCAATCAATAAACCAGTTTCAATTAATGTTATACATATTATAGAGTTGTGCTCTTGTTTTTGGAATCTCCACTAATATTTACGTCTATCTTGCATATTTAGGTATTATATATAATATAACTTTATTTTGTTAACTAATATTTTAAAAATATAATTAATTATTAGAAACCGAGTTATAAATAAATTAATATAAATAATGTAGAGGGAAGCATGCCCAGAAGGCTGGCTGCATTACAGTCAAAGGAGCGCTTTTTCATGGTGTGGTGTAACAACAATATTTTTCTTTAGGTGGCAACGTAACATAATAACTATTGACAATAGTATTGATACACTTGCGGTTGGCCAATGAGTCACAAATTCATATTTCCGCGTCCAAAGATTATTAGAGGAACACTTTTTCTTGGCGCTTATTGAGAAGCTGTCACGAAATATTAATAGCACTGGCACTGTATTTCATTGAGCGCCGGGCCGGTTCATATATTAATAAGATAATGTCAAAACTATCTTAGCATAGTAATATTTTGGATAATATTAAACAAATATAATAATTGTAGTCCTAGTTATCATATTTATAGTATATTATAATCATAATATGTTTTATCATTAGTACATCATTAAGCTACACGGAAAGAGATTGCTTTAAGCAATAAGACCGCCCATTATACTACCTTATAATCTTAAGAAAAGCCAATGTGTTACTTTTTTATGTTGGTGTACAATAAAGAGTAGGTATCGTTGTTGTTCTAGTCCATAAAAGTCACATAATTCAGCTCTCTTAAAAAATGGAATATATCAGTAATCTCAATGTAGAAAGTTCTCTTGCGGAGTAATTCTTCACTAAACATAATTTCCAAAGTTTTAAATAGAAACGACATGGCGAATAAAGGTCTCTGATTATAATTTACAATTATTGTGTGCCCTGTCTCACCGAGGTGTGATCGTAAATTACTGAAAAAAATAGATCACATGCGAGCACATTACCGGCTCGAAAATCAAAACTTTAATGTTCACAATATATAGCAGACACTAACCGAAATCAGCTTAGACAGTACTATTATAACTCACTTTGAGTATGTATTAATTGTAAATATGTAAGGGTAAAAAACCGTTTGAACCAATTACGCAATACCTTAGTCATAATTTGAAACCATATATTTTTACTACTACAAATCTTAGCTGTCAAAATACTGCTTACACAAATACTATGAATGGACATTTATAATGTTTTATCCTTATCTATTCCTTTCCTCCAGTCTAATCTCTCTCTCCCATCCGTCCTATTTCATCCTATCCCAAAGGCTGTTAATGCGTTGGCCTCGCCCCTGGTGTTGTAAACGTCTATACCAGGCGACGGTAATCATGTTACATTAGATGGGCTGTCTGCCTGTGGGCCAGCTTCGTAATAAAAAGGAATCTGAATTACCATTACAACCTTGAGTTGTGTTCCGGCATTAGTGGCCAGGTTCCAGTCTCCCTTTAGAAACGGCAGCACATTAGTAGTACCATGTTACAAATGTTCATAGGTGATGTGTAACCGTTTTCCATCAGGTGGGCCGTCTGCTTGTCTGCTGAACTCATGCAATAAAAAAATATGTTTCCGTGTGTGCAATTCACACGCAGTAGAAGTGAAACTTCAGAGAATATACTCACAGAAAATCTTCTTTAACTTATATTAATATAAATATAATTCCTTTAGCCTACATCCGTTAAGATATTATAATTCAAAATAAACTTCTTAAGTACCACTCAATTTTTCACTGTTTTAGTTGAAAAATATCATTCTCACTTTTGTTTCGGTCCAAATTGGACCTGTGTTTAATCATAGGTCTTATTGACTCTCTAATCTGTGCTGCACAGTGTGAAACTCGTATCTCAATCTCTCGCAGCGCTATAGATTTATGTGTTTATCTCTTTTTAGTGTCGCTGTTTCGTTTCAACGACTTTCAAATCACAACGATCCTAACGAAGTTTCACTTCAAATGATTGCAAAGTATATAGGATTCATAAAAGTGCAAATATAGTGTGTTACACTCGTGGTTTTGTGACCTGGCGGATGAAGCAGTTACGTCAATTGCTCCCGATAGCTACAATGGAAAAGGCCTTCACCTGATATCGGGACATTTTGTATCTGTGTTACGTAGCATCCATATAATAATATCAGCCCATAAACGATCTACTGCTGAGCTTTTCGAAAGGCCGATTAATGTGTTTCATACATCGGTAATTTCGATATAAACCTCCTATCAATACTAATATGTTAATGCAAATGATTTCGTTTCGATGCTTTTATGTTTGTTTGTTTCTTTTTGACCTTCTTGAAAATAAACCCACTTGAAAATTATAATTATAAATCAATTCATAATAATTACATAATAAACAAAAAAATCATAGCGACAATACGAAACATAAAATATGTATTCAATTGTTGTAGAAAACATTTCTTGTTTGCCTTTCAATAACGTTACATTTGTGATTTTTTTTTAAACCGATAGTTATCCATGTTTTATGCGTGCAGGAACGGAGAAAGAATACAATTTCTTGCGGCCGGGCGGCCTGTCGTACGAGGCGACTTAACAACCCACAGCCAGGTGGTAGGGTATTTGCCCGACTGGATGGCTAGCTTTTGTGACAATCCAATTGGCTTGAAGCGTTATCTGGTTTGCTAAAAAGCGGTATATTTCGTATTTTTTTTAAATTCATGGACAGGATTGCCAGGTGGTAGGGCATTTGCCCGACTGGATGGCTACCACCTCTGGTCTAAAGTATATCGCCATAACAACCATGACTTGTGTTCCGGCATTAGTGATCAGGTTCCAGTATCCCTTAAGAGAGTAGCAGCGCATTTGTAGCACCTTTGGTGTTGCAAATGTCCATTGGCAATGGTAACCGCTTTCCATCAAGTGGGCCGTCTGCCTGTCTGCTGAACTCCTGCAATAAAAAAAGAATAAAAAATTTTTAGATTTTAAACTTATTTCATGGTAATGAAAAGTCTTGAAAATGTAAAAGGCTGATCAGTACTTATTTGTATAAAAAGTAGTCTTCTTTATAGATAAGGGACGTGAAAATCAGATATTTTCTTAACCAGTACACGAAAGGCGAGACATTTCAAAATGCTACCCTTGTCAGCACGTAGAGATTTACTGGACTTGATGTTTTTATTCAAAATAAAGTAGATCGCCCACAGTTCTTAGAACTTTTAAATTGTGCTGCCCCCACTAGGATTCCGCGTTATCATATCAAGCCCTTTGTACCGCCGTTACGCAAAACAGCTCTTGGTTTTAACTCGCCTATTCCTCGTTTATGCAGGTTATATAATAAAATGAACAGTATAGACATACATCATGACTCCTTATTCAAATTTAAGACATACATTCACTCATTATTAATAAATAAAACTTAAGTCTAGCGTTTTACCCTGATTTTTTGTTGTATATTTTCTTTATACTATATTTGCCTATAAGATACTGTATATTTAGCATAAAACCATTAACGTGTAAATTTAATTAAGCATATCAATGTATCAGTTGTTGGCAAACTTAATCAATTTAAAAAAAAATGCGAGGACTTTTGGACCAAAGAGAAATGTAATGAGTTGAGATATTGCTTAAAAAAGCGTTCTATTTTTCTATTACAAAATGGGAAAATATCAGCCCTAAATTCTATCTGGGAAACGAGAAATCTTAAAAATAAGGCCACTAATAAAATAAGTTATCGATCACCGTAATCGATTTATGTGAATAAATCAACAATTAATAATATAAAATATAAAAATATCAACATAATAAAAAGAAATCATAAAATCACTCTCATATTTTTTACAATCTGGGCCCAAGAATGTATGAAAGCGTATCCGTGTCCTTTTAAAGAAATATTCCATTGCATAGCCACAGGTGCATCTAAAGTCTATTACTGAATCGTCCTTGAATATCATTGGCTTGTGTAGTTTATAATAAACTGCATAGGAGCGGATATTGACTGAAAATTTACTGTATGAAATAAAATTTTATTATGTGGAGTAACCACGACCTTGAGTGGCCGGCGCGGGCAGCCGGCGACCGGCGCAGGCGCCTTGAGACCGTGCCAGCACATCTGCACTGAATAAAAACACACTCAGTGCGTTTATTGCTCTGTCAGTTCATGGTAGAAAGTACTGACTCATTTATATCAAGATATGTTATCAATGTCCTGGCACTACTGCTCGCTGAATTGTTTTACATATTACGTGTATCTATTATAAATAAAATCTAGTTTGTAATCTGTAATATTATAAAATTCTAAGCAAGCCGTGTCTGTACATTAAAGCTGTTTAAAATAAACCAACTGGAATATACTACATAAACGATGGGGAACACGATGCATTTTTTTTTTCAGATTTCTTGTCTGTTTATCTGTTTGTGTGTTTGTTCGGGATTCACGTAAAATTATTCAAGGCCGATTTCGATACGTTGTTTGCTGTTCAACAGCAAATTATTAGACTTAAAGTTTGCACTACTATTTATCCAGGGAATCCCACGGGAATTTTTCTAGGAGCAGTTTGTTTGGTCGGGCGCATAAAAATTAGCTTATTCCGACACAGTTTCCACTTAAACAATAGCATTGCTTACATCTTTTTAATACTGCGGTTTTTTAGATTTCTTGTCTGTTTGTTTGTTTGTCGTTTTGTCTGTTTGTTCGGGATTCACGTAAAAACTACTGAGTCGATTTCCATTGCGGTTTTCGCTGATCGACAGCAAATTCTTAGAAATAAAATCTACGCAACTTTTTATTCTAAGAATCTTGCGGAAGTTTCACTGGAAACGATTTAGAATGGCCAGAATAAACAAATCGAATTCCAATGTGATTTTTTCATTGATCGATAGCAAATTTTATTTAATAAAATATTTAATGTTTTCTTTCCCGGGAATCCTGCGGAAATTTTCCCTGTAGGGGTTCGAAAGTGTTCGAGTGCATAAAAATTAGCTTATTCCGACACAGTTTTCACTAAAACGATGGCTTACATTCTTTTTAAATGCTGCCGTACTTTGTGTCCCGGGAATCCCGCGGAAATTTCAAGTCAAGCGTGGATGAAGTCGCGGGCACATCCTAGTTAGTAAGTATGTGGGTATACTCTAAATGTTGAATTTAAATGTAAAGTATGGCCGACATACGCAAACTTTTCACATATTCTCTACTGCCATAACACCTTACACTACAATCTACTCTATACTGACCTTTCAGCTCAGAGTGTGATTCCACGTCGTAACCGATATGGGTCCCCATGGAGTCATAAGGTTCACGTTTCGTAACTAGCACACTTATAGCGAGGTCATGGTCAAGTTGCCTCGGAAAGTAACAAAATGTTATCAAGGTAAACTACTAAAACGGGGGTTGTTTTTAGCTAATTACAGTGTTTTACACAACTGTATATACGTATATTTTTTATTGCAAACAGGCAGACGGCTCTAATGGAAAGCGGTTACCTACAGTCGCTTGTAGACGTTAGTAACACCAGGGTCGAAACCAACGCGTTGCCCACCTTTAGGATGGGATAGGGAGGATAAGGGATAGGATAGGCAAGGAATAGGGGGGATGGAATAGGCAATATGGGACCGAGAGTGAGGGTAGTGGAACATTGAAACACATCATACGAAACACGATTAGCTACGAACTGTTTCCTGCTGATATTCTGTGAGAGCCTGGTATAGCACCGATCGAGCCGACCCAGCGAGCTGTAGTCGAAATAATTATCACGGATAATGATCATCTACTACGTCAACTGTAACTCGGTAAGTAAAACAAACATGTGTTTCTCTAACTTAATAATGGTATGGATCTAGAGTCCTTAGTTTCGAAATAAAAAGTATGTAACTTATACAAACTGTAAAACTTATACTACGTGTTACAAGAATAAATATTGTAAATAAAAATAGGTGCATGCATATAGAATAGAATATACATTATTGTACAATAAAATTAATGAAACAATACACAAAAACAACTTACAATTAATATTTTCTTAAGTTTTCGCGACTTGTATACATAATAAAACTACGTTTTAACGGTTTTAAGCGCGGTAAACGTAGTTTTATTAAACTTACAATTAGGTACAAATGGCGTTCTTATCGCTGACAGCGATCTCTTCCAAAAAACCTTGGGATGTAGAAAGAAATATGGCACAAAAGCTAGGGCAGGGTTTTGATGCGCAATATTTTTAAAAAGTCACATAATATATATTAATATTATTATATATAAATATACACATGAATTTATATACACACAATTAAATAAATAAAGCATAGTAAAAATATATATATTACTAAAAATTAAAGTATAATTACATAGTATATAGACCCTGAGTGTGTTAGATGTGATGTCAAGTTTCTTAAGGACATTAAAAGTAATTTATTTTAGTTTATATTCATACACTTATTCATACAAATACCTGCGTATGCTAATATTATAAATGCTGAAGTAGCTCTGTCTATTATTGTTTCTGAAATAAACGACTAAGCTGATCTTGATGAAATTTGGCAAGGATATAGATTGCATCATGAGAAAAAGAATACTTCTATATATAGTACTTCTTTTTTGTCTCAAAAACCACTTTTACGGGATTTGTAAGAGTACTGAAATATTTACTTATAGTTTTCACTTTCTAACTTTTGACCACGACTGACTTAGCTTCTTAAATCCTTTTATAAGTTTTTGGTTATCGTCTTGGAAATGAAATAAAACTAAACCTAATTTAACATCATGTTACAAGAAATATTTTTTAAATACTTAGCATAATTAATAAATACCACGTATCTGATAAGTATTTCTTTAGAATAAAGTAAATTATACTTTTACATTCTAAGCTAATCAAATTACGCTTGTGCTGGAGTTATATACAACTTAGATGTCTCATAACATACTCTAAACAGACGTAAAAATCATAGAGTTCTTTTAGGAAATATACCCTTTTACCAGGGGAAATCCGATTAAGAACAAACTGCAGTGGGGGTTGGGGCGGGGGGGAGGGGGCAGTGGGCCGTGTGAGATTGGCCTCGTCGGGAGAGCACTAGGCCCCCACAGGAATGCTATTGCCCCGCCACGGTTGAGGATACCCACTAAAACCCTGGTCGATTCTCATTGTGTCCCATGTCCGAGCTGTGGGCTCGCTCGCGAATTCACCTCTAGCCCGGGCGGACAGGAAATAAGCCCTGCTGATAACTTTGGTTAACTAGTCCAAGATTTTGACTATAATAAAATAGAGGACGTCAAGGTTCTTATTTAAAAAATGCATTTTTTTATTTCAATACGGATTTTATTATGGCTTAGCCTATCGCAATGTAATAACAAGAAGAAAATAAACACAAAAATAACGTAGTACAAAATAAATTATGCATCAGCGTTTCGCAGCTAAAACAAATGGTACACCGATAATGGATTTTCCATTACTGAAATTTCACACTCATAAAAGCTGAGAAATAGGCAATAATAACTTTGAACTGAATACATAGTCCCAGTGGGATTTAAAGTCATGCATCATTCTAGAAAGGTTTTTCTAAAAAAAGCTTAGAAATAAATTAAGTTTTTTTCGAGTTCATTAAAATTTGTTTTGGGTAACAACTAGTCTAGGGTTCATAATCATCCGAGCGTTAAATCCCTATATCGTTCAGGGCGTTCACTTTGACGCCCAGGGTCCGCTTTCCTACATTTTCTCTACTTCGCGCTGTCTTCAGCATCCCCCGTTTTAAGACCTACACAACATCAAGCCAGTGTTTCTTGAGCCTTCCCCTTCGACTGCGACCTGGCGAAGGCAGCATTGCTAGGAATTTGTTTCCCACATGATTAGCCGATCTCCGTAAAATGTGGCGCTACCAGCGTAAGCTACTGTTTGTCTGCTATATCACGGACATGAAGATTGTCGCCGATGCAGGAGTTTCCAACTCAGTCTTTCCGCGGGATTCCACACATTCTCCGCAATACATAACAACTGATCTAGGGTTGCCTTAAGCAAATTTTGGATTATTTTGTAATTAATAAATTACTATAGGATTTCTAGGATACTGCCTATTATAAATTTAAAACTTCATCTCATTATTTCCGTCTTGTGCGATGCTCTAAAGAACCAATTCTCCCAAAATATTGTACAAGACATATACCTATATAAGTACACAGGTACTATACTATTTATCTCAGAAATCGCTTATACGCTTACATCTATCATAATTATATTGACAGTAAAAAAACTGACGGTAACAAACTTGCACGTTGTGAAATTCAATGTGTCAAATCTGTTAAATCAACCTGGTGTAACTTGAGCGGGACAGTGCTTGTTTCCTCAGTAACCAAGATGTTTATGCTCAACTCATTACTAACAATCAGACAATCACAAGAAGCGAGTTCAGTGATGGCGATTAGTTTACCATAAAACTAAATGTGTAATCAATTAAGTAAATCCCTATAACTATTTCCTAAGCAATTTGAGTGTATTAAGCGCTCTATACCAAGCTCGTAATTCATACACCACTAAGATTATAATGGAATGTGCTAACCACCCGACTTGGGTCGTAATACCTTTTAATGAAATCACTAATACAGCTCAGTATCTTATCATGCATAGTAAAGCAAGTTGTAAATAGATGATCAGTAATAAAACAATAAAAGAGAAATATAATAACGTTCTTTATCTGGAAAACGTTACTTAGAATAAAATTTGGACTAACACTGATATTAATTTATTTAGTTTAGAGGTTGTACACCGAATTCCCTGCAATTAAGGTTGGCAATTTGGCTCGTTGTTGTGCTAGAAGTTCATTCATCACAGTACTGATTTTCCGTGCCAACTCCGCCTAATTTATTACGCAATTTCAGCTCAAGTAGTAAAACGATTTAAATAAATATTATTTTATATTATGAAAATATACCACTTTGATTTATTAATATTTTTAGGCGTATAGACGATATGACACTTATGCAGTAATTAATCAACTAATATGTAAAATGCAATCTTGTAATTTAAATCGCGTGTTTCAAATGGATCAAATTTAATATCAACTCATCAACGTCCCAGACAGTAGCTTTTAGAAATTAGGTTGATTCGCCAAACAAAATATTCGGGCTGAACACGCAAACCGTTGCACGCACTTCTCAACTTTCACACGTTATTACCGGTCGTTTATTTTCCCACAAAAATACCCAGATATTTTTGCGGTGAACAAACGAAATCAATCCTTTTAAATCCCCTGAATGTCGAATCGATTTAGAGCGCAAAGGGATTCGCCTAATGACTATGTTAACACCAGACAACACTCGAATGATCAAGAGGTGAACCAATAAACCTCTCAACTGTTTCTCGATCATCAATCATTCGTTCGCGGGTCCTTGTAGCCTCATAAAAACTGACGTCACATTGTCGTGTACATATTTATGAAGCTTCCAAAGTGATCTGCTATTGATGGCCGCCCCATTCATCAGCCAGAAGCTGTCGGATGCCACAAAAACTTGCTCATAATCACATTATATGAGTGGACAACATTAGGGGGGAATTTGGCCGAAATTCTCGCGAATAAAGATAATCTTGTATTAATGCAATTTTATGCCAGAAATGTGGGCGTACCGACTTGTCCTCAATGTGTTTTTTATATCAATGGTCGTATTAATTTTATATTTTTACATCAAAACAGTCGTAACAGCGGTGTAGACGCTTTCATTCAGATTATAAAAAGCGGTTGATTCAAGTTCTTTTAATAAAATTTTAGTAGAAAGAAAACGAAGACCTAATAAAAGAACAAAACTTAAGGTTCAATATTATGCTAGTCATAAAGATTAATGCGGTGTTGCTAATAGGTGTTTTAAAAGTAAAGTATGGAATAATAACATTTACAATTTAAAAAGTCTATTGAATAATATGGCTGCAAACGCTTAATAATTTGACAACAACAATTTTCGCGAGTTGCCCGTCAGTTATTAATGTGAATAAAAACGACGTATCAATTTCAAAAGATTGAATTTCATAATGTACCCAACATTATGAAATTCATATTGATACAATGTCGGGCATTATTCTCAGTTTGCCACGTTTGTACGAACAAAAATCAGCGAAATTTATTAGTAATGGGTTTAATATCAAGTCCATTAATTATAATAGACTGGTGGAATATGCATTATGATGCCGTAATGCAGATTTATTGCGAATTCGTGCAGTCATGGTTTAAGTATGGACTCATCATTTGACATTCGATAATGTGGATGAAATTCTGTTTCTTTTGCTTATGATACTTTGTCTAAATTCAACACATTCTCCTTTCTAACTTCTAATGCTCAACCTCCTACATCACACATACCTGTATACATATGGTGATGGTTATCACTTCTCTTATTAGTTTATATTTCTCAATTTACAGAACTTTACTAATACCAATGTAAGTTTTAATTTAACAGTGTACAATATTTCACTACTGATGTTTGAATGCATAAATATTATATTAGCCAAAAAGCATTCTGCTAGCGTTTCCCTGTTTTAGGTGAAGGTGTAGCTTACACACAATGTTGCCTAAAGCGCTGAAAAGCTGTTGATATATAAAGTGAGGAATAAATCACATATAACAATCTTATTCTTATCAATAAAATATTTTTTTCGGGGAATCTTGACAGTGTTTTAGGATAATAATCGTTTTTATACACGAGTTTTTTGTTTATTTTTATATTCCTTGTAGGCATATGGTCCACCTTATGGCAAGACCTTACCATCGTCCATGGAGCAATTTCGATAAAGCTTAGTTTTACCAAGTGAAGAGACGGATAAATAAATTAAGAATTGGAGTAAAAATATCTGTTAACAGGTCATGAGATCCTTTATCATAACTTGTCAGTGATCAAATTGCAAAATCAAAAATTAAAAATAGGTCAGGTAAAATGTGTACCTCTAATAAACATGCAAGTATGAAGAGATTAATGAAAATATATGAAGCAAGAGTCGTTTGTCAGGATCGTCTCAAGTAGAAATCCATCGTCTCTGTCTACCTCCATAGGAAACAGGCGTGATAATATGTATGTATATATGAACAAAATAATTTAAACAAATAAATGCATTATATATATCAAGTTATTGATTATTATATTTGCTCCCTATTTATCTCTGTCACATTTGAGTATGTGTCACGTGTCTTGTGTGACACCATGAACCGGGTCGAACAGACCGTTATGATGTTTACCCGAGCCCATTTCTGTGAGCCGGTCGGACTCGGAGGTAAACGGGTCTGACCGTAGCAGACGGTAGACAATCGATTAACGACCAACAAATGTATAAACGTGAGGTACTAGTCTCACGTGAATCTCAAAGATTAAAATTTCGCATTTGAGTTTGCTTGCTTGAAAGTTGTTTTGGATGGGAAAAGGCAAACAAGTTAACTTTTGTACGCACAAATGCACATTAGCCAAGTTACCGTGACAGCAATTAACTTCTTTTTTTAAATATAGTATATTTATGTAATTAATATTTAGATAATCCTCCGCACTCAGTGACCATTGTTGAACACATAGTATCGCCTCCACTTACATTTTATTCCAAAAGCTCAGAACTAGTCTTAGTAGCAACATATGTTGCCATAAGTGCGTCTATTCCAGGCATAATTTTTATACAAGCCATATAGACGTACCAGATGAAATGCCACGACATTATTTTATTTAGGTGTTTTTTTTCTACTAAAGCACACAGCAGACAGGTTGACGGACCACCTGAGGAAAGTGGTTACGTCATCGATTAACATCGGTGGTGTTACCAACGTCAATCAATTATATTAGGGGGCCATCCACATATCACGAATTTCATGATTTTATCCCTCCCCCGTTCTCGTCACAGCTAGTCACATTCGCGAGACTCCTTCCTCCCTAGTAGTATGACATCACATATTTTGCAAATTTACATCAATGAATTATTTTGCATTTGCGTAATTAGTTTTATTTCCATTTAAATTATTTTTTAATAATTTAAACATTATTCTCATAGAGTTGGAAATATTTTGAAGTGTTTCGTTAATAGTTCAAATTTCGTGTTTTAAAGCTTAAATATATAAGATTTCGAAATGTGATGTTACGAAATTTAGGATCTCTCACACCCCTTGTTACACAATATCACCTTTTGTTTGCAACACCAAAGGTGCTACAAATGTGCTGCTGCTTTCTTAAGGAAGACTGGAACCTAGTCACTAATGTCGGAACACAACTCAAGGTTGTTATGGCGGCATACTCTAGACCAGGGGTGGTATCCATCTAGTCGGGCAAATACCCTACCACCTGGCAATGTGTGACGTAATTTATGTATGATCCCATGTACAGAAAGGATTATGCCAGACGGGCCACTAAAAGAAGTCCAGCGGGCCGCACACAGCCTCGGGGGCCGCAAGTTGAGTATAGTGGGTTTAGGCTAATAGAAGAAGAATCCAACTAACAACCACCTACATAGATTTGATTTCTACACGAAAACTAGTTTTTGCCTATTTATTCCACTGTAATATTTTTAATTTTTAATGCTAACCCAGACCTTTGATCATAAATCAAATAGTAAAAATATATTGAACATTATTTATTAATTTTTAATTTATTAATTTCACATGTATTCAAGTTGTTATAACATTGATACTAAATTTAAAAAAAACTGTTTACAAATCACCCGTATCGAAACAAACAACATTACACTCGTCTAATCCATGGTTACTAAAACCACGGATTAGATGAGCAAACGTATACAATGGAAATAACTAGTTAAAATAGATACGTTTATTCATAATCGTCCATCTCCAGTTAGAACTTGAATGCATGTATTTTCAAATAAAATAAAATAGTAATATCTACGTTCGCAGTCATCGAAGTAAGTACATTAATGTACATTGCTTACTCAACTCTTACACGTATTTATAAAACGGGTCGCGTCTTAACAACAAATTTTGGATCTGTTCCAAATGTCACTTTTTAAAGGATTTATTTAACAGCGAGTATGTTTTGCTTTGTAAACATGTTTGTGTCGCAAAATAACGGACTAAAACCGGATGGTTTCTTGGAAAGTAAAGATATTTGTAGTCTGTATAACAACTCGGATATCTTATTGATTACGTCGAGAAAAAATTTCCTTGCACCATACTTTACTTAATATTTATTGTGCTTTTCGGCTAGTATAATTTATATCCTCGACATATAAGTGTAAGCCACATTAAACTTGCTTTCTTAGCATTAGCGTAAGTTATATCTGGAAAATTAATGCAAGTTAATTGTGGAAAATTAGTGTGAGTTAAAGCTGGAAAATTATTGTAAAATGATTCTAGGAAATTAGTGTTAGTTGATTCTGGAAAATTAGCGTAATTTATTTCTGGAAAATTAGTTTAATCTTAACTCATTTATATTAATACACTGAGTTATCGTAACGTATATTAAAGTAAAAAAGACTACGTTTATATATTCCTTCTCCACAATAGAAAATGACAATTTGTCCAAATATTTGTTATATACATTATGTACGTACTTTCCATAATATTGGTGAAAATAAGTAACCTATTTATTTCATCAGAAAATAAGAGATTTAATATTTTATATGTATCTATAGTTTATGAAAATTAAAGAACGCATGTTAAAGCAGAAGAAAATAAATACAAGAATAATATAAAATATATTTCTTATTAATTACTTTGCGTCATTACGTAGTGAACTTAAAAAGACTTTTTTTTATTGCAAGAGTTTAGCATACAGGCAGACGGCCCAATTTATGGAAAGCGTTTACCATCGTCTATGGAAATTTGCAACGCCAAAGGTGATACAAATGCGCTCCTGCTCTCTTAAGGGAAACTGGAACCTGGTCACTATTGCCGGTACACAACACAAGATTGTTATGGCAGCATACTCTAGACCAGGGGTGGTCGCCATCCAGTCGAGCAAATACTCTAACACCTGAAAAATATTTATATCAGAGTCAAAGAAAGTTTATTTAGTTGCTTGTTTTTATTCCTTTCGGAATTGTGAATCTGAACAGATGCTCATAATATTTAATATAGAAAGGGCAGTGGATTCCATTTATAATATCTTCCGTTGTAACGGCTTTTTGGTTACAGTTACGTAACTCTTAATTCCCTCGAATTCAAAGTATACCTACTTTTAGAGAAAAATAATTTGTCTATACAGACTCCGGATGTAACGCCGATTTCGGGTATAGCGACTAGTTTTAATGAAAATTCCATGTAGATATTGTGACCGATACTATATACTAAAACAGAGTCAAAAAAGAAACACACGGATACATTTAAAGAATCATAAATCTTTCTTATCTTTTGTTTACATCCACAGATGTTAGAAGTTTTAATGATGCTTTTGTTTATAAATACTCAAGTACGAAAGTTAAATCTGAAAACCAAAGACATTAGGAAGTATAGTATAGGTGTAGTTTTCTCTCTTTCCACCTTTCTATAGAGCAAATTCCGGATATAGCGACGAAATTACAGTGGTCCCTTCATCATTGGTATAACCGAACAAATATGACAGAATATATGAGATGATAGACTAATTCAAACAAAAGTTACGGTAAGCTAAACAATAGGAAGTACCTAATATTGAATTCATAAATTACACCAACACTATATTCTTAAGTATTCATTTACAAATCACCTGACATTTGAATACGAACCATCAAAACAAGTACCGCAACGGACAGTCACCATAAACGTCTAAGGGGCCATCTATCAAGCCCCCTGTCTGACAGGTCATCCTGCGGATAATACCCGTCTATCGAACGCACCTAAATCGTAATCGAAATACGGAAGTTTGATTGGCAGAACGGTTAGTACGCTAATAGCTTTTAGGTATTCCCGTTGTTTTTATACTCATAAATAAAATTAATTATTTCTACTTTTGGACCGGGGATGATGTGAGTATTTATAAACCATTAGCTGATCCGTGCCCACTTTGCTGGGCGTATTAAAAAATATCATTAATCACAATCAAATATACCCTATAATGTCACTCAGGAATAACATTATTCCTGAGTGACATTATGATATATGTGATATAACATGTCTAGAGAGATCATTGCTAACAAACAACACCGCCAACAAAGGCATTAAAAACGCGAAGCGTTGCTATATTCACTCACGAAAAACTATCAATGTGTGCGTGTTTTCGGGATATCAGATAGAAAAATATCACCCTATTTTTTATAATTAAATATTTTTTTATGTAAGTGAAAAATGTAAATGATCATTATGATTTAATCGCTTTATCTATACTAATATCATAAAGAGGTAAAGTTTGTAAGTTTGTGACGTTGTAGGGGGTAATCTCCGAAACTACTGAAACGATTTAAAAAAATTAAAAAACTCTTTCACTGTTGGCAAGCTACACTATCCTCGGTTGACATAGGCTATATTATATTTTCAAAAAAATTAAGAATCCTTACTAAAACTCCAATAGAGTAACCCAAGGTGTGAAAAAATTCCTAAAATCGCGTGCGCTACGAAAACTATTGATAATAGAATAAAATAATGTACTGCAACTTTGCAGAACACATCATTATTTACCAAAAGTGTCGCGACGGTATATGTCTACCTATTATAGTTATGCCGCAATAAGTGTTCTTTTATTTTAAAAATTTAATTAAAATTCCGCCGCTAGAAAAGGCTCTTTATTTGTATCTCGGTATTCATTCTTATCAAAATAGATTACTTTATATTCAAGACTGCTTCAATACCTTTATATAACTTTTTCAATTATTCAATTCGGACATTCCATTCGGAAGATATCACGAGTTTAAAAATGTAAGTATTAGAAAAAAATTGCGTGGTCGCCGTGCACCCTAATCGGCTAAATAGGCTTATGCGATGTAGGCGTCACTGGGGTACGGGCAGTACGGTAGAAGAAATATTTTGAATTCGCTTAGTAGGTAATTAAACTCAACAAAAAATAAAGAGGTAAAGTTTGTGAGTTTGTGACGTTATAGGGGGTAATCTCTGGATCTACTAAACCGATTTTGAAAATTCTTTCACCAGTGGAAGGCTACATTATTCCTGAGTGACATAGGGTATATTTGATTGTGATTAATAATAAGTATTATTTACTTTTTTTCTGATGCCCAGCGAAGTGGGCACGGGTCAGCTAGTGTGTTATAATTTAATATTACTCAGAGGTTTTAATTTTTTTTTAATAGTTAAAGTATTCGCAACAAAAGTTGTGTGTCTTGGAACGAACTATAAAAAAGTATATGTACAAATGAATTTATAACACGTTTTAGTATATGTAGTAATTTTAATTCGCAATAAAATGTCTGTACAGATATTATAGTACATATTTATAAGTCTGTTAATTACCAATACCTACTAATGCAATCATTCTAAAAAAACTGTTCATAATTTCAAACTATTTTTGTGTTACACAACTTGTTCACGAAGGTTATTAGACGACTAGTGATGCCCCAAAGATTATCCTGCGCTACAAATCAGTGAAATCATTTCTAATAGTGGACTTGGAACGATTCGATGGGTCCATACTGGGTGTGTTATGTGTAATCCAAATTTATAGCAGTAGTAGGAACTACGGGGTAGGCACACAGTATAGTTTAGTGCAGGGACTTAAGAGTAACTAAACCACTTGAAAAGGCCTATTATTAAAATAAAAATATTCATATCCAAATATTTTTATTCAAACTAGTTTGGTTCGATTATTTATAAACTAAAATTTGTTTTTTAACATATTAAATTATTTATTTATTTGGAATTAATGGACATGCAGCAAACAGAATATAAACAAAATGAATATCTTAATTATGACAATAATGTACTAAAAAACGTCAATACACCATATCTCCATAAATTCATAACATGTAAAGGTACCAAAATGAAACTATACAAAAAATTGTGTTAGTTGTGTAGTATTATTATTATTATATATAGGTTATATATATACACAAACATTACATGTCTGTTTTCTATAGATTTTTTCAATTGTTCATATTTCATAAATAAATAAAAAATCGTAACAAAATTGCCAAAATTTTGGAAAATAAGTCCCACTTCTCACCTGACAATATCAATAAATTGGATAACCTTTAAAATATCGAAATTAAATTTCATGTTTTTACAAAAAAATCATGAGAAAAGTGTTAAGTTATCCGATGAAATAACACCTGATCCTTTCCTGTTTTAATAGTTCGGACACTTTTGAATAGCGCAGGACGGCATGATGATTTTTTTGCGAGAGCTCTAACCAGTAAAGTAGTCGAAACGACACTAACAGGCGTGAGGAGCGAATGCACCAAATTTGGTGCACTTTTTTTGGGCCGTTTTTGAGCTATTGATACGTTATCTAGACGTTTATATGATCTAAGCATTATAGGGTATAGCTTTCTACTGGTGACATAATTTTCAAAATCAGTTCAGTAGTTTAAGAAATTACTTCCTAAATAGAAACTCACAAACTTTAATCCTTTATAATATTAGTGTTACAACTTAGCCCCCCCGACAAAGACAAATTCCACGAAGCACATTTTATTACCTGTCGGCATTTGAAGTAATTGTAATAGTTTTATGATTGTCTTCCTTTTTTTACTTATTTATTGGCATATGGACCATTGTCCTATTGTACTCGCTCATTAGCATCAATAGCCAGTTGTTACAAGCTATTTCTAGGTAACTGTGGCGGCGTTGCCGGGCGAACATACATTTGAATTTGTGGAGCATAAAAGGACGGCCCGTTTGAGAGATGAGGCAGTCGAGCGAGAACCACGAACGAAGCGAAACTTGTGTACATAGCGGGAATATCTATTAGTGAAGGACTTTGCGCGTTTTGTGGAATCACGACCTTCTGCATTACGTTTGGCTTTGTTGTGTTCGGTTATATTTGTACCTGTGTTATACGTCTTTGTATAGTTCTATTAAACTCTATAATAATTCCAACGGCATTTTAATTCGAGTCCTGCAACTCGTAACATTAGTATAGATAATCTATAATATTATAAAATTCTAAGCATGCCGTGTCTGTACATTGAAGCTATTCAAAAAAATACGATGCAAATTTTTTTGGACTTTTTGTCTGTTTGTTCGGGATTCAGGTAAAAACTAATGGGCCGATTTCGAAGCGGTTTTCGAGATCGACAGCAAATTCCTAGACTTAAAATCAGCGCTACTTTTTATCCTCGGAATCCCGCGGGAATTTTCCTGGAAATGAACTTAAAATTACCAGATTAAAAAAAAATTGTAATGTGATTTTTCACCGATCAATTACAAATTTTATATACTAATAAAATGTATGTTTTTTTACCGGGATGGTTTGAAGTTTTTTGCATACATAAAAATTAGCTTATTCCGAGACAGTTTGCACTAAAACAATAGCTTACATCCTTTTTTTAAATCTGCGATACTTTGTATTCCGGGAATCTCGTGGGAATTTCAAGTCAAGCGTAGACGAAGTCATGATAGTATTAAAATAATATTAGAAAAAAATATATGTAAATAATTACTACAAAATAAAAACTTGTACACATTATTTTCCCTAAATGATTCGAAAACTTAAAAATGAAAAATACACCGATGGCTGTTTGCTATAATCTTATCGACCGTTCATTGGCCTTAGTATCGTTTAAAATTTGACATAATCTCCATACAAGTACTAATAAAATTCAACCGATGGCAAGACAAGTGTATGAATAGTAAGATATGGGAGTTGGCCCTATGTATGTAAGGTGTCGTAGAGGACACCAACGTGTACTGTTTGCGTCATTTGTTACAAAACATAACCCATAGTATTATCTCAAATACTACTGCTTAGACCTGATTTAAAATACTTGCAGTTAAAAGTTTTTTCAAGACTGTCACCTTGATATTTCTTAGAATTATCCAACTCATAATTAACTTAGAAGACATGCTTTTCATGACTAACATCGTAACGTTGCGAATATTTTACCATTATATTTATTAACTTAAATAAAAAATAAGCAATGAGAAAGATCGTTACAATTTCACAATAGTTTTTCTCATGCTTATAAATAAAGTGTTTCCATTCATTTATTATTTCAAAAGAAGAAATAAACACATTTGAAGTAAAACTTCTTTAGAATCGTTGTGATTTGAAACTCGATAAAACAAAAAGCGACACTAAAAAGAGATAAACACATCCCTATTAATATTATAAATGCGAAAGTAACTCTGTCTGTCTGTCTGTCTGTCTGTCTGTCTGTCTGTCTGTCTGTCTGTCTGTCTGTCTGTCTGTCTGTCTGTCTGTTCCGTTTTCACGTAAAAACTACTGGACCGATTTGGCTGAAACTCAGTATATATATATTTTCGATGCCGAGAATGAACATAGGATACTTTTTATCCCGGAAAATGGGATAGTTTCCGGGATAAAAGTATATTTGTCTCTCTGTTTGTTATCCTTTTATGGAAAGACTATTGGACCGATTTGGCTGATACTCGGTACATATGTAATTTGAATACCGAGGGTGGATATGGGATATTTTTCATCCCGGATAATAGGATAGATTTTGGGATAGATTTATGTAAAGATTATCCCAAAAGTGGGACAGGCTTTGGTTGGTTTTGTGATTTGCCATTTTCATCATTTTGGTTATTTTGTCCTTTTTGCCCTTTTGCCCTTGAGCGCTTTTGCTCTTTTGCTCTTTTGTCCTTTTGCTCTTTTGCTCTTTTGCCCTTTTGCCCTTTTGTCCTTTTGCCCTTTTGTCCTTTTTCCCTTGAGCGCTTTTGCTCTTTTGTCCTTTTGCTCTTTTGCCCTTTTGCTCTTTTGTCCTTTTACTCTTTTGCCCTTTTGCCCTTTTGACCTTTTGCCCTTTTGCCCTTTTGCCCCTTTGCCCTTTTGCCCTTTTGCCCTTTTGACCCTTTGCCCTATTGCCCTTTTGCCCTTGGGCCCGTTTGCCCTTTTGCTCTTTTGCCCTTTTGCCCCTTTGTCCCTTTGCTCTTTTGCCCTTTTGCCCTTTTGTCCCTTTGCCCTTTTGCCCTTTTGTCCTTTTGCCCTTTTGCCCTTTTGCTCTTTTGCCCTTTTGCCCTTTTGCCCTTTTGCCCTTTTGCCCTTTTGCCCTTTTGCCCTTTTGCCCTTTTGCCCTTTTGCCCTTTTGCCCTTTTGCCCTTTTGCCCTTTTGCCCTTTTGCCCTTTTGCCCTTTTGCCCTTTTGCCCTTTTGCCCTTTTGCCCTTTTGCCCTTTTGCCCTTTTGCCCTTTTGCCCTTTTGCCCTTTTGCCCTTTTGCCCTTTTGCCCTTTTGCCCTTTTGCCCTTTTGCCCTTTTGCCCTTTTGCCCTTTTGCCCTTTTGCCCTTTTGCCCTTTTGCCCTTTTGCCCTTTTGCCCTTTTGCCCTTTTGCCCTTTTGCCCTTTTGCCCTTTTGCCCTTTTGCCCTTTTGCCCTTTTGCCCTTTTGCCCTTTTGCCCTTTTGCTCTTTTGCTCTTCGACTCTTTTTTGTCCTTTTTGTCCATGTTGCTCTTTTTGTCCTTTTTGCTGATGTTGTCCCTTTTGACATTTTTGTAGTTTTCATTGACGGGGGATAGATAAATAAAACTAGGATTGTGTAATAGAGGATGAAAGTATGGATGAGACCAATCATTTCTCAAGTTCATAGATATAAAAATGCATCGTCTATAAAAATGCGATAGTAACTCGATATGTCTTTCTGTTAAGTTTTCGGAAAACACTGGGAATACTGGATCGTTTTTATTGTAATTTTGTTTAAATGTAGTTTTAATGCCGAAAATGGACATATATACTCATGCCAAGAGATCGGCATGAGAATATATCAAGCATCGAGTTTGCGATATAAAATGAAGTGAATTTTTCGGGGGCAAATGGCACTAACATAAAAATGGTGTACATTGTAACCTGTATTAACGCCTGCTCTTTAAACAAGAAGCAGGAACTAGAGGTTAACCCGCGGCGCAGCCGCGGGGTAAACTCTAGTATATCTATAAGACTAAGCCTGTGAAAGAATGAGATAGAATACATTATATATACTAATTTAAATACTACGCTCTTACAGATAGAGTTGGAAATGTTGTGAAATTTTTCGTTAATATTTCGAGTCAAATTCAAATTTTGTGTTTAAAGCTTAAATATTATGACGATATAATATATGAAATGTGACATCTGGAAATTTAGAATCCCTCCGACCCCTTGTCACACTTTGTTTCACTTTTACTGCGTGTGAACTGCACACACACACATTATTTTTTTTATAAACAGTTTAATATCAACTTTGAATATTTTCATAACATTTAGAAATTCCTTCTAACTTCCACATAATGATAATAAATTCCTAACTCATGAAATTTCGTGATTCAATTTAGCAACTCAACAGTTTCGCTGCACGCATATACCGCTTTGTATACTGTTTTTTTTTTTATTGCAGGAGCTCAACAGACAGGCAGATGGCCCACTTGATGGAAAGCGGTTACCATCGCCTATAGACAGGCGCTGCTGCTCTCTTAAGGGATACTGGAACCTGATCACTAATGCCGGAACACAAGTCATGGTTGTTATGGCGATATACTTTAGACCAGAGGTGGTAGCCATCCAGTCGGGCAAATGCCCTACCACCTGGCAATCCTGTCCATGAATTTAAAAAAAATACGAAATATACCGCTTTTTAGCAAACCAGATAACGCTTCAAGCCAATTGGATTGTCACAAAAGCGATTGCAAACGAATCGTCTATCAAGGGGCTGATTTCTAATACCTTTACAATCTCCTTGAGAATCCAATCCGATTTATTTAGGAAAAGTTTGAAAGGCCCGATAAGCTTTACATTATTTTCGACAAGTAAGGTAAAACCCAGAGATCCTCTTTGGTTCCCCGATAAGAAATATAGCGAATTGTTACGTCAAGTGTTTGGAGAATTCTAAAAACGCGAGTGTTAGTAAAAGTCACTTTGAGCAATGTTCATTATCTGATGTTTGCTTTAACTACAATGGAAAAGTTTAGTAATGCAGATATTAGAGGGATCAACCAAATTGGTTCAATTTGGTTGATGTGTTTAATTTTGTTGGTTGAAAAGACACGATGGTATTCTATAGGTACCATTGAAAAATTTAAGTTTGTTTACATGGATCACTTTAGTTGCTTGATCCAAATTAAAAGACCGAAATGAACCGTCTCATATCAGGTTAACAAATAAAAACTTAACAATTAGATTTTTGAGACGCGTTCACTTGATTCATTTGCCCAATACTACCCTATTGGCGGTAGTATTGGGTAGCACTTTCCAATCAAGCCACTTTTTATTGTATAACATTGTAGCCTCCTAGATTTTATACGAGCGTAGTGAGTTACAACATCATAATGTCAAAGAGTAACAGTATGTTTTTAATTCTTTAATCAGTAATTATTTTTTTTACCATGATATTTTAAAAGTGAAATCCAACCTCTATGACACTGTCAGGAGTTGATAGCATTGTCATAATTATGGTCAAAAACTGCATTAATACTTCTAAGAAGACTTTTACCATTATAGCATATTGGCGTTTAGATTATAATTTAAGTAAGCTCGCCTAGAAGAGATTTTATTAAGCGAAAAAGTCGCTTATTTTTTTCCAAGTAAGTATTATAACCATAGAATTATATAAACATTTATTTTACTTGGCAGCAAACTGTTATCTATTTATGTTCTGACATTGACGACACCTTTCCCCTACGGATGACCTTAAAACATTTCTAATCGACTTATAATTATTATTAGTCGATTGTCATATTTTAATTGCTGTTCTACAACTACCTGAAAATGTAAATCTATACTGAAAGTATATTTGAACGATATTTAATAGATCAGAGTAAAAAGGTTTTTACCTACCAATTCCTCAGGTGATCCCGGTTCCTTCATACCATTGCTCTTATCCGTGCTCCCCGTCTCTGGAAAAGAAGAGATAAATTGAATTCAATTTAAAATTCATGAAATAAAAATATCTTACTATATAACAATAAATTGATACGCGTGCCAATGACTAAAGATTATGCGAAGTACATGACAATAGTGAAACAGTGGACTCGAGCTCGAAAGCGGTGTGTATGCAAACGGGACTTAATGCTAAGTTAATGATGAATATGTCAATAATATATTAAAGTATTAAAATAAAGTAGTCCGTGAATATTTGAAGAACGGTAATTATTTTATATTACCAGTCATTTGGGGTTGGTAAAATATTTCTTTTCCTTTCATAGTTCTCAATTTTACGTCCTGTGTCACATCACAAATCCTTCACATAATCCATCCATATCTTTTTCGGTCTACCTTTACATTTCTACCTATCAAACAGCCTTTCAATTTGTCATTTTTTTCTCAGGTGACTTTCTTCCCTTTTCGTTAATTTATTTTTAATATAATGCTAAAACATGTTTAACAACCTTTAAATCTATTCAATAAGTCCTTAATAGTTCATCGACTAATAGTTTAATCAGAAAGTAGTATAATATAACCGATGTGTCAATCCTGTTGTTCATGCCTACCCCGCAAGGAAATTGGCGTGAAGTTATGTATGTATGTATGTATGTGTCAAACCTGCCAAGCCGCCTTGGACAAGCGTGGTGGGTGTACTGTCCGTTCCCGTATAGTGGGAGACCCGAACCCAGCAGTGGAACATTTATAAGCTGATATTATATTATTTTATAATACTAGGAATTACAATCAATAAGTAAAATGCGCTTTCATCAAAAGGGCGATTTGTCTGTCTACTATATTCATGCAATAAAACAATCACTTCAAAGTAATGACTTATTTAATTAAAATATGTTTTAAATAATTAAACGTCAAAAAATGAGACAAAATAAACCTGTGGTACTATCTTCTCGCCATATAATTCGTAGTATTCTTCTACGGCGTTTTTACTATTATAGTATTAGTAAAAACGTTCTTAAGTTACACATACATACACCAGAAATTTCTGTTTAACCCTTGGGCACACTTTCTTTTTGCTCTTCGTAACCCGTTTGTTCCAAAAACACAAGCTAATAAATAAAGGCAACATTTGATAGGTTGGTAAATAAACGAACAAGTATAAATAATATAATACATACATTCGTATTTTAAATGAAAAGCATGTCGGTGCCGAAATCCGAGCCGGGTAGGAAGCCAACCGTATTGACGCATCTCTCGATACAGGGTTAAAACACGAAGCGATTAATCGAAGCGTTATCGCTTTAGCACAGGCTGTAAATACAGGTTAAATATACAAGGTTATATTCTATATTTTATTAATTAATAGATTTAATCTAAATTAAATCGCCTAATTGACTTTTGAGGTGATTAGAGGCCTACTTCGCAAAGTGGATCAGGATGCTAATCTAGCAAGGTAACATAGTCAACCTTCTGGATACCTTACGCATAGATAATGACGACGAACTTGGTCGATTCGTCTAGTCCAACGCTAACGTTTAACTTATTTTTGTAATTGACAGATTATATGTGAAAGTCTTGAAATTAGACTACTAGTGAATGAGATTCCACAGTGGCTGATATGGTTTTGGAATATCTATGTTAATTTCAAAGTTCATATAATCATAGGCAAATGGTGTACATATACAAACAAACAATTTATTGATTTTATATTTCTATATTTGACCTTTAACCATTAACAAATTGAACCTTTTTTATACCTGCTACGGGTTGTATGGAAGAAATCACTTTTTATCGATAAGACCGCCCATTGTGCACATTTAGAATATTTTTAGGCTATAAGTTTTTCTGTGATTTTTGTAATGGCGTACAGTAAAGTGTTATCTCTTTCTCTGTCTCTCTATTTGATAATATGATATGTCTTTATATGTGGTAGAGCCATGCTGCAATCATTAATTGATTACAGCTTCTAGGGGCAGTTCAATAGTCAATAGATATGATACAAAGCTCTCACAAAATATCGGCGTGAAACTGTTAGCCTTGAGCGAAACGTTTTTTGGAACCATTTTTAATTAAAAAAATTATTATCAAATATTAATTATTTTAATTAAAAATGGTTCCGATGTTGAAACGTGGTCGAGGTAAGCTTTTGACTTCCCAAACTAAAGAAGTTTTGTATAATTTGTACAAATATTTCGAAAATGAGTGCAATAGCAATCTGAGCACTATTATGACTCCCGCTCAATTAGTTACTAAATCAACTAGAATATCATTGACTTCCTTTGGAAAGGTGCTATCAGAAAGCAAATGTCATTCTTCAGATCAGAGAACAACAATTTAGACTTAAAATCTATGTTTAATATTAATATTTATTATTTTAATACCGTTTAATACTATTAGTTTCATATTAAGTACTTGCCTATAAAAATATATAAAAAATATTTAGTTATGTGCTGACCGTACACTACAAACGCAAAAACGTCTCAAAGCTAATTTGCCTGTACAAACTTGTAAAGTAAAATGTATGCTTTACGCCATGAATTTGCTGATCCATTCACAATATATGAATGAATGGTTCTTACTCTATCTAAAATAAAATATTTTGTATTTTTTCTATAGATAAAGGGCCTTCTGCATGACAAGAGTTATGAATGTCAAAGAGGCAAGTGAGGTGTGTAAGAATAAGCCTAAGTGGCACTCTGTTGTTCGTGCCTACCCCGCAAGGGAACTGGCATGAAGTTATGTATGTATGTATGTATGTATAAAGGGCCTAAAGCTGATGATTTTGGACTGTCGCTTATTAAAATTGATACATGGTTTAGATACACCAATAGATATAAGACATAGCATAAAGTTCCCCTTTATTTCTGATATTTGTCATATTCGTAATACGAATCTGCAAAAGCGGCCATTTAGCCCCCATAGTCTCCGAACTAGGACTACTCAAATAATCGGCTTAATTCTGTGTAATCAATTACAATGTCAATTCATTAACAATCCAACAGAAACAGATATAGTAGATATACCAAAGCCTATTCGAGATTAATTATAAATTAATTCACTGTTGTCTGCAGTTATTACTTGTGATAGTAAATCAGGAGCAGAATATTGTGTCGCTGAATTGTATTACAATAATTTACTCATGGCTTTCCGCTTCGAACCCGAATAATTTGAATCAATTTATTATTGAAACAATCCATTCTGACATATCAATTTGTACACTTAAAAGTGAAATGCAACATTCGAAATTCCATTGGTACGTGCTGTGCGGGCTTTATTATTTAAAGTTAGTAAAGCGTTAAATACTACTCGTGGACTGAATGGCTGTTTCAGAGGAGTTATGCAGAACTGAGCTTTAATGTTGTGTTTTTAGTTTGTCATATACTTTTTATCTTATCTTATACTACATTATATAAAGCTGAAAAGTTTGTTTGTTTGATTGAACGCGCTAATCTCAGGAACTACTGGTCTGATTTGAAAAATTCTTTCATTGTTAGATAGCCCATTTATCGAGGAAGGCTATAGTTTATATATCATCACGCTAAACACCAATAGGAGCGGAGCACCAATGAAGAATGTTTCAAAATCCCGAGGATTTGAAAACAAACGTCGTAGACGTAACGAAGACGTCGCGGGTACTGCTAGTAATTAATAAAGCGATTTACTCCTGTCGTTGATTCTACCAAATTGTGAATTACATATTTACGAATTCGAGAATACGTTAGTTCTTTAATTTTAGTCGATATTGTTAATGTTACTGCTACATCTGGTATAATGTACTAGTAACCGTTTTATGCAGAGGTAGCGGGCGATACAATGCTTTATTTGTGGCGCGACATTGTAATAATTAATTATTAATGACGCTAAACATAAACAGTTAACGCATGTATATACACCTAATGTAGCTAATCATTAACGGCGTTATTTTCAACGCTGTAAATAAATCGCATTTGGACGCAGTCACTAACTATAAGATAATCTCAGATGAAGAACATAACTGGTAATCCTAGTTTTGAAAAAATATAAAGAATAACCTATGATGCACTTTGTACATGTAATATTTAAAAAGCTTTTCAAAGTTATGTCTTTTACCGAGCGATTGCTTCATTCTTTTTGGTTACGCTTTTTCTTACAATATAGATTTAGTTAGACCTATATCATATAAGATATAAATACAAAAAATACATTATAATATGTGCGCTTATTACTTAAATTGGTTTTACGTCAAATATTAAAGTAAATGTCGCTACAAGCTCTGTTAATTTGTTTCGATTTACCAACTTGAAGCGGCCATGATTGCAACTTAATAAGCATATTGTCGTCTGTGTACAATCAGCAGAATATATTTATTACCTTATGTTTCAGGTACATTACAGTTATTTAAATACTATGTATAAAATTAAACATAAAATCTAATTTTAGAATTCATCAGCTTCTAATACCGATTGACCGATTTTAAACCAGTAAAATAAACGCCTAATGGTCTACTCTAGGCGTTTTAGACCTAATTCATAGACTTGTCTTCATTGCACTTGTCTTCTCCATATTTTTATGTTTTTAATGTACAGACAGCAAATAGACGTAAAATTTACGCCTTCGTAATGTTTTCTTGCCGTCAAATGCTAAAAATTCTGTGGACAGCACGCCAAACGAATACTTTCACAGTGGAAGAGCTTAATATTGGAGATCACCAGAGGTTATCAGCAGTATGCCGACATCGGATACTGAAGTACTTTGGCCACATAGCCCGCAAGAATCCAGATAACATGGAGAGACTTGTGGTCTTGCAGAAAGTTGAAGGTAAGAGACCTCGTGGTAGATCTCCAAATAGGTGGATTGACTAGGTTACTGACCAGCTGGACATATCGATAAGCTCGGCCCCCCACTGTGCTCAAAACCTATCTCGGTGGAGGACAACACTTATTCACTGCCGTTAAAGTCACGATCTTCAGCAGTGAGGGAACGACTTAGAAAAAAAATGTGTTACCGAATCGATTTAATAAAAGATTGAGTTTCTTTGGGTTTAAATTTCAATAAATTTAACGAAACTATATATTTTTTCTAGAAATTCTGTATTAGTACACTATTGTATTTTTTTTTTCAAATAAAATATTTTTATTTCAAAAGAATTAATTTCGATTTGTTTTATTTTGGTGTCTATAATTTATCAGTCTGTATAAGATAACTTCTATTCTGACATAAATATATATTATTTCACATATAGCGCGTTCCATTAGTAGCTCACAACGCCCAAATTGCTCCGTTAGCCGTTCCACAAGGTGATCGCGGTCGTTGTGGTCATGGCGAAAACGTGACTAATGACGTCATCATTTGCGATCAGACAACGCTCACAACGACCCATGTCAATAGGTGGGTCGAATAACCGTTCCACTTGGGTTTACGATTGTAACGCCAGCAAGCAAGTGGAACGGGAAAAATCGCGATCGTGAACATGGTCGTTGTGAGTCCCTAATGGAACGTAGCTATAATAAATCATTTTTTTTTTCGCACAATCCATCCAATCCGTTTACTTATTACATAATTAGTATGTATATATTTGCTTTCGTTAACAGAGAAGAAACTGTGATATGTATTTCTTATCCCAGAAAATTGGGTAGTTTCCGCTCGATACAGAACAAAAGGTTTCGAGAGCTAAGCTGCGTTAAAAGCTATATTTGTTATTATTAAAAAAATCACGTGAAATCAACATATAACCTGTTTTTTCTTAGGAGATAAAGGTTTAAGTAACATTTTAGATATATTAAGAAATAAATTGGAAAATACACAAATTGTATAGTCACAAGCTAAACAAGTTACACTTGTTGGGTTATATACAACGATAATAATATATCAGTCTGTTGCCGATTCCAGACACCCAGAGAAAATTCGTTTACGACATTTACTATACCATGAATCAAGCTCAGAGTTAATCCATTGCAGTGAGGTAGGCTGGCTATCGCTTCTTAGCCTAGAGGTAGGCCAGCCAGACGCCGGCCAACAAAAAGTGTGTGTGTGTGTGTGTGTGTATACCTTGCAGGAACGGAGAAAGAATACAATTCCTGCGGCCGGTCAGCCTGTCGTAAAAGGCGACAAGACAACTAACAGCCATATGGTAGTTAAGTTATTTAGCCGTCTAAATGTCTACCACCCCTTATCTAGAGTATGCCGCCATAACAACCTTGAGTTGTGTTCCAGCATTAGTGGCCAGGTTCCACTCAGAGAGCGGCAGCACGTTGGTAGGACCTTAGGTGTTACAAATGTCCATAGATGACGGTAACCGTCAGGTGGGCCGTCTGCCTGCTGAACTCATGCAATAAAAAAGGTGGTTAATTTAAAACATTTCGCACTGTATAAACTAACTTCAGACGTTCCTAAGTTAACAAAGGCATTTAAACATCATTAAATAGTATAATTCGTTGTAAAAATTAAATATATATATATATAAATATAATCGCCAAACAAACAAACATACTATAAACACACATATAAACTTAAGCAAGCTACGCTTGTGTTATGGGCGATATACAACAGACTACTTTGGGGCCGATCCCAGACCATAATAAATAACGGAGAAAAGTCGTTTGAGAAATTTACCATGCCAAGAATCGAACCCGCAGCCTCTGCATTGGACAAGCACTTAGCCCGCTCAACCATAGAGGTCGGCGATTGAAATTGTTTGTGTTGTGCCAAAATGATCTTCTAAGTACAAAATAATTTATAGGTAAACATATATTCTGGTGTCAAATAAGCTTTTCGTTATGTTACGTGGGTTGAGCTTTCATAATTCTAGTTGTGGCTAGGGTTGCCATACGTCCGTAATTTTTCGGACATGTCCAATAATATAGATCTTTGTCTGGCATTCGGGGAATTCCAAGAAGTCCGAAATTTCCACAATACAGGTAAAAAAAACACATTTTATTTAATCAAGCTTTAAATATTTATAATTAAAATTTACAAAAATAGCATTGAATTTAAAATATACTAATAAATAATATGTATATACAGTTTAATATACAAGAATAAAAAATGATCCCTTAGCACCGCTAGTTTAGAACATTCCCAAAACGCTGGCCACGTTACCGCTAGATCGCGACGCTAATGCGTTACTCTAAATACAGGCTAGCCTTGTGGCCTCGTGAGGATTTTTTATAAACTGTGTTTATTGGTCTCGATAAAAGCGATGACACATTTATTATATTTGCTGTAGAAGGAGTGAGCGATGGGAGAGAGGGAAACGGCGTTCCTCTGCCCGCGTACATTCAAATACACACACACACACACAATGTTCACGCATGAGAACATTCTAGTGTTAGCTTGCTTTTCTCACGAAAGTCTGAGATTTTGATTAAATGATCTGGCAACCCTAGTTGAGACGCTTCATGAATAGTCTAACCGCAATGGTAACACCCGGTTACGTGCCATCGCGCAAATAATATCACCGTGACTTTATGATAGATATTCAAATTTTAACTTTATTTACATGATTATAAAGATTATTTTAAGTTTTCACATTTTTTCATACAGCTGTTACAGTTTTATAACAATTAACCGCAGAAAGTAAATCGTAAAAGAGTCTCCAAATTCACGAGTATTATGTCACTGAAATTGTTATTGTTTTTCACGCTTAGCTTTACATTATGTACAGCAAGTCGTGAAATCTTACTAGTGACTATAGTAAAGGGATCTGGCCGGCTATAGTCGGTCACTGTGATTGAGTTGTCTAAGGTTTTGCTCGCTTAAGTCACTATAACACTGAAATTCCAAATCCATTAGTATCACATGGTAAATTTCATAAAAGAATTTTCAGTTATTTACTGTGTCCTGAGTGTCTGTGATCGACGCCTGAGGTATGCGTTGTATATTAGGTACCTATAGCACAAGTGATTTAGATTAGCTTAGAGATATTTGTATATACCTATAATGTAGGTGCGGTTGTTTGTTCATTATTTATTTATATAAATTTGCATAGATAACAATGTATCTAAATGTTTTTGACATAATTGAGCTTCGCTGGAGTCATTATATTATTACAGCTCTTAGGCCGGGTTGATCGACTTCTTACCACGCTCTCACAGAATATCGGTGTAAAACGGTTTATCTTGAGTTAATCGTGTTTCGTGCGATCAGAGAAAATTCTGATGGCCCAATTCCCCCTCCCCTAACCCATTTGCCTTACCCCCTATTCCATTCACCTATCTCATACCCCCTATCCTACCCCAAAGTCTGACAAAGCATTTGCTTCGCCACTGGTGTTACAAAGGGGCCATCCACAAATTACCTCATACAAATTTCATGATTTTTTGACCCCTCCCCGTCCTTATCAAAGTTGGTCACATTCGTGTGACTCCGCCCTCTCTAGTGTGACATCATATATTTTGCACTTTTACATCCAGAAATTAATAAATAAAAAATAAAAATTATTTGTAGTAATGTAAACACTGCTTATACAGATAGAATTGGGTTAAAGCTTAAATATATAGACAAGGTGGGGAAGTCCGGCAGTGGGGGAACTCCATACAACTCTCGTTATTTCCGTATTTGAAAAGCAACGACGGCAACAAATCGGTCAATAAATCTGAGACACCATTTACCATTAAATTCTCTATTTAAATTTTAGTTCACGCTAAATTCCCTTTAAAACAAGTAAATAACGAGACGTATACGAAATTACCTCACTGATGAACTTCCTCACCTTAACTATATTACATTTTTAAATATGAGGTCACGACTTTTAAGACCCCCCTTGTCACACTATGATACACTTCGTCAATCCCCCCTCCCCCCTTAACATGTGACGTAATTTACGAATGGCCCGAAACTTCTATTGGTGACAGTAACCACTTTCCATTAGGTAGGCTGCCTGTTTACCAGCTTCGGAGTAAAAGAAATTAAATAGACCTTACAAGTGCCATAGTATTTAGATCCAAAAATAAAATTATACGAAGTTGCTCAATATATTCAATGTCATCTATTTGAAGCTTGTCTCCCATAATCTTCAGAGTCACGGTTACGTAATGGCAGCTTTCTACTTTCTCTGTCAATTAAAAAAGGCTACCGGCATTTAGCATGTCCAGCGGTCACGTTTCGCAGAGGTGTCGTGACCGATGACTGTGTTACATAAGCCAATCCTATTGTTACGTTTCATGAACTACCGCCACAGCAGAACGAGATTGTATTTATAAATAAATACTCGTGTATTATCGTACAATCACTTTTTAAAGATAAGATCACGTATTGATGGACCATTGTTAACTGTCTATATCTTATCGGTAAGATAATAAAAAAATATATTATTTTCTTATATACAAGAAAGAGCTTTTCAACTTTCCTGGCATAGACATTGAGTCCGTGTCACGAGGAATCTATCCCAATGTCTAGGACGAAAACTCTATTATTCTATTCTCATTCTCAAAACTACATACATACTAAATTTTCCAATGCACATACATAATATATGTACATGAAACATGCAATAAAACGTCAAAAACAAAGAGAATGCTGCTTGCTATTTATAGTCATGTAGGATCATCGGCTTTTTAAAATATTGTTAAAAAAGGTGATGTCATAATAGCACTAATAATGTAATTATGAAAACACTTTTTGCCGATAAAACTGGTATAAACTACTTAGAATATATGGATAGAATAACATTGAATCGAAGTGTGCACAAGAGAAGAGAAGTCTTATCCTTAAAAAGCGATGTCTTCCTGACAACCCCAGGGAATTAATTAAATTAATAACAGCGATAGTGATATATGTAATATATAGTTACTTATATTTTAAACTAGTATTACATAAATACCAGGGCTAGGCCGAATGTGGTTTGAACCGAATGCAAACTTCGGCCGAATATTCGGTTAAAACAAAAAATTCGGCTGAATTTCGGTTTGATTTCGCCACGCTTTCTCGAAAGCAACACGTCGTTACTTGTTGTCGTGACTTGATAACGGCTATTCCTTGGCGTTTTTACACCATAACGTGCCTCTGGTAAATTTTAGTACGAGTAGCTGGATAAAAGAATAGATTTTTAAACCTTTGATTGAAAAAAATAGATATTTTAGTTTTTTCTTGCACTGAATGTTCGGCATTTAATCCGAATTTCGGCCGAATGCCGAAGTTCGGCTCAAGCTACCGAAATTCGGTCAATTTCGGCCCACCCCTGATAAATATATTATATATGTGTCTGTGCGTGTGGGTAAATGTTTATTTTATGTACTTATTTAAAATTACATTTTGAACTGGCAATTATTCATAATATTCTTTTGTTGTTTGGTAATATAATAATTACAATATTTGTTCGTGCCTACCCCGCAAGGGAACTGGCGTGAAGTTATGTATGTATGTACAATATTTAATGCAGTGATTGCCTTGAATATTATTATGAGTGGGCTCAATAAACAGGTGATTAAAGGATTACAGCTCCATAAATTTTGGTAACGACCGTAATAATAGGCTTACAGCTAAAGAGGTAATTAAACAAACAATCATTAGGCTTGATCTTCAATTAGCATGTGCCAATAGCATAAATTGAGTAAGTACTTGGTAATCCCAGGAAGAGAAAGGGTTCCGTAGAGTTGACAAAGAGCTCCTATTTTCGTTGTATGGTTACGGAACCATAAAAAGATTTTTATCGAAAATACATCTAATCTCAAAAATTTAGTAAATATATTGTTCAAATAAATTTTCGTTAAAGATTTTAAAATTTCGAGTAAGACAAATTATTATTACTTTAGGGAATTAATGTGTTACAACCGACCTTATTTAAGAACAGTTTTAAGGAACGTTTAACGATTGACAGACATGGCGATTTCATAAAGATGCCGTTTATGCCTTCAGGGCTTCAGAACCCTAAAGATCCTTTGTATTCTCATGTATTATATACAGTGCACATTCCAGGTTCCACGAAATTAACTGGCGTTCCTTATTCATAGTCCTGGCCGTGAATAACAAGAAGCAAATAAAACATAAAAGCGTCTCTACATAATACAAATTTTAAATTAAATATTAACTTATTCAACCTTTATATCATTTCTGATGTACAATTATTTTAATGATTAACGACCGCTGTAAAAGATCTTAATGATCAATTAAGTTATTTTATAAAGCGTTTAAATTTAATTATCACATTTATTCAAGATGCGTAATTGTCACTTTCATTAATTATAATTCTTGAAAGTAAAATGTATAGCATACGCACGTCTCGAACAAATGGTGGTGGTTTTAAAAATTGTGATGTAACATTGCAAGGTTCCATTAAGTCTACTTGCCGCTAAAATGCATTTAATTGAATAAACCTCATAACTATAAATTAATAAACGGATATTATTGAAAAAAATTGCATACATTTTATTCTGGGGACATAGAATATGTCCCCTACATAAAATATATTCACGACTTTGGAAGTGAATACCTTGTCACCTATTTTATATAAAAACGTTATTACGGAACATCGTTACGATTTTTAAGGACGGATACCCCATACGCAAAACGCATGGGGTACTATTCTAATATTTGGGACAGCTCAGCGAAATACCAATTGGAGGCGTTGGAATCAATTGAGAAAACAGCCTGGTCGGCAATGACCGTCTTTTATATACTCGGCTTCAGAGTCTAGAGCATAGACGCAAGGTCACGGGTCACGATAGTCCTAAATCGGTTCTAAATCTATTAAAAAAAATTCATGCCAAGTTATAGCTCTTAATTTTAATTTTAACCCGGCCCCCCCGATAACCAAACTTTTAAATGGAAATAACAGGGGAAAAAATCTGTTATTACTTTGGAATTTTTTACGTCATGAACGGATGAACAGATCATGTCGACAAATAATAATTCTTGTAGAAAATTTAACGCTCTACAAAAAAGGTCTCTTATGATTTTTTGCTAACTCTAACGGTTTCTAAGTTATTTAAGGTCATAGTTGAAGCTTAAGTCAATTTTACGATTTTTCTATTTCTACCGTCGTTTAATGATTTAAAAATGAAAAAAGGATTGTAATTCATAATTTAGACCACTTTTTTACCTTCACCCATGCTCTGAAAAAAAGCATTATTTTATTGAAAAAATCGATTATCAAAATTTCAATAAATTAAAAAAAATACTTTTATTATAATTTTTTTTTAACATTGATACTATTATGAAGTTATTACAGGTTTATTTACCGCGTCAGGAAACATTTGACGATGGTCTTTAACCAACTGTAATACATATTGCATTTGTTTTTCATCCTTTGTGTAATGATTACAAAAATCTTGCACTAGTTTGATTCCTCTCTCAGCACAATCATTCACAACTTACAATTTTTCGACGAATCGTAATGCAGTTTTATAGCTTTCATCATACAGTTTTTTCAATTTATCTCGACATCTATGCACGTCTTGAACGGCAATTTTAGCTTTTTTCCAAAACACAATAATTTCATAAATTACTGCAGCCATACTTTCTAATACAGAAACGTTTAAAATACGTGTATGAAAAAAGAAAACTTTTAGAGCTTGCAATTTTGATGGTAATTTGTTACCCACTATTTGGACGTCAACATCAGCTAAAAAAATGTTTTCACGTAAACTTGATAGCTCCATATTTTTCTGATCACTAATTCAAATCGATAAATTTAAAGATTAAATTAAACAACGAGAAAGCATAAGTAACAGTAAACATTTGCATACTATTTAGATATAGTGAAGATAAAAAATATAGATTACGGGTATTTTAGAATTCATTTCAATACAAAAAGTTAAAGTAAAATCTGATAGAGTGCGGCATAATCAGTTTCTAAAATGATCGTATCCCGAAATGTAAATTTGGGACTAGACTTTATCAATATTTTTACCAATTAAAATTAGAACGTTTTGATAATTTCCAAAAAATATCTTGTGTATTTTAAAATTGGAAAAAATAGTTGAAACTCACGACAGTTCAAAAATTAGAGAAAAATTAATATAACTATCATTTTAGGGTCACGGTTACTTTAAAAGTTTTCTAAGAAAAAAGAAAAAAAACCATTAAGATTAAGAATTATTATCCTTTTTTCATTTTTAAATCATTAAACGACGGTAGAAATAGAAAAATCGTAAAATTGACTTAACCTTCAACTATGACCTTAAATAACTTAGAAACCGTTAGATTTAGCAAAAAATCATATGAGACCTTTTTTATATAGCGTTAAATTTTCTACAAGAATTATTGTTTGTCGACATGATCTGTTCATCCACTCATGACGTAAAAAATTCCAAAGTAATAACAGATTTTTCCCCTGTTATTTCCATTAAAAAATTTGGTTATCGGGGGGCCGGGTTAAAATTAAAATTAAGAGCTATGATTCCCTACTTGCTAGAATAACTTGGCATGATGTATATATAAATCAATTTTTTTTAATAGATTTAGAACCGATTTAGGACTATCGTGATAGTCTAGAGAACAATATAGGTGGTTAACAAAAGCCTTATAATACTTCTTTCTAGGCTAATTACCACTATTATATAATATATCTTTTCTTATATGTAAATCACAGCAGGCCAATTATTTAAAGACCTACAGCTCGATTATAAGTATGAAGTGCCTACGTTCGAGTACACACGGAAAACACCGTGAGAAAATCACATCAAACATCTAGATCAATGATGAGTGAAACCCGTGGTGAATATACTATTATGTTTTATAATAAAACCTTTATGCTTGTCTCATAGTTCTCTATTCGAGAGACGTACGTAATGTATAATTACATTACATTTTTAAAAGGAACTCGCATTTTTAATAAAACTAATGGTCGCCCGTGGTCGAAATTCGACCATAATAATTAATTTAAATTATAAGTTTGAACATTATTAAGGTTCTGTTGTCAAAGACTATATACTTCTATCTATAATCACAGATTTCGCCAAGACTACACTGTTAATTTAATTTTTTTATCGATTGAATCTATTTTTTATGCATAATATTTTTTTAAATATTAGCATTCGTCGCTTCTTCTCTATATAAACTATAAGTGTGCAAAATTTCATACTCCTCCACATCCGCGCAATTTTCGTAAAAAGGGATATAAAGTTTTTGCTGTGTTTTTGCTTCACGTATTAATATATAAATTATTGATAAATACTATAATGGACTTTCAAACAATTTCGTATTCTTTTTTGAACACTACACAGAATGTGTAGTGGTGTATTAGACATACACACTTTGGTGGACGCCTAGTTTATTAGGATCAATTCTTTAAATATTCTCAATTCCAGTTACTACGTCGGTTTCGAAACTGCAAAATCAAGAAACAATGTGTTTTTTTTTTAATTCAACTTTTCAATTTCATCATTACAATACATAGGTAAGGTGTTTGAGATATTATTTAAGTATTTCTTAAAATGACCTAGCTAGGTTGCGGCCAATGAGAAAGCAAATTAGACGTATTTATATGACGTACGGTAACTTCGTCATGACACGGGTACACGTATTTATCAAGTTCAAGGGTGTTCTTAAGGACTGTAGAAACTTGAGATGGATGAAAATATCGCACTAAATGTTGAATAAATTCGATGGCGATGGTTTTAAGGCCTTATCTCAAAAGATGTGACATAGTTAATAATGTTAAATATTAACTAAATCTTTAACACTTAATTGATACAAGTGAATATATATTTATTGATTTTATCTTAAAAATATTTTCATTAACAAGTTCAAATAATTTAAATTAATATGTCGTCGACACAATGTCTATTATTCGTAAAGATAAAATTAAAATATGAATAAATATACATATAAATGAGGTATTCCAAAGATATTGCTAATTTAAAACTCATATTAAGTTTTTTTATTGCTAGAGTATAAGAGACAGACTGACGGCGACCCGGCTGGTGAACCGTGCTTGCGATCGTCTATGGACACCTGGAAAAGTAGAAGTGCACTCAATGTGCTGCCAACCTCGAAAGGGGTTTTGGAATCTGGCCACTAATGCCGGAACACAACCCAACGTTGATATAGCGGCATACTGTATAATATGTATATAGTATACTATAGTAGTAGAAGTCGTGGTAGCGTAATGGCTGACGCACGCGTCCTTTAACTCAAAGGGCGCGAATACGAATCCTGGTCGGCACGCATGCACCACTTACACAGTTTTCTGACCTAACGTGCATATTGTTACAATTATCACGTGCTAAAAACGGCGAAAGAAAACATTGTGATGAAACATGCATATCGAAATAACTTATGTTTCAAACCTGCCAAACCGCCTTGGACAAGGGTGACGGGTATACTGCCCGTTCCCCAATAGTGGGACTCCCGAGCCCAGCAGTGGGACGTTTGTGGACTGATATTATGTATATAGTAGAGTCTAGACCAATACACTTTTATATTCTATCTTTATTGGGGTGAATTTTTTTGTACAAGTGTTCCCGATTTATAATACTTAGTACACATAACACAGCATTACACGCACACTCCACAAATAAACCAAGACACACAAAGAGCCTAAAAATTAATAACCCAGGCACAGAAAAGAAAAAAAGAAACAACACACATGGCACTAGATGCGACTATATATAAGTATAGATATAAGGCCAACACTGCACATGCACTTCCTCACAACACCAGCATGTAACAGATACACTCTACATTAGTATAAGTTTAGTATTAAAATTAGAATAAATTAATATAATAAGTTATTCTTAAGGTACACCAAAACAGAAAAATGACTACATATAATGTCACATACACTAACAAAAATAAACAATAAGCGTGTACAGAGTCTCAAATTTTTCATAGAAATTAAGTATTAAAAAAAGGTACGGAACTCGAGTCCGTAGAAATATATATAATAATAATAAAAAAATACTTAGTACACTATTACTTGGATAAAAAAGCGGACATATGTGCCGCAAACTTAGGAAAGCTTGACTGCTAGAAGTATCCAGCAGTAGTTTCCGTTTGGCTGGCAAAGTCAGTTTATTATTCTTCATAATGCCTACTAATTAAAAAAAATTAACAGCTACTGTCATTAATCAAATTAAAGCAAAAATATTCCTATGATCTACTTAGGTCCTTATGAAATTATTCATTTGTTCATTTCGCCTAACGTAAAAACGTTATTATCGAGTTTGACAGTTACATAATTAGTTGGATGATTGAATAGCACGTTTGCCAGCAGTCCAATTTATTATTTTATATATTAGTTACTTGTTTATATTACAGCTAATAAGAATAACTGTATTATAATATTCAATATTGATTTAGATGTAAAAATATTTTCATAAACAGTATCATCAATTTTAACTTGTGAGTATCACACATGTCTATTATTGATAAAGATCCTAACTAATTCTCAGAAAGTAATACAATTAAAATATCATTAAGTACGAGTAATTAATTACATAATGAAATCTCTCATATCATTGTTGTATGGAAAAACACGGTTTGACGAAGTTATCAATATGGTTTATCGAATTACATATTACGTCAAGAAAAGGGTGCATTTGTGTCCTTAATTAGATGTATGAAATCAAAATTTTACACAGATTTTATCTTTTTAAAGCACTGTTTGCCAACTCCATTAATTCTTCAGAAGTAATTGGATAACATAATTCTATACTTAAAAAAGAGTCTGAATTAGACAAATATGAAATAAAAGAATTTTTAACTAAACATGTATGTTTTTACAGATCGATAGCAGATTTAATGTAATAAAATGTGTGATACTTTTTATCCCGGGTGTACCGCGGGATTTGTACCGGGAGCGGTTTGAAGTTGTTCGGATACATAAAAATTAGCTTATTCCGACACAGTTTCCACTAAAACGATAGCTTACAGTCTTTTTTTAAATGCTGCGATACTTTATGTCCCGGTAATCCCGCGGGAATTTCAAAACAACCATGAACGAACTCGCGGCCATATCCTAGTTATTATATATGTATGTCTCTCAAGAATTTTGGAGGACTAGCGTGGGGCCATGGGAGGACCAACACATAGATGCTCCTTTGAGAAATTTAATGTAAATGTGGCGTTACACTGACCGACGATTATCCCTGTCTACACCATATAAAATTGCACCTAAGGACAAGCTCCGCTTAGTGTAGGATTATTGTATGAATTGAGAACAAAAGTAACTGGGCTACTGGAATTGTAGTGGAATACTTACAAGCCAATAGATGGCGCTGTGCAATAATTGAGGCCACCAACGTTTCCCGAAACGTACAAAGAATATATACAAATTATTCAATTATAATAGGTGGGCCTAGGCCTACGCGGAACAACATTAGCCTCGCTGGAAGATCTTCCTTTGAGATGGAGAAGCATTCCATCTCGCTCCTCCACCCGCTACGTGGCACCCCCTTCAGGATGAACTGCTTTGGAATTAGTTGATCTAGGGATCTGGGACTATCGGAAAGCTACTCCCAATATTATGCCATTTATCACTTCCACCCCTGAAGCTTAAGTCTTAGCTCCAGCGATCTCTACTCCTTGCCGACTGGCTAAGGCAAGAACGGAGGCGGGAGGCCTTGCATTGGCCCCCCGGAGTCGGGTGCGAGATGTCGCTACTCACCTAAGGCTTTGCCATAAAGCCCCCTTCTCCCCGCGGGTATTAAAGCATACATTGTTTTCCACATAACGATTTCTATTACGTATGATTTGTATAAAAAAAACAGATTGTATTGATGAGCATAAAGAATAATCCGCCTTTAAATGTTTCCGCTTAATTACAAGCTAAGCTAGTTTCTGAACTACAAAATAATAAATAGATAAATAATTAACTCTATGCGATAAATCGCTCTCGGATTTTTTGTCCAGCTTCACTAGTACTCGTTCAACTGGATTTTTTACGCGAACAGGTTTTATCTATTTTATTAAGTAGACCTATGTGATATTCATGACTGTTATCGAATTTAAACCGACTGAATAGTTAGATGAAGTAGAATTATTTATAGATACTCAGTGTTACGTTTTAGGGTAAAAATGTTGAATAGAAAATTTCTTTCGGTGAGTTGTTATTGGCCCAATTTCATACATACAAATATTTATTATGTTTTCTACATTTATAATGTAATAAATTTGTATAGTGGTCGAGCTTGTACAATTAATTTAACTTGTGGTCGCCCGTGCTCGAAATTGGACCATAATAATTAATGTCAAAGACTATACTTCTATAATCACAGATTTCGCCAAGGCTGCACTGTTAATTTGACTTGAACAATAAACAAGGGAGTATATATGCGTGTGTGTGTGAAATACATGGTGGGTGTGTAATGTTTTTTTTTATGTATTTTTTATGCATAATTTAAAAAAAATAGCATTCGTCGTTTCTTCTCATTCTCATAAACTAGAAGTGTGCGAAATATCATACTCCTCCGTTCGCGCAATTTTTGTAAAAAGGGGTACAAAGTTTTTGCTTCACGTATTAATATATAGATAAAGTATAAAAATCAGGGGAGCTAATATGGACCAGCAGTATGCGAAAATACAATTTTAAGATTTTTTGTCTTTGTCTGTCTAGAGCACCATGCGAGAACTAGTAAACGGATTTAAATGAAACTCGACACAGAGCTAGTTTACATTCAGAGTCAACATTTGGGAAAAACAATATCTCGATAAATTACGTTGTTTCCATGGGATAGACGAAAACAGCAAAAAAGATAGTGTTTGATCGCGATTTTTGGTGATACCGTTACAATTTAATAACAAATACGCTTCAAAATGACAACGTGAACGAAGTTTCGCTGGCACATGCTAGTAAACAAAAAACTTCAGAGAATATACTCACACATAATTCTTCTCTAACTTTTATTAACATATATATATTAATACCTTGAGCCTGCATCCGTCAACATAATATATTATAATTCAAAGTAAACTTTTTAAGTATCACTTTCAATTTGTTACCGTTTTAGTCTAAAAAATATAATTATAAATTTTATTTCGGTCCAAATGTTATGTTTAATCATCGGTCTTACTGACTCTCTAATCTGTGCTGCACAATGTAAAAGTCGTATCTCATTCTCTCGCAGGCTTAGTCCTATACATTTATGTGTTTATCTCTTGTTAGTGTCGCTTTTTCGTTTCATCGAGTTTTAAATCACGGCGATTCTAAAGAAGTTTCACTTCGAAAAAAAATATTAAAAAATAGGCCGTAATCAACCTACTTAACTTATATAGGTATATTATTGATTGAAATTAATAAAATCAATCAATAATTTCAAATTCAACCTAGTAACTTAATATAGAATGATTTTCATAAAATAAATATTTCATTATTTATCATATATCCTTTTTGAGGTTTCGGAGCCATTTTTGTTAATATGGATCCCGAATAAAATGGCTATATCCGTTTGTTCGCCTGACTTAATATGTCAGCGGAAGCTGTATTCTGTAGAAGCTGCATTTCGTGCGTTTGCTGTATTTTGAAGAAGCTGCATTCTGTGAAAGCTGCATTCTGTGGAAGCTGAATTCTGTGAAAGCTGTATTCTGTGGAAACTGCATGCTCTGGAAGCCGTATTCTAAATTTACATAAACTACATAAGGGAATAGGAAACCCCAAAAAAACAGTGTGAACACACTGTGTTCAGAGGGTTAATTAAAAAAAATTACTACTTAAATATCTAAGTTCAGATATTGTAGATTAAGTTGACTAAGACTAGAAATATCGTGAAAAACCAACCAACAAACCAAAATGATCTTCTAAATAAAAACAATGTAAGGCATATTATGGGTTATTATATAGTTCGAATAAGATGCGTTGGATATTGTTTTTTTATATTCGGTAGTTTGTTAGTATTGTGTAGTCAAATGACGTAAATATTGGACGATACACGTCTACGGAACACTTTATTATGCGTGGACCGACACGCACTCAGCCGATTTTATTTCGACGTAAGCGTAGTACATTGCAATATAAAAACTTCCCACTCATGATTGTAACCAAAAGTCAAAACGTTATAGAAAATTATTTGTAACCCACACATAAGAAATAATAAACTCATAAGTTTAAAAAATATAAGGATCTAAACAACCTGTTTTGAGATGTTATCGACGTAGTCTAACTATAATTACGCAGGTATTCCAATTTAGATAATATCTATACGCTATTTAGAAAACTTCATATTTGTCTGGGGCAATCTATTTATTCTAATAGTCTGTGATTTCATAAGTTCCAAAATGTAGCTAATAGTAAAAGTAGCTATCTTATGCCCGGTTTCTGAAGTTACCACTTATGAGTTCAGTAACAATCGATTCCATAAAGCTATGTAATAGATAAACTTAGGTTAACGTTTAACTTAGAAGTACTCGTAGTACCAAAACTCGACACTAGATAGATCTATTTAAGAAGGAATATCTAATATTTATTTACACCAAACAAAAACGTCAACAACAAAACGTCAAACAAAAGATATGGAATAGATAAACGCCTAATATTGGTCAGTTAAGTTGAACCTAGTTTAACTATCGTACGGTGGTGTGTTCAAAAACGCATTTTTATAAGTTATTGAACCGATAGCGCTAACGAATAGATAAACTACAGTTAAAAGTACCTCAGAAACAGGGCATTAAACAACTAATTACAAAAGACCGCTTTTGGAATTTTCTTCTGTTAGTTCAAAAATTTGTCTCAATTTGATCAACTGATTTCAATGAAAATTTAGATATTAAAACAGAAGTTCTGTGTTAAATTGATGAAATGAATATAAAGACAAAGTAACACGCAAACGAAATAACAAGCACTGTACATTTATTGCAGCACGTCAGGCAGCAATAAATGTTTGAAAAGGTGTCAATAGATAGTAGAAATGTAGTAGTAGTAGATTATATTTTCAATATTGCCTTAGTATCTTTGGCCAACATTACAAACATCGATTAGTAAAGAAGGAGGAGAATCAATAATCTCATCAGCTACAATCTTATGAGCTCTTGTTCTTTACGACACACGTAATTATCTACTGTAAAGCCGTGTAGTAATATGTTAAACAAAAAAAATATCAATGCATTGGCAAAAGTAATTTCGGCACACTCTTTATAAGCAGCTATCTACAATAAAATGTAGGTTTCGTTGTTTTCTTTTTAGTAGTAGTACTTATCTTTATGGATTTCTAAACAAAAAATAAGCGTATTGTATATCAATGCAGATATGTAGATATAATATATAAGTGTATTGTGTTATCTCAATAAGGTTCGATTTTTCAATCACTAAATAAAAGTTATTTATAGGATAAAATAAAGCATGGAGAAATTTTATATAAATGACCGATGCATGAATAAAATAGTGGAATTGTTTCACTTTCAAGTTCAGACAGGTTATAATTTATTGATGATTGAAAAATCTAAAAATAAGACACTATTTGATAGCGATATAATTAGTCATAAAAATATAATTATTTTATTTAAAAAATCCCATTAAATCAAATTTGGCGCATATGCTTTAAAAACAGATCGCGATACCTACATAGTCTTTTTTATATTTCAGTAAATTAAATAGTTTTTGCGATATACTAATATAATATATCCGTGAACAAACTCTCTGGGAAATATTATTTAAACGTATTATAATATTTATTTATTATTCGACAAAGATCACACCACACAACTTTACAGTATAAATTGCAAAAGGCGATACATTTTAAAAACAGCTCGTTTTTTATTTTATTTTTTTTATTGCTGGATTACAGTAGACAGGCTGCCGGACCAACTGTGTTGGAAAGTAGTTACCGTCGCCTTTGAACATTTGCAACACTAAAGGTGCTGCTAATGTGCTGCCGGACTTATAGATGGCACTGGAACGTGGCCACTAATGCCAGAACATAATCAAGGTTGTTATGGCGGCATGCTTTAGATCAGGGGTGGTAGCCATCCAAACGGGCAAATACCCTACCACCTGGTTGTGGGTTGTTTTGTCGACTGTTACGACAGGCCGCCCCGCCGCAGGAATTAGTATTCTTTCTCCGTCCCTGCACGGATTAAATGTGCAATGTGCCAATAATAGATCTTCTTTTTATAGACAAAATTTATACAATGAGAATAGATTAAGTTAATATAATTTAAATTATGTCATCAAACTTAAGTCAAATAAACAAAACAACTAGTCAATATAAAGAAAGAAAAAAATAAACAATCGGTATTTATAAAATATTGTCAACGGCAAGGACGTAGGAAGTCAGAGTGAAATATGATGTATGTAGTGTGTGTATGTGTGAGTGTGTACGGTTGGCTACTGCTGCATAATGTAATTTAATTAAACATTAGTGTTTTATTTCTGAACAACTGCACACGGAAAATCATTTTCCTTACGTTGCATGAAGAAATCATAACGCACATAATCCTACATTACTATATACGTGCTGTATTCACATAGAATAGGAGCTTTAAAGTGGTTGCACGCTCAGTTTAAGAATGTGCCCTGGCTGGACCACTTTATAAATATGGAGATGGATGATTAAACAGTGCACTCGTCGAGTTTTAACGAGACGTCCTTTCCTCCAACGCCTCTGTTGTCTTTTAAGCGAATATAATGAAATTACAAGAAGAATCTACAAATATCAGTTCAATAATTGTAAAATATTGAATCAATTTTAAGCAATACTAATTGTGTAAGTATTAAATGTTCAGAGTTAGAAAGATGTTTTGTGTGTTTTCGACTAGCAACAATTTAGCTGTGGCTGGGATCAGGGATATGGTCCCGGATTTGGCCTTGCGCTTATTTGCTAAAGGTTAAAGTTTATTCTGAAACTTGAATATTCGTGAGTACCTGACAATGGCTAAATTAACAAACCTAGCGAAGTGACATTTAAAATCGAAGTAGCAGTTTCATCAAGAATAGTTTATAAATTAAGTAAGTATATTAATAAACCATTTTTTTTATTGCGAATTAAAATCAATATAAACTTAAGAGAATTGATCTCAAATTTTGTCAGCAGGAAATAAAAGAACCGATACCTGGATTATTGAAAGTAGATATAATATATTTTAATATGTTCTCCAAGCGTTTCGAATTCAAAGGAATACAGCAAACATCAAATCATTTCCTCTTCTGTATTTACCGCGAGCTTACTACACAACGTCTCTTTGATGAGTCAAAAGAAATGTTCCGATTGGCCGCATCACTGGAACTCCCTTGAGGCTGCGAGATATAGATATTACGCACTGAGCGTCGGCTTGTCGGCGACTTTTTATTTTACCCTTTAAACGTTGCCGCTATGTTAAAACCTTGCCAATCTGGAGGAAGAGGCGTTTCTCCGCCACGATTGTATAATGCTGATATCGCATATCGTCGCCTTATAATTGGTTCCTATGTCTTACTATTCATTCATTTGCCTTACCATTTACCATTGGATGAATTTTGACATTACTTGTATGCAGCTTATGTCAAATTTTAGCTGATAGTAAAGTAAATAAAAGGTTGTTAAGATATAGGAACGGCCCATTAGAGGTTAATAGGAATAATTCACTAAATCTTGAAACTGATAAATCGACTCGATTTCGAAAAACCGATTCTATTAAACGTGGGTTAAGCTTATTGGCATATACCCATAACAGATCCTTCCAGGTATTTATGGACTCCAAGCACGACATTTGCAAGTAGTTTTACGTATTAAACGTATGTTGGTATATTTGTGACTTACCTATGACTATTAACCTCCAAAACAGCGATAGCAGCAATTATAAGATAGTTTATTTGTATTAATTTTAGATTCTATTGTAACTAGTCATCATTTGACATTGTAACTCTTGTCATGCAAGCTCGTCTATTCTTAAGGCTTCTGACATCACCTTCTGCTAGTACACGATCAATTTGATCATGGAAGGTGTGTCGTGGCCTTCCACGACTTCTGCATCCATCCACTTTTGCATTGTATATCTGTTTAGTCATTCTTTCATCATGCATTCTTTCCACATGCCCGAACCACCGGAGCATTCCTTTCCTTACCTTCACCCCGACACTCTCTTTCAGACCAACTCTCTTTCTTACTTCGGTATTACGAACGCGGTCCGCGAGCGTCACTCCGCAGATTTTGCGCAGTGCTCGCATCTCGACCGCGTTTACTCTACTTTCATGCTCTTTCTTCCATACCCAACTCTCGCTTCCATACGTGAGCGTAGGTACCAGCACCGCGTTGTGTACGGCGAGCTGGGCCTTCTGGCTGAGGTTCTTAGCGCCTAGAAGTTTACCTAACGCTCCGTTCAAACTATTCCCCAAATTCACTCTTCTTTCTATATCAGCGGTGTACCTTCCATCCCTGCTAAAAGCACATCCAAGATATACAAACTCATTCACTTGCTCCAGCATAACATCATCGACCATTATCCTTGCATTCGTTCTGGTTTCTTCTCTTTCAAACACCATAACCTTTGTTTTCTTCGCATTCAAGTGTAAGCCTCTTCCGGGATATCTCTAATTTAATTTAATGTTCTGTCGTAACGTCTTTTGTTTACTTTGTGTTTAAAATTTATAATTAATAAAAACATTATATTGTTATTGTACTTATTTTATGGCAATCATTAGGCCAGTGTGTCGATCTAATTCTTAGAATTCATTGTTTTGCGTCGAGGCATATTGTATTTATACAGAATAAAAGGAATGCCCGAACGGAGGGATGAGGCAGTCAAGCGAGGATTACGATACGTGCAAGACGTACATTCGATGAGCGATATAGTGACGGACTTTGCGCGTGTTATTGAATTGTACAGTTTGTACTGGTTGCGTCCAGTTACGAGTATATTTGTGCCTGTGTTATACGTGTTTATATAGTTCTAATAAATTCTATAGTAATTCCAATGGCATTTTAATTCGAGTCCTGTAGCTCGTAACAGTATTTTAATTTTATCTTAACTTGTATAAGGCAGTGTAATATTTTTACGCTCTATGGGTAATGGCATGTGGACTTATATATGTATAGTTTAAGATCTGTATAACTTTTATGTACCATGTCATATGCAAATAAATTTTCATTTCATTTCATTTCGGTACAAACTTAAATACATTTTTTCTAATTATATATTTACAGTACATAGCTTTGTGTCGTTTCGTCGATTGGCAACTGCCCATCGTTGTCAGCGACAGGTTTCGCAGTGCGTAAAAGCTCAGAGGCCCTCAGGCCGGGAAGCAATCTGCGAAACCTATGGACCGAAGACCCGTTTACGCTACTGGACTTGAATGCTTGCAAAGTAAACAATCAATTCGTCTTTGAAAGTTTGTTATCGGCGAGACCAATTTTATTCTGTTTTGCGTAAATGCTTTAATATTTAAATTCTTTTCATTCCACTGCTTGCTTTTTTAGAAATATTACTGTTTTTTATTGACGAGAGTAAGACTAAGCTACGTTTGTGCTGGAAATTTTTCTCGGGGTGTTTGCTTGACCTAGCTCAAGATTCTACGGTTAGAAAACATTAGGGTGTTATTGGACAATATTCAGTAGTCACAGTGAGTCCGACATTGCCCCTATGTGTTATCCCCAAGCTGTGGGGTGTGCTTAAAACATTCAACTTGGCTACAAGTTATTAGATTTCAGGCAAAATGTAAAACAGCGCATTTCTCTATATTTCTCATGCATTTGCATTCTTTTTACTTCGTACCCGTATACTTTCAAGTACTGTTTTATATTTGGTCGTGGATTTATAACAGTATCGTGTCTACTCGTGTCTAAATTTCGAAAAAAGAAACAATATAATATATCAACAGAATTTGTACAATTTTAAAAACAGAAAAACATCAAGAAGACTTATTCGGACCAGCAAATCCCGAAAATACAATATTTAGAATTTTTGTTTATCTGTCTGCTTCTAGTATCACGTAAATCTACTGTACGGATTTATATGAAACTCGATACAAAGCTAGCTTAAAACACAGGTCAAAACTTAAGATACTTTTTATTGTGATGACGTCGTTTCCGTGGGATAGATGAATATAACTAAAAAGACGGCGCTGTGGTCCCGTTTCTTAGTGGCACCTTTGCAATTCGCTAACTAAAAAAACTAAAAAGTTGCCATGGCATCGCGAAAGAAGGTTCGGTGGCACAGCCAATGAATATTAAAGCTTAAAGCGATCACATAACACATCACATAGTTTATTAATTCAAATACCCCTTGACAGAGGGAAACAGATTTAGGTACTTCTTAATTTTAGTAAAATATTGAGGGCATTCACGAAAATCAAATCATTACAGGTATAAATAATATTAAATAAATCGGCAGACACACACACACATTTTATATCCCCAAGCCAGAAAGTTACCCTTGTATTATATACAATAGACCACACTAGGGTTGGCCCTAGTGTGACCTGAGATTGGTCTCAGATACTCAGATCATAGTAAATAATGGAAAATTCGTTTACGGTATTTACTTTGCTTGGAATCTAACTTGGAGCCTCTGTGCTGCGGTGAGGCAAAGGCGTAGCCCACTCAACCACAGAGACCTGAGGGATATGCTGAGCAGAGCTGAGGTGAGGTAACAGAGCAACACATTATACCTACACCATCAGGTGTAGGCATAATGTGTTGGCTCTGTTTTTAGCTCTTTATTCCTGACTCTTAGATTACGAGGTGGTCTTCTAATGTGTCAATTGAAACCTTGTTTTTTGGTTTTTAAAGATATAGATAAGACAAGACAACGTTGAGAATAAGACAACATTATATTAAAAACACAGAGTTAGGTCTAATGGCGAACACTCGGTAGCAAGTGGCGGTATCACGCAATTAACTATCTCAAGCCACTTATCTTGTCTAAACGAGCCTGCTAACGACTTGTTTGGCTTGATACAGACCGTTGATTGGCAAACTTCTAATGATGTACAGATTCTTTTCATTAAAAATGTTTATGATATACTTTTTGTTTCAATAGTTTTGGGAAAAATATAATATTATTAATGCATTATTAGGTTTTTAACACACCGTTTCGTTCGCTTATTTTTTCTAACCGGTATCCAATGAATCTCTTACATATTCTGAGATATAATATATATTATAGTATGTACGTGTATCTGAGATACAATAATAATATTTATTGCTTATTTATTACCTAAATTACAAATATGCTATTTGAGAAATGTTTTATATCTAAGATAGATATCAATATACGGACAGACTGACAGGCATTAAATATCAACTGTAGATAGATAACAAATATTTACTAATATATACATACATACATACATACATAACTTCACGCCAGTTCCCTTGCGGGGTAGGCACGAACAACAGAGTGCCATTTAGGCTTATTCTTACACACCTCACTTGCCTCTTTGACATTCATAACTCTTGTCATGCAAGCTCGTCTGTTCTTAAGGCTCCTGACATCACCTTCTGCTAGTACACGATCAATTTGATCATGGAAGGTGTGTCGTGGCCTTCCACGACTTCTGCATCCATCCACTTTTGCATTGTATATCTGTTTAGTCATTCTTTCATCATGCATTCTTTCCACATGCCCGAACCACCGGAGCATTCCTTTCCTTACCTTCACCCCGACACTCTCTTTCAGACCAACTCTCTTTCTTACTTCGGTATTACGAACGCGGTCCGCGAGCGTCACTCCGCAGATTTTGCGCAGTGCTCGCATCTCGACCTAATAATATATGTATGTATAAATATGAAATGCAGTGTGTTTGGCTGTTCCTTTGATCCTTATTCATTATCTTTCTATTGTTTAGACGAATATTAAGAGAATATAAATAATAAATAAATCACCTAAGAACGAATAAAAATCCTCACATTGAAAGGTTTCTTAAAGGCAACTAACATCCACTATAATTGAGTTGTGAAGACCTATAAAAGTTTAACCAAAAAGCATCCCATACCTCAAAAACTACTCCAGATTTAATAAAAGTATTTTTCTTTTGAAGTGGTTATCTCTAATAGTATATGTTTCTGCCAAATTACATCTATTTAGATCCAGTATTTTATTATAAAAATGAGTATTACATACATAAATCGAAAGGAGGTAGATAGATCGAGAGATATACCGTGTTTTTAAATATACCACTAAAAATTCTAGTAGAGCTGAAATGTATCAGATCTCAAATATATTAGATATCAAAGTCAGATTTCACTAAAAAAATCTGTGACAGTTACTTTCGCTCTTATTTATATTGAATTAGAGTAAATTTGTAGGCTTGTTTAAGGTTAATAAAACTACATTTTAACGGTTTTAAGTGCGGTAATTTATTTGATTTTTTGTTATTCCGACGTTTCGACCACTTTTCAGTGGCCGTGATCACGGAAGACAAAGATGTCAAGTGTCAACGAGTATTGTTAAAGTTTTCTTTCTTTTCTTTAAGGTTCTTAAGGATTGAGTGTAAGTAGAGAAAATAGTTCTACTTATGTAAAATTAACGAAGGATCACGTGACGTGATTTTGTATGATTGTATGACATATGATTCACATCAGAATTGTGAAAGAAATGCCCTAATACAAGTATCAACTAAGTAGTTATTATTTTCAGTGAGTTCCCAATACAGTCTGACAGGAACTACCTATGTCACAAACAGAGATGAAGTATCGTGGAAGGTCTAAACGTGTTCATGTAAAACGAGCCCAGTAATTAAAAAGTAATAAAATTCTAAGCGACTTTTAATGGAGTTACGGTAAACTGACTTTTATTGATCTTGGTCTCAAAAACACTTATGAGACGAATGGCGAAAAAGTACTTCAGTTTTACAACGTTCTCTATTTCAGAAAAATCACACAATTATGAAGTACGATAGATAAAATCAGTATCATACATTTGAATATAATTATTTTATAATAATAATAAAGAATGTATTGGTGTTAGCTTAGTAACCAAGGCACTGATTTTTCATTTGAATGACGAAGGTTTAACTGTAGCTGAGGCACCGTTTAGGCAGTTTTTGTGGCCTAATGAGCATAGGTATCGTTTCACTACTTCGACGTGGATATCTCACATGCGCGCGCGATGCGTGAATGTCTTTACGACGGATCGATTCAGACTGATCGTTGAGACGCGGAAGTGCGGGGTAAATTACTTTTTCGGGGAATCATCGTTCGTTACGCGGTGGCGTGAACATCCTGGGGCCCGGGGAAAAGGTGACGGCTCCCATTTATAGTGCTGACTAAGTGCTGTTGTCGTCGAGGGGAAGACGAGCAATCTTTGTGACTGGTCTCGTTAAGCTGCCATCCTTGGTGCTGAGTTCTACGACTCGGACGACGTCATCCTTTCCGGGCAGAATCTTCTTTATTCTTCCCATCTTCCACTGGAGTCTGGGAAGATTATCCTCCTTTATGAGTACCAGCTCACCAATCTTGGGTCGACTGGTTTCCGTAGTCCATTTAGATCGGGATTGGAGAGTGTGCAGGTAGGATTTCGACCACAAGGTCCAAAATCGCTGAGCCAACGCTTGCACTAAGCGAAAACGTCGTAGGGTTGATGGAGGAGAGGATTCATGGGAATGTTCGGGTAATGCGGTAAGTGGGCGACCTATAAGGAAATGACCAGCGGTTAGGACTTCGAAGTCTGTAGGGTCTGAAGACAGAGGGCAGAGTGGTCGAGAGTTGAGAACGGCCTCAATACGGGCTAAGAGTGTAGAAAATTCTTCAAAGGTCAGATGCTGCTCACCTAATACGCGATAGAGTAATTGCTTAGTAGATTTCACGGCTGCCTCGTGCAGACCGCCAAAAGAAGGAGCTGAGGGCGGATTGAGCAACCATGTGATCTGCTGTGTGGCTAGCTTGTGCGTAATTCTATCATCATTGGCCTTTAAGAAGTTTTGTACTTCTATGAGCTGATTTCTTGCGCCGACATAGTTTGTACCGCAATCAGAGCGAATTAGGGTAGGGATTCCGCGCCGACTAACGAACCTTTGCAATGCCGCAAAAAAGGCGTCCGTAGAAAGTTCCGAGACAGCCTCTAAGTGCACTGCCTTGGTGGCGAGACAAACGAAAACACAAAAGTAGCCTTTGAGAAGTTTGGCATTGCGTAGAGTACTTGATTTAATTAGGAATGGTCCGGCAAAATCCGTGGACACTTGACTAAACACCGGTTGTGGGCTGACTCGATCAGCCGGTAGGTCGGCCATAAAAGGGGGATTCGGCTGAGCTCGATGCCTAAAACAGCGTACACATTTAAAGACACGGTGACGAATGACTCGCCTTCCAGATAAAATCCAGTATTGTTGACGGAGTAGTGCGTGTAGTGTATCTGCGCCCGGGTGGCAGTGTATAGTGTGGAAATGATCTATAATTAGGTCCACAAGGGGGCTTGAACTGGGTAAGATGAGGGGATGTTGTGTGTCATATCTAAGGGCTGAGTTGGACAAGCGCCCTCCTACTCTAAGAAGACCATCCTTGAGAAAGGGCGAGAGGCGTTGTATTCGCACTGTACATAATTTGTTAGTTTGCAGTCGGTGGATGTCTTCAGCGAACATATTTTGTTGGACTGAGCGTACCCAGTGTAAGAGCGCTTTCTTACGTTCGTCTACGGTAATGGGACCAACGATGCGAGAGTGAGAAGATACCAAGCAATTGTGTGCAAAACGTTTAATACATGCGGTTACGCCTACAAGTGTGTCTAAGGAGCTGAATCTCGTGAGTAAATCCGTGTCTAGATCAGGAACCGCGATGTGAGCTACCATTTTTCTTGGTTTTAGACCAGGCAGTACGTGATGACCCAAAGCAGGGGGCATCGTGGGCCAGGTATCAGGTGGGGCCTTGAGCCAAGTAGGCGACCACCATAGGTCATAGGCTAAGAGTTCCTGTGCTGATATTCCCCTGCTAGCACAGTCGGCAGGGTTAAGAGCTGAGGGTACATGTCTCCAAGTGGGGTTACATGGATTGGCTGCAATGGCAGAGACTCGATTGGCCTCAAAGACCTGTAGGGATTGAGAAGGAGTTTTAAGCCAGGCGAGTACGATAGTACTGTCTGACCAACAAAAGTGTTGCTGAATGGTAATGTGGGCAGAAAGTTGAACAGAGACGCGAGAAATGAGCAGCGAAGTGAGGTGTGCAGCTGAAAGTTCCAGCTTTGGTATAGTCTGTCGGGTTTTAATGGGGGCTACCTTGGATTTAGAAACAAGTAGTCTGACGTGTACCTGACCCGTGATATTCGTTTCATGAAGATAGACTGCGGCTGCATATCCGGATTCGGATGCATCGGCAAAACCGTGTAGGGTGTAGGTGGAATCTTTGCTGGTGCAAATTGTTCTGGGGAGTCGAAGAGCAGAGAGTAGAGGTAAGTCTTCAAAAATGTGCTGAAATTGAAATGTGACATCATTGGGAGCCGATTCATCCCAGTCTAACTTTAGAGTCCATAGGTGCTGAATGAGCAGTTTTGCGCGGAAAATAACTGGGCTGATCCATCCACTAGGATCGTATAAACGAGCGATGGTACTGAGTATTGACCTTTTGGTAAATTTTTCCAGTGTAGGTACCGAAATGTGATATGTAAATTCGTCCGTTTGGGGTATCCATTGCATACCAAGTACCTTGATTGCATTGGAGTCGGGTACAACATCAAAATCCTTAGGTATGTCACATTGATCATCCGGGAAGCGTTCTAAAAGCTGACGAGAGTTTGAGGTCCACTTTCGCAAATGAAATCCCCCTAGGGCTAGTAACTCAATGAGTTCAGTCTGCAGAGCTATTGCCTTGTCAACTGAATCATGCCCAGTCAGAATGTCATCCACGAATATGGAGTGCGTAAGAACCTGTGCAGCCTGGGGAAAACGGTGACCTTCATCAGTGACCAGCTGTATAATAGATCGATTGGCGAGGAAGGGGCTGGGTCGTAGGCCATACGTGACAGTGGACAGGGCGTAAGTGAGCAGAGGTTGATCTGGAGAAGAGCGCCATAGAATGAGTTGGAACCGTCTGTGGTCTGGGTGAACTAGTATATTTCTAAACATCATCTGGATGTCTGTACTAAAGACCACTTTGTGAGTACGAAAATTTAGAATGATGTCAGTAATATCACGTTGGAGCGGTGGGCCAGTGTGCAGACAGTCATTAAGACTGACACCATTAGAGCTCTTACAGCTGCCATCAAAAACCGTGCGAAGTTTTTCAGAGTTGGCTTTGAAGATGCCATGATGCGGGACGTAAAAATGGTCTTTTCCTTTGAATGTGCTGGGGTGACAAAGAGCCATGTGGCCCATGTCAATGTATTCCTTCATGAAGTCGATATATTTTGAGCGGAGGGTAGGATCTCTTTGGAGTTTGCGCTCCAAATTAAGGAATCGTCGTAGTGCAATAGCGTGGGTTGCACCGAGCTTAGGTGCCTTTGTAAGAAAGGGAAGGGATACTATGTATCGCCCTGTGGGATCACGTGTGGTGGTAGAACGAAAGTTCTCCTCACACTCGTCAGAGGTTGAGTTGTCCTTTGATTGCACTTCTTCGACTTCCCAGAATCTCTCCAGAGCGGAGTGTATTTCTTTATTTGAGTGTTGGGGTTGTAAACAGTCAATATTTACTAGTGCTGAATTAACTTGAGGCTCAGGCTTTGTGTAGTTTGGATTGATAGGACCTAAAAGAGCGAAATTGAAGATCGTGCCGAAGGCTATTGGTCTGCCGGGGCCCAAAAAAATTTTGTTACCATCCAAAATTTGGCCCAAGACATCAGAACCTAAAATCAAGTCAATAGCGGCTGGAAAACGATAAGACGAGTCTGCTAGGGGAAGCTGTGTCGAGTCGAGGAGTGGAACAACGTCAGGTAACATTGTTAATGGTAAAAGACCTGTCAAATCTGGTAGAATGTATGCCTTTGCGCTAATTACTGGGACTTCGGTGTGAATAGGGCGGAATGTGATGGTAGTTGAAGAACTAGAGTTTTGAGTCTGCTGATTACCGACTCCTGTAATTTTTAGTTCTGTGTGCTCGACAGGCAAACGTAATTTTTGTGTCATAGTTTTAGTTAACAAGGTTAGCATGGAACCGCTGTCTAATAATGCTCTTGCGTTATGAAATTCTCCAGCGTTGTCTGCTAGTTCTAGGGACACAGTGGGTAATAAAACTGGTGGATCGTGTACTGTAATGTGCTGAGTATGTGCTGAAATATGACTGTCATTTTGGTTAGCTTTATCAGAGGAAGTAACAGGGCTGCCGGGCAAGTGATTATTATGATAAACTTTATTATCATAGTGCTGAGTATGAAACTGGGATTTATTTTGTTTACGTGATGTAGTGGATGGTGTATATTGTAGCGATGGTATGGGTGGGTGTAGTGTAGTATTGTGTAAGTGAGTAGCAGGTAGTCATTGTTGTGAATTAATAGGTGAATTACGACGAGAAGAGTTTCTTGATTCCGTGGTTGGGCGGGTGTGTTCTTGTCCTCTTAGTTGTGGGGGCAAGAGGTGAGAATTGTCATATGTGGGTGATTCAAAGCCACTGCGATGTAAGGTGGTATGGTGTTTCTCGCTATCACATTCTCTACACCGTCCTGTGGATCTGCACTCGTCAGAGTAATGGGGTCCTAGACACTTACGGCACCGTTCATGAGCTTGGATAAAATCCCAGCGCCCTTGCGTAGGCTGTCTTAGGTATTCACCGCAGTTCAGCAACCTGTGTCCTCTAACGTGACACCAAGGGCAGTAATAATTATTGGTCGGTGCTGGTGGGTGGGCGGAATCTTGTGCTATGGGCTCGAAATATTGTGTAGACTGTGGGTATCCTTGAGCGTACTGTACAGGGTACGCTTGACTTTGTAGAGGATATGCAGGGCGCGTTAAAGGTGGGCGGACGGAAGTGGTGGGCTGAAAACGAACGTGCCGAATTTCTGGTCTGGGTGCAGAAGCGCGTGGTTGGTACCGTGCTGAGGGAGAAGCACGTTCAGTTTGTCTGTATGTCGGGCTGAGGGGAGGGGGGGGGTGGGTTATATGTCTCAGTTTCTGTGCAACGTGCATGGTCTTCTAAGAATGTGATTACATCCTTTAAGGTGGGCAGAGTGTCTGAAGACCCATGCGTTCGTTCAAATAATGTGCGAAGCTCGCCCTTTAACTTCCGCACTACTATTGACACTAGGACGTAGTCTGAGTCATGTAGTGGTAAGTTTAGGTTTTTAAGCGCCGATTGGGTTGAAATAAGAGGGGCTAAAAATAACTGTCTGATTTGTGAGCGGGTGGTGATGTGGGGTAACTCTAGTATCATATCTATAAACCTATCAATGAGAACTCGGCGATTTTCGTAGCGATTGGCAAGTGTTGTCATCGCTACATCGTAGTTCTCATCGGTAACCTTGAGGTGTGATACCATACTGAGAGCTTCTCCGGAGAGGCAAGAAAATAAATAGTGTAATTTAACTGCACCTGACAAATTACCGGCAGTGTCCGTAAGGCTTTTGAAAATAGTTATGAAAGATGGCCAATCCTCAAGCTTGGAAGAAAATTTGGGTAGATCTATTTTGGGCAGAACAGTAGACGTGGAGAATGTGGGCGAGCTTGGTTTGATGCTTGAGCTGATGGTGATGTTTGCCACCAAAATTTTTTCATATGCTTCTATAGCCGAGGTGTAGTAGTCAAAGTACCATTTTTCCACTTTGTCGTCAAGGTCTTTAGAGTCCAAGATCTCATAATATACTGTATCCAACTTGCCCTTTATATCGTCCAATTTTGTAAAGCGCCCTATGAAATCGTTTACACTATACTTTTTGTCTCCTTTTAATATAAGGTTAGCTATCTCTAATAGGAAAGTTATGTACTTATGGGTTTGCATAAAGATGGCAGATTGCGATTTGGTAGGCATGACGATGAGAAGTGCACAATAAGAAAAGGAAAAGCAAACGAAAAAAAAAAAAAAAAAAAAAGAATTTTTTTTTTTTTTTTACTAATGCTAATAAAGAACACGCAAGAAAGCAGCCAGAGAAACGTAAGAAATACGAAATAAATAAAAATGATTAGGAAAAAAAATATATATCAAACTGTCGTGTGCGCTGAGTCTTAATAAACACGAAGCTATATATAAGCTATAAAAGTTGCACGGCAAGCTAACCACACCGAGTGAAACGAATATAATATTCAATATTATTATATCGATCCGATATCACGTTTAGTGCAAGTATTCGAGAATAGGTGTGCTGAATAAAGTACAGAATACGTACTCGAGGTTATATTAACCTACCTACGTACCAAAAAATAGTTATCGTGTAGCAATTTGCGTAATTATCTGAGGAATGTGGAATGGGTATTCAAATATATAAGGGCAGAAGTAATATGTTTATAAGAAAACAAAAAAGAAAAAACAAGGGCAGAAAACGGGTAAATGGGCAGATTGATAATGATTGTTTATTTAACTTTTTAGGTATGTGAAAATTTACAATTTGGTTTGAATTAACCATAAAATGGCAAAATACGGTTGTTGCAGACTGTATAAATAGGTCGCCAGTTGGAATATTCGGTTCGAAAGACCATATGATCTGGCCGATTGCCAGATTTCAAGGGTGCAAGGGTAAGAGGGAATGGAGATAAATGGACTCACCCGTAATAATATGAGCTGAGTAACCGGAGCGTCTGCGATACAGGAGCAGCAGTGCGTGTTCTCTTGTTATATATCTCCCGCTTCACAACTAGATTCACTTGCCACTTATCACCAAGCTCTTGGAACCCGATTAGTATTGCAATTGGGTGGATATCTCACATGCGCGCGCGATGCGTGAATGTCTTTACGACGGATCTAAAACTCCCACGATTTCTCTCAAAATGGCCAAGAATACTTTGTTGTGTTTGAGTACTCGGTACTATACATAATAGGGTATGTGATAATACACGTTTACGGAGATGGGTACATACGAGTGCAGGCGAAGTCCTTATAAATGTTCACAGCGTGGGAAATGAATGCGTGTTATCAAGTTAAAGGGCACGTTCGTTTGAGCATAAATATAAAAACAGTAATTTAAAAGAGAATTGTAAATTGTGTACATTAAATAGGCAGCTTCTATTATGCGTACCAATATAAGAACACTCACGGCTAAACTAAACCGAATATAATTAATCATAATAATGAAACCGATAAATTAACGAAATACCTAGATCTCGCGCACGAGATTCCTTACATGTGACATATTATGGAGTCAACGATCATCGTACCGATAGTGGTGTCCGTTAACGGTCTAGTAGCGAAGAGCCTCAACTGACATCTAGAGAGGTTCTCGCTCGGTACATGGGTGAAGGCCACAGAAAGCGGGTCTCCTGAGCACGCATTGTGAGGAGGATCCTGTCTCTGAAGCCCTAACCACCAGTAGCCTGGACACTACGCCCCGCTGCCGGCGGCCGTCATCTTTTTATATTTTTTTTTAATATATGTCTATTTTTTGTATATGTGTATTAAAAGAATAAAAAAGAGAAAATAAATATAAATATGAAATAATAATGAATACAATAAATGAACATATATATAGGTATAATAGTTAAGATAGTAATTATATGCCTACTATATAAGTTATAACTCAGTGAATATAGAACGAAAGGCGTTGAACAAGCTTAATAAATTTCAATAACTATGTTATCATTTATCATAAACAGCAGTCTTCAGTATCATCTTTCTTATATACAAAATATTCTTACAAAATTTTTGCCCCATGGTGCCTCATAATAACAAGACACGTTCAATGTCAAGAAATCTCATACACGCTTTCCAATACAGAATACAAGTTAAGAAGTAGATGGCCTTGTTAAACGTTATATTTTACGAGGTGTCGAGCATTGTTTATAATATAATATAAGAATTAATCAATTGAAATATGCATCTAGTTCATAATTTAAATTGAATGGCGTAGTAGCTATTATATTATTACGACTTAGATGCCGACAAAGACGAATTCACACCTGCATACCTGTAGAAACACCTTTTATTACCTTTCGGCATTTGGACTTCTTTTGTTTACGTTGTGTTTAAAATTGGTCATTAGAAAACAACCCATTATGTATTGTAATCTTTTATGGCAATCATTAGCCAGGTGTGTCGGATATAAAGGATAAACTGATTCTAGGAAATTCGGTGACGCGGCCGGGCAGACATATTGCATCTGTGCAGTATAAAATAATGCCTTGATTGAGGGACGAGACAGTCGAGCGATAACCACGAGCGAAGCAAGACTTGTATACATTCGGTAATCTATTTTAGTGACGGACCTTGCGCGTGTTATTGAATTACGATCTTCTGCATTACGTTTGGACTTGTTGCGTTCAGTTATATTTGTACCTGTGTTATACGTGTTTGTATAGTTTTAATAAACTCTATAATAATTCCAACGGCATTTTAATTCGAGTCCTGTAATTCGTAACAATATATACAAGACACATATAATAAACAAAATAAATTTAATATGACCTGAAAATGATAGACTAGTTAAGTGTAAACTTTGTTTTGGCATGGAGATAGCAAAATAAAAAAGACCACTGAAGATTGTAATAGCAATATTGTATTTTTTTATATTTTATTATAAAATTACAATATGCTAGGCTTTTTATTTTTTATTTCTGGAGTACACCAGACAGACTGACGGCTACCTGTTGAAAACAATTACCGTCGCTATGGACATTTGTAACAGCTATACATACCAATATGCTGGCGGCCTCGAAGAGGGAACTTAAACCTAGCCACTAATGCAAGAATATAATTCGAGATTGTTACGGCGGCATGAGAGTATCCATCCCAATGGGCAAATGCTCTACTACCTGGCTGTGGGTTACCTTTTACGGCAGGCCGCCTGGACACAGGAATTTGTATTCTGTCTCTATTGCTGCATGGATTAAAGTCTGTCTAAATTATCTGTTTATTTCAATGGTATTCATAGATAAATACAAACACATTTCTTATTTTACAGGTACAATTTCTTAAGTCATTTCATAGCAACATAAAGTCAAAAATATTCGAAACGCGAATCCGTTAAAAGTATCACAATTACGGTTTGCTGCTCAATACACGTACGTATTAAAACATATGTATTTATTATCCTACTAATATTATCAACGTGAAAGTTTGTAAGAATGTATGGATATATGTATGTTTATTATTCTTTCAAGCAAAAACTACTGAATGAATTTTGATGAAACTTTACAATAATATAGCTTACACATCAGAATAACACATAGGTTATAATTTATAAAGATATAGTGTGAATTATCCAAAATATAATCATTTTCCATCACCACGCGGGTGAGACCATGGGGCGCAGCTAGTATATCCCTATTAATATTATAAATGCGAAAGTAACTCTGTCTGTCTGTCTGTCTGTCTGTCTGTCTGTCTGTCTGTCTGTCTGTCTGTCTGTCTGTTCCGTTTTCACGTAAAAACTACTGGACCGATTTGGCTGAAACTCAGTATATATATATTTTCGATGCCGAGAATGAACATAGGATACTTTTTATCCCGGAAAATGGGACAGTTTCCGGGATAAAAGTATATTTGTCTCTCTGTTTGTTATCCTTTTACGGAAAGACTTTTGGACCGATTTGGCTGATACTCGGTACATATGTAATTTGAATACCGAGGGTGGACAAGGGATATTTTTCATCCGGGATAATGGGATAGATTTTGGGATAGATTTATGTAAAGATTATCCTAAAAGTGGGACAGGCTTTGGTTGGTTTTGTCCTTGAGCCCTTTTGCCCTTTTGCTTATTTGCTCTTTTGCTTATTTGCTTATTTGCTCTTTTGCTCTTTTGCTCTTTTGCTCTTTTTCTCTTTTGCTCTTTTGCTCTTTTGCTCTTTTGCTCTTTTGCTCTTTTGCTCTTTTGCTCTTTTGCTCTTTTGCTCTTTTGCTCTTTTGCTCTTTTGCTCTTTTGCTCTTTTGCTCTTTTGCTCTTTTGCTCTTTTGCTCTTTTGCTCTTTTGCTCTTTTGCTCTTTTGCTCTTTTGCTCTTTTGCTCTTTTGCTCTTTTGCTCTTTTGCTCTTTTGCTCTTTTGCTCTTTTGCTCTTTTGCTCTTTTGCTCTTTTGCTCTTTTGCTCTTTTGCTCTTTTGCTCTTTTGCTCTTTTGCTCTTTTGCTCTTTTGCTCTTTTGCTCTTTTGCTCTTTTGCTCTTTTGCTCTTTTGCTCTTTTGCTCTTTTGCTCTTTTGCTCTTTTGCTCTTTTGCTCTTTTGCTCTTTTGCTCTTTTGCTCTTTTGCTCTTTTGCTCTTTTGCTCTTTTGCTCTTTTGCTCTTTTGCTCTTTTGCTCTTTTGCTCTTTTGCTCTTTTGCTCTTTTGCTCTTTTGCTCTTTTGCTCTTTTGCTCTTTTGCTCTTTTGCTCTTTTGCTCTTTTGCTCTTTTGCTCTTTTGCTCTTTTGCTCTTTTGCTCTTTTGCTCTTTTGCTCTTTTGCTCTTTTGCTCTTTTGCTCTTTTGCTCTTTTGCTCTTTTGCTCTTTTGCTCTTTTGCTCTTTTGCTCTTTTGCTCTTTTGCTCTTTTGCTCTTTTGCTCTTTTGCTCTTTTGCTCTTTTGCTCTTTTGCTCTTTTGCTCTTTTGCTCTTTTGCTCTTTTGCTCTTCGACTCTTTTTTGTCCATGTTGCTCTTTTTGTCCTTTTTGCTGATGTTGTCCCTTTTGTCATTTTTATAGTTTTCATTGACGGGGAATAGATAAATAAAACTAGGACTGTTTGTAATAGAGGATGAAAGTTTGGATGAGACCAATCATTTCTCAAGTTCATAGATATAAAAATGCATCGTCTATAAAAATGCGATAGTAACTCGATATGTCTTTCTGTTAAGTTTTCGGAAAACACTGGGAATACTGGATCGTTTTTATTGTAATTTTGTTTAAATGTAGTTTTAATGCCGAAAATGGACATATATACTCATGCCAGGATATCGGCATGAGAATATATCAAGCATCGAGTTTGCGATATAAAATGAAGTGAATTTTTCGGGTGCAAATGGCACTAACATAAAAATGGTGTACATTGTAATCTGTATTAACGCCTGCTCTTTAAACAAGAAGCAGGAAGTAGAGGTTAACCCGCGGCGTAGCCGCGGGGTAAACTCTAGTTATATTATAAAACCATGTTCCGTTTTGAAATTATGAAATGTCGATATCATCCAACCATGCATGCCGGCCGGATGTTGATAAAGTCTTTATAACTCTCCTTATTTTCTGATAATCAACAATGTTCGAAACTGGTACATTCTTTAATTATCCTAATGATTTTAAAAAACATCTACTTAGCAGTGTAGACACGAACATGAGAAATAAACATCCGTATAATACGCCCGCGTTCTTCATTCCCTTTTGCGGAAGTTTTAGACAGAGATAGCTATAAACCAGTCTTGTGGAATCCCCGGAACCCTTTCTCTCTTAACTGTATTATGACGTTGCATTTCATATAATATCGTCACTATAATCACCATTTTTATTCATGCACCTAGCATACATTCCATACCTACACCAATTTGTTTACGAAAATTCCTTAGCTGCATTTTTATTATTTCCAACTACCAATAGGTTTTGCAATTATGTTAATAATTTAATGAAACTACCAGAATTAGGTATTGAATCACTAAGACACAAGTACCTCATCTACATATCATACATAATATCTACATCTTTTTTTTAATGAAACACGCAATATTATATAGTGTGAAAACTGTATAGACAAATATACACTTTAGCAATATCATAAAGAAGTATCATTTTACAACAAACTACTAGTTGATTTCGTATATAATATAAACTGACACTTCTAAAAAAATGTAGATAAATTGTCATTACAACATACCTACTTACATATCGGAATTCTCGTTACAAGTATAAATAAATACAACCAAAAAATATCTATATAAAACGTCAGCGAAACACATAAAAATGAGAAAATGAATTCTAAACAAACCGCATTACTTATACACCAGTAACGCCACATCGTGGTTTAACTGTTAGAGGTCAAACAGAAATAACTGTTATCGAAGTAAATGAGATATTAGACCTAAGCTTAGACCAAGCTAGTGATCTTCTTAATAATACCTAAATGACTCATAATCTACAGTTTATTGCACTCTGAATCATGACTATTAAACTACATATGATGTAGACGGCAATATGTAGGTTTAAGTCGTATCTTACACAACAAACATTTTAGTGGTTCAGTGTATGAATTCGGACTACTGCATAGAAAAGTTTTGTAGTGACTAAGAACGTTCATTGACATTGCAATTAAGCAACGGAACCCTAAAAAACGGAAATATGTATGTTATATTTCAGAAAAAACTTGACATAATTTTCTTGTTCAAATCAAGGTCAGGGAGTCGTTCTTGTAAGTTGACGTGTTCTACAATTAGGGATTGTAGCCGAGCTCCGTACGAGGCTCGGGTGTGGCATAGATTTAAAACGTCAATAACATTTTATTTTGCAATTCTTGCTACACCGTGCAGCACACGTGTTTCGGTCGAGGCCCGGTTGCGCGGGCGTTTGTATTTTCATGACCGCACGGTTCGCGCCCGGCCCGATCTGGGATAAATTATATTTTATTAATTATACTAAATTATATAATTAAACAATATTAAAATAATTGATGAAATTACATTAAAGTTATTAATTAAATTATATTACAATAATTATTTATATTACGTTAAGTTAATTAATTAAGTTACATTATACACCCGACTTTCTAAAAATTAAAAGAGGGTCAACACTTGTTACGATGTCCAAAACATATCTCATTTCATCGTCTTTAAAGCTGTTAAGTATGAAAGTAAAGTCACCCAAGTCAATGATTATTTTACTTATTTTTAAGTGATAAATTATATTAAAGAAGAATATAAGAAATAACAATAACTTAATTAAATGTAAATAATACTTCCCTACAACTGTGATAAATAAATTAACCAGCTAATTTTTTGGCGAATTCTCCATCTTTTGTTATGAACTAAATATTAAATTGTACAAGATTTTTTTTAAAGATAAGGGGGTTCATGCGAAATATACCGCAATGTATTCAAATAAATGTTTTTCTATTTGTTTCGTTCATCCGTATTCAATATTGAAAAGTTTCAGTCTGAAAAAGTATTTTAGCATCATATAATAGTGCGAAATGTACGACACCTTTTAAACAACAATCGTACGTTGTAGACAGTATTATGTAGGCTTAATGGCAACTGTGTTGTGCAAGCACCCACGTATTCAAATAAATATGCCAGTAATAACTTTCCTATTCAACTAAATCGTCTAGTCACGATCGAGCTAGTCGCACCAATATACGGACTGTTCTACGAGTACATTGTCCTTGAATATCTATAACAATAATTGCATTTTTTAGACTCGATTAAACTCAGACTAATACAGTAAATCCAAATTTGTAAACTATACAGGAAAGACGAAAAGCGAAGACTGGACTTTTAGACTTTTTTTATTTATTTGCTAATATGCTTATATTTATATACATAAAAACATATTTGACTGTGGCAAAGAATTCTCAAGGGTTTATTCATGCCGCAGAGAATCTTGTAGAATACAGTAGGTTATGATACATACTGACATATTACAAATGAATTTACACAATAATATTATATAGAAAGAAAGAAAGAAAAATATTTATTTCCAATAGCGACACACAACACAAAATTGTACAAGATAACAAAGTATATATAAAATTTTACAGATACAGAAATTATATGCCGCAATTTGAAAATGAGGTTGGCACTCAGGATCAAAAATAGGAGGCGAGTAATTCTTATCATCATTCTAGTATATGGATCTGATTTCGTTTCAGGTCTGCACATGTGAGTAGTCCGTTTTGGGAATTAGTATAGAATCTTTTCAGTTTATATTTACTTTATGATTACGTGCTAAATATGTCATTGCAATTTCATACTTAATGCATGAGGCACATGATATATTTTATCTATATCAGTATCATGGTCTATATGTATATGTATCTCCGGTGGTTCGGGCATGTGGAAAGAATGCATGATGAAAGAATGACTAAACAGATATACAATGCAAAAGTGGATGGATGCAGAAGTCGTGGAAGGCCACGACACACCTTCCATGATCAAATTGATCGTGTACTAGCGGAGGGTGATGTCAGGAGCCTTAAGAACAGACGAGTGTGCATGACAAGAGTTATGAATGTCAAAGAAGCAAGTGAGGTGTGTAAGAATGGGCCTAAATGGCGCTCTGTTGTTCGTGCCTACCCCGCAAGGGAGCTGGCGTGAAGTTATGTATGTATGTATGTATGTATGTATATCAGTATCAGATAATTCCACGCAATGTCACTCGTCTAAATTTTGGATTCGACTCGTGCTGGAAATACACCCAAAAAATTCACTTTTACATTCATATGTTTATTATGTATTGATAATAGTGTTCATAATTTTATTTTAAATTGTTTGTGTGTGCAGTTCACACACAGTAAACGTGGAACAAAGTGTGACAAGGGGTCGGAGGGATTCTAAATTTCGTGACGTCACATTTCATATATTATATCATTACAATATATTTAAGCTTTAAAACACGAAATTTGAAGTATTAACGAAAATCTACAAAACCACTTCCTACTCTATCTGTATGAATATAGTGTTTCAATGATTAAATAAAATATATTCTATCATCTCGCATCATTCTCTCGCAAACTTAGTCCTATAGATTCATGTGCTTATCTCTTTTTAGTTTCGCTTCTTGGTTTCATCGAGTTTCAAATTACAACGAATCCAAATAAGTTTCAATGCAGTAAAAGCTTGTAAAAAATTATAAGTGACATACATAATAAATTGTTTAAATTTATCCCTTATATAATCAGCCAACTAAATGAAAAAAAAAAAACTAGTTCAAAGTTTGTAAAAATTAACGGATAAAAATACATAATTTTCACTCGTATGACACAGATACTAATGGCACATCCCTAAAGTACTATTGGAAGACGGCTATAAAGGGGTAAGGGCTATGAATTACGCAACGTTTACGCATATATGATCGCCATCTCTATCAAAACATTAACCTGTAACTGCATAAAGTTTATAAACTACAATTAATTCCAGCAATGCTTAGCTTCGATGTAAAACCATTGGAACGTAAATGTCCGAAACGGGTTGTTTTATGCTAGTCAATTATCTTTAACGTCTGTCAGAAAGATTCTATTATTACTACCTACAAATTTAAAATCCACATCTAACTACTGTATAAAGAGCATAGTCGCATTTAATTACACCTTTTAACGTTGTTCAGAAGGCATTACTATAGTGTAATACAGGTAGTTTTAAATTTACGAGAATAATTCGCTTTTTATTTAAATCTAGCCATACCCGCGACATCGCTGGCGCTTGTTTTGGACTTTTTATTCACATTTTATGATACCTGCAAGATATTAAATGAAACATTCACGTAATTTAAGATAAAACTGCTGTTTTATTTTCTAAAGTATTCGAAATTCGTTGAACCGCTGCAATGCATTTTCGGATTGAATTTTCAGATAGACTAACAGATAAAAATTCTTAAAACGGCCACTTATAATTAAGCGTCGTACAGATAGCAGTTATGTATACTAATATTATAAAGAGGATTTTTTTACATGTTTGTAACGTATAAACTACTGGACCGATTTCAAAAATTCTTTCATCATTTGATCCGTGAGTAGCATAGGCTATATTTATATGTTTGTCCCAAACTGTTTAAAAAATAAATATCCATCCTTGCGAAGCTGGGACGGCCCGCCAGTCATTTATATTTTCGAATTTATTTTACCAAACGGATATTTCAATTCAAGGATCAGATAAAAATTATATAAAGGATAAAATACAACACAAAGAAATTAAAAATCACAGCTGTAAAATGATGACTGTTCAATTGTTTGACTTTTGTATACAGACGGTTTATATTTTAGTTGATAGACAAATTTTATTTGATAAATGAAAAATCGGAATTTGTTGATACAAATTGTTTAAATTTCATGAAATTGAGTAGGCATTAAATAGGACTTTCTTTTCTTTAATCTTTAATATTAAAAAAATGTAAAAGTGTAGTCTTTTGTTTTTTAGGTTTTTGTGTTTGTCTGTTTGTTTGGGATTCACGTAAAAATTACTGGGCCGATGTCCATGCCGTTTTCGCTCATCGACAGCAAATTCTTACACTTAAAATCTGTGTTACTTTTTATCCCGGGAAATTTCCTGGGAATTATTTGAAATGGCCAGATTAAAAAAATTTATGTGTGTTCAGTTCACACGCAGTAGAAGTGATCCAAAGTGTGACAAGGGATGGGACGGATCCTAAATTTCGTGACGTCACATTTAATATATTATATCGTTACAATATATTCCAGCTTTAAAATATGAAATTTGAAGTATTAACGAAAAACTTCAAAACATTTCCAACTCTATCTGTATGAGCATAATGTTTCAATGATTAAATATAATGTATTCCATCTCATTCTCTTGCAGGCTTAGTCCTATAGATTTATGTGATTATCTCTTTTTCGTTTATCGGGTTTCAAATCACAAGTGTTCTAAAGAAGTCTCACTTCAAAAATTGATTTTTTTACTGATCGATAGCAAAGTCATAAAATATGTGATTTCAGTTTGTTAGGACACGTATAAATTATCGCCGTGGGCGAATCCTAATCTATTAATGTTTGACATAATAAGACGTTGATTGTAAGTTTTAAATGACATTTTCTGGAAAAATAAGAAAGAATTGATGGCACCAACTGTGATTGCATAATATGTTATAGTGACATTGTTACTAGGCGATTGCTATTCCTTCATATTCTTCTTCAATCATTAAAATTCATCTATTTCAATAAACTTATTTTTAGGCCTTATTACGTATCCTTAACTTATAATACTAACACATTTTAATTATGACCTAACGTTGGAAGTAGCTTCGGTGAACCTGCAGTCCACCTCTCTACACCACTTACCACTTAGACCACTTAGTCACTCACACTCATGTTGGCCCCCGCCAATCTTGTACGGCATTTCTTTGAGGCTCATGCAGGAAGTGAAGTCACCGCCTGCCCGTTTTTTCTATGTTCCCCATAACCGTAGATCCCAGTCCCACTAGCAATTACCCCAATAGCCCGGTATCTTTACCCAGGTCTTGTCCTTGGGTGCATTTTTGTATGGAATAGACAGGGATAATCGCCGGTCAGCGTCACGCAACATTTACATTAAAATTTTCGAAATTGCCTTTACATGTTATCCTTCCCATAGCCCCCACGCAAGCTTTCCAAAAATCCGGACCATTTTTTATGGGCCGTGGTCTTCCAGGACACACATTTTAAGAATAATAATTTAAATTAAGGCTACTTTTTTTGGCGGCGGTTGTTGCACTAAAGTCTAGCGGTCTTATTCATATTGATTGAGGCTTCTTTAAGAAGCATAAATAATCCTTCAAACTTACTCTAACTCAATATGAATATGACCGTAGGTCTTAAGGTATCGCGACAAATAACATGATTATACTAACTTTCTAAAACTTAAATGCTACTTGAAATTTTACATAAAGGTCTGACAAGGAATCCATTTTCATGATTCATTTAGGATCGTTCAATTCATAAATTTTGAGATTACTTTGAAATATTGTAAAGTGTTAGACAAATAGATGTTACAAACTCAATCTTACATTGCGTGTTCAAAGCGGTTTACGCAATAAGGTAAGAGGGTGAAGACACGTCGCTCGCGATTATACTTGAGTTCTCGAGGTCTCGACCCGAGCAAGTGCCCTCCAGGGCAGCACGAGTCGAGATATTTTCGAGGCTCGAGTGCCTCTGCCGTAAAAGGTATTGTATTTTAATGTATCTCCATAAATTATACATGTGAAATACGATTATATGAGTTTGCTAAAAAAATATACGAAACATGAACTATGAAAATTATCATTAATAAATAATAATAATCGACAAACAATCACACAAATTGTATATCCCTAAGCTAAGCAAGTTACGTTTTTTCATGGGTAATATATAACGGACCACTCTGGGGCCGATCCCAGACGTCCAGATCATAGTAAATAACGGAAAGTTCTTTAACAAAATTTGTTATGCCAAGAATCGAACCCAGAGCCTCTGCGTTCCAATGAGTTCAGCCGGTAAAAGATTAATCCATTCAACCACAGATGCAGTCAATTAAAAAAGAATTAGTATTTTTTTATTTTATTGTTCAAACGTTGTTAGATATTATTTGACATTTGGTTTTTTATTTTTAATGATGGAGTACAGCAGACAGACTGACGGCCCAACTGTAATGGAAAGTGGTTACCATCGCCTATGAACTTTAGCAACATTAAAGATGATATCAATGAGCTGCCGCTCTCTAAAGTGAAACTGGAACCCGGCCATTAATACTGGAACACAACTCACGGTTGTTATGGCGACATACTCTAGACCAGGGGTGGTAGCCATCTAGATGGGTAAATACCCTACCACCTGGCTGTGGGTTGTTTTGTCGCCTCTTACGACAAGCCGCCCGGCCGAAGGAATTAGTATTCTTTCTCCGTTCCTGCACGGATAGAAAGAAGTTGGTTGAGATCTTTTGCTATGTGTCACCGTAGATAATACATAGTAGGTGCTCCAGTATTAAATCCTATGAAGTGAAAGCTTCTGGATGCCTACAACAGTGACGGCATAGAAGTGAACCCCACGTCGATGCGCAGAGGGAAACCCTCCGCGGGAGATTCCCTCCAAGCCGTTTTTACACGCGGAATAAACGTTCTAGAGAACCACTGTGTAGTTGAGGTTGGTAGCTCTAGGAAATAAAGGTGAACATCCCGCCGATGGCGAGCACTAGGGCGGTGAAAATGTGGCTTTTACATCATCTCAAATAGTTTCTTGTAACTCTTCTCTTTGTAACGCAGAGACGCAGTCTTTCTATATGCTAAGCGAGTATATACGGGAGTATACCTAATTCGTGCACAGCAAGTTTCTTGCGTGTTGTTTGTAACCTTGTCAGTCTTTTCCCCTGCATGATATCATTTATGATCATCATATGATCTTACATTACATACATGACATCAAATGCTTCCATTGTTAGGCATCGTTCTGGCTGGAGCAGTACCTACATGCCATGTAATACGATGGCTAGAATGTTAATTACGCATCAAACGATTCGATTACAACCCTTTGTTTGATCGTTGTATACGGCAAACGGGATCAGCAAGTTAGCCGTTGTTTATTGAGGATCAGGTAAGTTTTGCTAGTGTAAAGGTTAAAGGATGTGTGTGAAAGGTTAGTTTATATATTAGCGGGATCTTAGAAAGTCATTTAAATAATTTGATTAATATTTCAGGATAGGATATTACTCGTATAAGAATATAGATAAATTTCATCGTGTCCTTGTCGCTCTTAAATAAATAGAATGTAAGCAAGGTTTTTTATTTATTACAGCATCTAAAATTCCGTATATAAACAAATTTTATTCTATACATCCAAAGTAGGTTAACACTTGTTAAGGAATAAGGAATAGGATAAATGAATATATAAGAGATTATTGTATAATAATTCCTACTTATGTTTTAAATAATCAAATTATTTTTTAAATAAATTAATACATCGAAATATTTTAATATTTTTAGTCGTACTATAAAACTTTCTTATGACAATGAGATTAAAAATCAATAAAGTTGGAAATGTTACAAATCAATAAAGATTTCTATGTGGATTTCCCCAAAAATAACCAGAATATTGAATACATTTTTCTGAAAGGCAAACACTTTCCAATAACACAAAACGAAATAGGAACAAACAACGGTAATTTCATCAAACAGTTTTCACCTACGTCTTTCCACAATGATAATAATGTCATCTAAATTCAGTTTAATTTGCTCAAATTGGTTATGTAGTTCAATTGATAACTTAGCACAATAGATACCAATTCAGTTGTTGTAAATTGGTTTACATAGTTACTAATGACATTGCTCTGTATAGACATACGGTACCTAACATTTACATATTTAACTAGACAAAGAAACTAAGTAACAAAGTTCCGAGTATATTGTAAAATAATATCTAAATTCTTGTCCTCAGAAACAAACTTTTCAGAAAATACAATAGACATTTGTATTGAAATTTGTGTCTCATGGTCAATGGGCAATATTAATTAGGTTTTATTTAATAAGACTGCTTTAAAGCTTGTTAAATTTACTTTAGAACGGTTTCCCCTTGCGTTATGATGTGGGGTTTTTTAAGAAGGGCATTATAAAATTTCTTACAGGTTGGCAACGCGTTGGCGACACCCCTGGTGTTGCAAACGTCTATAGGCGACGGTAACCACTTTCCATCAGGTGTGCCGTCTGCCTGTTTGCCTACTTCAGGCAATAAAAAAAGAAGAATAACATATTTTATGCCATTAAATCCTTTTGTGGTAGACTAAGAATTTCTTCATAATTAAATGTTGTATATAACTAGATAAGTATCCTAGAAAGTAGTAGCTTATTAGGCACTTCTTAGGCATTTTTCTTACCTAATGTCCAAAATTATTGTTATAACACATGTTGGTTGTGAAGAAAAACACCGCGTTGATGATGATCACCAATCCGCCTTGAACAAACTTAATGGCTATACAGTCCGTTCTTCAAAAATAATAAGGAGGCTAAATTGAGACTCGGTGAGATGTTTATAGGTTGATATTACAATAGAATACTAACGCAGTTCTTAAATATTTCAATATAACATTACATAACAATATAATTAATACCTATAATTATAATACGTAGTAGCCTACTTTCCATAAACGACATGACCAATGTACATTAGCATAGCATAATAAATATTACAAAATCAGCAAACAAACATTGCGCGCCGGTTTCGTGTAATGCATACATTTATATAGATTTTGACATATAGGTGTATTTATTCTTTATATCACAATACAATGATAAAAAGAAGAGAAAAGAAAGAAATAAAATGTTTATTTGCCATACACGGCACAGATATAACATTATTATCTATACAAAATAAGTAAAAAAAAGTTTGTTTTTTTTATATTCTGACACAGCACTTATTTTCAGTGCACACCTCTTCAGTCTATGTATAGGTATAAGATATATTCATAAGCTAATCGTGTTTCGTGCGATGAGTGAAACTTCTCCACTTCCTCCTTCCCCTATCTGATACCCTCTATCCAATTCCTCCTGATTGGTACCTATATCCCTCCTCTCATATTTCATTCTCTTTATCCCATCAGTCCTATTCCATCCCCCTGATCTCATCCTAAAGGTTGGCAACGCGTTGGTTTTGATGGATATACAAACTTTTTGTATAAGGTAAATTTGAATTTAATATTGGAATGCGTGGCTGTCTTAAGTTGTTTCTGCCACCATTGAAGTTACACTCGAAAATATATCTCGTAACAACGTAGACCTCTCGTGGATTTATTAATCGCGACTTCTTAGCCCCCAACATTGGTTATGGGCCCAGGCAGCGCAAATCCATAGCGCTGTTATATTTGTAAAAAGAATTAGGATCGGAGAATATTCAGAAGCAGTGTAATTAATTGCGAGAAGGTGCAGAACGATGAGCAGTATGTCGATGCGAATCGAGCCCTTGGGCAAGGATAATTACGACAGCTGGAAAATTCAGGTACAAGCTCTATTAATTAAAAACAATGAGTGGAAGTACGTGAGTGGCAAGGTTCTTAGATCAGCTGACATTATTGAAGCTGAACGCTGGGTGGAAGAGGACGAAAAAGCCAAAGCCGATCTGATTCTTTCGATGAGTGGAAGCGAACTTCGTCATATTAGAAGTTGTAAAACGTCCAGAGATGTTTGGCTGAAATTAGAGTCAATTTATGCATCGAAGGGACCCGCTAAGAAGGCTACACTTTTAAAGCGTTTAATCCTGCACAAAATGTCGGAGACAGGAAATGTTAGAGAACATTTGGATGCTTTTTTCGACGCTGTGGACAAGCTTGCAGAGATGGATATAAGTATCAACGAAGATTTAGTATCTATTATGTTGTTATACAGTTTGCCCGTAAATTTTGAAAGCTTTAGATGTGCGATTGAATCGAGAGACGAGTTGCCAAAACCAGAAGCCTTGAAAATTAAAATACTTGAAGAGCATGAATCCAGAAATGCAAATAAAAATCAGGATGAAGATGTTCTGTACACAAATACGAGAAAGTATTTTAAGAAGAGTAAGAAAGGCGCAAAGAACAGAAGTACAGTTGGAGACAAAACTGATCTCAACAAAAGAAGAACTGAAAAGGAAGAAGGTTTTAGATTTAAATGTTACAAATGTCACGAACGTGGACATAAAGCATCGGAGTGCAAAATTAAAATAGGTAGAAAAGCACAGAAAGCAGAAGAAACACATTGTATTAATAATATTCTAACCCAACATTCATCTATCAACTATTGCTAATGCGGTGAGTAAGCTAAGCCAAAAAGTCACGAATCCTGAAAAATCTGATTGGAAATCTGCAAAACGTGTATTACGTTACCTGAAAGGGACCATACAACGTAGTTTCGTATACAAGAAGACTAGTAATTGTATACAGGGTTTCTCGGACGCAGATTGGGGGAATTGTTTACTAGACAGACTATCTTATTCGGGTTATGCATTCATTTTAGGTGGTGCATGTATATCTTGGCAGTCTAGGAAACAACGTAGCGTGGCGACATCGACTTGTGAGGCAGAGTACGTCAGCCTTTCCGAAAGTATGAAGGAGGCAGTCTACCTGAATAGTCTGATGAAGGAAGTAGGGCTCATGAGGTATGCTCGAGTGATTGTTCATGCCGATAACCAAGGGGCTATGTTTTTAGCTCAAGACCCAATGTTTCATGCGCGTAGCAAGCATATTGATATTCGATATCACTACATTAGGGAGGTTTTAAGGGATACGAACGACATTGCGTTGAAACATGTGCCCACTGAATCCATGTTGGCAGACGTGCTTACTAAGCCGTTGCCTAGTGTTAAACACTACAAGTGTTTAGATGGTTTAGGTATTAAGTTGGGTTAATTTGTCTTCTGGATATTTTATGTAATTAAATTAAAATTTATAGGGGCGTGATGGATATACAAACTTTTTGTATAAGGTAAATTTGAATTTAATATTGGAATGCGTGGCTGTCTTAAGTTGTTTCTGCCACCATTGAAGTTACACTCGAAAATATATCTCGTAACAACGTAGACCTCTCGTGGATTTATTAATCGCGACTTCTTAGCCCCCAACAGGTTTCACCCCTAATATTGTAAATGTCAATAGGTGACGGTAACCACTTTCCATTAGTTGGGCCATCTGCCTGTTTGACAGCTTAGCAATAAAAAAAAGTCTATACTATGATGCAGTAAAATCGCAAAAATCCGCTAAAACAAAAGGTGCTGCATGTGTAAAAAATGGTAAATGGAAAAATTTAAGTCGGTAGGTACGAAAATATTCACTTTAAAAGTCGTAAAAAGTATGCCCCGTATAACTTTTGAACGATAGAGTGAAAAATACTGAAAAAAGTCAAGGTAGAAAAACATTCAACGAAAACTGGTTTTAACGAAGGCATGTTTTCGACTAAATGGTTTTTAAATAATCTGGACCTAAATGATAAAAACTTTACGGTTGAAGATAAGATCTATACAGAACCATTCATTGGACGTGTGCTAGCAAGTGCTTGGCCGATTTTTACAATAACAAATATTCTATGTTCTTTTCTTATAAGGTTGTCCACAATCCTAAGTGTCGATTTACGACTGATAGCTTATAGTTGTTGTAAAATATGAATAATAGACGCTAGCCGTGACCTTTGGCCGTGGCTTTTTCATACATCACGCAGCGTGTAAGCATTGCTATATAGATAGGTAATATGGCAATACTGCTAGCCTCAAGGCAAGTTTTGTACGAGCAATGATTCCTGCTGGTATGTCTTGTTTTATAGTGTAGTTTTTATTAGTGGGATTACAAATGCTAAAAAAGAATTTAAAAAAGGGACTTCAGACAAAAAAAATCGAATACTACTACTACGTAAACTATGCTAAGTTATATAACACATAACGACACTATTCATGTTAATGATTTTAAGTCGATTTTTGTGCTTAATACATAGTTCTGTGAGTAGTCAATTTATGTTTATCACTTAGCACAGTTTACATACATAGAATTGATTTAAGTCCCTACTATAGGTAACTTCTTTTATATCGCAAATAGAAACAAATACTAATTAATATTTATGTATGTGAAGGTATTGAAAAACGTTATTAGAAATGATAATTGCATAGTGAAAAATGTAGCTCTGGAAAGGTCCTCAATTCAACATAACCATATGGCACATACGTCATTGATTTGAATTTTTTGTTTACAACGTCTTTATGTGTACCAAATAAATCAATATATAAAAGTTTTGATAATTTTTTCAGTTATTGAATGATAATATATTCTAAAAAGAAAAAGCTTTAAATATTAAGACCCTCTCAGAACTACATTTTGTCTAAGAAATTTTCAGCCCTGTTGTCCTCCTTCCGTGGTAAAATGAGTGGGTTTGTTCTATGGTACGTGTACTTACACAAAGTAAGCAATTTCGCAAGAAATAAAAATAAACGAAATTACGCCAAACGATGACGCGTGGAATGCTTCGATATTCTAGTATTTAATTGAAAAGACGCCTTATTTTATTAAAACATCCATAAATTGATATTTAAAAACGTTTTCTGTACTCAGTGGTGCTTTAATTAACATTGTATTGAATTATTACCCAGTAATATAATTAGTAAGCTGAGCACACTGTCTGAGAAATGCTCTAGGGACAGGCACTACTAGAGTTAGTCTCGTGACACGGGGTTTAAAATGTCCCAGGCGAGACAGGACGGGCTTTGTTCACATGAAGCATTGAAGTCGTACGTACCATTGTTCACTGTGTCAGTTTTGAAATTAGTATTTAGATACTTTTATATTTCCTTACAGTGAAATCACATATTGCCTTGTCCTTTTTTCTAAAAGCACTCTGTACTATGCTGACTTTATAATTTAATAAATGGCTTTTAATTTCGACAAAGTAAATGCTAGTTAATTGAGGTAATTATATTATACTAGCTTCTGCCCGCGACTTGGTCCGCGTGGAATAGTTAAAAAAAAAGTAAGTTTCAAAAACCCGATTTTCAAACATTCTTCATTGGTGGTCCGCTACTATTGGTCGTGAATATATATAGCCTATAACCTTCCTCAATAAATGGGCTATCTAACACTAATAGAATTTTTCAAATCAGACCAGTAGTTCCTGATATTAGTGCGTTCAAGCAAACAAACAAACTTTTCGGCATTATTAGTATAAGATTTCACAATCCATTTTAATAAAAAAGTAAGAAATAAATAATAGTAGCCCGTATACGTCTCGCTTATAGGCTCAACCATTTTAGAGAAATGGAAGTTATACACACCACGCTCGTCCAAGGCAGATTGACAGGTTCTACACATCGATAATTACTGTTAACGGTTTACTAATTACATTTTTTTCCAGCATTTGGTAGTCATAATGATATTAAATTAGGTTAGAAAATTTGTGTAAATAATGCGAGCTTACCAGGCAATATTCGAAACCACAACATTGGAATGAGACGCCTTAGTCACTAAGCTACCACAAATAACCTATGCACTGAGATGTGCATAATAATAGATTCATTTACAAAGCCCTGAAGGAAGTACGAACAAGCACATTGACATTCAAATATAGTCACTTTCACGCTTTATAGTGTCCACAGTTAAAGTAAAGAGTATACACATTATTTTAAACTAGCAAAATATTACCTTACATAATTTTAGCTCTACGAAAATGACATCTTAATTCCATCTCAAAGCTCTATTGTTCAACAAAAGAAACAATGGGTGTTTATAGGGCGTCCAACCATTAATTTATTTAGTCATACTTTCTATATTCCGCCCACAGCCGTGTCAGAAGTGTGTCACGTTGCAATATTGAGTGACAGAAGTGAGAGCAATGATTTTGATTACAACTAACAAATTAGTTTTGTAAAAATTCGGTATGTCGTAGGTGTATTGAGTATTTATCGAATATAAAACATGATTGTTCGAAATGTTATGTTATTCTCGCAAAGAGATTATAATTTAGTGACTTGAAAGCCTCTGATTTGGTCTGGGTGAGCGTGCTAAGCCTTTGCCGGCTCACCTCATTGCAACGCAAAGGGTCCATGTTCGATTTCTGGTATTTATAAATTTCGGAAACGAATTTTATCCGTTATTTACTATGGTCTGATAAGGCCCCAGAGTAGTCGTATATTACCCATAACAGCGTAACTTGTTTAATTTGGGGATATAATATATGTATTTGTCTGCGGATTATTTTATTTTTATATTTATTTTACAATATTTTCCCTTCTTAGCTTTCGGATATCTGGAGCATTTATTTACTTATGCCCGATTCGTATATCTACTAACCGTTCACGTTGCTACTAGTTAAAATTAATTGTAAGCTTTACTTGTAAGCTTGTTATCAAATTTCTACTATGAAATAGTAAGTAGTAGTAGTAGTATAATATAGGTACCAGTCATTAGAGATTTCAATTTTATAGATCTGAAATCATGTGTTAAAATAGCCATGTTCGCAGATTCGTAGTATGAATATGACAAGTGTCAAGATTACGTGGAACCTTTTGCCAAGTCTTGCACCTACTAGCACATCCACTATTAAACATGTGTCCCAAATACTATCACCTATTATTTTACTATTGTAATTAAATGTGGGTAGTTGTAATTACTACTCGGCTCGTTTCGTGATCGTTCGGATATAAAAATGAGCTACGCCCACGACAGATTATTCTCACTTCAGCTTTGGTTGGTGGCAGATGCTATAGTAGCGCTCTAGGATATATCTAATTATTGTGCGAGTATCATAATGTATAATTAATAATGGTCTTTAAATCGGCATTCTCTGTTCTGAAGTCAAATTAAACAGTTCTCCGAGTTCTGTGTTTTGCTGTATAAATCCTTCACTAACAGTACACACGTGACAATGTTGGAATGCGATTTTCAAAAAGTGATTGTTTTAAGATCCTTGATTTGATTATTTGTACATTATATTTTATGACCACATGCTAATGATCACGTTTTCATAGAAAGATAAACTCATTGTAGTCTATAAAATCATGCTATAACAGAGTTCATAGTATATATAGACTTCCAAAATTTCATCAAATCCCAACCGCCTCTGAACTCCAGCTAATTCAAATTTCCAAACTATGAAAACTGAATAAAAAAATCCATTTTATCCGCCTTTCAGTATGACGAGTTAATCCAGTTACGTTGACACGATCCAGTTGCAAAACCGAGAATTCCTCGCCCGTGACGCCGAGCTGACCTCATGGAGGAAGTTACGTAGCGATAACATTAAGATAAATGAGTTCCAAGCTTATGTAAAATGGTCTACATTTTGTATCAAGCTTTATAATATAAAACTAATTTAAATTGATACCACTGATACTAATCAATTTTGTTTTGCCTATAAAATTATTATTAAAATACATGATTTTTGGTAGAAACTGAAAGGATGAAATTTTGTTGTTTAGTTTTATTTTCATGAAATAAATATTGTTTAGTGGTTATACAGCAATAAATAGTTCTAGAGATATTGATTATTCTTAAGTAAGAAATTGATTGCTTATTTGTAACAAGAATTGCGTTTGTGTTGAAATCTTCTTTGGTGAAATGTGCCTTTTTGAGTTGCCACAAAAACTCCCTGTTTTGGCATCAGTCAAAGGCGGATACTTGGACTGAGGATCCTGTTACATTATTTCAGCCTTCTCTTGATTGCTTCTATTTGTTTGAAATTACTTTAAAAAGTATCCACCACTGAAATAGTTTTAAATAGCCACAAATAAAAAAAATAGCATAATGTTTGAGTTACAAATATTAAACTAATATTTCTTCAATATAACTCAGAGGTCCAAGTAATGGTTATAGTAGAGTTACAATAAACTAAACTTAGGTTTTATAGAAACTAAAATCCAATCAACCGCTCGTTCGTGTTGTTAAAATAAAATGGAACCCATTTTGTCGTCCTACCCACCGCCAGTGCTCGACAACTCAAACAACCAAAAAAAATGTAACGAAAGTAACAAAGTATAAATACACAGCGAATTTAACGACAAATTGGTTTCCAAAAATGTTTATCCAGAGTTATAAACTTATCTATAATTTTATTAATAATAATAAAATGATAACAACCCATAAACATCCCCCTGCTGGGCTCAGCCCTCCAGTGTTGGGGAATGAACAATACACCCACCACGCTTGTCCGAGGCGGCTCGACACATCGGTAATTTCGATGTGCAGATGTCATCACGATGTTTTCCTTCACCGTTGTTAGCACACGGTAATTGTAACATTATGCACATTAGGTTAGAAAACTGCCTAAGTGGGACATGCGTTCCGACCAGGATTCGAACCCGCGCCCTTAGAGTTAAGGAAGCATGCGCTAGTTTGATTTTTACATAATACATATTGCATTTTATTATAAGTGGTTTTTTTTGGGGTAATTCTAAGCGTTTAAGGCAACTTGGCACTTTTGTATTTGTCTATTTTGGTGAACAATATGATGTTATCTATGTTTGATTTTTCCAAAATACAAATGAAATTCTAAACTTACATTATTGGAGCATAGCGGTCATACCATATCACAATGTAGGTACTCGGATCACAAAATGTGGATATTGTCATTAGGAAATGGTTTCACAACAATAATAATGATAGAGGAAGCAGCGTAACTATGAAACAAAGCCAGCATTTGCATATTAAAGTTGGTCGCAGAGCATTATCGTGATATAAAATATGCTCTTGTGATCATATAAAAAAACGATTACAAACCAAAATCTATACTATAATACTCGTATATCTGTAAATGATTTTAGTTTGTACAACACGTTTAAAACTGTGAAAAATATCAGAGGGCATAATTCGAACCAGGAGATTACGAAAATGCAAACTGTAACTTAGGATACTTTTTAACCCGATAAATAACGTCGTTTCCGTTCAATAGACGAAAATAGCGAAAAATATGGCGCTGCGATTGCATCTTTTTTGAAAACTACTGAACGTAAACGAAAGAAATTCGACATAGTGCTGGCTTATAACCCCAATTAATATTTAGTGTAAAATTTATTACGCTAAATTATATCGTTTTCTTAGAATAAGATGGATTAGTAAAATATAATTATGGCGCTGCAGTCGTGTTTTTTTTCCAAATAACTACGTTGTCATAAACAAGCTGTCATTCATTCTATTACATCAAATCAGATTGGTTTCGACTTGCCTCTATGTTTTGGTGGGCAGTTGTGTAGAGTATACAGATTTAGTATCTTTACTATTACAGCGAGTTTAACAAGAAACAGTAAATTAAGTTTTTATGTAAGTAACATAGAGCTACTAACTAGGGGTTTTCACGCAGCGTAGCCGCGAGGAAAGCTCTAGTTTATGCATATTGTTAATATTGTTACAATAACCATGTGTTAACTACGGTCAAGGAAAACATCGTGATGAAACAACGAAATACCAATGTGTGAAATCGACCAAGCCGCCTTCGACAAGCATGGCGGGTAAACAGTCCCCTCCCCTCCCCCTATAGTGGGAGATCCCAGCCCAGCAGTGGGACGTTTGTGAGCTATTATTATATATCCATTAAATATCCCACTGATGAGCTCGGGCCTTCCCGTTTATACCGTGGAATAACTATTATATCTGCCACACGTGTAGGTACAATCGGATTTCCTTTCACACACCGATTATCTCGATGTATAGATTTCCTTAAAATGATTCCATTCAGCGTCAGCAGGTGGTAATTGTAACAATACGTACAATTACACCTTGAATTGAAAAAACTGCTTAATCTATGTATGCTTTTTGGCCGGATTCGAAACCGCGTCATAAGAATGGGATGCTGCGCTAGCCACTAAAGTACTACAAGTCGTGCCGTGTTTCTACTACTACTTACATACTATCCATATCTTTTAGCAGTAGTAGGTAAGCTACTGCTTATAATTTCACAATAACATGTTTAGAAACCGTGAACGCAACGATTCAGAAAATTATAATATGTTACTATATTATTAAGGGAAGTCTACAAATTACTGTACCAACATTTTGAGCATAATTGTATAAACTTCATAAGGAATTCCAACGAAAACTTCATCGGAGAGGCCTAGGCATAATTTTCGTTCCATGTTGGGTTGTTAGAAATTCTGAAACTAAACAAATTAAACGAAACTTAATCCGAATTTCTACGACACTGGGGTGTATTGGATAATTGCAACTGAATACTAATACACTAAATGCGAGAATGAGTTTGCATTTATGCGTGTTCGTTCGTTCTTGGTGGGCCTGTAACCAAATTTCATTAAAGGAATCGTATCAGTTAGAGACATAGCTAGAGAAGAAGATTTATACTTAGTTTGCGTGTGTATTATAATATTTAAATGCTAATGTCTATTCGAGTGATATTCAATAAATAAACGTGTTCAGTATTTATGAAATGAAATGAAAATTTATTTGCATATGACATAGTACATAAAATTTATAGACCTTGTGTGTTTCGTAGACCTTGTGTGTTTCATGTCAGCAATGTGTTCCTTTACTCGTGTTTTTATGCTCCTCTTTGTTTGCCCAATGTATGACAATCCACACTCACAATCAAGCTTGTAAACCCCTGCATCCTGGAGTGGGATATTGCATTTCACAGGTCTCAGAAATTGGGTAATCTTTTTCTGCGGCTTGAAATATTACCCAATGATTACCCAATTTCTGAGACCTGTGAAATGCAATATCCCACTCCAGGATGCAGGGGTTTACAAGCTTGATTGTGAGTGTGGATTGTCATACATTGGGCAAACAAAGAGGAGCATAAAAACACGAGTAAAGGAACACATTGCTGACATGAAACACACAAGGTCTACGAAGTCTGCAATCAGTGAACACACGCTGGATAAACCCAACCACTACATCAGATTCGATAACCCACAAATCCTCGCGAAAGAGAATCGTTTCATACCTAGAATGATACGTGAGGCTATTGAAATCAAAAAACACCCAAATTTCAATAGAGAAGATGGTTGGCAAGTACCACCTGTTTGGGATCCAATTATCAAAACTATTAAGACCCAAACCCAGCAAAAACCAGCTGCCAGACCTCAAGACACTGTGAGCTCTTTCTGCGTACAACGGAACACAAACCAACTTGACTGATAATTACTTTTATTTTTCCTTCCACCCATTTTAATATTATATAAAATTATTAGAGCTAGGCATGTTTGCTGAAGAGTTTCTTGCGCCGCTTCTTCTCTTCAAGCCATAACATGTTGCGAAGCGGTAGTAAATTAGATTAGGCTCCCATAGATTAAATAATAACCATAAACAAAATTAAAAATTAAATAATTAAAATTAATAAGTTGGCGGTAGGCTAAATAAAACTTTAACAATACTCGTTGACACTTGACATCTTTGTCTTCCGTGATCACGGCCACTGAAAAGTGGCCGAAACGTCGGAAAAACCAAAATCAAATAAAATTACCGCGCTTAAAACCGTTAAAACGTAGTTTTATTAAGCTTCATTTATGTCTTATTCCAATTAAAATAATGATTCACTGAGTAAAAACATTTCTTTAATAACCAATTGTGAAGACTGATTTTAAATAAATTAAAATGGTAACTTTTTATGTCAACAGGAAAATTATTAAATATTTTAACCCCCATAAGATTACACTTTTTTGTAAGGACGGGTTGTACAACGGCTATAAAAGTTGATTCTGTATCTATACAATATATCTGTAGGGCCTCACTAGTCTCTGACTTGATTCTCCGTACGTTACGGTATTTTAACAAATTCTTTTAATTCATTCACGCATATGTTTTTTTTATGTTTATGGCTTGGCAACTAGGCCTTTAAGCCAGGCGCAACTGTATTGTAGACTAAAATCGACGCCGTATAACGGAGTTCTTGTGAAAACTCTAAAGGCCACATTTGACTATACAGTACACATTTCTCACAAAAACACCTAATTACTACTCAAAAACTACAACTATTGTTCATTTTAGAGTGATTTTACACATTTTTAGAAAATAAAACTGCACAGCACAACGTCCCCTTTCAGTTCCAGCCAAACACTCCATTCACGCATATTCGGCACACTAAAATAAAGAGTAACGAAAATAACTGATAGGACACAACTTTTGCTCAGAGCGTATCATATATTACTCGATTAAAAACGCTGAAGAGACATATACCACCCTCAGAGCCGATTCTTCAGTCATTAGATAAAAGTTGTTTTATAGAATGAAACACAAATTGGAACAATTAAAAATGACAATTGCATGAATAAAAAAGTGGAATTGTTTAATTTTGGAATTTAATCGGGTTATAATTTATTCGAATGATAACTTTCACCTGATTGAAACATCGGCTCTTAGTATATCAAAAAAATCAAATATAAATGCAGTACCTCACCATAACCATAACATAGCGATCAAAATGTATTGTACGTTTTCCAATTAAATCTTAACTGATCTGAAAATAATGATATGAAAATAATTTTTACATTTAATTCCATATCAATTTAAAGTGAATATGTAGTTTGTTACACTTTCTACTTTCAAGAATCATATAATTTGCTCCAATAAATATGTAAGTAAGTAAGTAGGTAATAGTAGATAACCTACTCCAAAAATTTTCACCGTCGCTTCCTTCCGCGAGATGGTAATATCCGCTAGATATCTAGACATTCAATTTCTCAAAGCATATCCGCATTGTCTTCATACTTTAAATGATAATAAGGGTACGGACACAATACATGTCATAACAAATTCGAACATTACTTACATGTAAAAGCACAGACGTTATAATAACATCTTACCATATCATTTACAAGATATCATAAAAATATATTTTTTTTTAATGTTAAACAATAATTAATGCGCTATTTGACTCCTTTTGTTTGTACAATCTCGTGTACGCTCATACAACATCGACGAGGCTGCGACATTTTATAACATGATAAAAATCTCAATTGGGTAAATGCTTGACCTATTGTACATAGTACACACATCAGTTCAATCGAGATGAACTTTCAGACAGATTGACAGACAAATATAAAAAACAGACCCTTCAATTTAATTGATATGTAAAAGTGTTATGTCTTACTATATACATATACATACTTCAGGTTTTTATCCGTACAGGAACGGAGAAAGAATATTATTTCCTGAGGCCGGGCGGCTTGTCATAAGAGGCGACAAAACAACCCACAGCCAGGTGGTAGTGCATTTGCCCGACTGGATGGCTACTACCCCTGGTCTAAAGTATGTCGACATAACAAACAACCTTGAGTTGTATTCCGGCATTAGTGACCAGATTTCAGTCTCCCTTAAGAGAGCAGCAGCGCATTTGTACACTTTTGGTGTTGCAAATGTCCATAGGCGATGGTAACCACTTTCCATTAAGTGGGCCGTCTGGCTGTCTGCTGAACTCCTCCAATAAAAATAAAAATAAAGGTTTCCCGTGGCTATACTGCAGTTCTATCGATGGTGACTAGCTCCATTTTACTTACATGAAAATTTATTTAAATTTTTATATATTGCGACCGAAGCCGCAGGCCAAAGATAGTCTATATTTGTATAAGCCTTCCTTGATAAATATCTAACTGATGGTGAAAACCATTTAAAAACCGTTACATGGTTTAGGAAGAGTTAGCGTATAGACAGACGCGGAAAGCAACTTTATTTTATACAATGTAAAGAAGATAACTACGAACTATATTCGTAAATGCAAACAATATGTCAATAAAATAATCGTGCCATTTGACGAAATGTGACTAAACACGGAAACCGGAAGTTGGGTGCCGGTCTGTATAACGGATATTAATATGACGTCACTGAATCCCCAAGCGCAGCGGAGCGTATTTCCGCCCGATGATTCCAACAATACAAGTTCATATCGTGTTTTATGAATTTTATTAACATTCAATGGATACTTCGCAAATGCATAAACCCTTTATGCATGAACATCGGGCTCGTTTAAAAATCGTAAAACTTTAATATGAAATGAAAATTTGAATAAATATTGAATTCTTTTCGTGCTGAGGGTTATGAATTTACAGATTTTACTATTATGATCTTCAATCCAACATAATATAGAAAACATCTCGAATATTGTGGTAGCTTAAAGCTCACAGATACTTTAAAAGATTTTCTTTCACAAATACTTGTTTTAATTATAGCAGCTTAAATTCGAATGTACGTGTGCCCACAATTTTAAATATTGGACAGCAGATAGGCCAGGAAGGTAAATATAATGTACTTTTATTACGCAAAATGAGATATATAATTTCCGAATTATATGATTTTCAGACGAAAGTTTTTCTCTAGCTTTGGACATCACTAATGCGCTCAAAACAATCGAAATTTTAGATTTAATAATTTTCTTTACAATATTTTACTGACTTGGTATAAAACGTCAAGTAGCCAAACATTATGCATGCTTTATTACTTTTGTATTAGCATGCATACTCTGCTGTGTAAACACTCATGTTTAAGAAAAGAATTATTATTATCTTTATCTCGGTCAAACTCGTGGAAAAAAGTGCCTGGTACGCCATATATAGAATTAAAAGCTATTCAGAGTTATCATTTTTTAGACGACTGCTACTCCTAGCAGATAGTCTTTTTTCGTGATATCATAAAATGAAATACAATTTTAGAGAGATAACGCTTTATTCTACACCAATGCAAGAATATACAGACCAAAACTATATCTAACTGTGCACAAAGGGCGGTCTTATTGTTAAAAAGCGATCACTTCCAGACAACCCCAGAAATGAATTGATATAATAATGGCGATGATGGTATACGTAACATATAGTACAACTACTTACATTTTAAAAATAAACACATAATTATATATATATGTATGTATATATATATATATATATACTAGCGGCCCCGGCAGACGTTGTTCTGCTCTGAAAAAATAAAAATCTAGGACCCGATCCCAGCGCCACCTACCGGTTCCAATTGTGGATTTAAACCGTCCGGGGACCCACCCAACACATAAAAACAAAATCACCAAAATCGCTCCAGGTGATTAGGAGTATTCTAGAACCCGATCTCAGCACCACCTACCGGTTCTAATTGTGAATCTAAACTATCCGGGAACCCACTTAAACACACAAAAACAAATTCACCAAAATCGCTCCAGGTCATTAGGAGGATTCAAGTACCCGATCTCAGCGCCACCTACCGGTTCCGACGGGATAAAAAGTATCTTATGTTCGTCTCCTGGTTCTAAGCTACCTCCCCACCAATTTTCATCCAAATCGGTATAGCCGTTCTTGAGTTATAAATAGTGTAACTAACACGACTGTCTTTTATTTATATAACCACACAAATACATGTCTCCAAAAATATACATGTACGTACGTATGTTTACGTAATAGTCAAATAAAATACAACGTCAATTAGTAGATAATAGAGTTACGTTACATTTTGTTTTATTACTTGCATAATAATATTTCTTTTTAAGGTTAATAACTAATTTTGTTACGTACCCTCTAATTTCTGAACGATATAGATTATTTTCAAACATTTATTTCTAAACGATACAATCGGCCATTTCCTTAATTGAATAATCATTTTGTTATATTTTTATTTATTCAGTGTTTAGGGCCTCTTTTGTATAGAGTATAGTTTTCGATAATTTAACATAATTATTTTTAACAATATCTGCGTCTAATATGATGTGGTAATTATGAAGAATTTATTTTCACCACATTTTATTTTCATTTTGGCAAAACTGATTTTTAGCGTATTCCATTTATTTTATAACTTATAAAACTTTAAATATAATATTTTATTTAAAATATTATCTAAAATTTCCAAACATAAATGTACTTAACTAATTCTTGTCATGCATAATCTTTTTAATTAAAATAGTTTATCAATTACTTCAATCCGCTATCGGTTGTACTAATTTGCTTAGGTTTCTTATACTGTAAAATTGTTGGATGGAAAATGTGATAGGATTTTAGTGGCGAGATGTTCTAAAATTATCTGTTCAGTGTAATAGTTCAATGTATTAGTTCTTTGATTATAAATATAGTAACCAGTTGCTAATCTTTTATTACCATAAACCCTTCTGAGTTGCTTTTTTTTTATTGCAGGAGATTAGCAGACAGGCAGACGGCCCACTTGATGGAAAGCGGTTACCATCGCCTATGGACATTTGCAACACTAAAGTTGCTACAAATGCGCTGCTGCTCTCTTAAGAGAAACTGGAACCTAGTCACTAATGCCGGAACACAACTCAAGGTTGTTATGGCGACATACTTTAGACCAGGGGTGGTAGCCATCCAGTCGGGCAAATGCCCTACCACCTGGCAAGTTGCAAATGTTAAATCAAAGTTTAATTAAGAAAAATCAAAGACATTAAAGAAAAACATTAACTATATAATTATCACAGGACCGAGCAGCAAGATTTATTGCTACTTTCGCTGGCAGCGGCCAAAGTGAAAGCCTTCTTTATTTGCGTTACATAAAACTATACTACAATTAACATCATAAAACTTCAACATCTATCATATCATATAAATCTGCGTCGCACACTAATTATATAAAGTACAGTTTTAAAGTAAACATTCTGCTAGATCCATATTAAGTAGTAAAATTATGTTAAGTTTCTAAATTGGATAAAAGAGAAACTGAATGCGGGCACGATGCAATGGCCGGGAGAAGGCAAAGGGACGTGGAAGAAGAAGTAAGGAAGGACTTACCTCGCCACCAGTCCGCCGCCACGCTGCACTCTTCCCCCGGGGGTTCACACACTCACTAGGATTATGGTTTAATGTGCATGAAATTCAGTTACAACAGTTTTTTTTTATATTTAATGTGTTCCAACAATTTATCTGTATATATTGCGGTGACAGCAGTGACACTCCTTGAATGTCTTGTTTTGCGCATTCTTCGTTTAAAAGTTTATTCTTTTCTTGATGGCGAGGATGGGGAGGAAGAATTTATAAGGTGTTTTTCGGCGCAACCACTGAATATTCTCAAATTCTCTTTTAATTGCATTACTTCATTTGCAAAATCAAATTAGATAAAAAAATCAGCCAAGTAATTTCTGTTCACGTACAATACAGAATTTTATAGAGGTGGTCAACGTGCATTAAGTATTTGTTTTTTGACATTGAGTCACGGAATTATGAAAAATCGTGTCGCTAATCGAAGACTCCCAATACTTCAAGAACTATTCTACCGATCTTGTTCAATCAAACCAATTATCGATGAAACGTATTTTTTATTCTATCACCTGCAATTTTTCTATCTCATAGTTCAAATTTTTAAGTGGGTATCTTGTTACGAGTTTAGCGGGACTCGAATTAAAATGCCGTTAGAATTATTATAGAGTTTATTAGAACTATACAAACACTTACAACACAGGACCAAATATAACCGAACACAACAAATCCAAACGTAATGCAGAAGATCGTAATTCAATAAAACGCGCAAAGTCCGTCACTAATAGATTCCCGATTGTACACACATCTCGCCTTGATCGTGGTTCTCGCTCGACTGCCCCCCTCCCTCAATCAGGCCATCGTTTTATACTGCACAAATACAGTGTGCCCGCCCGACAACGTGGACCCAATTTCCTAGAATCAGCTAGTACTTTAAAATCCGTAACACCTGGCTAACGATTACAGCCGCAAGCGGCTGTAAACGATTACAATACAATAGGCTGTTCTCTAGAAACGTATGCCAATAAATAAATAAACAAAAGAAGATGATCATAAAAGAATTACAATAGTTTCAATGTTATTAGTTCAAATGCCGACGGGTAATAAATGTGCTTCTACAAATCTGTACGTGGAATTTGTCTTTGTCGGCGCCTAGGTTGTAACAATATAAACATTTTACGACTTTAAATGTAAATCTACCCAAACTATTGGGCGAAATAAAAAGGTTACGAAATACTGACATCGATATAGATATAGGAGTATAGCCTAAATAGAGCTTCCTTTCTGATTAATCTATCTACTCTCTGCGATATGATGGATGGACCCAGATCCCGTTTCTAGCATTCCATCCATTCTTTCTATTCACGAAATTATGTACTCAAGTTAATGATGTATTATTTCGTGGCGTATGAATTAGGGGTTTAATTGTATCGTAACTTGGCGGCCTCCTACGTTGAAGAATATTCCCCAGTTTCTTCGATATTGTTTTTTAGGGTTCCGTAGCCCTTTTTCCATAAAAAGAAGCCTTATGCAATTGTAATTTCGTCTTTATATATCACAGGTATTTTCAGAAATTAAGTCTGTATGGATGAAATAGATGACTTACAAATCTTAATGTTTGACAAGAATATAAACTGTATCCTGTATCCTGGCGAAAGACGTAAACAAATTTTTATCTTAAAAGATATTTTTTTATTCAATTTAACCTCTTTCATGGTTTAAGAAAGAGGGAGTCTTAAAAGATATTGAAGGGTGTGAAATAGGACATAAAAAATCATATTTAGAATTTTGTAAAGAAATAAAGACGTAATGCGATTTTGCTATTGGCAAAATATTTCCTGAAAGGTTTAGTAGGAGATTAAATTATGAGGTTTTCTTTAGATTCATGTACAATGTAAAAACCTTAACGCGGACAAAGTTACGGATAATATGGATAGTTATGAATATGATTCATGTTACATCTATCATTATGCTCTGCCGATAAATCAATATCTATAATATTATAAAATTATAAACCAGGCGTGTCTGTACATTGAAGCTATTAAAAAAAACTGGATTAGACTATATAAACAACGGAGAACACGAAGTTTGAAGTTTTTAGATTTCTTGTCTGTTTGTCGGTTTTTCTGTTTGTTCAGAATTAACGTAAAAACTACTGGGCCGATTTCGATGCGGTTTTCACTGTTCGACAGCTAATTGTTAGCCTTAATTTGCACTACTATTTATCCTGGGAATCCCGAGGAAATTTTCTTGGAAATGATTTAAAATGGCCAGATAAAAAAAAATCAAATTCCAATGTGATTTTTTTTACTGAAGCAAATTTAATGAAATAAAATGGTTGATACTTTCTATCTTGGGAATCCCGCGGGAATTTTCTCGGGAGCGGTGAAGTTGTTCGAATGTATAAAAATTAGTTTATTCCGGCACAGTTTCCACGAAAACAATGGCTTACATTCTTTTTTTTAAATGCTGCGCTACTGTGTCCCGGAAATTTCAAGTCAAGCGTGGACGAAGTCACGGGCATATCCTAGTTTAAATAAAAATATTATTAACAGTACGTGCTTTCTGCATTATACTTTGCATGACCTAATAATAATATCGCCAATTTTCAACTGTAGAATTGCAAAATTTACGAGGAAAATAACAGAAATACGACCCTCCGCGAATTGAGCAAGCGAATTCCAACAAAAACGATTTTATGCAATTACGTTTAAGTTGTCCGGGGAGTTATTACTAAACCGAGAGCTTGGTCACGGCGGCAGTAATGTTCGCCGGGAACGCTCGTACGAGTCACGAGCCTCTCGAAACCTTATTCAACTCGACATCCAGCCGCTTCGGGCGTTGTCACACCAGCGTTTAGCGAGCATGCTTACAGTGAGGCGATTACAACGAGCTCACCGTATCCCTGCTACCTGGACCGCAAATCTGCTAGTACAATCGTGTCAGATTTGTTAATCACTGGTGTATTAATGGCACCATAATCGTTGCCTTTGTATGCTTTTCTATATATTAAGCTGGACGTTATCTTGTATACGAGTGTGAAGTACCCGTCTAGGTCCTACTCATAAATGATACATATTACAATATTACTCCTATCTCTCCTCAGGACTGATTAAGATGATGTGATCTGCTTAGATTATAGTCTTGAGGAAAGACTAATCCGCCTACTTATTGCCACAATGCTTTGTTGTCCAAGGAGGTCTTAGTGCATGCTTTGAAGTCTTGTTAAAAATCTCAAAGCTTCAGCACCTTGGAGTTCAAGCATCACTGCCGATTGCCTATTAACAGTATATAGAAAATGTACATAATATAATTGACCCGTATCTTGTTCTCGACTCAGTATAATCCAAGTTATTGTTGAGTTGTATTAAAAAGTAGAACCTCATTCTGCTTTTTTTTATTTCACAAAACTCTGGCGAATAGTATGTCAGAAGCAAGAACACTTATATATCCTAATTTTTATTCCTGTACATTTTGTCTTCATTCTGTTACAGACTGTTAATATTTCTAATAACTTGAGCTCAGCTGGTATAATATGTCTACTCCCTTGCAAGCATATTAAGCTCCTAATGGCAAAAGCCGGAATTTTTTTGCTGGGTGCTGATAGTGATTTTCCACAGAAGGATACTACGGATTTTAAATGAATGATTGGGTCATAGACCAACCAAATTTATATAAGTAAAGGGTAGAATTGCTTCATACGAGATATTAATAATTTATATACACTCTTTCGGTCTTATTTATATTGAGTTCGAGTAAGTTTGCAAGCTTCTTTAAGAACTTTAAAGTAGGTTGTTAAAAAAAGCCTACAAACTTACTCTAGCTTAATACGAACAAGACCGTTTGTGTTTATTTCGGAGATAATTAAAGCTTTTATCATTTGAGCATTTTTCTGATATAATATTTCGTTTTATTGATTCCATTCCAAATTTATATTCCCTTGTTCCCTATGTCATCAGCAATTCCAAATAAAGCTTGATACGTGTTTAACACCTAGCTAGGTTAAAAACAAGTTGACAAACCGCTAGTGTGTTACTGCTCTTAGCATCTCTCCAAAGTTAGCATCTGACCTTACCAAAGGTTGTTTTTAAAAATACGGCAGCTAAAAATACTCTGTAGAATCGGAACAACATTGCGGTATTTCATTAGAGGAAGATTCGAACTAGATAGGAATCGATTCCCACAGAATTTCATTGCGGTTGGTTTGTTGATTGGCAAAGGACACGGCGTGCGACGTGACGCACATGTATTGCATTTTCTATTCTAATAATAGTAATCATCATTGAAATTGATCGTGTAGTAGCAGAAGGTGATGTCAGGAGCCTTAAGAACAGACGAGCGTGCATGACAAGAGCTATGAATATCAAAGAAGCAAGTGAGGTGTGTAAGAATAAGCCTGAATGGCGCTCTGTTGTCCGTGCCTACCCCGCAAGGGAACTGGCTTGAAGTTATGTGTGTATATATGTATCATTGTAATTCAAAGCATTTTGTAATCGACAGACAAACACGCACATTGTATACCTATCCCCAAACTACGCATTACTTGTAAACTGCACCACCATCAATATTTGAAATCTTTCAATCCTGGCCTACGGTTACCTAGAAGACATCGCTCTTTACCAAAATATGTTTTAGTGTGCAAGAAATTATTATCTATCTAGTTAAGCAAGTTACGTTTGTGTGCCGGTTAAATTACGCAACGGAGAACCCTAGCGCCGAACTCATGCACTCAGTCCGAGGGGAACAACGGAAAGTTCAATTAAATTACCCTGCCAGGAATCGAACCAAGAACCTCTACCTTCCATTGTGATATGGGAGCTAACGCTAAAAATCACTATTTACATGAACTATTTACATACATACATACATAACTTTACTGGCGTGAAGTTATGTATGTATGTATGTACATGAACTGAAAATGATGTAATCTGTACAATGTAAATGAGTTTTTTGGATCTTTGCAAGTTTCTTCTTCGAGGTTAAATAATTTTAATTGAAGTCAACAAAAGTGTTGCAAAACGTATTTCATTAACCTTCTGTAGACGTATTAAACCGTGTTACCTTTGTTATAACCGAATCTACATATAAGCTACAACACTACAGGTACCTAGATAAAAATATATTAAGCAATGAACTTAGTGCAGTTTTACACCGTATATTGTAAGAGTTCCGCCGGCTACAGGCCTCATGTATACAAGTAAAGATACGTAAAAGTCATAGTCAAGTTACAGTTTCCTATAAATTTGTTCTATTGTGATTTGAAAATCGATGAAACAAAAAAGTGACGAAAGATAAATACATAAATTCAACCTTATTTAATTCTCAATAAAACTCAATAAAACGGGTAAAGAGAGATGTGCTCTCTTTACCCGTTAGTATTAATTTTCAATTTAAATAAAACTTAAAGATTTCAAATGAATTCTAGCTCTATATGTATATACTTAAGGCAGATATTCTGTTATACGTAGATCAAAGGAAATCGTGCGTAACAGGGCATTGAATTTTGAACTTTATGCTAGTGTTTTAAAGTGTAATTTACATTGAATTTTTTCGAATTATAATATGTTGACGAATGTAGGCTAAAGGAATGACATATATTAATTAAAGTTAGAGAAGAATTATGTATGAATATATTCTCTGAAGTTTTACTTCTACTGCATGTGAACTCCTCACACACAATTGTTTTTTTAAATTGTGCTTGTCCTAAACAAACCAATTTCATTATATCTAATATACGACTGTCGTAAATGTACATATTTTTATATTAGCGTCTTTTCTAATAACTAAAGGCTTTATCTTGTCTGTTAAATGATATTAAAATATAATGCACACCTTAACTAAACACATTTTCTTCTTCGTTATCTTCAAACTAGCGTTTGACAGCTATCACACATTTTTAAAGGCAGTAAAACAAGTACCTAGTCATTTCAAGTATACATTTTCAAGAACCGGTTCCAAAATTCATTGCCGTTTATCTTATCTTGTTTAATGAAAGTGGTACTCTCAGGAGTATTTCTTAAGTGATAGAGCAAAATTTTTCTGTATATATTTTGTAGTCAATTAAAATTCCAACTACCGTGTTAGGCTTTTAACGTGGTTAAACGACTGGATACCGCATGGCTGCATAAAGTCACCAGATTTCAACACTTTAACTCGGACACCATATTCCATCAGGGCTGTGTCCGTTCAGGTGTTCATTTAGGAACTATTTCATTATGCTATCTAAATATCATTTAATTTTAGATTCCAAATTTTAAGTTCTTGCACGTGGTTTGTTAATTCATACACGGAAAATAATTAACTAAAACTTAGGTTACTGTTAAAGCACTTAAAAATAGATTTAAACTAGCTGCGCCCGCGGCTTCACCCGCGTGGTGATGGAAAATCGTTATATTTTGGTTAATTCACACAATACCTTTATAAATTATAACCTATGTGTTATTTTGATGTGTAAGCTATATTACTGTAAAGTTTCATTAAAATCCATTCAGTAGTTTTTGCGTGAAAGAGTAACAAACATACATCCATATGTCCATAAATCTATACATCCATAAATCCATACATCTATACATCCATACATCTATACATCCATACATACATTCTTACAAACTTTCTCGTTTATAATATTTATAGGATTATCGTATCTCGAAAATACATATCAAATATGCTGTCTATTTTAGGGAGACGAAAGTGTATTGATGACTTTCACAGATAGGTTATCTCTGTGCCTTTCGATGTTTATTTTTTCGATGTTTAATTGTAAAAAATGTACATTAGATCAAAAGAATTAATAAACATAAACGTGAAATTGAGTTTCCAAGTTTATTTTTACTTTCGTTTGGGATTTAATTTATATGTAATTTAGATTACACATAATTACAAAGGAAATTAAAACATAATACGCTTTTTACCCCGAAAAATGCAAGAGAGAAACTTATGCGATAGTGGTTCTTTACTCTTTCTTATCTTAATGAGTATATTACTTGAAACAAAACTGGGTTTATCTGCGCATATCCATTATGAATAGCGTAAACCCTTACTTTTAAAGAAGGGTGTTAATGTTCATAGTCTTCGAGTAGTCCTACCCGTCATGACATATAGTGCCGAGATGTGGATACTGACAGTGGGTTTGGTTCACAAATTGAAGGTCGCTCAGCGGGCTATGGAGCGAGCTATATTGAGAATATCTTCTATGGATAAAATCAGAAATGAGGACATTCTTAGGAGCACCAAGGTTACCGACATAGCTCGCAAAATTAGCAAGCTGAAGTGGCAGTGGGCCGGCCACGTTTGTCGCAGGACTGATGGCCAATGGAGCAGACAAATCCTGAAGTGGAAACCGTGTTTCAGCAAACGTAGAACGCCCTACAGTCCGATGGATCAATGATCTGCGCAAGGTTGCCGGTGGGGGCTAAATTACAACAGCGGAAGACCGGAATACGTGGCGCGAACTTGGGGAGAAATTCGTCCAGCAGTGGACAACGATTGCCTGAAGACAAATATCCATAGGCGACGGTAAACACTTTACAACATGTGGGCCATTACAGGTGAGCCCGCTTACTATACCTTCTAGCCATAAAAAATATATTTATTAACGGATATCAGAATGCATGGAAGCCCTAAATGTCGCAGAGCCTGTGCGGTTATGATAACATAAAGGGACACCCAACGTGAAGGTATGGTGGTGGAAGGTGAAGTACTTCGAGACGTGTTGTCACTTTGATAGTACAATTTTGATAAATCATGCATCAAACTACGCTCAAAGTCATAATTTTATATCTATGCTTCAACTTCCACGTTGCTTCGTTCGTGGAAGCTCCAGTTTGCTTGCAATTTTAAAATTTGAATATTCATGAACAGTTGCCTCTGTTTCATTTATACATATCGTACAGAGCCAATAAAGAAGAAGATATAATATGATACAAATGCGCACCTCAACTATGAACCTGTAATGTAAGTGCATATTAAATCAACAAAACCTTTAATGAACAATTGTCGTCGTCAGCCAACTGTTATCCACTGTTGGACGTAGGCCTCCCAAGTTTGCGCCACCTATCCCGCTCCGCTGATGTTCTCATCCAGTCCCCCACCAGCGAACTGGCGCAGATTGTCGATACATCGGGCTGGAGGGCTTCTATACTACATTTGCCGAGGCGCGGTCTCCACCCCAGGACTCGTCTGCTCCATTGGCTATCAGTTCTGCGACAGACGTGGCGGGCCCACTGCCACTTTAGCTTGCTAATTTTGCGAGCTATGTTGGTAAGTTTGATTCTCTTACAGAGATCATCATATCTGATTTTATCCATAAGAGATACTCCCAGCATAACTCACTCCATAGCCCGCTGAGCAATCTTCTTCCGAGTTTGTGAACCAAAGCCACTGTAGGTATCTACATCTCGACACCATAGATTATGACGGGTAGGACGTGCTGCTTGAAGAATTTCATGAAGAAGAAGAAGAAATATATTATAACCTAATCAAAACTAAGACTTGACCTTTGTCTGACCTTAATTCTAAATATGTTGTTAAACAAAAATAAATCGGTATAAAATCAGGTGATTTAAGTTCAAACACCGTCTGCATAATAAGTTACCGCTACATCAACAACTACAACACATGCGTTTATTGTTATGTCTAATCCAATGCACGATATAGCCCATTCCGAAGGGTAAACCACACACCACACGATCCGGTATGAGTCACGTACCGCACGCGATACAAATGTCAATGATTGCAGGTGAGTACTCCGAGTACTACATTGTGAGATACATAAAATATAGTCGGTCTAGTGTACACTTTCTGGAAAACTGCCAGTTGTACAATGTACATATATAATAAAACCGACAGACATACATACATTGTGTACTAGAACTACCAAATTAAGCGATTTACACTTGTGTTATGGATAATTTACATAATAGGTCTGTCTTAGGTTACGTTAATTTTACTCGGATACTACTGACACTATACAGTACAGCCAAATTTAGAATACCAAGTCTCTTTTACATGACACTGTCTATACCTATAAATTAAATTATGTGTCGGTTTGTAATGTCAAAATGACAGCTTTTTATTACATGTATATGAAACTATGTACGATACTTCTATCAACAAATCATTTTTTCAAATTTTTGTCTATCTGTCTGTTTGTTGCGAGTAATCTCTGAAACGGCTGGGTCGATTTTGACAGGACTTTCATTAGCAAATAGCTAATATTATAAAGTGTAACTTGGGCTACTTTTTTTAGAGTTCCGCGAAATAATGATATGGCGAAAAAGAAAAATATTCCATAACTGAAGGATACAAAAGTTTGGTGCATATAGACGTTTCACAGTAAGATTTTATTCAAGCTAATATTTAGTAAGATAAAAAAACGTAATTAAGTAAAAGTAAAAACTCAAGATGGTAAAACGATCGTTAAAACCCTTTTAACGAATACTGGCTTAAACAAGATATATCAAGAAATTTGCAGATTATGAGCTATTTTTAATTAGATACTTAAAAAGTGTCGGCGAACATTATCATCACTACGAAACTTCAACAAAAAATACTACTCTTTAAAACTGCTCCGTTTATTTATAAAGTGTGCACTTAGCTCTACAAAGACCCCTTTTGTTTACACAATGAGATATTTGGTGTTCATTATTCTGTGAGTTTAAGTAATTTTCGTATGAAATTTATTTGTTTTAACATCAGTTGCACGAAAGCCAATATCTGTTTCTAAGTGTTTATACGGTAATTTGAAGATTTACGTCAATATTCAATAAAAGGTTTTGCGTCGGATTATTAAAAAGACTTAATTAATTAATGTTTTAATATATTGTTACATACCTCTGAATAATGTTTCTAACGTAAAGCTCATTATAAAATCACAAAATGTTCATTGTTAAGACTTTCGCGGTTAAATTTCAAATAAGTTTATAATTACTTTGTAGGTACTTGTTTCTCGTACGTAGGTGTATATTATCACGTACCTTGTAATTAAAATGAAATAAAATTTGGCCAAGTGCGTGTGAATCCACGCAAAATGTAGTGTCGGATTGGTAAATTAACGTCCCATGTTTTTGCTCTTAAGCTAATGAAAACTACCAATGAAAATATTTAATCGAAAATAAATAGTTATTGAAAAAAATCGCTAAAGTTATTTTAGGCACTACCTTTATTATTTTTAGAAATTTCTACCCGACATTTCCAAAGTTCTGTAAGACATTTTTTATAGCGTTGATAGCAAACATCTTGCCATCTGCTGACTAAAATATTTTTTTTATTATACGAGTTCAGCAGACAGACAGGCCGCCCACCTGATGTAAAGCGGCTACTATCGCCTATTGACATTTGTTACACCAAAGGTGCTACAAATGCGCTGCTGCTCTCTTAAGGGATGCTGGAATCTGGCAACAAATCAAACACAACTCAAAGTTGTTCTGGCGGCATACTCTAGACAGTCTAGACCAAGGGTGGTAGCCATCCAGACGGGCATATACCCTACCACTTGGCTGTGGGTTGTTTTGTTGCCTCTCACGACAGACCGCCCGGCCGCAGGAAATCGTATTATTTTTCTGTTCGTGCACGGATAGGATTATTTAATATCATATATAAAATTATTGAAAACATCTTCATTCAAATAATTTTTCCTTCAGTTAATTATATAATATAACACAATTATAATAAAACTACGTTTTAACGGTTTTAAGCGCGGTAATTTTATTTGATTTTGGTTTTTCCGACGTTTCGGCCACTTTTCAGTGGCCGTGATCACGGAAGACAAAGATGTCAAGTGTCAACGAGTATTGTTAAAGTTTTATTTAGCCTACCGCCAACTTATTAATTTTAATTATTTAATTTTTAATTTTGTTTATGGTTATTATTTAATCTATGGGAGCCTAATCTAATTTACTACCGCTTCGCAACATGTTATGGCTTGAAGAGAAGAAGCGGCGCAAGAAACTCTTCAGCAAACATGCCTAGCTCTAATAATTTTATATAATATTAAAATGGGTGGAAGGGAAAATAAAAGTAATTATCAGTCAAGTTGGTTTGTGTTCCGTTGTACGCAGAAAGAGCTCACAGTGTCTTGAGGTCTGGCAGCTGGTTTTTGCTGGGTTTGGGTCTTAATAGTTTTGATAATTGGATCCCAAACAGGTGGTACTTGCCAACCATCTTCTCTATTGAAATTTGGGTGTTTTTTTATTTCAATAGCCTCACGCATCATTCTAGGTATGAAACGATTCTCTTTCGCGAGGATTTGTGGGTTATCGAATCTGATGTAGTGGTTGGGTTTATCCAGCGTGTGTTCACTGATCGCAGACTTCGTAGACCTTGTGTGTTTCATGTCAGCAATGTGTTCTTTTACTCGTGTTTTTATGCTCCTCTTTGTTTGCCCAATGTATGACAATCCACACTCACAATCAAGCTTGTAAACCCCTGCATCCTGGAGTGGGATATTGCATTTCACAGGTCTCAGAAATTGGGTAATCTTTTTCTGCGGCTTGAAATATGTTTTGATTGAAGCTCGCCTGAGGATGTGACCAATTCTGTCTGTGACCCCCTTGATGTAGGGTAGGGTAGCAGGGCACCGCTCAACTGAAGGTGGTTTGGGGCCTTTGTGACGTTGGTGTGGAGTACAGTTTTTATCAGATTTCATCGACATAAACCCAAGTTTGTGGAACAAAACAATTTTGTTATTCATAGATGATGGATAGTCAAAAAGTCATGAAGATATTATGCCGATTTTGTCAAAACAAGTACGAAATCCAAACAGGCTCCAAAAATAAAATTCTCAAAATCATTTACGAATTTAACACCTTTTCACCTTAATTTATACTTGGATATTTAGTTAAAACGCAACTAGAAGGCGTTTTATGATGTTAATCTTCAGACCGAAATATCTATGGACGTTGTTATGCGGTCTACACATACAAGCCTGTTATAGAGTAGACAAGCATGACAGTTACATTTTGAAGTGAAACTTTTTTAGAATCGTTGTGATTTGAAACTCGATGAAAGGAAAAAGTGACACTAAAAAGAGATAAATACATAAATCTATAGGACTAGACTTGCAAGAGAATGAGATGGAATACATTATATTTAATCATTTAAACACTATGCTTATACTGATAGAGTTGGAAATGTTTTGAATTTTTTCTCTAAAACTTCAAATCGTGTTTTAAATCTTAAATATATAACATACATACATACATAACTTCACGCCAGTTCCCTTGCGGGGTAGGCACGAACAACAGAGCGCCATTTAGGCTTAATATATAACGATATACCTAATATATGAAATGTCACGTCACGAAATTTAGAATTCTTCCCCCCCTTTGTCACACTTTGTTTCACTTCTACTGCGTGTGAACTGCACACACACACACAAATTTTTATTATTATTTAAGTCACAAAGTTAACAAAATAAGTATATACTTTATTATTATGATTTACTAACTAAATAGTTTTAAAATTAGATTCACAAAAAAAAGAAAGGTTTGCACAGAATGTCAGCGTTGTGTCGGATATTATGCCAGCACAGCAATAAGCTGAGTGCAAATCTTGTTTGCTAGAAATGCGGCGTACAAATTCTCAAAATATTGTTTTATTTTTTACGATACATATGACCAATGTAAGTACGTCGCTATTTCTTCATATATTTCTTTCTTTCTATACCAAATTGTTTACTTTTGTAAGTCCTCATACAAACCTCATCCCCATATTATTTACATCGTAAGAAAAGACTGATAGTATTTTTTATTAGATCCATTTTAATATAAGATCGCAAGCTACTGGCAGCAAGCAACGGGCTTTATCCAAAAAAGGTAACTAGTTCCACGCCATTTATCACACCGTTTTCTTAATAATAAACAAGCAGCTGTATTTTGTGAAAAAAATACAGGTGTAGCTTTAAGACACGGGTCAGTTAGTGCACCTTTGTTGAGCAAATGTCACTTGACATTGTTGACATTATATTGCAGCATTTTTTTGTTTTTAAAACAAAACCCAATCCTATATTATAGGCTTTTACAAGCATACTAATGATAGAGACACTTTACCGGAAACAAACAGTAAATAAAACTCGATTCCGGCTTCCTATTCAAAATGTATTGGATTCATGTTACTTTAATGACAGGAGATATAAAAATGGAATAATAATATATTTTATTTCGGAAAATTGTAGACTTCCGGAAAGTGTACGCAAACCGTGGTCATGGGAAGCTTATTTGGTTTTCGAGGCACTATGAGGCGATATGATAAAACTCCATGGACATTTAGTGTTTAATAATTAGTTTAAACATTATAGACGATGAAGTTAACGTTTAAAGAGTAGTGGAACACTTACAAGCCAATATATGGTGCTGTGCAATAATTGATGTCACAAACGTTTCCCGACGCTGTTTCCTGTGGACGGCCACCCACTCAACAGCCAACACAGTCCAGCCATGTGACCCGCGCGAAGCTAATCGCTCACTCCAACCGTCTTTCCATACGCATTGGAAACTGACACAAGAGCTCCTGCTCTCCCAACTCACTGGGACAACCAACAAAGTTCTGACTCACTAGAACTGCATCCAGTCCAACTCACAGGACTGCCAAAGTGACAAATGAATTGGCATACTACGAGAAGCACTGATAGCTGTAAACAACTCTCGACTTCATTCGTCTACCATCGACTTCCAGTCTTAGCAAGGGGGTGTGTAGTGGAACACTTGCAAGCCAATATATGGCGCTGTGCAATAATTGATGTCACAAACGTTTCCCGAAACATACAAAGAATATATACAAATTTTCAACTACAACAGACGGGCCTAGGCCTGCGAGGTACCACAGTAGCCGCGCTGGAAGATCTTCTTTTGAGACGGAGGAGCATTCCATCTCGCTCTTCCATCCTCTACGGGGCACCCCTACAAAAGTTTAGATGTCGAGACACCAGAAAGAAACGGCGCTGGGGGCTATGCTTTTTCCCCGGCAGTGAATGTGGTGTTAGAGGCCCCCGCCACTTTTCCCGTAGCCCAGACATAAGGTGAAAAAAGGAACACCAAGGAGTTTTAATGGGCATACCTAACTTAGGTGGCAATAATGCTTCTTTGGGAGTACTAGTGCTATCCCAACATGGCAAATCCCACAATTAGTCCTTAATCGAATTTCCCCTCATTAAAAAATGGTGTCGTGACTTTAAAAAGATCATTGTATGCAAATAAAATCACGTGTAATCCTTTGTCACACTTGCCTACGTATTTAATAATATAACAGCCCATAGACTCTCACTTCTGGGCTTAGGCCTCCCATATATAGGCAAAGGGACAGTATATACACCACGCTTGTCTAAGGCAGATGGCAGGTTCGACACATCTGCTATCTCGATGTACAGGTTTTATCACAATTTTTTTCGTTCACTATCAGCACGTGGTAATTGTAACAATATGCACTTTACTACCCGTGCGCAGGTTTGCCGATAGCCTCATGATGTCACACGTCCATGGTCAGTAGGGTTGACAAAAGAGGTTAAATAAATAGTTGTTTGCAATAAATGAATTATTGTATATACTTTACATAAGTATATACAATAATAGTAAGTAATACAATACAATAACAGTATTTAGTCATCGGCAAACCTGCGCGACATATAGGTCAGAAAACTGCCTCAATGTAGCGTACTCTCCGGACAGGATCCGAACCCGCAACCTGGCACGCGCGTGCGCTAAGCAGCTATCACACGCTACCGCAGCTAGCAGCTACATATTGTCTCTGGAATAATAGAATCTAACACATGACTTAAATTTATCATAGAATAGATGCTCATTACCTATTCGAAAGTAATTAAATCACTCGATAAATTATACCCATAAGTTAATTTAAAGTAGACGCATTAAATAAAATTATCATAGCAATTACACACGAAATGATTTACAGCACAGCTTCCACCGCTCTGTGTCCACATTTATCTTCAATTTTAGTGATAATTAATTATTTAATGTAATAGCATGAACAAGTTATTTTTGAACTTTGAAGTGTAGAAGCAGGTGGACTTAAGAAACGGATGACATAATTTTAATCTATAAACGTTTATTTTCGATTTTATGTTTCGAATATAATCGTGAGAAAGATGCAAACACGTTTTTTGGTTATTCAAAATGGATGCTGTATGTTCAAACATACTTTAACCATGCAAGAAGAATACTTATTATATTTTTCCATGCTTTAACTAAAAAAATCACAAATAATCATACCCAGACCATTATGGCTTGTTTATAATATGCCCACTTCTATGGCAGCAAGCAGGAAAGTTGCAAGGGAAATGGGCAGCACGAATATGTAAACACAAGATGTGCGAACTTAATTCGTGTTAATACTACTAAGGCTTGAAACATCGTTTACATTTCGGCTCTATTTCTATGTTCGTTTGTTATGTTAATAATAATAACTAGTACACAGTCAAAGCCACATCCCTAAGAAAATAATGAAATAACGGATATTCATATTTCGGAATAAAAAAACTACATAAATGACCTCTATTTTGTTAACAATTTCCCTGAAAATAATAATAATCTATATTGCTTAAAAATTAACACCCAATGAAAACAATAAACAAAGAAAGTTAAAACCTTGTCTCAGTGTATAGTATAATTTTTATTATATTTTTATTTATTAAGGAATAGGTATTTGTGCTTAAATTGGTTTTCCGTTCCGTAGTATAAAGAAAATCGAAGAAATGTAACCACGACTGACAAAAATTGAACTTCAAGTTGTCATAGATTACTTACACATAAATAACGAATTTATAATAAAATCAATACAAATGAGACTTGAAACAGGATTAGGTGTAATAAGTTTTGAATAATATTAATATACGTGTAATGTGACAATAAATTATGTTTAATTAACTACAAATATTCCGATGCGCCTAATTAAAACATGTTTATGAATACTTTACGCTACAAACCGTTTTATGTTCACAATAAGCTGACACAATGACCATACACAATATTGCGGCATCGGCCGGCAATCTATAAGTAAGCAATGTGATTGATATAAAGCCAGCAGAAATAGTTTTGTATAATAAGCAGTTTCAAATTTTGCAATAAATGAAAGTGTTTTTAAAGTTTTTATTGAAAATAAGTGCCACTGGAGAACATTCTTTGATGGCCATATTTATTAGTTAAAAATTAAGTCTATATACTAGATCGAGGTGTGTAGATCCGGGTGGATACAAATCCTCGGATGTGCATCCGGCGCATTATTATTGACGGATGTACAACCAACACCAATTCGAACACCGGTCCGACAATATCGGCAACCTTGTGCAGGATCACGAGACCCGCAGCCACACACACGCATCCGAGTGCGGATTAGCAAGTCTGCGCACTTGGTATCGATGATTACAATTAAAAGTGCCAAAATTAATTTGGTTTAAGGGATCAGTCCATAATCCGCTGCACACGGCAGTAAACTACATACATATATTACATAACATAGGCATGGAACCTGGATGTGCGGCTATAGATACGAATGCATGGTTGGAACTCCAAAATGTAACCTACCTACCTCTACTATGTACACAGCTTGACACGTTTCGTACACATGTTTGTATAATTTTATGTTCAATATTTATTTCCACTAGACGACGTCTGAAATAGAGTGCTAAATATATGTTTATTGGTAAAAATACTTTTACTGATATCTACAATCTTAGTTCAATATTCCAGAATGGCCTTCAATCTTGAGTCGAACAGTAAAGAATGTACAAAATTGTGATGTTACACTATCGAGTAAACGTCTGATACATGCAAACAGCTTTTCATTCTGAGACGGATATTATTTTTGACTGATCGTTGGCTTACGTTATTTATTTTCATATCTTTCTGAACTTAAAGCTAAAAATACGCAGGTAGAATTCAGAACCACTGGTACCCCTAACACCATATAAGATTGTATTATACCAATACAAGTACATATTGAATAGTCAAAATAAGTATTTACGATGGCAAGGAAGTGGAGACCTTTATATTTTTGATTTTCCCTAAGCTTAACTTTGTTAAATAAATAATAATGTTACAAGATCCCTGTCCCTTTTCGGTATTAGGCTTAAAGAATCCTTACTCAAACTAAACTTCAAAGCCACAAAAACTTTCTTTGAAAAAGATCATCGATAAACGAATACCCCACCGTAATCTCCAAAGAGGGGATAATAATGTGTTGTATAAATTTATAGCGATGACTGTACGACCTTATTAATTTTATGGGACCACTTGGTTTACTTCAAAACTGGTTATGTAAGGCGTGCTATACACATTACATAATTATATTCCAGAGTTATTTAGTTGAACCAAGACACCCATAATATCTAATATAAATACCTGACGACTTTGTAGAATCCGAATATTGGGTTACTGGAGTGTTAGACCAAAAACACGTCTTCACATGTTCTAGAAAAAAATGTTGAAGTAATTTTGTAATATTATATGCCGTCAGAACTGTCAGAGGTGTAATAAAACTACGTTTTAACGGTTTTAAGCGCGGTAATTTTATTTGATTTTGGTTTTTCCGACGTTTCGGCCACTTTTCAGTGGCCGTGATCACGGAAGACAAAGATGTCAAGTGTCAACGAGTATTGTTAAAGTTTTATTTAGCCTACCGCCAACTTATTAATTTTAATTATTTAATTTTTAATTTTGTTTATGGTTATTATTTAATCTATGGGAGCCTAATCTAATTTACTACCGCTTCGCAACATGTTATGGCTTGAAGAGAAGAAGCGGCGCAAGAAACTCTTCAGCAAACATGCCTAGCTCTAATAATTTTATATAATATTAAAATGGGTGGAAGGAAAAATAAAAGTAATTATCAGTCAAGTTGGTTTGTGTTCCGTTGTACGCAGAAAGAGCTCACAGTGTCTTGAGGTCTGGCAGCTGGTTTTTGCTGGGTTTGGGTCTTAATAGTTTTGATAATTGGATCCCAAACAGGTGGTACTTGCCAACCATCTTCTCTATTGAAATTTGGGTGTTTTTTGATTTCAATAGCCTCACGCATCATTCTAGGTATGAAACGATTCTCTTTCGCGAGGATTTGTGGGTTATCGAATCTGATGTAGTGGTTGGGTTTATCCAGCGTGTGTTCACTGATCGCAGACTTCGTAGACCTTGTGTGTTTCATGTCAGCAATGTGTTCTTTTACTCGTGTTTTTATGCTCCTCTTTGTTTGCCCAATGTATGACAATCCACACTCACAATCAAGCTTGTAAACCCCTGCATCCTGGAGTGGGATATTGCATTTCACAGGTCTCAGAAATTGGGTAATCTTTAAAATCTTTAATCTTTAAAATCCGAAACGTCGGAAAAACCAAAATCAAATAAAATTACCGCGCTTAAAACCGTTAAAACGTAGTTTTATTATGTATACAAGTCGCGAAAACTTAAGAAAATATTATGTCAGAGGTGTATTTAATTCCCGAGCTCCTGACACATGGCGTTGAGATGAAACAAAGGGATTAGTTGGTAGGTCCCAACATGCCATCGAGAGTCTAATTTTACCCTGCCGTTTTCGTTGGTTTCCGTTTACCACCACTCGAGGTGGCGGTCCATAACGGATTACACTTCGTTAAAAAATTAATTATTTGTAATATTCTATACATACATATATAGCCTTACAAGAATCTAATAATCGATATCTAAAAGTTGCTGTCATAACTCAAAGACTGAAAGGCAAGAGTAATACGATTATTTGTGATGTCACAGATGACATGTGTCAGAATAGAATACCTATACTACTATTGTCGATTGTCTAATGCTGGCACTATTGCCGGTTCCAAATTATTAGTAAAATGCAAAATAAAATAAGAAGACCAACAGACAGTCTTTAAGCTTTTGACAGATTTAACAGAATAGATAAACTAGGTAGGGACATATGATTTTGTCTGTATGTTTTGAAATTTATTTGACATTTTATGAACGTAGTTGCCTTTGCAAAAATCCAATTGCAAGTGTCGTAACTGTAGTGATGTTTAAAAATTTTATTGACTAAATTAATTACATGGCATGTGTTATATTCATATTTGTAACAGTTATAAAAGATTATACAAGCTCAATAAGAAAGTTACCTCGTATAACTATTATGAATAAGGGGGCTTATTTTTATAAAAAACAAAAGAAAGTTGTAATGTAATAAAATATAGATATAATAGGCACCATAATGACTAGCTTTGTAAATAAAATCGAAGTCATACTTTACATAAAACTTGATGCAAATGTACATACATACATATACTGTAATATACATACGAGGGTGAATCAAAAAGTTTTTGGAATCAATATTAAAAAATGCAAAAATTGAAACAAAAATATTTTATTTTTCTATGCGTTATTCTAAATACATTGGATTGGATTACCAATGCAATGCATTTAGAATAATGCATTTCTAACTTCCTTATTCCTTGCGCAAAAATTGTTTTTCTTGAGTCTCGAAAAACTCCTCTACAGCAGCCATAACCGCGTCATTATCGTGAAATTTAGTTCTACGAATTTCCTCTTTTAATTTTGGGAATAAGGGGCTACGTCCGAAGAATATGGTGGGTGGTTAAGGGGGTTGAAGCCAGCACAGTGGATTGTGTTGGCCGCAACTTCCGATCGATGAGCGTGAGTGTTATCGTGAAGATACAACACGCCCAACGACAGTTGTTCCTTAATCGCTTCACGCATTTTCGGAATAAAATTTACATAATAGGGTTTTTTTTATGAAAAATAGGGTCCAGTAATCGCCTGGCCTTTTGGCATGTAATCAATTAAAAGGATTCTTTCACTATCCCAAAACACTAAGGCCATAACTTTGCCAGCGGTAGGAGCAATTCGAAATTTCTTAATGGATGGGAGGATGTCCGTTTCCAAGGCATGCTTTGTCTCTTAGTTTCAGGATCAAAATGGTGGACCCACGTTTCATCCACGGTGACAAGGCGACGGCAAAAATTATCCAAATCACGCTGGAACATTTTGAGATTACGCTTAGAATTTTTAAAATGTCGCTTTGTTTTCTTCGGTTAAAGTTTGTAGCACCCATCTTGGCGACACTTTTTTGAATCCTAGTGAATCAATTAAAATGGATTGAACGAAACCAAAAAATATCTTTAGGATCTCAGCTATATGTTTTATAGTTATTCTTCTCTCTTTCAAAATCAGATTCTCAACCTTTTTACTTTTTCTTCCATAATGGAGGTTGAAGGCCGCCCAGAACGCGGGTCATCTTTACAGCTTGATGTACCTCTTTTAAATTCAGTCACCCAGTACGCAACCGTAGAATAGGGTACAGCATCATCCCTTAATGTCTGCTGAATATTCGAAACTCGTTGCACAAAACAATTTATTACGTGCGAACGAACTGACAAAAACAAGTGACAGTTTCCATAAATGTTGTGTGATTGACACTCTTTAATTTGAATATCGAACTTCTCCCAAAAAGGTTTTATATAATATATATACATTTCTAAGAACTTTTTGATTCACCTAGATAGCAAACCGAGTGAGTGTAAGCTAGCCCTAAAACGCCGATACTACTTGCCTGGTCATATGAAATATCGGTTAGCATTTTGTAGGGCCACATAACATGAATTTATAGACCTTAATAAGGGAGAGTGGGTAATAACACTACTTATACTAACTTATAGGCTTAAGCCTATGCTATCTTATTTTTTCCAGAGCTGTGTAATGTAATAACGTCGAGATATGCTTCGTGTTCTCTGCAATAGCACTTAAGGATCGCCTTGTATTTATTTTAAACAAATGTATGACGATATATAGTCAGACAGTGTTTTATATACGTATTTAATAGAAGAATATTCTAGGCATACAAATCTATTTTTAAAGTGTTTTTATTCGTGCATTCACTTCTATTTGTCAAGCTCTCCTCAATTTATTTAAGAGTTAATAATATATTATTTAAAGTAATGCTAGATTAGCAAATACGGAAAGCGTGTTTTGGTTAAGGCTCCTATTGCCGCAAAATGTCGAAAGTAGGGTGCAAATGAAACAACTTTTCGTCGGTATTTACTGATCAATAATTTACGGAAAAAAATATCGTAAATCTTCACTCTATGAGACGCAACGTGGTTTTTCCGTCAATTTTTATAGTTATTTTAAGTTAAGAAAATAATTCAAGTCAAGTCACCTCCAAATTATTTACGTGAAACCATTTCACTCCTTCAATTTTTATCAAAGCAGGATAGTAAAATATCTATATCTTTAAAAAACAAAGATAAATAATCTGGTTTTATTATTTTTTTAAAGAATACTTTATTTTATTCGCAATAAAATAATAATGCATCTGAAGAACGACCGCAACTGTGAAATCCCCGCTATCGCCCGAAAAATCAGTACCGAAGAATCCTCAATGACGTTGGCGTTGTTACAAGCCTTAAATAAGGGTTTCGAATCGTGACTGATGATCATGTAATACTTAGGCACTTTTTCTGACCTAATGTGCATATTGTTATAATTAATTGCCTCCTACTGGCAACAGTAAGCAGAAAAAAAGTAAAATTATTAAGGAAAAACAAGTATTTTAATGATGGCTTATCATTAAACTACTTGTAGAGTAAGATTATCTAATACCAAGAAAGAAGAATACTAGGAATAATAAATTCAAGTATTATGATATGTTATTAGTTCCACTTTTTTCATTAGAGTTGTCAATCTATACTACAATAATTTTGTAAATGGTTCCAGTTTGTACATTGCGTTCAAAAATGTGAAAAACATCAGGGTGGCTAATTCGTGCCTGCAGATTCTAAAAATGTAACTTTTAGAATTTTTATCTCTCTGACTGTCTGTTAGAGTATCACGTAAAAACTACTGAACGGATTTAAATAAAACTCGAAACGAAGCTCGCTTATATCACGGGGCGTAACTTAGAATACTTTTTACCCCGATAAACGACGTCGTTTCTGTGGGATAGACGAAAATAGCGAAAAAGATGGCGCTGCGATCACATCTTTTTTCGAAACTACTGAACGTATACGAATGAAACTCGATACACAGCTGACTTATAACCCGAATCAATTCATAGGATACATAATATCAGAATCCATACATCTTAAAAATAATACCGTATGATTTATTATTATAACGATTTTTTACAAATATTCCTTTTAAGTATGTTAACAAGAAGATGTCAAGCGTAACGATATTTTTTACTGATATGTTATATGAAATTATTTGAGTTCTGTTAACCTTATTCATTTTGATCTAGGGTGATGATGACCTCGCAAACGCAGAATACAGAAAAGTCCGCATTCTAAAGGTAAAACATTTCCCAGTCCTAAATCACTGGCTAGTTTTGGACACGGAGCAACTATTGTGAGATCACAGATACGAGTGACAATGAGGCCAGTTCAATTAAAAGCCAGCATTTCAATGGCAGAAACAATCCACAATAGCACTTCACGGCACGTGAGAGGAATCGCACGGGTGGTTTTTTCATTCTATTCATTTGTGTAGGTCGGATAGTGTTGTTCCTTCACTTAAATATTATTATCGATGCCAAGCCCTAAATTCTTTTCAATATAACTTGGGTTAAATGTGTCTGATACGATAAGCAAACTACCCCAACGTCTTCCATTGTCACTCTTACTATTCGTCCGCTTTATCCATTACATTTGCCTCGAAACTCTTTATAGGTTGAAATCGTGTCTTTAGCTCCTGAGATTTAATTTAACCGTAATTCCAAAATTATACGCCTATTAGTCAAAATTCAAGCCTTTAAAATTATTATTTAAAGCTACGTCGAAAACTTCATTGGTAAGTACTAAAATAACATTTTGTAGTTTAATTAATGTGGTAAGATGTCAGTGTTACGTCCCGTACTAAAACATGTTGACTTTTAATATTAAAACAATTAAAATATATTTCTTTATTATTTTTAAAATAATTTTTTGCCGTTTAAAGTTTATTATTATTTATTACAGTTTATTATTGTTAGTATTGTTTACAGTTTTACTAGACTTTTAAAATAATTGTCATATATCTCCAGTAACGACAAAATCCATTTTTTTTTTGTTTAGTACTTTAAAAACATAAATTTTATTTAATATGTACATGTATTATTATACATTAATTTTGCTGATGGTTACGTAATAATTAGGTATCGATTAAAAAAGGGATTTTTTTCTTTATTTTTCATTAAGTTTACGCAATTTAATTTAACAATCCACTGTGTCATTTAATCGGCGTAATCTTTAGAAATATTACAGCCACCTTAAAAGAAGATTAATAATATTTAATTAAAGTTTGTCAAATTTTCCAATTTAAACATCATCTTTATAACGTCTAATCTTATCGACGATGCCTTGGTGCCAGGTCCCATCACTAAGCAGCACTCTGTTCGCAACTGCGAATACAGCGAGTTTATCGCTTTGACTTTGCCAGAACTAATTGTTCTCAGCGATTAAGCTGATTTGAAGGTGTAGCGGAACCATTATTGTAGGAACCATTCTTCGTGTTACAAGGAACTTATTGTTTTCCATCAAGGGCATGATATTATCGTAATGATATGGCACAACAGATTTCATTTTACTTCTTACTTCACACGTATATTTTTATTTGTATAAATTGTATGTGTTTCATTTGTTTCAATAAAACAATTGAATGATAACCAACAACTATATATGGACTTTTATTTTATGCTGGGGCTTCATCTGTGTTAGTGTATAGGCTCTTTCATGCAGATATCTCGATAGATTTAATGTCTTGTTTGAGATGCGACACTGTTATTGACGTTAAGTATTGACAGATAACGTACGTATATATACTAATGTGACTATGAGTTAACGGCGTTATTTTTTACCGCTTTAAATAAGAAGCATTCGGCCACAGTCTAAATCTCTAACACTAACGCAGAGGAAGCCCCCCCATCTTTAAAGAAATATTTTGAAATTAATTTGAAAAAATATTTAGTGAACAATATACCTGTATAATATAATTATATTTAGGTGTTTTAAGTTTTATTGTGAAAGATCTTTGTAGTAGAATACATTCAGGTTTTATAGGTTTGTACTTTTATATCACAATATTGCATATTAGGTTCCAAACGCCCTGCTTCAGGACAACGGATTTGCAGAAATGCCAAGTTTTCCACATTGTCGATCTTGTTAATTATGCAAATTATTTATAGATAGCCCCACATTAAGCCCAAAAATTTGGATACATATTACATGCACTCTGCCAGGAAGATTCGAAGTCATATAATTGGAATGAAATGCGGATAATTTTACAGGTGACACAGATTATAATTATCTTTATAGCCACTAAGACATTAAGATTTTTTGCATAAAACGAAACTAAAATTCTATGAGAAGAATCATCGGAGAGTAACAATCCTTAAGGTTTATATGAAAACAAGTTTCGCAACGTGCGGAGCGTGTGGGCAGTATCAACGAATTAGAAAATAATAATAGATATGACACTTGACCCTACGCTATATCGAATAGTAAATTCAAACTGTTAACATTTAAAATACAACACTGACATTTCCAGCTCGTTAGAAGTGCTATAAAATACAAGGTTAGAGAAGCCTGTTTGACAGTAAGATTTGTAGTGTACTGTACTCTACCCGAGCTGCCAAATATATTTGGGATAACTCCTTTAATAATTTATTCATGGCAAGGGTAGCATCTATATTTATAATAAAGAAGCTATTACCGTTACTGCGTTTGGGGCAAACTCTGAATTTATATTCATATCGTCTAAACCCTGCAAGATTTTGAAATAATACACACGAAAATTTTATTTAAAATTTCTATTTTTAATCCGTATAAGTTTCATTAAAATGCGTTGGATCATTTAGAAGCCTATTTGAACAAAGATTCCAATAACAGAAATTATGATTAAGCATCGTATAAATAGCAGTTCTGTTTTAAATTTTTCAAATATATTTATTTGGACAACACAACAGATAACAATCAATAATTCATTAATATAATATATATAGTTTGTAAATTATTATGTCTAGATTGGAATCCAAGCGCGATGACACATATGTCTTAAAATTATATTTTCGTAAACAAAATTATGTAAATAATGTCCGTAATAATAATTCAATAAATACTTAAATCTAAGACATTATTACTTTTTTACACTAATACTTCCATTTTATTTATTGGCGATTAAGAAACTATCTCTAGAAGCTCTTATCGAGTACAATTTTGTTAAATAAACGAATGCCTACATTCTTGGTTGTTTTCGCATCAATTATACAGCTAAGAGGCCGGTTTGTCTTGGGTTCTTAATTCATGGTGTTGCCTACACTTGCCGATTCACATAAACTGGTTCCAACGAGTCATCCACTTGATGTTGGACGAGTGTTGGCCAACTTTCACGAGATTCCACACGAGGCCTGCGCGGCCCCCGAAGCCTCAGTACGAATATCAGACGTTAATTTTCATTCTAACCAATTCTATCCATAACATGTAAATTTTAATGTCTGAATAATCCTATGTACTACTTACTAGCTTTAGCTTAGTTGCTAACACAACCACACCTCTTTCCTACCACGTGGATTCGAATCTTAGTTGGAAAGTATATCTCTAAGCATTTTTTATTCCTTCTAGATACTTTTTTCTATAAAGTAATTGAATGGTTTATCCTTTATCTACATTTGTCAATCTAATTCCAATATTATTTGAACCACACTAGTTATAACATATACAGTTATACACATATGTTAACGTCTAAGCTACATGTAAATCAAGTTACAAATTTAAGTCATTTTATGATATTTTTATTATACAATCAAAATTCGAAATGACCCTCAAGTAAAACAGGAAATTTAATTAAAAGCATTGAGAACATCCTTTATTAGATTAAATACACAAAACGTAAATGTAGTGACCTACATTTTATTAAACAATGCAGGTAGTTTTATTGGTCAATTTTTAATTTACATAATTAAACTGGAATTATTCTAATGCATATTAATTATAAACAAATAATATATGAGCCCCAAATCGCCTTTTATTAAGAAGGCACTCGCCGCAAGATAATTTATTCCAATATAAATACGTACGTATGTTAATTTATTATAGTTATTAAATTATCAGGGAAACTGGACTAATAAAAATCGGGATAGTCCGTGGAATTTTACGAATTATGAAGGATTCACGAGAGCTGCGAAGCATGCACTGGTTAGGCATTTTCCTTACCTAATGTGCATATTGTTACAATTACCACCAATGAAGGAAAACATCGTGATGAATCCTGTACATTGAGATAACCAATGTGTCAAACCTGCCAATTCACCTTGGACAAGCGAAGCTGGTATATTGTCTTTTCCTCTAGTAATGGCAGGCCCGAGCCAAGCAGTGGGACGTTTATGGGCTGTTATTACAGTGACTGACGTCCACTGCTTTCGTTATTTGGCTACGAAATCTTAAAAAAGCAATCAATCTTTTAATTCTCATTATAAAGAAAATGAAACACCGTGTTAGTTGGGATAAATGTAAGTCAAAAAGATAACAAACACGTATTCAATATAATTATGTATGATCAAATTTTTAGACACAATATTTTATTATTGAACCATCTTAACGCGTGTAGGAAGTTATTTGATTCGAAAACACGAGGTCAACGATCGATACATGATATTATCGAAATGTATTTTTGCGCTATCAAAATACATTTGTGACAGAATCTACGCCGGAATTAAATTGCTATTAATTTTATATAATAAGATTTATAGACTGAATATAAATGTGAGATTTTTTTTTAACTAGACTGGATACCTTTAAATCTATACTAGTAATAATATATGTATATGAATATTGCATTTTTGGTACAGCAGGTACAAGATTTTTGCAGTCAAATACACTATTTAATATTGATTAAATATCTTAGTCAACTTAAGGAAAATCTAATGTTTACATTAAAGTAAAAAACTTTATAATTAATTAAATCGATTGAACTAAAATTTTAATCAAAAATTAATCTTGAAAGAAATAAAGAAGTTCTATTTGTTAAAATGTTTGTAACTTTTTGTTCCGTGTATACAAAAAGATTTCAATATAAACCGATTTGCATTAAATACTGTAGAGATAAGGAATAAACGTAGGATATTTTTATCTCATAAAATACTATAACGAAAAGTTTTTTCTTGTCTTTCTTTCTCTCAAAATATATTTCAATAGTTTTTAATACAATAATTATTCTTCAACAATAATCCACTTGTTGGCTTCAGATCTAACTATTATGGCTTTATAATAAATATGTAAAAATTACAAACAATTAAATCCTCGGTATGGTCTAAGTATTACTGGAATTTATTCAATCCTTGATTATTGGTCAATACTTATAACATCAAATTAAATGCAAAACAAAGATAACTGTTAACGACGGCCTCCTTAAACTACTCTGTAATTTATTTAAATTAAAACAATGTCGGTTGCTAAGTTGCAATCATCAACAACGAGAAAAATAATCTCCAGTAAAGTGTATTTCACAATACAGACATTTTCTTTCTAGTATTTGTTTATACCTATAGAACTAAAGTCCGCTAAGCTTTTCTTAATAACTTTAATGTAGATCAAAAGATAAGGAATAAAATCTGACGTAGCAACTTTACCTGCCTTTAATTAAAGAATGTGAGGAATGTGCTGCGTCCGCGCACGCTTTTTTTGTAAGAAGCCGAACAAAGTGGTTGAAGGGAATTTGATTTCAAACGTTATACTATTACATCCTTATTTAAAGTGAAAGTAACTGTTTGTGTGTGTATTATACTTTCTTTAGAATAGAATATACTCTATTGTACAAATATCTTATACTAACATATAAAGATGAAGAGTTTGTTTGTTTGCTTGAACGCGCTAATCTCAGGAACTACCTGTCTGATTTGAAAAATTATTTCAGTGTTAGATAGCCCATTTATCGAGGAAGGCTATAGGCTTATCATTACGCTAAGACCAAACTTTTTATTAACTATTCTCTATTATTTTTGTTAACTATTATAAAATCAAGAATATTCATATTCAAGTATAATCGGCAGTTTTATTTCCCATGACGATTTCTTTCATATAAAATTTGGATGGACTATAAGAAGTACAACAAAAGTCGGTAGTGGCTAAACTGACACTGGTACAATAATTTAGTTTATAACTTAATTAATAGTTATATTTTACTACTCAACAGAAGAGATACTACTTTTGGATTTTATCCCCACATATATGGCATCTATCTCACCACTAATTTTCTTATACTCCTTCACACAATCATTCCTTCCATTTTTTAACCTACTTCTACTTTTATATCCATCAATATCACGTTTTACACTCTTTTAGTGACAAGTGCATATTTCACATATCCTTTATGTACTAGATAAGGCAAGTACACACACTGTCGACCTGTAAGTAATTTAGAGGATAATAACATTACATTGAAGACATTTGTCACTATCATATATTATATGGTAGTGACAAATATCTTCAATGTAATGTTATTATCATACACTATCATATATTCATAAATATCGCCATAGTAAAGTATTGTTTGTAGAGTACCATGATTTAGTGGGATTATGTTATCAACTATATACGAAATACTTCACTGCTCAGGTTGCAGCTATCTATGAATGAGTATACATCGTATATTATAGCAAAGATCGTATCGATCGTATATCTAGCCACAATGCGCAACACATCCGCTCTCGTAGACGGTTAGTATGCCGCGCGTTGATGTTCTTATAAAGGCAGATGAGTTCGCATCGCATACGTGATAACATTGCTTGTGTATAGCATAACATATTCTTCCTTCTATAAATTACCTTTCGTATAAAAGAATATATTATGAATAGTAACCCGAGTAAAAGTAATAAGACGATATATAAAGCACGAACAATTAAAGGTCATCCAGAAATCCCGTTCCACGAATTTCATGATTTTTGACTCCTCCCCAGTCTTTGTCACAACTGGTCACACTCATGGGACTGCTCTCTCCCTAGTGTTATATCACATATCTTGCAATTTTACATCAAGAAAATATTATATTAATTAACAGCAGTTCCGAAATGAGCTTAAATATATTTTGAAATGTGACGTCACTAAATTTAAGACCCCCTCCCACCCCTTATCACATAATGTAAGACTTCGTCAAAGTCAAAATAATTTATTTGTTTGCAACATTTTTGCAGATGTTAAGCTAAGTGGTAAAAGTTACATGTTTCGCTTTTGACAGGCATACACATTTTTTGTCATTTTGGTTACAAGCCATTTGTAGTCCTTATGACTACATATACAAATTATGATTATATTATTGATTATGATATTATTACAATTACAAAAGGTATTTAGTATTCAATTATTATGTCTCTATCAATTATATATTATGCCTAAAATAGTAAAATTAAGCTAATGTAATTAAGAATGTGCTGGTTAATTTATTATGATATTAAGTTCTTATTATCCGTCCGTAAATCTATAAGCAGGGTAATGTTAGAAGTTTATATTTTTGTGAAATAACGTCGACGCCATCGATACGTATACCATTTGGATCATAACTGAGTAAAACTATATCAGTGTTTGCTCTATTATAGATCCAGATTTTTCATATTATAACCAAAAAAGTAGTAGTAATATAAATTCTTCGTGTAGAAGAATAAATGATTTAGTGTAAATATTGTTTTCAAGGTAGTCAATAAAAACAAATGTTAAATGACGCTGCTGTATATATAAGTATATAATTTGTTATATATTGTAGGAGTGTTTAGAATTAGGTAATAATATAACGTACTCTAAGCTGTTAACAGTAACTGTATATATAAATAGATTAGATATAATAACATGTATAGCAATAAACAAGAAAAAGAAATGCATTAAAAACAAGAGTATGTATAAGTCAGCAATGTAATAGAATATAACAAAATTATAATACATATGAGTTTTAAAAAGAAAAGAAAAATAAAACAATAACCTCTGTCCTGCCTCATAGCAGAGGGGAGATTAAAAAAAATTGGTTTCATCTGACGCTTCGTCAGTCTTTATTATAATGCTTATATAAATATACTACTTAATTTTACCTAGATTTAATTCAGAATAGAGGAAACTGGTAATTAGCCAAAAAATTATGGACTTCCTCATGCAAAAATATTTGATATTCTTTTAATAGAATGTTTGGGAACTTTGTGTTAATTTTCAGCAGTTATAAAACCAAATGTAGTGCTAACTACTAATTATACTAATTAATCCATATTAATATGTAGTTCTAATACTTTAATTAATTACTTTTGTAGTGTCATATTTTATAACATAGGTCAATAAATTTGTATACAAGTAAATGCTACTATTCTGTGTTTCTAACAAGAGACACGTGTGTTCCATGCTAGTCCAAAGCAGGTTATCAGGTGTCACAGATCGGTAATCTATTCAGGTTATCGCACGATGTTTTCTTAAACCGTCGTGAGCACTTAGTTACTGTAACAATATATGTTTTTTGTAACCATCAGCACTTAGCTATTGTAACAATATACTTATTAGGGCAGAAAAACTGCTAACCGTTACTAAGCTCTCTTGTCAGGTTTCAAACCCACATCATTACAATGATATTTGGTGCCGTAACTACTTAGCTACTACGACTAACTATACTTTATATACCTAAACTGACTTAAAAATAAGGACAAATTTCATTTTATCATAGCCAAGTCTACTATGATATTTCAATAGACTTGAAAAGTACATTCGTATTCAAAAGCTGTATAAACCTTATTCAAAATAAACCAGGTAGATACCGTTACATGCATTTTGTACATACCCTGTGTTACGTTGAAATCTATCTCTCAATCCGTTCAAGTGGGCACTTATTCACAAAAACACAGTTGTACTCAAAAGTACAACGAATATATTTTTATCTCCACCACAATTTCAAACTTTGACTTTGCACTGGCACTTTTAACGAACCTACATAGCACTGTGGTACATGGCGTGATTTAAGCCTTCACTTTGAATAAGGCTTCCCTGGCAATATCCTACATGAAAAACACACTAAAACTAACACTGGATCTTACACAATTCACAAAATCGGTTTTCTAATTCAAAAAGTGACGTGTTAAACACAACATTGCTAAAAACGGCGGTTAAAAGTCGAATAAAACAATCGCTATGTTGCGATGTTAAGTTGAAACTAAGGTAGGTCCGCTATATGCCAGAAAGACCGTTGATCCAGTCCGTCGCCGTCGGTATTGCAGTCGCAAGCTGCTTTATCGACGATACCTGCATCACCTTTTCTTTTCTAACATCATTGATAAAACAGAGAGAGCAATACCCAGCGTGGCTACATAGTGGGAGCTATTACAACCTGCGCAAGAGCGCAGCCTCTCTATACAACCATAGCAACAGGTGAATTGTGCAAGAGTGTGCGTGTCACGTATACAAATATACATGTGAATGCCTTCTTGATTTTAGTTTAATGATAACGTAGTATTTTGTTCGACGTTACTTTATCAGTGGCCCTGCAACAGTAACGAACCGGCTTACATGTAATTAGACTTTATATTAAGGTTAAATAGTTTTAAAACGTTTCTAGGTCGATAAACTGAACGATAGCTATTTGAATTTCTAATTTATTATTACGTTAGTGTTTATAACGGCCTTCGACTCTGATAGCTAGTGAAGGCTAGATCGAACATGCAAATTGGCTGTTTTATACATAACTTAAATCAAGTAGATAGTTACCAGATCAGGAATTTCAAGTTTGGAGCGAAAAAAATATATAATTCCAACGGAGAAAAAATACCGATGGAGTTTTATAATACAACTCAACGCTCAACGACCCACACTGGCTTCTAAATTTTGATTATTACAATATTATATTGTATATAGTTATATATTTATTATGTTTAAATAGTTGCATTTTATCACTATACCTTGTATATGTATATAACTTATTTGTATATATAGTATAGTTATATATTTATTATTAAAATGTAAGTAATCGTACAATAATTATGTATACCACCATCGCCACTCCTAATCAGCAATATTCTTGCCACGGGTAGTCTGGAAGAGATCGCTTTTTAGCGATAAGACCGCCCTTTGTACACAATTAGTATAATACTAGTTCATAAGTTTTCTGGACTGGTGTACAATAAAGTATTATCTATCTATCTCTCTCTATTCACATAAGTACATTCATTCATTCGTAGTATTACTAGTGCATACTAAGCAACATCGCCCGCGTACATTTTGGATACGTATCCTGCGAAAGTACATAAACACCAAACTTCATTATAACTTCCAAAATCGTAAAAGAGAGCAAAAAATTTTGACCCCCAGCTCTCTCTCTCTTATTGATTTACGTAATAGGATTCGTATCATGTAATACTCAAGATATGGTTTAATCACGTTTTGACAAGAAAAAGAAAATCTTAACAAAATCTATATATCCATCCAACTATATGTCCTGTCCTATCTTGTAAAAAAACTTTTGTGTATTTTGTTTTATTTTGTCCACAAGAACCTCTAGTATCTACACTATTTTATTCAATGTCTATTAATGATGAACAGTAATAACACGGACCATCAACAAACTTGGCTGCCGACCCCCCGAGATCTCATACGCTCGCCTGACCAGGGTGATGTTACGAGGTCGCGAAGATCACAAAGCCGCTGACAGGCCACCAGAAGCCACAGATGGCCACCCGAAGCCCGAGATGGCCACCGAACGCCAACGAATGGCCAACTAAGCCGCAGACGAAGCCAACGCAAGCCCGCGAAGGCCATCGTATGCCACAGACTGGCCAACGAGAACCGTTAAGAGACCACAGTTAGAAAGGCTCCGATGGTTCCAAACCCCGCCCCCGACGGGTAATTGTCCGTCTAGTAGAAGCCGGGGTAAAGAGGTTTTCCTCGAGGCCCTAACCTCCTCACCGCCTCAAATGGCCAAGAGGAAGAAGACCACCAGTAATAACAAACAATCTTTTACTATTTGCGAATTAGGTTCTGAGAATGCACTTTTTTATATACCTATACGTATATCTGCATTGCGTTTGTTCAAATTATATTTGTTTTTCAGTGACTTCCTTTCACATAAACGACTTATTTAGGCTAACGCTTCCTTACATTTTACTCGTCTATATAAAAAGAAAAAAAAGTCTAATGCTACTGTGCAAGGCAAATTGAGCCCCTTGAAGATTGTATATACTGACATGTTTCTATTGGATTTATCTGTAAATAGACCTTCGTATCTATCAAAATAATATAAAATTGGATTGAAACCCAGCTAAAACATATCGGTCCAATCGCAGCCAAGAGTAATGGCGACGGATGGATGGACACTATTTTCGCCATTCGGAATCCAAAAAAAAGGTGTACTCAAAAATATCATGTTTTTTTAAAACTACTCCGTATCTATCGTCTCCTAGATTTTATCAGAGTTAAAACGGGAATTTACCAAATGGTAGGAGTGCCTAGTGAACCTTAAAAACCAAATAAATAATTCATCAAGTAAATAACTTTTATTATATTACCCCAATCCTAAACAATCAGATAACGTTGAAACTCAAATAAATATTTGTCCGTTTTAAAACATCGATATTGTTAGAACAAACAGGAAAGAGTTCGCTCCCCATTCATTATGAATGAAGTAATAACAACTGATTAACATCCCACTGCTGGTCTTGGGAAAATCTATTTAAAAAAAATAGACAGTATGGACACACCATCCTTTTGAAAGCAAATTGGTACGTCAGTTTTCGTGATGTTCAGGTTGCATCACGATGTTTTTTTATAATTCATTTTCTTCTTTGACGGCCTCGGTGGTTGAGCGGGTTAAGTAAGCCATTGCCCTCACTGCAACACAGAGGCTCCGGGTTCGATTCCTGGTATGGCAAATTTCGGAAACTAATTTTACGTTATTTACTATGGTCTGGGTGTCTGGAATCAGCCCGAGTAGTCCGTTGTATTACCCATAACACAAGCGTAACTTGTTTAATTTGCAGATATAAAAAGTGTGTTCGTCTGCAGATTATTTTTAAAAGAATACTGTAAAATAAAAAATAAACAGTTTAAAAAAAATTGTCAGTACGTGGTAATGTTGACAACATGCACGTTAGGTTAAAAAACTGCCTAAGTAGTATGTACAATTAATTGTACATGCTTCTCAGCCAGTATTCGACAACATTATTTCAAAATTCAAATTCAAATTCAAATTCATTTATTTTATAAACTTATTTCTAGGCCTTATATAATTACATCTAAAACTTATATAGTAGTTAAAATTAAGGCTACAAATTATTTTTGGCGGCGGTTGCTGCACTAGACTCTAGGTCTGTATCGCGGCACCCAACACAATTTTATTATAGAAACTTAAATATAATTGATTTATTAATTAATTAACCTAAAACTATGAGTGCGTGTGGTATTGTGTGTGTGAGTGTGTGCGCTCGTGTGTGTGCGTGTGTGTGTGTGTGTGTGTGTGTGTGTGTGTGTGTGTGTGTCGGCGTGTGTGTGTGTGCCCTAGTGTTGTGGTCAGTTTAGTATTGTGCTTTCTGTATCACTGTAGTTTAATGTTTTTAACCATTTACTAACTTGGTGTTTAAACTTTGGTGCTGACATTTCTTTGGCGGAGGGTGTGTTTTGGCATACTTTATTATAAATGGATATATGGATATATGGAGGAAGGCGTTTGGCAAAGGTTGTATGTATTTTAGGTAAGGGTATATTATAAATTCTACGGGAGCTGAGGTATTGGAAGTTAGGGGCATTTAGGTTTTGTTTATGAATTGCTGTGGCTACCTTGCAAATATAGAGTTGTCGGACTGTCAAAACGTCACTTTCTATGTATAGTGTATTGGTGGGATATCTGTACGGTTTTTTATGCATAACTTTAAGTACTGCTCGCTGTGCTCGTTCTACCTCTATAATGTTTGTTTTTGGGATTCCTCCCCAAGCAGCAAGACAGTATAGAAGTAACGACTGGCACAGCGCATAGTAAACCATTTTTAAAGTTTTTGGTGTCGCACAGCTACAGAGGGATTTCATGATGTAAATGGTTTTTCTGACTCTTTTAGATAGGGATGTAATATGACTTTTGAAATTTAATTTTTCATCTAGTTGGATACCAAGATACGTAATAGATGTGGTGTGTTCGATCGACGGGGGATGATCAGAGGACTGTATACAAGAGCTTAGGCTGTGCGACAGATATAATTTAGGATGCGTACGAGGTTGGGAAGCACGGGTTTTATGAAACGTTAAATATTTAGTTTTTTTAGTGTTTAATGTTAGTAGGTTATTGTTTAGCCATTTACTGATGTCGGTTAAGCCTGTCTGAGCTGTTTTAAACACTGACTCCCAGGATTTGTTGTTAAATAATACAACCGTATCATCTGCATAACATATTATGTTAGCGCCCTGGATCGGAATTTTCGGCAGTTCATTAATATATATTAAGAATAGTGTAGGTCCTAAAATGCTGCCTTGGGGTACTCCAAAATTTACTGTATGCTGTTCACTACAATGCGATCCCACCTTAACAAATTGACAGCGATTACTCAGGTAGCTTTTAAACCATTCGTGACTTATACCTCTTACACCAATATGATTTAGTTTACTAAGGAGGATGGGAATCGAGACCGTGTCAAAAGCTTTCGCTAAATCTAGGAATACACCTAGGCAACATTGATTTTGGTCCAGGGATGTGGCGATTGACTTTGTTAGAGCTAGGACGGCATCTTCTGTTGATATATTCTGCCGAAATCCGAACTGCTTATCAGAGATAAGAGAGTATTTTTCCAAGAAATCGACAAGCCGTTTGTTAACTACTTTCTCTAGTAACTTTGAGAATACACTTAATAAGGTGATTGGCCTGTAGTTGCTAGGGAGGGTTCTATCACCACCTTTGTAAATTGGCGATATTTGGCCTAGTTTCCACTTATCCGGGAATTTTCCAGTGCTTAAACTGAGATTGCATATATGGGTAAAAGGTTGTATTATGATAGGCTTTATCATTTTAATTAGAAGGGGGTCACAGTTATCTGCACCAGGAGCACTACCTATCCTGAGCTCATTGATGAATGAGCCCACTTCTTCTTCATCAGTAGGGTACATGAGTAACGAATGGAGTGGAGAATTATCGGCTTTAATGTCAGAAGCGAGGGTGGTCTCTGTGCAGTTTAGTTTGGTTAGTGTTTGGTTTGCCAGGGCGCTACCAACGTTTGCGAAGTATCTGTTACAGTCATTTAGTGAGTCGTTTGGATTATCAGGTCTAATTAATTCTGTTGGTGTATTGCGGGATTTAGATAAATTACAGATATTGTTTATCGTTTGCCAAAGCATTTTGGGATTGTTACAATATTTTGACAGTTGCTGATTTTCATATGAAGTCTTGATCTTCATGAGAAGCTTATTCAGGAAGTTGCGATATCTTTTATATGTTATATTTAGGACTACGTTAGTGGGATCTTTTTTTGATTGGAGATGTAGGGAGTCACGATTTCTTTGACACCTCATTAAGCCGGGAGTTATCCAGGGTTTGAGGTTGTATTTGGTCCTTGGAATAACAATTTCTTTTGTATTTTTTAAGATTGACTGACTTAGATAGTTTTGAAATAGAATCGTTGCATTATCGACGTCCTCACTTTTAGTTATAGTTGACCAATCTATCTGTTCTAATGAGTCAGCTACAGCGGAGTAATTCGTGACTAATCTCGTCCGATGTTTTTTAAAAGGTTTTTTTGGGGAAAAGGGTAAGTATAACATACACAGTCTGTGATCAGTTATATCTGTGTGGGCTATTAAACCTACTCCTGTACCTAATTCGTCATTTGGATTCTTTACAAAGATGTGGTCTAGACATGCATTTGATCTTGTTGGTTTAGTAATTGCAGGTATTAAGAAGTGTCCTGCTAGCATATTGAGATAGTCAGAACTTTGTTCATTGAGTGTAATTTCGTTTATGTTTATGTTTAAATCACCTGCAAGAATTAAACGTTGCTTTGTACTGACACTTTTCAGTAACTGATCAAGGGAAAAGAGAAAAGACTCCAAAGATGTAAAGGATGGTGATCGATACACCCCAAGTATAGTGATAGTAGGGCACAGGTCTATTTCTAGGCAATTACAATCTTCAATTGTTGGTTCAGATACTGTAGCATCCCATGAATTTTTAACATACGCAGTAACCCCACCGCTTTTGTTTATGTATTTATTTGTTCTGTATGAATTATATCCTGATAGAGATGGTAAGGTCATATATTCATTTAACCAACACTCTGTAAGAATAATAACATCAAATTCAATTTTTAGGCGCCCCAGAACTACTGTAAATTCATCAAAGTTTTTTGATATACTTCTAATATTAAACGTTAGTAGTTTCCAATTAGATTTTGTGTTTGGAACGTATTCACTACATTTTTCCAGGCTTTCGATATTATGACAGTTTATATTGAGGACTTTATCTGATTCAGATATGATGTCAATATTGAATTTTATAAGATATGTTTGTTCGACGTGTAGTATATGTAGAAAGAGAGCCTGGAGATGAGTGTAATAAATATGGAGACATGTAATATTGCATAAATGTTATGTGATTAGTGTGACAATGAGCATTTAACAAAAATGGGTATATACTGTTTTGGTGTTTAGTGTTGTATAGTGTTGTATATTTGAAATGTGTGTAGTGTGTGTTTGTGTACTGAGTAAAGCATATATGTAATACAGTGATATAAAAACTTACGGGCACATGGCATATACGAGTGGCAGTAATTGGACTTACATCTAATACAGAATTTAATTCACAATGATATCTGGCAGGTTTAAGACACAACGTATTTATTGAGGTCATTAATGCTATTAATTTTAATCGCTGGCTTATTATCATTTTCACGGACAAATATACCTCCGTTTTTAATCCAGCAGTATTTAAATTTATTAGCTGCAGCTTGGTCCCTGGCTTCACGAAATAACACTCGATGGTCTTTGGTAAGTCGCTCATTTATGTATATTTTCTTGGGAGACCCAGGAACTATGCTTTCAGATGTGAGATTTTTTCTAGCTTTGGCAGCGCTGATTATTTCATTTCTTTTCTGGCGTCGTAATAGTTTAACGATTATTGGACGGGGTTGATGTTGTCTTGTAGTCAATGAGTGAGTCTCTTGGGAACGTTTAGGACCGATGCGTGACATGTAGTCGATGTCTGTTTCAGCAAGTTGTATGCCTATTTTCTGCGATGTCACTTGGATGACGTGGGCTAAGTTCTCGTTGTTTAGTTCCGGAATGCCAATGATTTCTATCTCATTTCTTAGTTCGTTCTGTTCTTGGAAGTTTAGGCGCTGTTGAAGTTGAGTTACTGTGCATTTAAGATCAATAATGCTCTTTTGGGCTGTTTCTAGTTCTTCGCGGACTTTAGTTTGGTTTTCTAGAGCTGTTGATGACATAGCTGTTATTTGGTGTTTGAGTTCAAGAAGTTCCTGACGCAAGAGGCTAATTTCCACGTTTTGCGCCTTCATGTCACTGATTTCCTGCCTTAATAGGCGAATTTCAGTTAAAAGTGTGGGATCGGTGAGATCGGTCAGACTAAGCGAGTTTTCTTTGTTCGGCTTTGTTTTAGGTTTCGAACTACGGGTTGTAGTAAGCTTTGCTGTTTTGTTGTGAATGTCCTTTGACCCCCCATCTGTTGACAAGCGGTTTGGAGTCGGTGTAGCCTCGCCTTTGGGACGGGAGCAGGTACAGTTTGGGCATAACCAGCTTTTTTTGTAAGATTGGGTCAGGGCCTTATATGCTTTTTCTGTTAAGTTCGCACAGGTCAGGTCGTAGTTTTTGTTACATTTTGAACACTCCAAATAAGATGAACTCTGTATGGTTTCGTTGCACGTGTGACAGTTTTTGCTCGTCATGTTTTGTTTTAGTATATTTTTTTTGTATAACTGAGTTAGGCAATTGGGTATGTAGGGTGATCGGCCTATTAAGGTGGCATAAAAAATGTGAGTAAGCCGATTTTTTGTCCACACTGCGTCAGTCAGGGTATTTATTTGTGGCAGCCGGTTTACACCTTATTCAATAATTTGGATTTACGCGGATTATTTTCCTTATTAAGTCCAAAATGGGAATATAGTTCAGTTTTTGTACACTGGGTTTTTTTAACTTGTTTTTTTTTTTGTACTTTTTTTGTACTTTTGTGTTAATTGATCACTTTGGCTTTTTGAAAATTTATTAATTAATTATTTTTTTCCGATTCGATTAATACGCGGGGAGCACTTTTCACGGAATTTGTTTTTTTTTTTTAAATTCGATTAATAAACTGGAAGATAAAAGTTCGATTTTGGCACAAACTGTTTTGTGGGAGATATTTTTTTTCCGGAAGGGATGTAATGTAGCGGGGCTGCACATTGTCTGTTATATCCCAATATTGTTTTCAAATATTTTCTCTTAATGTTTGATTACTTATTCTATTTATTACATTTATACATAACATATATTTATCTATAACATATATACAAATGATGCTTTAACGTCTTTGGAAAGGCATATCTCCTCTCCTATTTACTTAAATTTAAAAAAACTTAACTATGACCTGTTTAATGATCCCTCCACACACTTAGGTTAGAGTGATTTTATTTTCATTTATCAGTTACATGTTTGTTACTTTTAATCTTTATTTTTTCCAATTTCACCACAGCATTGTGTAGCACCATGTGTTTTATATATTTGTAGTAAATTTCATCCATTATATCCAGAACATATCCAGTAATTATTGAAAAAAATGGACGCACAAAGACAGACGAACCGGCTACGCAAAGACAGATTGAACGGTCATGACGACTGGCTACCGGAACCCTAATAATATTAAAAGTCAATATTTAACAAGAAACTTAATTAAACTCTCTTAACCACTATTACCTCTTTGTGTTTAATTAATAAGGAATTATAAACGAATAAGCGTTTTTGTTGCGGTCGTATTACGAAAGAATAAAAGTATTTAAAGTTTATTAGAATTCAGCAAAAGCGCCCAAAGGCATCCGGTTGAAATTCATCCTTTACTTCCGAACATAAATTAACTTTATATTCATTGTTTTCTAATAAGACTTCGTCGTCTCATGCAGGGCCGTTTTTAGTATATTGGGCTCCACCGCGCCTGGGGGGTGAAAATAGCTTGCGCCCCCAATACCGACATTAAAAATTGGATTTAATTTTGAAGTGTCATTTTTAAGGTACTAAGGTATTGGCAAAAACGGAACAAATATTGTCGGCGTCAGCGAACGAAAAAATAATATCACCAAATAATTAGTTACAAGGCTATATTTTTTGCTAACATTATTTTTTAGTCAACATTGTTACATATTATAATGTATATACCAATTGTATATATCACAATTTTGACGTAAAAATTATTACACTAAAAATGTAGTTACTAGGTCCTGCACAGACGCCCAAAATATACATTCTTCATATCTACCTCTCCGTTTGTTTTTGTTATATATTACTTTCCCCATAAACTACTGAGTTTCGATGGATCAAATTTGACAGGAAGATGTAGTCTGTATGGCGCTACACATTGGCATAGTACATTTAACTAAGAGTTATTTTTTACATACATACATACATAACTTCACGCCAGTTCCCTTGCGGGGTAGGCACGAACAACAGAGCGCCATTTAGGCCCATTCTTACACACCTCACTTGCTTCTTTGACATTCATAACTCTTGTCATGCACACTCGTCTGTTCTTAAGGCTCCTGACATCACCCTCCGCTAGTACACGATCAATTTGATCATGGAAGGTGTGTCGTGGCCTTCCACGACTTCTGCATCCATCCACTTTTGCATTGTATATCTGTTTATTCATTCTTTCATCATGCCCGAACCACCGGAGCATTCCTTTCCTTACCTTCACCCCGACACTCTCTTTCAGTTATTTTTTGCAGTGCAAATATACATGGTCATGTGGGGTGTCCTTAGTCAAATCTTGAAAAGCCATGACAATGTTCTTTGATGACTTTATTATTGAAGTCAATCGACTTGTGAGGCCTAGCGCGCTGCGCTCGGGCGTCACGCACCTCTTGCACTCCCGGGTAAAGACGGCCCTGGTCTCATGAATAACTGCTGTATTTAGATTCCCTTTCTAAGTTAAAACTGTCATTGCAAAACGATACTTTGTGTTTTAATTAACAATATTTTCGGTTTAAGAGCTTTACTGTTCTCAAAATAACCACAGTTCACTTATATGTTAACTTATTATTAATTACATTTCATTAAAATTATAATTTAGGTTATTGAGTATATGTATACTTATGTATAAGTATACATAATACATATGAATAAACATACAAATACATAATCTCGTTAATATTATACACATACATAACTTCACGCCAGTTCCCTTGCGGGGTAGGCACGGACAACATTATTGTTAATATTATAGTATCTTTAAATTTAAAGTTAATCAAGTTAAGTCTTGTTAAGATAGAGTTTTGGCGGAAATTTGAAGAGTAATATTTTGCTATGCAGATTTCTTTTAAATGAGATCCTAATCCTAACTAATATTACAAACGTGAATGTGAGTTTGTTTGTGACGTTTTCATACCTCAACTACGCAACAGATTATCACGAGATTTTGCATACACATTTTCAGGGCTATAGAATAGGACATAGGGTACCTTTTATCGAGAAAAAGGTTACTGTTCGCGAGGAATAGACGAATATAGTCAAAAATAGGGCGCTCGAATCGGGTTTTATTGGCGCTACCGTTGCAATTCACTAAAGAGAGAGAGAGAGAGAGAGAGAGAGAGAGAGGGAGAGAGAGAGAGAGGTTTATTTATTTTGTCACAAAACAATTTACAATTAATATAATATACCTGTTGTGTGAGACTGGCGCCTAATGTAGATCTGTGCAGATCTGTATTACAGATCACCAGTGCTCCACTCCATGGCAAAAACTATACTAATTATATGATAATTTGTGTCTGTCTCTGTGTGTCTGTGTGTACACGTGCGTGTGTGTGTCTGTAATAGTAGCTCATAACGCCCAAAATGCTCCGGTAGCCGTTCCACAGGGCGACCGCGGTCATTGTGGTCGTGCGAAAACGTTACTAATGACGTCATCATTTTCGATCACACAACGCTCACAACGACCCATGTCAAGAGGTGGGTCGAATAACCATTCCACTTGGCCTTACGATTGTAATGCCGGCAAGCAAGTGGAACGGGAAAAATCGCGATCGTGAACGTGATCGTTGTGAGCCTCTAATGGAACGTAGCCATTATTATTCACTAACAAATGCATCGCCATGACAACGACAATGACAGTTTTAAAGTGGTACTGTAGTCAATTCCAACATCGCTTCGTTAGACGAGGTTATGAATATTTATCGTCAGGTATTTTAAATTAAACATTCAGTTCGAAATTTCAAAGAATTTTAAAATGACCGCTTTATGACATATATATCCTTTTTTAACGCGAGCCATCGGAAATATCTGGTGTATAATAAATTGGATACAAATAAACAATAACTAAATGTAATATATTAATTGTTCTTAAACAAGCATTGTCTTTGTGTGGAAAATGTTAACTGTTTATTGAAATAATGACACTTTCCAAGCTGCCACAATAACTCGATCATCAGGCGTTAGTTAAAGACATACCCGTACGATCTTATTCATAGTTTGTTAGAGTAAGTTTGAAAGCTTTTAAATGCTTCTTAAAGAAACCTTCAAACTTACCCTAACTCAATATGAATAAGACCGCTACAATTTCGCTGAGGCTAGGTTTAACGACTAAAATTCAAACTAAATATTAATGAGACTGGTTTAAAAGGTTTTAACCAGTTATTTATTTTGATTTTGGTATATTAGATACAAGACAGTCTAATATAGACCTATCAAAAATAAACCTATATATCTTCATTTTGCATGACATTGCAACATTAATATAAATTAACCTTAAATACAAATCAGAGCTCGACACGAAAGGTAAAACTAATAATCCGTTAGTAAGACTGGTGATGTCCAATTTGGACAGAGTGCTCCTGCCCATTAATCTTTATCCGGCCATCAATCAAGGTGAAATCTGGCAAAAATAAAATCGAACCGATTCGTTCGTAAAGCGTTATTATGAATGCCGCTGGATGGCCAGCGTGACAATATAAAAGTTTGTAAGCATCCTAATAATACGTATATTTACACATTATAAAGCCTGGGATCCATCAAAGCGGAGATATGTAGAGAAAAGACGATACATATCGTCGTAATCAATCAACAGTATTTATGCAATGTTACTTCCAAATATTCTTTGATATATAAAAGACGGATGAAAGAAAGCACATTATCAGTCGATACACCGTTGCCAAGAACAGAAGTAAATAATGGTTCGCAGCGAACTAGGGATAGAATGGCAAATTGTAAAGATGACACCTAAAGGATAAATGGCATTAACCCAAATAGGATTACGTTTACAAACCATCTCCACTTAAATTTAATGCAAACAATTCTAGTCAAGAAAAAATCAACATCTTCGTGTTAAATCCAGTTTGGATCGGAGCATCCGCTTCGTATCGCGAGGTTCGTCAGTAGGGATAAAATGTCTGATATTTATCTAGTAGAACAAAAACAGAGATCTGTTTGTTGAAAAAGGCCTAGGCGCCTCATTGAAACCAGAGAGATATATGAACACTCGTATTAATGTAGTTAAGTGGTTTGGTAAACACCATACATACAAATATGTCTCTCGACCCACGCTACGGCGTGAACTCTAGACCTCTTGTTTTATCCTTTCCGGCCATCTCCACGTTAGTATAACTAGGCCTTATGGATTATACCGCACATATTATATATATACGAAGTAATAATCAAAGATCTCTATATTTGGACTATCCCCTAATATTCCTTTATTAAACAATTCTGATGTTAATGATAAGAAATTGTGGCAACAGTAATGTATTGTTACCGTGGTAGAGTATAACAGCTTGCTGCAATTTGTTTTCCCTGGTTCATACAAATACGTCTATAAGACTTCAAGTTTAAGTACCAGTAAATAGGTACCTATCTCTTGGGTGAGTTGCTTCCGATTCAACACACGATTACTCAACCCACATAAAAAATCCCAAGTCAACCCATTTCTAATTCAACCCAAATCAAAAACAATGGCCACGTTGAACAGATAACAAAGATTACAATACTTTTGCCAATATTTACAATCGATGATTATTTCCAGCAGTGTAATGGCTTTTTAGTGCGAAAATACATGATTTCCGGCAATTCCTCTAAAAACCCGAGATAAGTAATGTTACTAAAGTTATACACAACTACAAGTGTTCTACTAAATACACTAATAAATATAAAAACTGTCGTAGCAAGCCAATAGTAAAATACCGTGGTTTCGAAGTTAGGTATCATTTCAAAAAGAACGTAAACTATTAGGGCCGTAGGGCATTTGCCCGACTGGGTGGCTGCTACCCCTGGTCTAAATCGTCATAACAACCTTGAGTTGTTTTCCGGCATTAGTGACCAGGTTCGAGTCTCCCTGAAGAGAGCAGCAGCGCATTTGTAGCACCTTTGGTGTTGCAAATGTCCATAGGCGATGGTAACCGCTTTCTATCAAGTGAGCCGTCTACCTGTCTTCTGAACTCCTGCAATAAAAAAATAAAAAAACTATTATTTTAGTATGAATCAGATTGTAATCAGATAATTTTTATGCATTATTATCACTAAAAACCACTACCGCAAAAAATCCCACGGCATTCCCGGGATATTAAGTACCGCATTATTTGAATAAAACTTAAACTATCGTTCTAATAAACGCGTATCGAAATGGGCAAATTTTTATGTAACCTAACTAATTTCTACCACTCCCGAAAAAAATCCCGTGGCATTCACGTGACACAAAGTACCGCAGCATTTAAAAAAGAACATAAATTATTATATTAGTAAAATTGTATCCAATATAGCTAAGTTTTATGCTTACTCACCACTTTAAACCAATTCCGAGAAAATTTCCGCGGGATTCCCAAAGCACAAAGTATCGCAGCATTTTAAAAAGAAGTAGTAGTAGTAGTAAGCTATCGATTTAGTGAAAATTGTTTCGAAATAAGCAAATTTTTATACGACCTAAGAACTTTAAACTGCTCCCGGGAGAATTCCCGTGAGATTCCCGGGATATAAAATAGCACCGATTTTTATTAAAGAAATTTTATTATCCATCAACGAAAAAATCGCATCGGATTCTAAAAAATTTTTCAACACGGTCACTATAAACCATTCCTAAGAAAATTTCCGCGAATTCCCGGGATAAAATATACCGCATAAGTATGTAATTTCTGTGTTAAGATTTTTCAACTATGACTTTTGGTAAGACCGTACACAAAATCTCTCATTTTTATGCTAATTTGAAAATGGGTTGAATTAGGAATAGATTTGGGTTGATTTTTGAATGCAAATTAAAATATAGCCGTGGGTTGAAACGGGAATAGAAATAAGTTGATTTGAGAAAAAATATTCTTGGATTGTGACGTCATGGGTTGAATTGGGAATAATTCTCCTGGGTGGTAGTAATTCCCAGTGGTAGATATTATCGTATGTTAAGATCATTTGAGAAGCGTATAGCGGTGAAATAAAAATTGATGTTTAACGATCTATTTAGAATCCAACTTGGATGAAACAAACAGTGATTAAAATAAATTTAATTAATTAATCAAACATAAAATTAAATAATTCAATGTGAATGTTGAATACCATGTGCCAGTTCTATGTCTTTTAACTAAATTAATTCAATTTGGTTGATCAGTCTAATATCAGTAATACACTACGATACAAAAAACTTGACTTACCAACATCGATGTATTTGAGAACAAATTGCACATCGGGTCCTAAAGCTGATGCCATCTCCAAAGGCAATTCGGTGTCTCGTAAAACGTGCACTGCAAAAATAAAATGTAAGAATGGTTAATTTTGAAACCTAGTTGTCATAAAAGTTGTTTATACGGCCATTGAATTGCAGTTTATAGCGCGTTATACGAAATAAGATGGAAAGATTAAACTGATAAATGTCACGTCATTTTAATTAAATGCCAACCTCGTTAAAACCATTATTACCGACAACTATTAAAATTCCTTTAAAAAGTCCGCCACTGTTTAGCGGTTAACGCAAGTGTGGCTCATTCCAATTATTTCAACCCTTAATAAAGGGCATATACCACTTAAGTAGTTTGTCCGGTCTAATAATTCATCTAACAAGTCATCCGTGCAGGAAAGGAGAAAGAATACAATTTCCTGCGGCCGGGTGGCCTGTCATAAGAGGCGACAAAACAACCCACAGCCAGGTGGTAGGGTATTTTCCCGACTGGATGGCTACCACCCCTGGTCTAGAGTATGCCGCCATAACAACGTTTATTCCGGTATTAGTGACCAGGTTCCAGTCTCCCTTAAGAGAGCATCAGCGCATTTGTAGCACTTTTAGTGTTGCAAATGTAACCGCTTTCCATCAAGTGGGCTGTCTGCCTTGTCCGCTGAACTCCTGCAATAAAAAAATATTGTCTAATGATTTAATTGTCTTAAAGAATAGAATATACTTTATTATAGAATAAAATTTATGAAACAATACACAAAAATAGCTTAAAATTAAGTACAAATGGCAGCTTTATCACTGACAGCGATCTTGAAACCTTGGTTTGGAGAGAGAAAATAGCACAAAAGCTAGGGCTGTTTTGTTGCACAATATTCGAAAAAAATATGTAAAGAACATACTTACGAAAAATTACCGATTACCGATGTAGAAAACCGCTTAGAATTTTTTGACAAATGTAGAAGATGAAACGTACATTTCTCAGAAACAGGGAGGCCTTAACCTAGCAGCGAGACGGACCTATAGGTCATAATTTATTTTTATTACATGAAGCATGCTAACAAATAGTGAAGCTTCACGGAAGGTGATTAACTACCGTCTCCGATAGACGTTAACACCAAGGGCATCGGCAAGGGGTTACCGGCCTCTAAGAAATTTTATAATACCCTTTTCAAACAACCCTATGTCGTAGCGCGGAAGTAAAGCTGGAAGATACCCCAGATCATTGTTGTACGCGGAATAAACATTTTACAGAACCGTTGTGCAATTGCGCGTTGCAGCCAAAGGAAATAGGGGAATGAAAATCCCGTCGATATATGTATAAATCGATATAATTAAATTCGTGTAATTAGGTAAAATAATATTTGCGACCATTTATAAATCAATGAAATAAGTGTAGCACTACATAAAATAGTATCTGCAGAATCATTTAAACTGTGTTAAAAAAGAGAATATACATTTTTAAGACGAATATGGATTATACCTGTCTTAAAACTGTAAGAAATATTGTATGTATGATAATAGGGTAATCTACTAAGTACAGCGCAATTATACAAACATTGTGTATTTTATTCATTTAATAAACTTATAAATAAATGTAATGTATCTGCGCATTCATGCATGCTAATATAAAGAAGTAACAGAATTAATTGAAAAGTTCTTTCTTACATTAGAAACCGTATCTATTTAGAAACGTTAAAGCCTATGAAATGTCAGTAAACAAAAAAAACAGACATTAAAATAACACATAATTATTAAAAGATGAAATGACTTCCTCCATCACTTTTGACAATTCCCACAAGACGGTTGTGCGCGCTGACATCTTATTATAAAAATAATCCGCGTATACAAATGCCGCCTTAGCCTATTATTCCCACTAATGATTCCCTATTCTCTTTGATTACACGCAAACAGAGCTCATCACCACAATGTTATCACATCTCTATTATTTCAGTCTAAATAGACCGCCCGTATTCATTATCGTCTACGAAAATTGCCTCGTATTTTTAAACGTTGAAAGAAAATCTTGACTTTTCACAATAACTGAATTGAACTCATTATAACTCGAGATAGATAGCGTCTTCCACACAAAACAGACTCTCTTGTTCATTGTTTGATTAAAAACGACAATCTTGACTTTGAAAAACGAGCAAGAGAATTCTTATAAATAAACGTCTTCTTTTTAAAACCCTAATCAATATGACAACGAGATGTTCTATTTATTTTCTTCGTTACACAATTGAGTTATTGTTCACAAATAATAAATTACAAGTTTATATACTAAAAGACCAATATTTTTGTACATTATACCACATTCTATTATGGTGATTTCCAAGTAAGGAAATTGCCCGATATTTGTTTTGCCACATACCCATGTTTTGGATCTGCATATAAATTGTAAAACTTTTTTTAAGTTAATAGATAGCATATCATCTTTGCTTAAAGGCGATATAAAAATGTAATTACCTACTTAATATTTAATGCCCAATTAAAATATCTTTTAATACAAATATGTACAACAAAATATATTTATAAAGAACTAGGATATGCCCGCGAATTCGTCCACGCTTGACGTGAAATTCTTGCGAAATTCCCGGGGCACAAACTACCGTGGCATTGAAAAAAGATTGTAAACTGTCGTCTTAGTGAGAACTGTGTCGAAATAAGCTAATTTTTATGCACCCGAATGACTTCAAACCGCGCCCGGGAATATTCCCGCGGGATTCTCGAAATGAAAATCACACATTTTATTGCGTAAAATATGCTATCGATAAATGAAAAAATCGTATTGGTTTTTTTTTTAAATTTGGTCATTTTAAATCTTTCCCAGACATATTCCCGCGAGATTCCCGGGATAAAACGTAGCGCAGATTTTAAATCTAAGAATTTGCTGTCGATCAGCGAAAATCGCAACGACATCGGCCCAGTAGTTTTTACGTGAATCAGGAAAACAAACAGACAATTCATTGTTTATATAGTGTATTCCAGCTGGGTTTTTTTAATAGCTTCAGTATAAAGACACGGTATGTTTAGAATTTTATAATATTACACATAATACGAGTTTTTTTGAAAAATCGAACCCAGTACTTGTCCATTCTAAAGAAGTATGCGCGCTTATTGTCAAACTACAAACGCCAAAATATCATCATATCAAGCAGTCATACCTACTATATACTTCACCAAAGAGTTACATATCTTGATCCTCCGCTTTCCACATCCAACCTCTAGTCTATTCCGACTACCTTACGCAGGTAAACCGACCGTTAGTCAAGAATATATAGAGCATAAAGTTATACCTTATATGTCATATGATCTAAGGCATCGAGCCTGTTGGGGAAAGACATCGTAAGCAACCTAATTTAGGATTATCACTTGTTTGTTGTTACATACAGCTAAAATAATTTAGATCCTAATAATACATACATCCTTAGCCCACATTTTCGTTAATGGCAAAAATATAAACATAATAAAAGAGAGATCTATCTGTAATGTTTAAAAAATAATTTTTGAAGTACCTCACCTATAAATTTTAGTATTGTCGCTTACGAATTTATTTCATAACGGGCTAGATATTATGATTATCGATTCGTAGAAAAACTAGACCAGGAACTTCACTTTCTCATGCAAGTTTATAGGTATAGTTAGTCTGGCCATAAATACTGTTACAAATAAAAGAAACAAAATATTACATTTTAATTTGGAATCTGTCATTTTTATATGATTCTTCATTGTGTTTTCTCATTTTGGCGCCAATACATTGTACTACATTTTGCGATATTAAAATGGAGTAGGGCGATAAAGAGAACCGAATCGCTGTGATTGCATTACACAAAGTAGGTATGGAACCAAATGCAATTTTTAAAACTCTCCATACGCCTGGCATTAGTCAAATGTTTGTGTACCGGGCTATTAATAGGTATATAAATGAGACCTCCTCTGTTTGTGACAGAAAAAGATCTGGCCGTCTACGTAGTGTTCGTACGAAAAAGGTGGTCAAAGCAGTAAGGGAAAGAATTCGAAGAAATCCTATCCGAAAGCAAAAGATTTTATATCGGGCGATGAAGATATCACCTAGAACCATGTCGCGTATTTTTAAAGATGACTTAGGACTTGCAACGTATAAGAGACGCACTGGTCATTTCTTAACACATAATTTAAAAAAGAATAGGGTGGTAAAATCGAAACAACTACTGAAGCGGTACGCAAAGGGAGGTCACAGAAAATTTTTGTTTTGGAGTCCCTCAAAAAATCCATACGATTGGCAGTGAAGAATTTTCCCATGGAAAGAGTGCGGGCTTCTATTGATAACTGGCCTCAACGTTTAAAGGACTGTATTGCAACCAATGGAGACTACTGCGAATAAGCTATATATATTTTAAACTATTTTATGTTTATGTATTAAACTAACACACTGTAAAACTTATAAATGTTATTTGCAATAGAAAAAAAAATATTTGTTACAATATTCATGGCAAAACTAGGTAGGTATATAATAATAATAAAAATAACAGCCCATAAACGTCCCACTATTGGGAAACGGACAGTATAACCATCACGCTTGTCCAAGACGGTGACTTGGCAGATTTGACACATCGGTTATCTCGATGTGCAGCTTTCATCACAATGTTGTCCTTCACCGTTGTTACTACGTGATATTTGTAACAATATGCACATTAGGTCAGAAAACTGCCTAAGTGCTTGCGTTCCGTCCAGGATTCGAACACACGCCCTTTGAGTTTAGGGACGCCTTCTCTAACCATTACGCTACCACGACTATATTAGTTTCATTAGGTATATGACTAATGAAAATTACAATCTACAACAAAACACTTAAACATAAATTTAAGTGTAAACGTCTCTTAATTACTTTGAGAACGATAGTAATCTGAAACTAACATTAAGTTTGAATTCATTATTATGAATAAGAGCCTGTAAAAATCACAATAGCAAGAATTACCTTTCATGCCAGTTCATTGTATACGCTATTGCAAAAGTGCTATTGTTTAAATTTAAAAAAGTCATTAAGGGAAAACCAGCAACCAGAAATAAAGCTATAACGCGAATGAATGCTAACGAGCATAAACCAGGAGGTTTCTCACACAACATTATTTCACCCCTTTACGTCGCGTGCTAGCTTATCACGGCCATTCTTTGAATATAGGTTCATTATGCCAAATTATAGTTTTTATGTTGCAATTTGCGAATGTATGTATCGCTGATGAGCAATATTAACTTTTATTTCGTTCCCATGATTTTTTATGATATTTACACTACCTACCAAGAACGAATAATATCAATGTTTGTACCTATAATATTTACTTAAGTTTTCGTGACTAGAAAATTAGGCTATCATAAAGTAAATTACAAACATAAACAAAATTAAAACTAAATAATTAAAATAAACAAGTTGGGGATAGACTAAATAATAACTTAAACGTTACTTGACATCTTTGTCTTCCGTGATCACGGCTACTGAAAAGTGGCCGAAACGTCGAAATAAAACGCCGTGCTTAATAACGTTAAAACGTAGTTTTAACTATTAATGTTTGTAATAAATATTCTTTTAGACCAAACCCGTTAAATTATATGTGGAGAATCACTATGTAAATGAAACCTTTGGAAGTAACTATTTACGGTTTTATTCATAGAGTTAGAATAAGTTTGAACGCTTCTTTAAGAACCATAAAGAAGCGCTCAAACTTACTCTAACTCTCTATGATTAGATCGTAATAGTGTTGGCATCCTAAAATATGTAGCAGTTAATATGTATTTATAGATGTCATGAAAGTAGAGTTGTAGTGATTACTCATATAATAATGCCATAATTAGATTACTAGATTTTACCCGGCGGCTCCGCCGCGGGTCAATCTCCAATGCGTACCTCTTATTAGAAGAGCAGGCGTTAATACTAGTTCCATTTTATTAATTTTTTATGTTAGTGCTATTTTCCTTTTCATTTTATATCGCGAACTATCCCATCTCCTGGCATGAAAAGTATTTATGTCCATTTTCGGTATTAAAACTACATTTAAACAAAATTACAGCAAAACCGATCCAGAACTCCTAGTAGTTTTGCGTGGACTTATACTTAAACTTGAGAAATGATTGGTCTCCCATACAAACTTTCATCCTTTATTTCAACCCGTTCTATTTGTAAACTTAAAAATGACATAAATTACTGAAATTAGTAAAATTACCAAAATTACCGAAATAACCAAAATGACAAAAATAACCGCGCCATCCTTGGGTGGTAACCAGTAAAACTCACGTTGTCAACTAGTGAACCTCGTGTGGTTCAATATTAAATCTATACGTGAATCACTCCGAGTAGCGAATGGTCACCGGTTCATTCGGCATCCGCGCGTGGCGCAGCTTACGAGCAAGACGATCCAGTGCTCATCAAATGCTAGATGGTTCTAATGAGCTACGAGCTGAAGAGTTCTGTAATCGTGATTAATAACAAACGTTTAGTTTCTAAAATTTAGCCACGGGGCCAAAAAAAGCATTTAAATGAAAATACCCAACATTTAATTTAAATCAAATATGTTGTAGCTGAATCAACTCAAAAATACCTTTAAAAGTAAATGTATAGAAGCCTTCAGTGAATAAAGACAAGCGTAATAGAGAAACAACATTATAATTGAGCCTTTCGTAACATAGCAACAAAACAAATATCATTTGGTACACAAACATTCATAATTGAAGATAATTGCTAGCAAGGAACTACAGTATGATTTCGACGGGGAAAGTGGTGTTGATATCTGAAAAAAAAACTCGTTCAGAGGCGAATTTGCAATGGGAATTATGATGGGGGACTTCATAAATATTTACGCATGCCATGCCCATGTACGGCGGCGTGGTGTGTGAAGGGTCGGCTTATTATGTCCTGTTCCCTCATTACCGGTCCGTTTTATTTTCATAAAAGTTTATTTCCGCGGTGTAAAAACGGTCATATTTGGAGTGGACTCGTAATGATGTACTTGTAAATGGTCGGTAAATAAATTCTTTTAAACTGTTTAACGACTATTTCACTTGCCATTTATAAATGAGTTTGCTTGTATTCCTTACACGGCCGATGAAGCGATTATTATGTAATCTAATATAATTAGTAAGTACTTTCGATAAAAAGGCTAGACTTTGGATAGTTTTATCATTCCACGAAGTATGGGTCTGAAGTTTATTCCTCGGACTATACCTAATTATGTCGGAATCTTATGACTTTGTTCCTTTTCTGCTGTTATTCTGCCTATTATTCTTTTCATGTTATAGAAAAAAAATTACATTCTTATCTACAAAACCCATTACTATTTATATCTTACGTTTTAAAGCTTACAATTATCTTCTGTTTAGTTACATCTGCTTACATTCTATCTGCTTTTTACTACAATATATTAATCTTACAATTAATATAATAAATATTTACGTATATATCGTTTTACATATTCTTATCTATTTACTGAGTATGAAGTTTAAACGAGTTGCTATAATATACTTTTAATAACGGACATAAATAAATCATACTTTTTATCCTGGAAAAAGGATACATTCGCCTCAGAATATTACACGACAGAAGAGCCGTGTTCTTACAATTTGGCTACGAAACTTGAAAAATAAGCGTTTAATAGAAAATACCTCATACCCCAAAAACTACTCAAGGGATCTTGTCCATACAAGACAAAGACCATTACATGCAAGGTCAGACGTAACAAATACATAAAAGTTCCGTTTTTACCAAATTGTCTACGGAACCCTAAAAATCCCGATCTCCTAAACTAGAGAAAGCAAGAAGACTACTTCTGTACACTTAATATAGAATATATTAATTCTCATAATAAAAATCAATATTCGATAATATGTCGATTCCCACATACTGTATAATAAGGTTAATGTCAAACAATTTTAATAATCGTAAGCATTATGACGGCAATGCACCTGCCTTTTGTGCATTCCAGATTCCAAAGTTCCAGTCCCATATAAATCTTATCCTGTTTCCTGCGTTGTCATAAGTTCCCAGTAGAAATACACGGAGTATTAATTAAAGCATACAATGCATCTTAAGGAAATCGTATTCAACGAGCACATGTTGCTATTAATTCATATTTATACGTATACTAGCTGTCCCGGCAGACATTGTCTTGCCCTGAAAAAATAAAAATCTAGGCCCCGATTCTAGTGCCACCTACCGGTTCCAATTGTAAATCTAAACCATCCGAGGACCCACCCAAACATACACAAAAAGTTTAATCAAAACCGGTAAAATCGTTCTCAAGTTATATGCTTACATACATTTCTACGATTCATTTTTATATATAAGAGATTATTATTATATACTAGTGACTTTGGGCTTTTGAATGTTTAAATTAATTTTTTCTTCACAACTTTGGGAGTGAACCAAAATTCAAGGATTACCTATAAGATATACTATTATATATAAAAATTCCCTGTTAGTGTTTGACATCGATGAACTCCGAAACTATTCAACCGATTTTAATGATATTTTTTCATTTTGATGGATTTTTTCCAACTAAGGACATAGGATAGGTTTCATTTTAACTTATAATCAATTTGTTTTATTACATCTTCTTTTTAAACCGAGAGGTTGGTAAGTATCAGTTCTGCGCTTCTCCTGTCAACTAAGTTACATAAGCATCAAATAGATGGAGATGAGAACACGATGAGTTTTTTTTTAGATTACTTGTCTGTTTGTTCGGGATTCACGTAAAAACCACTCGGCCGATTTCGATGCGATTTTCGCTGATCGACAGCTAATTCTTAGACTAAAAATCTACGCTAGTTTTTGTTTTTTTTTTAGTTTGGTTCGCAAACTGGCCAACTCAGCTTACATTTATTTAAACAAAACTAGAGTACAGATAATATGGTTGCATGATACGCTAACGTTCTTTATTTAAATGCTGCGCTACTTTGTATCTCGGGAAATCCCCAGGAATTTCAAGTCAAGAGTGACTAAGTCGTGGGCATGTTCTAGTTTATCTGTACACCGATATAATAAATATGCCAATACGCCTTGAATACGGGTATCATATACCTTGGTGTTCTAAAAAGAAGTTAAATAAAAAGTATCCCTCTCATCATTCCCATACATCAACTAAAACTCAATAAATGGAAACCTCTACTACCTTGTAACTTCTACGGTCTACTATCTTATATTTTAAGCTTTTTTACCTGGATTTTATCAGATTTCTTTTTACACTGAATTTAATTTCAGCCCTTAACCGTCATAGATACAATAACACTTAATGTTTTTCAGATTTTCATTACACCATTTTGTGGCGGTGAATGGAATAAAACTATTAATAACTATGAATTAAATAATAAATATAATTTTCTGACAAATTTTATCCACGTAGATTCTGAGAAAATTACTGTAACATACTTAGACAGATAGACAGACGAACATACGAACATAAGTGTTCCTGTGGAATTCTGAATTCAAAGAAATATCACTCTAATACCCGTTATATCGTAATTATAATAATGTTAATATTTGTTGATCTTCTTACAATCAAAAACTTGATCATCCGAGACATGATTTATTAAAGAGGCCATAACGTTTTCGACAACCGGACATTAAAAATGGCATTTCGGCCCATCGTTCCCACGATCACCGGCAGGCAATTACAAGAGCATCTTGTTTTTGCAACGAGATTACTATCATTTTCCTCGATCTTTTAGTTACTTATCGATTATCCATGCTGTGACATAGTGCGGTTGTAACGGCTTCATAATATGCACATTGATCACAAATATAGAATTTTTATAGCTGGCGTACCTACAGTAAACACATTTTATACGTGGTTGGAAAAATGCTGGAGTCATTACTTGATTACAGCTCTTAGGGTGCCTTTCCACCAGAGTTGTGCTATGCAGCTATGTTGCGAAAATGGCAAAATGGAAAAAAGCACCCTTAGGGTCTAAAATTGCCTTGAGCTAATCATGTTTCGTGTATTGATTGGCCCACTTCATCCTCCCCCTATCTCATCCCCTCTATTCAATTCCTCTTGCCTGATGATCCCTTTATTCTATCTAGGAAATGAAAGAGATAGGAAAAGGGATAGAATAGGCCTTTCCCTCCTATTCCATCTTAAAGGCTGGTAACGCGTTAGCTTCGCCCCTGGTGGTACAAACGTCTATAGGCGACGGTAACTACGTTCCATTAGATGGGCCATAAAAACCTGCCTGACGTTCCATTTGATGGAAATTGTTTTTATTTTTAATTATTATTATTAATATCTCTACGGACTCGAGTTCCGTACCCTTTTTTACTACTTAATTTCTATGAAAAATTTGAGACTCCATACACGCTTATTGTTTATTTTTGTTAGTGCATGTGACATTATATGTAGTAATTTTTCTGTTTTGGTGTACCTTAAGAATAACTTATTATATTAATTTATTCTAATTTTAATACTAAACTTATACTAATGTAGAGTGTATCTGTTACATGCTGGTGTTGTGAGGAAGTGCATGTGAAGTGTTGGCCTTATATCTATACTTATATATAGTCGTATCTAGTGCCATGTGTGTTGTGATGGAAATTGGTTACCGTCGCCTACAAACATATGCAACTTCAGAGATGTTACCAGGGTCCTGCCGGCTTTGAAGCATATTGTGATCCTCTTTGCGTGATTGAAATATTTTTCGTGTAATGTGGTTTGTTCAAGTCTAAATATTACAGATGACTTTCTTACTAAATAGGTTGTAAATTATTTTAGAAATCATCATACTTTTCTTGAGATATGAGCTTTTAAATATGAATCTTTATAAGATCGGATCTTATTAGACAACTTAGACAAATTACACAAGGAGACCAATTCGTGAAGTCTTGATATTTTGTGCTACCTTAATTAATTCAAAATTTTGCACTCCATACTTCAAAATTTAGTAGGGGAACATGTTTTACGGCTTTGAGATCGAATGTTTCATGTTCTATTTACTGTAAAAAACATTAAGAAATAATATCATAATCTTTAAGGCCTAGAAGAATACCCCACGTGTCTAAGTAGATTAAAAAAGATTTACGATTTTCCAACACCTTTTTTTACGATTTTGCAACACACACACTTAGCAATATGCTGAGTGCAAACCTTGTTTGCTGAAAATGCGGCATACAAGTTCTCAAATTATGCTCCGTGTATAATAATGTATAAAGAATGTAATTACGTCGTTATTTCTTCAAATAAAGATTTTCTTTCTTTATTTTCTTTCTTTGTATAATCGTATATAGAACACATCTCCATTCTAAATTATATCCATATTGACTCAGTAGTTTCTGAAAAATGGCTATAGCATACGGTAGACAGATATATAGACACAGATATAAAGATAGAAGGCTTCCGTTGTTGCCAAAATCAAAGGAATCTAAAAACCACGTGCGACATTTAGCCTTAATGACCTTGAGAGTAGTGGTCTCATTATCCTTGATTCGGAAAGATCGATTTATAAGTTATGTCTAAGTAAGTCAGTTACTAAATTCCGATGATATTAATATCTAATACCGACGCCCTTCACATTTATATGATTGTTAAATAAATAATTATGGAAATTAAATAGTAGGGTCGTGTTAACTAATTAGATGGTAATCATTTGTATAACTAGCAGGTGAATCCTAAAATAAAGAATAATTGGGGTAACTAGGTATCATACAATTAAAAGGACTAATTAAAAGTATTATATTAATAAGATTTAACATAACTGTAACTTAACGTTTTTTTATTAAGCCAACGTATTTAACTGTAATTTGTTGTACTTATATACCTATTCCTGATAAAAATACCTCGGTTACCATTTTAATGAAACTTAATTGAGATAATATTTCATTATGTCTAATATAAAGAATTCAGACACAAGTCAAGCCTTAAGGCTCTTCCAAGCTTAAAAAATAGATTTAACCATACGTAGTCATACTAAAAATATCCGCTGTCAGTTTTTGAGATATGAGAAATCAATAATAAGAAAGAAACTATATTTTGGTAAATTTATTTGGATGAAAATGTAACATTTGTAGGAAGCAAAGTAATACAAACAGAATCCATTTTGTAAAGGGATTTATTGTGTGTTAAAACACATAAATACAATATTTAGTATTGACAGTCCAATTCTTACAAATATTGCGCTATATCTAATTCGCATAGTATTATATTTTATGTCTTGAACATAAAGTTTTGTCTATTAAACCCTTTTTCATGGTCCCATAACTAAATCTTTAAAACCATTGTCACCAATACGGAACCCTGGCTAGATCACCCACCTGGCGATTTTATTGTTATTTTAAAAATCTTTACCGGCAACTTATGGCCGCATACTTCTTATTATTGAAATACATTGTTGCAACAATAATTAGAATGATTTTCATCATGAAATTTTAAAAGTAATGGTAGTAAGCTATTTTAATGACCGCTCTTCATTCGTATATTGTGTTAGATAATAAATTGTAAAATGTGTTTTGTATTCAATTATATATAAACTAGGTGTTGTCTATGACTGTTGTACCTTTATTCTATCATTTTCTGTAATGAGTATAACCGCAACTAAAACACTGAAACATGTATTTCTTTATTTGTTACTAAAAACTTGAATATGAAGTTTCATATACCAAACTTGAGGAATTATGGTCCTTTTTATTTATTTGTTTTGATAACAGTTCTGATGACAATTCTGATTGTAAAGAGGTTTTTTCTAATTTTTTTCTTCATAGACTTTCTACTTACACGTTTAATCAATAGAAAGATCATTATTTTTAAAAAAAATGAAGAAATAGCGACGTACATGCATTAATAACAAATCATAGTAAAAAGAAAGAAACAAGTTTTGAAAACATGTACGCCGCATTTTCAGCAAATGAGGTTTGCACTCAGTTTATTATTGTGCCGGAGTTTTATACGACACAACGCTGATTTTCAGTGCAAGTCCCTTCTACCGCGTGTCACAAACGACCTAACTGCAAACTAGTTAAGTAAAATTTTACTATAATGATAATTTGATAAATATAATAACTAATGTTTAGCTAAAATTATCATTATAATTCTTGTGCGAATCACGAACATATCCACTGTGCTTAGAAATTATTTACGAAAAAAGTAGTTTTCTATTCATAATATATTTGGAAAAGAAAAATAATAATAACTTTATATTTCTGTCATATAATATACGTTCTTATTATCCTGTAATTAATACTAGTTCTTACTTTTTACGTATTTACAAATATTAATTTAAGTATTTATTTAAGAATAAGCCTGAATGGCGCTCTGTTGTTCGTGCCTACCCCGCAAGGGAACTGGCATGAAGTTATGTATGTATGTATGTATGTATGTACAAATATTTAGAAAAATTATAGGTTGCCAATACAAATCTTCTATATTTAATTGGTTTTTAGACAACGTAGTTTACGTCTTTCCTGCAGGTAAGATATAAGAATTTTCATGCAAAATGTAATTAAAATCCGTTCAACTATTTAGTCGTGAAATAGTAACAAATGGGTTTGCTTTTTGAATTATGAGTTGTGAATATAAAAGTCTGAAAAGCAACAACTACCTATTAGCTTTTAAATTCTTCCTAGAAAGAAGGTTTAACATTAAGTTCCGCAACAAAATGATGGTTACAACTTGGAAGGCGGTCTCTCGATCCCACGATTCACAAGGTTAGAGGCCCATCAAGTACTGTTAAAGCGAATTAAAGTGACATCTCCCGGTAACGGAGTGGCCGTTTTTGTAGGATCCATGTCCCGAGTGCCGCACGTTACTTGATGGCCAGATTCTTAGAACTTAACAGTGTATACAGGGCTGACACTTTCAAATATAAAACTCTGTTAGATATCAGCGCGGACATAGAATATTGTAATTCACCAAAAGGCGTTTACAAAAGTATCATCATGATTCTTCTGTCCAGGGTTAGATTCAGTTTTGGATTTTTTTCCAATTTGAAGAGTTTATTATCCCAGAAGTAATACGACATCCAGACCGTCGTCATTACTAGATACATTTTAGTGCTCGGTTCAAATTTTTATGTCATAAAATTTTACACTTTCTTTTATTGTGAAGCTAACAAAGAGGCAGACGACCCAGCTCATGAACAGTGGTTACCGTCGCCTAGAGACTTTTGAAGTGAAACTTGTTTAGAATCGTTGTGATTTGAAACTCGATGAAACGAAAAGCGACACTAAAAATAAATAAACATAAATCTATAGGATTAAGCCTGCGAGAGAATGAGATGAAATACATTATATTTAATCATTTAAACACTACGCTCCATTGCTTATACATATACAGTTGGAAATGTTTTGAAATTTTTCGTTAATACTTGAGATTTCGTGTTTTAAAGGTTTAATAAATTATAACGCTATAATATATGAAATGTGACATCACGAAATTTAGAATCCCGTTTTCAGTTTGTTTGTTTGTCAGAGTTAATTAGTCAGTAGATAGATATATTTCCTATATCTAGATAGAAGTATTATAGATAAAATTTCTGAAATATTTCTTTAAATATTGATAAGGGAGCTTAAACGTGAAAATTGGTTTTTTAAAGTTGCGCAATATCATCGACTGAGATATATAATAATAAATAAATGCTCAATTATGCATACTTCACTCTAGCACATTTCGAAAAAATATTTGTTTAATTTTTTAATCTGTTTTTCGACCTGGAATCAAAATATGTGAAAATATCAGTTTGTTTACAGTTTCAACAATATAACAATTCCTTGCAAGCAAATGTTCTTGAGTTCTCGTACCTCCATGAATCGGGTGGATGCATAGCAACAGACACGGCTCGTCTCCGGGCTCCCGACAGCACTCCAGGACATCCCGGCAGTTGGTTTGCGGAGTGACTGGCACGTGGGTCGGCGCCCAACCAGCGCCGCTCTCGCACCACACTCGCAATATCATCTGAAATACATAAAGACAAACGTAAAGCCTTTAAAATTGACGGCCCCTGTGGTCTAGTGGTCTAAGCGCCTAGTTCACTAATGCCCAGAGCGCCCTGGTTCTCCTCGGCTTATGACGAGGTCGCTGGGCCGCCGTCTACCAGAGTTACTGTAGTTGACTAAGTCACTTGTCCGCAATAACATCAATTTTGATTTCATCGTAAGGTAGACACTAGATATTCGGAATTTTATTGTTGAGATTCACGGAATATACAGATTTGGCGTAAGTAAATTCTATCAACTAATATTTTTTTTAAAGTGATAATGCGGAAGCAATATATCGAACTCTATTATAGTACTCCCTTAAGACTTTTTTCAAATCAAATTATCAGAAATAAGCCTATACATATACATACATTGGTTTTATAATTTTCTTTATTGCATGATGAGTTCCGATGGCCCACCTGTTGGAAAGCGGTTACCATCGCCTATGGACATTTGTAACACCAAAAGTGCTACCAATGTGCTGCCGCTCTCTAAAGAGAGACTGGAATCTGGCCACTGATGCCGGCACACTACTCAAGGTTGTTATGGCGGCATACCCTAGACCAGGTGTGGTAGCTATCCAGACAAGTAACATTATAGTTATTATAATAATATGTTTTAGATATTGGTAGATGCTCTTCTTTAGAAAATTGCAGTGAAACTTTGAAAGTTTCCAAACTAGAGGGGCTAAGAATTTTCCATGCTCTCCATTATGAAACTAAACTGCCATAGAAACTCAGTTTCAGTTTAAATGTTATTAGTTCAAATGCCGACAGGTAATAAATGTGCTTTGTTTCAGATATGCAGGTGGATTTTGTTTTTGTCGGGACCCGAGTTGTAACAATATTTAAAATTAAAATTTACATTCACATTTTAAATACAATTAAAATAAAAATTTACCTACAAATGACTCACAGTTTATTTTTTTTGTTACAAATAATGTATAGGTCCTAAGTCACCGTCAGTTGGGAACGTTACCGAAAAGTTGGCCGCGTTACCACCTTTAATGTGAAATGGCAACGGTGATGTAAAAATACAATTATTTGTCCACCACTTCGTCCAAGTCAGCTAAAAGCAAAGACGTTAATGTAATACAAATATTCGAAACTACAGGGTATTTTGAGAAAAACAACGAAGTTATCAAACGATATATTGATAAAAACAACTGCCGCGAACTTCAGTAAAAGTGTTGTGAAATGTCACTTTCACCATTAAAGAGTCAGCTATGAATATAATATTAACCAATAAAAATAAATTCACTCTGCTGTGATGGCGTAAAAAATTGTTTATTATTAAAAAATACTAAAAGCCTAAAACTATCGATAGACATGAAAATTCTATTACACAATTTTTACTATAAGAATTTTATTTTTTACTATAAGATAAGCATGATTAGTTTTCATAACAGCCCCACAGTTTCACAAAAAAAAATTCTCGCAATAAAGATTTTCAAGCATGGCACACTATCTGTTGCTAATTTGAGAACACCGCCTCGAAATCTGTCCATTAATTTTGAAGCGAGAAATTGTCTTTACAAAATTTATAAGGTCCTGGGACAATAAAGTTGCCGACAGTGTCAGCTTTTATATTAAGGCCCTAATATTTTCTCACAAAAGAGCAATACAAAATATTTATAAATGTATACATATTTAAAAGTATATGAACAGAAATAAATAAATTATTAAATAAAATTATGCTGAGGAAATATTTATATTTCATGTAAAGCCACGGTACTTTCAAAATTAGCGTGTTGAATCAAATTTATTTTTAAATAAATAAATGGAAAGATCATATATAAGTTTTATAACAAACAAATTTTTTTCGCTATAATTAAAAAGTTACATTATATTAAACACAAACTTTTGAATCGAAGTACTCGAATGCCGAAAACGTGCCAAGCACGTGTTGGGGGCTAAGAAGTCGCGATTAATGAATATACGAGAGGTCTACGTAAACCAATAGAAACAAATGGCTATTTGCACTTTGTTTAAAGTATAAACATGGCTCGTTCAGACTCTGCTTCAATCCCATAGAAATCAATTTTTTGTTAAGTTTGAGATTCCATTGACGTCCAGCTTGCTTCAAACCATACAATGATTTCCGCAATAAGCATGAATCGCAACCACTATCCAATTTATTCAGCATGATTTGCGCACGCTTTTTGACCATTGGATCTTCTCCCTCACGATTCATAAGCTTAATTAAACTTTCTCTTAACAGTTATGGTATCTCCATGTAAATCTCTTCATCCAAGGATCCATTTAAATAAGCAGTGTTTATATCTAATTGGTGAATTTCCAAGTTCAATTCAACTGCGAGAGCCATTAACAATCTGACTGTGTCTAGTCTAGCAACAGGTGCAAAGGTTTTCTCATAGTCGACCCCATATCGCTGGCTGAAACCTTGTGCTACAAGTCTCGCTTTCTTCTTTAGAGTCTTGTCGACGTTCTGCTTTGTCGTCAACACATAACGGCAGCCCACGATGTTCCTGTTTTTCGGTCTCTTTACTATCTCCCATGTACCTTTCTGAACTAAACTTCTAATTTCAGATAATATGGCTTCCTCCCAATCAGGTTTATCCTTACTTTTCAAAGCATTCTTCAAGGTGATCTCAGTTGAACCAGCAAAATCTTCAACCTCATTTGCATCAGTAGAAGTTACAGATCGCTCAACTTCCCTTGTTTGATAGATCTTCTTCGGTCGGCCTACGCTTCCTGTGCGTAATATTCTAGGTCTATCAGGAGCTCTCGTCGTCATCCTTAGCTAATCAAGTGTGTCATGCCTTGTTTCTTCGGCTTGTTGTTCCACTTGTAATCGTCTAGATGAAGACACATCTTTATCACACTCTGCAGGATATTCTTGACATTCACTCCATATGTCTTGCATATTGTCAACCTCTTCTGTTTCATGTCTACGTTCTTCAACTCGAACATTCGATTTTGTAAAGTCTATTTCTATGAAATCCTGATCGCCGTCTTTCGTAATGTTTAATAGGCTCGGCTCTTGCTTCGAGATGTCCTTTCGTGTGTTTGGACTTTCGTGAAATTTCACATCTCTCGCAATCATCAACTGCCTTCGCTCAGGAATCCACACACGATATCCCTTGTCGTTCTTCGGGTATCCAACAAAGTTACCAGCAATACCTCTTGCTGCGAATTTATCTTTGTTTGGATCTTTATCTAGAATGTGTACCTTAGTTCCAAATCTTCGAAGGTATGCAATTTTCACCGATTTGTTTCGCCATTTTTCATAAGGAATTTCACCCTGTAGACTTCTAGTAGGACAACGGTTTCTGACGTAACATGCAGTATCTACCGCTTCGGCCCAAAAACCTGAGGAAAGATCAGAACTCAACAGCATACACCTTGCCATTTCCACCAAGGTCCGGTTCATTCGTTCTGCAACTCCGTTCTGCTGCGGTGTTCGAGGTACAGTTAGTCTTCGCTGTATGCCTGCTTCTTTCAAAAATCGATCAAATTCCGAGTTACAATATTCTCCTCCATTGTCGGTTTGGAGATATTTGATCTTCAGTCCCGTCATGTTCTCAACGTGACTTTTATACACCTTAAAGGCTTCTAAGGCTTTATTTTTCTCACTTAGAAAATAAACTTCACACCAACGTGTACAATCGTCGATAAAAGTTATAAAATATTTTGCTCCCCCTATAGATTCACATCTCATAGGTCCTACAATATCAGAATAGACTATTTGTAATTTTTCAGTACAACGATTATGGGAATCAGAAAAAGGTAACGCGGTCATTTTTCCTCTAGCACAAATATCGCAATCACGTAAGCTTTGTACTTCGGTCACGTCAAACTTAGCACCTAATTTACCTAAAAGCTTAACAACATCTTTACCATTCAAATGTCCTAATCGCTCGTGCCAACAACGTATATCAGCATTCGAATCACTCAAATTAAATATATATTCAGGACTATTCAAACAATATAAATTACCTCTACGATATGCCGTCAATTTAATTTCACCGTTCTTATCAATAACCTGAGCTACATCGTTATTGAACGTAACATTATAACCGTTATTTGTTATTTTGGCTACTGAAATTAAATTCGTCCTTAGATTAGGAACAAACAACGTATCACGTAGTTCAAATAAATCCCTCGAGTGTTCGCTCCATGCCGACAACCTTACAGTACCCTTACCTTTTATATCAGTACTTACATGCGTCGCTAAATTTAGTTCTCCGCTAGTCATTTTTAAAGTGTCCCCGAACTTACTCGCATCATTACAAAGGTGAGACGTGCACCCACTGTCCAAAATCCAGTCATGTTTTTGAACATTTACAGCATTAGAAACTTCTACATCTAAAACATTAAAAGTGGTTAGAATATTATTAATACAATGTGTTTCTTCTGATTTCTGTGCTTTTCTACCTATTTTAATTTTGCACTCCGATGCTTTATGTCCACGTTTGTGACATTTATAACATTTAAATCTAAATCCTTCTTTATTTTCAGTTCTACTCTTATTGAGATCAGTTTTGTCTCCAACTGTACTTCTGTTCTTTACGCCTTTCTTAGGATACCTTCTCGCATTCGTGTACAAAACACTTTCATCCTGATTTTTATTTCCATTTCTGGATTCATGCTCTTCCAGTATTTTAATTTTCAAGGCCTCTGGTTTCGGCAACTCGTCTCTCGATTCAATCGCACATCTAAAGCTTTCGAAATTTACGGGCAAACTGTATAACAACATAATAGATACTAATTCTTCGTTGATACTTATACCCATCTCTGCAAGCTTGTCCACAGCGTCGAAAAAAGTATCCAAATGTTCTCTAACATTTTCTGTCTCCGACATTTTGTGCAGGATTAAACGTTTTAAAAGTGTAGCCTTCTTAGCGGGTTCCTTCGATGCGTATATTGACTCTAATTTCAGCCAAACATCTCTGGAAGTTTTACAACCTCTAATATGACGAAGTTCGCTTCCACTCATCGAAAGAATCAGATCGGCTTTGGCTTTTTCGTCCTCTTCCACCCAGCGTTCAGCTTCATTAATCTCAGCTGGTCTGAGAACCTTGCCACTTACGTACATCCACTCATTGTTTTTAATTAATAGAGCTTGTACCTGAATTTTCCAGCTGTCGTAATTGTCCTTGCCCAAGGGCTCGATTCGCATCGACATACTGCTCATCGTTCTGCACCTTTTCGCAATTAATTACACTGCTTCTAAATATTCTCCGATCCGAATTCTTTCTACAAATATAACAGCGCTATGGACTTGCACTGCCTGGGCCCATAACCAATGTTAGGGGCTAAGAAGTCGCGATTAATAAATCCACGAAAGGTCTACGTTGTTACGAGATATATTTTCGAGTGTAACTTCAATGGTGGCAGAAACAACTTAAGACAGCCACGCATTCCAATATTAAATTCAAATTTACCATAAACAAAAAGTTTGTATATCCATCAGCACGTGTGTGACGTCACTATGATAATTTCTCATACAAACTAATCGTAGGTTCATAGCACATGGTGTGAGAAAATATCATAGTGGTGTCACACGCGCGCTTGGCGTATTTTCGGCACTCTGTTACTTCGAGTTCCAAATTTTATTTTTAATTTGATATAATTTTTAAATTATAGCGAAAACAAAATTAAATAAAGTTTCTTGAAAATTTTATATATGATCATATTACATTTGTGATATTATATATTAGATTATTGTGATATTATTAAAAAAAAAAAACAAATATTTCAATAACACGAATTTATATTATTATACAGAAAATCATTCCCACTAACGATGAAAAATATGGAACAATTTTCAAAGTAAGATGGAAGGTACAAACTGAAATTTACTAAAAACTTTTATCTTAAACGTGCTTTATTGGCAGCTAAAAATATTGTTCGAGAAACCCGCTTTTAAAATCTGAAGAGTAAAGCAAGCACTCCAGGTTTCCTATCGTTAAGAATATAATACGGCAAAAGTTTTTTTGTGTCGGATGCAGTTTGAACAGTTTCGTGTAAAACTCTGGCTTTTAATACTTAAGAAAGTCTAAATTAGGAAAGTATTTCGGTAACATACAAAAAGGACATGCACTCATATGGAAGAAAATAATTTTGTGAGAGACTTAATATGATGGGATTAATTATTTCTAATGTCTCAAGGACCTATGATCTAGTTGTCAAATAAATTCTATAGATGTTCTTCTTTTTCATATAATTATGGTACTTATATACCATAGATACTTATACAATATTTGGGTCATTTGAAACTTCAAATTCTTTTCCCAACATATTTTCAAAATGTCGCTTTAAGCAAATAGTATTCACCCTCGACTCGGGAATGACAATCATCAATGTAAAAAGCGAAACTGAAAAAGTTGTAGACTTAGATAATAAGACGTGACCACAGATCTTTTTCTCTCAGTTCTTTCCATTTTATACGTAAAACATGTTTGAAGTGAACCTTCTTTAGAATCGTTGTGATTTGAAATTCGATGAAAGGAAAAAGCGACTCTAAAACGAGATAAACACATAAATCTATCGGAATAAGCATGCGAGAGAACGAGATACGAGTTTTACATTGTGCTGCACAGATTACAGTCAGTAAGATCGATGATTAAACATAGGTCCAATTTAGACCGAAATAAAACTGATAATAATATTTTTTAGACTAAAACAGTGAAAAATTGAAAGTGATACTTAAAAAGTTTATTTTGAATTATAATATGTTGACGGATGTAGGCTAAAGGAATTATATTTATATTAATAAAAGTTAGAGAAGAATTATCTGTGAGTATATTCGCTGAAGTTTCACTTCTGCTGTGTGTGAACTGCACACACACAGAATTTTTTGTGAAAGCTAATATAAATACGGGTTTAAGTGATTATCAAGAATAGCGGTTAATTCGTAAGGCCATCAGAGAAGGAACATACAAATATCCATTTAATTTTACATTTATGTATTAATAAGAATGAGAACCATTTCAAAAGATTAATAATGATTATGCAGTCGTTAAGAGAAAAATAGATTACGGAAGAAACTCATTAACATTCATATGATAATTGGTGAGATTTTTTATTCGTATAGACACTTGTTATGTTTGTTCATCGAATAGGAAGTTTACAGTACAAATTTTTACCTTCTAAATCTTCATGACAACTACTGTTACCAATTTAGCGGAATTTTCGCTAATTAGACACAGACCTAAAACGCTTACTATTCTCATAAAATTCTCACATAATCAATAATAATAATCCGCAGGGGAGCTTTGTGGCGAAGTCTTAGGACTCCGGGGGCCAGGGCAAGGCCTCCACCTCCGTGCTTGCCTTAACCAGCCGGGACAGAGTGAAGATCTCTAGAGCTAAGAGACTCAAGCTCCAGGGGTGGAAGTGATAAATGGCATCACGTCAGAATTAGCTTCGGTGGACCTGCAACCTACCTCTCTACACCCCTTAGCCACTCACACCCATGTTGCCCCTGTCTTCTATGGTATTTTTTTGGGGCCCATGCAGGGAGTGGCGAGTCACCGTGTGTCCATTTTTCCATGTTCCCCGAACATTGCGACGGGCAGACGCCATATTCCCCATATCCCCAGACCGCTAGTACCACTAGCAGTTCACCCCAATAGCCCGGTACTTTATGTTCTCATTTCTCACAATAGTCCTACACTGGCCGGGGCTTGTCTTTGGGTGCATTATTACGTATTGGTGTAGACAGGGATAATCGCCGGTCAGTGTCACGCCACATTTACTTTAAATTTGTCAAAGGGCCTCTGCGTGTTGGCCTTCCCATGACCTCATGCAAGCCCTCCAAAAGTCCGGGCCATTTTTATGGCCCGTGGTCTTCAAAAACATACATAATAATCAATCTACCTATAAAATCATATTGTCTTAGTTAGAAATATGTGTAAACTCAGACAACTAAATTAGAAAACTTTATAAATATGTTTATCTTCCCCACTCGTATAGAAATATTGTATATTTGCAACGCGATTCAATAAAGTAGTTGCTAATAGCCGTTGATAAAACACGATTCCATAAATTTTGAACCACTTTACTGAAAGTAACTAGGAAACTAGTAATAATATATTATTCAATAAATATACGTAATTCTACGAAATTTCTACTTTGCTAGTTGGTAAGCTCAAGACCCTGAGAATATGGCAGTTAAACACTAACGAGTTGCGAACTACCGCCTGCGTTCAAACGGTGCGACAGTGCCGCCACCTGTAAGGAAACTAACGGAAAATCACATTATTAGAACACTTCGCCATACTTGATCACACATGCCATAATTTCAGTGCAAACTTCGTGAAACTGCACCGAGTACAAAGAGCTATGATGCAATGTTAATTAACCATAAAGTAAGTACTTATTTATTTATGGAGGTTCGGAATTTATGTCATGTAACCTTTTCTTTCCTAATTTTCCTTCTCTACTTCGTGCAATTTTATCTCAAAACCATTAATTAGCACACATATCGTCGCTCACGATACCAAGTTTACATTTCTTGGGCCTACCTCTCCTACCTGGACTTGTTTTTTTTAGGATTGTCTTTTCTTGTGACACCATCCTTGAGCCTGGGAGGGCTTTACACCCAGGAATGTGTGGGACTCTTGATCAGCCGTATGCCCAACGTGACCTCCGAGCGGAGGCCAACGAGGATGTCGACCGTCGAACTACCAACTAAACCTAAACCTGCGCCCCTATCTCACACAGTTTTACGAGACTGCACAGGAAGTAGACCAATAGGTACTGCATATGTGACGTCCTCACGCTTGTCTGATGAGCCCAGGGTGTCCTGCGGGGGAGGACAACCTGTTCAACAACAGGGGAAGCAAGTTCGTGGGATCCCCGGTTCCTCGCGGCCCCTGTGCTGAAATCATGGAGGGAGGAGATGTGCGTAGCGACGCCTCCGACCCCGGAACCGCTTCCTGCGGACGGGGTCCGGATACGCACTCTCCTCCCTTTGCCTCTCCGATGCTTCCTTCTGGATAATGACTGACACAGAAGGAGGCATCCGCGTACCAACATTTTTTGCTGGCGATCATGGCTTTCACCGTACCCTCCACTCCTACCTATACCTAGTGCAAGTAGTACTTGTTTAGCACATAGCTAGCTAGGTTTCCTTAAAACGAAGCCGTACCAGCGTAGGTGACTCTTGACATAGACTTGAAGACTCCGCACGTGGAAGTTTTTAAACGCGGTGCTTGTATCACCGAAGTACATGCCATACTGCACCTACCATAAAAAAGGACAGGTCTAGTGATGAGTATATATACCAACCGTTTTAACTTAGCAGGCTTTTGCTAATGCCAATAACACCACTCACCTCGGCCATTAGCGCCAATGGGGAGATACGAGCCTTGACGTCGTAACGACCTCGTGAAATTCAAAAAGTAGTCATTACTGTAACCGAATATAGAATACTATTTAATCCAGAAAAAGAAAAACTTTCGGGATACAGACCGAAACGTCAATGTTTAATAATTGAATAATATACATTTAATACTGATAGGTACAATTTACATAACAGGGGCACGACATAACGTCGCCATATGTCTATGTTTATCCCCATATGTCTCAATTATGTCGGAACACTCCCATTCTTGAAACAATAATCTTGAATGGCACTATTGTTTCTAAGCTCGTGACAAGCACAATTTTGTATGGATGGATGGATACCATAACATCCCACAAAATACAATGTATTCAGTTATACATGACCGAATACAGTAACGTTGTAATTTATAATGGCTATCTTAAAGCGGGTGATAGACGTTCGAGCCAGTACATATACTTATGGCTCGATGAATTTTTTACTTAAGAAAATTCACATTCTTAAGGTGACATACAGGCGAAAACGACCGTTGAGCCTAACGTATGTGTATTTATATTTGCTCGCACATCTATCACTCACTCAAAATTTACAATATGGAGATGCAACAAATAAACGTTTTCAACCTATTGTAGCCTAGTCTATTTGGACTTTGACTAAGATTTTATGTCAGACCTGAGGTTTGACTAGTCAAACCTACAAACGCCAGAGCTTCGATGTTTGACTATAACATATACACATACATTATCTGTCTATATTTGATGTCATCAACAATATCGAATCACCAATAACGCATTAAACGGCCTATAACTTTAATATTATCCTCGATGAAGCCGCACATGTGTTTGTGTACTGAGGACATTTAAACATAACAAATGTAGGAAATTATCTCACAGTTTATAAGAGCTCCAAATTAAAAACACACAAAGTCGTGACATGTGTATTTATAAACTTAAACAATATAAATTCTACATTTGAATAACATGTACCTACACTACACACATACAGAAGAGGAAACGTGCTCGAAGGTATAATACGAATAAAGAACGGATATAAAAATCGCGCCGCTAGGAACAGCGGTCGGCAGCTTCCGGTGCCTTTTAAACGAGTTTAACCTTTTGTGTTCCAAAAAGAAATAATTCCACGTAACGTTCTCCGAGGGGACAACTTTACGGGAGATTATTATGGGATTATGACCCGAAATTGCGGACATAAATAACTCGTACTGAATTAAAATGAATGAAATTGTTATAAATAAGTATTATATCTTTCTTTATTTCTTGGTGTTCTTACGATTTTGGTTATTTTTTATTCTTTGCATGAGTCCAACAGACAGGCAGACGGCCCACCTGATGGACAGCGGTTACCGTCGCCTATGGACATTTATAACATAGATTTACTGTAGTAAGTATCAGTACTTTACTTAAGTCTTGTTTTTTCTATTATGAAGCTGGCAAATAGGCAGACGACCTAACTAATAGAACATGGTCACCGTCGCCTATGGACGCTTGCATCACCAGTGGTGAAGCCAACAAGTTGTCAGCCTGGGATAGAGGGGATGGGATAGGAGGAATAAGATAATTCACTTCGGGGCTTGTTAGAGGCCATACTCCGGAGGAAACATTGGTGGCAAGCCGTGACCTGCTTCTGTGAACAAATTATGACCCAGAAGGACTCAACCGAACGAGAGAGGGAGGAGAGCCTGTATGCGGACCCCATCCGCAGGAGGAGGAGATCGTAGGCGCCGCTACGCGCAGCTCCGCCCGTAACCCTTCACAGTGGCCACGCAGACCATTGGGCGATCCCATGGACTTCCCCCCCCCCTGTTGGTGAAGAGGGTACCTTCTCCGGGGGTGCCCTATATGAGAGCCAAGCGTTGGGGTGTCACAGTTGTAATACCTATGGTTTAGTTCCTGTGGCACCCCGTAAAGGCGCATAGGAGACGGCCCATGTTAGGTTTAGTGGGTAGTCTGACGGTCTACCATCCCCCATCACTCCGCTCGGAAGCTCCGTTGGGGAGACGGCCGATTAGGAGTCTCACACATCCCTCGGTGAGCCTTCCCCCTCAGGCACGAGGATGGTGTCACAAGGAAAGATATTGTCGTGCGTCACCAAAAAAAAAGAGGGATAAGATAGAGGGCTCGGACAAAAGAAATGGGATGGAGGAGATAGAATGTTTCTCGAAGGGTACCTTGCATTATCTAGGATAAAAATATTATAATATATCCATGTCCAGTCTCTAACGCATAATTCTATGTGTCTCATTTAATTTATATTCAACGACAAAGGTACCTTTTCCTTTGAACCTTTCAACATTTGAGGTCGTAATACTTTGTCTATTCTTTCTCTAATTTTATTTTTTGCCATATACACAACCAATTTTTCTCCCGTTTTTTACAACTTTACATGTTATTTTTATTAAATTGATTTATTAATTTTTGACTGGTAAGGCCAATAACAAAATATGTTTTAACCTTGGACAGTATTATGTTTTGATCTAAGGTTCTAACTAACACAACTCACCATCAAAAAGTGAGAAAAGAATGGGACGTAACTCAATCTACTCGTGTAGGAATTAAATTCTTTTCGAGTTATGTTTTTTCCTAAACGATTGCCATTCCTGGTATTCTTCTTTCACGATAGACAGTAGATACCCGGAAATGTACCTAAGATCCTATAAGAAGCAAGTACATCGCATTCCGATTCATTTCAATTTGAAATTTTATGATGATTAGACAGCTATCCTATGACTACTTGATAGCTTGACGAGCGGGAGTTCTTGCTACATTCCGACTTAGACGTTTGTCCGTTCGATAGATAGTAAATTATTCAGACCTTATTCTAAATAAATAATGTGTATACAGGAGTCCATTATATCGTTTATAAAATATATTTCTCAAAAGTATTTACAATTCACTTACAACGAAATAATCAGTTACATAAAGGAACTACCTAAACGAAGTTCGCTATCTCGCTTACGTATTACTATATTTTTGAAAATATCAAAATAATAAAAAATATTTATTTATGTTTCTCAATACAACAAAGGGTTTTAAAAATCATTATCATCATTAAAAAACATTTTGAGCGACTTTTTAAAATTCGCATTTTGAACTGAAACTCAAAAACGTATTATTTTTGGTCTATAAAATTATACCGTAACGAGAAAAACAAAATTAAATTTAAAAATTCGGTATTGGCGATTTTTGAAATCTCCTCCTCCTCTTATTTTTTGTCTGTCCTTTGGCGGGAGTTCTTAAAACATCTAAAACTAACATCTTTTTACACGAGACTAAAATACAAACGCAGTCGATTTTTTGCGCCACCCTAACGTATATATGTATATATATATATATATATGTGTGTGTGTGTGTGTGTGTGTGTGTGTGTGTGTATGTATATATATATGTGTGTGTGTATATATATATATATATACATACGGATTCATAGAGATAGACGAACATAGCGACAAAGACAGGGCTGCGGTCGATTTTTTGGCAATGCCATTGCAATTTTTTCCATCGTCATGGTAACGCGAACGAAGTTTCAGTAGCACATGCTGGTTTAAAATCAAATTGATGTTTTAGTCCTCTAAAAATTGGCATTATTATCTGTTAAATCTCTTTGTCCTATTATGTAACCGTATTTTAAATTTTATTATTATTACACATCTCCTAATAATCATAGAAAAAGGAATAGAAAAATAACGATCTATCATTATGCAACTCTTAATGACAGTCTTGATAATTTCCTTCCAAGAGCCAACCAATTATATACCGATTGGAAATCAACTATTATCTAAACATGCAATAATCACGTCTTTAAACCACAAACAACAACTTATATACTGAATGTTATCGGTTTCTAATTTAAAAAAAAAACCTGTTCTTTGGAATCCAATAACCCTGCTTCCTTTATTACATGAGCAATAAGTCTTTACCAGCTGCTTACAAGCAGATGTCGGCATAATTACTCTGGAGGGTGACTGGCTTTACGCGAAAATCTCATTATTTTGCTAAATTCGGCGTATTTAAACATACGTCTATAAAAGGTATAATTTTATAAGTTAGTCTAACCATTGTTTGAAATTTAACGGTCTTATACATATTGAATATATATATATATAAATCAATTGCAGTTCGTTAGTCTCGCTAAAACTCGAAAACGGCTGGACTGATTTGGCTAATTTTGGATTACATACATACATACATAACTTCACGCCAGTTCCCTTGCGGGGTAGGCACGAACAACAGAGTGCCATTTAGGCTTATTCTTACACACCTCACTTGCCTCTTTGACATTCATAACTCTTGTCATGCAAGCTCGTCTGTTCTTAAGGCTCCTGACATCACCTTCTGCTAGTACACGATCAATTTGATCATGGAAGGTGTGTCGTGGCCTTCCACGACTTCTGCATCCATCCACTTTTCCATTGTATATCTGTTTAGTCATTCTTTCATCATGCATTCTTTCCACATGCCCGAACCACCGGAGCATTCCTTTCCTTACCTTCACCCCGACACTCTCTTTTTCCATAAATAATTTTGGATTATTTATGGAAATCCAGGGAAGGTTTGAAAGGTGAGTAAATATGAAAAAACGCTTGGAATATAGTAAAAACAACAATTTCGCTTGCCCTTAGAAACTATTCCTACCTGTCAAACATTTGATGTTCGTCCCGTCGTTTAAAAATCAATTAAATTTAAAGTCGTTCAGAAATGAAATTAAATTTAAAAGTGAAGTTATTTCCTTTTTTGATTTTGAATGTCATACGTTTGATGTTCGTCCTGTCGTTCAGAAATCAACTTTTTTATTTATTGATTCAGAAGCGGTACGAAGTTTGACGGGTCAGCTAGTATGTATATATATATATATATATTTAAAATTCATATATCTAAACGTAAAAATAAAATAAATAAATAGTCTCACTATGCTGTATGTCTGTGGGTCACAGGTGATTGGTTCAAAATCTACTAAGTATAGAGATATAAAAGAACCCTATGTCGAAGTGGGATAGAAGGAAGTTTGTTCCATAGCTTGCGCGAATAACAAAAACGATTAAGCGACGCGTACGTCCATCTGCTAAGCATCCAGAAAATCATCATGATGTCTCCCAATTACAGATATAAATATCTTCTTTTCACGTAATAAAATATTAAGGCTAGGAGTGATACGACTGTCTTAATATTAAAAATCTCGGTTTGAAAGGTATTGTTACTCACCGGAATCATTTTTGGGGGACATGTGTAATCTCCCCCTTATTTTGCGCCACCACTGAAACGAAAAGAAAATAATTTAAAAAAAAATATTTTTTATTTACTTCGATGACAACAGCCTTTCTACTTGGTTTCGGTCATGTAAACTTTGGACTGAAAGCAACTGTCCGAACAAATATCTCGGAAGATAAAAATAATAGTTTTATTAAAAAATGTAAGTTTTATATATTATTATATAGGACCGATGTAATAACGATATTTTTGTAAAAATGGATACCTAATCCTAAAAAGTACCCTACGTTTAATACTGTTCTTCAAAGTACACGTCTATTAAAATTTATGATAATAATCGGTTCACTCCCAAGCGCTTTTAGAAAGAAAGAAATAAAAAGATTTATTGACTAAAAAAAATACGACACTATACATAAAAACAAATAATACATCCACAAAATTTTTACATAAAAAACAAAAACATATATGTAATTAATAAATAACTAAGGCTTGTACGTCGAGTTTTTTAGTCAAGGAGGTTGACAACTCAGCATTGCGCCGTATCGATTATTTTTTAAATCCCGATACAACGCTGATTTTCAGTGCCAACCTCCATACACTTAACCCAATAACATCTCTATACATATTATACATATATATAAGTTCGTGTACACATGAACACATACAGCATATACACAAATACATACATACATATAAATATACTGTGATTATATTACAAAAATAAATATAATAATATTATTAAATAATATAAATTACAAAAGACTTTTAAGAAGAAATAAACTGATACACAAATAATTATAATAAATAGATAATACTTTATTGATAACCAAAGTAACAGACACAATAAATAAATTAATTACAATATCTTTAGGCAGAAAATAGGCGGCCTTATCGCTTAGAGCGATCTCTTCCAGGCAACCGAACTTATAGGATATTCTAAGATAATCTGGCGATGTAGTTGGTGCATACATTCAGATGTTTTTAGATTTTTAAAATACGTACCAAACTTTTAAGATAAATACATGCATGCATACATACTCATGAGATATATTACCGATAAGCAGTAATTATATAACAGTTAAATAATTACACCTAAATAATTTAGATGTATTTTTACATAACTCATAAAAATATTCTTACAAAGTATTGAACAGCAAACCTAAGCAATCAGCACTAGAGCGCTAAAAGCAAAACTGTTTAGGCAAATTGATCATGTCCCGCTGTTATGGGCAAAGATAACCGGTTGTTGTGCTCGTGACCCGATCTGGATATATAATGATAGGAAGCTGAATGGCTACCGTTGAACTACTTTCTTTCTACACGCTATGCAGATATCTAAAACCTTATAATTAAAACTTAAGGCACGCAAACTCAAAGCGGTATTTGACTATACTCGGTATTATTATCATATCATAATTGCGGCTATACTCTCGTTTCTCTAACAGGATAATCATGTCACAGATTCTTATATAAACATGTCTATTAGTGAAGTAGAGCGAAGAGAAAAATAATACAGCATTGTCTGGAAATACTAGAAATAACAAAACATATTTTTATATGCCACATGCACAATATAAATAGAGTAGAAAAATAACAAAAATATAAAAATTAAAGATAAATAGTGTATTCAAAATTGTCTTTAAAGTGTGTACATATGTAGATGTATCATTAGACGAGTCACAAAAATCATAATGATGTTCCTTAATAATTTATTTTATTAATAGTCAAGCAGTGGAGATATTGTTGCTAACAGTCTGTATATTCTGTGATGCCCCTAATCTAATATATAAAATTCTCGTGTCACAGTTTTCGTTGCCATACTCCTCCGAAACGGCTTGACCGATTTTGATGAAATTTTTTGTGCTTATCCGGTATCTATGAGAATCGGCCAACATCTATTTTTCATCCCCCTAAATGTTAGGGGTAGTCCACCCCTAAATATTTTTTTTATTTTTTAGACAAAATTTTTAATTTCTATTTTTTTATGATACAGCATTAAAAAATACATACAACCCTAAATTTTCACCCCTCTACGATCAACCCCTATTTTTTATTTGTTTATTATAAACTTTAATTTTTTGGCAAGAATTTTAATCTTCTTTTGTCATGATTTAGAATAAAAAAGAATATATTCCTCTTTTAGATTCACAATTAGAACCGGTAGGTGGCGCTGAGATCGGGTTCTGGAATCCTCCTAATCACCTGGAGCGATTTTGGTGATTTTGTTTTTGTGTGTTTGAGTGGGTACCCGGATGGTTTAGATTCGCAATTAGAACCGGTACGTGGCTCTGGGATCGGGTTCATGAATTTTATTTTTTAAAGGCAGGACAACGTCTGCCGGGACCGCTAGTCATAATATAAAAAAAAGAGCTTAATGTACGAGCTAAATTTTGATAAAATTTTCTTTACATTGTCAGACAGCTAAATAAATCAATTAAAATGTTCAAATATAGAATGAGAAGTACTGAACGCAATAGAATATGTTAAGGCGTTGTTGGCATTTAATCAGTGTATAAATAAACGAGTTATGATTTGAAACAGTTGTCGTTCAGGGGCTAGGTCGGGGCCAGACAATGGCTGGCCCACGCCCCGCGGAAGTGGGCGAATGTGCGTGGCCCATAATGCGCAGCGTTGTCATGAGCCCATTCATATTATTCGCTAAATAGAATATTATGATAGATGTTGTTAAATTCGGTTATAAAATTAAACCCTTTGACGTGGTAAAGTCATGCTGGAATCTCTATCTTGATTACAGCTCTACCAAGAGTTCGTCATATGATACAATATATTCTAATATTTTTACATATAAAAGAGCAGAAGTTACAAAAGCATTTTGTCATCGTACTTTCAAAATAACATGATATAAATAATTTTGATTACTTTCAAACAATAATTAATTCGCTATTTGACTCCTGTTTCTTGTACTTATTTATGACTTCATAAGTAGGTACGCTCCAACAAAATCTATGAGCTGCGACGTTTTATAAAAAGTATCTCAGTTGATTACACTGTCTGCTCTCTTGTTGTAAATCTATCTATCTATATACTACTATAATAAATATTTGTAAATAGTTTGAATTTGTACATTGCCTTTAAAAATGTGAAAAAAATTAGCATGGTTAATTCGGACCAGGAGATTCCGAAAATGCAATTTTAGATTTTTTGTCTGTCGGTCTATTTTTCTGTCTTTCTATCTGTCTGTCTGTTAGAGCATCACGTAAAAACTACATAACGGATTGAAATAAAACTCGACATAAGGCTGGCTTATAACTCGAATCAACACTTAGGATACGTTTTATCCCGATAAAAGACGTCGTTTACTTAGAATAGACAGATTAGCAAAATAGATGGCGCTCCAATCGTGTTTTTCAATTCACTAACAAATACCTACGTACTCATAAACAACACGTCATTCATTGTACTATACTTCAAATCAGGTTGGCTTCGACTTGACTTTACGTTTTGCTGTCCCGTTGTTTTGACTATGTGGACTTAGTTTGTTTGTTATTATTGTATGTGAATAACCAAATTAAGTTTTTATATAAGTAAAATGAAACTACTGCCTAGGGTTTGACACGCGACCTAGCCGTGGGAGAAGCTCTAGTACTATAATAAATCTGTAAATGGTTCGAGTTTGTACAATGCGTTTAACAATGCGAAAAAAATCAGGAGGGCTAATTCGGACCAAATAGTTTCCGATTTTTTTTTTATATTTTTGTGTGTCTGTCTTTCTGCATATTAAAGCATCACTTAAAAACCACTAAACGGATGTAAACGAAACTTGAAAGAGAGCTAGCTTATATTATTATCATTCATTGTATTACTTCAAATCAGGTTGCCTTGGACTCGCCTTTATGTTTTGCTGGGCAGTTGTGTAGTCTATATGGACTTATTTTTCTTTGTTTTCATTATATGTTAAGTTTTTATTTATGTAAAATAAAGCTACTACCTAGGATTTGACACGCGGCTTAACTGCAGGGAAAACTCTAGTCGCTTAATAATGTATGAATTTAAACTATTCGAAATGAAATGTCTTAGTCAAAACTAAAGCACGCAAGCTTTACAAATTTAGGCCATTCTTGTGGCCCATAGTCTCCAACGATATTCAAATAGTAATAACTCGAAATTCTAAACTACACCTGTAATTTATAATAATATGAGTATGTGAATAACGCTTTCATAACGTTAAAACATCCAGTAATTTAAATTCCCCGAAACCAAACAGATTTATTACAATTAATAAGAGAGCTTTCAATTTTACTTTAATATACTTAGGTTTAATTCGCAGGTAGTACACTATATTTTATCAAAGCAATAAGTCAAAATTAATAACTAGTATAAAGTAAATTGCGAGACGTAATTAAGCTCCATGAATTTATCGAACTAGTAGTTACAAGGAAATATACTGGTTGTCACAGAACTCAATATAACAAGCTTACTGTACAGTACAGTGTACACGTACAGGCTTAACTTAAGTACCATTTTCTAATAGAAAATGCCAATTATAAGAAAATTATAATGTACATATTAAATAAAAAATTAAACATATTTATTTATAAATTTATTATTATTTTTGGTAACTATTAATGACATTTTTATTTTATTTTTTACTATCTTGAAGTGTCTGCTTTACTAAAACGGTGCGACGCTGCAGTCACTAAAACTATTAAATTAGGGTTTGAAGAGAAATAAATGCATTTAGCGCATATATAGTGCACCAACTTCAATACATTCCTTTATTTATTAATTCAAACCTTGGTGTGAATAAATAAATCATGTTTTATCAGTCATCTAGAGAGATTTTCAGTGCACCCATGAATGCAATGCCTTGCTAAATATTCATACACTCGTAACATTAACAACGCTTCGTAATATTGAATGTGTGGGAGTGACACAGAACGTGTTATTAAGATTTCAGCTGTAAAGACATGTCGGCGTCAGTATGAGCCACAGTATGATTATATTAAACTAGTAAGTTAGTACACATAATAAAAACTACGTTTTAAGTCGGGTATTTTATTTAATTTTTATTCAAAATTTTCGACCATATTTCAGTAGCCATGATCACGGAAGACAAAGCGACGAAACGTCAGAATAAAAATAAAATACCACAATTAAAACCGTTACAAATTAATTTTATTACTCTACCAAATGACGTAATTGTGATAACAAGTAGCAGGGCCACAAATATGTATATATACATATCTGTAAACACGACATTCATATCTGAAGGCTTAAAGTAGTCGCTTTTGCAAATTCATATGAGGCTCATGATAAGTAACAAAATAAATTGAAACTTTATGTATATCTTACAACCACCACTATGTCTAGGCACGTTTCAATTTTGCTTGACAAGTCTCCACTTTAGGTCTTCTAGTCTCTAAACAATATCTATTACAGTTATTATAAAACTTCATTCAAAGATGTAAAGGAATAAATATATAAACTCATATTTACGTTTACATCTTGTTTTTCTTACAAGTTTATTTTTAATTTTCTACTGTAATAACTAACTTTAGATGTAGCTTAACTTGTTTAAGACATTTAAAAATCATTAAATAGTATAATTTATTGCAGAAAGTCCTGTTTGTAATGTACAAAATGATCTTATAAGGAAAAACAATGTATACATAACAATACTCAGCAATCCTGCTGCATTTTTTGGTGCAACGAGAGGGAAAACGCTTCCAAACATCCATTCTGAATATTCAACCTTTCGAGACATAATATATATGGTGATTCATTCAAAAGCTTGTAAAACTGTAATAATATGAATAAACATACACAACACATAGATAAAGACCGAAGCGATATCATAAATGGTCCTTTTTACCTCAACAACATTGCACAATAATTCTGGCCTAGTTCCCCTTCCCTTATTCCACCGTCAGTGTCTTATCCCCTCATCGAATCCACTTTACACTATTCCTCCTGTCAGACCTCTCTATCCCATCCCAGCTTCTAATTTTATCCCCTCCATGCCATCTCAAAAGTTGGCAAAGCATAGGCTCTATATATTGCGAACGTCTATAGAAGACGGTTACCGCTTTCCATTAGACGGGCGACTGCCTGTTAGCCGGTTTCACAATAAAAAAAATATTCTCACAACGCGGGCAAGGTTGCAAATACTGTCAGCATTTTTATAAACATCAAGCATGTTGGTTTACTACTATATTTATACTGTGGTATAACCCTTTGATACGGAGTGATATACGAGTACTTCGGCGATAAAGTAATTACCACCCTATCATTGCCTGTACTTGTGTACGGAGCCTTCGGAAATTTCACTACTGTTGCTGTCTATTTAATGACTGCGAAACTCAGTTTACGCATTCTCCGATATCTTCATTATTTTCTACATTGACAATACCGAAAGTTATGTATATTCTAAAATATAAAAATCTATACTTTATAAACATCAAGCATGTTGGCTTACTAGTATATTTATACTGTGACATAACCCTTTGATACCGAGCGATACACGAGTACTTCGGCGAGACGGTAATTACCCTATCATTGCCCGTACTTGTGTACGGGGCTTTCGGAAATTTCACTCCTGTTGCTGTCTATTGAATGACTTTGCGAAACTCAGTTTCCGTATTCTCCGATATCTTCATTATTTTCTACATTAACAAAACAGAAAGTTATTTATATTCTAAAATTTGATAAATCTATAATTTCATAAGTCGTGGTACCTTCATAGCTAAGACACTCGCGTCTCGTTTAAATGGCTAAATCCAAATCTGGACCGAAGAGCGTGATTTTTTCTAACTTAGCTGTTTATTGTTACAATTACTACCTGCTGACATTAAGATCCATGTTAGGATTATCTGTATGTGGAACGTGCCAATCAGCCTTGGATAAGTATGGCTGGTATACTAACCCGTCCCGTAAGCTGAGGAATTTCGAGCTCGATAGTGGGATGTTTATGGGCTAATATTAATTGTTACTTCTACACTAATATATTCTAACATTATAAAGAGATAAAGTTTGTAAGTCTGTTTATACGAAGTAATAATCTCTTGAAATACTGAACCAATTTTGAAAAAAATTTCAACAGTAGAAAGCATTACATTGACATTATTCCTGAGCGACAGGTTATATTTATCTGACGCCCAGCGAGGCGGTCACGGGTCAAATAGTTTATATATAAATATTGCATGACAGTGCGTTTATATCAATACTTGTATGTATGACTAATGAACCCATTTTCATGCATTTTGAGAGGCAGGTGTTAAAGAGACTATATATGAACCTAACATTACTTTTTAACTTATAAGTAGGATCTTCAAACAATTTCTCCCGTGGAATTTATATTTTAAAAAATCCTTTGTAATTTGATACGATAAACTTTTTATCCCAAAAGGTCACAAACCTACTGTGTATAGTATAACAAAGAAAACTTTTAATATACTATAAAATCTATCAATAGATTTCTAACGACTTACCATTTATATCCAGCTGAATTTAAACTGAAAAAGCATAAAGGGTAAACAAATTGAAAGAAACGGTACAAGGAAAAAGTTTGCAAAAGAGCGCAAAAACTAATCAAGAACTAGTTCATTGACATCGAAGCAATTGCATATTTCGTTGTGGCACTGACAGTACTCAAGTACAGAGCAAAAAATTGAGTATGTCTAGTTTTTTTACTGTTCGAATATATATAATTTATAGAAGAAACCCAATAGATTAGGGGCCATCCATATATTAGGTCTACGTTAAGGGGGAGTCGACGAATTTTTTTTTTAATTTATTTATCCAAACACACATTTTTACATATCTACATCTTAAAACCCAAAATGGTTTGACGATGCTAAAAGTCTGCGCTTTATATACAATTAATAAATATGAGGTAGTTTGAATTATTATATCTACCCTTTCTCCATTTCTAGTACCTAGTGAGAGGGGGACAGCAAACATTAACACGTGACCTTACGTGACAAAGGGTGGGAGGAGGGGCCCCAAATTGCGTAAGGTCACATTTCAAAATCTAATACATTTAAGCTTTAAAACTCAAAAGTTAAACTATTAACGAAAACCTTCAAAATATATCCAAGTCTATCTGTATGAGCGTAGTGTTTAAATTATTAAAAAATAATTTAAATGGAAATAAAACTAATTAAGGAACTGCTGTTTTAATTTAATAGTTTTTTGATCTAAAATTGCAAAATATGTGATGGCCTTATATGTGTTCGCCTAATACACATTTCGTAAACAATTAATTCTAAAATTTGAAAATGTACAAGTACATGAGATTAACAACATTCATAAACCTCGGAAAACGATGTTTAAATATGGACAAAGATAACAAAAGAATCAGAAATAGAAAGCACGATGAATTGGCAAGTAAACATAAACACTGTTAGATACGTATTATATAGATATAGCGTCACAATCAAACTTGAATTAAAACAGGATCATACGTTACTACTCGTATTACTGATTTCACTCAGATGTAACGATGGGTTTAATGTGTTATTTGTCATGCGATAGTGTTATGAATTGTTAATAACGTGAAATATTAACAGATAACGTATGTACATACACTAATGTAGGCAATTATTAACGGCGTAATATTTAACGCTAAGACGTATTTGGCCACAGTCACAAACTATAACATTATCTCAGATGGAGCAGCAGGGCCGGATCCAGGGGGCAAGCCGGGGCCCATGCCCCGGGCGGCCAATTCAGAGGGCGGAAAATTTAAACTATGCGGACAAATACCTAATTCATCATTAACGCAACTTTGACGAGAGGTGCGTAAGCATAGATTAAAAACCATTGACGCCCGCGTGTCCGTCAGTGGGCACTTCCAGTTTTTGTCCGCCCTCGATAAAATTCAAGATTCGGGGCTGTGGAGCAGGGACATTAGAATTATCAAAATTAAAATGTCCATACATTCCAAAATACTTTTGAATTAATCTATAATATTACGAAACTCTAAACAAGCCATGTCTGTTTGAGACTATTTAAAAAACCCCAACTAGAATAGACTGTATAAACGATGGAAAACACGATGCATTTTTTTTACATTTCTTGTGTTTGTATGTTTGTCGTTTTGTCTGTTTGTTCGGGATTCACGTAAAAACTACTGGGCCGATTTTAATGTTTTCGTTGATCGACAGCTAACTCTTAGACTTAAACTTTACACTACTTTTTATTCTGGGAATCTAATTTTCCCGATTTTCCCGGGAGCGATTTGAAGTTGTTCGGATGCATTAAAATTAGCTTATTCCGACACAGTTTCCACTAAAACGATAGCTTACATACTTTTATTAAATGCTGCGATACTTTGGGTCCCGGAAAACCCGTGGGAATTTCCAGTCAAACGCGAACGAAGTTGCGGGAAAATCCTATTATAATATGATATTTCAAGCGAGTGAGTATTTATTTAAAATACGGACCTTAGAAAAGGATGAATAATAAGTAAAGGAGGGTGTGCCAGTTAGCAAGACGAGACGTGACGGTGACGATACAAATTACGTTCAACGTCTGAATGGCAATGATGTTGAACGCCGACAAGCAATTTGTCTCTTACCAAGACCGCACCGCCTTCGCAATATAGATATACAACATTACTCATATTTACTTGGATATTTATTTAGCCCTACAAATCTAAGTCAGGTCTTATATTATTATTTTATACTTTTAAAGTTTATGGTTGTGAATTTATTCAAGCTACTTTTTACACACGTATACATGGGTGGGGGGTGTCATTCATTGAGCGCGTCATGCTATCATTACATCGCTTGCAAAACAGTTTCGCTCAATCAACACCGATATTAGTGTCACATTTTCTTTTATGGTACCTATACCAGTGTTTTGTGATAAATAAGTTCGCGTTTGACTACAATCATGCCTAATATCAGACGATGATACGGTCGAAGATGGAGCACGCTTACCTAGACAATACCTATTCACACGAGACTTGCAGACACCCAGTTTGTGCTTTTCGGTAAATATGGATTCTGGTAGTGCATTCCACAGCTTTGCCCTGCGCGAAAGGAACGTGGCGACGAAATTTGTCGTTCGCACTGGCTGTGTTTAGACCAGAGCGCTTTGTCGCCCGAAGATCGAAAGGTGAACGGGGCATCAGGTCGAATAGTTCAACTGTACACTGTCTGAAAAAGTCCTATAAAATAAACTGGACTAGACGATAGACTGGCAACCCGGGGTCGGTGCTCTAGGCTTTGAATTCTTAGACCATTCACGACAGGACCTTATGGTTAGTTGATTATACCAAGCAGCTTACCCGCGGATAAAACCCTAATTTATTATAGTATTATTTAAGCGCTATTCGCCTCCGGAAAATTCCATCTATCCCAATAAATAAACTATCTCATTTTCCGGCCTTAAAAGTACTCTATGTCCATCTTCGATGTTGAGATTATAGATATACAAAATTTCAACATAATCGGTACCGCAGTTTTTCCATGAAAACGTAACAGGCAAAGCTACATTCGCGTTTATAATATTAGAATGGATAATATACTGTTACAACCTAGGCGCCGATAAAGACAAATTCCACGTACAGATTTATAGAAGCACATTTATTACCCGTCGGCATTTGAACTAATAACATTGAAACTATTGTAATTCTTTTATGATCGTCTTCTTTTGTTTACTTATTTATTGGCATACGTTTCTAGAGAACAAAAAGCCTATTGTTGTACTGTAATCACTAGCCAGGTGTTACGGATTTTAAATTACAAGCTAAATCTAGGAAATTCGGTACGAAATTGCCGGGCGGGCACATTGCATTTGTGCAGTATAAAACTATGGGTTGATTGAGGGAGGGAGCAGTCGAGCGAGAACCACGATCAAGGCGAAACGTGTGTACTATAATCGGAAATCTAATAGTGGCGCGCGTTTTATTGAATTACGACCTTCTGCAATACGTGTGGATTTGTTGTGTTCGGTTATATTTGTACCTGTGTTATACGTGTTTGTATAGTTCTAATAAACTCTATAATAATTATAACGGCATTTTAATTCGAGTCTCGCACTCGTAACAATACTTATGATCTTCTGCTATCCAGCTTTTTCATTTCGGGAGCAATGCACGTTATACCCGCCACGCTTGTGTGAGGATTGACAGGTTTCTCGCATCGTTAACCTGTTATGCATGTTTCCTCGATGTATTTTCCTTGATAAAACATTCATATTTTAATCGTACAGGTATTTTGTGTTTTATCTATATATATGCTTAGAACAATAAAGAACATAAATAGACCAATTTCAATAAAATCTGTTCATGTATCCCCACACAAACTTACAAATATCGAAACATATTGTACACAAACTAGTGTTCATAACTACATATTTGCAAAGAGAATTTTCATTTATTTATTTTATTGTCTTGTTGGCTTAGTGACTTAATGGGCTGGATCACCCGTGTCGTATTATAATGACGTTGCGGGTCGGTTTGACTTCTAGGCGAGATATACACACTGCTTAGTTAGTTTTTCTAACCTGATATGAATATTATTAGATTTACCACAAGCTGTTTATAATGGAGAAGACTCTAAAACGGCAAAGCAAAATAACTAATCTGAGAAACCTGCCAATTCTCCTTAGGAAAACGGGGTAGTTGCTTTTATAGCAGCTTAAGTCCAGTGGTGAAACATATAAACGCTGATAAATTAATTATATTGATAATATATAATATTGCAAACCTGACAGTTATTCATCCTGGTTGTGAAATTATAGGTAGGTAGATAGGTAATATTATATATATATATATAATATAAAATATGATATGTGACGATGGATTTTGACCTTTATCGATAAATCTGTTTCCGCAAAACCATGTAATCCGTCCAGTAAAGCACTTTATTAGCGCGTTACATAAGGGATTGACAAAATCAGTGACACGGAAGGGACAAATTGGTGGTATCGTGGTTCCTGGAAAGCTATGGGACCGTTCGATAGTGGTGGGGTCGCGTAATTTGGGAGCCTACGCATCGCCCAAAGGCGAGCGCTGCGTGAAATATTTGGTAGCCGACGGGCGAGGTGGTCCGATTTGCATACAATGAAACAAACCGGCACAATTGAGGGTGGGTCGCCGAGTGGAAAGCTAAGCCGCCTCTCTGGCCTCGCTAACATTTCGGAAGTACCGTTCTAGTGGCATCGGGCGTTTTATTTGGGTTATTTGGGGCGTGTGTTACAGATTTTATAGAAGGTTACTCTATTCAAAAGGGAAAGTGAAATGGTTCATTCCTAATTGATAAGTAGCTGCTGACACGAACTTATTAAATATCCCAATTCCTATTTATTATTTACACAATTAATTTTGCCACCAACGTGGGAATGCGGCCAGCATTTTGGGCATGCTCCCCGCTGATAGCGATCTGGAGTCTATTTTTAACTTATAGATTATATTATTTTGCAAGTATAGTTTAGTTAGTATAGTTTAAAATTAGATTATGTTAATTTATTTAGAACTTACTTTATCTTTTATAGTTGATTATATTTTTGTTTAGTTAGTTTAGTCAATAGTGTATATATTTTTTTTATTATATTAATTAGATCAGTTACTAAATCCGAGAGTAAGAAGATTATAATACGTAAAAGCCGTTATATCAAGCCTTTACAACATTATTAAAGAATACACGAACAAAGTGTCTTCTCCTTAATATAAACAATGAGAAAAGTGTTATTGGGCATATTCTTAGTATAAATAATTATATCTAGTATTTTAGGTCAGATTTAGATTACTTACTAGTCTTGTTTCTTAGATTAGGTTGTAATTTTAATGTTATACCCTTAAGATGCAGCATTGAATTAAAAAATAGAATAAAATACAATTTGAGAAAATTAAAAATAATAGTTGCATGAATAAAACAGTTGATTGTTTCATTTTTTAATTTAGTCAGGTTATAATTTATTCAACTGATAACTTTTATTTGATAATAGAAATATCGACCCTACAGCATCTAAATCTAATTACTATATTAATATGTTTATCAGCAATAGGTTAAACTTTCGAAACCTCTCAAAGAATGTGACGATTACTTTGATTAGACAGAAAATACAATTATAATAACATTACTACAGTTCCCAATATATTTTATGAGAGAGTAATATTTTTTTTAATTGATTTATACTTTGTAGGTACATAAAGGCAAGGCAACATAAAAAATGGACCCAAAATTCGTCGGTGTCTGCTGTCTTATAATCACGTCAAAGTACAAGACCACCCATATACATTGCACCTTAAGGCGACAGGAATAAGAAAGGGCGAGCTCACACAATCGCTACTTATCACCGAATTTGTTCTTTTTACACGGCGAATAGTATTCAAAGTACTTTAAAAATGCCGTTTTTAAATTTGTGTACCACGAGAACGTCTGTTTAAGTTTATTTTCGACGCTTTTATTGAAAGCGATGTAAGCAATACTCAATACAAATTCCAAATATGGGTACCGTCAGAAACAATGGGTATTTAATTGTGCCTTCCCTACCATAAAGGCATTTAAATGAAACCTTTAGCACAGTATTAATGAAGATCCGCCTTCCTGCATACTACGCCTTTATTAATTTCGACGTATCGGTAGATAATGACACCCACTATAATATAATTTAGCTAAAGCACAGGGGCCAAGAAAAATCCCATCAAACTTTTATTTATGACTAGCTGATGCCCGTGACTTCGTCCGTGTATTATTGTCTCTTCAAAGCTGTTTAAGTAATTAAAGTTTTTTTAAATATCCCACGAGAACTCTTTAATTTTTCGGCATCAAAAGTATCATATATGTTGACCAGGGATATACGCTAACACCATACAAAATTTCATTTAAATCGGTCCAGTCGTTTCGGAGATTAGCCCGTACAAACAAGATAGACAAACACAGAAACAAAAAATTTGAAAAAAATCTAAATTAGTTCTATTTCACTTCTTACATCCCCCTGACTCGGTTTTTACCATTTTTTTTTATTGTACAGAAATTCGACCTCTACAGTTTTATTATATGTATATAGATTAGTATTTTTTTATTGCATGAGTGCAGCAGACAGGCAGACGGCCCAACTAATGGTAAGCGGTTACCATCGTCTATGAACATTTGCAACACCAAAGGCGTTACAAATGTGCTGCTGCTTGCTCTGTTGAGGGAGTCTGAAACCTGGCCACTCAACTACAACAACTCAAGGTTGTTATGGCGCCATGCTCTAGACCAGGGATTGTAGCCATCCACACGGGCCTACCACCTGGCTGTGGGATGTTTTGTCGCCTCTTACGACAGGTCGCCCGGCCGCACGAAATTGTATTCTTTGTCCGTTCTTGCACGGAACAAAATTAATTAACATTTTGCGTTAAAAGCTGCTAAGACATGGCATTGCGTTGACAAAAACATTCTTATGATTTTTCATGACCTGTCTTCAATACTCCACGTGACTATGTATACAATGTAAAAATATCTCTCAGTTTACACATATAGTGGTCACCTATTTTTTGTTATTTTTTTATTTACCATTTCTCGATACCATTTATACGCCGCTAACAAAGAGATTATAGAGCCTCTAGCAAATATACCTTCTTGCCAAATTATAAATTGATTACATAAAATACCTACTTCTTGAGACAGATATAATAATATTATTATTAGAGTTTATTAGAACTGTACAAACACGTATAACACAGGTACAAACATAACCGAACACAACAAATACCAAACGTAATGCAGAAGGTCGTAATTCAATAAAATGCGCAAAGTCCGTCACTATTAGATTCCCGATTGTACATACGTCACGCCCATATCGTAATCGTAACCTGACTGCCCCCTTTCCCCATCAGGACCTGGTTTTATACCTAACACCTGACTAATGATGCTAATGAGCGAGTACAATAGGACAATAGACTACTCTCCACAGTAATTAGTAAACGCATGCCAATAAACAAGTGAAAAAAAAGAAAACGATCATAAAAGGATTACGATTAGTTAAAATGCTGACAGGTAATAAAATGTGCTTCGACAGATCTGTACGTGGAATTTGTCTTTGTCAGCGCCTAGGTTGTAACAATGTATAATACCAATTTAATAAATGTTTAATGTTTTCTAAAAAGACTATGAAACAATAGTATTACGAAGTACACAGTTTTCTAATAAATAACAAAGTCATTTTAAGCGTTGTAAATGCAACAATTAACGCCTTTAAAGGAAATTAACCCTGTTGTTCAGTACTCACGGTGGTCATCGGTCGAGCGGGTGGGTTCGTGAGCGAATGCCGAATGTAATTGATGGATACGCAATTTACATGGGCAGCAGTGCTGCACACTGATCCCGGTACTTATGACCAATCATGCTGTCAATCCATCTATCTGAGGAGGACCGCGTCTGCGCCCGTGGGAAAACTGTTTCAATAGGGTAATGTAATGACACTTTTGAAAAAGGAACAAAGCTTAGCTTCGGTTGAGTAATTTCGAAACTTAGCAACTGGCATTTTCTTTTAAATGAATGTGTGAGCCGTAACTATAACCGGGCAGATACAGTAACGTAATCTGTGATTTTTGCTTTGTCGGCTCGTTGCGAGCGCGCTGCGTGCCGCTCCCCTTCAGCTCGCGAGCCACGTACGCACCGATTTTTTGTTACAGTAATTACAAAGGCGACAGTTACTCATAGGTGTGTAAGCGGCGTTACTAGTTATTTGCTGATGCATTGTGCGTGCGAAAAAATGTTAAAACTTTACTCCCTATTCTTATGCCGATGCCAGCCAGCTATCTGCATATAACCCAAGAACAACTAAACAAACTTCAACGCCTATAAAATTTCTGAATAAGGTTCATATTTGGGTAACGTAAATATGACCACGTCTCTGAATTCCGTAAAAAAACTCAAGTGGTTACCAGTCATTTCTCGCCGGACACTCACATTGTAACTCGTCTTTACAGTATATTATTTCTACCCACTACTCCTCGTTACCTCAAGGAATGATTCGATTTCTCTATGTATCTAGCTCCCATATTTTGCGCCCCTCTACCAAATATAGAATAAATATACCTGTACACACGTGCTGCTTTTGTAATTACTCTTTCACCGCCCAGGCAGTGCATCTCCGGAATGAGTTACCTAATACTTATTGCTATAAGATAAGCCAAATCCTTACCGTGCTTTAAAAATCAGGTTCAGAAGCATTACTTTTCTATTGTATATAGTATTCCTAATGGTATTATATAAGTATGTGTATGTACGTACTTTTATCCGTGCAGGAACGGAGAAAGAATACAATTTCCTGCGGCCGGGCGGCTTGTCGTAGGAGGCGACTAAACAACCCACAGCCAGGTGGTAGGGCATTTGCCCGACTGGATGGCTACCACCCCTGGTCTAAAGTATGTCGCCATAACAACCTTGAGTTGTGTTCCGGCATTAGTGACCAGGTTCCAGACTCACTTAAGAGAGCAGCAGCGTATTTGTAGCACCTTTGGTGTTGCAAATGTCCATAGGCGATGGTATCCGCTTTCCATCCAGTGGGCCGTCTGCCTGTCTGCTGAACTCCTGCAATAAAAAATTAAAAAAACATATGCATATACGAGTATATTTATATTGTTTTTGTACTTATATGTACTGTTTATTTATCATTCATCATTATCAATATAAATCCCTGCCCAAAGGTTGCCTGGAAGAGATCGCTTCTTAGCGAAAAGGTAGCCTGTTATACTACTATCTCTTATCTTTGTCTACTTTTGATTGTCTCGACTTTCGTGTGTAATAAAGAGTTATCTATCTATCTAAAAACTGTATCAAAATTTGTTATCGCAATCTATAAGCTTAATAAACAGTTTTGAAATGGCATTTTGTTCAATTTCATGATTCTTTTTCTGTTGTTATTTAAAATTATATGGAATGGAAGTGCTAGTTTTTGAATTTGCACAGCTGGCTTATTTGCAAATGTTAATGAAAAGAAGAAATATTTTTAGCGAGAATTGCAAGTAACTATTGTTTAGACTTATCTAATTTGTGTTGGATCGTTCCTTACACTTTCTTGTAAATATATATCAAGCAGCTGTACCTAATAGGTACTACCTATACACAACTTAACTAACTAAATTAGTAAATAATCTTTCTATCTTTCTTTCTAATAATCGGCAGAGAAACACGCACATTGTATATCTCCAAGCTAAGCAAGTTACGCTTGTGTTACCGGTAATGTGCAACTGACCACTTTGAGGCCAATCCCAGACACTCTAAGAATATTCTCTGGTAATCCTCCTTACTATGCCAGGAATCAAACCCAGAGCCTCTACATTGGCAACGAGGTTGGCTGGCAATAGTTAAGAACACTGAACCTCAGAGGCCGTGATTGCAGAGGAATGGCACATATCGACTTATATTTTGACCTATGAAAACATTTTTATAAATTATAGCCTATGTCTTATTTTGATATATGAGCTAATTCATTATAAAATTTCATTAAAATCCGTTCAATAATTTATATGTGAAATAGTAACAAATATGCATCCTGAGAAAGATACTCGTTTATTATTTTAATAGAGGAGAATTTCGTGGAAATCAATTGTAATCTTTTTTTTTTATTGCAGGAGATCAGCAGACAGGCAGACGGCCCACTTGATGAAAAGCGGTTACCATCGCCTGTGGACATTTGCAACACCAAAGTTGCTACAAATGCGCTGCTGCTCTCTTAAGGGAGACTGGAACCTGGTCTCTAATGCCGGAACACAACTCAAGGTTGTTATGGCGACATACTTTAGACCAGGGGTGGTAGCCATCCAGTCGGGCAAATGCCCTACCACCTGGCAAAGTCGTTTCCATCGTATCGTATCCAAGTTTGTTACAGAAAAAAAGGAACCAATAAACCCACATTAGAAGGATGACTAAATTACTGAACAGTTTCTTTAAGTGGAATATAATTAATTTATTAATAAAAGCAAAGATTTTGATTCAGAATCTTCAGAGCTCACACCAGAATTTCCATCTCTTTCAAAATCAGTAAACCTATAAAATTGGTGAAATATTTAGAAGTTAATGACAAAAACAAATTTAATTAGACCGTTTGTTAATTAAATCAGGGAAAAAATGCTAATTTTGATTAAGGAAATTGTTCAACATGACATTTGCATTTCATTAGAAGGACAAAGCCTAGCAGGATATTTGGGAAGGTAAAAAAGTAAAAGCCACGGAAGGTATTTCCATATTGTAAGTAATTAAATAATACTTTTCATTTCAATTTTTTTTACAAACTTTTGAACTCGAATTTTTGTCTGAACCCATCAATTTGTTACATTACACAATTGATATGATATAAAAGCTTTATTTGTGTATATATAAACGAAAATACAATAACTATGTAACTTGATCTTGACACATAAATAAATCTAAGAAAAACAGTATTTATGTATTTTATAAAATACATAAATACAGACTTAAGTAAATTTCGCGATGAGCTTTTATACCTAGGTGAATCAAAAAGTTCTTAAAACTTATCTAAGTTTTTATATATATGCATATATATAAAACCTTTCTGGAAGAAGTTCGATATTCAAATTAAAGAGTGTCAATCACATAATATTTATGGCAACTGTCACTAGTTTTTATCAGTTCGATCGCATGTAATAAATTATTTTGTGCAACGATTTGCTAAATACGCAAAATACGAATTTTTTTTTTCGGACATTCAGCAAACATTAGGGGATAATCAGTACTCTTATTCTACATTTGCATACTGGATGGCTGCTTTTAAAAGAAGCTCAAATCAAGCTGTAAAGGTGACCCGCATTCTGGGCGGCCTTCAACCTCCGTTACAAAATAAAATGTCAAAACGTTTGAGAATCTGGCTTTGGAAGACAGAAGAAAACAAAGACCTGAGATCCTAAAGATATCTTTTGGTAGCGTTCAATCTATTTTAATATATTCACTGGGGTTCAAAAAAGTGTCGTCAAGATGGATGCCACGAAAACAAAAGGCGACGTTTGCAAATTTCTAAACGTAATCTCCAAATGTTCCAGCGTGATTCGGATAATTTTTGCCGCGGCCTTTTCACCATGGATGAATCGTGGGTAGACCATTATGATCCTGAAACTAAGAAACAAAGCATGTCTTGGAAACGACCATCCTCTCCATCCATTAAGAAATTCAGAGTTGCTCCTACCGCTGGCCTCATCGTTTTCGGATAATGAAGAAATCTTATCCATTGATTACATGCCGTAAGGCCAGATAAATACTGGTTCCTATTATGTAAACTCAATTCCGAAAGTGCATGAAGCGATTAAACAAAAACGGCGTGCAAAACTGTGGTTGTGTGTTGTGTATTTACAATAACGCTCCCTCATCGGATCATCGATCGGAAGTTGCGCTCAACGAAATCCGCTGTGCTGACTTCAATCTCCTTAACCACCCACCATATTCACCGAACATAGCCCCAAGTGATTTTCACTTATTCCCAAAATTAAAAGAGGAAAATCGTGGAACAAAATTTCACGATAATGATGCGGTTATGACTGCCGTACAGGAGGTTTTCGAGACTCAAGAAAAACATTTCTTTTCCCAAGGAATAAGCAAGTTAGGAACGCGTTATCTAAATAAATTGCAAAGGATGGAGATTTTTGCATCTTTAATATGGATTCCAAGACTTTTTGATTCATCGTCGTATCATATGCATTGTGTAAATTAACAAACTGATGGATTTGATTTAAATTAAAGTTTATTGTATTCTTTTTAGAGCTTTATATACAATCTCGTTTTAAAAATATACTATTATTTTTTATTGTTTATAATTTCATTATTGTTATATATAATAAAAAACTAGAACTAAATAAAAAAGGGTACAATTATTAAAGATAAAATATTGGTCCCTAACCACTGTCATTTATTGGTGTTGATATTCCTTAATGGCTTTCTTAATGAAGTTAAATAGTGGCGAGATATTAACTCCCAAAAACGTGAAAATTTTGTTTGGAACCTCTAACTTTTATCTATGAAGTAGAAAGTCAAAAACAATTATGGTGGTAGAGCTTAAAAAATACTTTAAACGAAAATTTAAGATCAGTTGAGTAATTTTTGAGATTTAGGGTATTTTAAATATGCTATTTTGTGGTTGCGTAGGCAAATTACTAAAACATTGTACTTTTACTACCTCTGTGGAAACCTGTATAAATAATGGACTTTAATGCACTTGTCTAATTTTATTTCTTACTCGATTCTTAATATGGCAGTTAATTGAGAAATATATTACAAAGGATTGGCCTATACAGTGAAATGATAATCTAAATTTAAGTTCTAAATACACTACAGTAACATTAAACTTCTAAGACCTTAATTTAAATCAACCATCCAAACTTGGACTGCATTAGCTGCACGTGGCAATGCAAATAACGATGCTAGTTAAACTGGATTATCCATTTTCCCATCCAAAAGCTTACGGTTACCTACTTTCAGAATATCTTTGCATACTATCATGTGACATTTACAGAACAATTACTGCTGCCCCGGCATTGTTGTTCGACTCAGGTCTTATAGCCAGGAACAATGCAATCTTTTGCCAAATGTTCACATTGTTATTGATAATTCAGTGAAACTAACCTTTTGCTGATCGTGAAATAATTTAAAATTGAAAATAAATTCGGTCTTTCGTGCAATGAAAGGTTTTACTTTGATTTTTTTCAGAATTTTCCAGCGTACAGTTCATTATTTAGAGGTAGGAAGAGCGAATTAGAAAGCGAATAACCTGATCTACTAACTTAATTAAATATTTAAGATTCAAAAGTTTTTATTCAAATTAAATTCCACTGGAGAATATTTTTGAGGGTCATACATGCAAGTTAAAAATTAAATCTACTTCCTATTCTATGTACACTGTTTCGCAACGCTGTTAAATGAAAAGAAACGGTAAGAAACTGCCCAGCAACATGTCTAACTAAAAAAAATTGTAATTCATAATTATTTGCCAATCTAAAACTTACAATATTAAAGACTCGTCTAACGATATCCTACAAACCTATACATTGAAAATCAATTCATTCATCATTTACTTGTATGTCAAGTACTTCTAATTTTTAGTTCTTCACTACACCATTGCGCAACGAACACGCCTCTCTGCTAAATTTTACTTATATAGACTGAGTAGTTTCTCATAAAAACAGCTATACATAATTATGTCACATAGATACATCGAAGACTGCCTGGAAGAGATCGTTATGCGGATTGAGGCCACCCATTATTCACTACCATCTACATATATTAATTGCCTAGTTTTCTTTGTACCATAAACAATTAAGAGCTTTTCATTCATTCATAAATAGACGGATGGAGTAATATAACAATTTTATAAGGCTTTTACCAAAATTGCTACCGTTTCAGAACCGTGCAACAATTTTAACGATTCTCAATTCAAACGCCAGAGTGCACACTATTGAATTGAGATGCGGGTTCTCAGTCCTTAATTTCAATCAACTACTAGTGTATTCTTATTATACTACAAAAATATTCAAATTCAATAAAAACTTGAGTGCCGCACCTACAACAAAACCCATTGAGAATCGTGAATCTAGCAGCCTATACTTTAAAGTTCAAAGAGCCAAGGTTAAAAAAACTAATCGTGTTTTTAATGTATGCCTAAGTACATCTTAGATGAAGAAATCGCGTGACCATTTGCATTTGTTGTAAAATAAAGAATGAGATTTAACAAAAGCACCTACAAATGTTGGATGAGATAACGTGTAAATATAATTAAGTCAGTAAATAGGTACCTTAATTAAATGAATTGTGGGTATGAAAAACCATCCATTCGTATTATTATTATACTAATTATAGTACAGATAGCTTAGTAAATTAAAATAAATATGATAATGTTAACTGGATTTAGTTACATACATACATACATAACTTCACGCCAGTTCCCTTGCGGGGTAGACACGAACAACAGAGCGCCATTCAGGCTTATTCTTACACACCTCACTTGCTTCTTTGACATTCATAGCTCTTGTCATGCACGGTCGTCCGTTCTTAAGGCTCCTGACATCACCTTCTGCTAGCACACGATCAATTTGATCATGGAAGGTGTGTCGTGGCCTTCCACGACTTCTGCATCCATCCACTTTTGCATTGTATATCTGTTTAGTCATTCTTTCATCATGCATTCTTTCCACATGCCCGAACCACCGGAGCATTCCTTTCCTTACCTTCACCCCGACACTCTCTTTCAGACCAACTCTCTTTCTTACTTCGGTATTACGAACGCAGTCCGCGAGCGTCACTCCGCAGATTTTGCGCAGTGCTCGCATCTCGACCGTGTTTACTCTACTTTCATGCTCTCTCTTCCATACCCTGCTCGCATCTCGACCGCGTCTACTCTACTTTCATGCTCTCTCTTCCATACCCAACTCTCGCTTCCATACGTGAGCGTAGGTACCAGCACCGCGTTGTGTATGGCAAGCTGGGCCTTCTGGCTGAGATTCTTAGCGCCTAGAAGTTCACCTAACGCTCCATTCACACTATTCCCCAAATTCACTCTTCTTTCTATTAGTTAGTTATTGTTAAATATTATTAAATGTGTAGTATATGTATGGTATATATAAATTAAATGTGTATAATAAATATGAATAAGAAATATATAGTGGTGTTATGCTATAAATGTAAGTAGAAGTGATCTAGATTATTAATATTCCCTTTCTTAAAACATGAAAGGGGTTATAAGTGCTGAAATAAAAAATAAATAAAAAAATATTATTATACTCATATAACCATCAGAAAAATAATACTAAGAATGACTGTTACTTAATAAAAAAGTAACTCCAAAAGAAATCTAAATCTTACATGACTAAACCATCCTCTCTATGTTTTACTATCAATTATTTTACAGTGGTAGAAAGTTAACGTTACTTTACATAAGATATGTTTTACGCCAAAATAACTATATTTACTATACACTCAGATGAATAATATTCCTCTGTGACTAAACATTATTTAACCGTTGTACCTAATTAGTAAATATAATGAATAAAATATTGATTCCAAATTAATATGTAAACATTTTAATATGTAGAAACTGGATATCTAAAATAACTAATGAACGCGGCCTTAATTAAAACTGGAAACATTCACTTCAATATAAATTTATTAACTCATCTCTTGACTAAAGGAATATTTTTAAATAAATCAATTACATGTTTTTTTCGTCAGTTAATATTGTAATGTACAAAGTTATATTTTCGTGATATATTAATTATATTAAAGTAATGCTCTTCAACAAAACCCTATAAAACATTAAAGAGCTTTCAGTAAACAAGTTTTATCTGGGCAGGAACGGAGAAAGAATACAATTTCCTACGGCTGGGCGGCCTGTCCTAAGATAATAATAATAATAAAGCCCGTTTATTTCCAATCTACAATAGCTATTACATGCTTCTTCTAATATATTAAGTTACAATATAACGTGTAGTGATTTTAAATATAAATGTATGTATATATAAATTTGTTTTGTTTTTCTTTTACTCGCTATCGTTACTTTCTTCCGTACTATTGATCGGAACCCCTTCTCGGGTAAAGGCCTCCTCCAGCTTCTTCCAGACTTCTCTATCCATAGCTTTCTTTCTCCATTCACTTCCTGCTATCCCTTTTATATCTTCTATCCACCTCTTTCTTGGGCGCCCTCTTTTCCTTTTTCCTCTTGGTCCCTTCCATATAATTGTCTCTAGTGTCCATCTTTTGTCTGTGTATCTTGCTATATGTCCTGCCCACTGCCACTTCTGTTTTAGGGCATATTGTAAGGCGTCTATAACTTTCGTTTTTCGTCTTATTTTTTCGCTTTTTACTTTTTGTATTCTTCTTAATTTCAGTACGCTTCTCTCCATTGCTTTCTGGCACACTACTAGTTTAGTTTTTATTCTAGTGTTGTATGTCCACGTTTGGCATCCATATGTAAGAGTAGGCAAGATACAGGTGTCCAAGACAGTTTTCTTTAGGTGAAGAGGAAAATTCCCTTTTAAGATTTCCTTCAGGGATCAAAATTTTTTCCAGCTCATGTTAATACGCCGCTCTACCTCTAGTTCTTCACTTTTATTTTCGAATGACAGTTGTTTCCCAAGGTATATATAATTGTTTACATATTCAAACGGCTTCCCGTTTAGGTTTATAGCGTTTATGTGGCTGTTTGTCAGTATTTTAGTTTTATTCTCATTCATTTTGAGGCCCACTTTTTCACTTTCTTCATTTAAAGTGCTTATCATTTTTTCTAATCCTTTACTTGTTTCAGAGAATAAGACAATATCGTCCGCGAATCTAAGGTGTGTAAGTCGATTTTGATTAACTTTAATCCCTTCTGACTGCCAGTTAAGATTGTCAAAAATGTGTTGCAGTACCATTATGAACAGCTTGGGTGAAAGGGGGTCTTCTTGTCTCACTCCTCTACAAATCGGTATATCAGGACCTCTTGTTTCTAGTTTGACTTGGCTTACGCTGCCCTCGTAGATGTTTTTGAGTACTCTTATATAACTTTCGTTTATGTGGCATTTATTCAGCGCTTCCCAAATAGCATCATGAGAGATCGTGTCAAACGCTTTGGCGTAATCTATGAAAGCAATGTATAGTGGCCTGTTAAACTCATTGTATTTCTCCATTACCTGTTGCAGTACTTGTATATGGTCCGCTGTGGAAAATCCAGAGCGAAACCCTGCTTGTTCGACTGGCTGATAGTTATCAATCTTCCGGCTCAGCTGGCTTTGTAGAATTGAGGTGAACAATTTATAAACACTTGAGAGAAGACTAATAGGGCGGTAGTTAGAGATGTCTTGAGGGTCTCCTTTCTTGTATAAAAGGATTATATCAGATCTTTTCCATTGCATCGGTACCTGACCTGTTTTCAGAACCTTGTTGAATAAGTACGTTAGTTGGCTTGTTAGCAGAACAGCACCAGCTTTTAGTGCTTCATTTTGTATTCCATCAGGACCAGGGCTTTTTTCTGCTTTGAGTTTTCTGATGTGATTGATAACTTCCTTCTCTTGTATTAGTGGCAAATCGTTCATGTTTTGAGAGTTTGTTCTTTCTGTATCTTTTGTAGTGGTGCAAGAAGTTGATTTTGCATATAACTTCTTGTAAAAATCTGTGGCGCAATTCATGATATCTCCTCTGGTTTTTGTTTCTTCTGATTTTGATTTTAAGTTTTGAATCCAATTTTGGTGTGTAATCAATTTCTTATAGGCTTTTTTCGTGCTTCTGTAAGTGTTTAGATTATTCTCAATTACTTTGTATCTGTAGTCTTTGTAGTCTTTATCTATTGCCTTACTTGTAGTTTTAAATAATGTGCTCAGCTCTTCCTTCATTTCTTTAGTTTTTTGTTTCGTTCTCAAAAGTTCTGTTCGTCTTTCGAGGAGAGTCGTGGTAGACTCACTAAGTATTTTGTTAGTAGTTTTTAGTTCACTATTTTTTAATCTGCATACAAGGCTGGTGTTTATGGTGTTAGCTAATTTATTGTAAAAAGTTTGAATATCTTCTTCTTGCTTTGTTTCCAGGTGATGTATGTTGATCTCAAGGTTTTTTAAATATGATGATATATCCTCATCCCTCCTTAGTGGCTTAGGTTGTGATTTGAATGATGTTCTACTCTTTTTTCCTTGATCTAGCATGTACGTAGCTCTAACTAATCGATGGTCAGATCCGAATCCAAAGCTATTTAATACTTCTACGTTTGTGATCCTCGTTGGGTGGTTTGACAGTATAAAATCAATTTCGTTTTTTATGTTACCACAGGGGGAAAGCCAGGTCCATTTGTGGTTTTTTCGAGCTTTAAAAAAGGAGTTCATAATTGTCAGTTTATATTCCAATGCGTGTTGAATTAGTTTCTCTCCTCTTTTATTTCTGGTTCCGTATCCAAATTTTCCCAAAACAAAGTTTTCACTGTCTTCTGTTTCGTGTTGGCCAACTTTTGCATTAAAGTCACCGATAACGAATACGTTTTCTCCTGCCTGACTTTGAGCTACCTGCAGAGTTTTATAGAATAAGTTGATTTCTTCATCTGAAGCCTTTTCAGTAGGCGCGTATACCTGTATTATTGCAAGCAGTTGGTTGTTGTATTTCATTTTTAATAGAGCAACCCGATCTGAGAACGCTGTGAAGCTTACTATGTTACTTTTATGTTCTTTTTTTATTAAAAAACCAACTCCATATAAGCCGAGTGTTTCACCTTTGTAACAGAATATATATTCTTCATGTTCTTCAATTGCGTAGCCCATTCTTCTAACTTCTGCCAAGCCGAGTATGTCGATTTTTATTTTTTGTAGCATATATGTTAGTTCTATAAATCTTTTTGTTGATGTTAGTGATCTTACGTTGAATGTTCCAATCTTGAGAGTTTGTTGTGATTTTTTTATTATTCTAGTTGATTTTTCTGACTTTGCTGGAGGGTTGTGGTCATTTTCCCCCACGGGGACCAGCCGGCTTGGGGGAGAGTGTTTCTTTACTATTGTTTCTTTACGTGTTTTAGGTTGTTTTTGTTTCTGATCGCCGGTATCTAATTGCTATTGCTTCGTTGTTGTTGAGATTGTTGAAAGCGAGTGAGATCGGCCTCTCATCATATCGAATGCATTTATTCTATTATTTTTAGACGAATTTAGCGTTTGTTGTTTCCTTGGCTGTAATTCAACTTGCGGCGAGGTGGATTTCTCTCTCTTCCTTTTGTCTATGGCCCTTGAATTTTCCTTTACAATAAGTTTATCATATTTTATGTACGCCAAGTTTCCCTTTTGCCTTTCTTCCAATAGTTTGGGTTGCAATGACTTCCTAATTTCTAAAGTTTCCTTTGAGTAATCTTCTGTTATATATAACTCTTTTAACTTCTTTTTGTTCGTCATTATTTCGGTTTTCTTCCATCCACTAACCAATGAAAGGAGCGTAGGCCTCGGTTTCTCATTTTTATTTCTTAAGCCAATACGGTAGATTTTATTTATTTCATAATTTTCTATGGTTATGCCGAGTTCATCCAAAAAACATTTTTTAATGCATTTGATTAAGTCCAGCGTCGTCTGCTCATTTTCTGCTAATCCATGAATAATTATATTATTACTCTTCTTTTCTCTCTCTAGAAGTTCCACTTTCTTTTCTAGCTTTTCTACTTTGTGTTTCATTATTTGGTTTTCTTCTAAGACGGGTTTTAATTTTTCTTCCATTTTATCAAGTATTGTTTTAGTTAGTTCAATCGTTTGGTTCTGCATTTCAATCTTCATCTTATTAAATAGTAGTTGAAATTGTTCGTCCATATTTAACGTGTCATGGAACGTATTTAATTACTTTTAGTTGTTGGCAACACTGTAGTGGCGCTGCCCAGTTGATGCGTATAGTTTTGACAGCGGTGTGTCAGTTGTCTAATGTGACAGTTCTATAACGGTTTGGTAATCTATGGATATAATTCTAACCTCAATGTTTTGCTAATGTTTTTACTCCAATCTTATGTGTAGATCCAGCAAATAATACGATGTTTATTATCGGTATCACTCAATCGCACTTCGTATTTGTTTTGGGTTAAATATTGTTGTGATGGTCGTGACTTTAAACTATATAAGTGAAATAATTTTACGGAGCACTGACACTGTGATGTTTACTATACGAGTAGAACGAGTAGAAACTGGATATCTAAAATAACTAATGAACGCGGCCTTAATTAAAACTGGAAACATTCACTTCAATATAAATTTATTAACTCATCTCTTGACTAAAGGAATATTTTTAAATAAATCAATTACATGTTTTTTTCGTCAGTTAATATTGTAATGTACAAAGTTATATTTTCGTGATATATTAATTATATTAAAGTAATGCTCTTCAACAAAACCCTATAAAACATTAAAGAGCTTTCAGTAAACAAGTTTTATCTGGGCAGGAACGGAGAAAGAATACAATTTCCTACGGCTGGGCGGCCTGTCCTAAGAGGCGACAAAACAACCCACAGCCAGGTGGTAGGGCATTTGTCCGACTGGATAGCTACCACCCCTGGTCTAAAGTATGTCGCCATAACAACCTTGAGTTGTGTTCCGGCATCAGTGACCAGGTTCCAATCTCCCTTAAGAGAGCAACAGCGCATTTGTAGCACCTTTGGTGTAGCAAATGTCCATAGGCGACGGTAACCGCTTTTCATCAAGTGGGCCGTCTGCTTGTCTGCAGAACTCCTGCAGTAAAAAAAATAAAAAAACAAATTTAAAACACTAGTAAAGCAACGTTTGTGCAAGAAGGCTTATTATACGACGAAAGATTTTCTAGACGACCGCAGCAAGACCGCGATCGGTACCAAGCTCAATCAATTATTCATACAAATTACTTTGTTAAACCTATTTGTTGTATTAGTTGTAGTTACTAATTATGTTGTAGTTTATTTTAGTTCAAAACACAACTTAACAAAATTTATGAAGACCACATATATAGGTATGGTATACATAATAATTATGAAGTAAAGATATTATTATGTTGCTGAGGAGTTTGTTGCGCCGCTTCATCACCTTTAACACTAACTAAAATTGCTTTAGGACCAATAGTAGACTCATGACTTTCTATAAGTAATCTGTAAGATTCCATTTTAAAATAAATACATTCATTTTCATCTTGAATGTGACGCTATAAGGTCCTCCAAAATAATATAGTACAGCTCGCACATAGTAATTAATCTATATATAAGTATAATGAAAGCTCAATCTATGATTTCAATATAACCTCAACAACATGTCTGATACATACAGAAGGGGTGAACATTTAATACCCTTATAATCGACTAGCACAATCAAAGCACATATACCGGAAGAAAGTAGGCAGTTTAACCCCTACTATAAGCAGTCATCAAAGACTTCTCTACGAATAATATACCATATTTTAAGCTTTATTATTACACAGAGGCGGCTTTTCCATTTTCAATGCGAGGCAACTATTTACTCATTATATTGTATGACAAAGCTAAATACATTCTATCGTTAATTGAGGAAATATTAAGCCCAACTCAAGGCTATGGGATTAGCAAATGCAGGCAAAAACTATGAGGTCAAGGCACTCTACATGACTAAGAATGTGGGAAGCTAAAAAACATAACAAGAACAAAGAGTAATGTTAGGTATCAGTGGACCACATCTATCAGAAAATTCAATCCACCAATTAAATGTTCAAAATCTTTTGTCTTATAAAAACTAGCAGAATTCTGAGTGAATTCAACTTCGATGGAAACCAGTTATTTTATACGCAACATCTCTGGACATATTAATCATTAAATGTCGTACCCAAAGTCGACTAATGATCCGGTAATATTCAATGGTGAATATTGAATTATTTTCTCCCATTTCTGCCGATTCATTGCTTAAAGTGACCGCATCGGATTTAAATGACACGGGTTCAAGTTCTAGCCTGTAACTATGCACTCCTTAGGTACAATTCCTGGCCAAATATTCGTAGCTCTTAATCATTTTATTTACGATTTTGACATTCATTTTATTACGCCTATTTCTCTTAAGGACCTAGCCTTTAGAGGTAATGGATCTCGATTTGATACGAACTTAGCACACCTTTCAATTCGTTAATCTATTCATACATGCACGTCTGTTTTAAATATCTCAATCATTCCTAATTTGGTTTTTGCATGTCGATTACACAATTAGTAAAACTAGAATTTAATGTTAATATTTGTATCTTTGTATGTAAGGCTTGCTAAGTTGCTACCCATGGTTCTTTCGTATAAATAAAGATAGACTTGAAGGCGGCCTTAACAGGCCTACATAAATACGATTCTCAAGGAACCTTGAAAGTACTACAAAAACAAACATTTCTCGATTTAATTGTATTCAGACGAGACGTCACCTTGAAGACAGGAGAATATCGCCAGCAAAAAATGACCTCTGTAAAGTACCAGTAGCTATTAGCGGTTACTTTTATATGAACAAAGGTCAGTGTAAACTGGTGGCGCTACCTGAACTACACTCTCCAAAAACCTATTGTTGAAACCGGTCACAAAGAATCCGCCTTGCGTCATTTAGCCACGTGTAAAAATTTTAATTGATGATATGCGGAAGACAAAAAGTCTGATAATAATCGGAATTTTTATACTGGTTTATTAGAGTATCTCTACGCTTACATCGAATGTTAATATTTGAAGCGTTAAAATGCTTAATTTGGTTTGACATTTGATGGTGAAACTTAAACTCGTAAAAGCAAGATTAGTGAAGATTACGAATTCGTATCAAAGACTGTACAGATAAGTTGTACCGAAATACAAAGCGGTCAACTGTTTGTGGTCTACAAGCAACGAATAGTGCTGTGGCGATAAATCTAATTATATCCATCTAGCTAAGGGACTTTGCCGCTGATAGCCACCAATAGCGAAAAATCGTTTAAGTAAAAGTGGTGGAAAAAGGTCACGACCCTTACTAATGAGTAATACGACTAAAAGAGGAGGAGGACGGAACATGCGCCGCTTTTTCTCTTCAAGACACAATATGTTGCGAAGTGATGGTAAATTACATTAGGCTCTCATAGAATAAGTAACAACCATAAACAAAAATTAAAACTATATAATTAAAATGAACAAGTAGGGGGTAGCCTTAATATTCCCGCAGGGGGGCTTTGTGGCGAAGCCTTAGGTGAGTAGTGATACCTCGTACCTGACTCCGGGGGCCAAATCAAGGCCCCCGCCTCCGTGCTTGCCTTAACCGGCTGCCACGGAGTGGAGATCGCTAGAGCTAAGACTCAAGCTCCAGGGGTGGAAGTGATAAATGGCATCACGTCAGAAGTACTTTCAGTGAACCTGCAACCCACTTCTCTACACCCCTTAGCCACTCACCCCATGTTGCCCCTGTCTTTTATGGCATTTTTGGGGCTCATGCAGGGAGTGGCGAGTCGCCTTCTGCCCATTTTCCATGTTCCCCGGACATTGCGACGGGCAGACGCCATAGTCCCCATATTCCCAGACCCCCAATACCACTAGCAGTTCACCCCAATAGCCCCGTAATTTTTGTCTTCATTTCCCACAATAGTCCTACACTGGCCGGGGCTTGTCCTTGGGTGCATTAGTATATGGTGTAGACAAGGATAATCGCCGGTCAGTGTCACGCCACTTTTACATTAAATTTGTCAAGGGGCCTCTACGTGTTGGCCTTCCCATGGCCACACGCAAGTCCTCCAAATGTCCGGGCCATTTTTATGGCCCGTGATCTTGAAAGACATACAAACTTTAATATTAGATGACAAAATTGATAACGATGACAAGTTTCAGTATTTGATTCAGAGTAATTAACTTTAATAGAATTAATTGACACTTGTCATCTTTGTCTTCCGTAATCACGGCTACTGAAAAGTAGCTGGAACGCTACAACTAACGCTATAACAAATACATATAAAGTTAAATTTAAACATATGAAGATTTTAATTAAACATATACATAATTATATAGGACAATATAGATACTAGTAGTATATTTCGTGGCTATGATATTTAAAACACAAAAGTTGGTCATAGTAAATGTTTATCTAAGTAATAGACTACTACAGATAGTCGACAACAAAACATCAAATTGCCCGCAAAATTGTCATGCTGGCGGAAATTTATCATTGGCTTTTTGCTACAATTTAGTATGATAGCGTAACTCTATATTAATGAGAATGACTATTATCTTGGTCGCTATTTCCTTGCGTTGTAGGGAATCTTGTGTTTAATATCAGGGTCCCAATTCTGCTGTTTTAAGTGAATTGCATAGCGAAGAGATTTCAAATACGCTTCCATTGCCATATAACTAAAATTCGTATTCTACTAAATCCGCACTAACCTCTCGATAGTGTCGAGACAAAATAGAAGTAGCCAAGTTCGGTATCACCATTAGCAGAAACGGAGTTAGTTCATGGAGTACCTGTAGTAGACTCTTTTACCCATTTTATTACTACTATTCATTATTTTCGATTTGGTACTATAGATTACTAATTAAAGTATTTCCAAAAAAAAACTATTTTCCTTGCATTTTCACTCTCTCTCTTTTCTTTCACCATATCCCATTTATGTGGGGTTGGCGCAATATGTCTTATCCTTCCACACTCCTCTATTCTGACATACATCTTCTGTCACACCACAAATCATCATATATCATCCTTCACACCACAAATCAACATATCATCCTTCACACAATCCATCCATCTACCTTTACATTTGTACCCATGCATCTTGTAGTTAACATTCTTTTTGTCACGTGACTTTCGTCCCATCTCATTATATGCCCATACCACCTTAATCTTCTTCCTCTCAATTTTTCGTGGCATTGCATTTTGACTATTACAGTGAATTGAAAACAGATATCCACGAGTTATTGGTTTGTTTGTATATTTTAAAATATACAAGTTTTATATAAATAAGAATTCATTTAATAAAGTATTAAAACAAATTAAGTCTCAATTTAATAATAATAAAAATATTGTGTGAATTGAATCAACATATTTGGACTGGATAATGGACTTATTGTTCGCAAAAATAAAATTATATTAAATCCATTATATTCAGGCATTCCCATAATTCAAATAGTTCCATTGCGTCAGACCCATACACATTTTGTAATTAACGACCTTAACAGATGGTCGCCGGATAAAATGATATATAAAAAAGGTATTTTTTAAAAGCCTTCTTTTTGTTTCTTTCGGAAAGTTGCAATTTGTCAAGGGCTGTTGGACACCATAACGTTTAAGAGAGATAAAAATGATTAAACAAAACAATGTTAAACTGAAATATTTATGGATATAAAATTAAGGGTCTACCATTACTTCTATATCCATAAAAGAGACAGATATATTGTCTGAAGGATACATGATGACTTATAGTATACTAGCTGTCCCGGCAGACGTTGTTCTGCCCTGAAGAAATAAAATTTAGAACCCGATTGCAGCGTCACCTACCGGGTCCAATTGTGAATCTAAACCATCCTCGAATCCACTTGAACACACACAAAAAAAATCATTCAAATCGGTCCAGCCGTTTAGGAGGAGTTCACTGTCAACACACGTACAGAAGAATTATATATATAAAGATATAGTATGACAGAAGGCGTATGCCAGAATAAGAAAGATTAAAGAAGGAGACATGTTTGTTGACCGCTAATTATTGGAACAAGTAGAACAGAATGTAGAAAGACGCCTCATTAAAACTTATATTTTTTAAGCCTTATACTAGGACCTTTTTTTTGACAAGGCTGGGGGAATGCATTTGCGCATATCCTCGGGCCCCGGGGGATGCCACCAAGGGATATGTGGGACTCTCGGCTGCTGGTGTTGCACATAAGCTTCAACGTTATAGCTTGCAAGCACACTGACCGCCAGACTACCCACTAAACCTTCCAGCGTCCCTCCGCAACCTGGCGGAAAGGGTACATTTGTTACCCACGTAGCTTGCCCATTTCTAAAAAGCTTGACTATACATAGGCCACCCTGCAATGCTATACCAAAAGAAAAGTCTTATGTTCAATTCATAGACACGCCCTTTCAGCTTAATTGATATCCATCCACCTCTCACCATATGATCCAGACTACTATAATATCAGCATATACATCTTAGTAGATGTCCTCCGAAAGATATACACTGCATATTACTCATATTAACTACTCACAGTTTTTATACAAACTACGATATAAAACTTTAAATTCGCAACTGAAATAAACATAACCATTCCCATGTATATTCCTGCACAAGAACCTTTTTCATAGGGTCTTCTATATTTAAATTACATTATAATATTGTCTTAGTGTCGGTTGTTATTAGGTATCTAAGTATCCGCTATGCGTGTATGATTGTTTTAACATTCAGATTTTTGTCCATACATCCATTAAAGCCTTATAACTTCATCAGTTCGCGAGCCAATCTCTACGAAAATGTTCGTAATAAATTAAAACAATTTTAAAATTCATATTTAAAATAAACAATTATAGAGTACAAAGTCATGAGAACATGCCCGAGGACAGGAAACATAAAAATTAAACCACATAAAAGCCCTCCTCAATACTTTGCATCGAAACAAAAAGATTTCAACACTGAGTTTTATGGTGCCATTTATATTACTTAATTCTTCTGCGAAGCATATAATGGGAGCCATTATACGTTCAGGATTGAAAGCGAAGTCAATTATTCAATATGAATGAACTCGCGATTTCATTATTATTGACAAATTAAATAGTTTTTAAATTAAATTCATAAAATATTCGGGTCGTTTTAGTATTACGCCAAAATGAAAATCAGCGTTGTGTCGGAAATTATATCTGCACAGCTGAGTGCAAACCTTGTTTGCTGAAAATGCGGCGTACAAACAATAGTACAATAGGATTTAACGCCTGATTTTATTAGGGAAGTAGTTGTCTGTTTAACTAATCAATTTTTATATACTTTCCTCATATTCAAAATGAAAAGCAGAGTGTTAACCTCGAGTGTAAGGCCTATTTAGCCACTCGAATTATTAGCGCCTTTGCTACGCTCTTGCGTCAAACGATCTCGTGCCTAAATAAGTCACTGTCACCTCTCGTGTAACAATCTATTATTTCATTTCTCATACTCAGAAAAATATTTCTCACTCGTCACTTTTATCCCTCGTGTAACAATATAATACTAATTATTACCCATGTATCCATAATAATTTATATACTTTTTATGGAATTTTGAAACAGTAATCATTATGTAACACTTATTCTTCCCAAACTACAATACCATTTTTTTCCGAAAGAAATCGTTATTAACAATAAAACGGCCTATTTATCGTATTATTAACTACCATTTATGTTAAAATATTTATTATTATAAAACAATACATACAATAATTCATTAATATGTGAAATATTAACCCAAGATTACCTTGACATATCCCTAAAGCGTCATCTCATCATCTTCGTCTTATACTCTAAAATCGACTTTTATATTTGACAAAATTTATGTAAGGAACTAAATGTTCCTGAAAATGTATCGAATCATAAAAAATAGCATACCTTCAATTTTGAATGTCTGTTATAAGAGGTGATATTCCGAAATATTTGCACCATAATACATATAAAATTAGTTGGCTTGTCATAAAGATATCTGAATTATGAATAAGAAAGGAATATTGGCATCTCTCACGAAGGTGAGACACGCACACACGATTCCTGTCATACAAAAGGTGAATCAGACAAACCACACCAAAAACGCTACGATTTTAAGATTTTTTAGAAGACGAGAAACGCTCGCATTCTTGATACATATTAGGCCAAATTAACTATTTTAGAGAAATTCATTTCGCAACTTCAGTATATCTACATAAAAATTTGTATTTTTATAGCAGTATTTAAAATTGAATGTTTTATTCATGATAGTTAAATATGTTTTTAATGCAGTTAACGTATAAAGTTCTTCAAAAGGCACTCTCATAGAATTGCATATAAGTATGTCTATTGCTTACCTTTTCAAGAATAAACAGATTTTAATGAACTTTTACGAGCAAGCTGTATCTAGGGGAAAGACATAGGCTACCTTTTTGTCTCAAACAACAATCTCGAAAGATTGAAACAGGCGGCCAAAATTTGAATGGGCAATCTATATTTCCTAAAGCGGTATGAACATTCATATTAAGCGTTGGTAGGAAATAAACCATTTAAAGTTACAGTTGCATTTTTACTTCACTCAGAAAGCAGAAATATAATGCGGACGAAGTCGCAGATTTCAAAGAAAAGAAAGAAAATATTTAATACTAAAATGCTACACACCCAAAACAACAAAAGACGTATAACAAAAAACATATTTAAAACAAAGAAAAACGTAGGTATTCCAGAATTTATGAAATGAAGTCGGCAGTCAGTGTTTTGCTGTGCCGAAACATAATCCGATACAGCATTGATTTTTAGTACCTCCTTCTTACAAAAATAAATATTCATATTTTAAATACAGGTGAAGATTTTGTGGTCCGTCTGTACTGTTACACCGTGAACTTTCATGATGTCTTCGCGTGGCTGTAATTTGACTGTTGACAGATTTACAATCGCCATACTTTAACCCATAAGAAACGAATCGTGGTCGACGTCAGGCCATAGAGTTACTAGATGGGCTGTGAATTTTACGAGAAGCGTGACTTTCGTAAGAGAGTTATCGATTATATTGAGAGATATGCTCTGGAAAATTATTACCCATTTATATAAATATATGATTACCGTATATAGGAAATGTTATATTCTAAGGGTCTTATTCATATGAGTTAGAGTAAGTTTTTAAGCTTGTTTAAGAACCTTAAAGAAGCTTACAAACTTAGTCGATATGAATAAGACCGTAAACATTTACTGCTACAGCCAGATTGGGATAATGATTTAGTTACCTTATTTGACGGCGATAGTATCTTCGTTTGCTCCTTTACTTATAATTATGTAATCCAAAGCACTTCGTTGTGAAGTAAATAATAAGTTGCAAATTTTTAATCATCAGATAAAAGTTATTAGTTATTGTTAGTTTAACTGTTTTAATCACGCAACAGTAAATTAAAAAAAATCCTGTTGTAATTTATTTTATGAAAACTTTATTAGTAAGTTATAATTACTTTTTAAGTTAATTGTGCGTTAAACTCCCCGAGTGCGACAGTTCAGAGTTTAGAGTTAACCCTTTGATTTCAGGTCTTATTTGTTGACCGCTGCTGTACTTGGACATAATACATATATGTATAACATATACATATTAAATAATATCAATATCTGTTATTGTGGAATCCATGTTCCAATGCTCCGCAAATATTGTGGAATTGATAAATGACCTAATGTCGGAAGTTACTTCGGTGGACCTGGTGCCCACCTCTCGACACACCTTAGCCACTCACACCCATATTGCCCCTCGCCAATTTTATACGGCATTTTTAGGGACCCATGCTGGGAGTGGCGAGTCACCGTCTGCCCATTCTATCCATGTTCCCCGAACCCATAGACCCAAATCCCTAGTTCCACTAACAGTTCATCCCAATAGCCCGGTACCTTTTGTGCTAATTTCCTACAATAGTCGTAGACTGTAGTCAGTGTAGACTGATCGGGGAATATGCTTGGGTGCATTACTATATGGTGTAGACAATCTCCGGTCATTGTCACGCCACATTTACATTAAATTTGTCAAGGGGCCTCTATGTGTTGGCCTTTCTATAGCCCCATACAAACCCTCCAAAAGTCCGAGCAATTTTTATGGCCCGTGATCTTCAAGGACATACATGTATAACTGTTATAAATTATGAACATTATAAATGTCGTAAAAGTCTTGTACTGCAACAGTGACCTGATTTGATACTAATTAAGTGTAAAATATGGAGAAAAGAATTGTTAATACGCTTTTATATTAGCTTCATACGTATGTTAGTATGTAACGGAATCTTTCAAGTTAAATTTAATTGACTTCCCGGTTTCCGATTGAGCTGAAATTTTGCACGTATGTGTATATCGCGTGACAATGCAATAATATGGTACCATGGATCTGATCTGATGATGGAGTCGGAAGGTGGCCATAAGAACTCCTGTACTAAACAAGATAGACCCGTCGTGTTTGAGCTCATTTTACTTGTCTTGGCTAGCGCTCTGCTGCTACATGATATGCAGGATCTCAAAAACTTGTATTTAAAAACCTTTTTAAAAAATCTTATTTATACATAATGTTCCATTTTATCATAAGAGTGTATTTCATTCTTTTTTCAAAGCTTCCACGGAGAAGGGAATTAAATCACTAAATAATCACTAAAAAATGAAAAATAAATAATAGTTTTAAAAAACTAAAAAAATACGCTTTTATAAAAAATCCAACTAAAAAATAGAAAATAAATTTTAATAAATTTGAATTAAAAATATTGTAAGAAAAAAATATTTTATTGTAAAAAAAGCGTGGGGTTCTTTTCAGGATATTTTCATAATAACCCTTCTACTCATATCTGTTCATAAAATATTTATAACTATTGATACCATGCACCCCACGCTTTTTTTACAATAAAATCATTTTTTCTTAGACTATTTTTATTTGCTAATTTATTAAAAAGTACGCTTTTGCGTATTTTTTAGTGCAATGATTTACATCTCAATCTCAATCATGTTTTATTACTCTTTCTAGTATAATGGTTTTCTATGATATATCTTTGTTGCGTTATAAATTCGTAGTGTGCCTACAAGCGTATATGTGTATATATGTGTGATTTAAATTTGTCTTTAAATATGTTTTGTAGTGTTGTTGAATATAGTTCAGCTGATGACGAGGGCTAATTAAGAAACGAGAAATGTTTATCTTCTTAATAACTACCTAATTTTAATTTCTTCATGAATGCCAAAAGTATACACAAATCTCAGATTCACGAATATTTTATATTTTTAAGTTTCAAACTTATTATGTAAAGGTATTTATTATAAAAGAATTTATTCAATAGTTGGATTTTTGAAAAATGTTTTAATATTTCATAAATAAGCCTGGATATGTGTAATCAATAATCGTACATATTATGACAAAATAAGTTTCTTGTCTGCGTGAATAAATGCGGTAGAGCTGCCAGCTGCCAGGTTGTAGAGCATTTGCCCGACTAGATGGCTTCCACACCTGGTCTAAAGTATGTAGCCATAACAACCTTGAGTTGTATTCCGGCATTAGTGACCAGGTTCCAGTCTCCTTTAAGAGAGCAGCAGCGCATTTGTAGCAACTTTGGTGTTGCAAATGTCCATAGGCGATGGTAACCGCTTTCCATCAAGTGGGCCGTCTGCCTGTCTGCTGATCTCCTGCAATTAAAAAAAATTATAACAATATAATAAAACTACGTTTTAACGGTTTTAAGCGCGGTAATTTTATTTGATTTTGGTTTTTCCGACGTTTCGGCCACTTTTCAGTGGCCGTGATCACGGAAGACACAGATGTCAAGTGTCAACGAGTATTGTTAAAGTTTTATTTAGCCTACCGCCAACTTATTAATTTTAATTATTTAATTTTTAATTTTGTTTATGGTTATTATTTAATCTATGGGAGCCTAATCTAATTTACTACCGCTTCGCAACATGTTATGGCTTGAAGAGAAGAAGCGGCGCAAGAAACTCTTCAGCAAACATGCCTAGCTCTAATAATTTTATATAATATTAAAATGGGTGGAAGGAAAAATAAAAGTAATTATCAGTCAAGTTGGTTTGTGTTCCGTTGTACGCAGAAAGAGCTCACAGTGTCTTGAGGTCTGGCAGCTGGTTTTTGCTGGGTTTGGGTCTTAATAGTTTTGATAATTGGATCCCAAACAGGTGGTACTTGCCAACCATCTTCTCTATTGAAATTTGGGTGTTTTTTGATTTCAATAGCCTCACGCATGAAACTGACATGAAAGACACAAGGTCTACGAAGTCTGCGATCAGTGAACACACACTGGATAAACCCAACCACTACATCAGATTCGATAACCCACAAATCCTCGCGAAAGAGAATCGTTTCATACCTAGAATGATGCGTGAGGCTATTGAAATCAAAAAACACCCAAATTTCAATAGAGAAGATGGTTGGCAAGTACCACCTGTTTGGGATCCAATTATCAAAACTATTAAGACCTAAACCCAGCAAAAACCAGCTGCCAGACCTCAAGACACTGTGAGCTCTTTCTGCGTACAACGGAACACAAACCAACTTGACTGATAATTACTTTTATTTTTCCTTCCACCCATTTTAATATTATATAAAATTATTAGAGCTAGGCATGTTTGCTGAAGAGTTTCTTGCGCCGCTTCTTCTCTTCAAGCCATAACATGTTGCGAAGCGGTAGTAAATTAGATTAGTCTCCCATAGAGTAAATAAAAACCATAAACAAAATTAAAACTAAACAATTAAAATTAACAAGTTGGCGGTAGGCTAAATAAAACTTTAACTATACTCGTTGACACTTGACATCTTTGTCTTCCGTGATCACGGCCACTGAAAAGTGGCCGAAACGTCGGAAAAACCAAAATCAAATAAAATTACCGCGCTTAAAACCGTTAAAACGTAGTTTTATTATGTATACAAGTCGCGAAAACTTAAGAAAATATTAATTATAACAATAACCTAACATCTTTATATTTTTGGTTCACACAAAAATACTATTGGGTAACACATCGAGCTCAAGTAAGCATAGTTGAATCATGCATGTACCTATGACTTTTTAAACAGTAACACAATTCCGTATTATATTTTTCTATTACAAAATGGAAAACGTCAGCCCTAAATTCTATCTGGAAAACAAGAATTCTTAAAAATAAGACCATAAATAAAATAAGTTACCGATTACCATAATAGATTTATGTGAATAAATATTAACAATTAATAACATGAAACCACTTACACCATACGATTCATATATTCAAAATAACTAAACCCAAAAACAATATCATCATAATAAAAAGATATTTAAAATCTCTCTCATCTTTTTATAAACTGGAACCAAGAATGAACGAAAGCGTATCCGCCTCCTTTGAAAGTTTCTATTTTATCTAAGTATAAAACAAAAAGATGTTGAAGGGCGAAGTTAAAATAATATGAATTGTCCATGGTTATTCGATGTTTATTATCAGCTGATGTTAAACAATAATATAAATTAAGATTTATATACCAACAAAATTTAAAGACATGAAGAATATGCATAGATAACTAGGAACGCTATATCATCTTATTTCCTTGTTGCTTATGTTAGCATCATCAAAATAACATTCGAATATCAATATCGGGAACTGGTTTTCAAATTATCTTTATCAATTCAATAGTATTTCATCTAGCCTCTAGCTATTGCGTGTAAGGCTTGGCGCATACGGACTACACGCGACAGCCAACAACCGCCGCCGCTTCCAATTTTAGCCGCCACTAAAAGCGGAACAAGCTACATACATACGAAAACACGCGATACCTATTATTTGGTCACTTACACAAGTAATCCGTAGCCACTACTTTCATTAACCTATGGCTTACAGCATCATAAAGGAGTCTGATGCAGGAAGTTTGTACTGTAGCTGATAAACTGACGTCGTAGAAGAAAAACCTATCGATATCATTGGATAACCCCAATAATAACAAATGTATGACAGCATTTGTGTCCCTGTTTTATGAACCGTGGCGGCCAAACAAAGCAAGAAATGAATGACCAGCGGGCGGCGCAGTGTCAACAGTATACGAATTTATAGAAGGCAGTCCGCAACTTGGAGGCAGCGTTTTAAGGCTGTAAAACGTAGCCCATGTGTAGCGAGTTTTATATAAAAATGACAGATTCGTCGCTCGGATCCGCTTGACGATGTCGTAACAATAGCCATAATATATTACTAGTTTTTTTGACACGTAGATCAACAGAGTGGTGAAAGCCATGGAATTATATAACATGAGATCTAAACCGATATGACACAACGGCAAATTAAAATGATCAAGATCTCTGTAATGGGTTCACATTAAATATATGCGTATTGCTAATTAGATCAGACATATTCAATCAATATTTTATTATGTAGTTACTGCATGTAATAAAAATTATACTGTTACGAGTTACAGGGATCAAATTAAATATGCCGTTGGAATTACTATAGAATTTATTAGAACTATACAGACACGTGTAGCACCGGCACAAATATAACTGAAAACAATAAGTTCAAACGTAATGCGCGATTCAATAACATGCGCAAAGTCCGTCACTATATAGGTTATCGAATGTACACACGTCTTGTCTTGATCATGGTTCTCGCTCGACTGCCGATCTTTCCATTGGGCCATTGCTTTATACTGCACCGATACAATACGGCTGCCAGCCCGCGTAGATCGGATTTCTTAGAATCAGTTCGACACACCTGGTTAATGACTGCTATAAAAGATTACGATACACAATAGGCTGTTTTTCTAATTACAAATTTTAAACACAAAGTAAACAAAAGCAGTCCAAATGCGGAAAGGTAATAAAGTGTGTATTTTATGGTAGGCAGCTGTGCGTCCACTTTTGTCGGCGTGTAACAATACTTTACACTAGCTGTGCTTGCGACTCCGTGCGCGGGGATTCCAAATTATATATAACGATTATTTTATCTAGAGGTTATTTTGCAAAATTACTACAACATGGTATATCATTATATTTTACCTAAAGCCCAGCTATGAATGTTTATGTAACAACTTGAAAAATTATTCATTACACATACAAATTTTCATCCCCTATTTCACTCTCTTCAATAGGTACTGTTTTTTACTTTACCAGCTATCACATGGTGCTTATTGGATTAAAGATTACTCTAAGCCTTGAATATTTATAAATCTGCAAACAGTGTGTGAGGCCGCATTTATAAAAAAACAATGATTTATTACATATTACATAGGTATATAATAGTACATTATTACACAAGGGACGTTTAGGGATATTTAGGGGCAAGATGGCTTGGCGTATGAGCGTAGCGAGGGCGCTAATAGTTCGATTGTCTAAATAGGCCTTTCACCCGAGGTTAAAGCTGCCTTGCCGTACCCCTGTCCATTGAAGAGGAGCGATTCTGCGGAGCGGAGACACGAACAAATATTAACCAATAGGATTGGCTGCCTGTCCATTGACGTAATTTTTATGCAATCCTATTGGTTAATATTCTCCGTTTCTCCGCTCCGCAGCCTCGCTCCGCTTTAATCGTCAGGCAGCCTAACACTCTGCTTTTCATTTCGAATATTAGGAGAGTAAATAAGAACTCATTAGTTATAAACAAAGAACTACTTCTCTAATAAAATCAGGCGTTATATCTATGACTAAATCTGTTGAACTCATTTAATATTAACATTTCACAGATGGTACGTCAAGTCAATTTCTTTTTCTGTCGCATTCTACCAGCCAATATTTTTTGGTCACTAATGATAGTAACTATTTAGCTCATATTTATGTAAATTGAATAATAATTTTGTGAAAAGTAATGTACCTATAAGTATAAAATCATGTTTCGAAATTGTTGATATTTTTTCATTATAATTTTATGCCGCGATTTAACAGGGGCTCTATAAAAAGTTCGGACATGGCTTGCAGTTTTTATATTTCTGACAGCATGTAAAATCGTTTCCCAGGGTCAAAAAGTACTGTTTTCATACCTGTGATTAGGTAATTTCAAACGTAGTTTCCGAGTATGAGAAATTAAAAATAGTTTCAAAATTCAAGATATTTTCCAATGATTTTTGCATAGGAAAATGACCAATAATTCTCCATATATTTACATACAACTTTTACGAAACTAACAAAAAATCTTTCAGTATTTTTTTCAGCATTTTCCTAACCAAACAACGTATAACAGGGTTAGACTCGACTTGAATGACTGATGTCTGTTACATCCTGACAGCCACCATTACTCAACGTAAACTACCGTTGGCTTGACCGTCACCACAGTAGTGATGCATGTTGTCTCCAAATACGCTGGGACTAGAGATACCACAGGGTATTTACTGTGTGTCAACTTAATGCGAACATATTTACAATAAGATATACAAGTCTGGCTAGATGAATATGAAGTTGTAACGAAACTAGCCACCGGGTCAGAGTTTATAAAATTATAAATTGACACCTGTGACAATTACAAAGAGAAGTTATGAAGAGACTTTATGAAAAATATCACATAGAATTTTAATCTTAAAACATCTATGTTAGATTTATTCATATATTTAATTATGTAAATAACGCATATGAAATTATATACTATTTGATTTTAATGTACGAGTCGTTTAATTGCTTCACCGACACGTCAGTTTATGTCAGATTTTAACCGGTATCTAATGAATAGTAATATTTATATTAGAAGAAGCTAATTAAATATTATTGGCTTAACGCAATAAAATAAACATCAATTCGATACGATCCTGTAGTGTTAGTAAAACCTGCTTGTTTGTAAGAAAATAAAATATGTATGTATATTTGATTTAAGATAAATAAAATCGATCAAGCGTATACCAGTCCAAGCATATAGAAAGGTTACGTAGAGATGTCGCACATACATCTACTATATTTTCCATTTAACTAGGAATACCAACATTTAACCAAAAATATATTTTAAAAAACTACCGAATAAAAATCGTGTTCAAACTTCAAATCAGTTTTGTGCAGTGGTAGAAAAAGATAAAATTTCATCTTCGTTGTTGTTTCAATTTACCATTTCTTATGGATCAGAAATCATATACAATATAGTCGCTCCAGTTTTAAGATCCTCTCTTCATCTTGTCATCTTTCTCATATAAATTACTTCGGTACAGTACCTATGTCTCTTTCTGCCATACTCCACTATTCCAGCATACGTCTGTCACAAAACAAATTTTCATGTCATCCGTCATCACTATTCGACACTTTTTGGTCTACTTTAAGATTCGTTTTCACAGTGCGGGCTGCTGCCTAACCAGTAGACAGCTACTCCGTTTGTCTAATCGTACGCTAGTACCTCGGCTTAGCTGTCTACACAGTGCATAGTATCTGCTGCCTAGTCTTGCGAGTTATCGGGATGTCCAGTGAACGTGTTTTAATTTAAGAAACGGTAATAAGGTCTATGACATCAATATTATGTAAGAATTTGAAAACACCTATAGAAAACTCAAAAAAAAGAGAAAAAGAAAAGGGTTTGGATTAGAGATTGGATGACAAATGCTGAACGCATCCAAATGATGCGAGTGATGACCGAGTTAAAACCATGCGCGAATTGCTGCCGATCAAGAAGGAGAGTTAAAACAAAAATGTTGAAGTGACTCGGATGCATGCTACTGTCCAACTCGCACGTACGAGTTACTTGTAAGTTACATCTAAACAGTGCGAGTTAATGCCGTGCAGCTACTCGGCAGGCTGACTCGAACGATAGCTCACACTGTGTAAACTCTCTATCCAGCTCTTATATCCAGCAATTTTCCAGTTTAATATTTTCTTTGTCATATGATTTCCATTCCCCTTAATTTAAAAATATGATTTATATAAGCACCTTCACTTTCCCATTGAAAACCCAGTAAGGCCCTTCACTTATAAGATTATCGGCATTATCGGTACATATTTCGCAAACTTGGAGAATGAAGAAACATTTTGAATAGTATAATATTTCATTATTATAGGTCGATCCATTCGTTGGAGACGTGATTCGTGAATGTACAAAAAGTGGTTGAAATGAAGTAAATACGATAGCTGGTGAGCATGGAGGCCATTGGGTGTCACTTACATCGGAACCCACTGCGCTCGAATGACCACCGGTTGTGGTTTTCAATGCGGCAAAACAATCCGAAAGTAACTTAACACTGAAATTAATTTTGTTAATTTGTAAACTCGAATAATGACCAAGATCATTCAAAAATTGAATGTATTAATTTTCATATTTCAGATTAATTTAGCAAGGGTGGGTGTATCCACACACAATGAAGGGATTCGCAGAAGTGAGAAAAGTCTAGAGCTTTCGTTATTTAGCTTCTAAACCACAATATTTTTATCGAAAATACCGCATACCTCAAAAAGTTTTTAATCTTATATACAAACCGAATTCAAGTATTTTTTAAGCTCTACCTTTTTATTTTTTCAGAATTTCCGACGTCGTAGTTTAAAAGATAGAGGGATAAATAGATAAAAAAGTGGTCAAAGCGCATCGTCATGACTCCTTAAGATCTGACTAAATACCCCACACAACAACGTACATTGAAAAAAAAATTCAAACGTTGAATTTTTTTTGGTTGGTTATATAAATGGCGGCCACCTCTAATCTGCCACTGTTTAGCGATTTCATACATACAACAAAATATAGATTTACATCATATTTTTACCCGATTTCATCCATACAAACCCATCAGTATTCGACTAAAATGACTGCTACATACAAAGACAGACCAACAAAAGGACGGATGATAAGGCCGTCTCTGTTAGCTAAAATGCCTACAGAACTGTAAAAAGTATCAAAACTAAATCAATAATTTCCCCCAGATGTTAATGTAGGTACGTACGTAAAATAACAATGAATCTCTAGTAGGGATATCTATCAAACAAAATAGATCTAACTGGTACAGGAGAGCAGTCACTTCAATTATAATACTCTTCTTTATCGTCTTACAAAATACCGCAACCTCAGATTTTGTATGAGCGTACATACTTATGACATCATACAAGTAGGTAAAAGGACTAAAATAGCGCTTAATTACTTTTTCAACAATAAACAAAATAATAGTTTCTGTCATGATGTTTTAAAAGTAAGATGATAAGATGTTATTTTATACCTGTGCATTTAAATGAATATAATGTTATTTTTTCCAATTTATGAAACTAAAATATTGTAAACTAATAAATATAACAATGAAAACTTAACTTAGTTATATTGTGTTCTACCTGCTCATATAATCTAAGACTATAAAGTAGAATACTGAGCCTAAGTCACCGTCTTCTATGAATAAAACGCCCAAAAGGCTGGCTACATAACCTCTCTGAATTGCAATAATATTTGAATTTATTATAACATGATTACGCATTCCTATTGTCAATCCCAGTAGATCTGTTTCATTATACTCAGAATTCCATAACCCCATCTCCTGTCATTTAACATATTCACCAAGTGCATATCATCTGACAGTCTGCGGTTACCACGAGCCAGACACAATCAGCGCGTTGCGACTTGCCAAAGACAAAAACTCGGTGTCATATTGTATGTCATGTGAAACTCAGATCTACACGACGCTTTTGTCGCAGTGATGTTTTGTCTCTGCTCACATCCTGAATGGGTGTCGTTGACCCCCAATGAAAAGCCGATTCTAACAGCTCTTTTGTGATCTGTGAATGTACAGTACTGCGGCTAATTTATGTTCAATGTTCAATTGTACACATAATTGAATTTTGAATAAAACAACATTAAATGTTACTGCACGTCGTATAGCAACATAATGAATAAGTAGATTCGCATATTGCAATTTAAAGAACAATTGAGCAGTATGATATTTGGACTCACACATAGAATACAGACATTAAAAACCCTTATTTGGTTCAACTTTAAACAAAAATGACAAGTTTATTTATCATAATTTTAACATTAATAGATAATGATACATATTGTGCGTGGCTAGCATTGTATAAGTGTACGAGCACTAAAACTAAAATACGTTATTTTCCTAATTTTCCAAACATTTCTATTTTTGGACAAAAAAATCCACAAATAAGACAATACTATGTATAAATATATATTGTGATTATGTCATTTGGACAAAAAATATCACATTAAAAATACAGGGTAAAAAGTACTAGGCCTCTAACGCCTAAATGCAGTGATAGCGCCCGGTCAGCATAAGAACCAACTCGTTACCGTTAAGTGTTGAACCAAATAAAGCCAAATATTAAAGAAATAAAATAATGTGATCTTTAATCAATATGAAATTAATTTATCTTTGTTTTATCTAATGGCATTAATCATCTCATGTAAGTGGAACTGTAATAATTGTATTAATTTATATCATCTTTTTTTATTCAATTTGTACGCCTAATAGGCAAAGAACATGAATGTGAGCTTTTGTATCTATACATTAATATCTTTAATTTGTGACATGGTTTAAAGCATAAATAAATTGAAACCCTGTATTGTATGATACCATGAAACAAATTCTTTTGTTTTATTTCATTAATTTACTTACGTTGAATAATAATATAAAGTAACCCAATATTATTTACTAATCTCCCTTTACCCCATCAGCTTACACAACATGAAGCCTACAACACTTTATTTCTCCATTAAAACCCTACTTTATGGTTTTTATAACGGCCTTTGAACCCATATATTATCAGTTATCACAAAGTTAAGGCGGTATCTGCTACGAACATCTAAAAGCGTTCATTAAACATCGATTTTACAACATTTTAATACATTCAATTACGACGCGAGATTATAAAGGTAAGAGCGATACTCCTAAGTGCCACTTATTTTAAGTAAACCTTACACCGCCGTACGGAGGCGCACCTTACTTTTAATTAAAATTATAGTGAACGTATCATATTGTTACATTCTTAAGACCTTGACATTTATAGTGCCTCTAAAAGTTACAATTTAAGCCACTCAACTTATACATACATGATGTATAAAAGAAAATGTGTGGGAGTTTTTAGCGGTAACTTAGGGTGCTGTTTTCTGAAGAGGTTTATTATTAAATTTGTGTATTGTATATTAGAGTATCATCCCTTAAAATGAACAATAGTCTATTTGTAGAATTTATTTCATTTCAAGGTTTAATTTTTGGGTTTTTAAAATATTTTTATCAAACACACATGTAAAGACAAAAGAAACACTTTGGCCTATGGTTCTACAATACTGTTTGTTTATAATATGAACTTTTTCGAATTGTAAGAACTGCCGCATTGACCTCAGTCAAAGTCCAAAGATATACAATTTGTAATATAATAATGCTTATGTTCCATGGATCCCGATTTATTATTTTAAAATTTAAATATTCGTGAACACTTGAAACTGCCGCCATGGCCGAAACGCCGGAATAATAAAAATCAAATAAATTACCGCGCTTAAAACCGTTAAAACGTAGTTTTATCGTGTATACAAGTCGCGAAAACTTAAGAAAATGTTACTTAAAACTGGTTAAGTATACCCGTACAAACCTTGCAAAACCAAATTTAAAAATATCGGTAAGTGTGTGGCAGTTCACGTCCATGGAAGTATTCCATAGACTATCTCGTAGACTTCCATCTACTGTAATCGTCTTTTGAATCTTTTTTTTCCCTTGTCCCAATAATTTGCGCTCAGCACAATATGTTTTTTCTTCCATACTCCTCTATTCTGGTATATGTCCACTGTCACATCACAAATCATCACGTCACCCTCTCCACACAATCCATCCATCTCTTTTTGATCTGGATTTACACCTGTATCCATCGATCTTCCAGTTTAACATACGTTTTGTTACTGACTTTCATCCTTCTTCCATACATGCCTATACCTTAGTACCATAGCTTAGTCTTCTTCCTTTCATATTTTTTAGTCAGGGTTGCAGCTTTCAAAGATCATCTACTTTTTTTATTTTATTTTTTATTGAGATTTTTCGTCACCAGTGACGATATCAGCCTCATAGGTGATGGCAAATTTACATATTTTTAATATATTAAATAAACTTAGTAATTTTAAACTTAACTACAACTATCTCTATTTTTAAATATTTTAATCAGGAACTTAAATAATAATCCAGCCTCCTTGCTCAAAGGGTTGCTTAGAATAATATTTATTCCTCCACTATGCAGTGACGAGTCTGGCAAGAGTGTCCTTCTAATTAGTTGGGTTTGGCCACATTCCAGAACCTTATGTACTTATTTCTCACCTTATCCATTCTTATAAAACCATATATCTATCTCAAAATTCTCATCTCAGCTGAGTGGAGACGTTTTAAAAGTTACTAAATTATAAGTAAAGTATTTATCTTTTAACATTTTGGCATTATTTGTATGGACTTTACGTCAGATTTTAACCAGTATTAAATTAATGAACAATAAGTTATAACCCGGCATAAATGATGACGCATTTTATACAAGAGGATCTTTTACGTATAAACAAAAGGAAGTGAATAGTATCAGAGAAGTTGAGACTGAATAGATCAAAGCGAAATTGAGGGCACATCGCGGAGGCGTTTCCGCGCTCCCATACTTCCTACGAGCAATAAATTACCATTCAAAGCCTCGAATCAGCCACTTATACAACGCAAAATGCATTAAATCCACCTTATAAGGCTAATGATGCACTAATGTCTATGTAAATACAAAATGATACACATTAAAACTGTCTAAATAATTGTTTGAATAATTTAGCAATATGGCAGTGTGATTGATTTTCGGCTGTTGTTTTCTTCTATTTTCAAATTAAATAATAACTGTTTCTCGTCCATTTTAAAACAAAAAAATATCTTTTATTAAAATGTAGATACGACTACCAATTAAAATTAAAAACACGGTAAAGCCGATATAAGACGAATCATTTGTATATTTCAATTTAGATGAGTAAACCAAAGTGACCAATATAAATTAAAACTTAAATCATTCAATGTCATTTAACACCTTCATGTCCTTCGATTGCTGCGCTTTTTATAAATCAATCTTTTGGTTCGGTTCCCTTGAAACTAGAGTAAAACTTACGTTATCGAGCAGACGCCCTGTTATATAGAGGAATTTTGCGTGAAGAATGTTATAATTTATGTAATTTTAAATTGACTTGTACATGTTATATTGCATATTGGTTCTACATAAATGCCTTATGACATTACTATATCTATCAGAATTTTCCATGCAATTTGACCAAAACAATCTACGAACTCATATCCTGCACAAACTATGGCGTTTTCAGACAGTATTCTACCTACATATTTCCAGATTCTAAAATGCATTTACACTCAATTTAATTATGATTCTTACAGAGGTTTCACCTCAGTAGTTAATCGTCTTCCCTAGTTCTTACAATTAATCGCGTAATGCCGATTTGTACATACTTTATTAAAAAAATATTTTTCATTTCTTATATTCTGAAAGTACGTTTGGAGTTGCCTAATCACCGGGATGAAAAAAATACTTTTCGTCGCTGAGAAACGATTTTCCCTGCTGTCAAAAACTATGCGAATCAAAGATACGTGCGACTCACGTCCCAACTTTTTTACAGCCACTGTTAAATTGTGGCACAAATTGTAATAAAAAAATATCAACAATTTTGTAACATTTATTCTTATAAATTACTTTTCACTAAATTTTTATTTAATTTACATGAATTTGAGCTAAATATATACTATCATCTGTGATAAAAAATACTAGCTAGTAGAATGCCACAGATAAAGAAATTTACTTGACGTTTCATTTGACGTATAAAATGAGTTCATCAGATTTAGATGTGGATTTAACGCCTGATTTCGCAGAGAAGTAGCAGTTTGTTTAACTAATCAGTTTTTACTTATTTTCCTCATATTCAAAACGAAAAGCAGAGTGTTAACCTCGGGTGAAAGACACTCGAACTATTAGCGCCCTCGCAACTCTTATGCGCCAAACCATCTCATACTTAAATAGATCACTTTCAACTCTCGTGTAACAATCTACTATTGTTTACTCTGATTAAACTCATCTAATTTGGCATTAGTGTGGATAATAGACATTTCTTTTCGATCTATTTTATAATAATTTAAAAATAATTTTATAATACTTGTCAGAAATAATTTATTATACGTACGCCCTATATGTAAAGGTATACCGAACTGTTATAAGACAAGCATAGCGCTGTACGATGTCACAAACAGATAAATTTCATTTATTTTTATTATACTGAGAAGATATTTTACAACATTTGTAAGTGTTAGTCAACCGAACTAAAGAATCCAATTCGCAATGACAAAGAAATCAGATTACAAAACCGATGAGCGGAGTAGAGCGGACTTTCGACCGCCTGTACGTTCAGAGTACGTGCTTGAACGTCACTATGGCGTTCTTATACATCTATTTATTATGAAATTTGTCGAACAGTTCCTCTCATTCTACCGTTTTGTTACGGCGAACGGTTTGGTAGGCGCGTGCCGCGAAATTGATTGCGCGTGTCCTCACGTTCATGACAAATTGCTATTCCATTGCCTCTTTATTCTATACGTGAAAGATAGCTGGCCCCACTGGCGGATTTATAAACCTCCCATTTCTAAGCATCAATGCTTTCAAGTCATCGTTACGCCTTCTACCTTATATACCTATAATATATTTGTTATGTCATAAGTTATTAATAGCTACATGTAGATGATATAGAATATATAAATATGTATGTATGCAGATCTGACTATGTTAATAAACGATACAACGCCAGCAAGTACAGTATAAATAAACTAAGATTGTGTATTATTAATGTTACTTAAAGACTGGTCTCAATTAAAAAGTAGTGCGAAATTTTTACTTTCTACCAAAGGGTTAGTTGGTGAGTCCAGGCTTTTCGACCCACATATACCTACAAACCTCTCTTGATTATATTTATAAATAAACTTAATGATAACTCTTAGTAAGCAACAGATAACTGCGCAATAAACGTTTTCCCATACAAAATCATGTTTCTAATTCTGCTATTACAATATCGTCTGTATTATCCACCACTGGCTGTTTTTCATGCAAAAACAACCATCCTGACGATATTGAAATAACAGAACTAGGGCCCAAGTATAGCGCAGTTCTCGGGCAGTTAATCAAGAGTCATAGATAATACTTATACTCTTTGTAGTCATGAGACTGCAAGCAGAAAATAGAACTTACCAGATGTAGATATAAAAAAAAAAATATTTCAAGAAGTTTATTCTAGACGTCAAGAAATTGCTATATGATTTCATTTGTTGTATCATTTGTTAAAATTTCGTATATCAGGTCGCAAACTGCACAACGTCTGTAGCAATTCCCTTGACATCAACCGAAGGCACTAATCGCGGTCAAACGTGCACGAAAGCACGCGTCAATGGATCGATGACTTAGGAAAATCAGATCGCTATACACGATTACGTTTGAACATAATTTGTAATTTTATACAGTCCTTGACTTTCAAAGCTAGTTAGCTAGTCAAACAACATTCTGATAATCAATCAAAAGACTGGTCTTGATATTTTTTTATTGATTTTGATGTTTGTATTGTTACGAATTTGTAGGAGATTTGTAGAATGTTAATTAGAAAATGCCGTTGGTATTATCACAAAGTTTATTAGAAGTACACACAAGTAATTCACAGTTCTTACAAGTATAACCGAATATAACAAACTCAAACTGTAGGGAAGAAAATCGTTATCACATAATTCGCGCAAAGTCGTCGTTATAAGATACTCGCTCCGAAAGTGCACTAGATAACGCTTCATTTGCAGTCAGAACACGACTGGCGCATTTCCCGACTTATCGACCCTCTCCGATTGCAAATTAGACATGCCCTCCTAGCAATATGCTCACTATTGCTATGAATTATTAAATTGTCGGCTCAATGGCTTCGAAGAATTTGCATGAAATAGTTTACAAAGGAATAAGGTTTTATGACCTCTTGCTGCGGCGTAAACAAAGAGATTAAAAAGGGTAATATCATACCTGCAAAGGTTTAGTTGCATTGGCTCGTAACATTATTATATATAACATAACGACACCCCGCCGCGAATAATCCGGTAATAGGAAAATTGATTATGCAGAAACAACCAAACGAATTTTTTATAAAAACTCCAAAATAAAATAGGTGCTGACCAATATTTATACTCAAATGAAAGCAATTTTTTTCTGGTATCTTTTTATTTTATTAATAATTATTTTGTGATAGAAGTTTTTTACAAAAGATTATAACTGTATAATTCAAAAAAATCCCGTAAGAGCATACTGGACTATTCGCGGGGGGCGTCGATACTATCTCACCTATTTCTTATAGCAATAGGCAGAGAATAGAAAAAAATGCACCCCTAGTTCCAAATGAGAAGCCAATGACACTACTGGGATTTATTGTACGAATAATTGTGAATGTGATGATAATAATATTTATAGTTATATTCTAATAATTATATTTAAAAATACAGAGAACAACAACAACATACTTATTATTCGATGAATACTTACGGTAATCGGTAGAAAAAGAAAAGTAGATAATCTTATTACAAAGGATGGAAAGTGGCGTCCGAATAAGTCGGGCCTTCTGGGAACCCTATTAACTCCTGTAATCAGGTCAATAAAAGTCAATTCCATGACTGCAATACAAAATTATTGACCCAATTGAGTTTTTGCAACCGTATATCCGCTTTACAATGGGAACCCTTTTCATCTTATATAAATCAACCAAGTGCGTATCCATTGACGCCCAGTTACTGGTTTTGTCCTATTTTTTTAAATTAGTACTTTCGAAATTAAATATGACTTTTTTCTTCATTTTTATTTTTTTACTTTATAAATAATAAACTATATATTCTAAACGATAAAAAAAAAACAAGAATAAGTGACTACATTTGGTCTCACGAATAGACAGACAACAGGCCATTAGAGGAGTAGTTGGTATACCCACCACGTTGGCCCAAATCGGATTTTCGTGTTTCACAGATCAGTAATGTTGTGGTGCAGTTTTTCCCAAAATCTTTTCCCTCTCCAACACTTGGTGATATTAACAATATTCACAATAAATATATCAAAAACCTGCCTAAGTGATGCAAGTTTTCCAACAAAGATTCGCACTTCGGGACGTCTTAAGGACGAGTCGACAATCATCAGATAAAACTTGTCAATCAAATAAATTATAACCTGACTAGATTCAAAGATGAAACTATTCAACCGTCTTATTCATGCAACTGTTATTTTTAATTTTCCCATGCTGTATTTTATTCTTAGGAATAACTTTTATCTAGTGATTGGAAAATCGGCCCTTACAGAACTTATAATACTTATAGGTATAACACACCTACAAATAAAAAAGATATTTAAACATAAACATTTAATTCATATATTTGTGGAATATATTTTATGAATTATAACAGGTGATTTTATTATCTAAAATGTAAAATGATAATATTACAAGCATTATAGCATATTACATACAAATCGCATAAAGGATTACTTACACCAGAAGGCCTCTTAGTGGTTTCATTACACAACCACCCAAGGAAGCCGTATTTGAAGCCCCGCTTTGTTTTCTTATTAGCATATACGTCTGCGGTGAGTTTAACCCTACATTCATTTATAATATTACAACAAATCCATACTAATATAATAAATATGTAAGTAACACAAAGTATATTTTTAATTATATTAATCAGAAGACAAACACATACATTGTATATCTGCACGCTAAGAAAGCTTGTGATATCAGTAATATACAAGCAGAATGACGAGGCCAAATACCTGTGGCCCTGGCATAAAGTTTAGTTTAGTGTGTATACCCGACTCAAGTAGCAACAGTCCTCTATTGGGAATGCTAGTACCACCCCAACGTGGCGAATCCCACACGTCCGCACTGCGTTTCCCGCGAAGTGGCTTGTCCTAAATTGGATTTCCTTGCGTTGAGCAACGGGCAAACTTAAAAAGATGGGTATATTCCCCATCTTTTTAAGTTGAGATTTGTACGTTCCAGTGAGCTAAGTGGGCAAAGACCACTTAATGACAGATACTGTGCATTGTTTCTTAACTTTTCACATGACTAAATAAAAAAATGGCTGAACGAATCTTAATGAAAGACAAGGAGATAGATTACTTTGTTAAACCTCTTGTTACTTCAAAATACATTTTACAAAGACCACACATAGATATATATACATAATAATAACGAAGTTAAGATATTATGTTGCTGGGAAATTTGTGACACCGCTTCTTCTCCTCTAACAGTAACTAAAATTGATTTGGAATCTGTGGTATACTTATTACTTTCAATAAGTAATCTGCCGGATTCCATTTTAAAATAAATATATTCATTTTTATTTTCATTATATTCTAGGGAAGCGTTTATTTTGAAAATAGCTACTTTTTATTCCTTAACAATTCAACGATAAGATAGAGTACAGGGTGAGTAACTGGAATACTAAACATTCTCGTGAATATATCTGCAGTAGTCCGCAAGAACATACAAACAAGTTCTAGTGCCCGCATCAGCATTCAGCACCTTTACGAGAAAAGTTTTATGTGAATACCTAGAGCACAATCCTGGAAAAGTATTGCTTTTGTTAGACTAATATGGATTTATTTGAATTTTGGTATAAGAGTTGTTCTTTTTGTAGATATAGCTTTGCAAAAGTGGATCTAGCCAGTGTTAAGGATTTATAAACCCTCAATTTTTATCCGTCAAACATATAATTAAGCACCAAACTATCTTCAGGACCTTTAAATATTTTTTTTTTAATGTGAAAATCTTATACAATTGAGATTTAACACACACAATTACATATTAAGACATACATACATACATAACAGACGGCCTCTGTGGTTGACCGAGCTAAGCCTTTACCGGCCTACCTCATTGCAACGCAGAGGCTCCGGGTTCGATTCCTGGTATAGTAAATTTCGAAAACGTATTTTCTCCGTAATTGACTATAGTCTGGGTGTCTGGGATCGGCGCCAGAGTAGTCCGTTGTATATTACCCATATCACAAGCGTAACTTGCTTAATTTGGGGATATACAACATGTGTGTTTGTCTGCCGATTATTATTATTATTATATTCCATAAATACAATCGAAACCTTTGTTTGTTTCAGAAAAGATTTGAAGGCGCATATCTCAAAGCCATCAAGAAACGTTATGATTTTTTTAAATATTATGTTTAACAATAGCCTATAGGGCCTATACGATTATATATTTCAGTTTCATATATATTTACCACCTCTAATTTTTAGTAATTTTGCGAGTTCACTCTGTAGCGGCATATAGCATACACCGTCCTACTAATATGAAGAGTAAAGACTTCGCTCTTATTCATATTGAGTTAGATTAAGTTTGTAGGCTTCTTTAAGAACCATCAAGAAGCCTACAAACGTACTCTAAATCAACATGAATAAGACCGTTAGTAGTTTTCGAGAAAAATGACTATGGTCATTTTCCTCAAAAATTACTAAGTCATAATCTATATTGACAGAACCGATATCAAAAAAATCTATTCTAATTGTGTCAATATGGCTACAGAATCCTAATAAACCATACACTCCACATTAAGTCGCGGTAGCTCAATGACTATGCCACTTACTTGTTTTTCGAATGATGCGGGTTCAAAATCTGGTTGTAAATCCTGAACCGCTTAGCAGTTTTTATAACCTAATATGTAAATAGGTATGCTGTTACAATTACCACGCGATAACGATACAAGAAAACCCTGCACATTGAAATTACTAGGGTATATAAGCCTAAGCAAGAAGGGTGGGTATACCGTCCGTTCCCCTGAAACAGAAAAAACTGAGCCCTGCAGTAGGAACTTTATAATCTTGTTATGTACATTCTCACAAATCTTAATATATAAAATTCTGCTCATGTATCCTACACATGAACACACATTGAAGTAACTAAAGGGTTGGACCGAATTTGATTTTTTTTTGGGTGCGTTCAAGTGGATCCCCGGGAGGTGGCGCTGAAATCGGATTCTAGATATTTTTGTCTAGGACAGGACAACGTCTTCTGGGCCCGCTAGTACATTACATACATTATAACTAACAGTTATCAATATCTGTTAATAACTAACGATGTGGGAGCATTGTCGGGACATGTAAGCGATTATTCAAACGCACTCAAATCACCATCTGTCACCGGTCGACGATCGCCAGAACTAATTTGCATGGCGAACGGCTTTGCATAAGTACGAACTGTATGAAACGTAAGCCTTATTGTAGGTACACAAGCATATCGTGAACATAAATTCAACACTCATGAGAACATTTTGTTATTATGTAAATCTAAAATCCCAATAACTGACAAAAGCAACGTTGATATACAGATTGAAATATTTGACCTATATTTAATCCTCTCCCTATGGTATTTACTTTTTACCAGCTCTTATTTAACTTGCAATGGATGTATGTACGTAAGTTCGGCTGGAATCTTGCAAGTTAAATTTGACCAACTTCCCGGTTTCCGATTGAGCTGAAATTTTGCACGCATATGTATATCGCGTGACAATGCAATAATATGGTACTATGGAGCTGATCTGATGATGGAGTCGGAAGGTGGCCATAGGAACTCCTGTACTAATCAAGATAAATTCGTCGTGTTTGGGCTCGTTTTAATTATCTTGGCTAGCACTCTGCTGCTACATGATGTCCAGGATCCCAAAAGCTTGTATTTAAAAATCTTTTTAAAAAAGCTTATTTTAAATTTAAGTTCTCACTTTCAGACGTCCCTTTAAATATACGAATAAATAATTTCGCAAATTTAAATCTACATTTTGTAGATAGTAGACGCACAAGATTTCTATATTGAGTCAAATTTCATATTTCTAGCCTTAGTAATTCTAAGATATTCGGCTGTGATACACAGTCAGACAGATGGTCTTCGTAGATATCTCTTTTTAAACCGATTTTAAAAAGAAGGAAGTTCTCAATTCGAATGTATATTTTTTTGGGTATGTTCGTTACTCGACTTCTCTGTCAATTGTGGACCGATTTTCAAATTAATAAAACTACGTTTTAACGGTTTTAAGCGCGGTAATTTTATTTGATTTTGGTTTTTCCGACGTTTCGGCCACTTTTCAGTGGCCGTGATCACGGAAGACAAAGATGTCAAGTGTCAACGAGTATTGTTAAAGTTTTATTTAGCCTACCGCCAACTTATTAATTTTAATTATTTAATTTTTAATTTTGTTTATGGTTATTATTTAATCTATGGGAGCCTAATCTAATTTACTACCGCTTCGCAACATGTTATGGCTTGAAGAGAAGAAGCGGCGCAAAAAACTCTTCAGCAAATATGCCTAGCTCTAATAATTTTATATAATATTAAAATGGGTGGAAGGAAAAATAAAAGTAATTATCAGTCAAGTTGGTTTGTGTTCCGTTGTACGCAGAAAGAGCTCACGGTGTCTTGAGGTCTGGCAGCTGGTTTTTGCTGGGTTTGGGTCTTAATAGTTTTGATAATTGGATCCCAAACAGGTGGTACTTGCCAACCATCTTCTCTATTGAAATTTGGGTGTTTTTTGATTTCAATAGCCTCACGCATCATTCTAGGTATGAAACGATTCTCTTTCGCGAGGATTTGTGGGTTATCGAATCTGATGTAGTGGTTGGGTTTATCCAGCGTGTGTTCACTGATCGCAGACTTCGTAGACCTTGTGTGTTTCATGTCAGCAATGTGTTCTTTTACTCGTGTTTTTATGCTCCTCTTTGTTTGCCCAATGTATGACAATCCACACTCACAATCAAGCTTGTAAACCCCTGCATCCTGGAGTGGGATATTGCATTTCACAGGTCTCAGAAATTGGGTAATCTTTTTCTGCGGCTTGAAATATGTTTTGATTGAAGCTCGCCTGAGGATGTGACCAATTCTGTCTGTGACCCCCTTGATGTAGGGTAGGGTAGCAGGGCACCGCTCAACTGAAGGTGGTTTGGTACAAGGAACGCGCAAAAAAATATACCTGAGCTCCATTGTGAAGCAATTGTTGATGTGCACGGAAACGCGACCACTAATCATATGTCACTGTCGGTGGTTAACCTGTCAAAACAAACATTCGATAAAAACACCGTTTCGGTATTAGAAAAAGGCCTTAATTACGCAATAACCCCGCGAAAAATACCTTTTGAAAACATAATCTGCAACGTAGAGGAATGTCTGGTAAGGAACAGCATGCAGAAAGAGGATGCGGAAGCTATACGACAAGATATCTCATCGGTTTTACGCCGTAGTCGTCTACCCAAACCGAATCTCACTCGTGCTGAATATATTGCCTTAAAAAACATTCGCAATAAACCAGAAATAACCGTGCTCCGTGCAGATAAAGGTAACGCGACTGTCGTCATGGATACGTCTGATTACAATAGTAAAATACAAGATCTTTTATCGGACGAAAGCACTTATAAAAAGGTCAAAACTGACCCCACGGATAAAGTAACCAAACAAACAATCGCGGTTATGAAAAAACACTCCGAAAAATTAAGCTTAGACGTATCCGCACTCACACCATCTTGCGCCAAAGCGCCTAAACTGTATGGGTTACCTAAACTTCACAAAAACAACATCCCCTTGCGCCCTATAGTTAGCCAGCTTGACTCACCAACATACAGACTGGCACAACATCTCGCGAAGACACTCAACAATCTCCGCGGCAACACACCCTACCATGTCAAGGATTCCTTCGACTTCATCAGCGCAATTGAAAATTTGACATTGGCTGAGGATGAAGTACTAGTCAGTTTTGATGTCCAGTCCTTATTTACCAGTTTACCAGTGGAAGACTGCATTGCGATTGTCAAAAGGAAGCTAATAGATAATAACATGCCTGAGGAATATGCAGATCTACTAAAACATTGCCTCACATCTGGCTATTTCGTGTGGGACTACGGCTTCTACGACCAAATCAACGGTGTAGCCATGGGCTCACCGGTGTCTCCTGTCGTAGCTGACATTTTTATGGAAGACTTCGAGCAGAAGGCACTGGATACCGCTCCGGCTAAGCCGAAGATGTATAAAAGGTACGTAGACGATACTTTTGCCGTCCTCCCAAACGATAAAGTCTCTGCATTTCTAGATCATCTCAATTCCATTAGCAGTAATATTAAATTTAGTATGGAACTAGAGGCAAATAATAAATTAGCTTTTCTGGATGTGCTCATCCTAAGGAACCCTGACAATACTCTTGGTCATACGGTGTATAGGAAACCTACCCATACAGATAAATACCTTAATGGTTCGTCTCACCACCATCCTAGTCAGTTAGCTACCGTGGGCAAATCTTTGTTTCAGAGAGCACGGAAAATTTGTGACGAGAACCACATAGCTGGAGAGCTTCAGCATGTCAAGCGAGTTCTACAACGCAATCAGCTGAAGACTCCACACCAACGTCACAAAGGCCCCAAACCACCTTCAGTTGAGCGGTGCCCTGCTACCCTACCCTACATCAAGGGGGTCACAGACAGAATTGGTCACATCCTCAGGCGAGCTTCAATCAAAACATATTTCAAGCCGCAGAAAAAGATTACCCAATTTCTGAGACCTGTGAAATGCAATATCCCACTCCAGGATGCAGGGGTTTACAAGCTTGATTGTGAGTGTGGATTGTCATACATTGGGCAAACAAAGAGGAGCATAAAAACACGAGTAAAAGAACACATTGCTGACATGAAACACACAAGGTCTACGAAGTCTGCGATCAGTGAACACACGCTGGATAAACCCAACCACTACATCAGATTCGATAACCCACAAATCCTCGCGAAAGAGAATCGTTTCATACCTAGAATGATGCGTGAGGCTATTGAAATCAAAAAACACCCAAATTTCAATAGAGAAGATGGTTGGCAAGTACCACCTGTTTGGGATCCAATTATCAAAACTATTAAGACCCAAACCCAGCAAAAACCAGCTGCCAGACCTCAAGACACTGTGAGCTCTTTCTGCGTACAACGGAACACAAACCAACTTGACTGATAATTACTTTTATTTTTCCTTCCACCCATTTTAATATTATATAAAATTATTAGAGCTAGGCATGTTTGCTGAAGAGTTTCTTGCGCCGCTTCTTCTCTTCAAGCCATAACATGTTGCGAAGCGGTAGTAAATTAGATTAGGCTCCCATAGATTAAATAATAACCATAAACAAAATTAAATAATTAAAATTAATAAGTTGGCGGTAGGCTAAATAAAACTTTAACAATACTCGTTGACACTTGACATCTTTGTCTTCCGTGATCACGGCCACTGAAAAGTGGCCGAAACGTCGGAAAAACCAAAATCAAATAAAATTACCGCGCTTAAAACCGTTAAAACGTAGTTTTATTATGTATACAAGTCGCGAAAACTTAAGAAAATATTACGATTTTCAAATTGTTTTTTTTTACTCCCGAAATGTCCGATAGTCACCAAGTCAGGATCTGATTTGTGGGTCGCAAGTAAATCGACAGCAACCCTTATTGACGAGCATGTACACCGAAAAGTGAGGTGGCATATTTGTATACGCGTGCCAGTTGTATAATTTCTACAGGTGTTTAATATATTATCTTGAAAGCTATTGAAGTATTTGCGCAACTAAAAAGAAAAAAATATTTTTTACTAGCTGACCCGGCAAACTTCGTACCGCCTCAGAATCAATAAATAAAAAGCTGAATGATAATTGCAGAATGTTTCAACTTTAGTAAAAAATGTGGTCAAAACTTAACCGGAACGAACATCAAACGTTTGACATTCAAAACTAAAAAAATGAAAAAAATCTTCACATTTAAATTTAATTTAATTTCTGAACGACTTTAAATTTAATTGATTTATAAACGACGGGCCGAACATCAAATGTTACACATGACAGGTAGGAATAGTTTCTAAAGGAAAGGGAAATTGTTGTTTTTACTATATTCCAAGCATTTTTTTCTTATTTATTCACCTTTTAAACATCCCCTGTACTTCCACAAATAATAGCCAAATCAGTCCAGCCGTTCTTGAGTTTTAGCGAGACTAACGAACAGCAATTAATTTTATTTAAAAAAAAACAACATAAAAATTACTATATTTTATCAATTTGTTGGTTTTTTTAATGTTTTACTTGACACCGACTTAAAGGTGTTCTACTTAAATATTTATTTTTTGGTTTTTAGTGTGAAGTCGGTTTTGTTTTTGTTAAAAAAATATTTACCTTTGAGTATCGAAATCCTATAAACTGCCAAGAATAGAATGCTGCTAAATCAAGATTCAAATCCGCGTCTTTTGAGACGAGACTGCGCTGGCCACTAAATTACCACGATATAAAAATTTAAAATTGAAAACATACTTTGAATCATTTCAGTGTTCATCAAAAAATTCACATTGAAGACAGTGTGTAATTTGAAACTAACAAAACTAGTCACAAAAATTACTACAGTAGGCAAAAAACAAGTTGGACTTACAAGATATCCTTGAAATGCTGGCTAATTATATCTATTTTCGTCTGACCAAATAGCTAATGGTTCAAAAAAATTGTGTGCGACAATCAGCAAGGTTAACAAGCGGAGTGTAGTATTGTTGTGCAAATTTTGTACGCGCTATTTCATTCTCAGTTTAACATGTAGTTGAATCAGTATGCCATTACTATTACTTCTATTTATAATACTCCTATAATCCTTTAGGCACTGCAAATATCAAAAAATTTAACTTGTTGTGGACTTCAATCTATCTATAATATTATAAAAGTCTAAAAATGTCATGTCCGAACATTGGAGCTATTAAAAAAACAACTAGTATAAACTATATAAACGATGGAGAACACGATGCATTATTTTAGATTTATTGTCTGTTTGTTCGGGATTCACGTAAAAACTACGGAGCCAATTTCGATGCAGTTTTCATTAATCGACAGCAAATTCTCAGGCTTAAAATCTGAGAGCTGGATCTCCGGCTACCTCGGGTCTCATCACCTCGAGATGAGAGGGGAAGTACGGATCGGCAGGCGATAACAAGTACACCTTACCGCTTAGAGATAACAGAGTAGTTCCGGACTCCCGATAATTTCTTATCCCTGCAGGAACGGAGAAAGAATACAACTTCCAACGGCCGGGTGGCCTGTCGTGAGAGGCAAAAAAAACCCACAGCCAGGTGATAGGGTATTTGCCCGACTGGCTACCACCTCTGGTCTAGAGTATGCCGCCGGCATGTGTTCCGGCATTAGTGACTAGGTTCTAGTCTCCCTTAGGAGAGCAGCAGCGCATTTGTAGCACCTTTGGTGTTGCAAATGTCCATAGGCGACGGTAACCGCTTTCCATCAAGTGGGCCGTCTGCCTGTTTACTGAACTCCCGCAATAAAAAAAATAAAAAAAATTCTCTCGGCCCTTACTACTTGCTTACCTTATTTCCTACTTTAACATCCCGGTGCAGTTATCATCCGGTACTTATACGTCATAGCTTGGGAACTAGACACGAAACCGATGCAAACTATCTTAAAATTGTTTGAATACAATCGATTTCCGAATCCCATATCTATATTTCGCTGGAGTAAATGATTATTTCTGTAAATTTTCTGTAGTGTACATATTAAGACGATGTTGAAAAATTGATTATTAACATCAAATATTCTAGTCACAGGTCTAGCTATTAATTTAAAACTACATTATTCTAATATGGGCTGTAGTCAAACTGCTAACGCATGAACGCAATTTGTTCTAAGCCCATTATTCCTATCCAAATATATTATTTCATCTGGCAATCATACTCATAATTAAGTTTCGTTGACGAGTCAAATATTTATTGTATTTTATGCCAACACTGAGCTAAGTCACATACGTTCTCAAAATAAATAATCTAATTACACACAACTCTTGTTTGCCATTTTCTAATTTACATAAGCAAAATAATGGCGTCGTCGTGTTTCACATTACTATATCTATAATATTATGAAATTCTAAACATGCCCTGTCTGTACATTGAAGCTATTTAAAAAACTGTAATACATTATATAAACGATGGACAACACGATGCGATTTTTTTTTTAGATTTCTTGTCTCTTCGTCATTATGTCTGTTTGTTCGGGATTCACGTAAAAACTACTGGGCCGATTTCGATGGGATTTTTGCTGATCAACAGCTAATTCTTAGACTTAAACTCTGCGCTTTTTATCCTGGGAATCCCGCGGGATTTTTCTGGGAATAATTTAAAAGGGACAGTTTAAAAAACGAATTCCAATTTTATTTTTTTATGATCCATAGCAAATTCAATGTACTAAAATGTATGACATTTATTATTTTATTTTTATCCGGGAATCCCCCGGGAATTTTCCCGGGAGCAGTTTAAAGTTGTACGGATGCATAAAAATTAGCTTATTCCGACACACACAGTTTTCACTGAAAGGATAGCTTACATTATTTTTTAAATACTGCGATACTTTGTGTCTTGGGAATCCCGCAAGAATTTCAAGGCAAGCGTGGACGAAGTCACGGCATATCCTAGTATTGCATATAAACGTTTTTGCTTTAAAACTGCTTGACTGAACAATGTTAAATATGCTTTGTACTAACATGTTTTAGTTTAAACGAATTACTATTGTTGTTGTCTTTGTTGTATACTGTTTTTATTTTAGCTACTTTTAACTGAATTAGAAATAAATATTATAAACTTATTTTCAGCGTTCGTGTCTGTGATTTCAGAAGGTCGGTTCACAGATCAGTTATTCCGATGTGAAGGCTTCATCGTGATGTTTTCTTTCACCATTAGCACGTACTAATTATAACAATATTATATCGCCCCTTTGCATCAATAACGTGATAAATCCGACAAATCATAATATTTTTATTTGAGACTTTAAATCGCCGTTTCAAATTTTATTTTCTTAAAAACGTGGTTGGTGGTATCTTTTATAAAAAATTGTGACAGTAAAAAACAGTTGTGCGTTTCGGCACATTTAGTTTATCAAAGTTAAAGAATACTCCTCTAAAATTTTAATTTTCAAAATAACACATTATTGAAGCAGAGACTATATAATTTAGGTTATAAAAAAATATGCTCTATCTGGCTAGGATTCGAATCGACGTCGATGAAATGACACGCGGATGCGAAAGCGACTAAGCTACACGACGTAGGTTGTTTTGAGAGTCTTGTTGCGTTGTGTATTCACAAGTGAAATAGCGCAACATATAAGTCTATATTAGAGAAGTAAGGACTTTTAAAGTACACAAGACCGGCGTTCAAGATAATAGAATGTCACAACTTGTACGCGACGCTCGTTCATATTATGAATGAGATACTAAACTCGCTACTACACACTTTCCATATAAGTTACTGTTCCCCTTTATTGGATATTCAAGCTATTTTGATTCTTACTAACAATGAAGATTCAAAGAGCAGTGCTCTTTGAAACTATTTTAAAGAATATCAGCACATCAGATTTTAATATTCTTACTTGTACGATATTTTACACACCATATTTGTTTGTGAACTCTCAATACTTATGGTTAGGTCATCTATATTTTTAATACAACATTTTTTACTTGACTTAGTTAAAACCTTACAAAACTCAGGTTATAGATTAGGCCAAGTCATTAAAGGTGAGACATACTCGTACAAGCGTATATTCTATTTCCCCGAGATTTTTATCTCAATTCGTGAGCTAACCTAAATCTGTTCAAGAATGGCGATTTCTCGTTTTCCTAGGAAAAAGGTACAAGAATAGTTTTGAAAAAAATTAATAAACAATAGAATAAGTAAATTAAATACATTTTTAATAATGTCATCCAATAATTCAACTAATGCAAGAATAATGTTACAACCTACACGCCGACAAAAGAGGCCTTTGGCATTTGGACTTCTTTGGTTTACTTTGTGTTTAAAATTTGTGATTAGAAAACAGCCCATTGTGTATTATAATCTTTTATGGCAGTCATTAGCCAGGTGTGTCGGATTGATTCTAGGAAATTTGGTGCACGCGGCCGGACAGACATATTACATCTGTGCAGTATAAAGCAATGCCCCAATTGAGAGATAAGGCAGTCAAGCGATAACCACAAGCGAAGCAAGACTTGTGTACATTCGGTAATCTATTTAGTGACGGACTTTGCGCGTGTTATTGAATCATGCATTACGTTTGGACTGGTTGTGTTCAGTTATATTTTTACCTGTGTTATACGTGTCTGTATAGTTCTAATAAACTCTATAATAATTCCAACGGCATTTTAATTCGTGTCGTACAACTCGTAACAATAATATCTAAAAATAAAATTAAACTGTAAAAATAAACTATGTAGATACCTTTTTTTTTTATTGCATGAGTTCAGCAGACAGGCAGACGGCCCACATGATGTGAAGCGGTTACCATCGCCTATGGACATTTGCAACACTAAAGGCTTCAAATGCGCTGCTGCACTTTTAAGGGAGACTGGAACCTGGTCACTAGTGCCGGAACACAACTCAAGGTTGTTATGGCGGCATACTCTAAACCAGGGGTGGTAGCCATCCAGTCGGGCAAATGCCCTACCACCTGGCTGTGGGTTGTTTTGTCGCCTCTTACGACAGGCCGCCCGGCCGCAGGAAATTATATTCTTTCTCCGTTCCTGCACGGATACAAATACCTTCTGTAACTGTAGATAATTGAGGTTTTTCTTGTATTGTAGTTGTGTTGCATGACCGTACAATTTTTGTCCATTTACTTTTATGAGTATACTTACTGTTTACGAGAAAAATCAAAAATACATGGAAACTTTTAATGTTTGACCTCGAATATATGTTTTTAAGAAGTAGCTCAGTAGTAGGACGGCTGGAATATTTGGTATTTTGATCTGTATCAATCTTCAGCTCAATGCGAATTATTTCAACTTAAAATATTCTATTAAGGCTGGATACTCACCTGCTAGCCGTAAATGTAACCGAGCGGATACAATAACAGTGTTCTAATATGTACGTACGGTCGACCAAGTTCCTTCTTGATCAGTTCTCTAACATCTTGCTTTGAACTGCTCATAAAGTTTCGACATCCACGCAAACACTATCAAAGTTCATATATACACCAATCAGGACGTTTCTGAAATGTTTAAAGTAAAGGAAACAATTACTCGTTTTTAGATGCAATATGCACTTGGACGAGTGACGACGCCTTTTTTCTTTTATGTTCTGCTCTCGCTTTGTTTACAGACTTCGATTTTATTGCCTCCTTGTAAAACTCAAAACAGGTAGCAATAAAACCCCGCCCCTTAAAACTGATGCTGATCATTGCGCTGTTAGCGAAAGTTTTTGACAAGTGATTTTAGCCTTATAGGTGGTGCACCCCGCCGCTTTGGTCGATTGTACGCCGACATTGATCTTCGCTTTACCGGCTCGTTGCAAGCGCCCCTACCAGCGAGAGTACCTACACATTATGATTTTTGATTATAGTTACTGCGACGGTTACGGCTACCCAGATGAGTACGCAGTTTAAGGAAACTACGAAGCAAGTCAATATGTAACAAACAAAAAACAATTCAATTAAAACATCCTGTCGTGTCAAATGAAATAATGTATAGAATTTAAAATTTACACACGTATTCGAAATATTTTATCAAAGAAGTTTTATTGCTTAGGCTTAAAAGGATTTTTATTGCCACCGGTCGAGGCGCCAAAATATTTTGTTTATTCTTGTTCATATTTTGGAGTAGCGTGTATGTTCTATTCGCCCACGGTTTACAAACAACAACTATAAGTGTGACATTCGTAGGAGTCTAGATTCTTTAAAATACGTAGAATTGGGGTTTTTAACGCGGGTTCCCTCGCGTAACCTGTATGGATCTCGTGCACCAGTAATCCAAATATCAGGTTACTAGCCTCATAAGACTAGATGTTCATGAAACTTTGCATTCTGTTTAGTCTAGTTGGACGTGTTATTTATCCACAGGGCCGGCCCCAACCTTTTTGCCGCCGTAAGCAAACTTGAAAAATGCAGCACCCACCGAAGCTTAAGAAAACTTCGTTAACCAATAAGAATTATGTATAATTGAGCTAAGCAAACAAATTTATTGTAACATGTTTAAGAATATCAATACATAAGTGGAAACTAAACTAACTTAAAAAACTAAAATTAAATACTAAAAATGAACTAAGTAATAAATAATAAAATTACATATAATATATGAGTCTCAAATCGCCGTCAGATGGGAACGTTTTCAAAACGCTAGCCGCATCTCCTCGTTGAATGGCAGAGCTAATGCGCTGCCCTAAATATAAGCCAGCTCTTTGGTCACGTGAGACTTCTATCAAACGTTTTAATAGGTGTCGATAAAGCTGATAAGCTACATGACCCCATGACCCTAGAGTTCCTACACTGAAAGCCACAAATATGTATCCATTACCAGGTTGGCCAGGTTGTAGGCTCTCCTGACGTCCTGCTGCCGCGCCCGCTGCCATGACCGTGACTGGAAGATGGGAAGGAGCCAAAGTATCGACGCACGTGGCATCCCACACTAAGGGTCGATCTATCTTCCAGGGCACGAAAGACTTCCCGTCCGATCTCTTGCCATCGTCGCGGCACTGTCCATTCGGTTCAAGAATGGCCAGTACCCTGGCGGTGACAAGGTCACGGCGAATGATATCATTTATAGCAGCATCGCGTGGTATCCTTCCAGCACTTTGAACACATGACAAGCCATGGTGATCCGAACTACCAACTTTATCCCCACACCGACAGCGATAAGGGACTACAGCCGCTGCCCCCAGTCGAATAGAGACTCGCTCTGCCTGATTGGTACTAGATGACAAAAGGTTTTCTTATGTCAATTTGCTGAGCGGGTCGTCCCAAAACTTTTGCAACTTGAGCTCTGTAGGATTTTTTTCTCTTAGGCATGCCAAAGACCATGCGCTTCTGGCTTCAGCTACGTATGGGACCTCAAAGTCACTTAGTGACGGATTAATTGTTTTATCAATGAAGTCTATAGTACTATAAGTTGAAGCCAAAAACGCGGGCAAAGCTATATCTGAAATTATACGTATTCCCAAGCCTCCCATCTTAATAGGCAGAGAAGTTTGGGTCCACGTGCGGTCATCGAAAGGTATGTTTAAAATGGACTTGGAATTTTGAGTTAAGACATTAACATTAATACAGATTTTATTAACGAAACTTGTTTTATTAAAAAACTAAGTTTACATTTGTTTTGCTTTAGTAGTTTAAGTATTTTTGCACACTGTCTTGCAGTATATCCAACCAATTTTTGCCAACGTCTCAAGGTACTTATCGTCGTCGGTCACTAAAATCCGATATTTTTTTGACAACCAGGACAACTTAGTCCAAGACATTTAACATTATATACATACATAGAAAGTACGCGTCATATATATACATCCAACGGTGACAACGTAGTGTTATTTCGTGTGTAATAGTTGTATGTCAGCGTAGTTTACGTAGCTCTAGTGTCCTTGGTATACGTCCCTAGCGGGAGCGTGAGTGGGTGTCTTTGTTCCGCTTTCGCCAAAGGAGGACGCGCCGGCGCCGGAGGGCGGGTTTTCGACTTTAGGCCATCGTAAGCGGCTCACAAGCATATGCCATCGAGACGAGAGAGCGAGTGTTCCACGCGCGCTCATTTCTCATCCCTTGGGGCGCGTTACAAACCGCTCCACAACCCGGATTAGACCAGGAACATGCCAGGGGACAGTAGTCCTCCGGTTGTGGTTATGGCCTGCGGGCCCCCGCCTGCCGTGGTTGGCGGAGTTGGTTGAGCTTCCATATCCCCGTAGCCCTGGCATAAGCCGCAGGACGGAACACCCAGGGATTTTAGTGGGTATCCCTAACTGGGGAGTGGCAACAGCATGGCACCAATTCTGACTGGGAATGCTAGTGCCACCCCCGATCTAAAGAACCCCACACACGTGTCGCGAACTATCCCCCAAGCTTCTGTGCTTGTCGCAGCTTATGGTCCTCAATCGGATTTCCCTGGCTAAAAAAAATGGTATATGTCCCTAAATTGGCCTAAGGCGGTAGAGTGCTAGAAACGCCGTAGGCTACGTGTGCTATTATACGCAACCCACGAATGCTTATTATCGAAACGCGGCGCACATACGCTGTGCGCGGCGTCCATTCGAATATACAGTTTTGAGTTGACTTCCCAGTTATTTATTACTATTATTATTAAATACGATATCTTAACATCTATAAATTCTTACTTTCTTTGATTAATAAGAAAAAACTAATAACCGTGTAATTGCTAGAACACTCAAGAAAAGTGCGAAATAATTTCAAAGCAAATGTCTATAATTAACACTAACCGCCTTGAAACAATAGAAGTTTTTACCATTGTTGTCTTTTTTGGTACGTTGACGTCATTCTCTCACGAAAAACACTTTAAAACATTAATGTAAGAATAATAACCTCGGTTATTTAACTTCTGGATTATATATGTATAACAACATGGCTTATGCTAATAAAAATATACCTTCACCACCTTAGTAAAAACTTGGCTATCAAATAAAAAATACTCGTGTAGGTATTACGTAAACTTGCAAAACGCTAATATAGTCTTTAAATGTTTACTACTCAATCTAAAGAGATATAGAAACATGGAAATATTACTTTAATATAAGTTGCAATAAGAAATTTTATACATAACTAGCAATTGGCGCGGATTCGTTTGCGTTAATGTTATCCCTCGGGAACCCTACATTTCTCGGTATAAAATTCAGGCTCTGTGCTATTCCAGACTATAATCTATCTCTGTGCCGAATTTTATTCAGATCGGTTCAGCCGTTCTGGCGTGATTGAGCAACAAACATCCATACAAACTTTCGCATTTATAAAATTAAAATAGAAGTATAGATTAGTATAGATTTTAAGGCCAAACCTGACACGGCAATGTGGCTAGTTATGTTTGAAGAACGATAAAAATGTCTATGTAACTTTTATTACTAATGTCAACATTTAATTATTTTGCAAATGTATAATAGGCACTTTTTAAGTCGTTATAAGTGTAACTTTTAGAATACATATAAATATTATGAAGAATTCCTTACTTAGCACACAATGAAAATTTTGAATAAAAAATGTCGAGCTTTTTGGACACATCAGATAAATTCGGACATATTCTATTTTTGGGGTTATGATGACAAATGGCAAAAACTTTAAAAAAACTTCCACGCAACAAAACCTCCAACTATACTTGGTCTGACATGAACATGCCTGGTTGTTTTATCTACGTGACATTGGCAAAATAAACACCGAACCAGCCTTAAAGCCGAAAGCTTTAAAAATAGAACAAGTTTGAATAATCAGACTTCACAGAGTAATATTTTTCAACACCATTAATTTCATATTACTGTAAAATAATAATGAAGCGAACACATAACTTACAGTAGATAACTACACCTACTACTAAATCGTCATAATCATAATTTATTATGACAGTCATAAAGCACGAGTTAACAAAAATAACCATGAACCTTGCAGTTGTGGATAACTTTGAGACTAAGCTCTAAACGAATAATAACCCATGTGATACATAGAGTTTTTAATATATTTTAATACCTCATTAGAAACATTTTTTTGAGCAATTTAAACAATAGACATGATTTAATTGATATATAAATAGTTGTACAAATAATTAAATAAACATGACCAGGTATAGGTAGAAAGCAGCTAAAATGTCTTCTGGGCCTAATTCTGCTATTACTACCTCATCAAACTCGCCAGACACTACCGTCTCAATCATAGGTTTGCCTGATTTCGGTATTCTGTCAAATCCAATGGCGTGCGGGCACACCACTCTATCTTTATTATGTATTTATAACTTTTAATATTCATTTCAGCTAACGCCATTTCTGCTAATGGTAATATCAATTAATACAAATTAATTGTTTTACTGTTATTCCGTTTTGTTCTGTGCAGGAACAGAGAAAGAATACTACAATTTCTTGCGGCCTGGCCGCCTGTCGTAAGGGATGACAAAACAACCCACAGCCAGGTGGTAGGATATCTCCTCGTCTGGATGGCTACCACCCCTGGTTTAGTGTATGCTGCCATAACAACCTTGAGTTGTGTTCCGGCATTAGTGGCCAGGTTCCAGAGAGCAAAAGCGCATTTGTAACGCCTTTGGTGTTGCAAATGTCCATAGGCGATGGTAACCGCTTAACATTAGGTAGGCTGTGTGCTGAACTCATGCAATAAAAAATAAAAAAAATTCCGCCGCAACAATATCGAGACGATATTGTGGATTTAGTAAAATACATTGACACTATCGTACTTTGAATATCTTCGCAACACCAAGATATTGAAATAACACAACAAAAGGAGGTAAGTACAGTAGTACATTTTTGTACAGTAATTAAAATGTCGGTATTTTAAAAGTAAGAGAGATTTAAAATATCGCTAAAAAGGTAACATTATTATTATTGCAAGGAATACCCGCTCTTTTATTTGAACATTGTTTCAGAATTAATTGATAATGTGGTGTGTCAGCCATTACAGATATTCTAATTTTAAATTCATGAAAGAAATCTAACGTTTTTCTATAAGCTTTTGTATAATACAGTCCCAATATCTGAGCCACAGTTCATTAGTCAAACCCACGCAAATGTGACAATAGAACTAACGTACTATTGTTTACCAATGTCGAAATTTTGTCAGTCCGACTGGTCCAACTAAGAGTATAATTAAGCCACATCTAAAGTTTTATAGAAAGCTGTCTCCATTACACTTATGTAAAATTAATATCTGCTCAATATTTGTTGCCGGGTTCAGACAACCCCATGGTCATAATACTACACTAGCTACTCTCCATTTTTATCTAAGACGGATTAACGAGTTTCACAGATCTATTTTATTATATTGCTACAAGTGCATCGAGTTTATTCGTTGTTGCTTCCTTTTCAGTCATATATCTTTTTCCTGAAAACTACACGTGTGTAAATATAATTTAGATAGAATATGTGACTTACTTTACATATTCTGATAAAATTCAAGATAGTAGAGCCTACAAATACTTTCAACCAAAATTTATTTGAGCAGTATCTGCTTAGCATGTAGTTTTGAGAATATGATTTATTTTCAATTAAATGCACGTTTTATGATTATGTTACTAATTGACGAACATAATACATAGACGTTTGTCATCTCCAGGGAACCCTTTACCCGATTTATTTTAAAGTAGATATTTTCACGTACGCTCTTTTAAATTAAGTTGTACTAATTCATTGTGAAATGTGTCATATATCCAATTCCCTAGTATTATATCATGGAAAAAGAATACTATGTATTATAATAGAAGTGCTAAATCAAATCAAATCTAATAATTTATTGCATAAAAACATGGTTATAGGTCTTGTTATTTTATATTGATCACATGTTTTTTGTCAGCAGGGTGTAATTTTTTTTTTTAAACTCTTATTATATAAGTATAATATAGGCAATTGTTTTATAGTTCATTACAAGAAAACGCAATTTTAACACGGTCAGAAACAGTAAAGAGAATGAAAATTCACGAAACTTTGTTGATTATAATTATAAAACTCGCTATAACCAAACAAAGTTAGAAAGTGGAACGATGTTGTTTCGAAGTTAAAATCCACGTTTGTCGTTTATGAATACAAAATTGAGGATAACTTCTAGCTTAAGTAGGCACACTCGTAAAAAATATTAACTTTATGTCTACATTTATTTAAAACTATAAGGACTAAAATAATTAAATAAGTAGATCGGACGATTCAAGCTAAGGTTTATTTGTAGCAGTAAATATAGGGTTTTTTCAAAAGGTGTCATAATATTCTTTCTAGACCGACAGTACACTGTTAACTCCTACTGAATATTCCTGGTATTGCAAATATTTTTAGGTAACCTTTCAACAGATGGGCCGTCAACATGTTTATCTATATTATTATAAAATTAGAAACATGCCGTGTCTGTACATTAAAGCTACTAAATAAACAACCGGAATAGACTTATATAAACGACGGAGAACACGATGCCATTTTTTTTAGATTTCTTGTCTGTTTATTCGGGATTCACGTAAAAACTACTGGACCGATTTTGATACGTTTTATCTGATCGATAGCAAATTTTTAGACTTATAATCTGCGCTACTTTTTATCCTGCGGATCCTGCAAAAAAATTCTGGGAATGTCTTAAAAGGGCCAGATAAAAAAATCGCATTCCAATGAATTTTTTTTACCGATCCATAGTAAATTTACATACATACATACATAACTTCACGCCAGTTCCCTTGCGGGGTAGGCACGAACAACAGAGTGCCATTTAGGCTTATTCTTACACACCTCACTTGCCTCTTTGACATTCATAACTCTTGTCATGCAAGCTCGTCTGTTCTTAAGGCTCCTGACATCACCTTCTGCTAGTACACGATCAATTTGATCATGGAAGGTGTGTCGTGGCCTTCCACGACTTCTGCATCCATCCACTTTTGCATTGTATATCTGTTTAGTCATTCTTTCATCATGCATTCTTTCCACATGCCCAAACCACCGGAGCATTCCTTTCCTTACCTTCACCCCGACATAGTAAATTTAATGTAGTAAAATGTGTGATATTTTTTAACCCGCGAATCCCGCGAGAATTTTCCCGGGAGCGGTTTGAAGTTGTTCGGATGCATAAAAATTAGCTTATTCCAACACAGTTTCCACGGAAATCCCGCAGGATTTTCAACTTTCGGGCATATCCTAGTAAATATAATTTTCACTGTTATAAAAAATAATGGATACTATAAAATGTGAAAGTGACTTTGTTTTTATGTTTATAGTATAAATAGGTTATAATATTCTCTATTATATTAAGGCCCGATTTTACAGTCATCGGATAAAAAAACTCTATTGTATTCGATAAATAACTTTTATCTGAGGATTAAAATGTCACATATAGACAAAAAACAAATATTAAAGTGCAATCAGCTTTCTTCCTAACATTTTTGGATAGGATATAGGAAGAAGAAATCAGTGATTGTTAAAATAACCATAATACAATCAAATATTATTATTAATCTAAAATATATATGTGTAAGTGTAAATGTTTGATTATTCTACTTTCACGATCTTGGAAATGAGACGGCTGTAGTGAAATGTACGTATTTACTCTCGATAACGGAGATGCAAGGAACATTGCATAGTTTCCGCGGAACACTTGTACGTTGAAGTTTACAATGTATTAAACGCGCTAATCCGCCTTAGACAAACGTGATGGGTGAGTACGGTCTCACTATAACTGGGCTTCATCTGCGATAATGTAATAGTTACTGACTGTGGCCAAATGCGTATTATTTATAGCATTAAAATTTACGCCGTTATTGAATAGCTATATTAGTGTATATAAATACGTTATTTGTAGTTTAATGGTTATATTCAAGACAAGTTAATCAAGTAAAATATAATCGAATACAATGCAAGAAAACTTAACTTATTTGTATTGTATTCGACTCATAGTCCCTCAAGACTATAAGTAGAATACTGAGCCTAAATCACCATCTTCTATGCGTAAGGTGCCCAGAAGGCTAGCTAAGTTTCCTCGCTGGATCGCCATACTGATCCGTTGGCCGAGGTAAGCACCAGCCCTCTGATCACCTGAAGAGTCAATAAGTCGTTTCGTTTAAATAAATTTTCAGGACCCCACGGTTCAAGCGTCTCGACAGCAAACGGCACAAACATATAACTCTCACTAAGGGTTGCATATTTGCGCCGCTTGAGTGATATAGCTGTTTCCGCCGCCGAACCGGCAGATCTAGACGTGTTTGGTAAATGGGATGCGGCCAACGCGTCTACGCAAGTCGCATACCACACCAAAGGCTTGCCACGCTGCCAGGGAATTAGAGTCATTCCGTCGGGACGCCTACCATCATAACGTGCAATACCGTTCGGCTCCAATAAAGCCGGCTCCGTTATTTGTTAATATTTAACGACATCAACAATAATAATAATATCTTGCATCAGAAATGACACGTTAAAGCCATCGCTATATCTGCGTGACAAGGTCTACCTATATAGCTGTAACATTATTTTTGATGAAGCAGTAAGGTAATATAGATATTAAATTTATATGTTGCTAATGTTATTACTATTAAACAAACTTCAAAATGCATTACCAGAAACACACAGTCGATAAAATAGGTCGTCTGATTACGTGTATTAAGTAATGGTAGCTTAACAAAATCAATTGGTTACACATAACAATATAATGGCTAGGTACACAACCCAATGAGTCAATAACCTCTAAACTACTCGAGTTACAGTTAATAATTAATAAAACAACGGTATTCCGCTTTTGAGATGAGAGGCACGCGATATTCGAGCGTACAAAAAAAATATAAACTAAAAAGTAAAATGCTTCCCCAATTAATATTATTTATGTACTGACAAGCCAAAACTAGTAGCATATTTGTCATGAGGACTGGGGAACTGGTATTACAGCTGTTTTTGGGTTTATTGGATGTTTAAATTAACGTAGAATTTATTTAAAGACTTATTTTAATTTGACGGCCTCTGTGGTTGAGCTGATTAAGTCTTAGCCGGCCGAACTCGCTGGAATACAGAGGCTCCGGGTTCGATTCCTAGCATGGTAAATTTCGAAAACGATCTATTTGTTATTTACTATGTTCTGGGTGTCTGAGATCGTCCCCAGATTGGTCTCTTGTATGTAACCCATAACAAAAGCGTAACTAGCTTACTAAAGGTTAAATTTAAACTAAAACGATAGCTTACATTCTTTTTAAATGCTTCGATAATTTTGTCCCTGGAATCCCGCGGGAATTTAAAGTCAAGCGTGGACGAAGTAGCCGGCACATCCTTGTATTATGATAACATTGTAGTCCTTTTTTTAGATTTTTGATATATTAGATTCCCGGGAATCCCTCGGGAATATGTTTGTGCGCGGTTTAAAGCGGGCCGATTGAAAAAAAAAACAAATTCGATGTAACATTTTCACTGATCCATAAATCGCAAATTGTCTGTCATAAAATTTGTGATTCTCTATTTTCTGGGAATCCCGCGGAATTTTTCCCGGGAGCGTTTTCAAGTTGCTAGGACACGTAAAAATTAGCTTATTCCGTCAAACATGGACGACGTCGTGGGCGAATCCTAGTAAGAAATAAAACGACACCGTCATAAGTAATATAAACTATTAATTTAGAGTAAACGCGGTTGAGATGCGAGCACTGCGCAAAATCTGCGGAGTGACGCTCGCGGACCGCGTTCGTAATACCGAAGTAAGAAAGAGAGTTGGTCTGAAAGAGAGTGTCGGGGTGAAGGTAAGGAAAGGAATGCTCCGGTGGTTCGGGCATGTGGAAAGAATGCATGATGAAAGAATGACTAAACAGATATACAATGCAAAAGTGGATGGATGCAGAAGTCGTGGAAGGCCACGACACACCTTCCATGATCAAATTGATCGTGTACTAGCGGAGGGTGATGTCAGGAACCTTAAGAACAGACGAGTGTGCATGACAAGAGTTATGAATGTCAAAGAAGCAAGTGAGGTGTGTAAGAATGGGCCTAAATGGCGCTCTTTTGTTGTTGAAATTTAGATTTGTTTCTTGTATAGTTGCTTTATTGGTTGGTTATATTTTTAATTAGCAAAATTTCAATATTCTCCCTCAGTAACCAGCTTTTATGATAGCAAAAGCGACAACGATGTCTTCACGGAGAAAGCTACATAACATGAAAATGTATTCATGCTATGTGTAAAAATTCTAAAATTACTGTGTTTTATCGATTATAATTTACGATCATGTGTGCTGAAACACGGTCATTACAAAAATTTATGTCTCATTAGAACCCGTCAACTTCGTGCATGATATTTTATTATTATTCGCTACAGCATTTCTTCTGGCTCTGCTCATGTAAATGTGTAATTCGCATTACATGGAAATTATTCCTTTTATAAAATTTCCGTAGCCATTCTGGTAAATACGGGACGTTATAAAAATCGCCATGTCTATCTGACCGTTTTTCCAAGATGTCTATGTATGTCACAACCATTTTTCTCGGTAACTACTGCTTGAGGTTTCTCAGAAACCATAATATGAGTTAGAGGCAATTTCGTGTCATCGTTCTCCTAAATTACGAATTAATATCACTCAGAAAATATCGCCTTTTATAAGATTAAAAATATTCTATGTACAACTCTATTATCGACAGTTTTTATATTAAAAACATGGTACAGTTTTACACAACTTATAATTTCGATCTGATGGAAATAATCTATGTATATGAACTTTATTCGCACGTGGAAATGGCAGAGTGTTGCTTGCTATGTATTTTTGGCTCTATTTCACTTCCACGATTCGTACTCTGTCGCTTGCTACTAAAATAATTGGTCTACTGCGCAGGTGCATCAGGAGAAATTATTAATTGTGGTAAATTATAATCGTATCAGCTTCGCTCGTGGATACTTTGGATTGGTATATAGCAAAAACTAAGAACACAATTTTTCAGGATAAAAGTTATCCTATGTTCATCTCTGTTATAAAATTTGACAATGACAAGATTAGTTCTTCATGGCTTCTACAGTTTCGAGGATTAAGCATTGATCCCCTTAGTTCACTATGTAGTGAGTTACACAGCTGTACTGGGTTAGCTTTTAGATAAAATAAGAAAGAAAAACTTTATTTGAAGAAATAGCGACGTAGTTACATTCTTTATACAGTATTATACACAGAGCATAATTTGAGAATTTGTACGTTTATAATTTAAAAGAAACTCCGTAAACGAAATGTTCATTACTTACAGTGATTTAGGTGTTTAAAATCAGCACCAAAGTTATCAATTGAATATTATTACCAATAACCATTTGTTTTACTTAGAAATGCGAGTGCTTGTCTGCGAATTAATATTTTTTTTAAATCGTGGACGTGAAGAAACAAACATCCAAAGTTACATTTCAGTATGGTTAATGTTTATGCTGCGATTTATGTTTATTCGCCGACACGCACCTTACTGCTGGAGATGAAAGCATATTTTCACCGAGGTATGAAAGTTCTGGGACACGTGTCGGCAGAAAGGTCAGACGAATTTATTGGGCACCGCGCGACTCTGCTCAACTATTAGTCTTGTTAAGATTGTCTCATATAAGGCAGACGTAAGTTACATTAGAAGGCCCGTTAAAGTTCTTTAGTCTCACGACGGTGTTATTTTTAGTTCCTAGCTGACTTTCCTCGGTAATATGAAAGACGCCTGCCTGACTCAAGCCTACCGGAGTTATGTCGCTAGCTAAGCTGTTTTCCATGGTTTAGACGATAAAATTAACATCAGGGTCATTTTATTGAATATCTGGCAATCATCGCGATTCTCACACTAAAGTCTGGCCAGCGAGTCATGTCACAAGGTATTTATTCAGATTCTTCCTATCCAACGTTCATATCTGGCAAACGAATAGTCTCTTCGTGTCGTTTTTTGTGAAAAAATTTGGATAAGCAAGGGCGAAACCGAAACGAAGTAGTAACATTAATATAAAGACACAAAAGTACCAAATCGGGTTTACCGTATTATATTGAATATTGCCAGTTGACGATATTTTGAATTTGCCGCCATTTAGTTGTGCTACGACTTGCTGAACAGAGTCTACTTTACTGTTGGTTCCTGAACAGTGACATGTGCATATAGCATTTGAGAGGTACCACAAAAAAAATATACATAAGATTCAGTCCGATGCGTACAAATATGCAAGTGAGATGTAATTGGCGTAGTACTAGATCTTCTATGGCTGATCGCATACATAACATGATTGCTATATACATAGCAATCATGTTTTGAAAGGAGTCGAAAAGAATGAAGAAGAATGAGTCGAAAGGAATTGAGTAATGTATAGACATTACTCGATTCGTACAAAGCTTGACTTGAAATTCCCGCCGAATTCCTGGGACACAAAGTATCGCAGCACTTTAAAAAGAATGTAAGCTATCGTTTTAGTGGAAACTGTCTAAGAATAAGGTAATTTTTATGCACCCGAACAACTTCAAACTGCTTCCAGGAAAATTGTCCTTCCTATCTTTCTATCTCCTTCTGGGATAAAAAGTATCACCCATTTTATTACATAAAATTTGATGTCGATCAGTAAAAAAACCGGATTGGAATTCAATATTTTTTTAATCTGGTCATTTCAAATAATTCCCAGAAAAATTCCCGCGGCACTCCCGGAATAAAACAGTGTAGATTTTAAGTCCAAGAATTAGGTGTCGATCGGTGAAGCCGCATCGAACTCTCGGCCTCGTAGTTTTTACATCAATCCAGAATAAACAGACAAGAAATCTAAAAAATGCATCGTGTTCTCCGTCGTATATATAGTCTATTCCAGTTGTTTTTATTTAAATAGCTTCAATTTACAGATACGAAAGTATTTTATAATATTATAGATATACATCATGTAACCAATATCTGGTCTTTCTAAATTATTCTTAGAACGTGGAAAAGTTTTCGAACTCTGCGGCCAGATTAATGACAGACTTATCAAGCAACTGCCAGTTCCTGTATCTTACTATTTATTCACTCTCCTTACCATCGGTTGAATTTTGACATTACTTGTATGGAGCTTATGGCAAATTTTAAGCAATTGTAAGGCAAATGAACGGGCGGTAAGATGTAGGAACGGGCCATTAGTCTTCCGAGATCATCGGTGCACGTAATTAAACATCGCCGTGTCAAAGTGCAACGACAGTTCGGTCGCTGAGGTGTCGCGAGTCTCATTAGATCGGCGTGAGGACGCTAATGAGTCGAGATCGTATCACATGAACCCGTGGCCGTGCCCGTCCGACCACTTTCACTTCTTAAGGGCAGCCATAGAGTATAAACATTAGATAAATCCATTTATGAAATGGGAGAGCGGACAGTCAAGTCAACTAAGGATACTTTTTAACGTCTTCGAAAATGTCACAGCCCCATAGATTTTGTTCGAGAATACTTACTTGTGACGTCAGGTACAAATTAAAGAAGTCAAATATGACATTCATAATACTAATTATTGTAAAAGGTAATTAAATATGTTTCTAACATGATATGAGAAAAGTAAGATGATAAGATGTTTAACACCTGTTCTTTTATATTATGTAACTAATGTTTGAATTTATTGTACCATGTGTCCATATCCAGTGTAGGTCTGTTTGAACATAATACCAAATTATGCGGAAACTATCAGACCCATGCGTACTATAAATCATAGAACTGAAAATCCCGACTATTCTGCCATTTACTATTTTGAACTCAAATTGCAACACACTTATTGAATGTTAAAAAACATCTAAGATTTTTTATTTTATTTTTATAATGCCACGAAAATATAATTTATCTTAATATATGTGGACTGAACTTATATATTTTTCATGCTCATACATTATATACTTTCAATAGATATTTATTCCTATACTATGACAAAAGGCTTCTTCCATGTGTACACAGACAATATTTCAAATGTAGTGGTGGGAAATATAATTGTTCGGTGTTAAAAAGGAACTTGCAACAACAAATACATATTTAAATAAAAATGCAATAAAAAATACTGCTTACTCTTTCTTAAACATACATATTTTGCGGGTGTGTAAATATTACAGGTTTTTACCCTTCTCGATTCACTTCATCGATTAAATGTAAAGGGGAATATCTCTCACTACAAAATTAACTTCAAGTTTATGTATTTCTTTTTCATTCTTGCTTAAGTATACGAGTATTTTTCAATATTATCTAATATTTCTATTGGTTGGTATAATGTACTAAAATGAAAAATTATATCATAGCAATTTTACCTACATATGAATACATACCAACCTAATCTTTGGCAAAGTGAATTCATTCAGGAATACAATGAGCAAACCATATTTTAGCGCGTGCCTTTGCAAAGAACGTGCGGTTACTTAGCGGATTGTTGCTATTAAAGGAACCTTTACTTAAAGCTGCTATGAAATTCTTTTCGACTTACAACATATACATACATTATGCATGTATATGCCACTGAGATTTTTTTTCCAATGCTGTAAGATATAAAATATTATTAATTTTTATGCATCACAATGATAAAAGGTTTACAGATCTCAAGCATTCTTAGCCCGTATAAGCTTTTTATATACTTTCAGTGAAAATTTATCTAACTGATGTTGAAGACCGATCAAAAATCCATTGCGTTATTTAAGAGGAGTTACAGACAGATAGACGCAGAAAGCGACATGTTCTATACTATGTAAATATTACGCTATTAAAGAGTAGGGAGGGAGGCCGCAGTAATCTGTACACCAACCACACTTGTACTTTTTTTTTCAGGCGGGGGAAATGCTATTTACGCACAATACCGTGTCCTTTGTAAGAGATTAGAGCATAGTCGATCATAGAGGCATTCCCAGAAGGGGCAATCCAAACAGTAATCAACCGGCTTGTGTGGAGACTCGAGCCCAAAAATGGCTAATACCCACTAAAACCACCCTCCTCCGATGCCCCGCGCTTATGGCAGGAAAGGCATGAGACTTAGAACGTAGCTACGCCCACGCCGATCCTAGCGCAATAAGTGCCTGAGAAAGCCCCTGGAAGAGCTAACTCACTTCGACGACAGGGGTGAAGACTCCTCTGCTCCCTTGATGCATGAGGGCCCCTGAAGCGGTAATGATCATCGCTCTGCAGCATGGCTTGCACCAGGCTGCCAAGCGAATCAATCGGACCTACTATTGTCTCGAGTTCAAACCTCTGCGGTGCCCAGGCTGCAAACTCGACTAGCGTATAAAACGCCGTGTCAAGCGCGCCACACTGGTGGCATTGGGGTGAAGGCTGACAGCCCGCAATCTGAAGGTCAGAGTCCCGCGTTTCCGCGAGAGCCATCGCAACAGCTGCCGTCGAGTCGCTTCCACCGTATCAACGCCGGCCACAGGGTTTTCCAACTCTACCGACTAAGATTAGCAGAACCGCGCTGGGCGGAGCAGAGCTCGACGCTGGCGGTCGTCGTCGGAAGGGAGGGGTATTTGGGGAGGAGGTTTGGGAGAAAGGGGAAGGAATACAATTATTTGGAGTGGATAGAGGGGACACCACTGTCACGGAGTGAAGGGGGGAATGTGACAATGGCCGCTAAGAGCTCCGGGGACGCATCCCCTTGTACCGTTTCTTGGACGGAGACGAGTCCAGGGCAACCACACTTGTACTTGCATTATATTTTGTTAAGTCGCTCATTATATAAGTATATTAAATTCTAATAAAACTGCCTAGAGGTTTTACTTATTTTAAACCTTAGGTGCTGGACAGAAGAAAGGGGTCGAACGTAACCAATATTATTTCGAGTGAACTGACAATCACATCTAATACTTAATTAAATTCAATTTGATTTAGTGAGTATAACTACATAATCAGAAGAAAACCTTCTCAAAATATAACAAAGAAATACCTACAAAACACTATGCCGAGTGTAATTCCGTGATATTATAGTGATGAGATAATTGATTGTATATGAAAATAGTAATTTCACGATCTGTAGCGTGTGAACAGGTATGCTTAGCCTACTTGACGATCAGGGTTACCATATGATAAATGAAATCTGGTATAAACTCCAATATTTATTTTATCAATTTACTAGTCAATGGAGTCATTACTTAGCTATGGAGTAATAATCACCGTAAACAACATACAGCGTAGAAAAATTTTAGAAAATGTACAGAAAATGATGGAAGTGCGATAACTTATAAAATACAAACCCTAATTACAAATAAATAATTATTTAGAAATACAGTAGTAATAAGATGAAGGTATGTTGATTATTATCATCATACCTTCATCATTAGCTTCACGGCTTCACCTGTAATAATGTTATAGTTATTGACCATAGCGAAATACGTCTTATTTATAGCGTTCAAAATAATGCCATTAACTTATAGCTTCATTAGTGTATATACATACTTTGTCAATGTTTAACGTCATTAAGAATTAATAACAATATCGCATCACAAATAACGTATTAAGCCCATTGCTACATCTGCGTGAAACGGTCAATAACTATAACATTGTCCCAGATCAAGCAGCAGCAAAATAGGAATTTTAGGACACTTATCTGCAAAATAAATCACTACTTAAATAGATTTTTATGCTCAATTTTGAAGCCATCCAACCTACTCGCAGACGTGCTTTGATGTACTCTTTTCAATAATACTTTTATTATGTAATCAAAGTATCAGAACCAAATACAAACATTTGATCAGAAGTGACGTTCGTAAATTTATGATGTATTGATTCTGGTGAAATCTAACAAAGTGAAACTAAGCATGAAGGTAATGAATTGCAGTAATGATATTGTCGTTCCTAGTATTCTGCCATGGAATAGACAGCGGAAACGTAAAAACTAGATTATCTGCAGGAAAAAGACGACGGATGGCAACTCCGTTTACGAATAATGTTGTCTCGTCCACGTCGTTCACAGAACGGGTTGCGTGTGCCACGGTGTGCCGCAAGGTACCATACTGGGTACATTACTAATTAGTAATTGCTATTGCTATCGGCGATCCGTTGCTTTTGCTTTTACAGCTTTATTCTTCTCTCGCACGCTTGTCTCTGTAAGTATATTAAGGTATTTAATTTTGTTTCACCTAGACGGATAAATAAAATTGAAGTGTCTTTTTATAATTTTAAAATAACAGTTTTCTACTAAATTCATATGAAAGTATATACATCGATATAAATCAAAAAAACAATTTTTAAAAATTTTGTCCTTGTGTCTGGATGTTTGGGCTAAGCAGGACCGATTTTGACGGGACTTACTTTCACTGAATAGTTGATGTTATAAGGAGTAACTTAGTCTACGAAAAAAATTCCACGTGGACGAAGTTGCGGGCACAGCTAGTATATATAAAATTATTTACACTGTATTAATCCCAGTGGTACTTAACCTTGGGCTAATCGTTTTTCGTGCGACGAATGGGAGTTCCTATGGCCCACTTCTTCCATCCAACCTTCCCTATCTCATCCCTTTTATCCCATTCCTCCTGCCTGATCCCTCTATCCCATCAGGGTGAAATAACAACTTTCCATGATCGTCTGCTTGCTTACCAGTTTGCAATAAAAAAAATCTACGCTAAGAAAATTGTTAAAGATAGCCCTGACTACACTATCTTTATGTATAAAATTCTTCTGTTCGTGTGTACCATATTTATGTCATTGAACTCCTTGTAAACGGTTGAACCGATTATAATGAAATTTTTCTGTGTGTCCAAATGGGTCCCAGGATGTTTTAGATTCACAACTGAACCCCGTAGGTGGTGCAGCAATCCAGTTCTAATTTTTATTTTTTAGGGCAAAACAACGTCTGCTGAGCCAGCTAGTTATATTATAAAGCCCTTCAAGCAACATTGCTCACGTAAACATCCAGTTTATTACATATGCAATTTATTACATATTCAAAACTCATATACCTATTATTCATTGAAATTCTAAATGTTAGGAGATATTAAAAAGATCCTTGAATTTGCTCTCGGAGTAACGAAACAGGTTATATACAGTGTTACGGAAAAAATTAATACGCAGTTAATATTCGATTATCTGCTGTAAAACATCGAAAGTATCTGATGATACAAGTAACTATTGCTTGTGTAGGATGTTTTAACAGTTTTCCGCTATCTTTATAAGGTCGTTGGTCAAATAAGTGGGTGGATAAAGTACAATGCACTTCCGGACTGCGATCAGTAACAAAGCGAAAATTAAAGTTTAGGAATAAGTCGCAGGATCAAACGAACTTTTTTCAAATTGAAACCTCTTTAATAATAATGATAATAATAATATAATAATCGGCAGACAAACACACACATTGTATATCCCCAAATTAAGCAAGTTACGCTTGTGTTATGGGTAATATACAACGGACTCCTCTAGGGCCGATCCCAGACACCCAGACCATAGTAAATAACGGAGAAAATACGTTTCCGAAATTTACTATACCAGGAATCGAACCCGGAACCTCTGCGTTGCAGTGAGGTACGCCGGCAAAGGCTTCGCCCACTCAACCACAGAGGCCGTCTTTGAAATCGATGTTATTTGAAACTCGATAAAACTGTGACACTAAAAAGAGATAAACACATCAATCTATAGGACTAAGCCTGCGAGAGAATTAGATACGAGTTTTATATTGTGCAGCACAGACTAGAGAGTCAATGACACCGATGATGAAAACTGATAATAGTGTTTTTGAGACTAAAATAGTGAAAAGTTTAAAGTGATACTTAAGAAGTTTATTTTGAATTATAATATGTTGACGGATGTAGGCTAAAGGAATTATATTTATAAATTAATAAAAGTTAGAGAAGAATTATCTGCGAGTATATTCTCTGAAGTTTCACTTCTACTGCGTGTGAACTGCACACACACATAATTTTTTTTATTACATGAGGTTAGCAGACAAGCAGTCGGCCCACCTGATGGAATGTGGTTACCATCGCCTGTGGACATTTGAAACACCAAAAATGCTACTGACTGGTGAGACTGGAAGCTGGCCATTAATGCGGAAACACAACTCAAGGTTGTTATCGCGGAACTCTAGACCAGGGGTGGTAGCCATCCAGACTTGCAAATACCCTAACACCTAGCTATGGGTTGTCTTGTCGCATCTTACGGCAGACCGCAAAAAATGATATCATTCTCCGTTCCTGCACGGATAAAACTGTTGGAGTGGCCCTGCCCTGACCTGTCAAATGACCAAATGTCATGCGACGACAGTGCCCTGTGACGTTTTACGTTTAGCGTTTTCTCTTCTCTCTGTGACCTAACCGTGTTGAAATGTATCTTGTTGTTCGTATAAAACCAAATAAACTAATCTTAAATAATCACCGTAACTGTTAACTGTTCAAAGTAATCCTCACGATCCTACACGAACAAAATAGGTAGACGCAGCCCAGAGCGTTCAAAATGAAGCCCGCTAAAGGTGGCCAATTTGGGACTAGGAAGCCGAAGGCGCCGCAGTGCGTTACATGAACTTAGTAAATATTAAATAATGGAATTAGTAGGGATAAAAGTGGAATAGTTACCAGTGGATAAATTACTATTAGGTAACGTGTACTAAACAAGTTTACACACACAAAATTGTAAAAAATTATTCATTTGACGCCTTTGTTCACGTAGGCTCTGCCTATACCTTTATTAGTCAGAGGTCACATGTAATATACGTAAAAATAGTTTCGTAGACATTTTGGCAAAAATGGAATCCTTTTGAAAATGTCATATCCATCCTTCAGTCTATTAGCCCGTTTTTGTATGTCAAAGACATTTTTGTAGGAAACTACTCAATTTACATATATGGAAAAAGTTTGAGTGAACGATGCATTCTATATGGCGCTACATAGTTAAATTGGGAAATTGTGACAGCGTAAAGATCAGTGGTGGCCACCACACACGCCCATTAAGGGTCGAAGAAAGTTCAGTGTTGTACATAGTCGAATTGCACATCGTTGTTCAAAACTTAAAAAACATAGCTAATGAAGTTAATAGATAGGTTGATACCTATCTATTTATATATCTATGATAGATATTAGCTCTTGATATATCTTGATAGATATATCAAGATTTATATAAAATATATTTATATAGATTATATATATTTATATAGATTTTATCCGTGCAGGAACGGAGAAAGAATACAATTTCCTCCGGCCGGGCGGCCTGTCGTAAGAGACGACAAAACAACCCATAGCCAGGTGGTAGGGTATTTATTTTACTCGACTGGATGGCGACCACCCCTGGTCTAGAGTATGCCGCCATAACAACCTTGTGTTGTGTTCCGGCATTAGTGACCAGGTTCCAGTCTCCCTTAAGAGAGCAACAGCGCATTTGTAGCACCTTTGGTGTTGCAAATGTCCATAGGCGATGGTAACCGCTTTCCATCAAGTGGGGCGTCTGCCTGTCTGTTGCACTCCTGCAATAAAAAAAAAATAAAAAAAGATATTAGCTCCCGAAGTCATGAAAATTTTGTTTTCGCCCTATCTAGCTTTTAAACTTTGAGATGGAGCATAAGGAAAAATCAAAGTGAAAGTACAGTAGATTACAAGAAATACCATTTAGTCTTTCACACCATTTAAATCTGCTTATTTACCTTTATGTTAAAACTGTCATCGGTAATTTTAAAAGGCAATTAAATTCATATTTAGCGCACAGAAATTTGAATTCTTATAGATAGAGATCCCGATCACCCCCAGACTTACGTGATTTTAGGAAAGATGAAATTTTCAGGAACGGTTGTTTAACATAAACTTAGAAAGGAATGGATACTCCCTAGACTGAAAGCGGGGCCGTTTTTCAGGTATTAGCTATCAAAGGTGGAAAATAACCATGGGAAGATGTTTGGCCCGTCAGATTTGTCTGGCTCATTAGAAAATATTTTAAAATATTATACTTGATAATATTTATAAAATTCAGCCTTCCTAAAATGACGTAAGTTTCCATTTTTTTTAAATTGTCTGTCAAAAGTTATGGCCCACAGGAAGTATCTGGCAACTGTATATCTTCGTTTATAACAATATCATATATGACATATATAAAAACTAGCCTTGCTACTTTGACGTAAGTTAGCATGGTATTTCACCTTTGATACCCGCTACCTGAAAAACGGCCCCGCTTTCAGCTTAGCGAGTATCCATTCCTTTCTAAGTTTATGTTAAACTACCGATCCTGAAAATTTTATCTTTCCTAAAATCACGTAAGTCTGGGGTGACTGGGTTCACAATCTATTAGAAATACATACTTATAAAATAAATGCCTATAAACTTACTTTCACTTCACGAACATGGTAATCATAAATCAATTTTCGAAGGTCTTCTAAACGCACACAAAACTCGCTTGTTAGAACATTTTCTCATCAAACAGGTATAATCGGAAGTTCCGCTTTTCATATCGGTCACCGCGATACAATGCTTCATATACCAATAGGTAGGTAACTGGGTAAAGGGTCACTGCTCTCTCGTACTGTGTAAGTACTATGCTAGCGATTCATGGCTTTCTATGATGGATTGTACTGCTACTATGAGTTAACGTGTCGATTCTCACTCAAGCAGCCATAATACTCCACAGGCAGGAAGCTTTTGGTGAAGTGTATGAAATAAACGTGCTACTTTCACGTGAAAAGATTTCCGTTCTTACATAGTTGCGATTGTTCGATGTGGGAGCTATAAACAAAAGAATGAAACTATGGTAATATTAGTCAGATAAAACGGCATCAACATCTGTGTAACTAATTAAAATTTATGGTATTCAATCGACTAGAAGTAGAATCGTGTTGTGGGTGGGTGGGTCTAGACATGCTTCCGTCCGGGCTGGAAAAGAGCACACGTAAGCGAACCCGTAGAATAATCGCAAACTGGAACAGGGTATTTTAGTGGCTATTCCGGCATAATCAGTCTTACAAGTAGGTACCCCATCGCTCCTCGTTATGGATAAATATTCTGTGAACAGGATTTTATCTCGAAAAAGTAAAGAATTCTGTCATTTTGACATTTGGCAGAATCTCAATACGATTCTACAAAAAGATTCCAAAATTTCAACTCTCATCATCTTGAGATTTGCACCAAACAGCTTATCTCCTGTCTTTACAAAATATGTAAACGTTCCAAAAGAGTAGGCTTATGCGATTATTAGACATTTACAACAAATTAAAACTAGCTTTTAAAGGTTGTATTCGCATTTTCAAGCGTCAAGTAGTAAACGCTAAAAAAGTGTACATAGGGTATGTTCACTACTTTAGCATCACTACTTGAGGTGTTTTATTTTAATTATTAATAATAATCGGCAGACAAACACACATATTGTATATCCCCAAATTAAGCAAGTTACGCTTGTGTTATGGGTAATATACAACGTACTATTCTGGGGCTGAGCCCAGACACCCAGACCATAGGAAATAACGGAGAAAATACGTTTCTGAAATTTACTATAACAGTAATCGAACCCGGAGCCTTTACGTTGCAGTGAGGTAGGCCGGCAAAGGCTTAGCCCGCTCAACCACAGAGGCCGTCAATTGAATTGTGTTTATGGCTGCCTGTTATTTACTTATTGCAAGTCTAATCTAATTTACTGCTGCTTTGCAACGTGTTATGGCAAATGAAAAGAAAAGACGTAAGAAATTCCCCAGCAAAACACGCCTCGCTAATAAATAATTTATACAATATTAAAGGGGTGAATGAATATATAAGTATAATAAAAAGGAACATATTCTTACAAAAGCGTCACTTGTTTACATTATACGCTTATGTTGAGAATGAAATTTGGATGAAGATTTACTAACTAAAACCAACTTAATAAAACTACGTTTTAACGGTTTTAAGCGCGGTAATTTTATTTGATTTTGGTTTTTCCGACGTTTCGGCCACTTTTCAGTGGCCGTGATCACGGAAGACAAAGATGTCAAGTGTCAACGAGTATTGTTAAAGTTAAAATAAATAATAACCATAAACAAAATTAAAAATTAAATAATTAAAATTAATAAGTTGGCGGTAGGCTAAATAAAACTTTAACAATACTCGTTGACACTTGACATCTTTGTCTTCCGTGATCACGGCCACTGAAAAGTGGCCGAAACGTCGGAAAAACCAAAATCAAATAAAATTACCGCGCTTAAAACCGTTAAAACGTAGTTTTATTATGTATACAAGTCGCGAAAACTTAAGAAAATATTATGTAAAACCAACTTAATTCGTTAATAGTTATTTATAGTACTAGTGCGGTAAGTTGGATTTTACAAACGAGCAGACGAATGTGAAACAAACATAAATATCAGTCGGAAATTCACAACATACTTTGACGTTTCTAATACGAAAATGGCGTGCATTTACAAATTAAAGTGAGACAAATATATTGAGCAAAAGCGCTTCCATGAAAATTCGATTATTCAACTTATTTACGTACTTAATGTTTTCACATCTCCTTGGTGGTATTCGTATGTTTTATTTAACCAAATATCTATTTTACCGCACGGCGTGCAGTAACATAGGTAGGAACTTAGGTTCCATTGTAATCATTGTATGGTGCGTAATTTTTAACTTTCAAACAATGTAGCTATATACAGGTTTCATAAACAAATTATTTGAGCAAATGTGTTAAAAACATATTTTTACAGTAGTTTTTAATCGTTGCTATATAGGTAAACAGTCTAGTATTAAAAGAGAATTATCGGGACAAGTTTAAATGAATTTCAGATAAAAACGACATGAAAAACCATGCCAACCACCTTCGCCAAATACTACAGACTTGTAATCTTCGCTACCAGTTTTTCGTGTTACACCGCATGACCACGATGCTTTAAGACCAATTACATAACAGCCAGTAGCAATGGCATATAATTGGCTGCGTTCATCGACTACTCATTAAGCGTAAAATTATTCCCAAGCAGACGTGGCAGGTGCTCTTTGGTACTTGCGCGGCCAGTGATCAGTAAATAGAGAAAAACTACCGACCATCCTCGGCTTACCGCGCAAACATCAAATGCACAAAAAAAATGGGCAATCACGATTATGAAGACATTCAATAATGTTCTGTACATTCCATACATATCGGTAGAAATATACAATGAGTTTACAAACAAGCTCAAAAAACAATTTAAATTAACGAGGGCTTGTATAATAAATGAGGAGAGGTTTAATATTATCATTTGAATAAAAAAACTTCGTTTAAAAAACCGACTTCAAAAAGTATAAAATAACTTATTTCTAAAGCTATTATTATTAATTTACATTATCTAAAACATCTTAAAGTCGATGCTTAGTAATTTTCAAAAAAATATAGTAATTTTTATGTTTTACTTTGCACCGACTTCAAGATATTTTAGATAATATATATTAATAATAATAGATTTAGAAATAAGTTATTTTATACTTTTTAGTTTTAGTTTTTGAAGTCGGTTTTTTTAAACGAAGTTTTTTTATCTTATTTGTTACTTTTAGTGTCTAGCTATGTATGGGTAGAGCTACGAAAGCTGCCGCGCTCCTTAAAAAATATAGGTCCCAAGAAACGGGAACAAAAAAATGTTCGTAAAATGAAAACTACTGGGCCAAACTGTGTTAAATTTTTAGGGGACCAAATGGCAACTATTCCGCATCAAACTAAACAAGGTCAATAGATGGGGAGACATACGTTCCGATACCGTATAAAACGTGTGGGTAGAGGAATATCCGCCTCTAAGTTTTGAATTATGTGATGAATTTTTTGGAAAGTTAACTTTCATAAAGCCTAAAAATACTTTAAAAGAAAATTAATATAAGTAAGATACGTTGTGAATATTTTGTGAAATATGGGGTATTTTCGGTTAAATGCTTTTTGGCCAAATGGCAAAAGTAGCATACATTATCCTCCTGTGAAACATTTCGCTGTGCGTGGACCAAATCACACTTAGCAGACTTTTATAATTACGATAAAAACATCTTGTAATAATATGTACTATTTGTTTAAAAATAATATTATACCATTTATTAGCAATTAATCTGAAGAACTCCGGATTCAATTTTAGTATTACAGCATAGCTGCTGGAGGATGTCTCGAATATATAAAAGTGGATTAAATACAAGATATTAATAAGGAATGTTGTTGGCTGTTCCTTGTTGAGTATTTATATTTTTAACTAAACGTCCGATTCTTCTCGCTAATAAAAAGAAACCTTGCTGATAAAACTCTCTAACTCCTATTTTAAAATTATTTTATTATTGTAGATAGATAGATAACACTTTATTGCTCACCAAATATACAATTTTATAAATACACAATTAAAATATTGTCATGGTAAAAACAATAGGCGGCCTTATCGCTTAAAGCAATCTCTTCCAGGCAACCTAACTTAAGGAATAGTTTAACCTAATCTGGCGATGTAGGTGGTGCAGATTATTAGGTATATCATAAATAAACATATGTAAATTACTTTATAAATTAAATACATAAAAAGTGTATAGTATAAGGATTAGGCATAACTATTTAAGGAAAAGTAGTGTTTTCTGAGTGCGTTCTTAAATGTAGGCAATGTTTTGGCCTCTCTGACAGTGAGAAGCAGCGCATTCCAAAGTTTGACAGCCTGCACTGTAAAACAGTTATCATAAAAGGATGAAGTGTGTGCAGGTGTAGTGAGTTTACAATACTTATGAGTGCGCAAATTATGGGAAGTAGAAAAGCGAAGGAATTCAAAACGTTCCTTAAGGTAAGAAGGAATACTAGTAATAAATAATATGTTGTAAAGTAGTGTGAGAATGTGAGTATTCGGGCGAAAGCGAATAGGGAGCCACTGGAGTTTTTCACGAAATTCAGAAACATGGTCATATTGGTCTTATTGTATATAACATCTAAATAGTCTTGTAATAAATCGTTGAAAATAATTTATATACTGGGGTAATTTACATTACGGGGAATCTTTAATTGAACGTTTTTAGGGTTTTCATAGCCAAATGACAAAAACAACGAACTTTCATTGCCTCTGCGGAACCATTCATTGTGCTTGAGACGATACGCACTTAGCCCATTTTCTCAAGACCTGCGTAACGATACCGCATACGGCTACGTACACTGAAAAAGGATTATCCCTCCTACCAGCATCCCAAAAAAGAAAGAATTCTTTCGTACAACATACAATATAACTATATAAAATATAAAAGAAAACTAAAATTCATAGCTCAACATTCTCACGATCCTCTTTGCGCCTACAGAACGAATACTATTCAACCCTTGCTTACTTTCTATCCATTTTTAAAATATTATCAAAACTTTCAAATAAATGTAACTTATGTAAAAACAAACAACATAAAAACGTTAAAAAACTATATGGTACTTTGTGAAGAAATTATTACCACAGTTCCTTTTAATTAAAGGGCACGTCATAAGGAATGTGAAAATGTGAAGACTCAGCACCCCTCATTATTATATATAACGAGGTGAAATTATTCTCGACGAAGTTTCACCGCGAAGTCATCAACTTAAACGTGATCTCCTCAACCTTGCATAAGATTGTGACAAATTGCCTGCATAAGGAAAATCTTTGTATTTATACGATATGTAATGTTACCTATCATTTTAAATACTTCTTACTTACTCTAAAACGTTACGTTACTCTAAACTCTAAAAAGTCCACTCAGCACTCCACATTTTCACCGCAAAAAAGAGTTCCTTTGAACTGACTCCTACTTTCCGGGGAGTGTCAGTGCCGGTGACCGGCGGGCTTCAGCTTCTTGGTTTCTCTCTAACATCTAGTCTCAATTTCTGCAACTGCAGCTAAAAAGCTGGGCATATTATCAAAGGTGAGGCAGTGCTTCACTTCAAAACAGTTGCTGATGCTGTATAAAGCACAAATACGGGCATGTATGGAGTACTGTTCTCATCTTTGGAATGACTCAGCTAAATACCAACTCGAGGCACTAGAAACGATTGAACGGAGAGCCAGGAAGTTGATAGGCAACGACTAGCTATTTAATGACACATTACAAAATCTTGAACATCGACGCAGGTTTGCCAGCTTGTCGGTTTTCTATCGGATACATTTTGGAGAATGTGCATTGGAGCTTTTCAATCTGCTCCCGCCGTCTCCCTTTCATCATCGGACAACCAGACGCACTGGCATGCGCCACCGCTATATGGTGGACATACCACCTATACGAACAAAGCGCTTTGAGTCCACCTTCATTATGCGCACCGCAAACGATGAGAACTCACTGCCGGAGTTTGTTTTTCCCTAAACCTAAAACCTGGGTGTCTTCAAATCTCGTGTGAATAGGTACCTTCTAGGTAAGCGTGCTCGATCTTAGACCATATCTCCGCTCAAATCGAGCGAGATAATGGTCAAACGCGAACCTATACGTAATAATAATAAAAAAAAACTCTTCTATCCGTGCAGGAACGGAGAAAGAATACAATTTCCTGCGGCCGGGCGGCCTATCGTAAGAGGCGACAAAACAACCCACAGCCAGGTGGTAGGGCATTTGTCCGACTGGATGGCTACCACCCCTGGTCTAGAGTATGTCGCCATAACAACCTTGAGTTGTGTTCCGGCATTAGTGACCAGGTTCCAGTTTCCCTTAAGAGAGCAGCAGCGCATTTGTAGCATCTTTGGTGTTGCAAATGTCCATAGGTGATGGTAACCGCTTTCCATCGAGTGGGCCGTCTGTCTGTCTGCTGAAGTCCAGCAATAAAAAAAAAAAAAAAAAAGTAGAGTTGAGAATTTTTAGGTAAAGGTGTGGTGATACAAAACTAGATGAAGTGAGAAATGAGTACATAAGGAGATCCTTGAAAGTTGCATCTATATTGTGTTTGAGCATGTAATGAAGAAGACCGAATAAGACGTAACAAAAAAAAAATAATAATGTTAAACTGAAAGATTGATGGATACAAATGTAAAGGTAGACCAGAAAGAGATGGATGGATTTTGTGAAAGATGACATGATTCGTGATGGTATGTATGCCAAAATAGAAGAGTATGGAAATTAGGAGAAGATGAAAGAAAATAGAGAGAGTATTTAGTTACTTATCAACCCATCATTATCCTTGTAGTATCTATAGTTATACTTATACATATATGTAAATAGTTAATGGATGAACAAATGTCTAGGCTATGACGCCGCCGTCAGGTCCCAAGAGAAGGGTTAGGCCCAAACAATGTTCGTTTGTTATCGTGAGGGATAAAATGCATGTCAGTCGTCTAGCTGCGAACCTGAGGCTTCGAGCTCTACCAATATTTAACATTAGGATTGTGATCGTAATAGATAGACGCATGTAGTCTACACAGATTAATAATCTATATAGTTTATATATATAGATTAGCTAGAAATTGACATTGTAACAGTAGATTTTAATTTTGAAATGAAACTCGAAATACTGGACTGAGAACTTGGTCCGAATGTTGTAAAAACACGTGAGCAATTACAAGTGTGTGGGCATTGGTGTTTAATAATAATAATTTCACTCAATCTAAGTAATTTCAAGTTTAAACTGTGAAATCAATTTGGAATGCTCCTTAAAAGGTCTTCTATAAAGTGACTAAGGCATACTTGTGCAAACTATGACCCACCTACTTAAGTAAAACTTCCCTCAAAGTTGTACTCTAATTCCAGGACTCGATAGCTCCTAACGTTCAAGTATCTTGGTTTTGGTGTCAAATAATACAAACTTCGTGGCTTCTACAAAACATATATTTATAATTTACAGATTAACAGCAAAACGCTGCGCAGTAAATAATTTAGTATAAAAAATCATCTATTGTATAGTCACTTAATAATGCTAACTAAATACTATCATAAAATTTGGCGAGATCTACAGGTTAAGTTAATAATGGGTTGGTGAGATACTTGCTTCCAAAGTTGTGACAACTGTGTGTGCCAAATGTATCTGTTGTAAATTCTGAAATAATTTGAGGAGGTAGAGCATATAAAATATTTTGAACAAAAAATGTCTTGAACAATATCCTTGGAACAGTTTTTAAGATGTGAGGTATTTGTTTTAGCGCCTTTTGAGGTTTCGTAACCAAATAATGAAAACACGTAGACATTCGTAACATGTGCGTGGTCCAATATGCACTTGGCCTTTTTATGAAAATAAAACTGCACATCATTTTTATCCATGCAGGAACGGAGAAAGAATACAATTTCCTGCGGCCGGGCAGCCCGTCGTAAGAGGCGACAAAACAACCCATAGCGAGGTGGTAGGGCATTTGCCCGACTGGATGGCGACCACCCCTGGTCTAGAGTACGCCGCCATAACAACCTTGTGTTGTGTTCCGGCATTGGTGACCGGGTTCCAGTCTCCCTTAAGAGAGCAGCAGCGCATTTGTGGCACATTTGGTGTATCAAATCTCCATAGGCGATGGTAACCGCATTCCATCAAGTGGGCCGTCTGCCTGTCTGCTGATCTCCGGCAATAAAAAAAAAATCTTACGTAGCTACTTTATAAAATATTAATCTGAAATATCCATTTCCGTGTACTATTTTCATAACTGTAACGCTGTGATGAATTTCCTGTTCTAAGCAAATAGTAATAATACAGGGTAGAGATATCATTTTAATGTAATCTCTTTCATATTATTCGAGAAATAGGATACATTCTCTTCTAATATGTAATTTAAGTCAAAATCACTACGTTATTGTGGTTATTAAAACGGGAGTAATTTGAATAATATGTTAAACCTGAAAAATTCAAAAATAATTATCAGGATAGTTAATAACACAACTTTAATAATTTAATAGAAAATATTTGAAATTTTTGGTATTGTCGAATATTTTTTTATTTGTCAAGTTTTACTTACATATCTGGGGAATAAATGCTAAATATCACGTTAGATATCATAATTTAAGATTTGGACATCAAGGGTTGTTATGTTTGAAAAGTGTAGGAAGAAGATCGCGTCATGCCAGCCTCAATGACCTCATCCACGAGCTCTTGTCAGCGTCGGCGTATCGGCCATTCTAGAACCGAATGGCTTGGTGCGTAACGATAGCAAGAGACCTAACAGAATGTCACTCGTCCCTTGAAAGATGGAGCGGCCACTAGTGTGGGATGCGACTTGGGTTTGACACACTAGCCCCGTCACATCTTCCAATGACCGAATCAGGGGCTGGCAACACCGCCGCTTCAGCTGAAGAAGTCAAACGGTGCAAATATGGAGCCTTAGAAAGAGGTTTGTATTTGTGCCATTGGTTGAAAAATTAGGACAGTGGAGCTCGTCGGCAAAGAGTTCTTTAAAGACATCTGTAAGAAATTCTTTAACACTACCCGTGATCAGAAGAAGACTTATAATTCGCACAACAAATAAGTACGCATGCATGCGTTGGGAGTGATCTGCTACATAATGTATTTTGGATTTAATTATTTAGTTTACATTTCAATGTTTAATGTGTATATATTTATTAGATATTTATAGGTATATATAAAATCATTTAAGATACTTAAAGTTTTAGATGACAATAATTCCTAAGAGTTAAAGATAAAATCGACTGGATTACGTAAACGAAACGCTCTCGGAGAATGTCTGGTTCGAAGTCAAAGCAAGCTTAACCGCTGGCAAAACTTCCACACTACTTAAAACAGTTCCAAAATGGCTTCAAGCTTTACTCAGGAAGTTCATTTTGAACCTCTATGCATCTATAAGTTAAGTGATATAGGGTCTCAAAATTTATTTAATTTTTTTTTATTGCAACAGTTCAGCATACAAGCAGATGGCCCACTTAATGGAAAGCGGTTACTATCGCCTATAGTCATTTGCAACACCAAAGGTACTACAAATGCGCTGATGCTCTCTTAAGAGAGACTGGAACCTGACCACTAATGCCGGAACACATACTCAATGTTGTTATGGCGACATACTTTAGACCACCCACCCAGTCGGGCAAATGCCCTACCACCTGGCTGTGGGTTGTTTTGTCGCCCCTTACGACCGGCCGCAGGAAATTGAATTCTTTCTCCGTTCCTGCACGAATATAAAATCATCCCGAATCTCAAACAAAGACTTGTACTGAAGAAGAATTCTGAAAATTGCAATTCAACTTAATCTGTGGATTTAGTTTACACGGCTATGTATGTATGATGACATGAAAAAATATCAACCCTTTCAGCAACGGTTAATTTTTCAATTTTTCTGCAGACTCACACTAGAAAATTCTGTAACGTCACATAAATTACACACTGCCAAATTTTATCCTTATGGTTTGATAGTTTTTAAGATAGCTGTGACTTACATATAAAGGACACGTGGATGGAAATGAAGATTGTTTAAAGATTCCGTTTTTGCCAAAATGGATTTAAACTAAGAAGTAGAGCAGTAGTAGTAGAGCCTTTAAGAACATTATTATCTTGAACTTGGATGTAAAATAGATGTTGGAATTTCCAACAACAACAGTTCATTTCTATTGTTTACACGTCTTTGCTGGCCACTAAATATGATTTTAAATACGAAATATTAATATTTTATGGGCCGCTTGCAGAAGGTGGCTTAAATTGTTTTACATACATACATACATAACTTCACGCCAGTTCCCTTGCGGAGTAGGCACGAACAACAGGGCGCCATTCAGGCTTATTCTTACATATCTCACTTAAATTGTTTTAAGAAACACAAAACGTATTTAACACCCTTAAATACAATTAACGTCTTGCACAACGCAAAATTTGCCGCTAAATATGTTTGAAGAACTGTCAATACATTTTGTGTAAAATGTATTTAGGCAGTTTAATATGATTAACTGATTTTATTTAAAGGCGATCGTTATGCAAGCGGCCCTTAGTGTATTATCTGTAAAATATTTTCTTTTTCGTTTGCTCACCATTTTCCTGCTTGCTGCTGTGGAAGTAGGCATAATGTAAATGGGGCATTATGCAGGTATGCCATTGGCAATTGGTGTTTCTAATTAATTATTTACATCCATTTAATATTTAAAGAATTGTATTTAAAAGGAGGCTTTATAACATGTAAATTAAGTAAAAATATGTATAGATATTGCATATCAACTTTTGGCAACATTTTATATTACTTATTTTAGACCAATAGAATATTATGAACGGTGAATAACCAAAATATCAGAAACTGTAATTATACAGTATATTTACAAAAGAATGTGTGTGAATGTATCTATGGTATTTTTGCGAAACTGTCAGTCGCCTAACCGGTGCTACCGAGTAAAGTCAATATTTGCCATCACCTCAAATCGAGTTAACACATAACAGTTCACCAAGAAACAACCTGAAAGGTGCCTCAAACACACGATCTCAACGCCCATTAGACGCCTCCACCTGCGCACTTATCAATATTTTAAACATTGTTATATTTTATACTAGCTGTGCCCTGTCATTTCATTCGCGCGGTTCTTGGACTTTATATTCATATCAGCTGTATAATTTTAAAACCTAGAAAGTGCATTCTAAGAAATTTTACATTACAGGATTTAAGACCATTAATAGAAAAACGGAGTCTCGTACTCTCAAAGTGAAGCCGGCTAGAGGATGCCGAGCATAGAATATAATATAATAGTAATAAGAATTAGTACGGATAATGGTGGAATAGATACCCACTAGACTCCACTGATACATTACAATTAACCAAACAGGTGCAAACCACCACAATGTTATGCACACAAATTTTTAAAAACTTCTTCGCTTTATTTGACGCTATTATTCACGTAGGCTCCGTCTATACTTCTATTTCGTCTGAGAACAGTATAAAAATGTCATAAATTTCAACTATATGCCATTTTGATACTATTTATTAACCAACAGCTTAAACATATAAGCGATATCATATTTGAATACATTCTTCATGTTTTATTTTGGTGAGCACAATACTGTACATAAGCAAATGGCTAGCAAGACGATGAATGGACAAGCATTCATTTAAATAACAATGTCAGTTCTTAGGTTTTGAAATTGCACAGCTGATATCTTCTGAACCCTTTGAGATATCGAAATGTAACATACATATGATTTAAGATATTTATATATATTTTTTATTGCAGGAGTTCCGCAGTCAGGCAGACGGCCCACTTGATGGAAAGCGGTTACTATTGCCTATGGACATTTGCAACACCAAAGGTGCTACAAATACGCTGCTGCTCTCTTACGGGAGACTGGATCCTGGTCACCAATGCCGGAACACAACTCAAGGTTCTTATGGCGATATACTCTAGACCAGGGGTGGTACCCATCCAGTCGGGCAAATGCCCTACCACCTGGCTGTGGGCTGCTTTGTCGCCTCTTACGACAGGCCGCCCGGCCGCAGGAAATTGTATTCTTTTTTCGTTCCTGCACGGATATTTTAATCCCTTATATTTTCATTGAATTCCGTTAAGCCATTTCGGACGGACAAGCTTACAAGCAAGTGTCTGAATACGGTCAATTATGATTAGACATCGTATAATAAATATTAGTAGTGATTTCAATTTTAGCAATTATTTTGATACCACAGACAGACACTTCCATTTTATTGGTATAATTAGTTGAGAGGTAAACTTCTCGGACGAACTATACAGAGTATATTCAGATTTACATAAAACTCTATATCATACTAACGATAACGCCGTCGTAACATCTGTAATCCGAGAAACCACGAAATTAATCATCAATAAGCTTCTTTTGCGTATTAAGATTTATTTCAAAATAATTAACAGAGGGTTTATTTATCGCTTGTTTATAATAATATATTAAATACTTATTTGTATGAATTTTTTATGATAAATAGTTCCCGCTTGATCACGATCATGCTTAGAGGAATTTGATCTGACATTAGTGTCAGACGATGAAGCGGTCAAAGATGAAGCACGCTTACCTAGAAAAAACCCAAAAAACCTATTCACACTAAAATCGTAATCAGACTTTTGTCTCTACCTTGGTATATTAATACTTATGGGTACGTAGCATTTTGCTTCTACTTATCTTAAATGTACTGAAGTATATTGGGAGAACTTGACGGTGTGTACCAATATACTTATAATCTATAATAGAAGTCTTTAAGTTACTAGTAAAAAGGTTCCAAATTAACGTACACCAACCTACATCGCATCGTCACCTTAAATCGAGTGCCACAGTACTTTTCAAACGCAATGTTAATATACATACATACATATATAACTTCACGCCAGTTCCCTTGCGGGCAATGTTAATGTATCAAATATAAATGTTATAAAGAAATATTCCGTAGATTGTCAATAGTTCGAATGCCACAATATTTTTTATACTGGTACCTATAGCTTCTCGTTTGATCAGTCTCGCCTGATGTTAATCAAAACTAAGGTCTATGATTGAGTACGCTTACATAAAATGTACATAGTCAAATGGATCGTAAAGCACTCAGGTTGTATACATGGGGAACTATAGACTCCGGCAGTGTTCTACTCTTGTACTCCAGGATGCACTTGAAAACCTGCGTCAATTGTGTCTGCTGAACTGCACCCATTTGGTACCATCGCGAGAAATATTGTTTATTAAGTATTTAATGTTTTACTTTTTTTCTAATATGTAATATGTCTCGCAATGTATTCTTGCCAATTAGGATTTCTTTTTCTTTTTTGTGGGATGCGCATGATAAAACTGGGCACGAAGTATCTCGTTCATATTGTAACGAGTTGCAAGACTCGAATTAAAATGTCGTTGGAATTACTATAGAATTTATTAGGACTATACAGGTACAAATATGACCGGATGCAATAAGTCCAAATGTAATGCACAATTCAACAACACGCGCAAAATCCGTCACTAAATGTACAGACGTCTTGCCTCGCTTGTGTTATCGCTTTGACTGCCTCCTCTCTCCATCCTGCCGTCGTTTTATACTTCACAAATATAAGTGTACCCGCCCGTATCGTCGACTCAATTTCCTAGAAATCGTAATCCGCACACCTGACTAATGCCTGCAAACGGCCATGAACGAGTACAATAGGCTGTTCTCCACAATAACCAATAAATAACTAAAGAAAAGAAGACAATCATAAAGGTATTACAATTGGTTCAAATGCCGACAGGTAATAGCGTGCTTCGTGGAATTTATCTTTGACGGGGGGGGGGGGGGACTAAGCTGTAACAATGTAGTTCATTTTGTCCGATGGTGGATGGTGGAAGAAGACTAACTACATCCGGATCTAACATGCAAAGCTAGTATACAGTCAGAACTTTAATAACTGAAATATATTGAATTAGATCAAATTATAAACTAGTACAATAAAGGAAACTTAACGTATATTGTAATTTACATATAATCCCTTAAGACTAATAAGTAGAATACTGAGCCTATGTCACCTAAGAAGTCAATGGGTAAGATTCCCAAAAGGCTGGCTATATTATCTCGCTTAATCCCCATACCAACCCATTGTCCGAGGTAGGAACCAGCCTTCTAATTACACGGAGAATCAATGAGTGGTTTTGAACTTTATTCTTATATAAATTCCAACAAACGACTGCCGAGTTTGTTGATCTTTCGCGTGTTTTCTGACAAATAACAAAACTGCTCCATCAAGCAAATAAGCACAGATAATTGGTCCGCGCGTAACAACACTCAGCGAAAATATCCTGTTTTTTTTTGTATAATATGTTTTGTTCGTATGAACGATCAAAGCCCACTTTTTTGTAACTTATACTACTACTGCAATTGTAGAAATAATGTATGTATATGCATGTATGTTTGTAGATGTTTCTAAATTATTATGTAACGCAATGATGTAACGTAGGTATGTTTAACTGGACGTATAATTTAAAAATGAGTAAAGCAAAAAGGAAATACGATAAAAGGGCGAGATAATGAAACGTTACGACGGTCATAACAGAAATGCATAGACGTAAAGTTATATGTCCATCATAAGATGTATTCTAAAATGATTACATGATTCTAAGCTACTTAAAAAGACAACAGACAGATGCAGGCACAGAAAAACTTTCCATTAAAAAAAACTGTATTTAGCTGACTTTTTGCAATCGTATTAATATACATTTAAGACTATAAAAGAGTAATCGACATGTTCTGTGGTATGCTAAGTATTATTCTATTTAGTATTATTGTTTAAGTTTTAACTTTCCTATCTCGTTTAAAAGTAAAACGATAGCAAATTTTGGTGCCAACTCTTCTATATACCTAAAATATTTCACACCCCAATTATGTGTGAACATCTTTATTATACTTACTAAAGCAGAGTTTCTACATCTTTTATTTTCTTATATCCCATGCATTAAATGCATGTACCTCTTACCATTGATAGAAAACTGACATTACCTGGGTAGATGGAGATTATGTCAAATTTTGACCAAAAGTAGGTAAGACAAATTAATAGATAGTAAAATATAGGCATTGGCATTAATTCAAAAAAGGCAGAGATGTTTTTAATAGTAAGTAGAAAATATTTAGTAGATTAAGAACCAATAAGGCAAATGAGTACGCAATACGAGTTCAAATGTAGTGTAATGTAACGCGTGAGCGTTGCATCCGTGTCTTCTTAACGCCATTGCCTGATATACTGCACAAAAAAACGCCTACTATACGGAACACGTCCAATCCTATTAAAGAAGAGGCCGACATCCAAACTAGTTTTACAGTTACGAGACTATCCGATTCTGCAACGATACGTAGCCGAAGGTCACGGGAACTCGGGCGGAACTAATTTGGAATTCGTTCTGCAAGTTGCTGCTGATAACCAGATGGATACAACAGACTGCCACGCCAACTCTTTATCTTTTGGACGACACGCCAATTCGTCGCACTTAACAAGGTAGACAAAGTTGTGAATGTTGTAACAAATTCATGTATTGAATCTTATTTGAGGCTATTTAACCTACCAGAGATCAATATTCACGGAACCAACAGAGTTGTCTTAAACTTTTTTAAGATTAGAAGCTTTCCAGAAAACATTTTTATCTTAAAGAACAATATCAATGATTCCTAATATTCATTCACTTGCCTTAATTTTGAAAAAACTTATATGGAGCTATGTCAAACTTTAACCGATAGTCAGGCAAATGAATGGTTGATAATATATAGGAACCGACCATAAGCTATTATCCCACAAACTTAGCTTAGATGAAAGAAACATCGGCATCTTAGTGAATGATTGGAATTTGCCATAAATTTCACAGAACCACACTCCTACCACTATTAATCCCCAACAGTGCATTAAAACATTTCCACCCGAATAAAAACTATCCTTAAGTTAAAAACTTTATTTACTAATTTAATTTATGAAATGTAACTCTTATTTGTTGATAAGTACCTAAGCACGATATTTATTTATTTTGCTACTCATTAACAATCAGATAGTCGAGTTTAAATGAGTAATAAAATAAATGCTGTACACCTTCTTCAAAATAAAAGTTGTTTTAGTTTTCTACGACATAAAATTTTATAAGACAAACCATAAACCAAACTAGTAAAGTGTTTTCTATAACGATCTTATTTGCATTTCTGTTGCGTTATTTAAGTTCTCACGTTTTATTGTTCTGTAGTGTTTAACCCACGGCGAATAGATGTTTTGAATGAAATATTATTCAAAATGTGTATTTGGATCTGTAAAGTAGCGACATAAAAACCGAGTATTGAGATTTTATAACCTCCCGCAAGTTTTTTATCATTCACGTTGTTACGTTTCATTAAATTGGTCAGCTAGATAATTTGCATATTATATATTTATTAACAGACTTCTTCGTAGATAAATAAAATTGGTAAGATTATGTCAACCACATGGAATAATTATATATATAAGTAGTAATAAATTTTACAAGTTTTACCTACTTTTTGAAGTAGCGTTTCGTATTTTGTGTTATTGTTTGCTACCTACATAACGAGTATCAAATACAACACCATATTATTTTAAAAGGGCATAGTTTTTATCTACCATATACCTAAGCAAGTATTCATAATTCTTCAATAAAATAATTAGTAACGGAGCTTAGTATATTAATGGTCTATGTAACGGAATGAGTTTTTGATAATCATATCGATAACATCAAACTTACCTCCACCGGAAGTACTACAAATCGTCAATTAACATCCGTTTCTAATAACACTTTTCAGACACAGCTTAATTAGTAGGTGATTAAACCCATCATCATCACTAAACTGACGGCTTGACGAACCAATTGCCAGCACAACATAAAATATACAATACAATGATTAATCAGATCATAATCACGAACAGCAACAAAAAATCACACCAACAATCATATCCTGCACGATCACAAATTAATACACATTTTTTTGAGTCAAACACTTATCACGGATCCTATTTCATGTTTCATAATTGAATTTAAATGTGTCGGTCGGTATTATTTCCTTGCGCGCGAAAATAATGATGGACTAAGTATAGGACGAGTGCGCCCGCGACGCGCGTGCTTTGCCCGCATGTGCCGACAGCTGACTGAATCGCAATTCAAAACAACGCTGCAATTACAAGCCGGGCGTAAAGCCTCAATTCACCATCAACATTTGTAACAAACACCAACTAAGAGTACTTGTATACAAACGCTAAATTCCTGAATTGGCGATGAAAAGCTTTAGCCTACAGTCCAGCGTTCTTTGGAAAATTAGGATACCAGCCAACAGCCTCCGCGGTTTAACTTTGACCTACTTAACTCACTGATCGTTGCCGCTGATCGTCTACAATGGCAAAAAATAGTCAAACAAAAAGTAGTGGGGAAAGGTCACGACCCTCAGGATTGAGGAACACGACTCAAGGAGAGGGACTTAACTCACTAACAACAGCACTCAGAAACTTATAATGTTATTAACTTTAGAATAAAGTTGATAAGCCATTTTACTAAGTCTGTAATACGTTTGAAGTTAAATAGCAAAGTAAAGCTTAAGTTACGACCATTATTAATCATTGAATTATCTCCATCTTCTTCAACTAGCGTTAGATTCCGATTAGACGGAACATCTGCTTCTTAGTACACAATCCGCTAGTCTACTTTTATTTCTCTAATTCACTTGGTCTTCGGCATACTTTATTGTGCAACCAATATCATACCTCGCGTCCAAGCCAACCTTTTTTATTTGTAAAAAATATTAATGACGACTTAATAGTCGCCTGCTCGAAGAGGCCAAACGATACTGGATTACTCAAGCAGAGGACCGGGATATGTAGCATAAACATGGAAGGTCTACATCCAATAGTGGACGATGGTTGGATGACTACATATTATTATACATATTAAATCATTCATTCCCAAAGCCCTGAAAGAGGGACAAAGAAACATACAAATACCTATCCCAACAAGGTCACACTACATATATGGAAGTACATATTCTGAAATGCATCTGTAACACATGTTTTATGAATAGATCATTACTTCTCTACAACGGTGCTCGAGAAATAACTGTTAATAGACCCCACTCCCATTTTTATGACCGTTCTTAATAAACCACAGATGTCTACGTAATAGTTGTTTTTTTTATTAAAAACCAGATACTGCGCAGCCCGAGGTGCCCATCAAACTCCAGTGAGTGGCTAACCACGCCACAGACGAAGACAACGCAAAAAATGGCGAAGATCATCCATAGGTCGACACAAATTAGTCAATACAACGCGCGCCACCATTAAGCGTGGAAAAGTCCAACGGCTCCAGATCCAGTCTCTGAATGCGACCAGAATTTACCCTCCTATTTGATGTCGGAGTAAAGATGTTAACCTTGAGGCCCCAATATTTTCAATGCCTTTAACGGACATAGAAGATTCCAGAGAAATGCAGCCATCTGGAATCTCAAGAGATATATAGAATCTCAAATTTAAATGGGTTTAAGAGCCTTTGATTCATACATACACCCACACTACTTACGTAAGTATTAATAATATTCATGTGTGACAAAAAAAAATCTCACCACTAACGTAATCTGTAGTACCTTCTTTTGAGAGGTATCTGCTTCCTTGAAGCATTCAGAAGTCTCAAATTAGGCTAATAGGATATAATATTTCAGTAAAGTAAAAACTTTAGCTCTGCTCCAAGTGTTATTTTAGCATCCATAACACCACCGCAACTTACTAGACTTGATAATACTTATATAATACGTATGTTGCTTTAAAGAAAAACAAAACAACCAATTATCAATTCAAAATAGTTTATTGTTGGCATCAGATATAGGTAGTTTATATTTTATTTATTTTATTGTTTGAGGTAATTAAGTCTACGATATTTACCTATAAGCCAGGGTCAACATTTGTATCAATGTGTCGTTCAAGCACAGCTCTAGTACGTCGATGTACCTAATCGCTGGTTGAGTGCAAAATTGACGCAATCATTTACGTTTACAAACGATGATATGGATGTTCCGTCCATATTTTAAGATATTCGATCAAGCCATCTATGGGCCATCTATCCTGTCAGCACATTGATGCAAATTCAACAAAAGCAAAAAGATACAACACTGACAATAATAATTAATAATACGTTTTAACAAAAAGTTCACTGGTTCTCATAAAAGCAATAAACATGTTACAAATTCGAAACAACATCAACGGTTACCAAGACTCTCCACATAAACATTATTCCTCACACAATAGATAAGTCTTCTATATAGATTTCTTCTATTTATATTTGTGACTACAGGGGACTTAAGGCGGCCGCTTTTGCAGATTCGTATTAAAAACATACAATAAAAATATCAAAACGGAGTGGAAAATGCTAATTCTTACACCTACCAAGTATATCTAGTCTAGACATGTTTCAATTTCACTAAGCGATTCCTCACAAGCAATCGCTTTATAGCTTCCAAAATGGATGCGATCGCAGCTTCATCTTTTCGGTATTTTTGTCTATCCCACGGAAACGACGTCATATTTTATCGGGATAAAAAATATTCTAAGTTACGCCCCGGGATATAAGATAGCACTATGTCGAGTTCATTGGGTGTTCATTTCATCCGTTCAGTAGTTCCACGTGATGCTCTAACAGACAGGCAGACAAAATTCTAAAAATTGTATTTTTGGAATCTGCTGGTCCGAATTAGCCCCCCTGATTTTTTTCACATTTTTAAGCCCATTGTACAAACTCAAACCATTTACAGACTTATTAGGTTTAGGTTAGACTTATTATAGGTTTGACTTTCACCATTGACTTTTGATTATAAATATATTTTCTTCTTCAAAAAGGTAACGAACGTCTTTTTGCTGATTGTACAAGGAGTTTTAAATTTCAAGTTTAGAATTCCTGTAAATATACAAATCTTACTACAAACGCAAAAACTTCTCGAAACTAATTTAACTATATATACTACAGGTGGACATCGAAGGGAGGAGGGGAGTAAAAATGGGTAATGCATACTCTGATTTTTAATTACCTGGACTAAAATGACAGCTGTGATCGACTTTTTTTTCTTGCCGGTTTGGAGCGACTCACCACTGTGAGATGAATCCCACAGAATTTATATAGAAATTCTGTAGGATTCAACTCACTCAAGCCACTTATGAATAAAAAAAAAGGTCGACCGCAGCTACCATTTTATTCCAGGTAATGAAAAATCAGGAATAGTATGGTTACATTCCCTAACGCCATGGTATATAAAAATACGTCCTCTACAAAAAGAACTGTCTCAGATGAGAAAATTCTCGTTAATGAGATTAGCACAACATACTATAGTAGTATACTACTAGAATAGCCCTCGGGCCAGCAAAGATCTACTTCATAGTACTGAAAATGTTTCTTTGCATGCACACCATCACAGGTAATTATTGACTACTATGAACCTTGTTTTGTAGTGGCTTTGGGAGGGAGCAGCTAACGGAAGTATATAAAACTTAAACTAGGAGTTGAAAAATTCTGAAAAAAAAACCAGTGCTTTTTAATATGTCCAGATTTTTTTAGCCTATATACTGTGTCGTAAGACTGGCTAGCCCAGACTCAATCCACAACTTTTCAGTGTTATTATAGTAGGGGAGCCCAAGATGCTAAAGGTGGAGTTATTCGAGCGTCGCGGGGACTTTTGGGATTGTGAAGATTAGATGCTAAAACTAAAGAGAAAAAGAGAGTAAAAGACTTTCACTGGTGGGAGGAGCGTGTACAGTTTAAAAAAAAAGAGTCGCACAGAAGTACTCGAGCGCGTCAGATATTCAAAAGGGATGTTAAGTAAACCGAAAGGAACTCCTATTCAAAAGACTGACGATTTGGACGCGACCAAAAGCCATGGCCGATTTTTTAAAATACAAAAACAAAACGCAACATTGAAATACTCGAGCGCGTCAGATTAATATACAGACGGTTCAGCTTGATGTTCTTGTTGTGCTGACCCATAATCTGACAATTACGTGGAGGAATTTCCTTAATCTGACGGTTTGAAAAACAATTTGAAGAATAAAAAATACACCTAGTCTATATGAAGTGTTCATATATGTTTGGGGTACATAATAGGGTGCAAGGTTTCTCCCCTTATGTTATGTTGCCACGCTCGAGTAAATCCCAAAATCCCCGCTTGGCCTCCCCTACTATTAGCATATATAATAAATACCAAACATAAACATCAAAAATATGCTACTAAATAAATATATCAGTCTCAGTGACAAATAACTATATAAATACTTTTCAACGTGTTAATTATGGAATGATATCTATAATAATTATTATAATACTTAATATATTCAAGATTTTCGCATAAAAGAAAAATATGTGTTTTAATAACCAAAATATCGACGCTTAACGTGATCAACGTGTTATGATACGGCGATATTATGTTTGTATATTCGGTAATAGGTACTATTAACTGCAGGAATTAATGAAAAACAGGAAATTTATTAACGAAAGGAATGTGTTATCTTTTTAATTTCAACGTGGCTATAAAATTATATTTTTCGCTATTATCCCAAAGAGGCGATATCAATGTAACAAATTAGCTGAAATTATGTTTCCAGATTGGCTACTTTTCCCCAATAATTTTTATTTGGGGTCGAAATAATTTTACCATAACTTTGTTCTTTCGGAACCGATTTTGGTGATTCCTTTTGCGTTCGATTTAGCAAAGCTTTGAAATGGTCCCATATAAATTTTATTGCTAGCAGACTTCGGGTTCCGAAGATATAGCAGGAAACCCCTTGAAATTATCAGGCTGAAATGTAAAATCTTCTACCACACCTCGAAGTTGGTGCCAAACAAAACACAAAAAAAAACCATATACTTTAATACAACAACATAATATTGCAAAATGTAATTTTTTCATTTTACTTGGCACCAACTTCAAGATGTTGTAGAAATTTTTATTTTTTGCTTTTTAATTACTCTTGAAATCGGTTTCATTTTTGTTAGAATTTTTTTATTATTTTTCACTTCGGATGCATCAATCAAAGCGATCCGTATAAAAATAAACTCGAATCATTCAATGTCATTGAATACCGCATTGTCCTTTATACCGGAATTAGACGTGTTCATTTTTGTTTTTCAGTTTGTATAAAAATTAGACAAAATATTTTAAAAAATAACGAAATTAATTGTTAAAAAAAGGTTTTGTAAGCGACTTTTTAAACTGCTTTACATTATATTTTCTTAAGTTTTCGCGACTTGTATACATAATAAAACTACGTTTTATTATGCTTTACATTTTCATTTTTTTATATTACTGCAAAGCAGAGGTTTCTCCGCGGCTGGGCCGCGGACTATATCTATAGCGTAGCTCTATTTTACCTACATAAATACTTAATCAGGTGTTTTATATATTGCGAGCGAAGTCACGGACGAAATATGGTATATACAAACCTTTCATGAAAAATTATCTGATGGTGAAAACCGCTCAAAAATCCGTTGCGTAGTTTAGGAGGAGAAAGTTAATTGATATACAGACAGACAGAGAGACACAAAAAGCGACTTTGTTTTATACTGTGTAAAGTTCTAAATTTTGTTATATATGTATTTCAATCAGTTATTTATACACAAAAATATTTTTTTACTTTAGATACAGTCCTTGAAAATACTCCACAATATAGGAAACATCATTATATAATAAACTAGCTGATACCCGCCCGCTTCGCGTGCCGTAAAATCAGTTCTTAGCTGACCTCTACTTGGCAAAAGGAAGGTCCATGCCAAATTTTAAGTCTATAGGTATTATAGTTCCTGAGATATCGTGATGAGTCACTATATACAGGGATTTCAATTATATATATTTAGATAAGCAGATAAGCAGTTAAGAAAGTCAGACGTGAAACTTTTTTTATCAATGAATTCCATTTATTTTATTAAGTTGAGAATGCCTCATTTTTATCAAAATTAAAAGACAGCAACGAACCATCTATTTTCATTCGCTTCCGTGCTTTTTAAAGAATTTGATTCAATTTTGTTGATCCGTATAATACCGGCATGGTATAATGTAAATCAAACATTAACTTTAAATATTTTTCAAAAATTACATTATGTAAAAAGGGGTTAACATATAATACGAGTTACTTACAATCAGTCTTAAGCTTTAAACAACATTTCTAGAAACATCAGTAATTTTAAATAATGTCGAAACTCTTTTAAACTTCAATATGGGTTCCTATAATCATTTTCAATGGAACAGTGATCCCGGGATCAATTCCGTGCGGGATTTTTATAAACTGACGTTTTAATTAGCTTAGTTTGAGACTAAACTCAGAGATATCTTTTGTTACATTACACACATTTATACCTAGCCTGGGAATACACCATTTTCACGCTTACTAATACTAATGTTCTTGAATATAAATATAAAAACTAATCAGTATTCATTTACAAAAAAATCATTATAGAACAAGTCAAAACATTAAACAACCATAATGTATTGTTTAACATTTTGGTTTATTCAATAATAAATTGGGTAGGAGGCATATTAAGTCTATCTATTATTTTTAAACATGTGCAAGAGATTATGAATATATTGCATATTTTATACAGGTTATATAATACTTAAATTAAAATTGGAAAGCTTAACTCTCAAAGATTAATGTGTATTACTTTTCATATTCAATTAAAAACCATTTATTTTAAAAATATACTATGACGTTTATACTTAACATTTTGGCGAATATAGAGCATTATTCAGAATATTTTTACATTTATTTTCTTATCTAATCTAATAGTGGCGTTACATAGTCATATAAATAGGTACATAGCATAGGCACTGGTTTGAATATTTGCAAGTTTCTTTCTAAGACAATGAAACCTATTTAGCATACAGTAGAGTACACAAAAAACGACTACAAAATATATTTAGAAAAATTTTGTACATTATTATTAAAGGAGTGTGAAGAATTTGCTTATTTGATCATTCTCTTATATAGGTAAAATTGAAGAGTCTATCTATAGCAGGGGTGGCCAACCGGTCGATCGCAATCGACCGGTCGATCGCGGCTATTAGTCCAATCGATCGTGACAAGGCAAAAAATATAAATGTATACATAGAGCAGTCTGCGCAACGTGATTGGTGATCACTGCCGCGCGCATCATCTTCATTTTGTATCATCAATAAAATATACTACTTATCTGTATACTGAACTATACTGTTTCATTACATTTAAAGAAATGTCATTGGTGGATCGCAGTTTCGTCAGTAAACAGTAGATCTTGGTTCTAATCAATTTGGCCACCCCTGATCTATACATACACACATACATAATTTCACGCCAGTTCCCTTGCGGGGTAGGCACGAACAACAGAGCGCCATTCAGGCTTATTCTTACACACCTCACTTGCTTGCTTCCCTGATCTATAGATTGCTATATTAATGTGATTTAAAAAAATAAGTCAAAATTCAAGTAAAACTTACTATGTATATGACGCCTGATCATAAATGTATGTTTTCTTAATTGTTGTCTGAACATTTGTCTCACATAGGCTCCGAATCAACTAAAAGGATTTCAAAACAAATTTCTGACATTAAAATAGCAATTTTATCTTAAATTTCCCTTTGTCTCATTTCGATATATAGCATGATTCACAAGATATGAATATAAATTCAAAGACTCGCAAGAAACGAACGCTGGCGGGATGCAAGCAAAAATCCTCACATCCTTTTTAAAATAAATATAACATGTTAATGATTTATAACACAGACATGCCCATATAAAGATTATTATTGCTTATTAATAAATTTAGTAACTAAGACTAAAACATGGATATTCGAATTAATTCTAGCGTTCCTTAAAATGGTCCAAAATATTTAATCACTAACAATGGAAATATTTTAATTTTCCTACAAAATTCATACACATTTAGAGAAAACAGGAAAAAATTTGCAATAAAATCCTATAAACACAATATAAAATTATACTTATTAGTATTACGAGTATCATTATGACATTAAAAAAAACTATATGTCATAAATGTAATAGAACTTTTAATTTATTTATTTTCCGTTTAATATTTTCATTGATTTGAACTAAAATAAGTGTTATAAATAGTAAAATTTTGATTGGAATTATAATGGGTTTTTTCCATATCAAAGCACAAAAGAAAAAGAAGTTGTGGTACCCTCTAGAAATTTTCGATTTACGGGCTTTTCCAGAGTTAGTAAGAATGTAAAATTTTACTCAAAGAATTGTAGGATTTTACTACCATGGTTTAAACAAATACTAGTTCTAGAACCTTGTATAAAATCAAAAATATTTCCACGTATTTTCGGTTATGTACAGTAAATGCCAAGGTTCCTAACTACCATGAAATTTACTCTTGATGTTAGCGTACTTGTAACAATAATACAGAATAAAATAAAAAGTGGTCAATATTCTTGGCACTCACTGTAATTGAAAGCCGGTAAACAATCGACAAACACATATTATTGCTTTTTACATGGGAGAATACTAGAAATGACAATCCCTGTACTTTTAACGTGTTACTTTGACACTTAGTTTCATTTTCATTTTAAAAATGTCACTACTAACAATTCATCGTTTACAAACAAAACATACATAGATAACATCATAGAAATTTATAGATTGAGTTATGATACCATACTTAAATATGAAATTTAAAAAACTTAATACAACTCTTAATTTTTCATTAATTTTCATTAAAAATGTAATATAAAATAAAAAACGTTGATTGAAAACTTTAGTTGTTTTTCTTTATCAAAATGCGAGAGAAAAATGATACGTAACATGCTCTAAAGACAACAGCAGAACACCGCAATGCTGATACTGATTGATCCATGTAACATAAAATTCCTTCGTGCCCTTTCAGGTCTGTGCGTCTAATATCAGCATTAGTCACATCAACCAAATTGAATCAAGTGTACTAACTTCATCGTTCGTTTAATGTATTCAGGCTTCGGAAAGCCAACGCTAGATGGCGTTGAGCGGTTAAAAATCAGTATTAGTGAGTCGACCATTGCAACGTGTGCATTTCGCAAAAAACCAAAATGAATACCTAATAATCAAAACGAACTTAATACCAAACAGAAACAGTGAATTAGTTTATCAAGACCACAAAAAAACCTGTGATTTGCAAGTGCTAGGCCTAGCTGAACTCCACGCACAAAGGCGTCTGGTAAGTACCATCCCCCATTCATTGGCGTGTGATTTGGGGTTGAAAAAAGGGGTTTGCACAATTTATGTGCGGTTTACTTGTAAGATCAAAATTGAACCCAAATATATCAATGTTATATATAGTTTTGATACATCAAGTTTTAAAGATTCTTCAGCTTCAGATTCACATTTATTGTTAATTGATTATTATTTCTTGTACTCTTCCACTTATGGACTTATTCAAATACACATACTCAAATTGTTATATATTTGACAGACACGTTAGATCTGTTCCAATACAATTTGAACGTGTAAACAAACAATCAGGTATGCACATGCATAGTAGGTACATTTCTCTAAGCAGAAAAATTATAGTGCACATGCTGACTGTTCTTTGACTTGTTCCAAACAAGATTGGAACAAACCTAGATATACTATAAACATCAATTAATATTCATACCAGTAACTCCATACTCAACAGGATCCAAACCAACATTAATAAGTCCATTAATCTTATAACCTTCTGAAGCATCACAAACACCATTATATTCACTGGTACTTACAAAATGATTCTTTCTCACAGCATCGTCTATGGAATATAAGAGATGTTCAAAGAAATTTGGAAAATTATCATAACTTGGATAAACATTTATATCAATGACTGCATGATTCCCTGTCCGATTATCTATGACAATATCAAAACCTGCTAAAATCAATCCAATTCGTTTTCTTAATACTCTAATTATATGTTTTAATTTTTCCTCTTCAAGAGTCATAGTGATATCAGCTTGATCGTGAGGATCAAGGATAGACAATGTGGATTGGCTATCTGCTTTGCAAACTTCGCCTGTACTATAGAAAATTGGTTCTAAATCTTCTGAAGCATAGAAGTTTTTGAGACTTGGCCTTTCGCAAATGTGATATCTGTAAATAAAATGTTTCTATTTTAGAACTAAACTTTTATCCATTGTAAAGCACCAGAGATACATCATTTATTCTTAAACATATATTTCTTTACATTTTTATAAAAATGTCGACTACAAAAAATTTATAAAAGATTAGTTCTTAAAGGCTATAAATAGGCAACAAACAATAATATACAAACATCCAAAAATAAAGTAACTTTCACATTATATATTACTTGTGTACTAAATTTCGGCGCATCCCATAGTTATTGATTTGGTACAAAATTATTAATAATCTAGAAAATACCTATCAAATTAACAAAGAGGACATTTTACCTGTCTCCTATTAAAAACACTTTATGCAATACAGCATTGTGATTAACAAAACTCTGAACCACACATGGAGGTTTGCACACATTTAGTCCCTTTTCATTAAATATAACCACCATCTCGTGAGCTGATTTCGAACCATGCGCTATCGTGGGTTTGCATATAACTGGAAAAATGACACCTCTCTGTTTCATTAACTCTATGTTTAATTCAATGTTGTTTGTGGTAAATTCCGCAAATGTTGGTGTGAAAATGCCTTGTTTTTGGAATGTTGGTTCTTCTTGTAATATTGAATAGTAACAGTACCTGTAATTGTTTTTAAAGCATAATTTAGTCAGGGTTACCACTTACCATAATTTGTACGGACTGCCGAATATATTATTCGATTTTTTGGGATTTGTAAAACATCTATATAAAGGTGATTTTATTACAAATAGCAACTAAAAAAGCAGACGGCCCATGCAATGAAACAAATGCTTTTTTGAAAGAAATTTTCATATTTATTCAGTTGCAAAAAGGCCTGTAAAATGTGAAGATTACATCTAATTATAAAAGCACAAAATAATATTACATACCTATTTAATAGTATCCTAACATTATTTAGTGGATCAATCACTGTAATATTTGGATGATTTGATAAATACTGCTCAACCCTTCTGATAATTTGAGATGCCTGAAAAACAGGTTAGATATCATTTACAAATATAAAATACAATATAACCTCTGTAAGTCGAACTTGAAGGGAGACTCCAAAAAATTCGAATTGTAGAGTTTTTGACTTATCCTCCATAAGTAGAAAACTTTCACCTTAAGCGAAATTTGTAAGGAAACATTCGACTTGTAGAGGTCATTATCGGCATATTCTTAGTCGGTTTTCAAATAATTTAGTTGCAAAGGTTGTAAAATCAAATATTGCTATCATCGAGATACATAGGTCCAATTTATTTTTAAGTTATAGAGGGTGTAGATTTCTGGCAACGTAATCGAAATACCTAATGATAAATACCCGTAACGCCATCTAGTAAAGCGAAGGTGGAACTAACCATTAGAGCAACACGTTAAAATGGTCGCTGTCATGTCATTATCGTTGCCAAGGCGAAGTATTTGTTAGTAAATTGCAACGCTGCCGCCAAAAAAACGCGGTTGGAGCGCCATCTTTTCAGCTAAATTCAACTATCACTCGGGAATAGTACTATTTTTCTGAATGAAAGTTACCCTATATCCTCTATACGGGTCTATATGTCTCTGACAATATGTATGCAAAATTCCGCAACGATCAGTTGCGTAGTTAAGGCATGACAATGTCACAAACAAACAAATTCACATTCGCATTTATAATATTATTTAGGATGCACTTACTAGAAATAAAATCTAGAAGTAGATTACTACAATAGAAATATCAATTCCCTTGTCTATGTTAAAGACAGCGACGCGACGACGGTTTAGTTCAAACTAATTCCTACGAAAGTATCGCAACGACGATTTAGTGCAAACTAATTCCTACGAATGCATCGCGACAACGATTTAGTTGAAACGAATTCCTACGAAAGGATCCCGACAACGATTTAGTTGAAACGAATTCCTACGAAAAGATCCCGACGACAATTTAGTTCAAACTAATTCCTACGAAAGTATCGCAACGACGATTTAGTGCAAACTAATTCCTATGAAAGTATCACGTCAACGATTTAGTTCAAACGAATTCCTACGAAAGTATGTTTTGTAAACTGAGAAAACTCCCTCAGTTAACTTGACTTTGGGCTGGCTCCCCTAGTCGCTGTTTTGTCACAATCATTATTTACTCGGATACAAATCTTGCTAACTCGCCGTCGTCATTGCATCTCTATTGCCTTATTACCTTAACAATGCGGTCACAGTCTTACATATATAAGTGTAGTAGGTATTACTATTTTTTATACATTATAAAAGAATACACTGTCATGAATGGCAATGGAAGGCAAGGAATTATTCAGTAAACCAAGTGACTCATTGTAATCACATTAATTCAACAGTTGTCTCTTGTGGTATTTTCCATAAGTACACATTATAATCAAGTCATACTTATGTATCACCGGTTCACACAATTATACCCGAAATGAAATGGAGTGTTACGCACACTGGTAATCTCAACGTACAGATTTCTTGAAAATGCTTTCCTTTACCGTCAGCATGTGGTAATTGTAACCATATATGCATTACGTCATAAAAACTGCTTAAGAAGCTACTTATATGGAGTTGGCCATCTCGCTTGCTCATTACTACATTTTTAAAGGTGTAAATTGACCGTATTTACTCACGACAAATCTATATTGCATAAATTTCAACAATAATATCACGAATCTCGGCCACCACCGGCGACCATACGCAGGTTTTCAGTCTATTGGGCTCAAGAGAAAATATGATCGACAAGTTGCAATCAAAAACGTCCCCATAGGATATGCTTACAAGCTTTAGACTACCAAGGAGAATATTTTAGTTTTTAATGAGTCCATATTATACATTCTGTAAAATATATGTATACTATCAGTAAATAAAAACCACAAAATAATAAATAAATCCACTCAAACAAATAGATTGAGTTTAAAATTTTATACAATTTCTATCATAGCATTTGCCCGACCATCGTCCACGTTGGACAGATAAGAAAGATTACAGTTACTTTGCGAGTAATGAATGTTCTAGTGTGGAAATACAAAATTGCCAGAAATTCCTATAAAAAACCGGAATAACTAATGTTACTAAAGGCATACACAACAACAACTGACTGCTTAGCGCGAGATTTTTTTACTACTCGATGACATTCGAAGTTAACGCAATTTTGTATGGCACGATTTAGGTTTCCCTTCACGCTCACGAGATAGTGCCGAGTCATTTCCATTCAAAATTATCTTAACTTGAACGTGATCGAGTAGTAAAAAACTCGCACTAAGAATACTGTTCTACTAAAGATGTCTAATAAACTTAAAAACTGTCAAATCAGGCAAGTTCCAAAACCACATGATTTCGAAGTTAGGAAATTCTGGGAAACATAAAAAGTGCCGGATTAGTCAGGCATGCAAATTATTCTGTAGTATCAAGCTAAGACGTAATAAAACTAACATAGGCAATTTTCATGCTATGTAGCCGTCCAATCGTTCCTCAAAAATGAATCTGGGATTCCCACAATATAATGTACCATGGCATTTAAAAAAGAATGTAAGCTGTAGTTCTAGTATTAATCAGCCAATTTTATGCACCTAAATAAATTTAAACGACTCCCAGGAAAATTCCCATGGAATTCCCAGGACATAAAGTACCGAAACATTTGAAACAGAACTTAAACTATCGTTTTAGTGCAACATAGTATTGGAATCAGCTAATTTTTATGTAAATTAAGAAATGTTTACCTACTGTATCCAGAAAATTTCCTATGTTATTGCCGGAATAAAAAAGTGAATCATTTGTGTAATATCTATGTCCTTATACATATACCTACAATAAATATTTTGGTGACATAGATATTTTTAATTAAAAAAGAGTATTTAAATCACTAGTTGTTAGCAAACTTATGGATAAGTTAGAAAAGGAAAACTTAAACTTAATTATTTATTTGTTATTTTTCCCATCAGAAGTGTCATAAGAAATAAATTAATTATTTAATATATTTAGGGCAATAAGTTTACTTTAAGTTATTATTATTTCTGATCTTTTAAACTATCTAGAAGTGTGTGTGTGTGTGTATATATATATATATATATATATATATATATATATATATATATATATATATATATATATATATAACATTTGAAAAAGAACGTAAATTATTGTTTTAGTAAAGTTGTATCCTAATCAACTAATTTTTATGCCATAAACATAAATCATTTTAAACCACTCCCGGGAAAATACCGACGGGATTCCTGGGACACAAAGTACAACAGCATTTGAAAAAGAACGCAAACTATTGTTTTAGTATCAATAGATTCCGAATTAGCTAATTTTCATGTACATAAACCACTACCAAGACTATTTCCATGGGTTTCCCATGACATAAAGTATTCCAGCATTAGAAAAAAAGTAAGCTATCATTTTAGTGAAAAAGGTGTCTCAATAAGATAATTTTTAAACATCGAACAACTTCAAAACACTCGAAAATTCCTACAGAATTCCCAGGATAAAAAGTATCACAGAATTTATTACACAAAATTTGCTATAAATCAGAAAAATTAAGTAAAAGCACAGGATTTCGTAATTTTTTCGAGTCTGGCCACATTAAATCATTCCCAGAAAAATTCCCGCAGGATTCCCGGGATAATAAATACCCACAGATTTTGTGTCCAAGAATTTGTTATCAATCACTTAAAATCGCATTGAAATCAGCCCAGTAAGTGAATCCTGAGCAAACAAATAAAAAATCTAAAAAATTGCATTGTGTTCTCCATCATTTATGTAGTCTATTCCATTTGGTTTGTTTTTTTAAAGCTTTAATGTATGAACATGGCCTTTTTTTTCTTATTCTATGCTTTTAATTTATACAAAATATTTTTATACTATTATTATTATTACACAAATAAATCATATTATTAATTCATTACCTTGGTGTCACCTTGATCTGCTAAAGCTATTATATCAGTAAGTTTGTGTAAAAAGACATCTATTTGACCTTGTTCTTCTAAAGACTGCTCTAAATCTAACTGAAATTGATAAATAATGTTACTATGCTTCATTAAAATCTGTACTAATATAACAAAACAAAAAATGTACTTATATCAGAAATACCTAGTCTGATATTAATTTTTTTAATAAAAATTACAAATATTAAAGACTTCAGCTAGCAATACATCTATATATATAATATATGCAAAAGTAGATTTCGCAACTTTACCGAACATTGTTTTTGATGGCATTGAGTGACACTGTAAAAAATTAAGGTCTTGTCATTGATAGTGTCTGTCTTGGAAGTCTCACCTCTCTGAATTAAGTCGGAGAGTTTTTCTGTCTTCTAGATCCCTGAGAAGGCTGAGAAATTTTCTGCCTACTGCCACCAAAATTACGCTTGCACAGTCTCTTTTGCTACCCATTTTAGATTATGCTGACACCTGCTATCTTGACTTAACCTTAGAACAGCTAAATAAACTTGAGCGACTTCAGAATTTTTGCATTAGGTCCATATTCGGATTGCGAAAATATGACCATGTTTCTAAATTTCGCAAAAAAACTTAAGTGGCTCCCTATCCGCTTTCGCCGGAATACTCACATTCTCACATTACTTTATAACATATTATTTATTCCTAGTAGTCCTCCTTACCTTAAGGAACGTTTTCAATTCCTTCGCCTTTCTACTTCCCACAATTTGCGCACTCATATGTATCATAAACTCACTGCACCTGCACACACTTTAACTTTGGAATGCGCTGCCTCTTACTGTCAGAGAGGCCAAAAAATCGCCTACATTTAAAAACACCCTCAGAAGACACTACTTTTCTTTAAATAATAGATTCCTAATTCTTATATTATAGACTATTTATATATACATATGTATATATACATACAAAGAAGCGAGTGAGGTGTGTAAGAATGGGCCTAAATGGCGCTCTGTTGTTCGTGCCTACCCCACAAGGGAACTGGCGTGAAGTTATGTATGTATGTATGTGTATATATATATATATATATATATATATATATATATATATATATATATATGTATCTATTTAATTTATAAAGTAATTTAAGTATGTGTATTTAATTTATAAATTATTTAGTTTAAGTATGTTTATTTATGATATACCTACTTAATGATCTGCACCACCTACATCGCCAGATTAGCTTAAATTATTCCTTAAATTAGGTTGCCTGGAAGAGATTGCTTTAAGCAATAAGGCTGCCTATTGTTTCTACCATGACAATATTGTAATTGTGTATTTTTGATATTCTATATTTGGTGAGAAATAAAGTGTTATCTAATCTATCTATCTATCTACATCTCTTAAATAGGCTAATTAAAATCTCTTATTAAAATTATATATTATTTTAAAATTCTATATTTTTTTAATTATATATTAAAAATCTTTTATTGACAGAGTTTCAACTGTTTAAAATCCATCAATAAAATTATTTCAAGACTGCCTCAAAATTTATGATCTACCCACATTAAGTGCACAGACAACCACTCTAATATATAATAGATTATATGTAAAATATAGTAGACTGCTCTAGAGATACACAGGAGGCTATTACACAACCATTTGCAACCTGACTATAAGTAGCCATAAAGGTCAGTGTGGACCTTTTTCTAGTTTGATCAATCACTAAAATTTACAATTATTTTAAAAAAGACTAATTGCACATCCATTACATTACAGTAAAGTCTTTCACTTTAATTCTTCAAAAAATAATTTGAATTTGTAATTTACTTCAGTAGATTTATTAGTACTTCCTTATTAGTAAAATAATTATGCAAAATAATTAATATGCATAACCATGACAGTTGTTTCAAAATTACCTAAGAATTTTTCTTACCTAATGTGCTTATCATCACAATTACTAGATGCTGACCATAAAAAAACATTGTGAAGAAACCGGCACATAGAAATACAAGATATGTCAAAACTGCCATTCCCCTGAGAAATTGGGAAGTCCAAATCTAAGAATAGGCCAAATATGGGCTGTTATTATTTATTATTACAAATGTTACAATTTAATCAATTGATAAATGCAGTGGGTAATTAATTCATAATTGTATATAGTAGTATAATAATTGTGATATATACTTATGGCTTACATTTATAAGTTTATGTGAACAATTGATATGTTAAAACTATATTAGGATTTTAATACTTACTTTTAAAACATTATAACCATGTGATGAACAAGCTTTATTTAATTCTTTCCAATTTAACTTCTGACTTTTCTTATCCGATATCCATATTCCTATTGTCCTAAAAGTAATTCTCTCGCTTTCCATTTTTTGGATATAAACGTCAGTAAAATTAATAATCTAAAAACAAAGTCATGTGGTCTTCAATCCTCGGAATAAATACACTTTAGAGTCTACTAGCACTGGCTGAAGGTTTCTTCAGAACCGAAGTAAAAAATTAAGGAGAAATATTTGACCTCGAACTAGAACTACCAAAAAAATTCACCTAGCCCAAGGCAAGTTTGTAGCCACTTGACCAGACCGTTATGTTTGATAATTTGATATGTGAATTGTGATGGTGAATGGTGTCTGTGTATTCTTGATTCTTGTCTCTTGATTCTGTTAAAAGTTAAATATATAGTGTATTATCTATGCTGTTATTTTTACGTTTATGGCTTGGCAACTAGGTCTTTAAGCCAGGCGTATTGCAGGTTACAATCCACGCTATTCAACAGAGTTCTTGTGAAAACTCGAAAGGCCACATTTGACTATACAATTCACATTTCTCACAAAAACACATAATTACTACTCATAAACTATCAATATCCTACAACTATTGTTTGTTTTAGAGTAATTTTGCAATTTTTAACTGACTTAAAAAAAAGGAGGAAGTTCTCAATTCGTCGGAATCTTTTTTTTTGTTTTTTTTTTTATATATGTTCACCGATTACTCCGAGATTTATGATCCGATTTACGTGATTCTTTCTTCTTTTATTCGACGCGGAATAGCTGCCATTTGGTCCCCTAAAAATTTGACATAGTTTGGCCCTGTAGTTTTCATTTTACGAACATTTTTTTGTTCCTGTTTCTTGGGCCCTATATTTTTTAAGGAGCGCGGCACCTTTCGCAGGTCTACCCATACATAGCTTGACACTAAAAAGTAACAAATAAAATAAATAAACTTCGTTTAAAAAAACCGACTTCAAAAACTAAAAAGTATAAAATAACTTATTACTAAAGCTATTAATGTATGTCTTTGTAGACCACGGGCCATAAAAATGGCCCGGACTTTTGGAGGGCTTGCGTGGGGCCATGGGAAGGCCAACACGTAGAGGCCCCTTGACAAATTTAATGTAAATGTGGCGAGACACTGACCGGCGATTATCCCTGTCTACACCATATAGTAAAGCACCCAAGACAAGCCCCGGCCAATGTAGGACTATTCTGGGAAATGAAGACAAAAAGTACCGGGCTATTGGAGTGAACTGCTAGTGGTACTAGAGGTCTGAGAATATGGGGACTATGGCGTCTGCCCGTCGCAATGTTCGGAAAACATAGAAAAATGGGCAGACGGTGACTCGCCACTTCCTGCATGGGCCCCAAAAGCTATTATTATTAATATATATTATCTAAAACATCTTGAAGTCGGTGCAAAGTAAAACATAAAAATTACTATATTTTGAAAATTACTAAGCACCGACTTTAAGATGTTTTAGATAATATATGTTAATAATAATAGCTTTACAAATAAGTTATTTTATACTTTTTAGTTTTTTAGTTTTTTTTAGAAAATAAAACTGCACAGCGCAACGTCTCCTTTCAGTTCCCGCCAAAAACTCCTATCTATGCTGTTTAATACTAAAATCTACTACTATGCTGGAATCTGACCTGAAGAAAATGAGCATTTGTGGTAGGTCGATTAATTGAAGAATCGCCTTTTTGACCCGAAAATTCGATTCTTCAATTAATTTTTATACCGATATGCTGCAATTTATCGATTCGGTGAATCGATATTTCACCTTAGAATGAACTCAAACGAGAGCTAGCCTTACATACCTCTATGGAGCTCATCACGACGAGTTAATACCAAGAACCCCGTTGGTGTCGTTAGTTGTTATGTAGCTTTTTTTTTTTGAGGCGAGGGAAAATGCTTAATCGATTTACGCACAAACTGGGTTGTTGCTAGGGGAACGACACGCGTCGGTCGGGGGCGATAACTGTGCAGCAATAGTATGCTCTTGGCAGCGCTCCGTCCACGATCGACGTCACAGAATAGTGTGGAAGACTCCGAGCGTTGCTGCACGAGCGAGCAACCCCAATACCCACTAAAAACCCCCTCCTCCCTGTCGACCCTGCGCTTTTGTTTGTGTTGGAAAGGCTGAGATTTAGAACATAGTTACGCCCAGCCGATCCAGCGCAATAAAGTGCCTGGAGTGTGCCCTGGGAGAACACACCCCACTTCGTTGTGCGGGGGTAGAAGGTCCTTTGCTCTCCTAGCAAGCTAAAGGCCCCCCGCGGTAAACGGAACCTAACTCAGGGAGGGAAGTAATGCGCGTACCTGCCTCTCCGGGTGCCAGCTGAAGGCCGGCGACCTCGAGAAGACACATTAGCACGCGCTGCAGGACTTCTCTCCCTATCGCGTTCTGCGGCCTCCTTGAGTGACATTACTGTCTCGCAAAAAGTAATTTTTGAGAGACAGTAATGTCAGTTGTAGTGCGGCGCTCCCGACAGGATGCTCTAGCTCGCGGCCTGGTCTTCTGCCAGGTCGAAATCGAGGCGATCAGGAAGCGGGAAACTGCCTACATGCTCGCCATCTGGTCTCAAGAGTTGGAAAACCCTGCGGCCGGCGGCTACACGGTGGAGGCAATCAGGCCGCAGCAGATGGAATGGGTCACCCGCGAAAGCGGAACCCTGATCTTCAGGATTACACAGATACTTACCGGACACGGGTGTTTCGATAAGTATCTGTGTCACATTGTGGGCTGCTTGCCTTCCCCGGAATGCCGCCAATGCGGTGCACCCGACACGGCGTTTCACACGCTAGTCGAGTGCGCGGTATGGGCGCCGCAGCGTTTCGAACTCGAGACACAAGTAGGAGCGATCGACTCGCTCTGCAGTCTGGTGAAAGCCATGCTGCATAGCAGCGATACTTGGGGGGCTACGGTTACTTTTTGTGAGACGGTAATGTCTCTCAAAGAGGCCGCCGAACGAGATAGGAAGAGGAGTATTATTGCGCAAACTAATGCGACTCCACGCGGACGCCTGCGGTTGGCTGGCATCCGGAGACGCAGGTATGCGCATGACTTCCCACCCTGAATAATACCGCTTCGGGGGGTCTTTAGCTATCAAGGGAGCAAAGGATTCATCACCCCCGCTGACGAAGTGGATGTGTTCTGATTCCCGGGGCACATTCAGGCACTTTTTGCGCTGGATCGGACTGGGCGTAACTACGTTCCAAGTCTCAGTCTTTCCTATATAAAAAGCGCGGGGCACATGGGAGGAGGGTGGTTTTAGTGGGTAGTGGTTGTTGCCCATGCATCTTCTCTGAGTCTCCACACAAGCTGGTTGATTACTGTTTGGATTACCCCTTATTAAAGGGTAAAGCCTCCATGATCAACTATGGTCTAATCCCTTGCAAAGGACCCAGTATTGTGCGTAAATATTGTGCGTAGTATTTCCTCCGGGGTAGCGTAGATACTGCTGTTATTGGCATCGTCGTCATCCAGTAATTGAGCGTTTCCTGAAGGTGGATGTTTATCCCGTAAAGCACGCAGAGTAGTCTCGTCATTAGGAGCTACATCATCGTACCTTTATATCACCGTCTGACAATTTTGATTCTATAAAGTTTAATATTTTCTTAAGTTTTCGCGACTTGTATACATAATAAAACTACGTTTTAACGGTTTTAAGCGCGGTAATTTTATTTGATTTTGGTTTTTTCCGACGTTTCGGCCACTTTTCAGTGGCCGTGATCACGGAAGACAAAGATGTCAAGTGTCAACGAGTATTGTTAAAGTTTTATTTAGCCTACCGCCAACTTATTAATTTTAATTATTTAATTTTAATTTTGTTTATGGTTATTATTTAATCTATGGGAGCCTAATCTAATTTACTACCGCTTCGCAACATGTTATGGCTTGAAGAGAAGAAGCGGCGCAAGAAACTCTTCAGCAAACATGCCTAGCTCTAATAATTTTATATAATATTAAAATGGGTGGAAGGAAAAATAAAAGTAATTATCAGTCAAGTTGGTTTGTGTTCCGTTGTACGCAGAAAGAGCTCACAGTGTCTTGAGGTCTGGCAGCTGGTTTTTGCTGGGTTTGGGTCTTAATAGTTTTGATAATTGGATCCCAAACAGGTGGTACTTGCCAACCATCTTCTCTATTGAAATTTGGGTGTTTTTTGATTTCAATAGCCTCACGCATCATTCTAGGTATGAAACGATTCTCTTTCGCGAGGATTTGTGGGTTATCGAATCTGATGTAGTGGTTGGGTTTATCCAGCGTGTGTTCACTGATCGCAGACTTCGTAGACCTTGTGTGTTTCATGTCAGCAATGTGTTCTTTTACTCGTGTTTTTATGCTCCTCTTTGTTTGCCCAATGTATGACAATCCACACTCACAATCAAGCTTGTAAACCCCTGCATCCTGGAGTGGGATATTGCATTTCACAGGTCTCAGAAATTGGGTAATCTTTTTCTGCGGCTTGAAATATGTTTTGATTGAAGCTCGCCTGAGGATGTGACCAATTCTGTCTATGACCCCCTTGATGTAGGGTAGGGTAGCAGGGCACCGCTCAACTGAAGGTGGTTTGGGGCCTTTGTGACGTTGGTGTGGAGTCTTCAGCTGATTGCGTTGTAGAACTCGCTTGACATGCTGAAGCTCTCCAGTTATGTGGTTCTCGTCACAAATTTTCCGTGCTCTCTGAAACAAAGATTTGCCCACGGTAGCTAACTGACTAGGATGGTGGTGAGACGAACCATTAAGGTATTTATCTGTATGGGTAGGTTTCCTATACACCGTATGACCAAGAGTATTGTCAGGGTTCCTTAGGATGAGCACATCCAGAAAAGCTAATTTATTATTTGCCTCTAGTTCTATAGTAAATTTAATATTACTGCTAATGGAATTGAGATGATCTAGAAATGCAGAGACTTTATCATCAAAACCAAAATCAAATAAAATTACCGCGCTTAAAACCGTTAAAACGTAGTTTTATTATCTATAAAGTTTTTCAAATGTGTTTTACAATTTGGGTATTTTTGGGTTTATTAATTATTCTGTTACATGTTTTCAACATTTTCGATATAATTTGGTATTTTTTCGTAATTTGTTTCCTTCGTTTTATGATAGTCAAATAAACATTTAGCACTTGATTCTGGCTGATTGTATAAATCGTGCCTAGCCAAAACGATAAGAAAAAAAAATGTATGGCGCCGGGAGTTTGTGAAATATTTTGTAATTTTTTTGACAGTTTTTGTGGACTTTTGGACAGTATTTGGGGTTTTGTACTTGCAATCTGGAGAGTGGAGATCCTCCCTACTACTGATTTTATAAAATACCTACTGATAAATGATAATAAATAAAATTATTTGCAAAAGTAAAACTTTATATTTGAACTTTCTACAAACTTGTAATTGTACTCGTATCAGTTACATCCTAAACAACCACCAGCATGTCTGAAGACGGTTTTAAAAATACCAAATCCAGAATGTTGGAATTATTTTCAGAACTTGATGAATCTGAGTTAAAAGATGTTGAACAGTGGATAACTAGTCAATCGTACAAGAAAGGTATGTTTTAGAGAATGCTAAATCCTTATTAACTACGGGATACACATATTATTTTTATCTATTTGTTATTTATCCTTTACAGTTACCTATAACAATCTGACCACCCTATCAAATCCAACCACTTTTTTTTGCTGATGTTTGCACTTTTAAATTTATTTCTTTATTTATTATACTCATATTTATATAATTAATTACAACTTTCTCTGTATGCAGATCTTGATCAAAAGAGGACATTACTAAATTTAGAGAAGAATCTCTTAAAAATTGGTAACACAATAAAGAAGATAGTTCCATTTGATGCTGAAATGACATCTGAAAATATTGTGCCACCAAAAATTGGGGATCAATCAGATTGCAACAAAACAAACACATGCCATGTGGACGAGTTTCTCTATGATGATGATGAAGTTGAAAAACTAGTTAAAGTGGGCAAATTAAAAAGGCATTACTGTTTAGAGTGTAATTCTAGGAATGTTAAGGTAAACAAATGTATATTCAATACAAAAGCAGCAAAACATTTTTTATTAGTTGTACTGGTCTTTGGACTTATGTATAAATTGAATTGCCATTTCACTAAAACTATGTATGAAATGGATAAAACTAGTCTCATTTTCTGCGGTAATCATATTATATTCATTATTCATCAAAGTGCTGTCACCAAGTTTATCAAACAGAATACTGCTTACATACATTCATACTAGCTTTTTGCCATGCAGGAATGGAGAAAGAATACAATTACTTGTGGCTGGGTGACCTGTCATAAGAGGTAACAAAACAATCCACTGCCAGGTGATAGGGTATTAGCCTGTCTAAATGGGTTCCACCCTTGGTCTAGACTAGAGTAGGTCATCATAAGGCACCATGCAACAACAAAAAAATATTAGTGTGTTCTGTTCACACGCAGTAGAAGTGAAACAAAGTGTTACAAGGGTTGGGGGCATTTCTAAATTTTGTGATGTCACATATTATATCGATATAATATATTTAAGCTTTAAAATACAAAATTTGAAGTATTAATGAAAAATACAAAACATTTCCAACTCTATCTATATGTGCATAGTGTTTAAATTATTAAATATAATGTATTCTGTCTCAATCTGTCGCAGGCTTATTTCTATAGATTTATCTATATCTCTTTTTAATGTTACTTTTTAGTTTTATTGAGTTTCAAATCACAATGATCCTAAAGAAGTTTCACTTCAAAAATATTTCCGAAAAATATAATCAATGCAACTAAACCCTGAACCAATCACATTTTGTTTTATAGAAAATTGTATAAGATTCGTGATATATCTCAATCAATGTTTTAATTGATAAAAAAACTGATATAATTCAACTTTACTGTAATCTGCTCTTAAAACTTGAATGGATGACAAAAGTATTATCATTCAAACTGAGTAATTTGTAAACAATATTTTAAATGTAAAATGAGATAGTTTAAAGAGTAATGCAGAAACATCTCATTCCAAAGACATGGTTTGAAATTGGACCTAATGTGCATATTGTTATAATTACCAAATGATATAGTAAATGGTAAAATACATTTCACATAGTCTACATTTCAAGACAATCAATGTGTGAATACCTCTCATCTTACTTCATAAATGTGTATGGTATATTATCTGTTACCTTAACAAAGGGAGGAGGCTTAAGCTTAAGCAATTGGTTTTTAAGGGCTAAGCAAAAAGTATTTTTCATAATGATGATTATGAATAACTCTTTTTTTTAATTAACCCATTAACCTCTTATATCTATTATGAACTAGCTGTCCTGGCAGATGTTGTTCTGCCCTGAAGAAATAAAATTTAGAACCCAATTGCAGCACCACCTACCGGGTATAATTGTGAATCTAAATCATCCTTGAACACACAAAAAATTCATTCAAATAGGTCCAGCCGTTTAGGAGGAGTTCACTGTCAACACACATACAGAAGAATTATATATATAAAGATAAGGCGGTTAGTGCTCATACCAAATGATTCCATTTTGGACCATAAAATTTTAATATATGTTATCTATTTTCTATTTTGCTAAATTTTCAGGAACTGATGTATATCTCCCATTCAATGTCAAGACAAGCATTGCAGTACATTTTTAAAGTTCTCCTACCTAAAGATTTAGAAGACAAACAAGTATTAGATGTTGGATCCCGTCTTGGTGCTGTTATTTATGGAGTAAGATTTTTTGATACATCAATATGCACTGACAAGAGCATTGTTTAAATTCCCTCTAAAAACTAAAACTCAAGTCAAATATAAATTATAAATATTAACATTCAAGTTCTTTTATCTGTACTATAATAAATCTGTAAATTATTTAAGTTTGGAGTTTCTACAATGCATTTAAAAATTTCAAAAAATGTGAGCGGCTAATTCGGACCAGCAGAAAATACAATACAATTTTTAGTATTTTGTCTGTTAGAGCATTACATGAAGACTACTATCCATTCAGTAGTTTTCACATGATGCTCTAACTGCTCTCAAATGAAACTTGATATGGAGCTAGCTTATATCTCAGGGTGTTACTTATGATAGTTTTTATTCTGACATATGACATCCTTGCCTTAGAATGGACAGATTAGCCAAATAAATGGTGCTGTATATGGTTTTTCAATTCACTCAAAAATACCTACATTGACATAAACAACATGTCACTCCTGGCTGAAAGCTCGTGCTAGAGACTAGGCACTGTGCCTGGTCGAGACGAAAGTGGTCAGAGTGTAGGAAACTATGGCCATGATCCAAACCTGGCAGAGGAATATATAATCCCCTGAGGCCAGCGTCGAGACAGTGGAAGTCATTCATCCCCACCTAGCACGATGGGTCATACGGTACCCTGACCTATAGGATGACGCAGATACTTACCAAGCACGGGTGCTTCGATAAGTATCTGTATCAGATCGTGGGATGTTTGTGTTCTCCTCAATGCCGCATGTGTGGCTCGCTTGACACCGCGTTTCACACGCTGCTCAAGTGTGCTGCATGGGAAACCTTAGAGTATCGAACTCGAGGAAATTGTAGGGCCGATCAATTCCTTGGGCTAGGCTAGGCCTCGACCAAGCTCCAGAGCGACGATCACTGGAAGGCGGTCTCGTCCTTTTGTGAATTAGTAATGACCCCAAAAAGGAGGCCGCCGAAAGACAAAGGGAGAAATTTGCACATGCAACATATGGACGCCGTCGTCAGACTAGCCCCTGGAGGCGCAGATGCGCGCAGAATATTCTTCCGTGATTCCATCACAGTAGGACTGACTGCGACTGCAATTCGGGGGAGTGAAGTTGGGGAACCTCTCTTGGTTAAATGTTTCACCTTAACCATGCCAATATAGGTTGAACCAATCTCATTGGTAGGGCGGCATGGTGGGTAGTAACTACGTATACTAGATCCCGCATCTTCCCAGTCCATGCGTGCTGTATGGGTGCATGTTTAGGTTTACCAAGGTATTTGGGAATGCCTGTACCAGTCCACGTTAAATAGTCTGCCGCGGGTGGATTCTTGTAAAGATCACTACGCAATCAGTCATCCCCTTGAGACCCAGACCGAGGGCGAAACGTATTTCCCCTGTGCTTCAAATAATAAAAAAAACATGTAATTTATTGCACTATTTTAAATCGAGTCACCTCTATGTTTTACTGGGCAGTTGTGTGGACTATATGGACTTTGTTTCTTTGTTATTGTCGTGAATTAACAAAAAACAATAATATTTAGGTCTAAAAAATTACAGAATGCAATAAAAAAAAAACTTTTCAGTTTAGTTTATGGGTTTTTAGCTTATTACGCCACTTTTTCATCTGGGATAATGTTATAGTTATTGACCATTTCACACAGATTTAGTATGAGTTTAATGCGTTCGTTACTTGTCATATGATATTGTTATTAATTGGTAATGATATTAAATATTGACAGATAATATATGTGCATACAATAGTGTAGCTATAATTTTTATGTGATTTTCATTGAAGGTTTACACATGCATACATAAAACCTAATTAAGTTTTTATGTAAGTAACATAAGCTAATCCAGGGTTATTCACGCAGCGTAGCCGCGGAGAAAGCGCTAATTTATCTATAAACTTCTTTATAGGTATCATTCAAATTATATGTACTACATACTAGAGAAGTTATTCATAACAAAAAAGTTCAAACTTGATGAAAGCGGGCGCCTGCGCGGGGCGAACGTGCGTCGGACTCATGTATTTGCTGCAGCTCTGAAATGACGTCTAACCATAGTTTTAAAACATGCAGCGCTAGAACGTATCGTAGTGTATTAAGATGTCGTCTCTATGGATTATACACCCCGGAAATGTTGTGTCACAGCTTTTGTACCTAAAACCTCATTAGAATTCATATTTATCGCTTGAACACTGAAGGAGTGATTATAAAACTTAGTAGTATTGAGCGGCGTTTCTAATCTAGTACGTAGCACATTATATCTCATTGATATGTATGCCCCTTTTTTAGGTATAGTAAAATTTTATAACTATACTTTCAGAACACAAAATTTTTGTGGTAAGTGCTGCACTTGATATACAGTTGCAGCGGCAACTTGCAGCAGCCTAGACAATTTTATTATACTACATTCATTCAATATAGTATAAGGCATATATTGTTATTATAATGCATTTATCTATCAACATTGCTCCTATCTTCACCATTATCTGTAGTCCCAAGTAATATTAATTAAAATATTTATTTTTCCCTTGCATGTGTGTTAAAAGTTTATAAATAATGTACTATTAGTACTCTATTATTTGTATTTTTTTCAGGCTTACTATTTTTCAAATGCGGGCACAATAATTGGGATAGAAATGAACAAGGAATGCTGTGAAGTACAAGAGCGAATAATCAATCAATATTCAATGGATAATAATAGAATAAAAGTTATTAGCTCTGACGTTATGGAAAGGATTGATGTAGTAACCAGTTCAGACGTAATCATCATTAATATACTAGATTTCTTTGTTGATAGTGAAAAACATAAGAATATGTGGTATTTTTTTAAAAAACACATAAAGAAAGGCAGTTATATTGTCTGCAACAGAAATATGCAGGAGACTTTGATGAATCTAGATGTTGTGGAAGAATTTTTGAACTGGCTCAGTGTGTGTAAACCTAATCAGTTAGAAAATGAAGTGTTTTTCGACATTGAAGATTGCAGTGATTTGTATTTGTATGCGGTCAATTAAATTTATTTACATAAAACCAGTTTACAAAATTATTTTATCCCTTGTTCTTTTCTAAACATGGCTTCATAACATTTAAACTAATTAAATCCGATTTCTATTTATCCTGCTACTGACTTTAACAGTACAACCACAAACTACTATGGATACTACAGTACAACACCGAGCAAATGCCTCTAAGTCCTGTAAGCTCCGCTCACCACAGGACTGTAGTGCAGGATAGTGAATGGGCTCTCAATATGTAAATCAAAAGATATTGGGGAGTTTTGGCGGGAACTGAAAGGAGATGTTGTGCTGTGCAGTTTTATTTTCTAAAAATGTGTAAAATTACTCTAAAATGAACAATAGTTGTAGGATAGATAGATAGATAGATAACACTTTATTGCTCACCAAAATAAACAAATAAAAAAACAAAATGTATAATTACAATACTTCTTGGCAAAACAACAGGCGGCCTTATCGCTAAAAGCGATCTCTTCCAGGCAACCTAGCTTAAAAGAAATTCTTAACTAATCTGGCGATGTAGGTGAAGCAGAAAAAAGATAGGACTGTACAATTTAAATATACATACTTACACTAATTTATAAATTTAATACATATATAAAAAAAAATATATATATATATATAATAATATGTACGTATATACAAAATAATTTAAATAAATATATTTGTTAACATTATATGTGACAAGCATTTTATATATTACAATAGATAAATAAGTAAATGTTTAATATATTAGACATATTTATTTAGAGACAGATAGTACTTTCTAAGTGAGTTCCGAAATGTCGGTAATGTTTTGGCCTCTCTGACAGTAAGAGGCAACGCATTCCAGAGTTTGACTATTACCGACTATGGAAATTTCTTGATTTTGCCAGCTATATTAGCGTCTATTAACACCTGCCTCTTTTACTATGACATTGGCAAAATCAATGCCAAAGGCGTTGGAGCCATCAACAACAAAGATAGAATAGAATAGAAAAACAGAGTTTGACAGCCTGCACTGTGAAAGAGTTATCATAAAAGGATGAAGTGTGTGCAGGTGTCAGGAGTCTACGGTATGTATCTGTGCGCAAATTGTGAGAAGTGGAGAGGCGAAGGAATTCAAAACGTTCCTTAAGGTAAGGAGGACTATTAGGATTGAATAGTATATTATAAAGGAGACTTAGAATGTGAGTATTCCGGCGAAAACGAATGGGAAGCCACTTGAGCTTCATACGAAATTAGGATATTGCCAGCTTTTGAGTAGTAATTATGTGTTTTGTGAGAAATGTGAACTGTATAATCAAATGTGGCCTTTCGAGTTGTCACAAGAACTCCGATGAATGGCACTAGCTGATTACCTATAGTTCAGCTTTGCTACACATAGGCTTAAGAGAATGAAGAAACTATATTGTAAACTAAGATCTGGCTTAAAAGCCTAGCTGCCAAGCCATAAACCTAAATAAAATAAAATAAAAAAGATATTGGAATTTTTTATTCTATGGTTAGATCGTAATGTCAATGGTGTCAAAAACTGTCAGCAATCAAAAATGGCGTCTGTTGCTTTGTACTAACGTCGACTTGTACAATTTTCCTTTATTTAATTACCTACTTACAAATCGTATATAATTTGCAATATTTCTCATTTAAATTATTAATACGGACAGTTTTAAAATGTGGCACGAAGCAAGAAAACAGGAGCGACTTATCCGTGGCATGATTGTTGACTACCGTCGAAGGGCGGAACGCCGCAAAGATTTCTATGAAAAAATTGTGAGCGAATAGTTTGTTTTCACCTTTTCTAATTATATTTCTATTATATTTTTATTCATACGAAATAAATTGTCATTAAATTAATTATTTTAAATAACTAACAACATTATATTTTCATATTTATTTATTTTAGAAAGCCGAGCCAACTCAATTCCTCCAGCTTCACGGTCGACCTTGTAAAATACATTTAGACCCAGCTGTTGCAGCTGCTGGAGAGGGGCCGGCGATTATGTGAGTATAAACTAATTTGATAGGTAAGTGTGTTGACACACACTCTACTTACAAGGAATGGTTCGGTAGAGTGGCAAACATTGTTTGAAAAAAGGCTTTTAATCTGAAATACGCCATATCTCAAAAACTATTCAATGGATATTGTTCAAACCTATCTACACAGGTGACACTTTAAAGTGGGCTAAATAATGGCTAAATAGTGGCTAATATTTCTTGCAATTTTATTAAGTTTTATTTTAACATTTTAGGATGCCTTGGCAAGGTGATTCAAATAATATGATTGATCGTTTTGATGTGAGAGCGCATTTAGATTACATACCTGAGATCAAATATCCTGATATACCCCCTGAAGATCTTAATACAGAAGAGAGGCAATGTAACTATGAGAGATACAGAATACTAGCTCAAAATGCTTTCCTTGGTATAAGTGAGTAAACTGCTGTTTACATTTTCTCTATTATGTGTAAGATAACAAACAATGACACAGGCATGATTTTTGCTACTGAGCACAGTATTAAGTTCCATATTATTTTTTAAAATACTTAATATCAGATTATAGATTTATATACACCACTTACCATCACACCATTGCTATTTTAGAGAGAAAAAGTGTAAAGAAATTTAGAAAATGTTGCAAGTGTGTGATTGTGATAAGTAAAGTTTTATATAATACAATGAAATTAAAATCATTATTTAAACACAATATATTAGTACATTGGTGTAAGATTCTGCACTTTACTAATTTTATCATCTGCTGAGGCTTTTATTCAGTTAACCGATTACTGAAAAAATTAGAATCATATTCTGAAAGTATTTTATATCAATGTAACATCATAATTACAAATTTTGTTTTTAAATCTGAAGTTTACACTAGTATTTATTTTAATTTTCAAGTAACATATTTGTTGTTGGTTTTATTAAATTTTATTTATTTGTTTTACTAATAGAATTAGTTGTATTACTTATTATTATTATTATTTGATTAACAAAATGAGGTCGTTTTGGTCTTACACCAAAAGGAAGGTTTGCACTGAAAATCAGCTTTGTGGCACAGCAATATGCTGAGTGCAAATCTTCTTTGCTGAAAATGTGGTGTACAAATTCTCAAAATATGCTCTGTGTATAATAATGTGTAAGGAATGTAATTATGGTGCTATTTCTTCAAATAAAGTTTTTCATTCTTTCTTTCACCACTATTTCACCTATAGCCATCATATAGGAACAAAAAACCTGAACTGCTATCCAATTCTAACCTTTTCCTAAAATGTACATCCATTTTTATTATTTTGAGATTTAAATTGGGTCATCATAATGAAATTTTATTTTTTAACTGTTCAATTAAAACAAAATTACTTAAGAGTGCTTATTCATTTCAGGTGAAGACAAATTCCTGCAACAATTAGCAATAGAAGAACAATTTGGTGTGACCATAGAAGAAAAGGAATTGCAGAAAGAAAAATTAAATGAGAAAAAAGGCACTGGTGTTGCTATAGGATACAATTATAATGATCCAGGAGCCCAACCCTCTAGTTCAAACGGTAGATTCAGATTCAAATTTACCTCCCAAAATGAGGTTTTTACTCCACACTACGACATGAAGTGTGTGAAACCCATAGGCATTGAAGGGTTTTGATCTTTGGCAATTAAAAATCATGGGGTAGTATAATATCATTGTGGATCTTTTAAAGAATATTCTTATGGCATTGAGTGTTAATTACAGGACCGGAAATTAAAAAAGTTGACCAAAAAGACTCGGATGAGGATTCAGATTTGGAGATCATTGATGTTGATCTGAGCATTGATGTCAACAAGATGGAGCCTTTACAGGTGCGTGAATTCATATCAGAAACATTTTTGATTAATTATTGAAACCTAAACATCAATTTGGAAGCTTTTAAAATGTATTTACATTTGTAAGGAATCATAAATCAATGTGAATTACAGAATCAATCAGGACTTCTCCTTGTTGATGAATTTTCTTATTTAAATAACTGACATTAAATTATTTATAAATCAAACTGTTTTCCTACCTGATTCTCTTTTTACATTCTTTGTTTATATATTTATATTTTTAATTTAAATATAGGCATTAAGTTTTTGGTCTGTGATCATTTTTGGATATTGGAATAATAAAAATGAAAAATGTTTACAATTCAATTAGTCCATGGAATTAATTTGTGATATAATTAGAACGCATATAAGATATCTTTAGCAACAGCCTCAGGTAAAAATTTGATCCTAATTTAGCAGATTACTGAAGTAAAAAATTAATGAAGCTAATTATATAATTTTCTGTTGGACTTAGGTCTGTACTAATTGGTCTAAAATGTGCGCTGTTGATGGTTTATCTTCCACCCAATTTGTTTTTTTTTTTTACATTTTATAAGTTATGATGTTTTTAATTATTCATCTGGAAAACAGTGTTGCGTTTCATAAAATTTATTTCTTAGAAATTATTCATAATTGACAGCAGGAGTTTTACTCTCATATTTGAATTTACATAAACTATAGGCATCTTCAATAAAAAAGGAATGTCACAAAAATAGGTCCCATAAAATTCCTTATTACCGCAACTGTGTCAAGTTTGACATACACTGTACTACTATATAAGTAATGTTAATGTCTTTCAATGAAAGGGTATAGGAATAAGATATAGAAACCCAGCTTAAATAAAATACATGTACAGTCAATATACATATCATATAATACAGTCAAGTCGACTCTTGATAATTTGACACTCAAGGGACCAGATAAAAATTTCAAGTTACCAAGAGTTCAAAATAACAGGAATTTATAACCAAGAGGAAAGAGAAAAAACTCAAGTAAACAAGAGATTGATCGAAATTCATTAATTATTATTTTAAACATTTTTACTATTATTCACAAATGTTCATTTTGAAAAGAAGTCTGTAATTTTCTGTTTACTTCAGTCATTCTTGACGTAAATAAATATGTAAAGTGAGATATGGTATGATTAACACCTTGTCCTCATACACAATATAAGGACGCCCAGGAAATAGACTGGTCATGGGTCCTCAATGTACCAACTATTGATGAGAAGGTGCATGCGTTTCATGCAGCTCTGATAAAGCTGTACGATACTCGTGCACCTCTACGCCGTATCAAGCTCGAGCATCTGCCGGCACCGTGGCTCACAGCCGATATTAGATTACTAATGCATAAGAAGTCTAAGGCTAAAACTAGGTATAAAATGAAACCAACAAAGGAAAACCAAACAGCTTTTGTCAAGATTCGTAATCGCTGCAATAGGATGTGTAGGGACGCTCAACGCCGTTACATCCATGAATCAGTTGAAAACGATAATCCAGCCAAAGCTTGGAAATTGCTTCGTACTCCGGGAGTTGGCAAACAAGCAGATTGTCCAATTTCTAAAATATTCAACATCGATGATTTAAATCGTCATTTCATAACCACTTCTGACTTTGACATAGTAACTAAGTCTGACACTTTAAACAAAATCACTTCTATGCCAACACCCAAACATTCTCCTTTTCTTCTTAGTCGATTCAGTGATAGTGATGTTGAATAAGCAGCAAAATCCATTACATCTAATGCTGTCGGCAGCGATGGCATCAGTCGCAATATGGTCTTACCTATCCTATCCTTACTCATATCCTTAATGCTTCTATTACCTTTGGGTGCTTTTCCTACTGTCTGGAAGGAAGCCCAGGTCATTTCTCTTCCAAAAAAACCAAATCCTACCTTAATTTCTCATTTCCGTCCTATTTCTATACTCCCCTTCCTTTCTAAAGTCCTTGAACGCCTAGTTCGTCAACAGTTAAGTTTCTTTCTGAACCGTAATTCCCTCTTAAATACTTATCAATCCGGTTTCCGTCCTGTCCTTAGCACAACCACAGCTCTCGTCCAAATCACTGACGACATCCGGCATGGCATGGATAACGGTCTGCTGACTGTTTTAACGCTGCTTGATTCCAGCAGTGCCTTCAACAATGTAAATTTTGAATTGTTGCTTAGGGTTCTAAGCTCTATTAACATATCTCCTACAGTAATCGATTGGTTTCATAGTTACCTGTATATGGTCGCCGGCAGCGGATTCGAGTCGATGATGACTATTCGTCATGGCGTGATCTCTCTGTTGGCGTTCCTTAGGGCGGCGTTTTATCCCCCTTACTATTCACTATTTTTATAAATTCAATCTCCAATGAACTTACTTCTTCCTATCATCTCTATGCAGACGATTTACAAATCTATACACAATCACCTGTTGCGACATTACAAGATGCAGTCTTAACAATAAACTCTGACTTCGATCACATACCACAATGGAGTAAATCATATGGACTACAAGTAAATCCCGAAAAAACTCAGCTAAATATCATAGGTAGTTCACGGATGCTGTGTAGAATTGACTAAACCTGCTTACCAAATTTCATATTTAATGGTACACGTATCCCGGTTAGTGAAGAAGTAAAAAATCTAGGGGTCATATTTATAGGGAGCTATCTTGGCGACCCCACATAACCGAATTGAGTCAACGTCTCTTCCTCTCTTCGAAATCCTTCGGGAGGTTGAAAAACTTCCTGCCCATAGCCACCAAAGTTAAGCTTGCAGAGTCCTTACTACTCCCCATTCTTGATTATGCTGACGCCAGCTATATTGATTTGACTCAAGAGCAACTTAATAAGCTTGAGCGCCTCCAGAATGTTTTGTATAAGGTTCATAGTTGGGTTAGGCAAATATGAGCACGTCTCTGAATTTCGTAAAAACCTCAAGTGGTTGCCAATTCGTTTTCGCCGGAATACTCATATTCTTTCACTCCTTTACAGTGTGCTGTTTATCCCCACAACCCCGTATTATCTCAAAGAACGCTTTGAATTCCACTCACAATTTACGACCTTCTACGAATCTTAGACTTAATACTCCCAAGCATTATTCATCTTTCTTCAATAATTCTTTTACTGTACAGGCTATTCGACTCTGGAATGAGCTACCTGTTACTGTTAGACAAGCTAAATCACTTACAATATTTAAGAACATGACAAAAAAGCACTACCTGCAACATAGTGATGTTTGATATTTTTACGTATATTTATGTATATGTATATATATGTATGTATATGTTTATGTATGTGATATCAATAGGTGTATTTATATATGTCTATTAAGTATAATCCTTACTTATATAATATTCTAGATACTTATATGTTCATATATAAATAAAATATATGTAAGTAACTGCATATCCTCTAATATTTACGTATAGCACCTTTGACCAATATAATATGTTTTATTCCTGCCACGGGTTGTCTGGAAGAGATCGCTTCTTAGCGATAAGATCGCCCATTGTGCACATTTAGAATATTTTTAGGCTATAAGTTTTTCTGTGTTTTCTGTAATGGTGTAAAATATAGTGTTATCTATCTATCTACAATATAACAAATTGACTCTCAGCTTCAGCTATGGTGGGGCTTCTGTAATATACATAAAATTTCATCTGATTTAACTTTGGTCTCTTTTACAGTTAATTGTGTGGATATCTTAGTGACTTTGTTATATATAATTTCTGTGTCCTCTTACACCTTTCATTTAGGAACTATATAAGCATAAATAATGAAAAATTCAACAACTTAAAAAGCTATTTAAATGAAAATGGATTTGAGTTTGTGAATGGACACACATATGGCAATTTTTATTGTTTAAACTAATTAAATTAATTTTAAACTAATTAATTTAAAAAAGAACACAGCTTTTATAATATTATATAGATAATAATGTAGTTGGTTAAGAAGTATTAACTTCTTAACCAACTACATTATTATCTATATAATATTATAAAAGCTGTGTTCTTTTTTAAATGCAGTGGTACATCCTGGGAATACCGGATTTTTCTTCCTGAGAATTGATCACACGGCTGAAACAAGATGAAAATTGGCTCTAATTCTTATTACAGCACAGTTGGTGCTACATAACAATGTTCATACTTGACTATTTCATCTATTAATACCATTTGAATTTAAATATTGCTAAGACAATCTTCTGCTATCTGTCCAATGTGAACGAAGTCGCGGGTGAATGCTAGTTATCTATACTACATATAATAAAACTGTAGAGGTCGAATTTCTGTACAATAAAAAAAAAATGCTAAAACCAAGTCAAGGGGATGTAAGAAGTGAAATAGAACTAAATTAGATTTTTTTCAAATTTTTTGTTTCTCTGTTTGTCTGTCTGTTTGTACGGGCTAATCTCCGAAACGACTAGACCGATTTAAATGACATTTTGGTGGTAGCTTATATCCCTGGTCAACATATAGGATACTTTTGATCCCGAAAAATTAAAGATATCCCGTGGGATAGTTAAAAAAACTTTAATTACTTAAACAGCTTATTTTACAACTTATGCACCTAATGAAGTATTGAAATTGCCGGTATCATCATACAATAAAACAATTTATACATTAAAAAGACGAGATTCCGCGAAAAAGTAAAACCTTACAAAAACAGTGTCTAACATAGCGTATCATTAGTAAGCATATCATTCTTATAGAATGTCGTCTATAAAGAAGCATTATAAGGTATTGCGATCTATAAAATTTCAATTCAAGGAATAATAAATACCACGCGGACGAAGTCGCGGGCATCAGCTAGTTAGCATAAAATTAGTATTAAATTCTATAAATATATGTTTATTTTAATTCTCTTTGATATTGAAAAATATTTGGAGCACAGGCGCACGAGTTGAACGCCGTGGGTCCTCTGTACGGAATGGCTGGATGCGATTTATTTTCATTTTTAACGGGGGATGCCGACGACGCTGAACATCAGAAACAATTATTGCGTGAAGAAAAAGAGAAAGCCATGTTTTCTGGTAGAAAAAGTAGAAGAGAAAGACGAGCTCATCGGTAAGTTAATCTTCATGATAATGACTGCATTATGTTTGCATTCCCTCATTGTATAATTCTAAACATAATATTTTTTGTTATATATATTGTTGTAGAAACTTCAACATTGTCTTTGTCATAAATATATTATACACAGAATAAACTTTGTTATGTTTAAAAGATATGAATGAATAACGCTGGAAAATTACTGTGTTTTATTAAGACACAACTAACCAGAGAATAATTTATATGACAACTGGTTAAAATTTTACATAAACTATACAAATAATGTCGATTTCCTGTCAATTGTCAAGTAAAACAAAGTAGAAAATTGTGGATTTGGGAGTTTTAGTAGGAAATTTGATTCTTTTTGTACAAATTTTAGTGATAAAAAGCTTGCAACTCGCGTGATGTTTCCGCCGAGTTACGCTGCGCCTTCCACACAACCGGTCCGTTCACCAAGTCGATCGGTCAGTCGTACACCCTCCCCAGACACCGGTGAAAATATACAGTTTATTACATCCTTTGGAGGTGAAGAGGACGAGGTTAAGCCACGTGAGTTAAATTTGAAAACCACACTATATTTCTTTCTTCTTTATTTATTTGGGACTTTTACAACATTGACATATCAGCCCCGTCATCTAAACATACAATAACTTATATATTTGTCGGAGAAGCATTATTCTCGGTGACATCGTCTTTAGTGGTTGGTTGTGAGTTTAGTGAGCATCATCAGGTAAAATGCGAGCAAAAAACTCAATAGTCACGGTTTATACATTTTTAATTTAGATTTAAAGAATATTTCGTCACAGTTAAGACCGAGCAGCGGTTTCAGGGTACCGATCTTACTTTAACTTTTCCTTTTAAATTCTCAACGATCCAACTCGATTCATTGCTATCTCTCAAAATGTGTCTCAAAACTCGCCCGTCTACCTTAAGTGCAGATGGCGCCTCGACCCCGCTCGAGGCACGTGCTCTGCTCTGATTGGTCGTTGGTCAGATTACAATGTTCATAACTTTTATTAGATTAAGAAGATTTTTACATTATAAAAAGATTTAACAAATCAAATAAATTAAGGATTTGAAAAGTAATTAAAATGTAAACAAATAATATTGTGCATTATACATGCAAACAACAATTAACCTGACTTATAGTTTCTTCCGACATTTTTTTAAATTGAAATCATGAGCTGATTTTCAAACTAGCTATTTTTCACTCTGGCTCTGACAAAATTCCTATATCAAAATAATGACGGCCTCTGGTTGAGCGGTCTTAAGTCTTAGCCAACCGAACTCGCTGGAAACGCAGAAGCTCCGGGTTCGATTCCTGGTATGGTAAATTTCGGAAACTAATTTTCTGTTTTTTTATGTAGTCTGGGTTCCGGGATTGCTCCTAGAATGGTCTATTGTATATCACCCATAACACAAGCTTACTTGCTTACCTTGGGGATATACAATGTCAATATTACATGTCTAAGTCAATATTATATCATTAATATAAAATCACTCTTATCTTATTGTTATCTGGGTTCAAGAATATATAAAAGTGTATCCATCTTCTAAAAATATTATCTACTACTGGTATTTCTTGTTCATAATACTAAAAAACTACTCTAATGGAATTAACTGGTTTGCCAATTAAGGTATCAATATCTTTATTATTTAATACTTTTCAAACAATATTTTTACAGCCTTACCTTCGAAACCACTTTATGCCGAGAAGTTGAAACAAAACCTCAAAAAAGCACAGTTGTATTCGGAAGTAGTTCGCAAGCCCCGAGCGAGGTAATAAAAACTTAATAGTTTTTACTCTAATAGTCTTTTTACTTGTCTCCTAACAATCCAAACTGTCCGTCTTTCTATTATTATTTTTTTATTTTTTGTCACCCTCTTTCCTTTTATGCTCATGCTCCAGCTGCGTTAGTATTTGTGTCTGACCAAATGGGACTTAACTTACGTTAAAAATAACGCTTTAAACTCTTGGGTATTTTTTTATTTTTGTGACACAGTCATTGAGACTAACATTATCCCAGGCGTAGCAGTGGCATAAGGGTTATGGGCTTTTTTGTCTTTTGTTTGTTTTGTTTCTCTTGTATTTATCATCTACACATATTAAAATCTAATGCAAATGTTTAATATTGTATGTACGAAGTTTTATGTGTATTAGAATTTAAAAAATAAAATATTTCAGGTCAAAGTGTACAGACAAACGTCGTATTCCGATCGGACCGCGAGGTCCAAACTCGAGGTCGCGGTCATTTTCAAGATCACGGTCAAGTATATCAAGGTCACGTTCGAGGTCGAGACCCCGATCACGTGTCTGGAGAAGAACAGTCTCGAAGTCTCGTTCTTACTCGAGATCAAGTTCAAGGTCTTCAAGGTCACGCTCGAGGTCATACAGCCCTTATAGAAGGACGAGGTCAAGGTCACGTTCCAGGTCCCGTAATTATAGGAGTAGACGTTCCAAGAGTCCAAAGTATGTATCTTGCGGATTTATGCTGAGTTTCAATATCTTATTATCCATTTGTTTGGTTTCTTGTTGGTTACAATTTGATGTAAACTCCATACAATTAACGTTAAATTTGCTACATTTAGAGTGGGATAATGGTATATTAATCTTAAAGAATAGTGATATAATGAACATTTCACCCTTCTTTAAATTTGTGCCTCATTATTACTAACAACTTTAAGAAAAAGGGAACTTATCTGTTAAAATATAATAATAACACTGCTCTTTAAGTTTATTTAGGTTTTACTTTGTATTTGTTTATAGTGAAGTTTAATTGTCTAATGTTTTTCAGTCACAGTGGTTACAGAAAACGTAACTCCAGGTCGATGTCGTATGAAAGGTAAGCCTCTTAAAATTTGTTTGATTTTATGTAGCACTGTGGTTTGTGTTGCAGCGAAGGTGAGTTTTATTTTAATGTCTTTGAATAAAAATAACATTAAAAACACGTTTTGTTTTAAATAAACATAATTTCAAAGTAGTCCGTCCAGTCATTTGGGGTGAAGGAAGGGGTGTATATGGAAAGTTTTCCGGGAGTTTTGAAAATGCATAAGTTTATAGATTTGGATGTGTCCTAATGTCAATTTTGCAACCTTGTATCCTTCCCGCTGGCGTCGCCATAGTGTAATAAAAAGCACCTAATATAAGTTTTTTAGTTAGTTAAATTAATTGCTGATATTTTTTATGCAGTAGGCTTGGTAAGATCAAGCCTACTACATAAAAATATCATACATACATACATAACTTCACGCCAGTTCCCTTGCGGGGTAGGCACGAACAACAGAGCGCCATTTAGGCCCATTCTTACACACCTCACTTGCTTCTTTGACATTCATAACTCTTGTCATGCACACTCGTCTGTTCTTAAGGCTCCTGACATCACCCTCCGCTAGCAAAAAATATCAATGATATGTAATGATATTTAACAGCATATGTGTTTAATTTATATCTAAAATATCATAAATTAAGCATATACTGCGTTTAATATTTTTAAGCACGAGGCTTGAGAAGAGGTAAAGAGAATTTGGTCGTATTTATGTTCTATAATAATATAATAAATCTGTTAATTGAGTTTGTATCGTAAAATTACAAAAGAGAAAAAATCAGGGGCTAATTCTGACCTGCAGATACCGAAAATTTGATATTGAAATTACTGAACATGATATATACTTATGCAACTCTACAGCTAGCTATATCCCAGGTCAAAATATAGATTACTTTTATCCCGGTAAAATATTTTTATTTTATTTTATTAGAATCTAACAAAGGATACACCACAGATTTGTAACATACACATAACCTTAAAGTTTTAATCAATGTGCTCCTTCAATTACTGGAGACCACGACATGCGTAAAAACTAATCATATAAATTTAATGTGTAATATATAATACAACAATACTTATATAAAAAGCTAAACAATATAATATTATGTATCTATATGTTTCTATGGTAACAGCAATGAGACAAGTGCGGCCACCCAGCCGGCGGCGCCGCGCTACTACGGCCGCAAGAAGGAAGACAATTCCAGCGAGCTGTCCATAGACTCGGACTCCAGTGGCGACAGTGGCGGGAAAATCAAGTGAGTGCACCTCTTATGTGCTTGTACAGTCGTGGTATGAAAATTTTCGCCAGTTTTTAAATTGATTCATTTAAAGTTCCGCGAGGACATGTTACCTTTCCAAACTAAGTAACAGAACAGACTATTCCCCAAAAAAATATGTTTAACTGTTTGGCAATAAGTTTGAAATTACTTAGATGAAAGTTGTTTTTGATTTTCTATTTTGTCTAAGATCGATTAGAGATATAAAACCTTTTTATTGGTTTTAATATTTATGTTAAGCGTAGTGATTATATCCTCTTTGTTTCTTATTGTTAATTTCAGCGTCTGTCATTGTCAACATTGCAATTTCCTTTTTTTTACGTTTCTATCCCTATCCCTATTAATATTATAAATGCGAAAGTAACTCTGTCTGTCTGTCTGTTCCGTTGGACTGATTTGACTGAAACTTAGTGTATATATATATTTCTAATGTCGAGGATGAACATAGGATATATTTTATCCCGAAAAATGGGATAGTTTTCAGGATAAAAATATATTTGTCTCTTTATTTGTTATACTTTTACGAAAAAACTACTGGACCGAATTGGCTGAAATTTGGTATATATGTAATTTTAATATAGAGGATGGACAAGGTATACTTTTTATCCCGGATAATTTGATAGACTTATGTAAAGATTATCCCAGAAAGTAGGTTAGGATTTTTATGTGATTTGCCATTTTGGTTAATTTTGGTCTTTGGTCATTTTGATAAAATTGATTATTTTGGTCATTTTGGCCCTTTTAGTGATTTTGATCATTTTTGAGATTTTAGTCACTGGCGATTTTGGTAATCTTGGCATTTTTGGAAAATTCAAATTCAAAAGTTTTTATTGAAAATAAGTTCCATTAGAGAACACTTTTTGAAGGTTATAAGTTAAAATTTAATTTTACTTCCTATTTTATGTACACTGCTTCGCAACGTGTTATTGCTGCTATATGGTATTTTGGACATTTGGATAATTTTTGGCATTTTGGTCATTTTTAGCATTTTGGGCACTGGCACTTTTGGCATTCTTGGCATTTTACAAAAAACGGCAAACATTGTGATATTAAATTATATTTCAATGTATCGAGAGAGTCGATTTGCCTGCTGTCGCGGAAACACGTTCGTATTAAATCTTTTGCTATAAAAAGTGTTTCACGGCCTCTGCGGTTGAGCGGGCTAAGCCTTTGCCGGCCTAATGCATTACAACGCAAAGCTTCCGGGTTCGATTCCTTGCATGGTAAATTTCGGAAAAAAAATCTCCGTTATTTACTATGGTCTGGGTGTCTGGGATCGGCCCCAGAGTAATCCGTTGTATTAATTAATTTAATTTCAGGATATACAGTATGTTTGTCTGCCTATTATTATTGTAACACGCTTTCTGCACTTTTCACTGCGCGCGGTCCGAAGCGCACTTCAGGTCTTAATATTCTTATATTTTCAATTGCAGATCAACGTTGGGCAATAAATCCAATACAAACCAGAATCAGTTACGATTGTCTGGATCCAGCTCCAAAGTCAGTAAGAATCATTTGTTTTCACATTTGTACGCTTACAGTTAGCATTTTTGCCACATTAACTACCTTTTCAGAAACGGCCGTATTCACTTTCATATAAATTAAATTTCACACAACAATATTTTGTTGATATAGTTTTGATCCCTGTATTTTTGTTATATATCGCGGATTATTTTTATAATTCAAAATTAACGAACAGAGATAGTGTATGTATATAGTTTCAATTAACATATGATTATAAGTGGGCCGTCTGCCTGTCTGCTGATCTGCAATAAAAAATAAATAAATAAAAAAGTATCTGCGATTGGTTTGACTTTTTATTTTATTCTGACATTTCGACTACTTTTTAGTAGTTCTTAAAAGTCAATTTAAAATGTCAAAGTCACTAGAAACGATTAAGGCGGTATGTTTAGTTAAATCTATAGTCGCGAAAATCTACGCAAAAAATCCTTTATCTGTCAATATTTTTCTTGTTTGTGAAATATTCATTTAAATCTCAGAAAAATCCCATTCGATTATAATATTGGATATATATGTTTTGTTTGTATAAATATATCCATTTGTTTTTAAAAATTGAAAGTTTTTTTTATGTGATATTTATAATGCTATAATTCCTTTGCTAGATAACAGATATTGCTAGGTTTGTTATAATATATCGTAAAATCGATATTATCGGCAATATCGATATAATTCAAAATCCATTGTCGGTAACATAGTATTGAAGACACTTATTTGATTTGTGTCTCTATACATAAGCAAATTAGAACTGCTATCTGACTAGGTGTTTTGTATCCAAACGGACGACAGTATAGAATATTGATATTTACCTGCTATATAAATATATCTTTTTTTGTTTCATCACTAGTGTAACAAGTTTTATCTAATCCTTTTAGTTGATAATCTATTTCGTAATAACTTTAATATCTATCTATATATAAAAGTTATGTAAATATGTAATTAGTACATTAAAATTCTTAATATTAAGCTATATTAAGCTAAAAGTGCTGGCACCACGACTGAGTCTGTGACCGACTCCGAGGAGTCAGCATCCGAGATCACTTTGGAAGAGATCGAATGGTCGATAAGAAGTCTGAAAAATGGAAAGGCAGTAGGAATCGATAGTGTGTCTGCTGAGATGATCAAATATGGTGGAACCTGCGTCCGGGACGCTTTCCTGTCCTTATGCAACTTGTGCTGGAGGACGGGAAAGGTTCCCAAGGACTGGAGGCGCGCTGTCATCGTGCCCTTGTATAAAGGCAAGGGGTCACGTATGGAGTGCGCCAGCTACAGGGCCATCAGTTTGATCAGTACAGCATCTAAAGTGTATGCGAAGATTATTGAAAAGAGAATGAGAGTTGTATCCGATGGATTACTGTGGGATGCACAAGGTGGTTTCAGAAATGGAAGGGGATGTATGGATCAAGTTTTCTCTCTCCGCAATATCGTAGAGAAGCAGCCGGCTATGGGCCGGAAGGTTTTCTGCGGTTTTGTGGATCTAGAGAAAGCATTTGACAGGGTTGTGCGGAAGGACCTCTGGGACATATTGCCCGGATATGGGATTAATGGCCAATTGATGCGTGCTGTGCAGTCCACTTACGAGGGCTGTATGGCATGCGTGCGAGTGGAAGGCAGCCTGTCGCCCTGGTTTGACGTCAATATTGGCGTCCGCCAGGGCTGCGTGCTGTCGGCTTTGCTGTTCATCCTATATCTGGACGATTGTCTCCAGAGAATAAGATTCATGGATGTTGGGGTACGGATGAGTGATCTAGTTGTAAGCACCTTGCTTTATGCGGATGATGCCGTGCTTTTAGCCGAATCGCCATCAGAACTGCAAACACTAGTCACAATGATGAAAGATGACTGTCAGGCGAGAGGCTTACATTTGAATGCGAAGAAAACAAAGGTTATGGTGTTTGAAAGAGAAGAAACCAGAACGAATGCAAGGATAATGGTCGATGATGTTATGCTGGAGCAAGTGAATGAGTTTGTATATCTTGGATGTGCTTTTAGCAGGGATGGAAGGTACACCGCTGATATAGAAAGAAGAGTGAATTTGGGGAATAGTTTAAATGGAGCGTTAGGTAAACTTCTAGGCGCTAAGAACCTCAGCCAGAAGGCCCAGCTCGCCGTACACAACGCGGTGCTGGTACCTACGCTCGCGTATGGAAGCGAGAGTTGGGTATGGAAGAAAGAGCATGAAAGTAGAGTAAACGCGGTCGAGATGCGAGCACTGCGCAAAATCTGCGGAGTGACGCTCGCGGACCGCGTTCGTAATACCGAAGTAAGAAAGAGAGTTGGTCTGAAAGAGAGTGTCGGGGTGAAGGTAAGGAAAGGAATGCTCCGGTGGTTCGGGCATGTGGAAAGAATGCATGATGAAAGAATGACTAAACAGATATACAATGCAAAAGTGGATGGATGCAGAAGTCGTGGAAGGCCACGACACACCTTCCACGATCAAATTGATCGTGTACTAGCAGAAGGTGATGTCAGGAGCCTTAAGAACAGACGAGCTTGCATGACAAGAGTTATGAATGTCAAAGAGGCAAGCGAGGTGTGTAAGAATAAGCCTAAATGGCACTCTGTTGTTCGTGCCTACCCCGCAAGGGAATTGGCGTGAAGTTATGTATGTATGTATGTATGTATTAAGCTAAAAGATAACAAATACTACATTGACTTAATGAATTGATTTAAGTATCTATTTATGAATATTTTGACTTACATAGGCAGTTCTCAGTAAAGAGACTGCCTGTTAAATATGGGATTTAGGTATTTAAATGAAATTATATTACAGGTTCCATCGAAGGAAACACTATCCCTAAAGGAGAAACTGAAAAGGAAAATGCAGGCTCAGCTATCAAGGCAACGTGAGTTTTTTTTTAACCAACTTTTAGCATGTAATATTCCTGTACTTAACTAATGAAGGTTTTAGACATCATCTCTATTCTTAGTGCAAGTTTTTTTACTAATCGATCACGTTCAAGTTAACGCATGTTTGGGTGAGAATGACTTAGCGCCATCTCGTAAGCGTGAAGGTATACATAGATCGTACCATACAAAATTGCGTTAACTTGAATGAGTAGTAAAAAGAATGCTTGCTCTAGGGCGTGAGACTAAACGCTATAAAGTGGTATGGATTTTGATTACCTGTTTGATTTTTTTTTATCTTTATTCGTCTCCTCCATCATGTGTTAACTTGTTTTCATTTTCTTTTTTTCTACTACCTCTTCTTTTCAGACTATCGTCCATCTGTTCTATATGCTAACAATTTAACTAATGGTTTTAAACAGCTAATTTATTTTTAAATACTTGATATAAATATAGTATGGATTTTTTTTAAACTGCCAGGTGGTAGGGCATTTGCCCGACTGGATGGCTACCACCCCTGGTCTAAAGTATGTCGCTATAACAACCTTGAGTTGTGTTCCGGCATTAGCTCTCTTAAGGGAGACTGGAACCTGGTCACAGGTTCCAGTCTCCCTTAAGAGAGCTAGAGAGCAGGAGCGCATTTGTAGCAACTTTGCTGTTGCATATGTCCATTGGCGATGGTAACCGCTTTCCATCAAGTGGGCCGTCTGCCTGTTTGCTGATCTCCTGCAATAAAAAAATAAAACTCAATCAACGTCTTACGACCGCAAGCGCCGCAAGGACGTGGCGGCGCTGGACATGGCAAAACTGATGTGCTGGGGCAGCAGATGTGATCTATGACGTCATAACTTGCTACGCTCCTACGAAACCTATGCCGACTTCGGCGTCTTGTAAGACGGAAAAGAGTATCTCGGTCGAACTGACTGTGAACTGCCTTGTTCCAGTGCGGGCTGACAAGCGCGCGGAAGCGGAGCGCGTGGAGCGCGAGAGCCGGCGGCAGGCGCGCCGCGACGAGGAGATGAGGGAGCTGGCCATTAAGCTACGCCGCAAGTCTGTATCGGTTACTGCTATCATTCATTTATATTTAACCAGTTATCAGGATGTCACTGTAATTTATGTCGTTTACTTACTATACATTCAATTCCTTGCAGTTTTACACAACTTATAAATCCGATCGGCAATTTTCGTTGGCCGTAAAAAAGTGCAGAGCGGTTCCTATACTGAAGATTCACAATCTATACTGAACTTTATTCGCAAGCGGAAGTGGCAGTGTTGCTTGCTATGCATTCTTAGTTCTGTTCTGCTTACACGATTCGTACATTCGCGCGCTACTAAATTTCGTCTACTTGGCAGGTACTTCGGGAGGAATTATTAGTTGTGTAAAACTGTATTACTGGTTAACTAACTCCTTTGGGTCAGTGACCCAACATGTATCTTAGCCTCCAAAACGAGAACACGCCAGCCTTTTCTATCCTCTGCAGTTTCTTGTCAGTTGTGGGCATGCAATTGACATAGGTCAGCCTCCATTTTGTCCTTCCACCGGTATTTAGGGGATCGATCAGACGTCGTCCAATCCAATCATCCTAAATAGGCTTTATTTATAATGAGCCAGCGGAGGAGACTACTGTTTAAAATTTGACACAAAGTCCATACAAGTAATATTAATTTGCTACCAATGTTAATGCCCTATATGCACGACACCAAACAGTCCAAAAACGTATCAAATGTTCAAATAAGTTATATTTATATATTCGTGCTGTCCACTTCGTTAGTCACTTTGCTTCGCCGGATAAGTTGGCACAATATAAATGAGGCATCACGATTAGTGGCAATTTGACATTACTTATATGAATTTCATGGTGACCACTTTAACCAGTAGTGAGGCATTTATTTAATAGTACGATCTAGAAACTGGGTGCCCATGTCAATGTAATTTATTTTCTTTATACAGGCATGAATGACGAATCATACGCAACCTGTAAAACTCACCCCCGCTATCCTTTGCGTTCCAATGACGAATCATACGCAACCTGTAAAATTATAACTGATAACACTCCTAAATCTAACATATTTAAAGGATATTACAATACGCGCAAAACTTAAATTCACATCGAGTGAAGTTAGTTGCGTAATATTGCGCAGTTCCAGTTTGAAGTTCACGTTTATTACACCCTACAGTGCATTTTACGAAAGACATGGCATGCGAGTTCGGATATCGACCGAGCGAGAGCGCAACAGTCCTTTCCCGCGCTGTCTGAATCGTTAACTGTCTTCTGTGCTATGACGTTTATAAACTTCAAGGGCGCGTTTAAGTTTTACTTATACTATACAAGTATTTCTTCTCTTGCGTTTAGATATAGAAAAACCGAGACACTTCTAATCTCTCTCTCTCTTTTCTTTCACCATATCCCAATTAATTTGGATAAGAGAGAGGAACAGAAGAAAGACTTCCAATCAATCTTTAATTATTTAACAATTTTTTTCTAATAACTCAGTCAAATATCTAAGTAAAAAATATTTTATTTTGATTTAGTTTTAAATGTTTGTTACAACAATATTTAAAACTAGGTGACCGGCAAACTTCGTACCGCCTCAGAATCAATAAATAAAAAAAACTGAATGATAATTGCAAAATGTTTCAACTTTAGTAAAAAAATGTGCTCAAAACTTAACCAGAACAAACATCAAATGTTTGACATTTAATACAAAAATATGAAAAAAAAAACAAAACTTCACTTTTAAATTTAATTCGATTTTTGAACGACTTTTAAATTTAATTGATTTCTAAACGACGGGACGAACTTCAAGTGTTTGAATAGTTTCGAAAGGAAAGCGAAATTGTTGTTTTTACTATATTTCAAGCATTTTTTTCATATTTATTCACCTTTTAAATCTTCCCTGGACTTCCACAAATAATTCAAACCCAAAATTAGCCAAATCAGTCCAGCCGTTCTCGAGTTTTAGCGAGACTAACGAACAGCTATTGCTTTTTATGTATATAGATACGAAAAACCCTCTGTAAATGTAGTATATAAGACTTATTCAGAGTTACATTATTTTTGTGCATGATTGTCATTCTTTAGTATTCCAGGTTTAAATTAATATATTATTTCATCCAATTTTAATTGCAGGCAACGTGAAATGAGGCATCAACAGAACAGACGGTCCAGTGATGATGATTCTGATAGAAGTCATAGTGGATCTTCCTCGAGGTACGTAACAAGATGGCCAAGTGCGTGTTGTTCTACCCCACGCAAAAGTTTCCATAACGGCGGCGAACATGGGTTTTTGTCATTTACCTACAGAACCCTTAATATTAGCATTTAATCGTAAATACCCCATAATTTATTCATAGTCAGTACTTAGTAATATAAATTATATTCCGAATTCAGAAAAAGTTATTAAAAAAAATTTTCGTTGTGTTTTTTTAACTGTACCACTTTAAATTTTTTCAGCAATTTCTTTCCCCGTGATTAAAGTTACGATAGTTGTACATATGGTCGCCAGGCCTGACTTAGTTATTCCGCGATTTCGCGAAACTGTTATATAGTTAAAGATTACACTTTGCCACATTTCATTTAGGTAGATCTAATTAATTTTCAAGGAAAACACCTGTGACTTACGTAGATAGATGAACCGACTAAAATGACGTTTTCACGAGGTGTTACTGTTGGTGATTACGAAACCCTAAAAAGACCTACAAGCTTTGTGCATATTTGAATGATGTCTAATTAATATAAAATTCACAAAACTTATTTACAGAGGTTCTCAACCATCCGAGAAGAAAAGAGATATCAGGAGCCATACAAAAAGTCCATCACCACAAGAAAAATGTACATCAGTATGGGAGTTGAATCGTGTATCTACATCGACGTCGCATCATAATGAAAGTACATACACAGACCAACGGAAACAATATGAACCAAATATGTACAATGATAGCAAAAAAGTCACAGATGAAGATAAACCGCAAAGTTATACAAATAGACTGGACAAAAGTAAAGAATATGGACGCAGTTATGACAGTCAAAGTCATTACGACATTGGAATCCGACAAGACACTCAAAGCCGTTATGACAGGGGAACTCGACATGACAGTCAAAGTCGTTATGACTGTGGAACACGGCACGATAGTCAAAGTCGTTATGACAGTGGAACTCGACACGAGAGTCAAAGTCGTTATGACAGTGGAACTCGACACGAGAGTCAAAGTCGTTATGACAGTGGAAGTCGACACGAGAGTCAAAGTCGTTATGACAGTGGAACTCGACAAGACAATCAAAGTCGTTATGACAGTGGAACTCGACCCGAAAGTCAAAGTCGTTATGACAGTGGAACTCGACCCGAAAGTCAAAGTCGTTATGACAGTGGAACTCGACAAGACAATCAAAGTCGTTATGACAGTGGAACTCAACTCGAGAGTCAAAGTCGTTATGACAGTGGAACTCGACAAGACGGTCAAAGTCGTTACGATACACATTCTCAGGATAGGTGGGATAGTAAAAGTTTTCTAGATAGGAGAAGACCATTTCCGAATAAAGGAAGTTATAGAGAGGGTTTTAAAAACAATGAAAGCTATAGAGGCGTTTCCACTTCGAGAGATAATCATACAGATAGCAAAGAAATGTACAATAAGAATAAAGTGAAACTTGTAGATTATTGAGATTGTATTAAATGTATAGGAGTAACTTTATAAATAAATGTTCATAGTTAAGAAGAATTGCAATACTCCTTTGGTAATCAAATAAATGGTAAATTTGTCGTGTCTTGAAATAAATAGTTTTTGGTTTAAAAAAAATTTTTTTGTTTAGTTAAGAATTGGACAAAAATGTCAACAATTTTTGTCAAAAGAAAAGAAGCTGTTTGCATCGTTTAAAAAGGAATAGAGAAGCGAATATATGTTACAATAAAATTTTAATATTTTTACATATACAGTGGAGACTCGCTTAAATCAGACTCATTGTTGTCATAAGGCATTCGGATAATTGAATATAAGAAGAAAGTGATTTTTGTACATGAAAGATAACTTACATTGTCCGCGTTCATGTGTTTATTCAATATAACAACAAAAAACCAAAATATATATATATAAGACATTAGAAATACATTTTCGTACATTCGAATGCACCATGCGACGTGTAGACGCACGGATTGAACTGAAGAATATTTTGATCGTGGCTGCTAATCCGGATAATCCTGAATCCGTTAAATTGAGCTCCGCATAATCCCAAATCGGTTGATTTGAGGTCCGCATGATCCCGAATCCGTTAAATTGAGGTTCGGATAATCCCGAATCCGTTAAATTTTGGTCCGCAATTCCGAATCGGTTAAATTGAGGTCCGCATAATTCCGAATCGGTTAAATTGAGGTCCGCATAATCTCGAATCCGTTAAATTGAGGTCCGGATAATCGAGTCTCCACTTTATAGGAACCTGTTCCAAGTAATCATTTCTATCATGATATATGATGATATTTTAACACCTGTGTTAAAATATCATCATATATCATGATAGAAATAATTACTTCAAACAATAATTAATGCGCTATTTGGCTCCTTAGTACCCTCGTATAACTTCCCCTGTTACTGTTATTCATAAAATGTATTGCTACGCCCCTGCTCCACCTGTGTTCGTGTTAATAACTGACCAAATGCGACTTGGTTGTGGCGTTAAATAACGCGCTAATGTTAGTAACATTATTGTATATACATGAGTTATCTGTCAATGTCAACGTCATTAGCATAAATCCTAGTACCTATACATCTGCATGTAACAGTCACTAACTTCTACATGTTAGTACATTACCTCAGGTGGAGCAGAGACATTATGAATTGTTTGATTTTCAAATGAAGGAAAACTTTTATGTTAGTAACATTGAGTCCGCGGCAAATTAACTGCATAGACCGCATAATATCTGGTTGTATATGAAAAAGCGCCCTTGCTGGAGCCAATTATTAGTAATTAAGAGTAAGAACGGCCATAAAATTTGGCACGGATGACAAGTTTGTTTGGAAATGACCTATAATTTTAAATTTTGTATTGTTCTTCGGTAGCTATTACTTATGTACCTTCTATATATCTTAAGATATAGATCACGATAGGTACCTATGTAATTGTTTGTACAAATCAGTAATTTTATTTAACTAATAGCTGATATCTTTTAAAATAAAAACCATTACATATTTATATTTATAATTCATTTCATACTTTGCATATTCAGTAAGTTTATTGTATAGGTATTTGATTTAATAAATATTATAATGATTTACTTTAGTTTTAATTATTGGGCGTCCTTTGCGACTTCGTCAGCGTAAACTTGATATTTATTACAAAATTGAATCTTACGGCTTGCTTATTGAAAGTCTTAATTCTATCACCGCTTCCAAAGTATAAAGGGGCTGCATCCTTCCCACAGGGGCCTTTAAATTCTTTTTTGAGGGATAATAATAATTATGTTAAGATACTTAACTGGTATTTTCTAATAATATTTATTTTATTAATAATAATATTGATTAATTATAAATCAAATAAGTTACCGCGCTTAAAACTGTTAATAACGTAATTTTATTATTATACTTAGCTAGTGTCATACATAGGAATCTATGATGCTTGTTATGCTTTTTCCACCAAGTCCTGGTATTTATGCTTTTGTAATAATAAGATCTAAATTGGCTTGCACATCGCTAAAAGCAATTGAGTAAAGCCCACAATCCGAAAGCTGCGATGAGGTGTATTTGTAAACAAAATTTGTATTGGTCCTTATTGTTTTTATAAATGTAATCAATTAAGTACATTTTAAAACTAGCAGATTATGTATAGGTTTAAAGCGATAGATTTGCGCCCGAGTGCCACGCACCCCCGGCTAAAGACAGCATTGTGTATTAGGTTCAAGGAATGTTGATTTCCTAAGCCTAGCGAATGACCATTGGTGTGTATATCATTCATAGGGGTACCCAATGCATACCAATGGTCTGACTAAAACCATGTCGGTTTTAATAAAGAATGAAAACTGGGAAGCGAGTCCGTGGTTCTGAACGCACCTGGGAGTTGATTTCTTGTCGTGTGAAGCTGGCAAGTAAACAGACGGCCCATCTAATGAAAAGTGACTGTTGAATGCCAGCGTTTGGGATGGAATAGAAGGGGTCGGATAAAGGTATGAAGAATGGGATAAGGAGAGAGAGGAGTGGCATACCGAAACTAATTATACAACTCTATTCGCTTTCCTTAATGATTATGCATGAAACAAATAAGAAGAGTAAATTTAACATTATACTATTTGAGATTTATCTAGGTCCCAGATATACCTAACTACACTAAGGATACGATACGATTATAAAATCCTAATATCCGTCCGTCAATATTAAAAAAAATGTGCGTGAATAAAATTTAGTAGAAACTAGTGTGTTATATATGTCACGAACACCACCTTACCGCGGTACTGCAATCGCTGTACTTAATCCTGCCAGAGTAATTATTTGCCAATCCGTAAATCGATGTAGGTAATTACTATTCAGTAATTAAAACATTTTGTTTTTATTATTCAATAAAAACAAAATGTTCCACAATTAAAGCTGGACATTTATTTCCTGGCTACTTTACGAACAAAATTCCATCACATACCGGAGCTGCCACTTCTACTTCCTTTATTTTTCGTAGGACTTCTTTTATGGCTTACATACCTGTGACAGAGATGAAACTATTTTCCAGTGTCATCTTCGAGTCGCGTGAGATGTCTTTAGACAGTCGTGATAAATAATGATGTTCCTTTATAATAATATTTATATAAAGCACCATAATAAGTCTTTTTTTTTTTTTTTATTGGACTTGACTTTATGTTGTTGGTCCGAAGACCTTACAACTTTACCGGGGTTTTTGGGGCGAGTGCCTTCGCGAAGCGAAGGCGACCTCGGCTGAACTGTTGCCATGAGAGGGGGATGAATTTAATGATGGCCACCATAGGGCGACACAAAGCACTAATTGAGAACGGGCGACGGGTAATATAAAGCCCGAGGGGAAGGATTCCGGCGGGCCGGGATCGGTGGTTTGCGGCGGCCTACGCTATCTTACTGCCGTTTCGCAACGTGTTATGGCTGGGAGAGAAGAAACGGCGAAAGAAACTTCCCAGCAACACGCCTAGTCTATCCTGTGGGGGGGCTATGTCTCCTAGCGTCCCTCGCAGGGACGTGGAGAGATCTTGATTGGCGGCGCCTGAGACGCCGCCGTCTGTGTCTGTCTGTCCGTGCCTGCCAGCCTGCCGTCCTAACCGCGGGCGGGCTGATCCGGGCCAGCCGTTTTGTGATAACGTCGACCCTGTCCGTGAGGACGTTACGCGGTCGTCGCACGAGAGCCTTTCGCCGAGGCTTATAATCGGACGCGGACACGACGAGTGGATTACGATGGTGCGGCGCGAGATCGAAATACTTACGCGAGAGCGACGTAATGTAGTTTTTGATGGAGGGAAGCTCCAGATCGCGGTGGAGGTCGACGTTACGCATATAGAGGGGAGCACCGACGGCTCTGCGCATGAATTTGTTTTGCACGATTTGCAATTTATCTAAAAGGGCAGGCTTGGCATGGCCGAATACCACACTCGCGTATGTCATGATCGGGCGGACATAATAAGTCGTGGTGGCGTCATGGCTTGCGCACGCGTCCCGAATTCAAAGGACGCGGTTTCGAACTTGCGCGAAACACATGCACCACTTAGGCAGTTTTCTGACCTAATATGCATATTGTTATAATTACCATGTGCTGTTAACAACGGGAAGGAAAACATCGTAATGTAATAATAATCGAGAAATCGATGTTTCAAACCTGCCAAGCCGCCTTGTACAAGCGTGGCGGGTATATCGTCCGTTCCCCTATAGTGGGAGGCCCAAACCCAGCAGTAGGATGTTTATGGGCTGTTATCTATAAAAGTCAATAGGCGACGGTAACCATTTTCCATCAATGCCCGGTTTCTATATATTACTAACCCTTCATTGGCCATACTGGCATACTAATTAATAATGGTTAAAATTTGACATAAGCTTTATACAAGTAATGTCAATATTAAACTGATGTTAGAGTAATCGAATGAACAGTAACAGCCTGCCTGTTTGCCCGCTTCAGAAAATAACAAAAAATCTTACTTGAGATACTTGTTTGCAAAATTGAAAACCAATCCAGAACTTTCCATGCAGAAATTTTTTGAAAACATTCAAGATGTTGCGGCAAAATAATACACTTTACAAGAATCGTTAGGGGGTTTTTTGAGGAATGTGAAATATACGATTAAATTGTATTTAGGATATTGTAACCAAATAATAAAATCGTCAGTACCTACATTCATAGGTGGATACCTTTATGTTACGAAAGCACTCATTCTGCGTGGCTTGACACGCACTTGGTCGATTGTTCATCTAAAGAAATAAGTCTCAAAATAAACTTGAAATAAACGTCTTTATTACATATTTATGATCATAATAATATAAAGGCACTCTCCATTAAAAACTACCTTATCATAAATTTTAATGAATATTTTATAATATGTACACCTGGCAGTCGTTTCAAATGTACCTACTACATCTGGTTTTATTTTGTACGCAAGGCATTTTCTTTTGATACTTCAAATTATAAGTTGGGGCACGTTTAATTAGGTAATAAAACATGAGCCATTCATTCCAGCCTGAGGTGTGAAACACACCAAACCACCACAGACAAACGTGGCGGATTTAAGTAATTTCGCCTCATTTAGTATAACTGTAGGTATGTTTTTTATTTTTTTATTGCAGGAGTTCAGCAGACAGGCAGACGGCCCTCTGGGTGGAAAGCGGTTACCATCGCCTATGGACATTTGCAACACCAAAGGTGCTACAAATGCGCTGCTGCTCTCTTAAGTGAGTCTGGAACCTGGTCACTAATGCTGGAACACAACTCAAAGTTATTATGGCGGCATGCTCTAGACCAGGGGTGGTAGCCATCCAGTCGGGCAAATGCCCTACCACCTGGCTGTGGGTTGTTTAGTCGCCTCTTACGACAGGCCGCCCGGTCGCAGGAAATTATATTCTTTCTCCGTTCCTGCACGGATAAAAAGGTATGTGATGATAATTGTAATATTAGTAAAGTATATTTCTATTTTGCGTGCATTTTGTGCACGACTGTAATCAGACATGTGAGCCGCATTGAAAAACGGCGGTGATGGCGCGCTGGAGATTTTCAGTCGATGGCGGCGTAACAATTTCAGGCCTTTTAAGTTGTGTATTTAAATCTATATTATGTTTGATTCGAAAAATAATCTAGTAATCCCTATTAATATTATAAATGCGAAAGTAACTCTCTGTCTGTCTGTCTGTTCCGTTTTCACGTAAAAACTACTGGACCGAGTTGACTGAAACTCAGTATATATATGTTTTCGATGCCGAGATTGAACATAGGATACTTTTTATCCCGGAAAATGGGATAGTTTCCGGGATAAAAGGATATTTGTCTTTCTGTTTGTTATCCTTTTATGGCAAGACTATTTGACCGATTTGGCTGATACTCGGTACATATGTAATTTGAATATCGAGGGTGGCCAAGGGATACTTTTCATCCCGGATACTGGGATAGATTTTGGGATAGATTTATGTAAAGTTTTTCCGGAAACTAGGCCTGGTTTTGTGATTTTGTCCATTTTGTCCACTGGGTCTATTGGGTCCACTTGATCCACTGGGTCCACTTGGACCACTGTGTCCACTTGGTCCCCTTGGTCAACTGGGTCCCCTTGGTCAACTGGGTCCACTTGGTCCACTGGGTCCACTTGGTCCACTGGGTCCACTTGGTCCACTGGGTCCATTTGGTCCACTGGGTCCACTTAGTCCACTGAGTTTACTGGGTTCACTGGGTCCAAGTGAACACTTAGCCTACTCGGTCAACTGGGTCCACTTAGACTACTGGGTCCACTGGGCCTACTGGGTCCACTGGGTCCACTTGGTCCATGTTATCTATTTTGACATTTTTTGTCATTTATGTAGTTTACATATAGACGGGGGTGGTATAGTTTGCGATATAAAATGAAGTGAATCCTTCGGGGGCAAATGCATAAAAATTTAATACAATGTAACCTGTACTACTTGCTTGTTAAACAAGAGACGCGCACCAGAGGTTGACCCCCGGCGCAGCCGCGGGGTAAACTCTAGTAGGTTTATAATTTTTAAAAATAGTATGGAAATTGTTTACAACTCAAATTCAAATCAATACGCGGTTTCCTAATTTCTCCTTTTTTATGACAAAAGTTTAACTACTAGTGCAGTCTTAACTACTGGCGCGTTCTCAACTACCAACAGGTGCGTAGGTACGTTATGGAAATATTTTGAAAACTAATTCATGCTGGCCGTATAGCCATTTCAAAATAAATTTAATCGCTAAGCGTGTCGACGTCCACTTCTTCGTTATCTTCGTTAGGTGAGTCTTGGTCTCTGCTGGGGATACCGGTGGTGGATACCACGCCCCCTCTGCCTTCTTTCGTGTGCCGCCATTTCATGCGACGATTTTGAAACCATACTTTGACCTGGTAACAGATATCGCATAGGTTTTTAATGCTATAAGTACGATGTATTCGGGCACAGTGAGAAGAATTTAGTTCCAATAAAACGTTTTGATTTTTAGAACGCTCAATTTTTTATTGCCAAGATGGCATGCAGGGAGACCCCCCACTTACTGGAAACTAGTTATCGTCGCTTATGGACCTTTACAAGACCAGGTACAAAGCCAACGTGTTACCAGCCTTTAGGAAGGGATAGAGGGGTTGAGACAAAAAGTATGTGACACAGGGTGGGATAAAGAGATGGGATAGGAGAAGGGGAAATGGGCCATCGAAACACTCACTCCTCGCTTGAAACACAATTAGCTCAAGGCTATTTCACGTCGACATTCTGTGAAAACATGGCATCACACCAATCGAGCCGGCCCTAAGAGCTGAAATCATGACAATGATTCCAGTATGGCTCTACCACGTCCCAATCAATTTAATTAAATATTTACCAGTGTGGAATGGAAGGTTGTCCGTGAAATTTTGGCTCCAAAAAACGAGAGGATAGTAGCTGGAGAGTCCGAATCAAACTCGAAATCGAGAATCTCGTGACCGAGCTCAACACGATAGGAGAAATAAAAGCACACCGCCTCCGCTGGCTCAGACACGTAGAAAGTATGGGAGAGGATCGTAACTTGAGGAAAGTATATTTGGGACGGCCGGTCGGCCTACCAAAATATCGCTGAAAGGACAGAATAGAGCCTGACCTGTGTGAGCTTCAGGCTGATAACAATTAACAAGAAACTGCGCAGGGCAGGGTAAAATAGCGTTTTATTGTTTCGAAGATGAAAAGTAGTTTTGAGTCCCTAAGCCAACGGGGTAAGTATTTACCTGTGCGTCGGTTAATCCTAATGTTGCAGCTAGCTGTCGCCTGTCTGGTTTTGTGATATATTTTTGAATTTGAAATCTCCTCTCCAGCCCTTTTCTCTGTAGATTACTAAAGACTGCTCGAGACCACGATCGTTTCCTCTTGCCGCTTGACGAAACGTCACAGCGAGGCACTGAAGAAGACTGAGGTGGTGACGATGAAGGTAGTGGAAGTCGGTAAACTGAAACAAGTATTATTATGTTTATTTCTATAATAAATCTATTTTTCACATTGTTTGTACTCCACCTTTATACTAATATTTAAATACGTTGAATGATTAAAAATTTCCAAGTCTACTGTATTAAGAGTCCTTTTTTTTTTTACTGATTTTTCGACTTCTGTAACTGTGAAACAACAAACAAACATTATATAGGTAGGGGAAATACGTACAAAATGACATATGATTTTGTTTTTGACCCATAACACTTTATTGCTAATACACAGTACAATTATAAACTACACTTATTATCTTTAGTTCTTTATTTATTGAAACCAACAATAATTTGTAGGAAAAATATAAAAGAAAAAATAAATTTCTTACTTTAATTGAGATCAGATAAAATTCGTTTTGTCCGTAGGATATGGGCAAAATGACATATTACATATGGACAAAATGACATGCATGCAATTATTCACAAAGTTCACAAATAAAACTCTTAGTACTTTTAGGAATGTCAGCACAAGAAGCGTGAGCCCAATGTGAACAATTTAAACACCGTAACCAGTTTTCTCCGGGCTTAGATCTTGAAAAAAGATCATTGCAATAGATACAGTGACAGTCTTCTTCCTCGTCTTGAGAGTTATTAGAAAATAACTCTTCTTCACTGTTATCTTCAAATAAGCTCTTAGTAACTTTTCGTGTCCTCTTTGTTGGAGGAGCTTTGGGCTCACTTCTCGATTTAATTTCTGTCATATTAGGGGTAGAAGTTAAAACCAAAGAGGACTGCCGAATCTTTGGTTTGCGTTTCCCTTGTCCACTAATAAAATGTCCCTTTGGAACTGGAGAAATGTCCTCAATTGGGACATCAAGATTAGAGGATGATGGATGCTGTTTATTAGCAGAAGAACTTTGATTAGGAAGAGGAGTAAAAACAACTACTTGGTTAGTATTTGCAGCCACAACATGATGTGAATTGCCGACTTCTTTAGTGGTAGATGATGCTATTTCGATTTCATTGTTTTCGTTGGATGTCACAGTACAGGATGTCTGTACTTGAGATTGCGCAATCGCCAGAACCTGACCAATATCTGTTACAGAAACGAAAAATGATTGGCCTTGTTCCTGTGTAGAAGGCCCAGCAATGGAAAGATAACTAGGAGTCGTTTGCTGGTGAAGTTGCTGATTTGAAATGTTATTCAGCGGCATGTTTGTAGTCTCTGCAGGTTCAAACATATAATCCGGAAATATTTCAGGATTTAGAGGCCAAATACCCGTGCTTTTAAATCCATGACAAGCATTTTGTACTGTAGCTGCTTTGCCGTATGCTTCGTTGAACAGGCTAGCAATCTGGAATTGTGTAACAACACGTCCGGGATGTGTTTTCAGCCACTTGGATATTTCTTGGTTAAAGTATGTTTTTAATGGCGCGAAAAAAGAAACATCGAGCGGCTGCATGCGATGAGTGCAATGTGGAGGAAGACAAATAACATGAATACCGTTTTTTTTAGCATATTCTAATGTCTCAATACCTTTGTGATTTGCATGTCCGTCGATAATCAAAATCACGTTATCCTTTATACTTGCTTTAACAAAACTTTGAAAATGCTTTATCCATTTGAGGAATATTTCTGTTGTCATCCACCCTGATTGTTGAGCTACACCTAAAGTGCCAGGAGGAGCACCATCGACAAGTTCGTTTTTCATATTCTTTCTCGGAAATATCATCATCGGGGGGACAAACGTACCAACGGCATTAACACAGCAAACTACAGTGGTGTTTGTTCCTCTTTCTGCACTGGTTATAATGCCAACCTGTTTCCTGCCAGTAGTGGCCAAAATCTTGAGAGGTTTTTGTACAGTAGACAAACCTGATTCATCAGCATTGTAAATTCTATGAGGTTTAAAGCCAACTGACTCCAACAGCTCTTCATATAGCCGAAAAAACTTTTGTACTTGCGGCCGATTAAAAGCTTGAGCACGGGCTGCTGACGTAGCTTCAGGCTTACGGAGAGAGATATCTTTATTTCGTCTCAAAAATCCTTCCAACCATTCTTGTCCAGCTTTTTGTTTTTGTTTGTTAAATTTATGAGCGAAACCATTTTTATCAGCCAACTGAAAAGCTAGTTCTTGCACCGATGCTCGCGTCAACCCAAACAAACGAGATTCAAGGAATTGCAAATGATTAACTAATTGCCTTTCTATGTCAGGTGGAAAGGTAAGTTTCCAATTTCCAAGACCTTTTGAATTGGATTCTAAAGTCTTGTTATTTCCTAAAGCATGCCTTCGGAGCGTTGCTTGAGGGATACCAAATGTTTTTGAAGCTAATAACCAGCCCATTTCATTATTTTTAACTGCTTCTATAGCTTTCTGCATCGAGTCTGCACTCCAAGATTGTCGATTAGTCGTTCGTTTGTAGTTACGTGGCATTTTGGTATATCTGTAAAACAAACTACAGATAAAATAAATTCAAATCATCTGCTGTGTTTTACTTATGTACAAAATAACATACCTGTGTCGTTTTGTCCGTGGTTTATGTATGTCATTTTGTCCGTACAATGTTATCAAAAAAAGAAATTCATAATTAAATATTAAGAAAAGTTTTTTGAAGTAGAAATTATTTGAGAACAATAAGAAGTTATTGGGAGATAAAACAAATACACCAAAAATAGATAGAATGTAGCAAAACTTACTGTTTGTACAAAAAAACTTGCCGTGAAGAAAAAACTCAAAACGGACATACAATCGCAGTCGACCACGATTCCGGGACGAATGAGAAGGGCGCTTTCAAATTTTGACAGGTTAGTGTAAACCATTCGGGACACGTGATGGAGTCCGCCAATTTTAAATTATGCCTTCTGTGTCATTTTGTACATATATGTCGTTTTGTACGTATTTCCCCTATAGAATAGCAATTATAAAAAAAAAACTTCGTTTAAAAAAACCGACTTCAAAAACTAAAAAGTATAAAATAACTTATTTCTAAAGCTATTGTTATTAATATATATTATCTAAAACATCTAAAATTCGGTGCTTAGTAATTTTCAAAAAAATATAGGTTTTTTTTAAACGAAGTTTTTTTATTTTATTTGTTACTTTTTAGTGTCTAGCTATGTATGGGTAGACCTACGAAAGGTGCCGCGCTCCTTAAAAAATATAGGTCCCAAGAAACGGGAACAAAAAAATGTTCGTAAAATGAAAACTACTGGGCCAAACTATGTTAAATTTTTAGAGGACCAAATGGCAGCTATTTCACATCGAAAAAAAAAGAATCACGTAAATCGGATCATAACTCTCAGAGTAATCGGTGAACATACATAAAAAAAAACAAAGATCCCGACGAATTGAGAACCTCCTCCTTTTTTTGAAGTCGGTTAAAAACAACTAAAATAACGTTGGTCAGGACATATGATCAAAGGCAAAATAGACAAATGTACAAGACCAATTACAGAATGGTATCCAAGACAGGGTAAAAGAAGCAGAGGTAGACAAATTACAAGGTGGGATGATGATCTTAAACAATAAGCTCCTGCTTACAAGGAGCTCTTTGGATGAGGACAGCAAGACGTAGATCGAAATGAAGTCTTTAGAGGAGGCCTAAGTCAGAGGACAAGTTGAAGTAGGTATAAGACGTTGCCGGAAAATTGTGTAGGGCGGGGCTAGTAGAGCATTAATCTGTGATAGCTCCTAAATGAGACGTCAAAACAGTTTATAATGTATCTTGATAAACAGGTCTTTTAACCCTGCTTAAAAGTGTCCGTAGATATTAATTTCTAATAATTAAGGTTTAAGAGCTACTACAGCTATGTATGTGAAGAATGTCAGACATGATCAACTTACCCCATTAGGTAGGTAAGTTGAGCATAACTTTGCAGTAAACCAGCTTAACATGGCCATCTTGACTACGTTCACTAGTCGACAGAAGAACTTTTCTAGAAATACAGAATACTTTTCTTCTTCTTTTTTTTCTTTCTCTTTCTTCTTCACTTTCATAAGTTAACATTTAATTTTACTTCCTATTTTATGTACCCTGCTTCGCAACGTTTTATTGCTGTTAAGGAGAAGAAGCGGCAAGAAACTCCCCAGCAACACGTCTAGCCAAAAATTGTTTTTCTTTATATTTCTTATTCTATTATCCGTGCAGGAACGGAGAAAGAATACAATATCTTGCGGCCTGGCGGCCTGTCGTAAGAGGCGACAAAACAACCCATAGCCAGGTGGTAGGGCATTTGCCTGACTAGATGGCTACCACCCCTGGTCTAGAGTATGCCGCCATAACAACCATGAGTTGTGTTCCGGCATTAGTGACCAGGTTCCAGTCTCCCTTAAGAGACCAGCAGCGCATTTGTAGCACCTTTGGTGTTGCAAATGTCCATAGGCGATGGTAACCGCTTTCCATCAAGTAGGCCGTCTGCCTGTCTGCTGAACTCACTCAATAAAAAAAATATATATCTCAAGTTCTTTTTTTTATAAGTTTTGTACAGAAGTATGTTACAGAATTACTTTTCGAAGAATTAATGCAGTTGTAGCAAACAGTGCATGCTCAGTAAGACAAAGACACAGTAAAAGAAAAGAAGAATATTATTATTGTTATAATAATGACGAGATGTAATAAAAGTTTGTACTGCAACATATCTTCATAAATTCCTTACATGTTTGGAAAAATTAAAACATTATACAGAAGATTGTATAAGAGGCTGGGGCGAGCTGCTATATAATGGAGTTTTATCATTTAAATATTCTTCAATAGTGTAATATCCCTTTTTAAGAAAGATACTTTTAAATTTGGTTTTAAATTTAGTAAAAGGCAGATCTAACATTTCATTAGGAATCTTATTGAAGAAGCGTATACCAACCCCCAAGAAAGAGGACAATACTTTTTGTAATCTGAAAGATGGCAATATCAGTCTATTACAATGACTGGTGTTGAAGTAGTGAACATCCATATACTGCTTGTGGGCACTCAAATTATTACGAATATAAATTATAATATTATTAAAAATATATTGGCAGGCGACCGTCATAATACTGATTTCCTTAAAGCGTTCCGTAAGACACTGCCGAGGGCCGAGGTTGTAAATTGACTTTACGGCGACCTTATGACAAGTCGTAATCAACGTTCATAAGAAACAGATTGTAATAGAGAGATGAGATAATCTAAATAAAATCGGGCGTGTGCCCGTCTGCCACTTTGAAGGGCACTGCAAGCCTTTCAATTTTATTGACTGTAACGTTGAAAAAAGCATTAGATCAAATTTTCGATGAAATGTGATATACTAGATTGGATAAACTGCATCTCAATTAAACCAAATTTATTTTAAGTCTGTTGCTATAACCTTACCGACCGTTAATTTGCCTTATTTTCGGTTAAAATTTGACATAAGCTCCATACACGTAATTTTAAAATTCAACCGATTGAAGAATAAGTAAATGAATAGTAAGTAAGATAAAGGAACTGGCCATTAAAGTACTTTTATATTTTAAAGAATTCTCCATTTCATACTTCAAAAGTTTGAGAGGGTGACACATGTTTATAGAGAATATCTCGCTAACCATTAATTTAAGTCAAAAAGCATTAAGAGACATAGTTAGTAATGATTTTTCGAGATGTAATGATTATGTACAGTGAAAATATTGTTCAGCCCTTGCTGACGACATTATGGCAGCCACGCCTCTTTTATTTCTCGCAACCACACTACATCATTATGTAACGGCATATATAGGCTGGATTTTCAAATGGGCCTTCAGGGCCAAATCCCATGCTATACGAAACAGCGAACAACATTCAAAGAAGTCTGGTAGCTAATTTTGATGAAAACTAAAGTAGTATCTTGCCAGGAAACGAATGACCTAATTTTGAAAATAAAACACGTTCTGCATTATTATACCAAATCATAATGAATTTATTACTCCTATTCATAATACAACGTTCTTCAATAATTCTTTCACGGTTAAGGCTGTCCAACTTTGGAATTCATTGCCTGTTGCTGTCAGACAAGCAAAATCCCTAATAACATTTAAGAACTTAGTCAGGAAATTCTATCTGCAATATAACGATATGTAATTTTATATAATTAGTAGATATTATATTGCATATAGTTATATGTTTATTATGTTTAAATAGTTGCATATTATCACCATATCTTGTGTATGTATATAACTTATGTGTATATTTGTATATATAGTATAGTTATATATTTATTATTAAAATGTAAGTAATCGTACAATAATTATGTATACCACCGTCGCCACTCCTAATCAAAATATTCTTGCCACGGGTTGTCTGGAAGAGATCGCTTTTTAGCGATAAGACCGCCCTTTGTACCCAACTAGACTAATTAATACTAGTTCGTAAGTTTTTCTGTAATGGTGTACAATAAAGTGTTATCTATCTATCTATCTATCTAATGTGGCTTAGGATCAATTTCGGTGAAAGAATATCAAACTAAGCGAAATTTTATTACTGGATTTACCTACACAAGTTAGTACCTAAGTTAAGTTGAATATATATATTGATAAATAGGTTCGCGTTTGACCACAATCACACCCAAAAATAGACGATGCGGTTGAAGATGAAGTCACGCTTACCTAGAAACCTATTAACACGAGGAAGACTCGGGGTTTGTACTTTTCGGGAAACAGACTCTGGTAGCGTCTACCATACGCAGAAGGAACATGGAGGCAAAACGCTTGGAAAATATATATTCAAGTAAAACAAGCTATAGTATAATAGAATAATAACAGTCCATAAACGTCCTACTGCCAGGTTTAGATGACCTGTTTATAAGGGAACGGACAGTATACCCGCTACGCTTGTCCAAGGTGTATTGGGGGTTTGACACATCGGGTATGACGTTGTTCAGTTTTCATTAGATGTTGTCCTTCACTTAGCACCTGGCAATTGTAAAATATACCATGGACATTAGAACAGAAAATTGCATAAGCGATGCATGCTTTCCGGCCAGGATCCGAACCTGCACCTTTTGTTTGAGCCGCGCGTGCGCTAATCACTAGACATACATACCTAATTTTAGATAGATTTAATATAGAATAGAGAAGGTTATTAGTCAATAATTATGGACTTCTTCATGCAAAAACAAATCGTATTGGGCGTATTAAAAAACAAAAAGTTTTTCTTAATTATAGGTCCCTATATCTTACTATTCATTCAGTTGCCTTAACATCGGTTGAATATTGCCATTACTTGTATGGGGCTTATGTCAACTTTTAATCTATAGTAAGGCAAATGGACTTTCGGTAGGTAATATGTACGAACATTAGAATCGGTAGTTTATTTTACATTTTTTTTAAATATATAAAAAGTAGACATTTTTTTTATAAAAAAATAAATAACACTATTCTTTTATAAAAATACATCAAAAATAAAATATATATTCAATAAAAAAAATATAAAATCTTGCAGATCACCGCCAGCGGGGCCTAGGGTCCAAACTACCGGTGGTTAGGGCTCCAGAGACAGGAACCTTCTCACAATCCGTGCCGTGTCCAAGAGTGCTGCCTTCTGTATCTGGCCCTTCACCCAGCCTCCCAGTGAAAGCCTCTCTAGATGACAGTCGAGGCTTTTCGCTATAAGACCGTTGACGGTGACAACTATCGGCACAATGCTCGTTGACTCCAGACGCCACATAGCGGTAACCTCGTGAGCAAGATCTAAGTACTTACTTAGTTTTTCTTTTTCTTTCTTCACAAGGTTATCGTCATGCGGGATACTGATGTCAACGAGTATTGCTCGTCGCGCAGATCGATCTATTATCACGATATCAGGCTTATTGGCTACAATAGTCCTGTCCGTGATAACTGATCGATCCCAGTAGAGCGTGGCACGACTGTTTTCAAGAACTGGCTCCGGCGAGTACTGGTAATAAGGCACCTCCGTTTCCACAAGACCGTATCGAAGGGCAAGTTGCTGGTGGATAATCCTGGCTACGAGGTTATGTCTGTGCAAGTATTCGCCGTTAGAAAAATGTGAACAGCTGGAAACAATATGCCTGTGGGATTCACCTGGGCGATGACATGCCTGACATATGGTCAAGCGTGCCGTCCTTCAGAATGTACTTCCGGTAGTTGTTCGTTTTGATAACCTCGTCCATAATTGCACAGACAAACCCTTCGGTTTCCCCAAATAGGTCACCGAAACGTAGCCAGTTCACCGACGCTGGTAGGTCCACATCAGGCCCTGTTAGAGCCTGATAGAACCTGCCATGCAGCTCCTTGCTCTTCCATACGTCCATACGATCAGAGGCACTCATTACCAACGGTCTCTGCCAGTTCTGTTTTGCTAGGGATAGCGGGGTGAACCCTTTGTCTACTGACACTACATCGTGATGCATACCCGCAGTCTCGCCGACTTTGAGAAAATATTCTCTGAGATTGTACACCTCACGGTTGTGGAGGTCTTTGGTATTTAAAAACCCCCTACCTCCACACTTCCGTGGGATGTACAGTCTCATCACAGACGAACGTGGGTGGTGCATCCGATGTGTTGTCAGTAGACAACGAACCCGTCTATCCAGGGCGTCTAATTCAGTTTGAGTCCATCTTAGTATGCCAAAGGAGTATGCTAATGCTGGCATAACCCAAGCGTTGAAGGCTCGAACCTTATTTCCGCCTGAGAGAAGGCTCGTTAAGACCTTTCTCAGCCCGGAAAAGAAACGATCCTTCATCGCCTGCTTTACATCAGCATCAGGAATACCCAACGACTCTGACATACCAAGATACTTGTAGGTTTCACCTTCAGAAAGGGTCTTGAGGGATATATTTTCAGACAGTTGTAAATTTTCTGAATTTACAACTCTCCCTCGTTGTACATGCATGACGGCACACTTATCTACACCGAATTCCATACTAATGGAGTTGCTAAAGCTTTCAGTAATCTTTAGCAACTGCAAAAGATCCGGCTTTTTCGATGCAAATAGTTTCACGTCATCCATGTACATAAGGTGTGATATAATCTCACCCCCTCTCCGAAGTTGAAAGCCTAACTTTGACTCCCTAAGTAGAGTACTTAGTGGATTCAAAGCTAGACAGAACCAAAGTGGACTCAAACTGTCACCCTGGAAAATGCCCCGCTTGATCCTTATTGGGTCGTGCAAAACAGAAAGATTCCCTCTGTCCCCTGGATGCCTAAGCACCGTGGTCCACTGCTCCATACATGAACTGAGGAAAGCACGGAGAGTTGCATTTACTTTATACAGCTCCAGGACTTTCTCCAGCCATGTATGGGGCACCGAATCATAGGCTTTTTTGTAGTCAATCCAAGCTACAGACAGATTTTTTCTGTTTCGCCGTACCTGATGAATAATGGTCATATCGATGAGGAGGAGCTCCTTAGTACCACGGGACCCGTTCTTACATCCGTTTTGAGTATTGGCCAAAATGTTATTATTTGTCAAATGTTCTATTAATTTAGATCTCAAAACAGATGTAAGCAGCTTGTATATGGTTGGTAAACAAGTGATGGGTCTATAGTTTTTTGCCTCCGTGGTACTACCTGACTTATGGAGCAGACGAGTGACTCCAGTAGTCATAAAGGAAGGAAGCGAACCTATGTTTATAGCCTCCTGGAATTGGACAGCCAAACAGGCATGCGAACTTTTGAACCATTTGATCCAAAAGTTGTACAATCCGTCTGGTCCTGGACTTTTCCAGTTTTGAGCCATACGAATTGCACAACTAATGTCAACTGGTTCCAGAGCCAACGGTTCCATTTCTGGAATCGTTTCACAAGCCTGCTCGACCATCCTAGTCCAGTCGCCTTCTCTGTGGGTGACAGGCACCGACCAAATATTACTCCAGAACGCTGTCATAGAGTCGATATCTGGCCAGTGACCGTCATCCACAGAAACACATGGCCACTCCCATCCTCTATACACTCTTTTTTGGTCTCTTTGGAAAAGGCGATTCAAGTTATAACGATCTGCTCGTTTTTTATACCGACGTAATCGATTGGCCCACGCACTCATTTTTTGTTTATAAAAGTCAATGCGTTCTGTAACTCGAGCTAAATAGTCACTGGGATTACTGTCAGTCCCAGTGAAAGCCCGATTTACAAAACGCATGACTTTTGGCCTAGTGTTTCCGGCCCTAAAAGAAAGTAATTTGGCTATGAGGGTCCTGGCCTTACCAATACGACATTCGATTCTTTTCTGCCAGGCAGGCTGTCCATCACTACGCCGTGGACTCTGTTCCAAATTTGGAAATTTGGTACCAGAGACACGACATACAGCAACAGCGCCACAGTATAGAATCGAATGTGTTTCGGCAAGATCTTTACTAGCTCTAAAATATGGAGCTAGTAAAGAATCCAAGACCCCCATGATCAACAAGTTATGTTTGTGGGTGGGTAACCGTGGTAGACGTGGTCTACTTAATATAGGCATCATCTTATAGTCTTCAATCGCTTCTTCCAAAGCCCTCCTCATAAGCTCATTATCCTGGCTACTTACGTTACCTACCGTAGTATCATCAACTTCCACCGGCGGCATCGCCGTCACCCTAGATGTTATGTTTGGGTGTTGTGGGGAACACGGAGTCTCGATGATTCTACAGGTGGTTCGTATTTCAGTGCGTAGACGATCAAGTGTAGGCTCGTCCAACAGATGTCGTCGTTGGATAGCCCGCACTTGATCCGATAAGCGCTGTGCCGTGACATTGGTATCTGGCTGAAGGATCTGAAACAGAGACAACATGCGGTCACGATACGCAGTGAGGTGGATTCCTGCATCTGTTGCCTCGTAGTACGCTCGCATGACGTTCTCATTCATTTGTTGAGTCCATCGCATGCGGCGCACAGCACCACCGGTAGCGAGGGCCGGGCGCGGGATACGTCCCGCAGGCCCCAAGCGTGCCGACGGCGGCCGTCCTCGGCCTCGCGCAGATCTTCGTCGCGGGGCTGACGGCGCTGGCCCCTCCTCGCTGGTGCTCGACGCCGCGGTGGCCGCCGGTGTGAAGAAATCTTCTTCTGTTGACGACGACCGAGGCGTGGAGACAGGCCTGGCGGGTCCAGCAGGTGGTGGGTGTGCGTGTCTGCGGCTCCTCATGTTGTCTGCTTGATCCTACTTCATTATTTGTTTACTAAAAATGCTTTGTTGTTTGTCGGGATTTTTCTTCGATGTTTTTTCTTGACATATCTTGTCATTATTGATGTTTGAAAATGTATAAATTTATTTATTATTATTATTATTAGTTAGTTAATCGTCTCATAAAAATCTTATCTGGGCTTGAAGTTTCTATTTTAGGTCGACGGACGGTATCGGTACTTAATCTATATGTGCATGTTTCCTCACAACTTTTCTTTCACCGTCCGGGTCGATACGTAGTGGTTACGCACTGCAGCCCCGAATTTTGAATTTTTCCGAGGGGCGGCAAAAACTGAAAATGCCGCCACCGCTCGCCTATAATTTACCTTAAGCCTATTTTTTTAAATATACATACGTGTATTTGTCTGCGAAGTTTGAATTTGCCGCTCTCTGAATTAACCGCCCGGGGAATGGGCCCCGACTTGCACCCCTCTAGAACCGGCCCTTTGCACAATCAGCCAGAAAAACTACTGAGGCGCATCTATGTACTAGGACTTGAAGTCATTGAACCCACACTAGAATGAGAGGTAGACGTCCCAATCGAGGGTTTGTTAAATTCCGTAATTGAGGGCTTACTCTCAAACGTCTTTCGTCGTTCGTTTTCGTTTTAGAACTATTTTGCTCGTTTTTTTTAAATAACCTTTACAATTCTTTCACTGAATTCAGTATAGCTTCATTGTAGTTTGCATCAAACGAAATCTGGTAGAATTTTACAAATTAGATAGTCGTGAAATTCTTTCGCGCAGGACCCTTCAGTCAGATATTACTATGAAGGTAACTGTTATGTTTATATTATTTATAAGAATGACTTTTCTACCGTAAAATACGTGTTAACAAATACCAGCACAAGAGTAGTAATAGAAAATGGCGCGAGGGTACGCATCATAGTTGCGACTCTTCATAAATTAACTTAATATAAAACAAATACATTAAATAAAAACGTCATAAATCTTACAAAACATAAAATATTTATTTTGTTTTTTATAACGAGTTCGTAAAACCTTTATATTTACAACTGCACCTTCCTGGCCTTCTGCGACGCAAACATATCGATGATGTATTCGAAATTAGCGCCCGGGGCTAATGCCCTACTTGCTACGTTATGTCTAGATAGCTCTAGCTACGCCTCTGAGCGCCAGCGTATAGTAAATAGGGGAAGTTCGGGCAGCCCGAGACAATTGAATGAATTGCGATTAATAAACAAATGAACGAAATTTCTGTAAAATTATATTAATTAAACATTACTAATCATATCGCACTTTTACGGAATATATTAAGAATAATTTGGTCTTGTTTTTTGGCGCTATAAAAGACGACGGGTAGCCCTGGACACAGTAATGAATGGTGACCCAACAGCTTTTTGGCCTTACTAACATCACACTTATACTAAATACGATACATCTACATAAACACAATCTTCGTGGACCGAGTCTTTGTATTCCTAGCACTGATTCCTAACTTCCTTCCATTACACATTTAACTGCTTCTTTAGTTTTATTTTCATCCAAATTTCCTCCTTCTCTTAAATTTCGGCATATTTCAAGTTTATCTGCATCAATAGTAACAATGTGTTAAGGTACTTTAAGTAAATAAGCAGAATAATAATGCAATTGAAAGTTATTAAAATAATATCGCGAAATTGAAAACGTAAAATCATATCCGGGGGTACCCGACATTAATCTGTCCGGGGATACCTGTTCGATCTTGTAAATTTTGTAATCATAGCTAGTAAATTGTAGAACAATTGTTTCAAATATGATTAGAACCTTTCAATACATAAAATTTCTTACATTTCTTAAAACATTGAACAACTATTTATATTTGACAACCTGCAATGAAGTTTGACAGACGCGACGATTTTTTTTGGTTAGGATAAAACATTCGCTCAAGATAACTTACTCGGCGCCCACGCTGCAACCTAACTGCATTTGTTGCTACTCTAAAGGGCGAACATTTACAATCACGCTTGTTTACGCATAAAAATTGAAATGTCCGCGTTTACCCGCCGTCCGGGACTTTCCCCTAATGTTTTTTGTCATATTGTTATGGAACATCAAATAGGGTATTAAGTATTTATCAAAAATGTTTAATCTTATCTTGTAAAAAACCTTAAAAAATTGAAATAAATTTCGCGCCCTAATTCAAAATTTAGAGGGTGTAGATACACTTTTTATCCGTAGACTTTGAAAGCGACTAACCACGTGTTATAAAAAAAGTGCATTGTAACAATTCTTAAGACCTATCTATACTAATATTATAACGCTGAAGAGTTTGTTTGTTTGTTTGAAAAAAATTTTCAGTGTTGAATAGTACATTTATCGAGGAAGGCTATATATAGGCTGTATTATATTTTCAAAAAATTAGGGATCCTTACTAAAAGTCCAATAATGTAACCCAAGGTGTAAAAAAATGATCCCAAAAAATCCTTACACGGCGTGCGCGGCGAAAACTATTGATTATAGAACAAAACAATGTACTACCGCTTTGCAGAACATATAATTGTCTACAAAAAATATCGCATAACCATACGTCTAACTATTGTAGTTATCTCACAATAAGTGTTTTCTTTTATTTTTTTAAATAATTAAAATGCCGTCGCTTCAAAAACTCTTTATTTTGTATCTTGGTATTAATACTTATCAAAACAAATTACTCCATATTCAAGACGTATTCAATACCTTTTTAGAACTTTTTGAATTATTCAATTCGGACGTTTCATTCAAAAGATATCGCGATATTTAAAATGTAAGTATTAGTGTTGTAGCCAAATATACCAATATTGTTTGATTGAACGCGCTAATCTCAGGAACTTCTGGTCTGATTTGAAAAATTCTTTCAGTGTTGGATAGCCCATTTATCGAGGAAGGCTATAGGCTATATATCATCACGCTAAGACCAATAGGAGCGGAGCACCAGTGAAGAATGTTTCAAAATCGGAGGGTTTTGAAAGCAAAATCCACGCGGACGACGTCGCGGGCACAGCTAGTCTAATGATATGATTTCGAAATTACTACATGTACCTGTCTGTCAGTTTTCATCCAAAGGTCCGCTAATTTTTGTCATTTGGCTGAGAAATCGTCGAAACATTCAATGAAAATTACTTTGAAGTTCCGCAAAGAACTGTGGACGTACCTATTTTGATAATACGGAACAGTGAGCTTACATATACTAACCATTGCTACGGAACCCTTTGCAGTGTATAGTGCAACAAGCATTTGACCGATGTATTGAAATGACTGAATGTAAATACTCGTGTATTTGTTTTTCCGTATATTATAGTTTTTCCTAATACACAGGTACCTTACGGTATCTAACCTACTAATCATGTTTTAAGTTTATACAAAGAAATAATAGGTATAATAACTGTGAAGATTACCTACTATAAGAAGAAGAAGAATATAGCTATATTTAGTAAATTTTGCTTAAAAATAAAACATCTGACTCGATTGATGATTATTTTAGCATTATTCAAAATCATATTTAATTACTCACCTGTATTAGGTCTTAATGCTGGGTGTAAATGTGTGTATGGTAATGGCAAAGGCAAATGTAACATAGGTGGATCATCCCTACAACACCTGTATAAAGCCGCCACACATCCCACACAAGGGGGCTCCTGAGGTCTCGGAGCTTCTGACAAAGAGGGACTCGTTCGCGAATCATTATTCCCCAAAATACTATCAACACTGAACTTCAACTTGTTCGTAGTAATTTCACCACTCAACGATGTCATTTCACACAATGTCAACTACCACCAGGGACAGTCCTTCTGTCAAGAAGGCTTCTAAAAAACTGACATAAGTCGCGCGTGGTCGCCAGCGCGAGCGCAGGCGACGGGCGTGGCCTGGCCTAATCAAGCGTTGTGATTGGCTAACGACCATTGGGCGTTGCGCGAGAGCTTATGGAGTAAGCGAGCATTGACTGATCGTAATTTCCCAAACAACTGCATTTGTTTACAATAAACTGTGTCTTTAATGTGTTTTATATGACTCTGTACTTTAATTTTATTGCCACAAGGCTTGCATCATTCGTCAGATTGTTAGGTTATAATTTTTTCCATGTGTTTATTATAAAGAGATAATAGGTACCTATATATTAGCAGTTGCGTAGGTAAATAAAATCTATGTGCTTGTACATATTATGAAATGTACATTACAGTCATAAAATATACAAACCACATACTCACTGGTTTGTTCCTCATAATTTTTACATTTCATAATTTGTATCAGTTGAAACTTAAGAAAATACTATGTAGAATTTTAATTGACACACCTACATACTCAAGGATATTTTTAATACAATGAGAAATAAATTATTAATCTAGTATATACTGTACTGTGTGCCCGGCGCGGTTTCACTCGCGCTCTGTCGCGCTCCCGTTGTATATAGCGTCATGTTACGCCTATGACACTCCCTGTTAACGTAGCTTTCGAACAGTAAGAGAATTTTTAAATCTGTTTAGTAGATTCAGAGATTACCCCCTACAACGTCACAAACTTTACCTCTTTATAATATTATATAGTATAGATATATAATGATATATTTATTCCGACACAGTTTTTACTAAAACGATAGCTGCAGTACTGTGTCCCGGGAATCCCGCGTAAATTTCATATCAAGCGTGGACGAAGTCGCGGGCATATCCTAGTTTAGAATAAAATAGAACATACATGATTGTACAATAAAAAGAATGAAACGATACACAAAAACAGTTTAGAATTAATTATAAATGGCGGTATTATCGCTGGCAGCATTTAGTTCTTCATTTTACATGTAGTTTCTACATACCTAGGTACTCCAAGACTAGGCATAGAATGCTGACCATTCTACATAGGTAATAGAAATACAGGGGCGAATCTAGGCTAGATTGCTGGTGAAAAGGGATCACTATCGATTAACTGTCTTGTTGTAAAATTTTGTCTAGAAGTTGACAAACGGGCGATTTCCTATGCACCTCTTCTAAAACATAGACTTATGGCCAGCCCTTAGCGTCATAGTAACTACATGTTTTAATACAATTACCTACATATAACTTACTTAAACCAGCGGGAAGTATATTTTTACAATTTAAAGTAGGTAGGTATACCTACTTAAGAAAAACAGTCGATATTGGAATATGTGGGTTGATACAAAACAGCTAGGAATAAAACCGACTGAATCTTTCGACTGAACTCGATTATACCCACTTATCTAAACATAATACGGAATCAATTGATTCAAGAACAACTGTTAGCTCTAAAACTCTAAAATCGATTACGGTTCAGTTTATTTTGCTTGTCAGAAAACACCTGTGGTACATCCGCGCCACCAGATATAGATCTGATCATTAGGCGTAACATCCACCGAACAACTGTACACAAGTACACATCGCCACTGAAATGTTTTCAACTTCTAATTAACATTTTCATTTCTGTATTATAAATTAATAAAAAATTTCATTCCATTTTGGTTTCCACTTTTATTTGATATCACGTTGCATGTAATTGAAATTTACTGTATTATAACATCTGAGCACCTAATCTGATCTTAAAATAGTGTTGGATTTACCTTTAGGCCCGGAAGCCCGGGGCCTAGGTTGCACCACTCAGGGGCGGCAAAATTGTAAGGACAAATCAAATTTAAAAATTGTTTTGAATTAGTTTCATTATGAATATAGTGTAAAAAGTCGAACAGCTGGACATAGCAATTATATAAGGGTACCTTTTTTGCGAAAATGTCTGCGGAAGACTTAAACAGGCGACATTTCAAACGGGGCTTAGGGCGGCAGCAGGCCTAATTCCGCCAGCTGATTGCGTTGTAGAACTCGCTTGACATGCTGAAGCTCTCCAGCTATGTGGTTCTCGTCACAAATTTTCTGTGCTCTCTAAAATGAAGTAGGTAATAATAACTATAATAGGATTATAAAATTGATGGTATATCCATGATATTAGAGTATACCACGCGGCTTGGCTCGCATCCATAACGCTCATATTAGTCCGACCGCACCAAATTGATGCAGGGGTCTACAAGCTTGATTGTGAGTGTGGATTGTGGAGCATAAAAACACGAGTAAAAGAACACATTGCTGACATGAAACACACAAGGTCTACGAAGTCTGCGATCACTGAACACACGCTGGATAAACCTAACCACTACATCAGATTCGATAACCCACAAATCCTCGCGAAAGAGAATCGTTTCATACCTAGAATGATGCGTGAGGCTATTGAAATCAAAAAACACCCAAATTTCAATAGAGAAGATGGTTGGCAAGTACCACCTGTTTGGGATCCAATTATCAAAACTATTAAGACCCAAACCCAGCAAAAACCAGCTGCCAGACCTCAAGACACTGTGAGCTCTTTCTGCGTAAGCTACATTTGGAACAAAATATATTTTTAGGTCCAATATATTTTAAATTATTATTTTACTTTAAGACTTTCAGGTTTTGATTTTTTATTTTATTTTTATTCATAATTATCTTAATATATGTGGACTGAACTAATATAATATATTTTTTCATGCTAATACATTATATACTTTCAATAGATATTTATACCTATACTATGGCAAAAGGCTTCTTCCATGTGTACACAGACAATATTTCAAATGTAGTGGTGGGAAATATAATTGTTCGATGTTAAAAAGGAACTTGCAACAACAAATACATATTTATATAAAAATGCAATAAAAAATACTGCTTACTCTTTCTTAAACATACATATTTTGCGGGTGTGTAAATATTACAGGTTTTTACCCTTCTCGATTCACTTTAAAACGCCATTTACAACAGAAAATATACTAATAAATATAGTATAGACTATAGTTATATATTTATTATTAAAATTTAAGATTACTTCGTACAATAATTATATGTATACCACTGTCGCCACTCCTAATCACCAATGTTCTTGCCACAGTTTGTCTGGAAGAGATCGCTTTTTAGCGACCGCCAAGACCGCCCTTTGTACACAATTATATAGAATTATAGAATAATAAGTACTAGTTCGTAAGTTTTCTGTAATAGTGTACATTAAAGTGTTATCTATGTAATTTTCAAATGTCGCTTACGATATAATGGTGGTAAAGGCTCGATTTAATGATTCAAGCTATGTTTTTATGGAACACTTTGTTTGATTCATCCAAATTGAAAGATATACAGAACGGAAGCGACTAATATCGGCTTAACCCGTGTATACATTATTTTTCAAGATGAAAAGAAGATATAAATCAGCCAAGTGTGCGTCATTCCTTACACAGTGAAGACAGAGTTCTCTAAATATGAAAAAAAATCTCTGACATTGTCATTCAAACTGTGAACGATGGAACTAAAAAACATTAATCAATAATATCACATATCTCAAAGTTGCTTGCCAAATTTACTTTAAACCAATTTTCTTTAGTGCTTTTTAGTTCTACTATTTTTTTAATCCTATAGTTCAAAAATAGCACCTTTGGTGTTCCAAATGTTCATAGGCGATGGTAACCGTTTTCCATCAAGTGGGCCGTCTGCCTGTCTGCTGAACTCCTGCAATAAAAAAAAATAAAAATTATATGTATGACCTTCAAAAAGTGTTCTCCAGTAAAACTTATTTTGAATAAAAACTTTTGAATTTGAAAAGGGGTGACAAGACTTTCTATTGACGTAAATAATAAGTGGTAGCCATCCAGTCGGGCAAATGCTCTACTACCTGGCAAACTTCGGACTTCTGGAGATGAGAAGGCGCTAGTATGGCGACATAGTGAATAGGTTAAATATATGTATTACACTTCAGTAGCGGCATTAAGACAGGGTGCGGTTAGGCATCGGACTATGAGCGCCAAGCATGAAATGGTTCGGAATCTGTATATCTCAACTGCATTGATTTTTAAGTGTGTCTTAATTTCTAACATTAGAATAGCTACAGGTGTTTTTTTTATGTTTGCGTATAGGCAAACTGGCAGACGGGACCACTTGATGGCAAGTGGCTACCGTCGCCCATGGACATCTGCAACACTAAGGGAGCCGATGCGTTGCCTATGTCGTTGAGACTTTAAAAATCTGTTTACGCTCTTTTTGAAGAGCCCCAGATTGTAAGTGGCTACCGTCGCCCATGGACATCTGCAACACCAAGGGAGCCGATGCGTTGTCTACCTCGTTGAGACTTTAAAAATCTGTTTACGCCCTTTTTAAAGAGTCCCATATTGTAGCGCTCTGGGAAAACCGCGAGCTCATTCCACAGCTTGGTGACATATGGCATAAAAGAGCGAGCGCCACGTACAGTGGATAACTTCCAGGTGTCGAGGAAGTGTGGATGAACTCCCAGTCGCCGGCGAGCAGTGCGGTGGTAAAATGACAATGTAGGTACCAAACCAAACAGCTCCTCAGAACACTCCCCATTGTACAGATGGTAGAACGCGCTTAGAGCGCCTACGTCTCTTCTGAGCCTTAATGGTTCTAAGCCGTCTGTAAGTTCGGGATCGTCGACAATCTGGACCGGTCGGCGTTGCAAAGTGTCAAGTGGGAGCAACTGGTACTGAGGTGCCCCAACCCAGAAATGGGAGCAGTACTCCACATGGGGACGGACTTTGGCCTTATATAATAAAAGCCTATGTCCCGGTGTGAAGTACCACTTAGCCCTGTTGAACACCCCAAGCTTTTTAGAAGCGATTTTCGCTTTGCTCTCCAAATGACCCCGAAATTGCACTTCGCTCGAAATGTCGACGCCTAGGATTCCGATAGAGTTGGAGATCTTGAGGGGAGTGCCCTGGAACTGTGGCGCTAACAAAAATGGGGCTTTCCTAGCGGTGAACGCGCAGACTTGTGTCTTTTTGGGGTTGAAAAAGACGAGATTTCGTCTACCCCATTCCGAGAGCTGCTCCAGGGAGGTCTCGATTTCAGTCACACGCCGGATTCTACTTTCCTCGACTTCTGCATGGGGAATATTTACGCGGCCAGTGTAGAAGGCATCGCCCGTGCTGTCATCTGCATAACAATGAAGGAGGTTGCTGGTCTGCAACATGTCATTGATATGCAGAATGAACAGCGTGGGCGACAACACTGAGCCTTGAGGTACGCCAGCATTAATAGGCTTCGTCTCCGAGCATACACCGTCAATTAAGACCTTGATACTCCGCCCATAGGAAAAGCTGGCTACCCATGCGCACAACCCCTCGGGGAGCCCGTAGCTGAGAAGCTTCGAAAGAAGTGCCCTATGCCAGTCCCGATCGAAGGCCTTTGCAATATCCAGGCTTACCGCTAATGTTTCCCCCTTACTCTCAATGGCGGCTGCCCATCGGCGAGTCAGGTACACTAGGAGATCGCCAGCACTCCGTCCGTAACGAAATCCGTATTGGCGGCCATTTAGAAGTTGGTTCTCCTCTAGGTACCCGAGAAGACGCGTGTTTATAACGCGCTCCATCACCTTGGAGAGTAAGGAGGTCATTGGAGGCCTGAAGTTGGACGGGTCTGTGCGGTCTGATTTCTTTGGGATAGGGTGGACATAAGCCACCTTCCACGAAGCTGGGACTACACCCGCAGAATAGAAAAGCGAGAATAGGCGCGTCAATACTGAAACCAACTCGGGAGCATACGTCTTGAGCAAGATCGCGGGAATACCATCAGGTCTACTGGACTTCTTGACGTCGAGGGATTGTAAAACCTGACGCACCGCACGTTGCGTGAAGCGCACTTCGCGGAATGGTCGGTGGTGCCGTTCCCCCGTCGTCAAGAGGTTATAATACTGTTACAATTTGGGCCACCTGCATATCTGTAGACAAAGCACATTTATTACCTGCCGGCGATTGAGCTAATAACATTGAAACTATTTATGACTGTTTTCTCTTGTTTACTTTGTGTTTTAAAATTGTAATTAGAAAAACAGTCCATTGTGTATTGTAATCTTTTATGGCAGTCATTAGACAAGTATGTCGAACTGATTCTAAGAAATTTGATTTACGCAGGCGGGCAGTCATATTGTATCGGTGCGGTATAAAGCAATGGCCCAATGGAGAGATCGGCAGTCCAGCGATAATCGCAAGCGAGGCAAGACTTATGTACATTCGATAATCGATACAGTGACGGACTTTGCGCGTGTTATTGAATCGTGCATTACGTTTGTACTGGTTGTGTCCAGTTATATTTGTACCTGTGTTATACGTGTTTGTATAGTTCTAATAAATTCTATAGTAATTCCAACGGCATTTTAATTCGAGTCCTGTAACTCGTAACAATACATAAACACAGTATATCTTGTAGTGATTTTATTAGAAAAGGTTTGATTGAATACCCGTTTAATTTTTTAACGTTTTCGATTTATAAAAAAAATACGTATTCGAATTGGGGAGAGTAGGAGTCCAGCAATTTTAAAGCCGGCATTGACAGATTTAGATGGATAGATAACTTTTTATTATAATATACTATTAAAGAAAACTTTATACAAACTAGTACTATTCTAATTGCGTCCAAAGGGCGATCTTATCACTAAAAAGCGATCTCTTCCAAACATCCAGCGATCTCTACCAAACTATGTTAGGTAGGTAGTACTTAAATATCTATACTAATAAAATCAGTAATAGATAATGTAAAATTTCTATCAATTATTCCGAAATGAATATCAATTCTATGTTTATTACCTAGTGAAATTCCAGAATTACTACAATCAGATTTGCAGCAAAATAATTCAATATTATTTTGCATCAAATAGGTGCGAATTGTACTTAACCAGCTGCAAGAGCACTAAATCACATTCTATGGCTTATTTATGTACGGTATAATATAAATTGGAAAATAGTCGCACAGCTTTATCGTATATTATTCTAAAATAAATGTCTGGAAAGCACCATAATTCTTAGAATATTTTAGATAAACATCTTATAGTTTCAGGAGGTCATCATAGATGTCATAGGCCTTTCATTGCCACTTCCTTGCAGCTCTGATTCAATTATTATCTTAGAGGTGCGGTGTAGATGTATGATACTTGAATTTTTTGTAATGGGAGGTGGGGGCGTATGTAGGATGGGGGAGGAGGGAGGAATACTTACCCTTTCTACAACCTCTATGTCTAGACATAAAATTTATTTTGGGTGGTTATAAAAAAACAACCAGCCGCTACGTTTCGCCTTAGCCTTCTAACTTACATTTAAATCTGTGACATTTTAGTGGTTATAAATAACTCGTAAGTAGATTCTTAAAGTCAAATCAGTGTGATTGAGTTTAGGTATGTACTTGTTATTATCAAAATTAACAAATTATTTTAGTGAATTTTAATTTGTTATACATAATTAAAAACCTTTTTTCTAAACTCAAAAACAGTTTTAGTTGCTATAAATAAATAACTTGTAAATATAACCCTAAACTCATATTATCATTAAATTCATATTAAATTATTAAAGATTAATTACCAAAGAAAAGTTGTTTCGTTTGCACCCCATTTTCGACCTTTTGTGGAAAACGGGGCCTTAAATCCCTTGAGTTCGAAGCCTGCAATCCGGTACCATACTTTCTATTCTCTACTTCACAAGGTCTTTGGTATTCGCTTTTGTGAGCCCATTCGGATACATATGATGCCTCACGAGGTCAAGCTATACTTCTTGAGGCTTCCCCCTCATTAGGACCTAGTGGGACGAAATAAATAAATCTTGTTGCCAACATAGTTCAACGGTTTGTATAAAATGTTAGTTTTTAAATACAAATTGTCGGCGTAAGTGCAGGACCTTGTGACTACATTTTTTGGTGACATTATTTTTTTCGTTTAAATTGGTCCAAATTATATGTACGTAGGTATGAAATATATATTACAATTTTGACGAAAAAAATAATGTCACGAATAACGTAGTTAGAAGATGGCACTGACGCCGACGAAATGTTTTAATGGCAGTTTCCTACTGCGTAAAGTAAATAGATATATTTTCTGAGGCAAGTAAGTACGTATCGTTAATTTATGAAGCGATAGCGAGACCAAATTCCAAGAAAATCGGTTTAAATAATACAAAATCCAGTAATGCGGAAATAATAAATAATCACCTCACCTTCATATTTATTCATTAGTGGATATACATTTCACACATTTTCTTCTCACGATCTTGCAGATTGTTATGAAAATAGATGATACTATATTAGGAATTGATTTAAGGCCGGTTTCTTTATTTTACTATTCATTCACGTGCCTTACCATCGGTTAAAATTTGACATTTCTTGTATAGAGCTTATCTCAAATTGTAACCGATATTAAGGCAAATGCACGGTTAATAAAATATAGGAACCGGCTAATGAAGTCATTATTGACATGCATCGAAAATAAATTATATTAATGTAAAATTTGTAACTTATGGATGTTGCGAAAAAGTTAAGAACGTGGTTGTTCTAGTGCTAAACTAGAACAGATCACTAATGTAATGATGCCAAGGGAAGGAACATCCCAGGACTACTTTTAAGATTCAACTTTACTGTGCGATTATTCGGGCGACCTGCAGCATTCTTTCGAACATCTGGAGTAATGAGTGTCGCAAACATCTGTTTAGTGTCAGGCTTTCCAAGAAACTACCAAACATGCGTAGCAGGATTTCCAGCCTCCCGTATGTTTCCTCATCGACTAAGCTCTATGACATAAGAAAACAAAAACTTTCGCATTCCGTATGCGGTTCTTTGCTACTACTTGCTATTGCGGTACCGGCCAATTAAAATATCAAGAATTACAAGACCTTATTAGGGACTAGCATTTTCCTAGCTGACTAGCTCTATGTTATTTACATAGAAAATTAATTAGGTTTATATATATATACACCTTCAAAGAAAATTTATCAAACCGATGGTGAAAATCGCTTAAAAATTATAACTACATTATTTTACATACATATGTTATCTGTCAATATTTAATGTTATCGCAAATTAATAATAATATCAGATTACAAATAACGCATTAAATTAATCGCTACATCTGCGTGAAACGACCAATAACCTTATCTCAACAACGATCAATAACATTATCTTAGATGAAAAAGAGGCATAATCTCAAAAACTACACTGCTAATTTTATGATTTAAAAAAGAATGTATATACAGACAAAAAACTAAATACTTATGGATGGTAAACTAAATAAAAACTTATGAAATATGAACGATGACTTCTGAATGGGATATTATTACTATAAATAACATATTTGGAGAAAGGAGGAGGGGGTTATATTCTGTAATTTTTGAACCCTAAAACCCACAGTTTCTTATTAAATTCACTACCATAACAAAGAAACAAAGTCCATATAGTCTAGACAACTGCCTAGTAAAACATACAGATAAGTCGAAGCCAACCTGATTTGAAGTAATACAATTAATGACATTGTTTGTTGCAACTTAGGTATTTGTTTGTGAATTGAAAAACGCGATTATGCGCCACCTGTATTGTTAATCCGTCTATTCTATGGAAATGACGTTGTTCATCGGGATAAAAAGTATTATAAGTATTTCCCCAGGATATGAGCCGCCTCTGTGCCGAGTTTCATTCGTATATGTTCAGTAGTTTCCAAAGAAGATGCGATCGCAGATCACCATCTTCTTCGCTATTTTCGTTTATCCCACACAAAAAATATAAATTACGGCCTTGATATTTAGCTCCGTTTCGAGTTCCATTTAATTCCGTTGAGTAGTTATTACGTGATGCTCTAACAGACAGACATAAAGACAAAAATTCTTATGTTACATTTTTGGAATCTGCTGGTCCGAATTAGCCCTCCTTATTGTTTTCACATTTTAAACGCAGTGTACAAACTCGAACCATTTACAGATTTGTTATAGTAGGTATATAGAAAGTACTTACAAGAAATGGAGGATCACGTGAATAGAATTGCTAAGAAACTTATCGGGGGGGAATATATTAAAATCTACGTCTTTTTAACCGTCTTCCAAAAGGAGGAGGTTGTTAATTGATCTGTATGTTTTTTGTATATTTGTTACGCGATTTCTCGCGATTTTCAAATTTTATTCTTTATTCGAAAGAATATATTTCTGAGGTGGTTCCATTATAACCAAGCAGGATCTGATGAGTAAATCGCAGAGAAATTGAGGGCAACCATTGTTGAAGAGCGTCGAGGGCCTACATTCTTTAGAAAGAAAAACTTGTTTACGCGTGCCAGTAGTGTACTTTCCACGGGCACTTAAAATATCATTTCTAAAACTGTTCAAGCTAATAAAAGTATATGTTTTTTTTTTATCAAAAACAAAACCAACGTCGTACTAGACAGCAAGAAAATAAATATTTTCTACAATATCTTGAAGTCGGTGCCAAGTAAAACAAAAAAACACAACAAAATTGCAAAATGCACCAACTTCAAGATGTAGAAAATATTTATTTTTTGCTTTTTAGTTTGAAGTCGGATTTGTTTTTGAAAAAAAAATATTACAACACCACTCTATAGTAAGAAAAAAAAACTAACGGTCTTATTCATATTGAATTAGAGTAAGTATAAAAGCTTCTTTCAGAACCTTAAAGAAGCGTTGAAACTTTAACTCAATATGAACAAGACCGTAAATCTTTAAGTTAAAGTTCCTTTTTATAAATTAAACTTTGTTGCGATCCTGAGATCGAATAAAAGTCAAAACGGGTGTCGGTTACGACTTCCTTATTTAAGGATTTCTATAAAAAGAAAGTGCTAAAGCTTCCGATTGGCTAATTAAAACGACTTTCAGGAAATAACGTTTTATAAAGATTTATTAAGTCTGCCTTTGTTTGTTTTATAATAAACTTGTTGTAAACGTCCACGGTCGTCCACCGAGTTACGCTGGACATCGACCACCGGGGAGACACCGAGAGAACTTAGATTTTGTGGTTCGTATGATAGGCACTAAAGTTTATAGCACTTTATATTTAGCAACGGATGACTGATCTATAGACCATACATATCCATATAGAAACAGTTATACAACAGCCTCATGCAACTAATCTAAATAGGTCATAATATAGTGTAGATTAATAAATAATCATTTCAAGTAAACTAATAAAAAATTGCAACCCATATACGTCTCGTCATTGCATGGGAAGATTTAAAGGTATCATCGTGATGATTCATTCGCTGTCAGCATGTGATAATTGAAACAATATCCACAATAGGTAAGAGAAATCCCTACGTGCCAAGCACCCCGGCCAAGATTCGAAACCTTTTCACCGAGATGAGACATGTTTACCTGACTCGCTGAGCTACCAAGGCATTATATTATTAGTAAGCACGTTTGAATTCGATTCAAAGGTGGCGTAAAGCGTGCGTGAGATGGACCATCGCCTACGACCTCGCACTCCTAGGGACCTCACATCTTGGAAGTCAGGACGAGTAAATTTTTTTGTTTCGTTTAAAATATCGAAAAATGTTATTCATCGTAAAACAATAATCCTTATTATACCAACTTTAATTCTGCGTTTAAATTGACGAAAAATTGTATTCGTCGTAAAACAATAATCTTTACTCATACCAAATTCTTTTTTTACTTCGGCTACATTCGCGGTAACTATTACGGAGAAGTACCGTCGGCCAACGCCAGTAGTCAATTTCAAATGTTTTTCATATCCAACTTTTTGTATTATCAGAGGGCCTCGCAAAATATACTATGTGGCCCACATGAAATTTAGATCTTGCTCCGCCAGTGATTTCACTGTAAGTGTATACTCGTATAAGTAAATGTCAGGTATGAAATATGAAAACAAATGATAAAATGTATATATATGCTGACACTTATTTATATTTCGAAAGAATGTCTCTTAATGACGATATTACAACCCCAAAGAATTCCATAGGAATGTCCAAAAAGACCATTGTAATAACTCTCCCGGTGTGCCCACAACGGGCTGTATCAGCTGCATCGAAATAAGTGTATCAACAAACAGAACATCCTTTCGGGAGCGACGCCCCGCGTATCCGAGATTCATTTGTGAATGTATATTTGTACAATGTAATACGTAATAATGGATTAATAAACATATAGATACTTTATTAGATCAAAGGGATTTATATTTTCCTTTATTATGTGTTTGGTTTTTAACTGTCGAGATGTGAATTGGAAAGATTAAAAACCAACTAACTAGGAGTTTTTAATATTTATTTAATTATTTCTAGGTACACTGCCCCGCGACAGCGGTTTAGTGTGGCTGAATGGGTTTTAGTTTCAATATTTTTTTATTATCAAGTAGGGATGTATTTACAACTTTTAGATTTGGAAGATAGGTATTAACTAATATTTTGTAAATGAGACTAAAAGAAAATATACGGTTTCAGAATTTACTTTTAATTTAGCAGCGTTATATGATAATTTTGGTTCAACCCGTGTTTAGCATTAATATCTTTTTTTTAAATGGCTTTGCATAGGTTGTTTCATGCACGTATCTAATTAGTGTGAAGTATTTCTAAATACTCAAGTTAATGAATAATGCCAAACACAGAGGCATCAGGTGACAGTGAGAATCATATAACCGCTCATCTTAGCTTTAAATAAATTTTATTTCTTTGGTGAAGGCCAAATAACGTATTTCTTCTTGACAACTTAATAATTCATATTTTACTAAAACAAGTTCGATATTTTAAATAAACACATAATTCCTGCTCAAAACATTATTGTTAATTCTGTATCAATTTGTGACAAACGTGATAAATGTTACTTTCAATGCATAAAATTAATGTAAATGTCATATTTCTAAATTAAACTTATAAGTTGCTATAAATAGTAGATTGTTTTACGGGGGATGAAAGTGACCTATTTAGGCACGAGATGATATGACGTATGAATTAGTGTAGCGAGGGCGCTGATAGTTCAAGTACCTAAATAGACCTTTCACCCGAGGTCACTCTGCTTTTCATTTCGAATATGAGGAAAGTAAATAAAAACTGATTAGTTAAACAAACAACTACTTCTCTAATTAAATCAGGCGTTAAATCCATATATAAATCTGATGAACTCATTTAATATGTCACATATATATGAAACGTCAAGCAAATTTTTTTTCTGGCATTCTACTAGCCAGTACAATTTTGTGACTGATGATAGTAAATATTTTGCTGAAATTTACGTAAATTCAATTATAATTTAAAACTAACTAACTCCGTTGGCTCAGCGACCCAAAGTGAGTCTTGGCCTCCGAAACGAGAGAACGCCACTTTCCTCTGTCCTGCGCAGTGTCTTGCCAATTGTGGGCTTGTAGTGCGGTCAGGAAAGCTTCCACTCTATCCTTCCATTGATACCTGGGACGACCAACCGGTCGTCGACCGATTGGTCGCTCCAAGTATCCTATCTTCACTCCCCGATCCTCCTCCATCCGCTCTACATGACCGAGCCAGCGGAGACGGTGAGATTTTATCTCCCCAATTCTTTACTCTCAATTAAACAAACTTTACTCTCAATTATAATTTAGAGTAAAGTAATTTATAAGTATAAAATAATATCACAACATTGTTAATATTGTTACGAGTCGCGAGACTCGAATTAAAGCTCTGTTAGAATTACTATAGAATTTATTAGAACTATACAAACACGTATAACACAGGTACAATTATAACCGAACACAACAAGTCTAAACGTAATGCAGAAGGTCGTAATTCAATAGAACGCGCAAAGTCCGTCACTCATTAGATTCCCGATTGTAGTATACACGTTTCGCTTCGCTCGTGGTTATCGCTCGACTGCCTTCCCCCTCCATCAGATCATCGTTTTATAATACGCAACTGCAATGTCCCCGTATGTAAGCTGACTTAATCCGACACACCTGGCTAATGACTGCCGTAAAATATTACAATATAACAATGGGCGGTTTTCTAATCACAAAGTAAACAAAATAAGTCCAAATGCCGAAAGGTAATAAAATATATGCAGGTGTGAATTTGTTTTTGTCGGCGCCTAGGCCGTAACAATATTATTAAACAAATTTTATGCCGCGATTTAACAGTGGCTTTATAGAAAGTTAAGAAAGGGATCGCATACTTAAAGTTTTTTTGATAACAGGGAAAATTATTTCTTACTTACTCCTGTATAGATATTAGGCACTCACTTAGATAGTTCAATAAAAAAAATGTAGCATATCAATCACCTACCTATAGCAAAAATACCGAATAAACTCAAAAGAATATCTATTGAGTATTAATATTCCATTGAACAGGGCGAAAGTATCAAAGGAACACGATTATACAAATCACTGGCTCATATTGGGTGTCTGTGTCGCAATAAATATTAAATATCGAAGATGTTAAAATATCCTCTTACAGTTTACGAGAGCGCCCGTCGACATATTTACGTATGAGAGGGGGCAATCAATTGGGTTTTTTCGTTTAAGCTTATGTTAAATGTGGTTTTACTCACGCAAGCCTTGCCTTGTCCCTTATTCGTTACTAGTTGACCGGTTGGTATACACCAAGTATTTTCTTTAATCATTTTTATATTTTATAGTTCGGTTTAAGTTTTTTCATTTTAAGTATGCAAATTTACTTACATCGTAAATGATTATAAGGTTAATAGACTAACACTAAAATTCTAATATATTATTTATTTAAAAACTAATGGAATCGTTTAAAAAATGAAATATTAAAATTGTATGAATTATAATTAATGGTCGTCATTAATATTAATTACAGGCAATATGGGTTTCGCTATGGTCGTTCAACTAGAGACCACTTGATATACAGTTTCTAGAGAGTTTGATATAGTCTAGATAAAGTCAAATCAAAAAACCTTTCACGGTTAGCCCGGATATTGCTAAGACCTACGAACGGATCTAGCACAGGGCTTTTCTATCGAAACTATTATCCAACGAGATACTCGAGGGACTTTGCACTTATATAGGTATGTGGGTGCAACATTATAGTTGTGGTCGGCGGATGCTGCTCATGCATCAACCTCATAAACGCTGATGTGCCCCACGGTTGAATGCTATTGCCGACACTGTATATTAATTAATTAAGTAATATCTTGTCTATTGATAATTTCAATTGCTATGCGCAATTCAACATTGATAGTTACCATTATACACACAAGACAAATGATATAAAATAATCTAAGCTACAGTAGATGTGTTGCTAGGGAGTTTTTGCTGCTTCTTGTCCTTAAAACAACGACATCGTGTTGCGAAGTGGTGTACACAAAGTTGGAACGTACCTATGATTTTCAGAAAAAGATTTCCTTGATGCGCCGCTTCTTCTTGAAGAAGAAACTAAAGTTGCTTGGAAGCGGTAATAGAATCAGGACCTTCAGTAAATAATGTGTCATCTTTGAAACAAAATAGATTCTGTGTTGTTCAAAAAAATTAATCCTTTTTATAAATGTAAAATCATGTGTTTCATTAGTTGTTTCCGACACGCTCCGTTATGTTTCTTATACAGACACACATCATAAACAAGAATTTATACAACCTAACAGAATAGGGAGCCGCGCTGCCCTATCAGCATAAAGCTAGTAAACACGGCAATCCAGCTCCAAGTTTACGCATTTTGTTCTTAATTAATAACACAGTGTATTAATTACTTAAATTAACCTACAGACGTAATAAATGTTTTATTGCTTCCACATCTTAAAAGAAAATAATGAATCTTTACCACGACATAATTAAATATTAGGAGTGTTTTAATCTAACAATATAGTTGGTCCGTTGTATGAGTATGAGTATATGATTATATGAATAAGGAACGTGGAAGAAGAATAAGAGAAAAAATCAGGCCCGGGTCTGGGGGGGGGGGGGCAAAATACACCATATTTCTAAAATGACTGAATGGGACTGAATGGATATTGTTGAAAACAATTATCTGGGACAAGCTTGATTTATTCAAAATTTTCGCGTCTGAACTTTAAAAACTAGAGGGGAACATGACTTTCTTGACTTTGGAAATAAATATATCGCGATTTAAAAACTTATATATACATATATATAAGGTTCGTTAATGGTGAGATATTGTTAGTTAAATTTTTTACTTAAGACTAGGACATGCCTGTGATTTCGTTCAGGCTTGACTTAAAATTCCTGCGGAATTCCCGGGACACAAATAACCGCAGCATTTAAAAAGAATGTAAACTATCGTTTTAGTGAAAACTGTATCGGAGTAAGTTAATTTTTGTGCACCCGAACAACTAGAAACCGCTCCCGGGAAAATTGCCGCAGGTTTCCCGGGGAAAAAAAATCACGACACATTTTAATACATATTTGCTATCGATCAGTAATAAAATCACATTGGAATCAGATTTTTTTCATCTGGCCATTATAAATGATCCCCAAAAAATTCCTGCGCGTTAAATATAAAAAGTAGGGCAGATTTGAAGTCTTAAGTATTTGCTGTCGATTAGCGAAAACCGCATCGAAATTGGCTCAGTAATTTTTACTTGAATCCCGAACAAACAGACAAGAAATTTAAAAAAAAACATCGTGTTCTCCATCACTTATATACTGTATTCCAGTTGTTTTTTTAAAATAGCTTCCATGTATAGACACGACATTTTTAAAATTTTATAATATAGACTATGGTGACAAGGACCGTTCCTTGTCACCATAGTCTTAAAAAAATCTGACTAACGATATCACGACTATGACACTTGAATTGATGAAACTCTTGAGAACAATAATTTCACATACAACTAACAACAATATAAGTACATACTGAAATGAAAAAAATAAATAAAAATAAAACAATACTATAAATAAATCCCTAACAAATATATACACTAAAAAGAAAAGAAAACACTATAAACTACAATCGGTCCAGCCCGACCAGACCGCTGTTCCTGTACACTGAAAAAAACTCAGAATTGCATTCAGAACGCGATTATGAATGTCATTTTTTAACGAGCCTATAAACCGTATATAGCTATTATGAATAAGGGGGTCAGGCTAATGAGAAAAGTAGAATAAACATGAGATTTCGTTTTGGCTTTATCGCAGTCGGGTAAAATGTAACCTATTTCACCCGGTACCATAATAACGAACCAGTCAAAATCAGATGAGTAATTTAGATGCTACAATGGAACTATGGGAACATACCGTAAATATAAACATATAAGTAAGTATATAACTTACATAGACTGTTAAAAATATCCTCTTAGCTTTTCCGTAGTTGGGTAAAAAGCAAACCGATTCATTAATGTGATAATGACTGAATTAATTACAATAATTATGGTATAAATGTCATTAATCGATACTAAATAAATTAGAATTGACCGTTAGCTATATTCCTTTTTATTGTCTTCTTTAGAAATTCAATATCTTTAAAAACTCGTTTTTAAATTATGTTCTACATTTATTTACATATTTACTAAACAAATAGAAATCTTATAAATATAAACCGACACAAACTTTTATGAGAAAACTTATTGTTACATTATAACAAAGCACAAAACTATTAACTTTTTGAATAAATCCTTTCAAAGACACCTACGACCTCTCAAACACATATTAGTAATATTTAATTGTAGGCGCGATATCATCACGACAGACATAAGTAACTGTTAATAAAGTGTATTGTTGACGTGAATTATGCTCATAACTATAGTGAAGCGTGCTTGTAAAGGGAAATGGGGGTTATTTCCAAAGTAGTACGAAAGTGTTGAATGGATATTGTTGCATCTCCAATAAAAACAAAAAATATTATAATTATAAGGCTTGGGACTGGTCACAGTAACTTAGGAGGCTTCCATGGAACATTAATGACCCGGACGAGCCTCTCATCGTCCAGGATGATGCAGACACTTGCCGGGCGTAGGTGCATCGACAAGTATCTGCAAGGTATGTGTGTCGCAAGAAAAGACTTTCTCCCAGCGTTAATAAAAAAGAGATGGCCACAATAATTTCCTTCTATTGCGAGCGAATCATATTTGCAAAGGAAGAGGCAGAATGGGAGCGGGAGCATGAACGGGGACGTCCTTGCTTCGCTCCCGCGAAATGAGGATGCCCCGACGCCGAAGGGTGAGTTTCGACCTTCGGCCGCCGTGAGCGGGCGGCGTGGGGGTCCTTTAGGGATAGGGTTTTCACCCGGAATTATGCCCACGAGATAAAGGCGCGCCATATTCTGCGTCGCTTCCCTCTCCTCTCGTGGGGCGTGTTACAAACCACCCGACGGAGAGTAAAGACCAGGATCATGCCGAGGGATAAAAAGTACTCCCCGCCAGTGGATGTGGCCTTAGCGGCCCCCGCCTGCCAGGGCACGCGAAGTTGGTCGACCTTCTGCTTTCCCGTAGCCCTGGCATAAGGCGCAGGAAGGAACATCTAGCAGTTTTAGTGAGTATCTTTGACTGTGACGTGATAATAGCACCTCTAGTTCTGCCTAGAGTTGCGAGGGTCACCCAGATCTGGCGAATCCCACACACGGGTCGCGACATATCTCCCTTGCGCGGCCTATGGTCCTGAATTGCATTTTCCCTTGTTAATAAATGACCAAAATACTTTTAATTTTAGAATTTGAACTATATTAGTGTTGTTTTTTTATATTCATTTCTTTCTTTCAATATTAATTCGTCTATTTCGTACATGCAGTTATTGATTGTTAAAATTAAATATTTACGGCCTTACTTATAATAATCTCATTAAGAAAGGATTAGGCATCTATTAAGTAAGAGAATCAGAATCAGACCCTAACCAATCAATATCTTTTTTTTCACTTATAACCGTGTATTACCTATTGTTTACCTTAGGTAAACAATAAATCTGTGTGCTCCTCTTAGAGGAGCACAGATAAACGAAATTTGAATGATTAACGTAGGTTGTACCCAAAATATTTAACTAAAGAAGAGTTTATGGGTAAGATTTTCACTAATCAGTTGCTGAGCAGTTTCTTAAATTTTAACAAACGATTATAAGTAAGGCCATTAGCCCTATTCATGTTTAGTTAGAGTAAGTTTATAGGTTTCATTAAGAACCTTAAAGAAGCCTACAAAGTTACTGTAACTTAATATGAGCAAAATCGTTATAGTCCGCTAACAAAAATTGTTATACAGATATTTAGTATTAAAGCTGCTCAAAAGTAATAAGGCCGTGGAAATTGCGATTGCAAATTGATCGTTAACAGTATTCGCTGTAGTAGATGTGTGTAATGTGGCTTCGTGGCTAACCCGGCATACCCACTAAATTGTTATCCATCATCAAGACTGTATGCTGTTAATACTGACTGAACGCCTTCCCCCCTCCTAAAATGAGCGTTGTCATAAGCAACGGTTCCATACAGGCTTCCTTAAGTTTGCGCCACATATTCGGTTTTGCAAGTCATTCTCGTGCCTATGCCAGGAAATTATAACAGAGGTTGCAATGGATGGATGGACGAATTCATATATCAGGAAAATCATCATCATTAAGCCCGCAGTGTTGCGCTGGTCCTCGATGCATAAACTGGAAAACATCCTGCACTACGCTAGTTGAAACACAATTGCTACGCCAGAATTTGTATGCGCCATCTGTTATTGGTTCTGCGGCGAACGGTTTATTGCCAATCCAGTACATATATTCTTGAAACTAAAAGAAAGTCCAAGCATCAGTGTCGGATTTACACATTTGCTGCCAGTATACAAATAATAACACCTCTAACGATGTCTAAATATTAATTACAATTTTTCTGTTTATGAAAATTTAAATTTAATATTTGTGCGCTATCGTCTTAACTAGATATGCCACAAATATTCGGCTGCTATTCGGTATTCGGCCTATTCGGCAACTTTTTCAATTATTCGGTATTCAGCCAAATGCTGCGTAATATTTGGCCATATACTGAATATCAAATCTTGAAAAAAAAAGACACATATTGCTCAAAATTGTATATATTTCCATCAAAAATTGATAGCTAAACTACGTTTTAACTGTGTTAAATTCGATTTAAATTAGTTTTTTATTTTAACATTACGTTTCGGCCAATTTTAAAATATCAGAAACAAATACGAAATAATTTAGAATGGCGCTTAAAACTGTTAAAATATACTTAATTTTAATTAAGTCTGCCTACCTACCATTCGCGAAAACGTAAGAATGTACTTTACGAATTATTGTTTCAATACTAACCTACTACGCGCGAATTGCACATATCTTATGCTGAACATTCGTTAGCGGAATATTCGGCGCTTCGGCCGAAGGTGTGGCCGAATATTCGGTATTCGTCGAAACTTCTATTCGCGACATCTCTAGTTCTAACTAATTTTGAACTAAGGTGTAAAACAGATTACATGTTGAGTTGTTTGTGTGGACCTAATAACATTTAAATATAAAAATATGAAACTTTTAATTTCTGAAATATATAAAAAAAATTACCTCTAATTTGCCGCCTTAGCCTGTCGGTATATCCGCCACTGCTGAACATACCTCGCACCGTATCTCGCTAAACGATTTGATAGCCATGGAATTATTCAACTCTCCGACTCTATTTCTTGATCGTGCATTGATATTCATCACCAATTCATTTCTGAATAAAAAGATAAGTAAGTACAGGTCTCCTAAAATTAAAATTTTATTGAACTATTTTTCGGCAGGTCTCATAATAGGGTGCCGCGTGTGACTCCGGCGTGTCGCCGGAGGATATGCTTTATATCGGCGTACAAGCTCGCTTTCAATAAACGTAATAAATAATACCAGGTCGTGTAAGACCAGCCACGGATCCCATAACAAGCGCTTATATCTATCTGTTCTTACTTTAGTGTCATAGAATAAAGTAAAAGGTGATATTCTTTATTAAGCGAAGGGTTCAGTATCAGTTGCATAAAATAAGTGAAGTCGTCGAAATTAACCCTTGGTATGTAATTATTATAAGATTTAGATACCTACTTAGATCGATCAGAAACTTGTAGGCGTAAACACCCTTTACCACGATTGTTATACAATGTCTATAGACTCTTTAAAAAGTATTATATATTTCATTTATATTATATATTGTGAAGATATATAATACTTTATTGCTCACCAAAATAAACAAACACAAAAACGAAATGCATAATTACAATACTTCTTGGTAAAACAACAGACGACCTTATCGCTAAAAGCGATCTATTTCAGGCAACCAGTGGTGGATTTACCAATAGGCTGAGTAGGCAGGAGCCTGGGGCGGCAGATTTTGGAGGGGCGGCAAATTTGGGTCCAATTTTTTTATATATTATGTCTTACACAATCTTCAAACTCGGGAAAAAGGAGGTCAAATTCAAGACTATACACGTCTCACGATATGTACAGAAATCATAAAGTTACAATTTAATTGACAAAAAAGTGATATAATTAATATGATTGTGAATTAGGGTATCGATTTAGCGGTAGGGGCGGTAAAATTTGAATAGCCTACAGGCGTCATATTTCTATATCCGCGCCTGCAGGCAACCTAGCTTAAAAGAAATTCTTAACTAATCTGGCGATGTAGGCGGAACAGAAAAAAGCTGGGACTGTACAATTTAAATTTTGAATGCGAAACAAGGATGATTATAAGCCTAGTATAACTATTATTAATAAAAGGGTTTGTGTATTAATTTACGTTGAAAGCGCATATAAATTCGTGTTTTGCACATGCCCAAGTCATACGCTATTGTTTGTTCTAATATTATGGTTGTAGGTGCAGATTAGGTTTTATTGGGTATCCCCGACTGGGATGGTAATAGCATACCATACTATTGCCACACTATCGTAACGAAATTTTAATTGCACCCTTAAACTGGACCTCCATAGTTCGCACAATGACATTTTATTTTAAACAATACATGTGATAATGTATGTACAAGTTATGAAATGTATAAAACGGATCCCTAAAAAATAAATTCGTACCGATAACCGTAGATCACTTTTATTAGTCCCGATAAATAACACGAATAACTTTTCTATGTGATCGATTCTAATGTGTTGTTGTATTTATTGTAATTAGGAACTCGCTCGCTTCGTGTGGCGCGCCCATCAACATGTATAAACTGTTTATTAAGAACTAATAATATTTGCATAATCGTATTTCGAAACATTATTCAATATGAAACTCAATATTAATAGCCCATAAATAATTATAATTAGCTCAATATACATGTATAAAATGATTTTTTATATTAATAAATGCAAGAAATCATTAACTCTGATCAATAAAAATATTATTAATAGATATTTTTGGATAGATATCATATTAACTTAAGTGGGAAAAGGAAATAGCATTTTTATTGGTACGGTGAACTAAGAATGGAGTTTTTAAGTTCGACTTCATCTTGATATACTTGATTGGTGCGATCGTATCGTTTGAAACTGAGGGGTCTACGATCGATTTATAATCTATCCAACAGCGTAGTCTTTCTTGTGTCTTGGATTGATTATATTTAGAACAGAACATCGATAATAAAAATCCAATAAAATTACACAATTCCTCCGTCGATTTTTTAGACTCGAAAATATATATTTAATGTGTTTCAGAATTTTTATTTGAAAGATGTTCTTTTACGGTTTGTATAAAATACGGAGTAGATTGTATTCTAGCCGTAGTTTTTTTTCATACCAGCGGAAAGTTCAAAAAGTTGAAATTTAGTCAATCATTTGGTAGTTTTACCTGGAAAGTTGTCCAGGAGTTTTGAAAATTGGTAATATTATAGATTTCGATGTGCTCTTTCCGACTGTCAATTTTGCCACCTCGTGTCTTTGCCACTAGCGCCGCCATAATGGAAATGGCGGCCAAGAGCAGTTTTTTGACAATATCTCCTTTCAGACTAATTTTACAATAAAAATACCAAGTATGTACAAAATTAAACATTTTTTCATTTTTATTGCCGGAGTTCAGCAGACCGACAGACGGCCCACTTGATGAAAAATGGGCCATCGCCGATAGACATTTGCAACACCAAAGGTGCTATAAATGCGCTACTGCTCTCTTAAGGGAGTCTGGAACCTGGTCACTAATGCCGGAACACAACTCAAGGTTGTTATGGCGACATAATTCAGACCAGAGGTGGTAGCCATCCAGTCGGGCAAATGCCTTACCACCTGGCTGTGGGTTGTTTTGTCGCCTCTTACGATAGGCCGCCCGACCGCAGGTAATTGTATCCTCTCTCCGTTCCTGCACGGATAACTAAACTATAGAAAAGTTCCCATAATTTATGTTACAGCAACTTTTTGTAAGATCAATAGTCTTGACGTACAAGCGACGCAAAATCTACTCCAACATGCGTATGCGTGCTAAGAAAAAATAATTTCCACACCACTTTAGGTAGAAGTACCTAATTATTAACAAAAATCAGTTTTATAATTTCTAAAAACCTTAATAATTTACTATTCAAGACATTATATGTAATTTTTTTACCGAGTTAAAAAAAAAGGAGTTTCTCAATTCCTCATATAATTATTTTTTGCTACTTTTATATATTTTTAGCCCTAACTTTTTTGTTTCTTAACCGATTTTAATAATTCTCTTTTGGTAGGATTCAGTAAATTTTCAATATAGTCTCATATAAATTTCATTATAATTAGACTTTGAATTCCGAAAATAAAGCGGGTATTCTTTCTGAATAAATATTTATATTTTAAGAGATTAATTAAATGAGAACAATAACGTGTTAGTTGCATGTTCCAAGGAACATAAATGTCCAACTTGTCCATATGCGTCAGCTTTCAGGTTAGTAGCGTTAAGAAATATCCAGGTAACTTCGTAGAGAATTCCAGGCATTTCAATTGCGATGATTATTATTATTTATTTAATATAAAGATTACTAGATATATACTAATTTATAACCAGTAGCGATAAAATATGTGTTAGTAATTTATAATTATAATAATCACAAAATAAAAAGCCCGATTTGACAGTTCTCATTACAACATATTTAGGGATTGAAACCTCCAAATCGTTAACCGATTATCACGAGAAATCGATTTAAAATTATACGACTTGTAATGATTTGATTTATTTTAATTTTTTTATCCGTGCAGGAACGGAGAAAGAATACAATTTCCTGCGGCCTGGCGGCCTGTTGTAAGAGGCGACTAAACAACCCACAGCCAGGTGGTAGGGTATTTGCTCGAATGGATGGCGACCACCCCTGGTCTAGAGTATGCCGCCATAACAGCCTTGTGTTGTGTTCCGGCATTAGTGAGCAGGTTCCAGTCTCCTTTAAGAGAGCAGCAGCGCATTTATAGCACCTTTGGTGTTGCAAATGTCCATAGGCGATGGTAACCGCTTTCCATCAAGTGGGCTGTCTGCTGAACTCCTGCAATAAAAAAAAATAAAAAAAATAAATTACTTTTGTTGTCGCTCAAATACCTCACAAAATGGATTTCGAGCGTGAAAGTTTTGTTTCACATCACCTTTCGCGTACCGCATGCATTTATCATGTACCACAATTAATCTATTGAATTTTTTATGATTTCACCCGTATAATATATATTTATTCAATCTTTTTTGTTTCCAATTCATATATGAAAAATTATGAAATATTGTTTTAGTACAAAATATAGAAATAATGTAAGATTTTGGAATAAATATGTGTATAGTTTTTTTCTTGAATCGAATTGAGTTAATGAACTGCAACAACCCTTTGGTAGGTAGCAACATTACAATTAAAAATAAGAGGAGTTTTTGGCGGGAACTGAAAGGAGACGTTGTGCTGCGCTGTTTTATTTTCTAAAAATTTGTAAAATTACTCTAAAATGAACAATAGTTGTAGGATATTTATAGTTTTTGAGTAGTAATTATGTGTTTTTGTGGGAAATGTGAACTGTAAAGTCAAATGTGGCCTTTCGAGTTTTCACAAGAACTCCGTTGAATGATGTGGATTGTAGCCTACAATACAATTGCGCCTGGCTTACAGACCTAGTTGCCAAGCCTTAAACATAAAAAAAAATAAGACGCTTTAGAACGTCACTGTTTTTGGAACATCGCTATAGATTAATATGACAACAGAATTAATAAAAAAATCATGTTATTTCGTCATTTGGAGGAAAATAATAATTGCAACGTATTTTATAACACTATATAATGTACCAGTAAAAAACTATGTATCTCATCAACTCTATAAATTAATTGTTATTGGCTTTCAGTTCTGTTGATTTCATTCGAAGTTACGTTCATAGCTAAGATTCTTAAGTGTCAAATCGGACTTTTTAATTTTTGATAATTATAATAATAGCGATGATGTCAATGACTTTGGATCGATATTAAAGACAATGCACATGAACTTAACTTCAGAAAATATATTGCAGGAATTTTTATTAAGCATCAATAATGCAAAGTATCCTCAAAATTCTTAGTATTGAATACTGGCTGTCAATTTTTGATTACGATCCTCATAACACTGGCGGCCGAGTAAATTGTGATCGTGCATTGCAAAAAAGGTGCAAAACGAGCAACAAAGGTTATACTTGTGTAAATCACAATAAAAGTCTTCGGAGACGCCTTCGAGGCCGGTGCAGGGGCACGGAGACGAATTATGATTGCCGCGGGACGGCCGTAAAGAACCAGGGTAGCGCTTGTACGGTGCGCCTCATTTAGGATTATTGACTCAATGTTAGATGTTCCTCACTAATCTTTGTGCCCTGTATTTTTACAGGTCTGTTCTTTTTCTTCTTTATTACAGTTTTCCATATGAGGTGATTTTTGTGAAATTTGGACAGATGTTACTTTGAGATAACACTTAATCTACGAATAATAATGTAATCAAAAGTTTTTAAAGGATAAATCTCTTTCTTTCATTTAACTTTTTCCTAATCATTACGGGTCAGTATAATACCTATGTCTTTACATTTCATATTTACCTCTCTAATATAGCATATATTCTTTGTAACATTACAAACCATCTTATATTTTACACACTTATCATCATCCGAGCGTTAAATCCTGGTTGCGTTCGGAACGTTTGCTTCTAACTTACAATGCCTTTTTTGCTTGTCTTGCTCATATATCATTAATCTTCGAGTTAAACATAAATTTTATCAAAAAAATTTAATCATATTAAACGACCATAAATAAAATTCATTTAATAATTAAAAAATTCTATTCCGCGAAGCCTCCAAATTTGTTAAAAATTTATGACACTAATAAATTCATGGAAACATATAACAGTGTCTGAATAATGAAAGTTTAATATAAGCCATAAACAATATAGGACTTTACCCCAAGAAAATGAAAATTGTTGAAATATTAATATATGAATACTTGAGTAGCATTCATACCTCATGCATATTAAAGTCATCATAAAAACGCATGATAACAAGCACTAAAACAAACATTAAATAAATTAACAATTACAGTATTAAACGGATTAATTCAATTATATTTAATTGTTTCCTTAATCGCGTCACGCAGTGGGCGTTTACATACAGAGTGGTCCGCAGCGGCGATGTTGTGTGGTGAGCCTACTCGGGCGAGACGTGAGGTGTCCGGCGCGCGCGCAGCGTGCGATAAAGCAAGGCGCCGCGGGGTCCCCGGACCTCCAGCATGGCGGAACTTATGTTAACAAAACGTAGATACGCTAATGTTAAATCCTGAATGAGCTAATAAGTCAGCAGTGACGTATATCAGATAAAGCTAATATATTGTTCATTTTTGCAGCAAAACAACTAACCTTGAAGAAATTCGTATTTTGATGTGAATGTAATCAAATCAAATCAAATAATTTATTGCATAAAAAAATATTAGTTATATAAATAGGTGTTATTATTTTGTAATTATCACATGTTTTTGCCGGTTTGGCGTACAATTTTAAACACACAGTAAAAATATTACATATCAGTACGTCCGTATAAAAAATCAGTGTTCTATTACCATATACCTAGTCTTGCCATAAATATTGTAACAAAGATTTTTTTTCTATTGCAAATAACTTTTATAAGTTTTAAAGTGTGTTTTACAGTGTTAGTTTAATACATAAATATAAAACAATTTAAAATATAAAAAGCTTATTCGAAGTGGTCTCCATTGGCTGCAATATAGTCTTTCAAACGTTGAGGCCAGTTATCAATAGAAGCACGCACTCTTTCCATGGGAAAATTCTTTACTGCCAATCGTATGGATTGTTTTAGGGACTCCAAATTATCATGTCGTTTAGAGCAAGCCGTACTCTCTAAAACTGACCATAAATCATAATCCAGTGGTTTAAGATCGGGACTAGACGACGGCCAGTCTTCAGCTCTAATGAAGTCCGAAACGTTCGTTTCCAACCAAGACTGCGTGGACCGAGCTTTATGATCCGGCGCCGAGTCTTGCTGGAAGGACCATTCTTGGTTATTGAACATGGTGTTTTCAAGGGGCTTAACTACCTTCTCAAGAATGGTATCTTGATTTTGATCTTGACACTTGTGCCGATGTTATGATACCTTTTTCACAAAAATATGTCTCAATCACTCCTTCATAGCTAACACCCCACTAAAACATCACTGAAGACGGATAATGCCCACGTTGCACTCTGTCGACTAATTGAGAAGCTTCCTTAGAGCTTTGAGAATAAATATGGTCATTTTGTTCGTTAAAATGTTGCCTAATTGTAAAAATGTTCGCATCCGTAAATAAAATTTTTCTGGGACCTCCCTTTGTGTACCGCTTCAGTAGTTGTTTCGATTTTACCACTCTATTCTTTTTTTAACTATGACTTAAGAAATGAACAGTGCGTCTCTTATAGGCTGCAAGTCCGAGGTTATCTTTTAAAATACGCGACATGGTTCTAGGTGATATCTTCATCTCCCGAAACAAAATCTTTTGCTTTCGGACAGGATTTCTTCGAATTCTTTCTCTTACTGCTTTGACCACCTTTTTCGTACGAACACTACGTGGACGGCCAGATATTTTTCTGTCACAAACAGACGAGGTCTCATTGTACCTATTAATATCCCGGTACACAAACATTTGAGTAATACCAAGCGTATGGAGAGTTTTAAAAATTGCATTTGGCTCCATACCTACTTTGTGTAATGCAATCATAGCTATTCGGTTCTCTTTATCGCCCCACTCCATTTTAATATCGCAAAATGATGTACTATGTATTGACGCCAAAATGAGAAAACACAATGAACAATCATATAAAAATGACAGATTCTAAATTTAAATGTAATATTTTCTTTCTTTTTAATTGTAACAGTATTTATGGCCAGACTAAGTATATTACCATCTATTATTACAAAATATACGAGTATGAATATTTTACATTTTTATAACAGAACCAAAGCCAGATGAATACTATAACGATAAATGGTAAAGAACCTTAAGGCTTAATATACGAATAAGTGCATAATTAAATTTAATATTAAAAATGTAACCAATGAAACAATGAAAACTTTTCATTGTTTACCAGAAACTTAAAGCAAGACGATGATTTATATCTGATAAGACAAAATACTGGCAAATTGCCTTCTTAACTATGCGCTTCGAAGTTCTACAATACAGTAAGTATTGTAGAACAATTGTCAAAAATAATTATTATACTTTAAAAGTTATGTTCTTTAAAATATTTCAATCTATTTAACTGTATAATATGTAATTGTATGCGAGAACAAACATTAAGTTATAATGTCGATATGATTTAACAATGTAATTAAATCCATATAAAGTTTATTCTTGTCCATACAAAGATTTCTCCAAATGTCGCGCCCACCGCTCCGTGTAAATAATAATTAATTTTATTGTAAATGCTTATATTTTATTGCGGGATTTGTCAACAGAGTGCGCGATGTATTTTGTTGTTTGAGATATTTATTGTTAAGTTACCAATTTAATGCCTAAGCAGGCATACGACATGCGCTCATGTGAATGCTGAATGGCTTATGCCTGCCTATGACTGTTGCAAACTCGGAAATACGTGGGTACTGTAGACCAAATAAATCTTAGTATAAAAATGTTAATTTAAAAATCCCTGTTTGATCCACGTAAATATTAAGTTAATCACATATTATGCCTTAAATCAATTTAAAAATGATTAATTCAAAAACACATTTCTATAAACGTCATTCAAGATGATTGTGGTGATTCATAAAACCAGATACCAAAGAAATGGGTTTTATATTGGAACTGAAATTTTATTACGCCGAAGATCAATAACCTTATATTGCAAAGGGGTCTTATACCTAAGGAGATTATGTATGTATATTAGAAAAAAATGGAACAAGTAAGCCTTGATTTCGGCCTAAAGATAAATCGCAGCAAGACGAAGATTATGATTGTTGATCGACTTAAGAATAACTCGCCCGAAGTAACTAAAATTGCGAATTGTGACGTCATTCAATCATACATCTACCTTGGTGCGCTAATATCGAACAATGGCGGATGCACGGAAGAGATCAAACGGCGCATGGCTATCACCAGGTCCGCCATGGATCGGCTTGGGAAGATATGGAGAAACAGAAACATCACAAAGGCCACTAAAATGCGACTTGTCAGGGCACTAGTGTTTCCCATATTTCTTTATGGCGCCGAAACGTGGACTATAAGAGAAAGTGAGAGAAAGAAGATAGACGCTTTAGAAATGTGGTGTTGGAGACGAATGCTTCGCTTAGCCTGGACACAGTTCCGAACCAACGTCTCAATCCTCGAAGAACTCGACATAAAACAACGTCTCTCTTCCATCGTTCAAGGTCGTATTCTCACTTTCTTTGGACATATTACACGACGAGAGGACACGTCGGTGGAGCGACTCGTGGTCCAGGGCAAAGTGGAGGGCACGAGGGCGCGCGGTAGATCACCAATGCGCTGGACCGACCAAATCAAATCCGCACTAAATGACCCACTTCACGAATGCACGAGGAAAGCTACAGTGCGAGAGGAATGGCGACGAATTGTAAAGCTTGCCACCACCCCTGTCATGAGGACCACGACCACTCTGCCAAGAGTGTGACGACGGAGAAGAAGAATTAGAATTTGATAGTAGGCAAAACGAGAAATAAGAATGATCGAGGAGTTAGAAGGATATGGGGAACGTGAAATGCACCTCTTTCACTGTCAAGTCCCTCAAGGCAAAGCAATGCAGGTCAATCTCCCCAGAGCGGGTCGAGACTTTATTCAGTACAAATACACCAGGATGTTTATATTTACTTCGCGATGAGAAGTCAAGTAGACTTCAGGGTATTTAAAATTCAACTAAAATGTTACCTCGAATTTAAAGTCCAATTTTTAGAAAGACTAGGTGAAACAGAATTTTCATGTCTAAAGTCCTGTATTTCCGTAAAATACTTTGAATTTTTATGGATTGTCACCCTAAGAGTCGTTTTGCATACCTACATAATTCTATAAATGTTATTCTAAAATACACGTTCAAAGCTTAATATTTATTGTAATTAAATATTTTATGGAAAACTAATGCCCTTATTCATAATAGTTATACTAAGTTTATAGGCTCTGTAGAAAACAATCTAAAGCAGTGTTTTTTGAAGCATTTAATGTTAAAAATCCATAATCGCATTCAGATTGCGATTATGAACAATGCTACATTAAATAAGTATTTGTTTAGCAAACCTATAAACCTAGTATAACTATTATGAATTAAGGAATAAGTATTTGGTGAACTGTACCACTAGGACCACAGACTCTTTGTGTGTGTATGATGCCATTTGATCGTTAATTTGTAAGGCTGGTTCATAATAATAACTCACGCTGGACGCGTATTATGCACCGCTCAACTAGATTTGTGAGATAGGCTTTTAAATGCTAAGAATGATTTATTCAGATTTAAATCGTAGAAGTTATTGGTCCAACGAGCAAGTGAAACATTTTTTTGGAAAACCATCAGAATGTACTCGTATTTTATATTATTTATTATGCACGTTCCAAAATTATTGTAAAATAATATTTTTGTGAATTATATGTACCTAATATAGGCTATATAGAGTTAGAATGTACAAAATATTTAATTATAATTATTTATATAAATTAATATAAGAATAAAAATAATAATCTGATAAGGTTATTTATCTTATTTAACTTAGTAGGTAACGATACTTTAGCTATTGTCCCGTGAGCCTGGCTCCATAACTTATTTATATCCATGTTTTCTCTTTCATTGAACTTTGAATTGTTTTTTCAATTTGTAAGTGTTACATTTTATCCGTGCAGGAACGGAGAAAGAATACAAATTCCTGCGGCCGGGCGGCCTGTCGTAAGAGGCGACAAAACAACCCACAGCTAGGTGGTAGGGCATTTGCCCGACTGGATGGCTACCCCTGGTCTAAAGTATGTCACCATAACAACCTTGCGTTGTGTTCCGGCATTAGTGACCAGGTTCCAGTTTCCCTTAAGAGAGTAGCACCGCATTTGTAGCACTTTTGGTGTTACAAATGTCCATAGGCGATGGTCATGGTAACCGCTTTCCATCAAGTAGGCCGTCTGCCTGTCTGCTGAACTCCTGCAATAAACTAATTAATTAAATTCCAACAATTTCATTTGTTATTCTAGGCTGAAAATACCGGCAATTGATTTGGCTCATTGAAACTCACTAGTATCTTAAAACATAATTTTCAGACAAATAATCATATAAATTAAAGGATAAGTCTTAATAAATGCTTTTTGTAATAAAAATTACTATAAATCTTGTATACTGACAATAAAGGTAATATCATTATCATCTGTTCATTGTATTAAATTGATTTATTCGGTGTAAAATTATTTTAATATCCGGTCGCGATGTTTGATTCAATTAAGTTTATCAATACCTAATATTAATACATATAACATAACTGCAAAACACTTATATTTTGTATAATTTAATTTAATATTTAGTTTCTAGGTTTGTAAGAAAACAATTTGAAACTATCAGGAAATTCTCATAGGACGTATGGAGGTTCTAGACATTTTTTTTTTGTATTGCAGGAGATCAGCAGACAGGCAGACGGCCCACTTGATGGAAAGCGGTTACCATCGCCTATGGACATTTGTAACACAAAAGTTACTACAAATGCGCTGCTGCTCTCTTAAGGGAGACTGGAACCTGGTCACTAATGCCGGAACACAAGTCAAGGTTGTTATGGCGACATACTTTAGACCAAGGGTGGTAGCCATCCAGTCGGACAAATGTCCTACCAACTGGCTGTGGGTTGTTAAGTCGCCTCTTACGACAGGCCGCCCCAACGCAGGAAATTGCATTCTTTCTCCGTTCCTGCACGGATAAAAAGACACCTCCGGGTCGACAGTGGATAAATGAAAAATCCAGAGCACATGGATAGTTGATACTGTATTCCCACTGGCAGAGCCTCTTAAAAGAACACATTAAATTACAATATTTGGTATTGATGAATTAATGGTTTTTGCCGAGAATTGACAGAATTGTTTTTTCTTTTTGGTTAGTGATGTGACGCGCAACTAGTGCTGTGCGCGTAGTGCCGCCACAGGCGTATGTAAAATTGTAGTGAGCATTAGTCTGACTGTTTTTAATTGAGTCCCAATTCTGCTATTATTGCAGCTGTTTTTTTTATTGAATCATGAAAAAAAGCCATTATGGCGCCAGTAGTCGACCACTCTGACGATATTGTAATAGCAGAACTGGGACCATGGTTTTAAAGCGCCACTCGCCGGCGATTCCCACACACAATTCATCCACACTTCCTTACTTCCTCGACAATTAGAATCCGTCCACCGACCGTGGCACTTGGTTCTTCTTGTCATACGTGTGAAAGCCATGGAATGAGTTCCTCTCTCGATTTTTCTAGAGCACTATATGGGGCTATACAAAAAGGACATGCATGCGTTCTTCAAGATTTATTTTTATCGATGTTCATGTCACCGGGGGCTAAATGCTTACCCATTTATCATCAAGTAGCTTGTTTGTTAGTTTGCTATTCGCAAACATAAAGACTAATCTTTGGTCTCTAAAGTCACAAGAAACCATCGCCAGATTCTACAGTATTTTGGGGGCTGCAAGTAGAATACATGATATAGTGGAAAAACACACACAATACATTACACACAATACATTACACACATTATGATCATCATACTAGCGTTAAATATTGGGTGCGTTCGGTGCTCTTCAATGTTTCCTTCACGTCTTCACGCGGTCTTCGGCATCCATGATTGTGTGCATTAGCGCGCATATTATTCCTTACGATATAAAATCAGTATTTCTTGGGATTATTCTTGCAAGCAGACCTGCCGCAGGCGATAGACATTTGAGTTCTTCACACAATCGATCGGCTTCCACGAAACGTACGTACGAATTCTCTTTTATAAGAAATGTAATGGAACAAAAGCAACATGCGAAAACTAGTTAGCTACAAAACAGCTATCAATTTTATCGTGGACTATAAAAAGATACTATTATTGGTTTGGAATGAGTGATTGTCGCCGGACTTAGGTGGGTGGCGATTAATATCTTAAATGACATCAAATAGGTGAGGTTGGGTAATGGTCTCGGATATTACCACCACGTTTAAAGCTATGCCTTGTTAATGGAGTATTAAGTTTAGTATATTACCCAAGATAGTTTGGCGGTGAAGAGCCCTATGAAATCTATTAAAGGTTACGAGGAGGTTAAAACGGCCATTTCTGCAGATTTACAGTATAAATCTATCAATGATTATTTATTCATTATTTGCGATATAACTAACTAATATTATATGATAATGCTGAAATGTTGGTAAGCTGCTGGTAGGCCGTCTCATATTTGATTTTACTATATATTGAATAATAACATTGCAGAATTTATGATATGAATATGCAAAAGTGGCTGTTTGAACCTCGTGGTCTTATATAATATCTTTTGAAGTCAGATCAGATGGTCAATGACACGAGGAACGCGGAAACAGTGAATATTTGCAACACCAAAGGTGCTACAAATGCGCTGCTGCTCTCTTAAGGGATGCTGGAACCTAGCAACTAATGCCGGAACACAACACACCATAAAAACCTCAAGGATGTTATGGTGGCATTTTCTAGACCAGGAGTAGTAGCCATCCTGTCGGGAAAATACCCTAGCACCCGGCTGTTGGTTGTATCGTCGCCTCGTACGACAGGCCGCCCGGCCACAGGAAATTGTATTCTTACTCCGTTCCTGCACGGATATTTTTAGTCTAGCTCCCATCCACCGAGAAACGTGCGATAAGGACCTTGATTGAATAATCTGCACCACCTACATCGCCAGATTAGGTTAAATTATAGGTTGCCTGGAAGAGATTGCTTTAAGCGATAAGACCGCCTATTGTTTTTACCATCACAATATTGTAATCGTGCATTTTTGTAAATGTATATTTGGTAAGCAATAAAGTGTTAACTATATTATTCTATTCAATATCAGCTCATGTTTGCATTTTGGGACATAAAATAACCTCGTCATAATTTTGGGGTTTTACTTATATTGAAAATTTCTTCTTAGTTTATTCGATTTTATTTATTTTAACACAGTAATGCTCTGGTAGGTACTTCTTTAAGCTTCTAATAAAATATACGATTATATTATCTTCAATACTTCCATCACGTGAGATGTTGAAAGATTCGAAGATTCGATAGAATATAATTTAAAAGCCAATGTAATTCTATTAGTTTCCATATTTGTATTTTAGTATTTAACCTTTTGACTGAATGATGGTTTGCATAATAGGTATCATTATTTTTATTCATTTTACAACTCCATGTGTTCGCGCTACGTCATTTCAACTCGTTCGTAAAGTCTTACGATGAAATCTTTTACGAGGCGATTTCGAATCGAATTCAATTTATTTTAAAGGGTCCTCGACCGTAAACCTTTGACCTAAACAAACTCCATTATGTCGCCTCTAAACGATTCATATTAGCGAATAAATCGAGCCATTTCAATAAAAAAATTAAATTATTCAATTGGTTTTGTAAACATCGTTTTAAAATATGTATGTGCATTTACAATTTATTCATATTAAAGAATTTTTTATTGATATTTTGATTGGAAAATATTGACTAGTGATATAAGTCACGCTAAGGCAAGAAGTTTCTGATATTGGCCGTGTAATTATATAATATGGCCGGTTCCTGATCTTATCGATCGTTCATTTGCCTTAATATCGGTCAAAATTTGACATAAGCTCCATACAAGTAATTCAACCGGTAAATCTCCATATTGTAGCGGGAAAATATAGAATATACCTATTCCAAATTTATATTTTTTGTCCAGGATATTTAAGACTGTCTATGAAATCCTTGTTCTAACTTATGTTTGGTTTTGTTTACAGAAAACTGTAACTGTAATTATCATACCGATTTTTTTTTTAAAAAGCTTAATTTGCAACTTATGTTCACCTGTTTTTTATATATGTACAGTTTTTCACTGTGACATTGGTAAAACCGATGCCAAAGGCATCGGAGCCAATATTAACCAGAATAAAATAAGGCAAGTGCATGTATTCATTCACAGATCACACATCACATTAATAAGGTATAGGAACCGGCCAATAGTCAAATAGCATTGTGACCATGTCGTTGGGAAGATCTTGACAATCCTTTCAAATCTTGACTCCGATCATCTCGATAAAGTGGGCGCCCATACGACGTAGTTAACATAATTAATTAATTATATATTCAAATATTTGTAAAGCTGTAAATAGTCAACGTTAGTCAATGTATAATATATTTTTGAGATAATATCTATAGTTCCTCCAATATAATATAATATAAAGTTTTAAAATTCATAACCAGTGCCAAGTTTATGAAAGCTTCATTCATAGCCTATTTAATTTTTATTTATTTTAAGTTCTAGACGATACTCTAATAATAGTAATATATTTAACATTAATAAGAATAATAACTGACATTATCTATGTCAGTTTTCTTAATAATAGTTGTAATATTTTTTCCATTTTCCCCGAACATTGCAACGGGCAGACGCCATAATCCCCAGAGACCTACCTTTTGTTTTCATTGTCTACAATAGTCCTACTCTGCATTTTTATATGGTGTAGACAGGGATGATATTTTTATAAAATAATATATTAATAACTGTACGAATTTTGTACGCCTAGCAGGCAAGAAACAAGTCGACTCTATAACAATGTCTTTATTGAAGTTAACTTAAAAATGAATAAATCGTTGAGTTCCGTAAATTAAGACGTAAACACATATCTTATTATTTTATTGGCTCTAACGCAAATAATCAAACGGGTAAAACCAAAAGCTATGTGTAACATATGCATAGCTCAATGAAGTAAATACGAAATTCAATCAACTCTCCCTTTAATGGATTATCTTCTAAGTTTTTATCGATGATTGATGATTTTTTTGAAACAAGTGAAATAACACTGTTTTACCTATATTCCTTAAAACAGATTGTTTAGTTTATAAATCAGAAGTAGATAGGGTGTGACGATGTTATTATAAACAGAATCTTATGATGGGTAGCACCGTATTTATTTTGTTTTACTTTACAATTTTTGGATGACTATCAGCTATTCACATTGTAATAGTAACACATTAGTGGTACTCAGCTATTAACAAGTCACCACAGACAGAAATAAATTAAGATATCTAATCAGAGAACTAAAAAACAGTGAAAAAAAATAGTAACCTAAACAAGAACAATTTATCTAACATACTGAGAAAACCTGCTCATTACACACTAAAATTCAAAATGTATAGATCATTGCGTTTATACCTAAAACTAGGCACCGAGGTACCCGTTAAATGCAAATCATAGCTGCGAATTAATTTATTATAGGCAGTACACGATCGAAACAGAAAACTATTTTGGCAATAGTTCTTGTTAACGATTGTAACACAAAATAGGGACTAGAACGGAAAGAGTGCAGAGGCGTATATGTATCTATTTTGTTACGTAATTCAGGACAATCGAATTTGTGTAGGTAAGACGATAAATCGACTATTTCCCGACGCTGTGCGAGTTTCAAAAAATGATGATTCTTACATGATATAGTAAAGTCCTTTAATTTTAATTATTATAAACTCTATATTACCTACCTTACCTAATAATACTTATTAATACGATAATAATCGATCAAATTGATTGGCCCCTTAGAACTGTGACACCTCCTGCTGTCAGAAATGCCTTTTTTTTACTCATTATCATCTCAAGCGTCCTTTGGTGCATTACATATGGATTTGTTTGGTTTTTATTAATGAATGTTTAAAAACCACGAGATATATAATATCTACTTATCAAACAGGTGCTTAACGTGGGCTATAGTTGTGAATAAATCCTTTCGTATTTTGGAATAAAATTCATAAATAACTAGAGTTTTTCTCGCGGTTACGCCACGAGTCAAACTCCAGTAAGTAGGCTCCGTTTTTCTTACAAAAAACTTAACGAGCCTTAAGTAACTACAATTTAATTTAAATATCGCGAGCGAACCCGCGGGCAAAATATACTAGGTACCTATATATAAACCTTCCTTGAAAAAGTTATCTAACTGATGATGGTGAAAACCGCTTAAAAATCAGTTTCATGGTTTAGTAGGAGTTAGCGGGTATACAAACAGACAGGTAGACAGACGCGGAAAGCAAAAAAATCTAAATCATTATTAAGTCCTAAACCAGGATATAAGCATTCACTATGCAAAGTTTTATCAAAATTTAGCTTTTCTAGTCAATCACTAACAGAAGGATAAAATTTAAAAATGTACATTTAAAAGCATGTTTAATGAGCAGCGCGCCTTAATGAACCTAAGCCTGTTTCTCTATGTTAACAATGCTGTTTTTAACATTCCATAATAAAAGTCATAAATCTGTTATTTATAGACTACCACCCAAGTGTACCGAGAAAAAAATGTTTATCAAAGAAATATTTACAGCAGGACGTTTTTATCTAAAACTGTTTCCTATAAAGAACACCAATGAGTTTGCACCACATGTCTGCATAAATCGCCGTTTCAACGTTGGTGGATAAATACAAAATTTATTTTTGTAATAAACGTTACACGGCTATTTCGCATCATGTTAACTTTGTATGTGGGCACCGTCCTGTAAACAGTAGAGCCCGCTCGATGACAGATCCAACGCAGCACCCCTCATTACCAGCTCTTACAAACAACGCTGAATACTTGTAACGCACTGGAATATCGTAAAAATTGTACTTACATCACATAAAACAACACTATATGCTTCATGCATTAAAGATCAGTTTTATTCAACACAGAGCATGACCAAATCTTCAGTTGAGTGGAACATACAATAGAATCTTTAAAGCTAAGATGCAGCTATTATTAGGTGTTAGCATGATTATTTGACAGTTTGAAAACGTTTACAGATATTGCCAGGCAATCTGGCTTCCTGCTTTTAATGTAAATACTGTTTTGTAGTGCAACTGGCTTTTAGTGAAAAATATTAATATCTTCATATGGATTATGTGCTGATTTTTATAGAGATTGGTTTATACAATATTGGAATATTTTCTGTTGTTTTAAATTTCAAATTACCGTAACAGATAAAAGCACTCATCTTTCAACGGTTTGAACAACTTTTTGCTTTCTTACACACTAAAAACATTATAAAGCTAAACATGTTTACAATTCTAACTCATCGTTTCCTTCGCTCCACTTTGCATAACTTTCACATAATTTTATCAAAACATCAAATAGTTCTTCTGGAGGCAGGTCTATATCATTGATACTTGTTTGCAATCTATTGTCTCGTCTTCTTCTTCCATACGATGCAATTTGAGCTTGAGGTTTCTTTTTTAAACCAGCACTGACGAACAATGTAGTCGGTTGTTGAGTGGGGTAAGCAGCATTTCCCTGCTTGGCTTTCACAGCTTGTACAATTAGACACAACAAGTACCCACCAAAGGCCAAAAACGCAAGCGTAGTCACGGAGATAGAGAAAATGTTACTTATCTTACTCTCTTTCTTATATAATCCCTCTTCGTAATCTCCTCTCTTGATTGGCGGTGCTTGCATAGCCATAGCCTGAGCTCCAAAACTCTGCAAATACGAAGGTGTAGTGCTGGTAACATTCTCAAAAGTTGGTGTAGTTACAATTTCCCTGAGAGATGACTTCAGGAGTAAAAGCTTGTCTAAAGGTAATTCGTTCAAATATTTAACACCTTCAGTGGTGGTTACATCCGCGGCAACCTTGTAAAGCGTGAAAATTGTAAAGCAAAGTGCTAACATGTTGGTGGACGGATTACTAGTGAGATATGTGGAACTGTAAGAGCATGGGTGGTTGCGATTATTTTGGTCTACTAAGCGCGACAGTCCTATAACGGGCATGATGAATAGGTCGATGCGTTTTTCTTATTGAGAACACCTGATTCCTGTTCTGATAAAGTAATTATTAGAGACGTTTAAATGTTCATAAGTAAAATCGCAAGACAGTGTCCATTTTTAAGTATAGAAAAATGGTTTAAAAAAGAGTTTGTAAGTTCCGATGAGAGTTACAATATTAGAAAGAATCCTAATATTGTTTATATCTTCAATAAATTGTTCTTGTGGATATTGGGTACTACAATTCGTGCACTTTGTCTATTGTGTATTGATAGTATCTTTCGAAAATCCAATAAATTGACATGCTATATACCTAGCTTGCGTACATGTGAATGAAATATGTATTTAAACATTATTTTAATTTTAATATGACCATGTTAATGTATATATATGGTTAGGCTTTATACTAATATAATAAAATCGTCGACGTATGTGTATTCTACCTGCAGGAAAGGGTTTCGTATATATAACGTCTACTATTTTCGTCATTTAGGTACAGCAACCTAAAAACCATTTATGGCCAGTTCCTATATCTTACTATCCATTCACCTGCTCAACCATAGCATCGGTTATATTTTTGACATTACTTCTATGGTTTAGTAGTTTATATCAAATTTTAACCGATAGTAAGGCAAATGAACGGTCGGTAACATATAGGAACCGGCCATTAATCAAACGTGCCTCATACCTAAAAAGCTAGTCAATGAATATTGATCAAACCAACTATCATTGATATTGTTTATATTGTAAGTTATCCGTGCAGGAAGGGAGAAAGAATACAATTTTCTGCGGCCGCGCGGCCTGTCGTAAGAGGAGACAAAACAACCCACAGCTAGGGGGTTGGATATTTACCCGTCCGAGTGGCTACCACCTCTGATCTACAATATGACGCCATAACAACCTAAAATCGTGTTCCGGCATTAGGGGCCAGTTTCCAGTCTCCCTTTAGAGAGCGGTAGGTAGCACCTTTTGTGTTAAAATTGTCTATAGGCGATGGTAAGCGCTTCCCGTGGGCTGTCTGCCTGCCTGTCTGCTGAACTCATGCAATAAAAAAAAGTTCTCCTACCTTGATTTATAAAAATACATAATAATTTCAAAACTTTTAGCAACTTATTATATAAATCGCTCAATTGCGCTACTGTCATTCTTAGAACTCGTGCCTATTCTTCGTATATGCAAAAAGAAACAACAAACTTCTTTATAGGAACCATGGTAATCTTTCTTCACTGCTTGAAATTTAATCTTTGAAAACAATTATTTTAAAAAATTCCAATAATATACTATAAGCTGATTTTTGCGTGTTTCACTATCACGACACGACATAAGAAACCATTGTACTTGCACCTTAATGTTTCCTTGTCCATTGTGTTCCTTTGTAAATTTTATCATGCAATATACAGTGTGTATTTTTTTCTCACAACGCCAATTTTTTCCGTGAAGTGAAACGTTTATTTAATAAAGTTCACCATATGCATCGATTAAACCCTCCTACGCGAATCTAGACTAGACATATTGCATGTTCTAATTTTTGAAGATTTATTATTCTACTACTAGTAACGCCATCTTACATTTTGTTCATAATGTTCCCAATAATTTTAGTTTGTTGAAAAAATCTTTTAATGTCTTTTTAAGAATATTTTTTTACCTGACAAATAAAAATTAGATTGACATCGTCCTGTACTTTTCAAAGAACACAATTATTATAACATTTTATGCTCTAATGCGATTCTTGCGCTTGCGCAGCCATTACAGTGACAAGCGGACCATGGCTTGGTGAATGTGCGTAGCTTTTCATTTAAGTGCAAAGGACGGCATCGAGATGGCGTCACACGTACTATTTGTTTTACTTTTATCTCAAACTGTATTTGGAAGTGAAAATTATAGAAAGGAAGAATTTATAAATAAACTGAGCAGTGGAATGAAATTTGCGCAGGATTTTCTTGGTAAGTGTTGTTATATTGTTTAAAACACAAAGGAAGTTAAACATCAGTAAATAGGTAATTCAGTTTATGGAGTAAGTATATGTAGTAGTGCCTTATCATAATTATAATTTGAAACCAAATTTCATTTTTCCTCATATCTTTCACTTCTTCTTGTAACCTCAATCTATAACAATCACACACAACAGTAATCTTCATATGTAGGTTTCCTCGTAATGCTTTTCCTTTAGCGCCAGAAAAACTGTCTAAAGGGTGCATGCTTCCTGGGCAATATTTGAACTCGCGCAGGTCATTATAATAAGATACTGATACCTTAGCCACTGAGCTACTACCACTTCCATTACAAAAAAAATATTTAAAAAACACACACAGTAAAATATTATTTTAGGTATAATAAATATGTGTGTACACATATATACAATAACAATAATTAAGTGCTGATGAACACATTTTTGAATAATAATATTATATAAATAAAGTGATTATTTATATTAGGTTAAAATTAATACTGATTAGTCCTTATAGGCTAGATTGTAGTATTTAGTGAAGTTATCCCTTATTACTCACACGTTTGAGTATAAAGAATTTGTTCAATATCTATAGAGAGTCATCTAATAAAATAATTGTTTTTTTTTGTTTAGTCTTCGTTACGCTGATAAATACATACATCTATGGTTCAGGTATAGTTTTAGTCTGTAAGTTTATTTTTGTATTGGTGTACAATAAAGTGTCTTCTATTTATCTACATCCATAAATCCATGAAGATTAAGCTATGAGCATAGTAAACAATTGCTAAATCCTGTTTAATACATTTTTCAGCGTCCGAATCGGTGGCTCTTAAGGTTGCAGAATTTGTTGTAAGAGCATTTCAAACTGTGAAAAATCCGTCGTTTACGAATATAAGAAACTCTCCAAGCACTGCTTATCAAGATGATAATACTCCTGACGAAATTGCTGAGGAAAATAGGCCGAATACTGAAGTCCACGATGCTGTCAGTTCAATGACTCCTTTAAGACATTTAGTGAAGCTATTTGGGCTACAGCCAAATCAGATTAGTGCCGTTGCTGTTAATGCGCTAGTTTTTGTTGCGCAGATGGTAAGAGAAACTATATAACATTTAAACATTGTTTCCATATATCAACGATGTATAGGCAACCATACAATATTTTAATATGTATTAAATATAGATTGACATCAGTGCAGGACCTTGTAACTACATTTTTTGGTGAAATTATTTTTTTTGCCAAATTATTTACAAGTATTGCTATCTTTATGTAACAATTAGGATATGCCTGCGGTTTCGTCCACGCTTGACTTGAAATTCCCGCGAGATTGCCGGAACATAAAGTATCATAGCATTTAAAAAAGAATGTAAGCTATCGTTTTAATGAAAACGGTGTCGGAATAAGCAAATTTTTATGTACTCGAATCACTTGAAACCGCTCCCGGGCAAATTCTCACGGGATCCCCGGGATAAAAAAATATCATACGTTTTATTACATAAAATTTTCTATCGATCAGTGAAAGAACTGCATTGGACTTCGATTTTTTTTCAGTTCTGCCTTGTTTTTTTCAGTGGGTGCTAAATCATTCCCCGAAAATTTCCCGCGGGCTTCCCGGGGTAAAAAGTAGCGCAAATTTTAAGTCTAAGCATTTTCTGTCGATCAGGGAAAACCGAATCGAAATCGGCCTTGTAGTTTTTACGTGATCCCCAACAAACAGATACACAGACAAGAAATCTAAAAACAATTGCATCGTGTTCTCCATCATTTATATAGACTATTCCAGTTGCTTTTTTTTAAACAGCTTCAATGTACAGACACGGCATCTTTAGAATTTTATAATATTTATTTTGATTTTGATTTCGATTAAAAAACTAATTAAGCAGAAAATTTAGTTACAAGGCCCTGCATTGACGTCACCGAAATGGTAATAGGAATTTATTTTATTTGTTTTTATAGTTTTAATATCTGTTTGTTCTGGCTTCAGATATTACATTTATTAATGAAATACGGTAATTAGGTAACTATGCCAGTCTTAGAACCACAGCATAGCCAGCACCACGACTGCCTTGGGCTTGTGGTTCTTGCCCGCGGGCAAATCCCTCCCATATTGCTGAAGGGAATAGCCTCCAAAGGGAACTTTTACTCACACGTATAATAATAATAGCTTTAGCCTCTAATAAGTAGTTACAAATACCTACATTTATAAAACAATCATGCTAATTGTTTGTTAGAAAATGTAAGACTTATTAAATAGTTCAATCCGGCTTGCGAGCAAGTTTTCAATTTATTGATTTAAATTTTTTACCTACCCTGTAAACAAATTAAATCAATAAATTTTTCCTTTAATTTGTACACCACCGTCATATACTTTGATTCCATTCACACTATACACAGTCTGGGTTGTCTGGAAGAGATCGCTCTGAAGCGCTCTGCGTTTACACGAAAAGACTGTAAACTATTTATTCAGTGGATAAATGGTACACAACTTCCCCTACCATATATACAAATAAATTTATAATTATTTTTTATTATATTCAAACATGTATTTCAGATTTCAACATTTTTGTCGGGAGCTAAACGGCCATCCAAGCGCTCCCGTACAGACGATCCTACAGAATGGATTTTAAATAAGAATTCTCGAAGGTTGCAAGAGTTAATTTCAGCTGCTAGGAATGAATCCCTTTCGGATGCTATCGAAGAGATGATTCGTGAAAAAGGATCCGAAGAAGAGACTAGTTGCATACGACTTCTTGTGTGTAAGATAACACCATTTGTTATCAAAATGCAGGATGTGGTATTTGGCAAACCTAATGAAACGAAAACTCATAAAGTTACTCGCGGAGCTGAAATCATGTACCGCCATCTACCAACAGCCGACGAAATTAAAGAGAGAAACGACATCTGTGAACAAAAACACAAGGATTGTGACATAAACGAGTGATCTATAACGGAAATGGAAATATTCCCGTGAAATGTTTGCATTTACTTCTTTTAATATTTTCTGTAAGATTTATATTATTGTTGTCAGACAGTATTTTTAAATGTACTTATGTGTCTCATAACCCTATTTTTTATTAAAAAAATATGTTTAATGCATTTATCTTTAGTAAGTTTCAGCTTTGACTGTGTAACCTCACTATTTTACCCCCAATAATAATTCCAGCACTTGAGGCAATGATCATTCTAAAACAATAAGTACCTGCCTACTTACACATGGTTCTTCACTGGGCCACGATGGCACCATAATGGTGGATTCTGTATGCAAATACAACAATGACCATTAGTACCGTTATTACGCTAGTTAACGACTATGACAACACTATTACAATAGCAGACTTGGGGCCCTTTAAAGATAAAAAGTCGCTTAGTATTGTTATTATTGCTTTCTATCAAATTTCATAACTTTCAATAATGGGGTTAAAAATAGGACTTTTCTATCCCGAAAGCATGGATATTTGAAAATTACGCGAGTGAAACACCGTGGAAAGCTTAATATAAAACTTATTTGTGGCGAACCAAACTTGTTAGGTACAATAAAATATACAGTCAAAAATATAATTACCGTCTTACATTCTATAATGATAGAATAATGGTTATAATTGTATGTTACTTAACATACTCGTATTTTAATTTTATGTTACTGAACAGACTGCAGATCGTTTAAAATCAACTTTTGAGTTTGAACAAGTTTTCGAAAGTTTCAATTACTCAATGAAATCAAACATTACATCATATTATCTAAATTTATGCTATGACTATCATCTACTGGGAGACACTATGCACAGAGGTACTTTACGATAAAAAGGTAGAATTTCTTAGATTTATTCTAACTTTTCCCGTAAATGAAAACCGTATTAAATTCTACAATAGAAGAATACCTAGGTAAGAATCATTCTGAGTAGATACTCGGAATGATTTCTTTCCATGTAATTCTTTTTACTTTGTCGTATAAATTATCCCCCCTCCGCCTTTAAATTCTAATTTAATAAATTCTGAAAAAAATTAAGGTTGTAGGGCTTCGAAAATATATTTTCGACGAATATTGTTTTGTATAATAAACAATCAATATTTGTTAAACAGTATTTGAGATATAAAGTTTTTACCATTAAATGCATTTTTTATAATTCCGTAGCCAAATGAAAATATGAATGAATGGACGTCTGTCACCCCTACAAAATCCTCGAATGTTCGCACTGCCAAGTATTTCCAATTTTTCATTATTTTAACCTAGTTTTTAACAAATAAAATTTAATGCAAAATTGAATAAATATTTACGAATATTATTTATTTAGGTTGGATTGCTCTAAGTAGTAAGAGTATGTACAAAAATAACGCCGGTCTCATGGAGAAAGTGAACGCGGGTCGACGACCTTCCGCCGCCCAATTCCTACAGCCTTTGAAACCAGGGTTGCTAGTTTATGTGCACAAAAATCAATACACACAAATTTAATGTTTTATACTTATATGGGCAAAGCATTTTATTCATTTCACAACACTGAAAGATATTTTATGGACATTTTAAGTACTTAAAGTTAGATATTTCTATTAAAATCAAGTTAAACCAAAAAGGCCGTAATCACATTTCTTATTTCATAAAACTTGAAAACTTCCACGCTAACAATAAGATAACCAGAATTTTATATACATAACCTTCATACTATCATCCAGTACCAGTAGTCACAATTACTACCGCTTTACTTACGCTATATTAAACAGAGCTTTCGCTTTGTTCGACAGATGAACATACGAGGGTGAATCAAAAAGTTCTTGGAATTAAAATATGCAAAAATTTAAACAAAAATATTTTATTTTTTCTACATAATCTCCCTTAAATGCAATGCATTTAGAATAACGCGTTTCTAACTTCTATATTCCTTGCGAAAAAAAAGGTTTTCTTGAGTCTCGAAAATCTTCTCTACAGCAACCACAACTGCGTCACTATCGAGAAATTTAGTTCCACGAATTTCATCTTTTAATTTTGGGAATAAGTGAAAATCATTTGGGTAGCCCCATGTCCGGAGAATATGGTGGGTGGCCAAGGAGATTGAAGCCATCGTAGCGGATTACGTTGAGCGCAACTACCGATCGATGAGCGGGAGCGTTATCGTGAAGAAGCAACACGCCCAACGACAGTTTTCCACGGCGTTATTCTTTAATCGCTTGGCGCACTTTTTGAATTAAATTTGCATAATATGGTCCAGTAATCGTTTGGCCTTCTGGAATGTAATCAATAAAAACTTCACTAAAATAAAAAATTCTTCACTATCCCAAAATACTCAGGTCATAACTTTGCCAGCGGTAGGAGCCACTCGAAATTTCTTAATGGATGGAGAGTATGGTCGTTTCCAAGACATACTTTATCTCTTAGTTTCAGGATCGAAATGGTGAACCCACGTTTCATCCATGGTAACAAAACGACGGCAAAAATTATTCGAATCACGCTGAAACATTTCGAGATTACGCTTAGAAATTTCCAAAACTCACTTTTTGTTTTCGTCGGTTAATATTCGTGGCACCCATCTTGCCGACACTTTTTTGAATCCCAGTAAATCAATTAAAATGGATTGAACGCTACCAAAAGATATCTTTAGGATCGCAGCTACATGTTTTATAGTTATTCTTCTGCCTGCCAAAACCAGATTCTCGACCTTTTTGACATTTTCTTCCGTAACGGAGGTTTTAGGCCGCCCAGAACGCGGGTTATCTTTACAGCTTGATCTGCCTCTTTTAAATTCGGCCACTCAGTACGCAACTATAGAATGTGGTACAGCATCATCCCCTAATGTTGGCTGAATGTCCGAAAAAAATTCTTTCGTAGACATCTTTTTCAAGCTGAGATATTTTATCACCACAAGTAACTCACTTTTATCCATAATTTTTCGTTTTTAGCCACTCATTGACGAAATTTTATTACGTGCGAACGAACTGACAAAAACAAGTGACAGTTGGTATAAATATTAACAATAAACAAAGGCCGCCCTTTGTTCAACATATATTGTATTTTTTTTTAGGAACGTAGTTTTAATTTTGGTGAACAATAAAGTGTTTTCATTCATTCATTCAATACTTTATGATTGACACTCATTAATTTGAATATCGAACTTCTCCCAAAAAGGTTTTATATATATGCACTTCTAAGAACTATTTAATTCACCTAGGTACAATCTCCCGTATTAGGCAATTACGCCTCTTTTTACACTGTCGAACCAACAACACCCTCTTCACATTTTAGCAATCCTATAATATAAAATTTATTACAAAGATTATGAAAAATCCTAAAAAGATTTATCAAGTACCTAACAATATAAATATTACCATATAAATAGGACCTAGTTTTTATTAAGGTAAAACACACTACTTACTCAATAAATCAAGTGTAGGTATTTTTTAGAAAAACAAAAGTAACTTCAATTTACAGTCATAATGTGTCTGAGCACGGCAAATACATAACTTAATTGATTAAATATTTCCATATAATTTATCACATGCGTTTATTCCACTGTTTAATTTATAATATTAATTTTTATTAATTTATAATTAATACCTTACTTAGAATATCGCTTGAAGTCCAGCCAACATCATATTATACTAAGTCTTGTAACATGCCCGTTCGAAAAGTCGCATTTCACTAAACTTTTCATATTTTTAACAATCAATATTCTGAAACTGCTGTCATTTTAATCGTTTTTTTAAATTGTGTAGTCAAGCATTAGTTCAAATTCTTGCCAAAAAGCGAAACAGATGTCGCTAACGTACCGTACAAAAGCATTTTTTATCAACGAGAAAACCAATTAAACTAGGGACATTTCCTAAGCTGGCAACTTTTACCAGCACAAATCTTCCTAATTAACTAGTCAGCACTTTAATCTTGACGTAACCACGTTTAAAGCAATAAATAATAATTAAAATGGCTATGAAAACATAATTTGGCAGTTGTATCTACTAGCATAAGTAATTAAAGTCATGAATGAGGTCTGTTAATAATGCTGATGGTTGAAAGCAGGTGAATTTTAATTTATATTATAATTATTGCGTACACACCCTCCAGAAAACATTAAATCTTGATTAGTATTTACATAAGCTCGGAAGAAGAAGAATACTGGAAACTTGATGAATCTTGTAAGAAATAATCTTAATTGAAAATTCTTTTCGTTTTAAAGAACTTTATTTTTCGTAAAATAATTTTTAGAATTCACTTAAACTATCAGCAACATTAATAAGTGAAAAAATATAACGAGATAACAAGTACAAATACTAAAATTGTAGGTATTTATTTATTTAATTTTTTTGATGACTTACTTTGAATTAAAAAAAATGGATCCGTTGAACATTTTCAGAATTCGACACAACGTAGTTCAAGAGTTAGATGCAGACAGAGCTACACACACCAACATACATTTTACGATTGGTAACTAATATCCCATATATCCCACCTATATAATAGACATGGGTATAGGTACAAAGTCACTAAGTATAAAAATTGTTATAGTATTTGTAGACCAGTCCCTCAGTTACATGTATGGTGGCCATCCCGTATTATTTCATTTCTGTAATCATTGTTTAAAGACGATTTTTGCCTGAGTTAGTTACATAAAAAATAGGTCATGCCCACTTCCATCGCGGCTAACAGGAAAGTGTCGAGGGAAGTGGGCGGCGTGAGGTTGTGTTTACACATGCCTGTCGCTAATTAATTGAACATTGCGCGATCCCATTTTAATCGTTAAATATTTATTAACTGCTTTTTTAATTCTCCTTGAACTTACGTCGAGACTTAAACATTATTAACCTGATACCAACGAATGTCAATATTTAAATATATTGTTTCATAATAACAGATTGCATAACAATTAGATAATGGCTTGTAGATCGATGACCGTCCTAACCGTCGGACGGTGAGCGGGGTTACGCAACAGCTACTTACACGAAGAAAGTTTGGTATAGTCTTTTGAAAAGCATGAATGGATGACATGTTTAGTGACACTTTTTCCCCATTGTAAGTGTTAGTAAGCGTTATGTATAGTCTGTTTCTTAACATTCAATAGTCAATAGACAAAAGAAATCTTGACTATTTGTTATTGAATGTAATATGAAATATGTCTTGAAGAAATAGTTTTCGTATGTAACTTTTAAATTTTATTTACGTAGCATTAGACACGTTCGTGTTTGTGTTGAAAATCTGAACTGATTATTCAAATATGCTTTTTCGAGCCTCCACAAAAATTCCTTATTTTACCGTTTTAGCATTAGTCTAAGACCAACATTTTGGGTAAGGATCTGGCTACGAATTCAGAAATAGTGACGAGCCACATTGACAGTGGTTGGCGCCTCTCCTGACGACTCGTAACATCTTTCATACCTACATGTTTTATTTTTCCATCCGTCGTGTCGCACTGCGTTATCGCTGATGCTACTCCTTCATCTGTGATAATTTAATAGTTATTGACCGTTTCAGGCAGATGTAGCGATGCATGGGTTTAATGCATTATTTGTGAAGCGGTAGTTAATAGTGTTGTTAGTTGTGAATGAGTTTAAACACTGACAGATAACGTATGTGTATACACTTATTTAGCTATTCATTAACAGTGTTATTTTTAACGCTATGAGAAGACATACTTAGCGACAGTCAATATAGCATTATTCCAGATGGAGCTCGAGCATCACAGTGACAATTCCGTGGCCGGCCATAATGCCGAAAATGGACGGTTAAGGTCTCATGTGTAATTTTTAAACTAATTATTTCTTATTATTTAGTGGTTGTAGCGTAAGAAGTCTTCAGTGAAGCGCCTTTGCTCTGAATATTGTGTATACTTTAGTATTTTATGATTTTACAATATAATATTGCTGCTCGTACAATCGTTGGTTTTGCATTCAGTCGTGGATTCGAACATAGATAAAACTTATGTGTATAAAAGTTTCGAATATTGGCGGTTGGCCGTAGAGTACGTTGCTCGTTTGATCATGCGCATATACACAGGCGCGAGCGTACTGTTTTCATGCTCGGCTGAACCGGTGTGTACCTGCCTTGGTAAATCGTGTGCCGACAATGTTGTTTCTTAAATTATGCGAGTATTTTCAAGGACAAATTTGTATTTAAAATACAAAATAAAAATTGTTGTGTAACTAATACAAATAATAAAACTTGGAACTTTTCACATTAAAATAAAAACCGACAAAGCTGAAAAAGTTACATAAGAAACATTTTTTAACATTAATATCGGTTTTTATTTTGTTATGTCTCATTTGTATATAAATTGAAATATAGAAATTAACCCGTTTAATTTCGGCTTTAGGCTTTTCAATATTTACGAATGTTTGATTCGACCTAGATATAAGTACAGATCGTGTAAATCAATTTAAAAAGTACAAAAGTACCTTACCTAGTTAAAAAAAGTGGTCAATTTTTGTTGAATGTTTTTTTAGAATTTATTGTGGTTCTGGTTGTAAACTTTTCAGCGTGGCTATCATTTAGTTTGTTTCAACAGCTCACTGCACTTGCCAAAAACTTATTATTTCTTACATTTCTGTTCATTTTAACACCGCAAACGAAGCCAATGACAAAATGGCGGCATCTTCCAATTTGTAAGGGGAAATTGGGGGGCCCGAGATAGATATACATACATACTATTATATAAAAAGAGAAGGATATATATGTATTAATAATGTGTATTATGGTTTGAACAAGAGATGGCGGTACCATGACTTGAAAACCATAATTCAACATTAAATAATAAACAAATATACTTTTTAGGTTTTCGTAGCCACCACCAACCAAAGTTCGTAGAGACGAACTTTACAGAAAATGTAGATAAAAATTAAGGTAATTCGGTTGAGTTTTTAATCCATTTATTCAAGTATGACAGCAGCGGTCAATGATCCTAGTTTTTTTTTAATATATAGTATATATTTTTGAATTGGTTTTACTTTATTAATCCAGAAATTATACCGATTCGGAGCTACTTAATATTCAACACAATTTTTTTGACATCCTTAGTAATCTTAACGTTAGCCATATATGTAGATCGATTAAAATAACATTAGCCCGTAAGCGTCCCACTGCTGGGCTTGGGCCTCTCAAGTTTATTAGGTGGGCGGACAGTAGGTATACCTGCCGAGGCGAATGGCGGGGTTCACACTTCGGATATCTCAATATGTAACTATGATTATGAAGATTTCCTTCACCTTCTGCACGTAGCAACAGGGATGCGGACACATGTTACAATTAGTCGAATATTTTTATACTATACACTATTACAGAAAACACAGAAAAAGTTATAGCCCGTCTAGCGGCCCGTCTCGGCTTCGCACGGGTGGTTTATGGCTAAATTTTTACACTTTGTGTTACATTATTGAAGTTTTAGTAGGGATTCCTATGTTTTTATAATAATAAGCATAGTCTATGTTACCTGAATAACATAATGTAGCATTCAAATAGTGAAATAATTTTTGAGATCGGTCCAATAGTTTTTGAATTTATTCGTAATAAAGATACAAATCTTTTCTCTTTATAATATTAGTATAGAAAAGTATTCTTAATGTGCATAATGGGTGGTCTTATCGCTAAGAAGCAATCTTTTCCACACAACCCATGGCAGGAATAAAGCAGATTCAATTTGTCGAAGGTGGTATACCTATATACATATTGTACGTTATGCAGTTACTTATTTTGATTACTTTTCAAACAATAATTACGTCACACGTTAAGAGAGGGGGGGGGGGGGGAGGGGTTTCCTAAAATTCGTGACGTCACATTTCATAATCTGATATTTTAAAGCAAATAACGGAACTGATGTTATAATTTAACAATTTCTTGATATAATATTTTCTTAAGTTTTCGCGACTTGTATACATAATAAAACTACGTTTTAACGGTTTTAAGCGCGGTAATTTTATTTGATTTTGGTTTTCCCGACGTTTCGGCCACTTTTCAGTGGCCTTGATCACGGAAGACAAAGATGTCAAGTGTCAACGAGTATTGTTAAAGTTTTATTTGGCCTACCGCCAACTTATTAATTTTAATTATTTTATTTTATTTTTAATTTTGTTTATGGTTATTATTTACTCTATGGGAGCCTAATCTAATTTACTACCGCTTCGCAACATGTTATGGCTTGAAGAGAAGAAGCGGCGCAAGAAACTCTTCCTCCTGCATCCTGGAGTGGGATATTTCATTTCACAGGTCTCAGAAATTGGTTGATCTTTTTCTGCGGCTTGAAATATGTTTTGATTGAAGCTCGCCTGAGGATGTGACCAATTCTGTCTGTGACCCCCTTGATGTAGGGTAGGGTAGCAGGGCACCGCTCAACTGAAGGTGGTTTGGGGCCTTTGTGACGTTGGTGTGGAGTCTTCAGCTGATTGCGTTGTAGAACTCGCTTGACATGCTGAAGCTCTCCAGCTATGTGGTTCTCGTCACAAATTTTTTGTGCTCGCGACGTTTTATAAGTTTATAAAAACTTGATTGATTGATTTGAATGCCCCTATTGTAAATAATAAGCATATTAGGTCAAAAAATTGCCGATACTCTGATGTGTTATTACCGGACTAAAATAACAGCTCCGATCGACCTTTTTTATTCGTAAGTAAATTGTGTGAGTTGAATCAACCACTCATCACTGTGAATTGAAACCTACAGAATTTCTGTAAAATTCAACTCAGTCTGGACTTGTTCCAAATTTGCAACATAAAGGAAGATCGATCAAATTGTTATTCTAGTCCAGGTAATTAAAAATCAGAAGATAGTGGTGCATGCTTCACGGCTAGGATTGGAACTTTACTGTAAATACATCATTTAAAAGCAGAGTTCGAGATGCGAGTGCATTAGGGATAGCTATTACTGCTTTTTAATATAATAAAATTCGGCAAGTGTTTGTGTTTCGCAATCCGTACAAGGCTAAAGGTTCCGTAGAAGTGTGACAAGTCCCTGTTTTTGTTATTAAGCTACAGAACCATAAAATGGCATTCAATAGAAAAATCTTAATATCTCAAAAAGTACTCTGGATATCGTTCTAACCCATTTTCGTTGAAAGTATTTTTAAAGCAATACGACTTTAATGTTTTTTTCAGAATTTTTGAAAGTAATTCAGAAACTTTGATATGTTTTTCCAGATGATACCCACATGATTAAACACGAGAAAAAAAAAGCGTTAGTTACATATATGACGGACACCCCCAGTTTTAATGTATCCCGCGACTTCGTTAAATAGACTACACGTCAAATTTCATCCGCATAGACTCAGAAATGACTATGACAGACGGACATAGCGATTACATAAGTAAAAGTACTGACAAATTGAAATGAATAAAGTGTTTCCTTAAAATGATAACGTAAGTGAATGTCGGCAAAGTCTGGCTTGGTTTTTGTTTTAATGAAAATCTGGGTGGTTTTTAGTAGCACGACGCGACTATTGGCAACGTTCTCCCACCAGACGTACTTTCACTAATGATACATTGATAAATGATTGATTATAAAGTAAAACCTAATAGTAAGAGAGTTTTAAGTTGGAATTTTTGCCTTAGTCATGTTCACCGTTTAAATTTCTGGACTAATAGACACAAAGCTATCTGAGGAAGTCGTAATAACTGTGACTACATCATCGATATTACATTATAATTACATGGGTGCGATCTTGCCAAAGAGCATTATACATCACTTTGACAAATTTTAAAATTCGAGAATAATCTAGCTAGATGAACATGGTAAAAAACTAAAAAAAAGCAAAACTAATTTTACAGGAGAGCCATTCGGAGTTGTTAAATCAATTAATTTTCTATTTCTAAATTATCTGGTCTGTGCTTTATAAATTTACTAATTTGACATAAAATTATACCTACGACCATTTTTATTAGAGAAATGCAAGATATTTTGTAGGAATGACTATATTAAAAATAATATATTTTCTTGAGATAATAATCATCTTGATCATCAGTGACAATATAATATATTATGTTGTTCCAGTAGGTAAGGGCGAAGGAAACCATTGTGACAAAACCTGCTCATAGAGATCACCGAAGTTTGAAATCCGACTCGTCTTCTTTGAGCTGTTATTACAATAGTAAATGGTACGGTACACAGACAGCTAAACTCTATTAATCATCACATTGATGTGTTTGTTTTTGATTTTGCTGTCATAGTTAAGATTAGCACCTATCTTAAGCAGAAATCATTATATTAATATGTATGTAAAGCTTTGTACCCCTTTTTACGATAATTGCGCGGACCGCGGAGTATGAAATTTCGCGCACTTTTAGTTTATAAAGAAGGAGTGCATAATGCTAATATTTTTTAAAAATTATGTATAAAAAATTGTTTAAACCAATAAAAAAAAAACATGACACACGCTACCATGTATTTGACACAAACACGCATATATACTCTTTTGTTTAATGCTAAAGTAAAATTAATAGAGTAGCCTTGGCGAAATCTGTGATTATGGAAGTATAGTCTTTGACAACAGGACCTTGATGATGTTCAAACTTATAAAATTTAAATTAATTTTGGTCCAATTACGCCCATTGGGCGACCACTAGTAATGTCAAAAACATCAAATAAGTGAAATTGAGTCTGCGACACAAAAAATCCCACAGACGCGGCGCTGCAATCGCTGTACTTAATCCTGCCAGAGTAACTATTTGCTGATTCGTAAATCGATGTAGGTAATTACTGAATAATAAATGTAAAATATTCCATAATTAAAGCTGTAAATTTATTTCCTGACTACGTTACGAACCAAATCCTATCAAATAGCGGAGCTACCACTTTTAGTTCCTTTTTTTTCCGTGGTACCTATTTTGTGATGCGGACTCTAGCTACATTTCACTCAAAGTTCAACATTCATTGCAATATAATTTGTTTGAGTGAATAAGTAAAATGATATTATATTCTCTCACCTATATCAAAAGCGTGAGAGAAATTAGTCATTATAAAGACATTACGGACTCGAGACGAGCAATTTAATTATTTACTTGACCTTTTATTGTAATGCATACTTTCATAAGCTTTGTCTAGATGTTTTATTCTCTTGCCGATTTATTTGTGTCTGTACACCATTTTGTAGGGTGAGACATTTTTTGCGTAAATCTGTGTGTAGCTTTTATTCAAGGTCGTAATTTCAAACTGCAATCATTCTCGAGTAACAACTCAAAAAAAAACTAGTAAAACTGAAATATTGCGCTGCCGTGTAAGCCTCTCTTTGCTATTTCTTACACATACGCATACGTATAAAAACTCTTAGACTATGTACATACCTATAATTATATATGGTTTTTCAACTTTTCAAGTCCACAATTTTTACTAACCACAGATGACATGTCTGATCCCTACTAAACATATAGTTATCGTAACTGAACGTTGTGTTCTGGCATAATAGGACAGGTACATTTAATTTGATTGATTACTATCTCCAGTGTCGTTTTCTGTTCTAGAATACGCTACAGAAGACACGGAAATACTACATTTATTAATATTTAGGTACTACATTATAACGAAATTCCATCATATAACCATAGGCCTCGGCAACTAAATATGTGCTCCCCATAACAATCCACGCGTGGCCCATACTCATACGTACTGTTTGGCACTAATAAATACCTCATATACTGCAATTAGGTACTTTAATTTCAAATAACTGTTAATTTACTTATAATTTAGTGGAGAATATAAAATTATCTTCTGGGAAAGACTTTGGGCGTTCATATATAGAAGCCAACTAACTTTGGATCGAATGAATGCATGTTCTTTATTGCATTAATATAGATATAATAATAATTAAGTTACACCTACATATACAACAGGAGGTCTTATCGCCGCCGGCGATATCTTCCAGATCACCTTTACAATGGTTCGATGGATCGACATTGATTCTTCACAGGATGTTGTAGTTTTTTGCATTTATAAGATGAATACCATGCATTAGGCCTTATAACTTTCAGCCTCTTTTTGTTATCGGAAAGTCCTTAGCCTAGAAAAAGTTTATACCTACATAATCTTTATTTGGATTTTTTTTATCATTTCTTGTTAACTTAAAGGCATTTGCAAAACCTTGTCCTGTATCGATAGTGAAATCTTAGCTGTTTTGATATTTTTGTTATGTACAGTAAAAGCACAGCAGGTTGGCCAAATATTGTTTTGCTGAGTAATGACTTCTGACAACTTTCTTTCTTCACAACTGGTAAAAGGGTGTCGTGGCCGAAATTGTTATTAATAACACTTTATAAATGAAAGTAAAACGAGAAAACAAACTGAGATGTTGTATTGATAGCAGAGTAATTAGTTACTTCATTTAAATACACTGTCTATTTCAAATAGGATGGTATGGCTGACATGTATAAAACGTAAACCTATTTATGTCCATTTCCGGTATTAAAACTACATTTAAACAAAATTACAGCAAAACCGATCCATCACTCCTAGTAGTTTTTCCATGAAGGCTTAACAGACAGACAGATCGAGTTACTATGGAATTTTTTATAGGTGATAAATTTTTATATTTATAAACTTGAGAAATCATTGGTTTCCCATAAAAACTTTCATCCCCTACTTCAACCCGTTCTAGTTTTATTTATCTATCCCCCGTCTACATAAATGACCAAAATGACCACAATGACCACAATGATCAAAATTGCCAAAATGACCAAAATTATCAAAATGACCAAAAAGATCAAAATAACCAAAATGACAAATTACAAAATAACCTATCCTACTGCCTGGGATAACCTTTACATAAATCTATTCCATTATCCGTGATAAAAAGTCCACCCTCAAAATTAAAATTACGTATATACCAAATTTTAGTCAAATTGGTACAGTAGTTTTTTCGTAAAAGCATAACGAACAAAGAGACAAATATATTTTTATTCCGAAAACTTTCTCATTTTTCGGGATAAAAAGTAACCTATGTGCATCCTCGGCATCGAAAATATATATATATATATATATATATATATATATATATATATATATATATATATATAAGTATATACTGAGTTTCAGCTAAATCGCTCCAGCAGTTTTTCCGTGAAAACGGAACAGACAGACAGAGTTACTTTCGCATTTATAATATTAGTACACATTATTTTGATAGCATACGTTTGTTATAGCGTTTATACTTTTTTTATTGCACGAGTTCAGCTGACAGACAGACGGCCTACCTGATGAAAAGCGGTTATCGTCGCCTATAGACATTCCTAACACCAAAGGTGCTACGCTACTACTGTGCTGCCGCTATCTGGAGGGAGACTGGAATCAGGCCACTAATGTCGGAACACAACTCAAGATTGTTATTGCGGTATACTCTAGACCAGGAGTACCCTAAGACCTGGCTGTGGGTTGTTTTATCGCCTCTTATGACAGGCTGCCCGGCCGCAGGAAATTTTATTCTTTCTCCGTTCCTGCACGGATAGATTTATTACAGAAAAATACCAAGTTGTTGTTAAGAGATATATATAATATCTCATGGTTTAATGTAATTCAATTTAGTTATTTTGTTTTAGAAATTCAAATGTTTCTAAATTAGCGTTCAAATTGTTTGTTGTCACTTTCTCAACGAATTTAGTATAGTGCTTACTTACTATTGTAATTTACATTTACACATGAATCTCTAGTATTTTTTTTTATATTTATCTATTAAATACGATTTCCTAAAATTACCTCATATGTATGTATAAATTAAATTAAAATGAAACAAAAAATATAATAACGAAAATGACATACAATATATGAGTATATAAATCGCCAACAGTTGAGCATATTCCGAAAACGCTGTCTACATTTCCTCGTTGAATGGCAGAGCTTCCCTAAATACAGGCCAGCCCTTTGGGCACCGAATGAATCTACTTTCATTAATATGATATTATGAAGTAAATTGGAAACAGTAGATGTGAAAATGAAAATTTTGGAATGAATCATATATAATCTCTCTTCATTTATTGTGATCAACACAAAACTAGTACATGGAAGGGTATAAATTGCACCACGAGTGATATTTAACTATTTTATTCAAATTACACCATTACATGTTAGTAGGAAAATTTTATGTGACAGTCTAAAAATCAATTGTTTGTTGGTGTTGCCAACACATTGCATGGGACGTTCCTACTAAAAGAATTTTGTTGTGCTTCCAGACCCCAAAGCAAATCTTTGCTATATCTTTTTATGAAAATTATATTTTATAATTATTATTTTACAGTATCTACCTAATCATACTATCAGACATTTACTTAGGGACCACGGACCAGTAATAATTAGGTCAATGACTTTTGATTATTCAGATTAAGTAGATTTTTTTAAACCAAAGCCTTCGTCATTAGCTTTACTATTAACCGAGTACCTACCTAAAGCAATTTGACAGAACTTTCGCTTTTTGACAAGCTCCTGCGTCTTCACTTTCAAAAAATACCATGCAGGCTATTCACAGCAATAATACAGGGTCATAGCATATTCTCATACGTAGTATGCTACCTTGTAATTAGGGGCAGTCTACATAGTAATCGCGACTTGTTGTTTTGTACAAAGTGATGCGTTCTGGTTCACATCGAGAGCAGTCTTCACTTTCTATGGCTGTGACATTGCACTCTGTTTACATTTAATTCTATTGTTCGATTGTCGTGCATTTGAATCGTAGAAAAAGTTATTCAGTAGCACATACTGCCAGTTTTTCTTTCACCGCTTATGTATTGAAACGAACTGTTTAGTTTCTATTTAAACTGCGATTAGAGACTACAGATACTAAAGTTTAAACGATTTGTTATCATGATTGTGCTTATACAGATAGATAACGAGTCTGGGAAGAAGTTTGGCCCGTTAGATTTGTCTGACTCATTGGAAAATATATTAAAATATTATACTTGATAATATATATAAAATTCAGCCTTCCTAAAATAACGTAAGTTCCCACATTTTTTTTTTAAGTGTCTGTCAAAAGTTATTGCCCACAGGAAGTGTCTGGCAACCGTATATCTTTGTTTATAACAATATTATATATGGCATATGTAAAAACTAGCCTTGCTACTTTGACGTAAGTTAGCATGGTTTTTTTCCACCTTTGATACCTGCTACCTGAAAAATGCTGCTAATTTTCAGCTTAGCGAGTACCTATCCATTCCTTTCTAAGTTTATGTTAAACTACCGATCCTAAAAATTTCATCTTTCCTAAAATCACGTAAGTCTGGGGTGACTGGGATGTCAATCTAAAAGGTGGTGACGATTTAGTTGTCTGCTGCATGTTTTTTTTATGTTTTTACACATACGTGTGATGTGAAATGGCGTCGCTAATGCTAAAAGCGGCTCTGTATGGTGTAAAAGAAACATCGGACAGACATTAAAATACCATATTGCACACTTTTCAAAATGTATCCAACAAAAAATCCTTGGGCTGACAACCCTATTTAAGTCAAATAGCTATATAATTAATAAATAAATCAAGCTCCATAGGGAATCTCAGCTTATACCTAGTGACATTAAAAAAAATATGAAGTATTTTTTTTTTAAATATCGCCTACTAATTGTCGCCTCGGGAAGTTTTTCGGGATCTACAAGTCCAGTGCTTATAGCATCTTGTCCTACTCTTCCACCTGTTCTTGTACACATTTCAACAACGTCTAAGGATATTTTGTATAAAGTTCTTAAATTTAAAAAATAATAACAGGTTTCAAAATCTTTTGAAGATACCTTATTTTATAGGCCTTTTTAAATTATTCCAAATTTGAATTTAAGAAAATAAATTAAAAGCAAAAGATTTGCGCCGTAATACTATATGGAAATTCGTAGGTTTCAATTTACCTACCATCGTTTTTGTTAATTTTTTGTGCCAAATTAAAGTTTTAAAACAAAAGCGTTAGCGGGTAATTCTGAATTTATGCTACTGTATGCATCGTGCAGCGACGCCATTTAATGAGAGAGAAAATGTTAAAGGCAATAAAATAGGTATGCTCCAAGCTGCGGCTACTCAACGGAGTATTACTGAGGAGATAAGAACAAAACAAAACGTGTTATCAAGATTATGATTACGCTATCGTTCCACTGCTACAGTGGCTGAAAGATGCCCAGGCGGGGAACGCGTAACTACTCGACGACAAGACCAATTTTTGCAAGTTGCCGCGTGAAGACCACCAAATTTTATGCCGATGCATTTGGCTCAAAGGCTCAGGTGTCAGAGCACCAGTTTTTTTTTTTTTTTTTTTATTGCAGGAGTTCAGCAGACAGGCAGACGGCCCACTAGATGGAAAGCGGTTACCATCGCCTATGGACATTTGCAACACCAAAGGTGCTACAAATGCGCTGCTGCTCTCTTAAGGGAGACTGGAACCTGGTCACTAATGCCGGAACACAACACAAGGTTGTTATGGCGGCATACTCTAGACCAGGGGTGGTCGCCATCCAATCGAGCAAATACTCTACCACCTGGCTGTGGGTTGTTTAGTCGCCTCTTACGACAGGCCGCCGGGCCGCAGGAAATTGTATTCTTTCTCCGTTCCTGCACGGATGAAAAGGACCAGTTGCTTGTGAATGACCAAATTGTGAGAAGAAGACTGCATAAAGCTAACCTTCATACATACTGCAGACCGCTTCGTTCTCCAGCATTAGACCGAGGAAGTCGTGGACGACGATTACGTTAGGCTCGTGAACATTTGCTATGAGAAGATAACCAGTGGTACGTAGTACTGTTTACCGATGTTTCCTAATTCAGTTTACATCCATATTCACGAAGTGCATGTGTATGGTGAGTTCCTGGTCGTGAGATCCGCCTACATCACCTTCGGGAAGTCTATTCATACCATGGCGTGACAATTATGGTTTGGGACGGGAATTTGTGTTGGTGGAAGAACAGAGCACGTTTGGATACCGCTGAAAAATACCGTAACCTGGTCTTAGTATCAATAGTCTACGGGTATTTTTCCTGCAAACATTGCAACTGAAGAGCAATTTTATTATTGTATCTTTGCAGAACCTGGGAATATATCAAGCACCAAGATTTGGTAACTTGATTAAAAGCATGAAAAACTATTGCAGGACCGTTGTTAACTTTATTGGGTGATTTTACTGCCTACTGATTTTTCACATAATTCCAAAAAATGTAATAATTTTCAATATTTTTTTTCTGGAAAAACGTATTCGTAACGTATTATTTCACTTTTATGTCTTTATTTAAATACAATTTTATTTACACACAAAACATATTTTGATTTTATTCTGACGTCTAGTCTGAGAAATGGTCTTTTAAAAATATATACTTGTTGTATGTTATATATAACAAATTTTGAGTAAGTTTAGGAAATCTAAAATATCTCTAGACGATGTTGATGTGTGTATTATTGAGTACTGTCTTATAGGTTTAAGTTTTAAGTCACAAATACTGGTAAGTTGAAAACAATAATCAGAAACACGCACAGCAGCGATGGTGATCGGAATGCGCACGCGCATCCTTCTAGGTCATCACACTTGCTTGATAATAGTCTGTCATTGGCGGTAAGAACGAAAGCCAACATTTCGCTGATGTCCCATTGACCCACTGAGGCGACTTGTGTTTACACACCATGCTATGCTTGTTTACTTTAACCATACTATTTGGCCTTTTCGACCCCGTACTAAAAATGAAACTAGAATAGAAATTTTATGAATCTAAGAAGTTCTCCAGATTTGTAAGATACTACTATAGAATGTCTTAAAACGTCGATTCCTGACTAGTATAAATAATTTTTCAAAAATCAATTACCCTACTCAGTCAATTATGCTATTCTGTATAGTTTAGGATTTGGCCCTGAAGGCCCACTTGAAAAATACTCCTATATAATAATAATAATAAAAACCGATAAATTAACGAAATATCTAGATCCCGCGCACGAGATTACTGACATGTGGCATATGGAGTCAACGATCATCGTACCGATAGTGGTGTCCGTTAACGGTCTAGTAGCGAAGAGCTTCGATCGTCATCTAGAGAGGCTCTCGCTCGGTAAATGGTTGAAGGGCCAGATACAGAAGGCGATTGTCTCGAGCACGGCACTCATCCGTAACCACCGGTAGCCTGGACCCTAGGCCCCGCTGCCGACGGACGTCGACTTTTTATAAATTATTAATATATATTTTTTATAATATAGATATGTATTAAAAAAGTATATACAAAAGAAACAATAAATATAAAGTGAAATAATAATAATGTCTTTATTTCACGCCATAAAATGCCCATATAAAATCATAATTACAATCAAAAATTTAAAACTAAGAACCATTAATCAAATTATATGTATATAAATATTCCACGGCTGGACTCGGGCCTTCCACTACTGGGGAAGGAGTAGTAAACCCGCCACGCTTGTCCAAGCTGGGTTGGCAGTTTGTCACATTGGTTATCACGACGTGCAGGTTTCATCACGATGTTTTTCTTCACCGTTGTTAGAACGTGGTCATTGTGACAATATACACATTAGGTCAGTAAACTACCGAAGTGGTGCATCCATTCCGGCTAGGATTCGAACCCTCAGTTTTCGAGAGGCTAAGGCGCGTGCGCTAGCCATTTCCTACCAGGACTTCAATAATGAAATATTTCTGATAAATACACACATATTACATAATAAATGTCGATATATTCGTTCTAAAATATACGTCCAACAACATTAAGAACATGATATACACTTAAGTAATAATGAAAAGAAAAGATATCAAAAACTAACAATTTCGTTTTCAGGTCCCAACGCATTCGCTTCAGACTCATTCAGGATTTAAAAGATTATAAAAAAAAATACTTATTGATCTGACCCAAAAACATGCCTCTAGTACCTGAGAAGTAATACTTCAAATGTGTCTTTAACCTCATAACTCAGTAATGGGTTGATTCGAGTCTCATTCAGCCAAATTCCATCTCTTGTGGTTGTCGTGGAAACCGCTTCGAGGTCAACCAAATCGAACAAACTCTTCTGCCGGTTACGTCTTATTACTAGTTCCGTTTTTTAAGTACCTACTCTTGTTGTATTTGAATCATTTTCACCAAGATTTTCAAAAGGACTCGACGACACAGTTGCCTTAGATAAATACGCCCTTCTGCAACGCAAAGAAGGTATTTACGTAACTACTAACATTAAGGTTTTGTAATGGGATTATTTAGTGTTAAAGTTGTAGCATGAATACAAAACAAACCAGTGTGGTTTACATTTGGAACCAGTTCTAAGGAAACGTCAATCCAGTCTCTAGTAAGTATCATGGTTAACAGACGATTATCAAAACGAAAGTCAGTTGTATATTTGGATTAGTAGACGAGCGAAGTAGGTGGACTTGTGCAGTGAACGTATCATCTTTATTGCACTCTACAGTAATTTACAAATTGTCAAATAGTATTGACAATGAAGAGTTACTTTTTTCATAATTATGGGTTGCCACGCAGCTTCAATGGTGTCATTTTCGAAAATGTATCTTATAGGAAGTCTAACGTTTTTCGGATTGAAAAGCATTTTTACTGAAAAGTCATTTATAGCAAAAATTACCATCGGTTCAGATTTATGTTCAAATTCTTCTAGTATAGTCTTAGTCGAAGTTTTACTTCTAATCATACTCGAATCTATGCTTAAAGATTTTTATTTTTTCAATTAAGAGAAAAGAAATCTTAAAGCTTAAGAAGGCGCTTAGGAGAAATACATATGTTAAGAAGTATAGAAAAATCATTGTGTAAAGATTTAAGTTGATACAACAGCTTCTTTTAAAAAGTAAATCTGGTTCAGGACGTAATATGTAATTTAAACCGTATGTATATAAAAAGTTCCCCAAAAATGAAAGTGAAATGTAAGCAAAATGAGTCAGAGTGGCGAGCGGGTCACTGATCTGACGCAACGTAAAGTGACGCCCTAGCGGAACATCTGCACATTATGAGTTTGTTATATCTTCTTTAATTAAATGTATCGAACTTCTTAATTGGTTCAGGTCAAGTCAAAAGTGCTGAATTGTTCTTAAACAGATACAAGTGTTTTCGCTGTAACTAATTTTATATTTTACTTATTTAATTTTATAATTAATACCTACTCTTTAATTTAGGCAGCCTGTTAAGTGATAGGGTCGTTTGTTGCGTCTGTTTGTGTTTATTTTGGTGAGCAAGAAAGCATTATAAGTCCTACTTTTTATCATTCTAGCGTTCCTTCGCATGGTCTTGAGGATCTTTCAATGTTAAATTCCTTCCAGCATTTACTACTTTAGAACTTTAACTTTGTAGTACTTTAGAACAGACAAGAGCTTTTTAAAACAGGTCTACCGTCTGTAGAACGGGGAGTGATCTGATGGAATTATTAATTTGGTGTTAATATTGTCACTCTACCACCGCACCACTCACCAGCGGTCGATGTTTATACAGACTTCGTCGACACTTGGCAATCAGCAACTGTTCATGACGCTCACCCCTGATGTCAAACATTCGGAAGTTCAATTCATCAATTCAAACGTATTTTTTTTCGTTCATTCAATTCAAACATATTGGGCGCCGGGGTGCAAAAATCAGTCTGACCCCCGAAGGCCAGCAATAAAATTTATGTAACTTATATTTTAGGTCCATTTTCAAACATCGTAATCAATTTTCTGGTTTCTAAGTCGGCCAACTTTGTAATAATATGGGTCTGTTTAAATCTTTGGTATGATTGTAGGTATGCCGCGATTTCCCAGCGGCCAGGTACCAAGCATCGCTCCCAGCCCCGGATAAAGACGGCCCTGTAGAACGAAATTCCTTATTTCTTAAGATTGTCCTTTCTACCGGGATATCAGATTAAGACATTAAGACGAACCTTTTGTTTTCCACGGAACTTGTCAGCATCGATAATATTAGAGGCAAAGTATTAATTAAATGAATCATAGGGATTCATTTAATATAAATGCGAAAGTAACTCTGTCTGTCTGTTCCGTTTTCACGGAAAAACTACTGGACCGATTTGGCTGAAACTCAGTATATACATATTTTCGATGCTGAGAATGAACATAGGATACTTTTTATCCCGAAAAATGGGATAGTTTCCGGGATAACAATATATTTGTCTTCCTGTTTGTTATGCTTTTACGGAAATACTACTGCACCGATTTAGTTGAAATTCGGTATACATGTAGTTTTAATACCGAGGGTGGACAAGGGATACCTTTTATCCCGGATAATGGGATAATTTTGGGATATATTTATGTTAAGGTTATCCCAAAAAGTGGGATAGGTTTTTTGTGATTTTCCATTTTCGTCATTTTGGTCATCTTTGTCCAATTTGTCCTTTTTGTCCGATTTGCCCTTATTGTCCGAGTTTTCCGATTTGTCTGATTTGTCCTTTATGTCCGATTTGTCCTTTATGACCGATTTGTCCGAATTGTCCGAGTTGTCCGAGTTGTCCAATTTGTCCGAGTTGTTCGATTTGACCGAGTTTTCCGATTTGCCCTTTTTGTCCGATTTTTCGGAGTTGTCCAATTTGTCCGAGTTGTCCGATATGTCCGAATTGTCCGAGTTGTCCAATTTGCCCGAGTTGTCAGAGTTGTCCGATTTGTCCGATTTACCAATTTGTTCTTTTTGTGCGATTTGTCTGATTTGTCCGTTTTGTCCCAGTGGTCCGAGTTGTCCGATTTGCCCGTTTTATCTTATTTGTCTGATTCGTCCAATTTGCCGGTTTTGCCCGATTTGTTCTTAGATAAATATAGCTAGGACGGTTTGAAATAAAGGTTTAAAGTTTGGATAAGACCAATCATTTCTCAAGTTTATAGATATAAACATTCATCATCTGTAAAAAATGCGATAGTAACTCGATATAACTTTCCGTTAAGTTTTCACGGAAAACTACTAGGAATACTAAATTAAATCGGCAGACAAACACACACATTGTATATCCCCAAATTAAGTAAGTTACGCTTGTGTTATGGTAATATACAACGGACTACTCTGGGGCCGATCCCAGACTATAATACTGGATCGGTTTTACTGTAATTTTATTTAAATGCAGTTTTAATACCGAAAATGGACATAAATACTTTTCATGCCCGGAGATGGGATAATTTGCGATATAAAATGAAACTAAACTTCCGAGTGCAAATAGCACTAACATAAAAATTAAGTACAATGTAACCTGTATTAACAACTCGTGCTCTTTAAACAATAAGCACGCACTAGAGGTTGACCCCCGGCGTATACGCGGGGTAAACTCTAGTGTTGCTTATATAATATAAGTATTATATGTAGAATTGAGTTTGGATGTTAGTTTACTCTTGACGATCTAGTGTATGAACAGATTATTGACAAAGTAGATAGTTTGCAAGTAGACGTTGTGTATATGTTATAGTATAGGGTTAACTAGTTAAACCTCAGGTCTGACATAAAGTCTTAGTCAAAGTCCAAATAAATGCATTTTATTTCTGCCTTTGACTAAGGAATTGTTGTCTAACCTAGGAGAGACTAATTTATACAGTCATTAAACATGTAACGAGTTCACTACGAATCGACGTTTGACCTAGTCTGCCTTAGTCGCTTCTAGTATTGACTAGGCAAAGTCCGAAACAGATTATTTTATGTTCGACGTTTGACTAAAAAGTTAGGTATTTCTAGGTTTGACTAGGAAATACTTTAGTCAAAGGCCAAAATCGGAATTTATTTCGAGTTTTGTCGAAAGGCCTTGGTCAAACCTAAGTCAAACCATTTATTCCGGGAAGAGATTGCATCTCGACCTTTGACTATAACATATTAGTGCTGTAGTGATCTGGAATTTCAGATAGGTATTTCTCGTGTAATACACATACATACAGAAGCTTATACATAGAAAGCTACATAGTTACATCTAAACATTTTGATTTTTCTATGTATACTATATACTGTGATATGAGACGTGAGTAGTTTTATAGGCAACGTTAAAATGTATAATATATCTCAATATGGGTCGTAAACCTTCGCTATGCTAAATTTTGACCCATACTTTTGTTGTTCAGTGTACACAATAAGCAAATTATCCAAAATTTGTATTTTTTTATCTAATATGTTTCCCAAATATAATAGTTCGTAATTTTCTTATTGAATTAAATTCAATACCTACACCAAAAAGCAGTATGTACTATGGGTAAATAAATAAAACACAACATTTCATATTAAAATTTATTTTAATAATAATAATAATCTTTATTGATCAAAAGAAACATATGTTTACATAATGACAAACAGTTAATTGCACTACAAAAGTATCATAATTTAAAAAAGCATCATCATCATCATCTCATAATTATTCAGTGAAAACCTATCGAATGAATTGAGAAAACTGTTTAGTCTATTTACCGTTAAAATCTTGTTATCAACGCAAAGGAAACTGCATTTCTTTTAATTGTTTTATTTTGTACACTAATCGCAGTGTTTAAGAAGGCATAAAATACTCACCCGTTATCCTGATCCAAAACAGGCAAAAACAGCAGTCAATAAAAAAACAGTCATAGCACTTGTGATTGACTTGTTATAAAATTAGAAAATAATGAAGATAGTCTACGGTGTACCCAAGAAATATTGAAAATAGTTACAGTCTTGATACTTTGATTTTTTTTACTTACGCTTTTCATTAATAGTTAACTTTTATTTTACTCTCCATAAAATGTCTGAAAAAATATAATAACCCAAAATTATGTATATAATTAATATGAGTTAATATTCCGTTTCACACAACAGATGTTTTGTCGTCGACTGAGCGGAATACTCAATGTCCCAGCGTATACTCGCGCCTGCTGGTGCCACCGTGACATGCCTCGCGCTCCCGTCTCACTTGGACATTGCCGGAGACACTAATCTACCAGTAAGTGGAAAGGCAAGCGCGTAGTAATAAGTACTGGTAAGCAACCAACAGTCGGTGGCTGTTCTACTGTACCTCTTTTTACTATCTATTCGCTTTTCTCTACGGGCAATAGGTCGTGCATAAAGCGCTCCACTTTATTCGATAAAAAAACCCAAAGAAATACGACAACCCCAGCATTGTGATTCCATGAACTAAGTACTCACTGCCACATTTAGAGTCGAATAATGATGTATTTATTAACCTTAAATATTGACATTTTAGTTTTACTCATTCAAGTCTTTTTTATTGATCTTTAACTCAGCCGTCCATTTTAAACCGGGGAGTTCGGCAGTTAGTATAAAAATGATATCTATCTATACTATAATAAATGTGTAAATGGTTCGAGTTTGTACATTGCGATTCAAAACGTGAAAAAAATCACTGGCGATAATTCGGACCAGGAGATACCGAAAATGAAATTTTTAGATTTTTTTGTATGTCTGTTAGAGCATCACGTAAAAACTACTGAACGGATTTAAATGAAATTCAAATGGAGCGAGCTTATATCCCCGGGCGTAATTTAGGATACTTTTTATCCCTATACATGACGTCGTTTCCGTGGGATAGAAGAAAATAGCGAAAAAGATGGCGTTACGATCGCATCTTTTTGGAAACTAATGAATGTATATGAATAAAACTCGACATAAGGCTGGCTTATAACTATAATCTGTCTTGTAACTGGAATCAACACTTAGAATATGGCGTTGCAATTGCGATGTAGACAACCATCGCTGTAATTCAATAACAAATATGTTGTCAGGTTGCTCACATGTCATTCATTACATACCATATTAGGTACTTCAAATCAGGTTGGCTGCGACTTTTCTTTATGTTTTGCTGTGCAGTCGTCAACACTATATTGACTTAGTTTCTTTGTAATTGTAGTAAATTCAACAAGAAACTTAAGTATTGAAGGTTTAAATATATAAAATATCTAATTAAATTTTTATGTACGTTACACAGGGCTAACTACCTAGGGGTTTTCACGCGGCGTAGCTGCGGGGAATACTATAGTCTATACTATATTATAAAAACGTAGTTTGTGAATTTATTTGTAGAAATTAATTTCTTAAACTATTGAACCGATTTTGAAAATTCTTTGAGGAGCAGAAAGTTACAGTATTCCTGGGTGACATAAGCTATATTTGATTTGAGATTAATAACATTTTTTAATTTTTTCTAATGACGCCCAACTAAGTAGGCACGGGTCAACTAATACCTTAAAAGCGAATTTAACGTTTGTTACAATGAGAATACAAAGCGAATGAGAAGCTAAGCACTAATGACTTCATTTTCACATCACACATAATGTGATTGATAAAGATTTACACATATGTACGTACTTACTTTTTACATTCCCCTTGTGTCAAGCTGAGTACAATGTAGAAAGTGCAGATTATTTAGTTCTTGTTAGTTAGCAATTTAATAACATATTCATGAACATTTTGTTAGTTCAGTTAAATGACAAAGCTAAAGAAAATAAGGCCATAATCTACAATATTATTAAATTCTAAAAATGCCGTGTGTGTAAATTGAAGCTATTTAAAAAAACTAACTGGAATCTAATATATAAACGACGAATAACACGATGCAATTGTTTTAGATTTCTTGTCTGTTTGTTCGGGATTCACGTAAAAACTACTGGGCCGATTGCGATGCGGTTTTCGCTGATCGACAGCAAATTATTAAACTTAAAATTTGCGTTCGTTTTACCCCGAGAATTCCGTAGAATTTTCCTGGGAATTGTTTGAAATGGGTAGTTTAAAAAAAATTGGAATCCGTTCCGATCTTTCCTCTGGGCGATAGCAAATTTTATTTTATAAAATGTGTGATAATTTTTATCCCCTGTGGTAATTTTCTTGATAGCGGTTTTCCACTAAAACGATAGCTTACATTATTTTTAAATGCTGCAATGCTTTGTGTTCCGGAAATCCTGCGGAAAGGCAAAGGTGGACGAAGTCGGGAACATATCCTAGTTTCTAACAAATCTGCAGATAAACATAGACATTGTACTTGTACATTATAACGTGCAACGGTTACCACTGCAGCAAATGGGTCTGTATAAAAATTTGGCTATTTAGTGCTCTCTCGTGTATTGAGCCGTTGATTGCGGGAGACGGGCACAAAAAGGTATGGGATCCGTGGGCGTCTTCCTAATAGGGAAGAACATCGCCGCAAGATGTCGTACCAAAGAGGAGGCTATTCTCTGGTGCATTCGGGCAGAAGGAAACACAGGAGGAGTTGGTCTCCCTCCGATATCGCTAGGTACTAGTCGAAGGGAACATCTTCTTCATCTTCTAAATCATTCTTCTTGTTGGAGCATCATTCACATTCAACACCGTCTACCCTTCATGGCGATAGATATTAAAACAGCAGTGGTAGGCGATAACGCCTGTCTTACCATCGCCAGTAATGGCATGATTTGATTTTTTTTAGTGCTGAGTTCAGCAGACAGGCAGACGGCCTACCCGATGGAAAGTGGTTACCGTCGCCTATAACATTTGTAACACGAAAAGTGCTACCAATGTGCTGCCGCTCTCTGAAGGAGAACTGGAAACTGGCCACTAATGCCGGAACACAACTCAGAGTTGTTATGGCTGCATACTTTAGGCCAGGGGTGGTAGCCATCCAGTCGGGCAAATACCCTACCACCTGGCTGTGGCCGCAGCAAATTATATTCTTTCTCCGTTCCTGCACGGATTGTTTCTCCGGCCTTAACTATGGAAGTTTAGTTAGTCAAGAGGTCAAAGCTTAAATAGTTACACTACATTTTTGACAGTAGTTGTATAATAGTGTCCAAAGCACATCTCTTGTCAAAGACGCGCGTCATTTAAATAACATGGGTTCGAAGCTTGGAAGAAGCATGCACCGCTTAGGCATTTTTTCTAGTTGCTTACGTACTGAGAAGGAAAACATCGTGAGGAAACCTGTAAGTTCAGATTACCCTATATAGTACTCTATACTACTGAAACGGGAAATCCTGTGTACAGCAATGGGACCTTCATGGACTGATATTATATTATGTAGGCCATTTACACAAGAATAACATAATACGATTTCTTACAGAGAAATGTAAAATGGGAAAATTTCTACTGATAGGTTTGTCAAAACAGTTATCGCATACCAGTCATTAGAACACTTTGAACTAACATGTGATCGAGACATATTACCATTTCCTTTCTTTCCGATATACTGGTTTCTCTACCTGAAACAAGGAAAACCTTGGTTAATTATTTAGTTTAATATTTCTTATCTTGGAAAATAATTTTGTTTTTGATTACAGCATATGCTCTACAAACTCACTTATAAACTAAGTGAAATTTAAAAGTCGTTTAGATTAATGTATTAGCAAATGTATGCTCTGAAAATTTAGAAAATGTACTACACGTTCATGGTGCGTGTTGATAAAGACATTGTTTTATTGTGGTAAAATTAGATGTCCTTGACAAGGCCCATGCCGGGACTCATCCATACAACGGGATAGGAACAGGTTGGACACACGGACAAACGGACCGACTAGCACAGTTATCCATAGCTACTATAACTGGGTCATCATATATATATAGTGAAGTTCAAGGCGCAACACTCATTGCAAGTCAAACTCTCGCACGAGCAACACGAACTTTCACTGGTGACAGTAGGCTACCTTGTGGAAGATAAGACAGTGATCAGTGATATTGTGTTATCTATTCCCGAAGGAGATAAAAAGGTAAGAATTTTGTGGATACAACCCTACCGACAGTGAGAAGCAGTGGAGTGTCTGGAGACACTGGACCGGCGCAACGATGTGAAAGTTTTAACGGGATGCCGGATGCACACTTTACCTACATAACTATAAGATGTTATCGTGTACATGTGAAACTAATTTATTAATAGTGATTTCACTTAGTGCCCAAGTGGTTAGAAAAAATATTTATGGAAATCATAATTATTTTGTGCTTTTAAATTAAAGAAATATAGAAAAAAAACATTTAAAACATAATTTTTGTCACAATTGCGTCAAATAAATATTTTTTGTAAACCATGAATTTTTACAATATTTATAAAATAATTTATTAATTTAGGGATAATATATCCCGAAATACAATTACGTGGATGATGATGATGATGAATGTGTATTTTATGAAATTACAAGAGGATAAAGCAGTTTTCTTCAAATATATCAATTTGTCTACATAAACATAGTATCTAGTAATTAAGTAGTAATTGTACGGTTCACTATATAGAAGTGATTCAGGATTACATTTAAGTTGTATAAAGTGCCTTTGAGCTTAAATTGTTATGCAAAGTAATAAGCCAAAATTGCAAACAAAACTAGCATAAACCACGTGGTCGAACAATGGAACGAATTTGCCAAATTTCACAGCTATTACGTACAGCAACAAGTTTGTTTTCAATGTCCGCTTTAGTCATGTAAATAAAAAACCTTCGCTTTCTAAATTATGAAGACGCACACATCGTTTTTAACCCTGAATTAGGTTTGGCTCTATAGAACAAAAGAATATACTGTTTTTCATATTATATTAATGTACTCTGTGAACTGTTGTTCTTTTCAAAAAGCTATATATTTGAAGGACTTTTGTCTAATATTTAGTCAATGTCACTTGCCTATGTAGAATTTAATGACGCATGTAAAATTAATATAAGTATATAGCCTATATATTTTTTACATTCAAATCAATGAACAAAACATTTTTAAAATCAAGTGCATCTGTCTACAGTTTTAATAACTTAACACTTTTACACACAGTTTAAATAAGATTCATAGTTTAAGCCACACTATTACGAGTAATTTAAAACGAATGATTGGTTCTTTCAAACAGTTGTAATTTATTAGGTGGAAAATCAAGTCGTTTCTTTGCAAGATTTTAGAAAGCGACGTCTGCACATGCGACTTTTTTAGATTCGTTTTCCAGTAGTATGTTGTAGAAGTACAAAGAGAATATGTATCATCAAAATTGGTTTTGGTAAATGTGGTCCTTCGCGTTTTTCCAGATAACATTTACATTGACAAAATTAGACAGGTGCGTAGTTGTCCATGAACTATGAAGAGTTCCGTATGTCAACCCTAAATTTACATATACGGCGGCCATCCCTAATTGTTACACCATTTTGAAGCACCATATAGAATAAAACCTCCTGTCATATTTCAATCATATAGTCTCAATAGTTTCTGAGATAAATGACTGCGATGTACAAAGAGAGACGGACATACGAAAATACACAGGTTTCGGTTTTGGATATATGGCTACGGAATCCCAATCTATACTATAATATATTTATAAATGGTTCGAGTTCGTTTAACGTGAACCTCGATACAGAGCAAGCTCATATCCCAAGTCATAACTTAGGATACTTTTTATCCCGATAAAAGACGTCGGTTCCGCATGATAGATGAAAATAGCGAAAAAGATGGCGCTGCAATCGCATCTTTTTTTGGAAACTGCTGAAAGTATATGAATGAAACTCGGCACAGAGGCGGCTTATATCTCGAGTTGGCACTTAGATACTTTTTATCCCAATAAATAACGTCATTTGCATAGAATAGAGGAATTAGCAATATAGATGGCGCTGCAGTCGCGTTTTTCAATTCAACTTCAACAAATACATTGGCATAGGAAACAAGTTATTCATTATATTACTTCAAATCAGGTTGACTTCGACTCATCTCTATATTTTGCTGGGCAGCTGTTTAGGCTATATGGACTTAGTTTCTTTGTTATTGTAGTGAAGTGAAAAACAAATAGTAGTTTTAAGTGTAATATATATAAAATCTATTTTCGTTTTTATGTGAGTAACTTAGATTTACTATCTATTGGTTTTCACACGGCGCAGACGCGGGAAAACTCTAGTACATAATAGCAAACAAGGCAAAAATAATATTACTACGAATTTGTAAATATTTTTTTACTACACTTCGGTCGTTTAGTACATGTACCGGTTACAGGTGCTTAAGTAATTAAAAGTCCTCGAACGTGCGTATGCACCGAGTTGAAAGTGTCGAGGAAAGCTGTCGGTGACGGAATGGCCAACACTCGCGTGCCAACGATCAAGTCCGTCACAACATTTTCTCTACCAACTAACCATTATGCACTTGGTTGACTTATTATGATTCATAATAGATATATAACTTAACAATCTTGCGTTTGTATCGTATAAGACTGACGCATGAAAAATTGCTTATAATTAATTATACGACGTAAGCGCTGAAAAACGTCTTCATAATTTTTTCCAATAAAATTATTATTACACTAATTTCTATAAATTTGTATTCATTTTTTGGATAAAAATATCCTTCATACTCGTCATCGGATGTACATTTCGCCACTTCAATACAAAAAGGCCATGAATCATTAAAAAACGTTTTTATTACAAAGAAGCCTATCAAAATTTAAAGTGAAATTTATTTTTTTGTCGACTGCTTTGTCATCTTACAATACTTTTAACCATGTTATATGTTGTTAGGTTAGGTTGGTATATTTTAAAATAGATCTTAATGTTATGTATAATTTTTAAAACAAAATAGACATATATATATATATATATATATATATATATATATATATATATGTGTGTGTGTGTGTGTGTGTGTGTGTGTGTGTGTGTATGTGTGTATGTGTGCGCGCGCGCGTGTGTGTGTTTATATATATATAATATTGTTCCACGGAACACAGAAACGCAAAAAGCTGGATAATTGTTGTACACCAAAGCATGTAAACAAACAAACAAATGAAAAGGAAACATACATAGAGGTGTCTTCCAGGCAACCCTGGGCATGAATTTTATATATTCCAAATTCTGACGATGGTACAATTTATAAGTACTGTGATAGCTATACTTAAATAAATGCGTCCATCCATTTTGTCTATAAAGTCAAAATAGAAAATAAATGCGATTTTTTATTAACATTAAAGTATATATGTCCTTATATACGTAACTAATTAGAAGTACATTTCTGGAATAAAAATAATTTAAATTTAATCCGATTTGTGGTTCTCTTGTATAGAGGTACCGATCAATGCTGATATTCTTGAAGAGTCCGTCTCAATCTTGTCTGTAATTTCAAAATATATATGTACCTACGTCTAAGCGAAAACTGTTATTTATCCGATACCTAATCATAAATGATAGTTTTTAGAATTTTTGTCTCTCAGTCTGCGTGAAAGATTGTCTTTAATAGGTTCTAAAAAGGACTCAACTGATTTCAATTACTGTTTTAGGGATTAATAACAAAATATATAGAAGGATATAAGGGTAAGATTAAAAAATTAGCAAAAAAGAACAGACTTCAGAAGTAACTAAAAGCAAAAAATAAGTATTTTCTACAAAATCTTGAAATCGACACGGAGTAAAACCAAAAATGCTATTTTCAATCATTTGTTTTTATGGCACCGATTTCAAGATGTAATAAAAAAAATATATTTTTTGCCTTTTTAATTATTTCAGAAGTGGGGTTCTTTAATTTTAAAAAACCTCAAATTTTCGAGTTTTGATTTGACATCTTGCTGAATTTAAAACACATGGATATAAATTCCGAGTCCCGGGCAACCGCAGTGACGGACACAACTAGTTATATCATAAACATATAAGCTTAACATTATAAGCTACATTAAGCATAAATACATAATTATGATAACAATTAATTTAGAAATTACGTAAAACCCAGTTTATACAAACACGCGCTATCGTTATGCAGCCGCGTGTCATTTCCGAATTCGTAATAGTAGTAGTAAAATATATTTTGATTACCAATAACACGCAACTACTTTCTTAAGCTTACTGAAGAAGGTTATTTGTTTATGTTGAAGTACAGCTTTACTCGCGCGAACTTTGGATTGATATAGGTACCTTAAAAAGATCTAAAGCATATAATAGTTTTTAAAGCCAACCGATAATCGGTAATAATAATGATAGATATATAAACTATGTATATTATTGATTAAATAAATTAATCAAAAAAATAACAACCTATATTCATTACAGTCATCGAATATACCTACGAGTGGGTACATACGTACATATATACACAATATTTCAGAGTATGGATTCATTTCTTAGGTCGTTAAGAACGTGCAAAGAATGATACAAAGTCACATTCACGTTAGTATTAACATGGAAGGCCTCTGGGCGACATTTAGGGAACGTAGTAGAATTACCATCAAAAATTAAATCCCTACGACATGCGACAGTGGTCAACATGGTAGTGATTACATCAGTGGTCGGGCTGGACCGATTTTAGTTTATTTTTAGGGTATTATTTATTTTAAGGTTTTATGTCTCAATTACCTATTAATTTTACAATATTACGTCATAATGAAAATTTTAAGAACCCTTGTTTTGCGTCAATTTTCGAAATTGTATTCCTACTACCTAAGTAATATTAAAATAGGGAATTTGGTTTGCGTTTTGAATCCAGCATTGTTCTTCCATAATGTTACATTGGGTTAGTGTCGCATTTACTTTTGTGGCATTTAAAACGCCTTTACTTCACAAATATATGTAGGTATCTGAGCATAACGTAACATATCATGTGCTTCAACTTTTTACATTTTTACTTAAAGCTTTCAAAAAACTGTTTATTATTTGGAATGATGAAATTCAAACAAAATTTGGTCCGTATCCTAGAACTTGTCTCTTGCAAACTAAATTGTAAGATTATAACATGTGTAAATTTAAAAAAATACAGATTCACCTTCCTTAAGTGTCACGCAACATTTCAATTTGATCAAATACGATCTCAAGCATTGATTTGTGCACGAATATTGTTTTGAAACAACAAGTTTAATTTCCAACTAAAAAAAAACGAATTTTTTGTATCAAAATAAAGGAACAGAGTTAAATAACTGCGCGTAGATAACAACGCGGTCGTGCCGTAAAAGATGTCGGAGCCTCCATGTAGTGTCCAAAAACAAAGTGAAAGTTGCAGCGAGAGGAAACTTCGTCATTCACCGCTGTTGAGTAATCGAAATTATTTTAAAACGAAAATTATACACCTGACGTACGTGTCCGGAGCCTCATTAGTACACTCTAGTGCTTCCTTAAGTATTATTTATACAACTAGGTAATAGAAACAAAACTATTGACGAAGTAGTAGTGATGCTCTTATTGCTTTATAGAATAAAATAGAATATACTATTATTGTTGGCAACCCCTTTTATCGCTATATAAAACATAATAAATGAATTTATTGAAAACATTAAGAAATCCTCATATTTTTATTTTAGAGTAAAATAGAATAGAATATCATTTATTGCATAAACCGTCACAAAATACATGATAGAAAAGATGTTATATTCTTTATACGGACGACAGCTTGTCCATTCGGACATAAAATACAGGCAGTTTATAATGTTGCCTGACCATTATATAATATTAATCAAACAAATTATCCAATCAAATTAATATAAAACAACGTCATTACACACGCATAAAACAATTTTCTGTGTCCATACAGTGATGATATATATTATTGTATGCCTGTATTATAAAAAATATTGTTTTCTTAATATCTTAAATAAATTAAAACAGGTGAGAGATGGTAGTATAAATTGCCCAATATTTAATATTTTTATGCTGAAAAGTTTTCCACGTGACTTAGGTTACCTGGAGGTTACAGGTTTCTAATCGTATTCCGAGAAATAATAATAATATTAATAATATAATTTGCACATGTTTCTCAGCTCTAAATAATATTATACATCGTATATTATATAACGAGACAGTGTCGATCGACATCGCGTATTATAGATAAATATTAAGTTATTGCTCACCAAAGTGCGCTCTCCTTAATAGAGACAATAAGAAAAGTGTTATTGAACACATTCTTAGTTCAAATTATATCTAGATATTTTAGGTCAGATTTGAATTACTCATTAGTCTTATTTACTAGATTAAATTGCAATTTTTATGTGGTATGTGTAAGATACATCATTTATGGAAAAAAATGCCCACTTCCACGACAGTAAAGAACAGAGACTATCTTTCAAACAGTAAGACAGAAGAGAACAAGGCTAGTGTTTACTATACACAACTTATTTGAATACAATGATACTCAGCCTGTCCACGCCCCTCGACATTTTCGTTGCCATGGAAATGGACATAATGTAAACGAGGGGTAAGGAATTCCACACGGCGCCGATACCTCGTGAATAATAAAGCGTCAATAAGACCAAATTTGGTGTTACTAGTTCACTTATAAGCTTTAACGTGCTATTCGCATTATCAGCAATCCCACTTAGATATGGACTAGATAATCTTGGCCTTCAATGAAGCGTGTATCTTCCTAGCTCATTATATAGCGGAAGACACACCTATCCCTTCCAAATTATATTTACTACAGTCTGAATGAATTACGAATGACAATCGCTTATTATAAAAGCCCGTTGGAGCCACCAGTCTATTCTTGTTTTTATAGAAAATTGCAATTAAAACTTTCAGTCAACGAACGTCAACGTTAAAAAATGTTTTAAAACAATAATTTAAAAAATATACGTTATATTTTTTAAACTTCAATCAGTCCATGAGACAAATACTCGGAGTAAATCCACTGTATAATATATACGGTTATACAGATGTAACAGGATTCCGCTTTTACCCTTTGGCTACGGAACCCTACTAAGTAGGAAATATCTTCTTCGTCAATAAATCGAATACTTCATCAAACACAATTGATCCGCATCGAGAGAATTGTAACGGTTCGTTTTACACACGCACACCCATCGCGATGTTTGTGGGGCATAGAGCTGCAGTAGCTATTAAGGATGGCCATAATATTCGATTCGTATGTGATGTACAAATTGATTGAAATTGAATACCTATTAGTATCACAACTAGACTATTCTCATTTGACGATTGCTTTCATAAAAGTTATGAAGATAGTTGTTTTTTCATTAAAAATAACATCAAGATTCTTACTGCGTCACTCAAAGTTTGATTGAACATAAGGAATAAATCATGATGAACGTTACTTCCAAGTATTTTATGTTACGAAATTTTTAAAGTACTTTTATTGCTGGAGTACAGCATATAGACTGACAGCCTAGCCAGATGGAAAGTAGTTAATGGACATTTGCTACTGCATTACTCTTACTACTACCTACTGCCATTCTGTCATTCATGGCCGGTTCCTATATCTTACTATTCATTCACTTGCCTTACCATCGATTGGATGTTGACATTACTTGTTTGGAGCTTATGTCAAATTTTAACTGATATTAAGGCAAATGAACGGTCGCTAAGATATAGGAACTAGCCATCACAAGATTAATGTTACTTCTCTATTCCTGCACAGATAAAGTACTTTTTTGTGTTTGTGTTTGTTTAATAGTAATTTTTATTTCAGTTATCTATCCTTAAAGCTCTCTGAGTGCGGCAGTAGATAAAAATATAAATGAAAGATTAATAAATTATATACATTATAAAAAGTAGGCAAATATAAACTTAGGGTTTGGTTTTTATTTTAATTTCTTTTATATAATTACGTATAACGATTGAATAAATATATCACGTATCCATATTCCATGTTCACACCCGCGTAAAAATCACGCATAGTGTAGACTTACGAATGGTTTTAGAAAGCGGATTGCGCGCTGGACCGGTCATCGAGTCAGTTAAAAATGCCGTCAAAAAAACCCAGAAACTAATTTAAAAAATCTACTTAAAATAAAATAAAATGTCTTTAATCTTATTATTTCATTAAAATGTTTTACTATTAAATATTCTTATGCTACAAATAAAAGTTTGTATAATAACTTCTGTCATCTCATAATAGAAGCAAAGAGAATATTTTGAAATGTTAAGATGTAAAGAAAATTGTCTATGAGAGGTGAAATCTGAAATCCGCATACAGCATACTCATTTTCCATAGTGAGTTTCCGATGAAAGTATAGCTAGTATATTGTAGGTAATAGCAGGTCCGAGTCCTCACTCCGAAATTAGAAAAACGTTAACCTTGCACGGCAGTGGCACACGCGACCGGTCAGAGACGCTTTCACCCATTGCCATGTTTGCTTTACACACCACGCTCTACCTTATCAGACAATATAATTATACCCGATAAAATAAACGGTAATCCCACATGACATTCAATTTATCATAACATTTTTAATAGTAACAAACTAGTATTTATTTTCTAAATGTAAAAGTTAGTACCTACGCAATATACAAACAATTTTAATGTTAAAATAATATTTTTTTATTAAATTAATCGTTTAAAAACTTACATGTTTCATACATAAAATAACAAGTAGGCCAACATCAATCGTGAAGATCCGTGACGATCGAAAGTGAGGTTAGTTTCCCGCGCATTGCACCGCGAAGTTCAGTTGCCTGTGCTAACGCGGTTTACTAGGTTAAGAGGTCAACGCTACCTTCAACTTGCCCGTAAATAAACTTATTATCGATAATGGCTTTTAAGTACCATGAAGGTTAATCAATTCATCCAGCACTACAAACAATTGGTGGTTTTACCGGAATGCTATATTCAATTTAATAAGCTATATTATATCCAAGTAATGGCAGAATTTTGTATGAAATGTTTCAATTCCTGCTTTCTCTTGTCTATGTCTAGTAAAATACATAGCGGGTACATTTTATCGTTGTTTCGTGTAGGAATTCCACCGTTTTCTAGAAGCAGTATTGACTTGTCGTGTCGTTACATAAAATTGCAATATGTATGTAGTGGTTTAGCAGTGAGAAGCGGCCACAAAGCATACATAAATAATAAGTAATAATGGCGAGCTAGACTTCGACAACAAATTCTCCGGGTAGAATCTCAATGGACCTAATTACCAACCAATATAATTGCGATCTGCAAGCGCTGCGAATTACAATTGCTGTCCCTGCTTTGCTTACACATGAAATTAAGATAATAGTCCGTGTTATATAAGATTATTTAATTATGTTAATACACGCACACAAATATTGGGCAAAACGAGACGCTATTATTGTCAAGTCGGAAGTCGGAAGCAGGTGTTAAATCTGTTGTTTATCGGTCAAAGAAAGTGGCGCACTCATGGTACATTCGTGGCTAACGGTCTTTCAAAATTTAAGTCAATTTAAATAACTAACACCTTATTAAAACAGGTAGAATTGACATCCGAACTACAGTTATTAAGACCGGGTCACCTGTATTCGATCTATTGGATAGACTCGTTACACATTTCTGTGCCGGATAACATTTTGCCTTAATAAAGTTGAACGATCTACACATCTACGCCTGAAGTCGAATCGATTTTAATACCGTAGTAAGTTTAAAAAGAAGCTCCACTTAAGGAGCTAATAATAGGCCACTTAAAACAAATGGTCTCAAAATTAACCGTGGGGGAATAAATAGTTTACAGCGCCTAATTACGTTGGTTTATTTTTCCGTCACTTCCTAGTGACGGAAAAAACTTAGATAATAATTGCAGGTAACATCCTCAAATGTAAGCGTTTTTTAAATCGACGGTGACTCAAGGGGCCACTTTCTAAGCAACTCTAAGCGAGTGATCAATTCGCGCGAATCACTCATCAGAACACTTTCTAATCGTCGTCCATTGCGCGAGAGCACAATTAAATTAAAGAAAGTTTGTTTTTCGAGTGTAATTCTTTTAAATAAATATAATTAAGTAGAGCATATACGTTTACGTAAGCTGAATATTTTTATTTATTTTCATACTTGTGTTTACTTACCGTGTTTTATTTTGTCCACAGGATGCATCAAAAGATAACTGGCTGGGCGTTATTAGCCCTGATCAGCTCATCAGTAATTCTTCACACACTCGCGTATCCACAGCATGTTCCTCTTATCTCACAGGTATTTCCAATATATATTTACACGCATACTTACATCACATATACAGTATTGAAAATTACAGTCATATCTGTTTTGAATTAGGTAAACATTTCTTCTGGCATTATTTGATAGGATTTATTGTAGCACATCACATGACTCAATACAAAAAATTCGCTGTTTTTTTTTTATTAGGATTTCGTTGCCATTTTTGTAAAAAGGGAACCTTTATGAAAACATCACTATATTAGTCTTATCTTTTTTTGTACGTCAATCACTTTCCTCGGTAACTAATGTTAGATCTATATAGATGATATTTAGCAGGAATATGCAATCTATATGCCACTACATAAAGTTGTAGCCACGTTACAGCAAATTGAGGGTTGAAAAAAGTTTACCCAGTGTATAGTCGTGTGGAATATCTTTAATCTTGAAAATCATAAAAATGTTCCTTTATGGTTTTTTATTCAGTCTATAAGTGGCGAGATTCACTCCCAAATTCACAAAAGTCACGTTTAAAAAAAATATTTCAAAGTAAATTAGTTTGAACCAGTGCCGTTAACTCGTTTTTGATATATGGAGTATTTTCAAATAAAGTTTTTAGAATTTCGTAGTGAAATGACAAAATCAGTGCGTGTTCGTTGCCTTTAAGAAACCGATACACGCAACCGATTTTTAGAAGCTCCGATTCTTAAATGTAAGATGTCCGATGCTTGTACTGTCGCCAAACATAATATTAGAAAATGTTATTGAAGAAGATGGCCAAGTTTGAGTTTTAACGCCACAATCTGGATATTGAGATAATAAAATTAAATAAATATATATAGAGGAACCTCTAACCTCGTGTTTTCATCACTATCCCAAAACCTGTTAAATAAAAAGATAATATTCCAACATTACAAAAACGAATAAATGTCTTAACCGATTGTAGTTACAGCAACAGCTGTGTAAAACTAATTTTATAAAAACAAAAACATTCATTATTTCAGGCCACAAGCAATGTTCGGACACACAGCCCACAGTATTACAGCAACTCAGTGCCAGAACCCCAAGCAGAACAAATAGCTCAGGAGAGAAAATTCGCAGAAAAACCAAATGCACTAAAGAAAGTTGCTCTTGATGACATTGATGAAATTCAAACCAATTCCATCTCGGATGGAGGTTTTTCATGGTCGAACATACTCGGTAAGAATGAAATAGGTAAATATTCACCCTAGAATGAAAACGCACGGTTGGGGATTTTATCACATCCTTTTGTTACTTGTTGTTAATTAATTTAACGGGGAAACTCAAGTTAATACACATTTCAGGTATGATTATGCAAATGATTTTCAATCCCGGCGCGACGGGTCCAAACAAGAGTGACAATCTTGATACCGATTCAATCGCGCCTTCCCCGTGGGCCAATCTTCTAACCATGGGCTTCAAAATTCTAACAGCCTTGCTAGGAGGTGGAGCATCCAGTGACGGAATTGATAAAGTAGATAACGCATCCTCACCAATGCAGGTATAAATCACACCTACTCATACGCATGTTAGTCATGAATTTACGACGAGAGAAAGTATAAACATTATAGTATTTATAAAATGTATAAATAGAAAAGCATAGGAATCATTATGGCCATTATATATGAATACTGATCTACTAACATCGTTTCTGTAGATATAATAAGTATTTAGAAAGTTTGCAATCACTCAAAGTGTAAAGAGCACAATTTGATCCTCACCTTAAGCAGACGCTATATCCATATGTAGTTTTTAGATACCTTAATTTATTAAAAATTACTAGAACCTTTATATCCATCGATCACCTCAATGAAATATTTTATGTATATGTTTACTTTATGTACCTATATTATTTTCTTTTTATTTACATTATTATTTGAAGCATCATCCTGGGTATATTCTGTTATCTTTCTTTGAGGTGGTCCCAATATATGAAATGTAAATAATATGTATAGTTATGGAAACGGTGTCGCTTCTCGCTTGCTTCAGAGTATTTTGGCTGCGGTTCTGTCAACGATGCTCGGTGCAAAAGATCCCGACCAAGTCGCCTCCATGGCAAAGCAGGCAGGAGAGGTACGCACCAATACTTCCTCTCCTTTATAAAATTTATCTATTTACTAAATTTATATTAAATTGGTGAAAGTTTCAATCAAATTGTTCTAAACATCACTCTTCACAACACATTTACTTAACATTAAATTTTTCAGTTCATCAACATCGTAGTGAACCTTCTTGACGCCCTGAAGACTTCTTTCTCACATAGATCCATGACTGCTCGTTCCATGGGCCGCAAAGACTCGGTCAGTGACGCCGCTATCGCTGGTATTGGCATTATGAAAACCTATGTGAGGTCATTTGGTACAAACGACGACAAATGCCTGCAGAGATACGTTTGCGACGCTAGTAATGAATGTTCTTCTGACATCGGTCCTAAGAGCGTCTTCTGCCAACTTGGAAGGTGAGAAAAAATTTTAATTAGCCGATCAGTGTAACTCTTTCATTGATTAACATTATTAATTTTTATTTGCTGACAAGAACTCCAACGTTTTATCGAATAGTTCCAAAATTTGTCACCATACTTTTTTGCATCTGTAAAGGCTCTGAAGAATGATTTTATTTGGTTACAGTTATGCAGCAAGTTTCGTCCTCGAGAGACAATCCGGCGGTACTTTCGAAGAGTTCTACGAAGCCGGACGTCGGGGCCGTTCTGGAGTCGATTGCCGCCAAATGTACCTCCAATGCAACGAAGTCTAAGCCATCAATATTTAAATCCACCAAATTAAAAGTGCGACGATTGGAATCTAGTGATAAAATTTTACATCTACAGTATTCTGTCTGAAGTCCTGAATTATGATAAGGTCTTTGATTTTTAAAACTTAAAAAACTTTAAACGGTGCATTGCTTAATGTTCCAAAATTCTGGGTAATTGAAATGAACTTTGGGGATAATAAACATGTGCCTTAATTTATGAAGATACGTGCTCAAAGTTTATCCCATCGCACTGATTTTTACATCAAAATGTAGTGTGTATTAATTTATTTAAATTATTATTTATTTCTTAACTTATTCTAGAACTTATTAAGTAGGCATTATCAATTATAATGAGAAGATTACATCGTAAATGTAACACGAAACCATCCGATACAACCTTAGGAAATGATTGTGAATTGGCATATTTGTATTTATTAAAAATCTGACGATTGTTTAATAGATTGATGACTGATGTAAAAAATAAATGAATGTGATATAAATATTTTTATATCACGCAGTAGTTAGTATTTATGTATATTTGTGAAACTGTGTGACTGTGGACGTCCTTGCGTGTTTGTGATTGTAAATTAATAAAAAAAAAATATTTTTTAAAATATTCTTTTACTTTATGAAATCCCGTTTCTAAAAGCCATTATGTGAAAGCGCCGTTATGAAAATGTCACATCTCGTGGAGCAACTAGACCTTAACAATTCTCATGAGCGCGTGCGCATCACGACATGTCAGTCAAATCTTGAAAACCTTTGAACGTGTTGTGTAGCTGACATACAAAATGACACTGGATAATATACTATCCCAAGTAGGATTAGGAACAAAGCAGATATCAGAAAGGTTAGTTTTAAGATACTTATTTATTACACATTTTCTCAGCGTCAATGTAAGCAACATTGTTAGACTTACTTCAAAAATACCAAAAAATTAAAAGACTAACGAATATATAGGTTATATATAGAAAAGTTCAAGTTGAAATAAAGTTATATATTACGATACGTTTTATAATAGGTATTCAGAATATGGTGCTCCAGCTGACCAGCACATATTTTACACATACGAACCATCTTCATCGGCGCATGGACATGCACCAATTTCCAAATAGTAAGTGTTCAATTAGAATAATATGACAAGAATAAAGTTATTGTTGTTTAAGTAAAATAATACGTTTAGGTATAATCTATACTTATATAATAAAGCTAAAAACGAATAGACGCGGTTATTCGTAAAAGAAAATTTATATGTTGTTTGAACGCAACGTGAGCAACCGCGGTCACATTGCCAAAAATATTTGTTGCATTATACAAGTCGTTTAATGATAAAAATGTCGGACCTATAATATAAACTACGTATTATATCATTCTACGACCCAAAGCGAGCAGAGCATTAAAAAATACATCCGTTATATATAAATATCTTCGACTGAAGTGAAAATAATATACTTTAATGTTTTTTGTTCATTTTACAGCAGTTACAGCGGAGGTCTTAAAAGTAATGCATCCATGTCGGCTCTGACTTTGTTAGCCTTTTTATTCTTTTTACACATACTCCAACAATGTATCAAGGAGCACATGAACGATATGAGCTCAGCTCCAGTAATGGTGATGACAGCTGGAAGAGAATCCGAACAAGAGATAACTAAAAGCTTGACTAAAATCGATAAAAGTGGTCTTGATAAAAAATCACATCTTAAAGGAGAACAACACGGAATTAATCAAAAGAGAAACAATATTCAAATATACGAAAGAAAAAATCCATACGAACAAATTGAATATTCTAACGAGAATAATTTCATGAAAATGAACGTAGCTGAATATTCACCAAAAATTGATAAACAAAAATACAAAGATATATACAAAACTTATGTAAATCGAAGTTCAATTATTCCTGGATTTGTCACTGCAATGGATGATGATAACTTATAATTAGGGTATCCGAAATCAACAATTTTGAGAACCCGAATTTCGGTATGTTTCAGGGACAGAAGCGGGATTTCTCAATTTTATTCGGTACTTTCGGGACTAGCTGGTATTATGTTTAACAGAAGTACAGGAGTCAGGTACTGGACGAATTTAATTACTGAACGCTATTACTAAAAAAATAGTGATCAAAATTAAAAAAAGAAAAAAATATGATTCCAAAACATATTTTTTTAATAAATGACTTACAGTTAAGTCTTAGAAGACATACAAAAAGAATATTTTAAGGTTTTAAAGCATGCACAATTGACTATACACTTGTATGATCCATCGGTCGTTTTTAAACTATCACCAAAAGCATCAAATAAATCTTAAGGCGCAATTAAAACATATTTTTGTTTAGTCGTTGTCAATTCCCGAAAGTACCGACTGAAACGGGAACCAAATTTCAAATCACTGATACTAATACGATGTCAAAAAACCCGATACATTCGAGGCTCGGACTTCCCGGTTCTGAACCCTACTTGTAATACAATTAAGAAATTAATGATTTATAATAAAACGAAAAAATAATTATATCACATAATTTATTTAATACACAAAACTTATAGATACTTATGTATCTCACCACTACCAAAGTTCATAGTAAAATAATTATTATTGTATGAAGATATTATAGTAAAATTGTAAAACATATTAATTTTATTTGACGTTATCGTATGTTTTTTTTTAAACTGTATGTGATTTAACATGTGAAACTACTAAATAGTGGCTACAAAATGATTTTTAAAATATTTTGAAATATATATAATGTTATATGCCATAATTGACATTTCAATACCCGTCTCTAATTAAGTCTTGTAATAGAAAAGTAGCTTACAGCCATTCCAAAGTGCTACGAAACAATTTAAAGATCATTTTATTCAAAACATTATGCTTTGTCAGAATGACAAATAGTTTCACAAATTATACCGAGTTCACCTCCATAACTAGTGGTGATATTCTATTTTCTAAATTACACCTATAGATAAACTAAATTATCTGTATAAAATAAAAACACTATTCCTACAAAGTAACAGTGCACCTATGGCGATGATACAAGAGTTGCTATAAGCCGAGAATGAAGAGTGACAAGCATAGTATTACATACAACGCGGGTGCATTGTTACGTTGGTAGAGAAGAACACGAGAAAAACACTAATAATATATAATTCAACGCCGTACACATTAGCCGTAGAAAAAGTACTTCATTGTGATATAAAATAAGAAGAGCATGTATAACCACAACAGTATGCCTGGATTTAAAACAGGTTTAAAAGAATCCCTCTTTACTCAAATCTAAATTAACCGATATCAAGCGTGTTTGACTCTTAGTTCCTATTATTCCCTATTATAAGACAAAACAAAATGCTTCGATTTACCAACACATTAGTGTTTAATAATAGTTATTCAAGTCACTAACGCCTCACACGCTCGATATATTTCGTTTGTGTAAGAGCACTAGATCCCATTGTAGGATCAGTCATCCTGTTCCAATCAGTTTGACCGACAACGAATCCGATAGCCCGCATCTTCTCTTGCTTCCTTCTTTCTTCAATGTCGGCCCAGCGTACCTGTTTTAAGTTAACAAGATTGAAAGTCCCGTTTATACTATAATAATACTACGCAAACTCACCTTTAAAATATATCAATAAATTTGACAAGATTGCCAACCATTGCAAAAAAAATCTTTGTTAAAACGTATTTCATACATAATAGTTCCATGAATGTGAAACTCTGTAGAACAAACGCAATTTGTTGTTTTACCAAAAATTGGCGTATAGTAGTAAAATCAAAGAAAACAAGATTACAATGTGTAATCAACCAAAACAAAAATGAGAGAGTTAATTTTTAACGTAGCCCAACAGGACCAACAAACGGTGAAATAAAATTTGTCCGAGCTCATAAAAGAAACCATTGTCAATACTAGGGCAGTGACAATAAAATTTGATTCACTGTAACCCCAAAATTATAAAGTGTGTTAGCACAAATAATTTCATCATAATTACATGTAACGTTTATATCCTAATTAAGTCCGATAGGACAAAATATGGCGTACAATTTATAACGATGTTTAAAGAATGTCATACACTTAACTACACCGCTTACCCAAAGTATAGGGTGGTGAAACATGTATTTTTGTCCAATTGCCACGATTTTAGCATTAGCCGTTTGCTCCAACATTAATTCTTTTCTGTTGCATACACGCACGGAGATTCAATACGTTCATAACCAATCGCGCGACGACTCGTAACGAGCTATTAATGTATTGTACACAGCATATTTAAGAAAAAACTGTATTGTCCATCTCAAAAAAAAAAAACGTTTTTCATTTGGCATTGAACATATTAAGAGCAGGATTTATCTGAACTGTGTTCAAAATCGATAAATCCATTGTGATTCAGCATCAAAATGGCCATGTCCATTATGTACCATAGTATGTTACCATTCTGCCAATATCCATATCCATTGAAGTCCCTTTTAGAATTTTCCGCATAATACGCAAACGGACAAAGAAAATCTCATTTTTTTGTAACTGGATTCAAAAAGCTTCTCCATTACGTATTATTTCAATTAAAAGTACAAACTCACATGTATTATATCATAGACTGAGAATGACATTTGAAGCTATACTTACAGTTTTCTTTCCCGGTTTAGCAGTGTTCGGTTTCCAATCGTCTAGTTGAAGGTAGTCCTCCATGGAGAGCTGCGACGACCGAAGTGGCTTGCTCGTGCCGTCGAGCCGCGCTGCAACAATGCACAATACATGTCACCCACATAAACGTTATTAGTGATAAAGGCTAGTCGGGCGCAGAATGGCGTAAATAACGCCTCTGCACCTTCGCGTTGAAGCAAGATGTATTTATTAAAAGCTGGGATGTCTCCACGTCTTAAGCAAAATGTATTTTTTTATTGCTAAAGTACATCTGAAAGGCTCACGGCCCATCTAAAGGAATGTGGTTACCGTCACCTGTGGACATTTATAACAAGAAAACAATATGCTCCTGACCTAAATTAAGAAAAGATTGATTCAGCTCTGTCGACGTTTATTTAGAATATAATTATTTAAATAAAAACGTATGTCTCTCCGTGGTCGTTCGTTTCGTGGTTTTCATTTCGTGCGGGGTTGCGCGCGGGTGCAATCCTGGCCGGAACGCATGCACCGCTTAGGCAGTTTTCTGACCTAATGTACATATTGTTACAATTACCACGTGCTAACAACGGTGAAAGAAAACATCGTGATGCAACCTGCACATCGAGATAACCGGTGTGTCAAATCGACCAAGCGTGGACAAGCGTGGCGGATATACGGTCCGTTCCCCATATAATGGGAGGCCCGAGCCCAACAGTGGGAAATTTATGGGCTGTTATTATTATATTTATACGAGGGCGACACTGATAATTTTTAGAATGGGCCACTTTTAAAAAATATAATAAAAAAATAAGTTTAAATTTTGAAAATAGAACTCTTTGCTAATATTATTAAGTACTAATTTCATTCATTTGTCATTTGTTTTACGATTTGGCGGCAAATTGAAATTTGTCTGTGTCACACCAGTATGAATTTAACGCGAGAAAATTTTCGTACTATGATTTTTTATGACTTTCGATGTCATTTAAGTCAACAAGAATCTTATGACAGACTTCGATTGGCCTTTCACGATGAAGCCCCTTCTCGGGCCACTGTTTATAACTGGTTTAATGAGTTTAAACGTGGTCGCACCAATCTCAATGATGCTCTGCGTGAGGGACGGCCTTCTACGGCGACGACTAAAGATAACATCAGTGTTGTGCGGTGTATGATAGAGACTGATCCAAGAGTAACCTATCAGCAGATTCGGACACGTTTAGGCATCGGTATGACTCAAGTGTACAAAATCCTCCACAAACATTTAGCCGTTAGGAGGCTTTGTGCCCGGTGTATACCTCATTATTTGACTGAGGCCCAAAAACTCCGTCGTGTTGATTGGTGCCGTGAAATGATACAAAGATTTAACGGAGGTGACTCAAAAGCTGTGTTCGACATACTTACGGGTGACGAAAGCTGGATTTATTGCTATGATCCGGAAACCAAAAGATAATCTGCTCAGTGGGTGTTTCCTTCCGAGGAGTTGCCAACTAAATTGAAGAGAGGTCGAAGTGTAGGAAAAAATATGGTGGCCTCATTCTTCGGAAGGACCGGTCATTATGCGACAATTGTTTTAGAAGATCAAAAGTCAGTTACTGCAGAGTGGTATACTAACAAATGTTTGCCACTTGTCTTGGAAAAAGTTCGAGAGAAACGACCTCGCAGTAGGATCCTCCTTCACCACGACAACGCCTCCTCGCACAACGCCGGGCGGACGATCGACTATTTGGAGTCGTCAGACGTGGAATTACTGGGTCACCCGCCATATAGCCCCGACCTCGCACCTTGCAATTTTTATTTATTGCCGAAAATAAAAGAAAAACTTCGAGGAAAACATTTTATGGACGCCAAGGAAGCAGTGGCTGCGTTCCAGAAGGCTATCGAAGAGACCCCTAAGGACGAGTGGGCAAAGTGCTTTTCTCGGTGGTTCTATCGAATGCAGCGATGTATTGATGTGAACGGAAACTATTTTGAAAAGATATAATAAAAATAATAACTTGCTAGTTTGCTCAGTTTTTGATTTTCTAAGAACTTTCAGTGTCACCCTCGTAAGTTCTACACCGATTGCTGTGAAATCTTGATGCAACGTTTGCACTCGTATGCGCGATGTTTTATATGCCTACTAGCTTTAACCCTGTTTTATTTTGAGACCAAGCATACAGAGATTACATTGCAATAAATTTATATTTAGGTGCTGTTCGCCCCCGGAAATTTTACCTAATTTTTGTCCGGGATACTTATATATCCATTCTCGGTATTAAAACTACATATAATATACAAAATTTCAGCAAAATCAGTATCGTAGTTTTTCCGTGAACGGACATAGACAGACAAATTACTATTGTATTTATAATATTAATATAGTTCATATGGACATCACACCGCAGACACAAAAAGTTGTTTGAAAAAGTAGCGTCACCTGTAACGTGCTTTCTATTTTCTTTCTTTTCTATTTAACCAGACAAAGTCATAGTATGTGTAGCCAGGTAAAGTTAGTTTATAATAATAGTATAGGTAATAATATCTTAGTACCAAACGAATTTAAAAAATTCAGCATCCGTATTATTATAATATATAGTAGTAATGACATTGGAAAATAATTATGTTTACATTGCGCACATTGCGATTTCATACAGTGCAAAAATTATTAATATCGGCTTATGTGAAATATTTTTGGTGAAGCATTAGCAAGAAGCAGAATATTTATGATGGACAAGTCAAGGTTACCACTGCAAGAGGCGCGATAGATCGGGTATTCTATTTGTGACAAATGTCACTGATTGTATCACCCCTATTAAAACCTATAGACGTAAAGAAAAGGCTTAAAAGTCGCATAAAACAACAAAACGTTTCTTATTACAATATCAGTAACCTCGTTGTACCTCATTTCAGATAACTTTAAAGCCACTATCAACAAAATTAGAATAGACAATTTTATATACCTACGCGTCTACAATACATATTTTTAATTCGGTTATTTGTAAATTAGTAATCAAAGCTCTCATAAAGAACATTCAAGGATTGCATACTCTTCTGGTAAACGCGCTATTGTTTCCATTAACAAATAAAATTAATAAACAAAATCGTGAGAAAATCTGAACATCGAGCTTGCTGGCTATCAGGAATCCTGTATGATTATATATATAACGAGATAAAAACGATTATTCAAGTAATAATTTTACAGTTACAGAAAATTTAAATAATGTGATAAAGTAATATGAACTTTCACCATAGTAATTGTTAACAAAGATTTGATACTAATAAATATTTCCTTTCTCTTACTGCTACTACTCATAGGAAAACTAAAATGAGTTAGAATTGATTCTTCTTCTTATCAGGAAATATTCAAGTTTTTTTTTATAAGTAACACATGTTAAATACAACACTAGACAAATGAATTAATCTACTACATATTATGAACCTGTGAAGTGCCGAATATCCAAAACAGACTTGGCTTAAAGGTCTAGAAACCAAGCCATAAAATATAAAAAAAAAACTACATATTATGCTCCACTGGACACCTAATATAAAAAAAACTAAACTTCTATGCAAGGAGATAATGCATCCATACAAATGTGAAAACAGCTGTTTGTACGTTTTAACTGTCTAAAGAAGGAACTGATTATTATAGTTGGTATATAAACATACATTGTTTCGGCAACAGATATACATAACATACCATACGACAATTTTTGTCCCCAAAAACTGGATAGCGTCCGTGGCCTATGAATTTGAATTTGAATTAATGATCACGAAATTTAGTAGCTTTGTATACAGATAAAATAAGATAAGGAATTATTTGTTCTAAAAACGGTATTTGCTTTTCGCTGGATACGAAATCCGAGTTAAAAAGAAAAGTCCTATGTATGCTAAAAATAACTAAATTCGTAATAGATTTCTAAATCTTCCTCGTTTGCCATAATTTTCCACTGTGCCTAGTCTTTCAATGTAGCCTAAACATACGCGGAGATCATTAAACCTATAATAATTAAATCAAGAAAATAATATCACAATTTCACCAATAACCTACCTAATTGGGCGGCGTCTTCCATTTTCTCCCATTTCGAAGTAAAACTGCTTTCAACCTGTGGTTATGTAGCACCTTACAAATTTAGTGTAATGCTGGAATAAAGCTGATTAAAACTAAACTACCCTAATTATTATTTTATAAAACTTAATTGACATACTTGTAAATGGGAGGAAAATTAAATAATAATATAACCATTTGGTTATAGAGGTATAAGGCCAATTGGGGATCTATCTATCTTATAAGATACAATAAGAATATTTGCAACCATAGTAATTATTTTAGTAATAAAACACGTTATTAAGATTGTTCCCCAAAAAACCTTTTAGGCAAATATTTAATGGGAAAAATGGGAATATAAGTAGAATATAATAGGTATATATATATACTTTAGTGCCCGTATTTCATGACACTTCCAAAAATCATCTCAAACTTAAGTTTTCGCTTGAATGTTGTTTAACAATATAGGCCCAAATAAGTAGCTATCACTCTTCTCTATCATCTTTTGCCAGTCACTTGGGGTTGGCAGAGAATGTACTGTCCTTTCATACTCCCTTATTCTAACACACAACCTTTCAAAGCTCAAATCATGTCATCCTCATCACAGTCCATCCACATCTTATCGGCTACCTACTACTATTTTCATCAATCTTCCAGTTTAACGTTCTTTTTTTATTTGATCCCACCTCATTACATACCTCTACCATCTTAATCTTACTAATTACAGTTACAGGTGCAAATTTAAAAGATCCTCTTATTTATTTTCTTTGTTAATATCTTTTGTTATATAAGAAACAACACATATACATGATATATTTCATTGAAATGTAAGCAAGCAATACATCAAACAGAATTCTCGATACCTACTTTGATTATTTGAAGATAAAATAAATCAAAGGTCTAATATCTAGACAGAAGACGTCTTTAGATGCATCTTTCGTCCATAGTATAATTACGTGGTACATAAGTTTTAGTACTCCATTTGGTTTTTTTTATCAAATCCTCACCTCAGGTTCTTCTGCATCTTCCATAGTAAAGTCATTATCTTGAACATCCTCCATTTGTACATCTTGAATAGCGGCGTTTTGCAGCAATGTGGTTGCATCAAGTTGGATATGATGCAATGGTGTTGGGAAAAATCTACTACATATCACTTCTATGTCATCAAGTTTGCGATTATGAATGTTTCTTCTATAACAAGTTTGTGGATCTAAATCCATTGTGCATATGTATACCTGTAATTTTGAAAAAAAAAAAACATCTGGACACATTGTAAGTAAACTATTCCAAGTGGATTTAAGTGACGTGACACTTGTATGACAGCTATAGCCGGTGGTTCCGTTATTTCTTCTGTAGGTGTGTATGTCACAGAATTGCTCCTAAAACGCTAGACCAATTTTGATGATTTTTTTTGTGTCTGAGTGGGTCCCGAGATTGTTTAGAATCACAATTGAATCCGGTAGATGGCAACGGAATCGCATACCAGGATTTTGATGAAATTTTTTCTATGTGTTTGAATAGGTCCCTGGATGGTTTAGATTCAGAATTGGTCCCGGTACATGGTGCTACAATCGAGTTCTAGGTATTTATTTCTTATATTCTTTTTCTGTTGTAAGGCAAAGACTAATATTTGATATAAAGTGGATGTATAGGGGAATATGACATGGAGGATCGCATAGGGAGAGGAGGAATGGAGCCATCGGAATTCATCTCACTCCTCGTATGGAACATGATTATGTCAAGGATACCATTTTACATTACTATTCTGTGACAGTATGGTATCACACCGATTGAGCCCGCCCTAAGAGCTATCAAGATAATGTAATCAAGATAATGATTTCAGTATGGATCTACAACATCAAAACAAGGCAATAACAATCCATAAACTTCCCACTTTTGGACATTTTAAGAGAATGAACAAAGTACCCACTACACCCTTTCTAAGCATTTAGTTTATTTTTGACAGCTCGATGACGGATCAATTAGTAATGCGATACCGACTTGATTTGTTCTAAAAATCGACTCCCATTTACAAATATTTTTTTATCAATTTAACTTATTTGTTTATATTTTTATTTTTATATATTTTCTAAAAAATACTATAGCGTCTAATAAATATTACCACTTTTCAATAAACATCTTTTAAATAAGCCATTTAAAACGGCACTTATAATAATTGCGGTATTATTTTCTTAAAATTATTATTTTTTTTTTTTAAATCGATTAATTTTTGTTTTATTTACGTATAGTGTCGATGGTTTAATAGTCTGTGTGCTACATGACAACAAGAAAGTACGACAATTGTGTCATTTGTTTCATGTGGGCTTCTCTGTCAAGAAATATGTAACTTGATAGATGTGCAAACGTCAAAAGTAAAATAAACGCTTGGAAACAGTAGAAGCTTGTTCTAAGAGAATAAACATCACACATTTATGACACAGGTTTTTTCACAATATTTTCTTTTACCATCTGCAATGAAGTCAGTATTTGTAGTTAAAGTTAAGATTTGTTTTACCACCATTATTATCAATTATCACGTTGCGAAGTGGTGTATATAGAATAGAAAAGCTTAAATTGCAACTTATACATATGAACCGTAAAATATGTCTTTAAATTGGTCTTAGTTTGAATAAACGCTTTTGAATTTGAATATCAAAAAAATCTAAGAATATTGGCACCTGGAAACACTTACCTGGAAACCATTTTGCCTAGAATAGTTCCATATGTCAGCATAGTTTTTTAATTGATCATTGACAGCATCAAATATAAGAAATGAAAAATAACCATCCGATATACTCCTTTTGAATGCTCTAGACAGTGACGTAAGATAAGTACTTTCACTTTCTTCATCATATTCATATTTTAAAGTTTGTTTTTTTACCTGTAAATATAAATAAGATTTATATAACAATGCAATGTTATTAGACTATAACTGTACAGTCGGCTAATAATCTGTAAATAACTTTAAATAGTATAATAATTTTAGTGTATCAGTTTACTAAAGAATTATTTATAAAAGTAACAACCTATAAATTTCCCCGTCGGTGTGAATTCTCGCGCATGCGGCGAAGGGGGCCGCCACCCTTCACGCAGCGCCAAACCTGGCGGGTCGAGAGGAGCAGAGTGCCGTATAGGCACGTGGAATGTGAGAGGTGGGATGAAAGATAAGATGGACGAAATGATTGATATAATGAATGAGAGAAGCCTGGATGCCTTATGTCTGACAGAGACAAAGCGGAAGGGGTGCGACGTCGATGACCTCCCCGGTGGCATGCTTGCTCTGTGGTCCGGCGTGGACCTGGACGAGCGTGCGAGTGGGGGGGTAGGCGTCTTACTCTCATCCCAGTCGCCTCCGAAACAGAATAATGGATACAAGAGCCTACAGAGGCCCCACTCTTGAAACGGACCACTACCTGGTGATAAGCCGGTTTGTGGGCCTTTTCAAGAAGTGGAGACACTGGCGAGTGCGTACCAATTTCGGGGAGCTTGAAAGAATAAAGTGTGAAAAATTGGAAGATGTTAGTGTAAGGAGTATGTATGCGCGCCTAGTCGAAGAAAGGCTTGCAAAAGCGGACTTCTCCGACTTAGATGTGGATAATGACTGGGATAGTATGAAAGAAAGTATAGTGGAAAGCGCAAAAGAAGCATGTGGATGCGCGAAGAGGCACATAACAACGAAAGGTGATGAATGGTGGGACGCGGATGTTAAATCCAGCGTAGAGAGAAAGAGAAAAGCCTGGCTGGATTATGTTGCTTCCTTGCAACAGAATGACAGTATGAAAGAGATGAAGAAAGAAATTTATCGCCTCTGCAAGAATGAAACCAAAGCTTTAGTGAAAGAGAAGCGTGAAAGAATAAAATTGAAAGAAGAAGAGAAGCTGACGGAGAACTTCGAGGCGAATACCAAACTCTTCTGGAGCTGAGATGATCAAATCTGGTGGAACCTGCGTCCGGGACGCTTTCCTGTCCTTATGCAACTTGTGCTGGAGGACGGGAAAGGTTCCCAAGGACTGGAGGCGCGCTGTCATCGTGCCCTTGTATAAAGGCAAGGGGTCACGTATGGAGTGCGCCAGCTACAGGGCCATCAGTTTGATCAGCACAGCATCTAAAGTGTATGCGAAGATTATTGAAAAGAGAATGAGAGTTGTATCCGATGGATTACTGTGGGATGCACAAGGTGGTTTCAGAAATGGAAGGGGATGTATGGATCAAGTTTTCTCTCTCCGCAATATCGTAGAGAAGCAGCTGGCTATGGGCCGGAAGGTTTTCTGCGGTTTTGTGGATCTAGAGAAAGCATTTGACAGGGTTGTGCGGAAGGACCTCTGGGACATATTGCCCGGATATGGGATTAATGGCCAATTGATGCGTGCTGTGCAGTCCACTTACGAGGGCTGTATGGCATGCGTGCGGGTGGAAGGACTGTCAGGCGAGAGGCTTACATTTGAATGCGAAGAAAACAAAGGTTATGGTGTTTGAAAAAGAAGAAACTAGAACGAATGCAAGGATAATGGTCGATGATGTTATGCTAGAGCAAGTGAATGAGTTTGTATATCTTGGATGTGCTTTTAGCAGGGATGGAAGGTACACCGCTGATATAGAAAGAAGAGTGAATTTGGGGAATAGTGTGAATGGAGCGTTAGGTAAACTTCTAGGCGCTAAGAACCTCAGCCAGAAGGCCCAGCTCGCCGTACACAACGCGGTGCTGGTACCTACGCTCACGTATGGATGCGAGAGTTGGGTATGGAAGAGAGAGCATGAAAGTAGAGTAAACGCGGTCGAGATGCGAGCACTGCGCAAAATCTGCGGAGTGACGCTCGCGGACCGCGTTCGTAAGACCGAAGTAAGAAAGAGAGTTGGTCTGAAATAGAGTTTCGGGGTCAAAGAATGCATGATGAAAGAATGACTAAACAGATATACAATGCAAAAGTGGATGGATGCAGAAGTCGTGGAAGGCCACGACACACCTTCCATGATCAAATTGATCGTGTACTAGCAGAAGGTGATGTCAGGAGCCTTAAGAACAGACGAGTGTGCATGACAAGAGTTATGAATGTCAAAGAGGCAAGTGAGGTGTGTAAGAATAAGCCTAAATGGCACTCTGTTGTTCGTGCCTACCCCGCAAGGGAACTGGCGTGAAGTTATGTATGTATGTATGTATGTATAAATTTCCCACTGTTGGGCATAGGCTTCCCTATTATAAGACAAAAGGACAGTATTACCACCAAGACATGCTTGTCCAACACGAACTATTTGACATATTGGTTATGTCTTTGCAGGTATGGTAGCATGTGGTAACAACATGTAATGTAACAATATTCACATTAGGCCAGAAAATTGTCAATTGCTCGCGTAGACGGCACTGCCGATAAGCCGCCACCGCGCTACTATTCTATGAATTACTGTGTATATGTGAATTGTTGTCCGCCTTCTCACACCACCGTCCACCGCTGACGCCCGCTTTATACCGAAAGTGCGGCGGCGGCATGGTCTCACCTAATCTAAAGTTACACGCTACGTAAGTAACGTGTACAAACGCGCTAAGTGGTGCAAACGCCCCGGTCTGGATCCGAACCTACGTCATTAGAAACGCGAGTGCATTAGATACTAAGCTACCACGGGTATCTGCTATAAGAAAAAGTTATTAAACATATTTGCCATCATTTAAAATTACAAAGATGTCAATTTATGTTTATGCATCAATTTTCAATCAAATCTTTTAAAAAGACAAAAAGCCTTTTTAACTAGTCGTTTCAACATTTCTCTTTAATTTTAATAGCAAAACTCAACCAAGCTGAATCTTTGACACAGATTCTACAACTATTATTCTTTTTCAAACAATATTATAAGTCAATATTTTAACTACTGGTGCTGTTTCAGTATTAACTGACTCCACAATTTACATACAAATTCTACCTCACGCTATAGAAAATTCTCCTAAATACGAAACCAATATGACTACAATTCAGATATTACTTCAAAGATAAAAAAAAGTATTCAGTGTGGGTAGTGAAAAATATTAATATATTGAGGCAGGAAGGAGGTCTTGATAGTTACGTCGTCGACATTTCTTTTAAAACCACACAACAAGCCATCAACCATTCAAGTTCTCGTTCTATATTGTTTACTAGCTTCTGCCCGCGACTTCGTCCGCGTGGAAAGTTTTTTTTAACTATCCCACGGGAACTCTTTAATTTTTCGGGATCAAAAGTATCCTATATGTTGACCAGGGATATACGCTAGAACCATAGAAAATTTCATTTAAATCGGTCCAGTCGTTTCTGAGATTAGCCCTTACAAACAGACAAACAAAGAAACAAAAAATTATAAAAAAATGTAAATTAGTTCTATTTCACTTCATACATCCCCCTGACTCGGTTTTTTTAAAGAAATTCGACCTCTACAGTTTTATTATATGTATAGATATTCAATAAGTCCACAAAAACAAATTGTAAAGATTGCAAATTTTCCCTTATCTATCTATCTATATAATATAACAAACCGGCAAGGGTGGGTTCGAGTTTGTACAACAATTTAAAAAAAATCAGGCGACCTAATTCAGAACAACAGATTCCAAAATGCAATTATTAGTTGTTGCCTATCTGCTGGAACATCACGTGAACAATACTGAACGGACTTAAATGAAAATCAACACGCTAGTGGACACTAAGGTTACTTTTAATCTCGATAAATTACGTCTTTTCCGTAGGATAGATAAATATAGTCAAAAAGATGGCGCTACGATCACGTTTTTTGGTAGTCGTTGCAATTCACTAACAAACATGCCGTCGTCCACTCCAGGATGCAGGGGTCTACAAGCTCGACTGTGAGTGTGGATTGTCATACATTGGGCAAACAAAGAGAAGCATAAAAACACGAGTAAAAGAACACATTGCTGACATGAAACACACAAGGTCTACGAAGTCTGCGATCAGTGAACACACGCTGGATAAACCCAACCACTACATCAGATTCGATAACCCACAAATCCTCGCGAAAGAGAATCGTTTCATACATAGAATTATGCGTAAGGCTATTGAAATCAAAAAACACCCGAATTTCAATAGAGAAGATGGTTGGCAAGTACCACCTGTTTGGGATCCAATCATCAAAACTATTAAGACCCAAACCCAGCAAAAACCAGCTGCCAGACCGCAAGACACTGTAACCTCTTTCTGCGTACAACGGAACACAAACCAACTTGACTGATAATTACTTTTATTTTTCCTTCCACCCATTTTAATATTATATAAAATTATTAGATCTAGGCATGTTTACTGAAGAGTTTCTTGCGCCGCTTCTTCTCTTCAAGCCATAACATGTTGCGAAGCGGTAGTAAATTAGATTAGTCTCCCATAGAGTAAATAAAAACCATAAACAAAATTAAAACAAAACAATTAAAATTAACAAGTTGGCGGTAGGCTAAATAAAACTTTAACAATACTCGTTGACACTTGACATCTTTGTCTTCCGTGATCACGGCCACTGAAAAGTGGCCGAAACGTCGGAAAAACCAAAATCAAATAAAATTACCGCGCTTAAAACCGTTAAAACGTAGTTTTATTATGTATACAAGTCGCGAAAACTTAAGAAAAAATTTCGTTATAGTCGTTAATATTAATTACAAGATATAAGCCTTTATATGTCGCACGTTTATGTTTTGAAAGAAAATGGTTACCATTGTGCCAAGAGTTGCATGCAATCACTTCATAGTTTAAAAATAAGAACATTTACATACAAAAAGGTAACATTTTTACATACAATTTTGCCAGTAGCAGGGTCTTTTTCCTCCACCTCACTCTCTTGCATGAAATAGTCGTCAATGGACATTATTCTGGCAGTGCCTCCGTGCTCTGCTTCTCTATCCCTTATTAATTTAGCTAAATATGATTTTCCACTACCTGGTGGTCCTGCAATACAATAATTAAGTCACAAATCTCTATCCACGTGCCTTTTTAGGGTATAGGTAATTTTTAATACTATTCAATGAGTATTTACTTTATTTCTGGTTATAATTGACATAATTATAGAGAATAAAAGTATTTGATCGGAAATATAGCAATCAAGGTGGATGATCAAATGAAGTAAATAAAATACACACCTCTAAGAATTATAACAATCTTCTCAGGTCGCATTTCACGTCCTGGCAGCTCCAATATATCATCAATCATAACTATATGTTTAGATTCCTTGGACTCAACTTCAACAGCTGGTTTTTCAGTATTATCTTTAGATTTCTTAGAAACAATGCTGATTTCACTGTCTTTACTGTGTCCACGTTTACGTGAATCCCTATCACGACTACCACTGCGTCTTTCGTCTCTTAAGTCCCTAATTCTATCAAATCTATCCCTGTCCCTCTCTCTGTCTCTTTCTCTAAATACATGGATATGGGGTGGGCCCTTATCCCTCTCTCGTTCTCTATACCTATCTCGTTCCCTCTCCCTGTCCCTTTCTCTAGATCTGTCACGAAGATCGTCACGTCTTGTAAATTTATCACGATCGTCTCGTCTCCTATCGTCAAATCTATCATCTACCCTTCGCATGTCATAATCATCATCCCTTGGTGCCAATTTAGGGCGAAATTCATCCCTTAATTCATCCCGAGACAACCTATACTCATCTCTAAAATCATCCCTAGGCAATCTTCTATCATAAAATTTGGGCTCTCTATCTCTATAATGTGATTCTCTAGAAACTGGTTCCCTATACCTATCATTTTCAATATCTCTTTCGAACCTTTCTGGTCTCCTTCTCATTGAAGGAAATAGATCATCTATCTCCTTCTCAAAATCTCTTTTTTTCACATCACTATCTTTTGATTTGTGATTATAGTCAAACATATGAACAGGATCTATGAAATCTCGAGCTGAAAATAAATTGGTACCTATAATTGTTTTATATTATATCAATGCCAATAGTAAATATATTTTTAAATTATAAATTACTTAATAAAAAATAAAAAAAAAGTTAAACCAGTAGTAGCTTAACATATTAACAATGAAACAAAAAATGAAATAAAGTTAGCAAAGTATTGTAAAGTTTCAAAGAAATTTATGTATTTTTGTTCGTGTCTCACTGATCCTCCTAAACAGTTGGACCGATTTTTATAATATTTTTATGTGTGTTTGTGTAGGTACTGGAATGGTGTAAATTCACAATTGGACCCGGTAGGTGGCGCTGCTGAAGTCGTCCTAAACGTTTGGACCAATTTTGATGAAATATTTTGTATGTTCAAGTGGATATGAGAATGTTTTACATTCAAAATTGGACCCGGTATGTGGCGTTGCAATTGGGTTCCAGGATTTTGACGAACTTTTTTGTATTTGCGTCGGTCCCGGGATGGTTTAAATTTACAGTTAAACCAAGTAGGTGGCGCTGCAATCTGGTTTTAGACTTTCTTAAACAGAGCAATGTCTGCCAGGCCCATTATCAAATTGATAATTTTGCGAGCTATGTCGGTTACCTTGGTTCTCTTACGGATATCCTCATTTCTGATTTTATCCATAAGAGAAACACCCAACACAGTTCGCTCCATAGCCCGTTGAGCGACTTGGAACTTGTGGACTAATCCTGCCGTCAGTGTCTATGTCTCGGCTCCGTAGGTCAGGACGGGAAGGATGCACTGCTCGAAGACTTTTGTCTTCAAGCATTGCGGAACTGATTTTCATACTATGTACAAAATAAGAATCTTTGCTAATACATAAATGCAACATAATTGAGATGTTCCTCTTTCAACACTCTATGAGTAAATGATATGTGGTAAAAATATACTTTTCATAACGGGAACCAAGAATACTTTTTATCACAGAATATTACTTTCAATGAGACATGGGTTCGAAATTTAATCAAAAGCCACATACATTTTTTGAAAATAAATAATAGGTATTAAAATAAATGTGGATATAGGGTAAACTACACCATTGTTGACACTCCACCCAATGATTGGCATCCAGTCAATTTATTCCATGTGGTGGAGTTGTGTTCGTTATTATAAAGTAACTATATGACGGAAGTAGTCAATAACCGGATATAGAGAATTCTTTTATGAAGTATACAAATGTCGGAAGTCATATAACCGGATGTTAATATAGAGGCATTTATTATCAAGCAACAAATATCGGTAATGGAGTAACCAGAAGTTGGACGTTATTATGAATGGCGGAAGTTGGTTTTACGAAGGAAGTGAAACTGAAATGGCGCCAAAGCATTACCGGATGGTGTCACTGCGGCGCACTACGAGGACCTTAAATGCGTGGTGATTGGACAGGGAGGGGATAGTCTACACATACAGTCTACATGGGTAGTCTAAAGCAGTCTTGGACAAGGAGAGCATATATTGCGGTCGATAATTACTGCCTGATAATCACAGTATTCTTGAAGATCAATTGCTGCTCGAGACCTGACAGGCGTGGATGGAACTCTTGGAGTTGTCTTGATATTAATGGGTATTAGTGTGCTATATTTAATATTGTATTTGAAATAATTCTAGTGTAATAAACTTTGTTTAATATTTCAGATTATTTTTGTGTTATTCTCAGTTATTTGCCATCGTGAGCCTATACATATATTAAAAGGTTTTTATATTTTCTATTTTGTAATCATACCATAATATTATTATTATTATTGTATGGCTATAAAATAAACAATATTAAGATTTCTTAATATTTTGAATAAAATAATAGGGTGCCAACAATAATATAGTTTCCCTTACCATGTTAAAAGATAAAGCTAAATTAAGTCTTTGTGGTGAACTAAAAAGAGTTATCTATCTTTAATATCTAGAAACTAACAATATAAGCCAAATGCTGTTACTGGAGTACAGAAATTGTTATTGTCATCAAAATGTCACTAATGTTTCAAAACTTTAATTTCTCTAATAATATTTTACCTTTTAATCTCAACGGCTTGTGTTCATATTCAACAATAAAAGATGGTGTGAACATAGGTTCTTCAACCCATTTGGGACGTGGAGGTTGAACTGGAGGAACAACTTCTTCGATTGGAGGTCTTTCAGGAAGGGCTCTAGGATAATCAGCATTGTGCTGAGTAATTCTTTCTAATAGAGGCCTTCCGGAAGATATGTTGGTTCTCATCAGAGGCAGCAGTCCACCTCTATGAGGCACATCTTCATATTGTTGTTGCATATTTGATTGGTCATATGAATCATTGCTATCATAATGCTGCTCCTGCTCAGGGATACTAATATTTTGTTCCATCAATGGTGGTGGATAACTTGTATCTTGATTTTGCTGGTTAATAAAACCAGGTCTCTGTCTGTTCTGTACCATATTTTGTTGTCTGTTCTGTGGCATATTTTGTTGTCTATTCTGTGGCATAATTTGCTGTCTGTTCTGTGGCATATTTTGTTGTCTGTTCTGTGGCATGTTTTGTTGTCTGTTCTGTGGCATGTTTTGTTGCCTGTTTGGTAACATATGTTCTTGTCGGCTCTGTGGCACGCTTTGTTGTCTGTTGTCAAAGTGCTGATTGTTACAATAATGCTGATTTCTATTATCTTGTGGCTGCACATTATCTTGCTGATTATTGCCAGGATATGGTCTTGACATATTCAGATTTAAATTGTTTGTTGGTGGAGATTGAGTGTGATTATTAACCATAGAGAGTATGTTCATAATTTTCTCATCCCCAAGAATACTGTTGATACCCTTTGATATAGTTGAATAGTCAGGACCCTTTGACTGCTGATTTTCTTGATGTAGCGCAATTTCATGGTTATCATCAGTTATATCTACTACTTCATGTGTTTTGTTAGAATTCTTATCAACATCAGGCACCAAATCCAAACCTGGGATCCCTTTATTAGAATCAGTTGTAGGCAGAAAACTAGAATTATCATTAGCCTCATAGCTATGTTCGGAGTTAGTTTGCTGATTCATGTCTTGGTAGGACTCATATCTGTCTTGAGGATCAATGTTTTTATTATTGCTCCTGTTATAAGACTGAGGCATATTATGTTTTTGTTGTTGTTGTTGAAATTGTGAGATATTACTTTTATCTGAATAATTGTGTTGTGTTTGAGAGAAGTTTGGTGTTGGCATATCTTGTTGAGGTTTGTTTATATTAATATTTGAACCAGGAGCAGCAGCTATATTACCTGGTATGGATGTTGTTGATGGCTGTGGAGTATTGTGCATAAGCCTGTCTCTTTTTAACTTCATTTGGCGACGCCTTTCCATCAGCTGTAGTCTACAGGCCTCAAACTTCTGTTCATATTCTTTGTATGCTTGTTTATCAGGGTGATTCTCATTTTCTCGACGCCATTTCTCAATTTCCTGTTCCCACTGTTTAAATTGTATGTCAAAAAGCCTTTCTTCTTCTGCCAACTTTTTCAAAGCTTCTGCGTTTCCTGATGGTTGAGAATTGACTGGAGGTTTAGTGCTCATGGGCGGCTGTGTGTTAAGTAAAGGCTGTGGCGCCACTTTACTAGGAGCTTTGTTGTATGACCAATTTTGATTGTTACTTGTTGTATTCTGATTAGATTGATTGGTATTGTTCCATTGGTTGGATTTATTCCATTGATTTGTAGTTGGGACTGGTACTGGTCCCGGAGCTGGTGCAGCCGGGGGTGGGGGTTTTGAAGTTTGTGCATAAAGAGGTTGATTATTCTCATGAGGGGGTGGTGGAGGCTTATCAGGTGGGGGTGGTGCAGGTGGTGGTGCAGTATTGGCTGGTGGTAAGGGAGGCATCCCACCCATAGCTTGTATTGTTTGAATTTGCTCTGCATACTGAAAAGAAATAAGAATTATATCAATTGAAATAAACTAAACCATCTGCTAGTGACCAAAGATACTTAAGACTTTAATAAAATATTCTTGAAGCATTGCACATTAAAAGCAACTATACTCTGATTTTTAATTACCTAGACAAAAATGACAGCTGCTTTACAGTGTTGTAGTACTCATTCATAAGTGAGTTTTATTCTATAGAATTTGTATAGAAATTCTATAGGATTTAACTAACAGTGGTGAGTTAATCAACGACTCAAACCACTCACTCAGAATAGGCCATACTACAACACTGCTCCAAGCATTCAACATAAAAAAAGTCAATCCCAGATGTCATTTTAGTCTAGATAATTAAAAATCAGAGTATAACTATAATGTTTTTGTCAAGCACAATTTGAATGGATAATGTCAATGAGGAAAGCTTTTTGTACATAACAGTTTAAAGACAGGCAATGAGATAGTGTGGGTCTAGTAGTGACTGCTGGATAAAAAATAAAATCACCCCACTGTTCCAATGTAAGCCAATCCAACACTATGAATCTCATAGGTGTGAGTAACATGATCTATCAGGGTCATGGATCCCACCTGCCTGCATCGTTTTATATTAAGCATGCTTCTTATTTTTTATCTGGGAGAAATCGACACCCTCAGCAAGTAAATAATCACATTCATGCAAGATGTGAGCACACAGAACTAATGTGTGCTGTCATGTCTATAGCCATGAGGGAAACACTCATAGCCATGCTTGTATGATAGCAGAAGTTCATTGTAACATGGTATTAAATCTTTCCATTTAATGGTTTATAGACAACAGTTTTTTGTTTACTTTTAGGCAAACAAGACGATCTACCTGCTGACAAGATGTTATAGAATAAATAGATACCACATATATAGAATATTTATTTAATACTAGGATATTCCTGCGACTTTGTCCACACTTGACTTGTAATTCCCGCAGGATTTCCCGGACACAAAGTACCATAGCATTTAAAAAAGAATGTGAGCTAAAGTTTTAGTGAAAACTGTATTGGAATAAGGTTTTTTTTATGCACACAAATAACTACAAACTGCTCCCGTGAAATTTCCCGCAAGATTCCTGGTATAAAAAATAGACAAGAAATCTAAAAAAAACCATTGTGTTCTCCATCATTTATATAGTTTATTCCAGCTGTTTTTTTTTAAATAGCTTCAATGTATAGATATGGCATGTTTAGAATTTTATAATATTATAGATAAGAAATACCGTTCGTAAATCAGTGTGGTGTTATTACACCACACAGAAAGAATATTGAAATCTATAATTAGGCTACTATGCCTGTACTCTACATACAGTATAGTATACTATAAATTCTCTTAACTCTTAACTATATTAAGTTCCTAACTCATTAAAAACTGGTTGTAAAAACCAATGCTACTCTTCTGTTATGGTCTAATGGTATCATCACGTTCCCCTAAAATGCAGTGTACATAATATAATATGAAGAAACAAGTAAAAAAAGGTAAATCTGTAGATGTTTGATGCACGAATTTTAAATAGCGGGGTGGTGTAATGGGGAAGGGGGAAAGCATACTTACCCCTAGTACAACTACTATGGTCTGGAGATGTTGTTTTTTTTTAATAAACATAACCTTACATATTTGTTCACTAATATTGCACTTATAAAACTTGAATACTCCTTTTATGTCAAAAAGAAAAACAGTAATCAACAAAAAAAGAACCAAAAAACAGAGTTAATCGTCAAAAAATTAAAAAAAAACACAACAGAGCATGTTCACATACACTACAAGAGTAACCATGAAAATATTCAAAATGGCGACCCATGGAGACGAAATTAAATGGTAATGGTGGTAAATGGTTTCCAGCTGGTTCTGGTACTCGCCAGCCAATAATGTGGCATGCTCGCTCGGCTAGTGCGCTTTGGTCTAAAGATAACCTAACCTAACCTAAATCACTGTTCGTGACCTTTCACCACCCATTACAATAATGTTAGTGTAAAAATAGGTGACATTGTTTACCAAAAATAAATATTTCAAGAAATCCAGACACTAGGAGTTGCAGAAAGGGTAAGTATTTCTTCCCCCTTGCCCACTACGCCCATCCACTACTTAAAATTCGTGCACCGGAAAGCTGAGTAGCAGCCAAAAAAAGATCCGATATTGCCCATGGCCATAGTAACATTAAGGAAGCCAATGTATTGCATATTCACCAAGATTTTAAATATGATTTATTTTTATTACATGAGTTCAGCAGATGACCCACTTGATGTCCCTACATTGCCTGTTGCTGTCAGACAAGCAAAATCTCTAATAACATTTAAGATCATAGTCAGGAAATTCTATCTGCAATATAATAAATGATATGTAATTTTATATAATTAGTATTATATTGCATATATGCAACTATATATTTATTGTTTAAATAATTGGATTTTATCACTATATCTTGTATATAACCTATGAGTATATTTGTATATGTAGTATAGTTCTATATTTATTATTACAATGTAAGTAATCATATAATAACTATGTATACCACCATAGCCATTCCTATTCAGCAATATTCTTGCCATGGGTTGTCTGGAAGAGATTGCTTTTTTTGTACACAATTAGAATAATACTACTTCATAAGTTTTCTGTAATGGTGTACAATAAAGTGTTATCTATCTATCTGATGAAAGTGGTTACCATCACCTTACCTATATGCGGCCAGTCTCTAACTGGAACCTACTCACTAATGAACTATGGAGTTATGGAGGCATACTATAGAACAGGAGTGGTAGACATCCAAGTGGACAAATAGACTATCACCGGGCTTTGGGTTGTTTTCTCATCTCCTATGACAGGCCACCTGGCCACAGTAAATTGTATTCTTTCTCCGTTCCTGCACGGATCTGTTTATGTACAATATCGTCATACCAGGAATCTCCTGGGAGTTCATTCCACAGTTTACATTAAGAAAGGCTTGTGTTTAAATTCCTACCAGAAATGCACCTATTTTACTACCAATAAATTCGAAATACCTGCCAGAATGGATAAATGCTCACCAAATTGTGTTTCATGAAGTACTGTAGAAATATAGCTATTTTCCTTTTTATGCTATGCCATAAAAATATATAAACGCCTTTAAAGCTAATTTCAGACCAAATATTTTATATTATCGCTAAATAGATATTAACAATATTTTGTTTCACCACTTTCAATTTAGTAATTTTTGCTGAGGCAAAAAAGCAAACGGTCAAGCGTACAATTTTTTTTAATACCAAATATAATATTGCGTATTCCAAATAACAATATTATATGAAATTATTAGAGCTAGGCATGTTTGCTGAAGAGTTTCTTGCGCCACTTCTTCTCTTCAAACCATAATATGTTGCGAAGGGGTGGTAAATTAGATTAGGCTCCCATAGAGTAAATAATAACCTTAAACTAAATAATTAAAATAATGAAAAAGTTGGCAGTAGGCTAAATAAAACTTTAACAATACTCGTTGATTCTGGATATTTTGGTCTTCCGTGATCACGGCCACTGAAAAGTGGCTGAAACGTCAGAATAACCAAAATCAAACAAATTCCACTCTTAAAACTGTTAAAACGTAGTTTTATTATCAGTGAATCACATAAACTTTTTAAAAAACTAACAAAAGAAAAAATGCCGGTGGCAGCTGTGCAGGTTGCAGGGTAAATAAGTAAAGGGAAACAACTGTAATCTTAGTTTAACAATAATATATTTTGGATTCGGGTTGGATAATTTGATTACACCAAAGCTATTTAGAACTGTAATTTTCGGTTTGAATGTTACTCTTTTAGTAAAACAATATTTGGTGAGCATTTATCCATTTTTATAAGCAAAAAGAATTTAAATACAAAACATACAATTATTCTGATGAGTGTATATTTATTTTGGAACGTAAAACGTCGTTTTTTTAGGCACCTCGGTATAGAGTGGATTAAATTTATATGAAGTTAATATATTTTACTTGGTACTTGTCTTAGGGGCAAAAAATATTTTGGTGAGCATTTAAATTGTACCCATTAAGAAATAATCATTATTTGAAGTAAATATAATTCACGCTCTTTACATTTCTTTTTCAGAAAAAGAATTTTAGGTAACCTTAATAATTGTATGTTATATGGACCAAACCAATCTTCCTTCATACGTACGAGATAAACACTGGCGAGCACTGACCTTTTCTCCATACTGGTTTTGCCATTGGGCATACTGCTGTTGCCATTGGGCCCATTGTTGCCAATTCTGCTGTTGCAACACAGTCCATTGCTCAGCTGAATAAGAACCCATGCCCATGTCAGGCGTCATAGTCATAGCAGGATTCCATGGTCCTGGTGGCGGCATAGACCAAGCCATTTTTACTTTCAAGTTTCACTGCAGCAAGATAATATTTTAAAAAATAAAATTATATTTCAATGCTACATCAATTTTAGTAAATGAATGCACGATTATAGTAGTCATAAATCCACATATTATTTAAATAATTTAACATGTGTCCGCCATTTTGATTTTGAAGTTTTTTGACCAACCGATGATCACCGATGAATGCCGAAATTTTCCGAAAGTTATTCCTAGTGATGTACAAAACTTTTAAATAATAAGGTATATGTTGAATAATTATTGAAAATTACCACAGCAAAGAACATGTTTATACAATTTTGAAACCACAATCAGACAATACTTAATAAAAAATTTGCCTTTAGCGAATTCCAATATTGAAATTCGTAAAAATGATTATGAGTATTTAGTTCTTCTTAAAATGATTTTTATTTTTCGGCCATGCGTGTCAGCTCTCGTTAGAGAGTACTAATGTTCTGTGGTCAGTGTGGTTCAGTTCACGCTTATGACGGGTCGGGTTCCTATGACTTACCAATATTGGACCGGTTCTTATATCTTACCGTCCATTAATTTAACCTACCATGGATTAAAATTTATTTAACATGAGCTCCATACATGTAATGTCAAAATGCAACTGATGGTAAGGCAAGTGAATGAATAGTAAGATGTAGGACTGGTCGGGTGGCTATTAATGAAGTAATCCGTAGACATTATGAACATCCACTGTTAATTTTACTACAGAAGCCTAAAGTTCTAAAATGAAAACCGCGTCTCAGTAATCTTAGTATAGGACGGAGTAGTGTAAGATTCCCTACAGCCATAGGTCTAGGGGGCATAGTACACTACTACCTTTTAAGTAATTGAACGTAAATGTTGTGTTAAAACCGATTATTTTTTTATTTATCATCCTGAACGTTTTCTTACAATAATTTAGTTTTCATATAATAATTCACAGTTCTGTATGAGCTTTAAATTTAAAATTTACTATAACATGGTTATAATTTCTAATGGCCTATCTAAATTACAATTATTAATTTAACAACTCGAAATACATTATGTGAATCCATATTATAATAGTAGATCATTCGTAGTTGATTACAATAAAATCGATTTGAATTGAAATCGAATCTATTTCAATTCATAAGACAAGTGACAACTCTAAAAAGACGCCATTTTCGCTTTATGTTTAATGTTGCTGTGCATCTAATAAAACAAAATTACGTTGTTATTTACATAAACATTGAAAAGGTGAATTTATCAATACATAGGTCGATAAAGAATTATATATGAAACAAGAAAAATCTACTTTTGTGATGGCTTATTAGATATTTGTGGAAAAATCCTTCAGCGCGGGAAATGTGACTATTGACTACTTCCAACGCTGTCAAATCCAACAATCAAGAGTACAGAAGAATTTATTCATAGTGTTCAGCAAAATGATTATAAATAAAATACGCGAGACACGGAAGGTAAAAGCCATGAAACTATCTAAAAACATTGAACGCTTATATAAGGAAGGAAAGTGTAGGGAGTGTGCTGTTGTAGTAACTCGTATGGACTTTGCCAAAATCCTAGGTAAATTCACAAAAGTAAAAATTCAGTATGAAAGCAGTTCAACGCGTAAAGATAGACTTTCATCACCACATGGCAAATCAAGATTTAAAAGTAATGAAAATGGTGTGGTCCACATACAGAAACAGGCTGGCAATGAAAAGCCTACAAAGAACTATATTAACTCTAAGACATCTAAATTAAACGAAAATGTCAATCGTTCACCAAATATTTTAAAAGAAAACAACAGGTTAAAAAAAACTAAAGATGACAACATCTCTATCAACAATAATAAAGCAATTGATCCAAAAAAGCAGTATACAATCATATTTGAGAATCCTATTAACAATAAAAAAGACTCAAAAAGTAAAATAACCCTAATGGAATTACTACCGCATATAGACAGTAGTGTTTTCCCCTCAGAAGACTGGTTAATTGATTATTTTCCTAAGATAGATGAACCAAAAGATGACAAAGTGTATGACAGAATAGCTGCAGAATTAGAAGACTTAATGTTCAATGAGAAAACAAAGACAGATAAAATTGAACAACTTACACCAACAGAAAATAAAATTGATGAATTCCCCACAATTATGGATATATTGAATGATAATATAAATGATGTTAATAAAGCAGAAGACCAAACAAATAATGACTTTAAATCTAATTTAGAGTCGAGTGATGTTGAAGCGATGCTTCTTGGTAAAACAAATGACACAAATTCAACTTTAGAAAGCACCCCAATGGAAGTTGATACACCAGATATGAATAGTTTAATAGCTAATGTTGATCAATTGAATGTTATTCCAGAGGCAATTGCTCCATTGACTGTAAATAGTGACCAAAAGGAGATGATTGTTGATAACATTGACAATCCCCACAGCCCTTCCATTCTTGATGAAACTCTCCAGAAGGGTATTGAAGAACACTTACCTCCAGAAGGACATGGTCTTAATAGAACTGTAAATGAAAAAACACCTACCAAAGACAATTCAACTGCTACTTGTGTAAGTACACCAGAGACTGAAAATTCAAAAGATACAAAGAGAATAAACTTTTTCCTGCCAATAACAGGAGTTGAAGAAGTGATTTTCAAAAAGACAGTGAATGGAAAATGTTTCAAGACAGTTATATGCCCAAAGAATCTGAAGTATAGCATAATGCTAGAAGGAAAACCTGTAGAATTCTTAGGTGCACCTAAATATATCTCGAGTTTGGAAGATTTACAGGTCCTATTAGAAATTGTTAATGAAACTGAACTTCAAAACTTGTATGTTTTGCACTAATAGATTAAAATCAGCATACATGTTACATCATATAAATTTATATTACAAATTTATTTATGATTATGTAAAAAATATTTTGAAACTGTGCCTCTTTGATTTTAAGGTATAGAATACCTGAGTTGGAATTTTAAAATATTTATAGATTTAAATAAACTGGATTTCTATTTCCTACAAATTAAATTCCTTACATTTTGTAAATTATAACTGATCTACTGTTTAATTTTACATAAAAACAGATTAATATTATAATACAGTCTAAATAAGTATAATACCAACATAGCTTTTTAATTCTAGTTTTAAGATAAGTTTTATAGTGTTATTAACTGATTTAAACAACTTTATGCTTAGTTGTCTCATAAATTTGTTGTACACATTACTTACTTTTTTTTTAGAAATATAAAATAGAGTAGGCATTAGATATAAATTAAATGTTTTCAATTGCTTTTTGAGCTCCTGAAAGTGGGTTACTTCAATTTAAAATCCTTTATTCTGTTTTATAAAATATTAATGAACATTTTATTAATTATCGTATGTATAATGTGGCAATACCAGCAAATTTTCGACTTGCTTTTCTGTAATTCAAATTTGACATTTTAGGTTGTCACTTAAAATTATGTAAACTGCCTGATTATGTACTTAAAACTACAGATGATTGTGGGGCTGCACCTTGGATAGGAATCGTCAGTTGCAAAATTTAAACAAGAAATAGCGTTATTTTGGTTAAATACACAAGCCATGTGAAGCTATATTTAAACTAACGAAGATTACCACTTCCTGCGCATTCTTTCATATTGACGGTATTAAATTAAAATGTCTCCGCTGTCTTTATTGCCACTGTTAATTAGCTACAAATGACTACGTAATAGACTGGTTTTTTACAAAATCAATTATTTTGAAGTCAGTTTTACTTTTTTATTTAGAGAGTTTGGATGCTCGGTGGGCACGTTGACGGCTCTTCGCAGTAATCTGGAAAGTTAAAGACGCGCGGCAATGTGTGAATTTTTTAAATTTCGATTTATTTTATTCAGTATCATTTGTTTAGACTCAACTACTTTTATAAAGACCACGAATTCAATTAAAACAAAATATAAAAAGTTCAAGCGTATTTCTAGTAACAATTGCCCCGATTTCCTGTTTATCTCTTTTACACAACTAAAAATACTTCTATTAAAATCCTCTCTTTGTTGCCTTATCATTACTTTAAAATTTACTAACAATAATAAACTGTCCACACTAAACTAGTAATAACGCATTTAACAAAATAAGATTACATTTGGAATAATTTTAGTTTAATAATTTTTAAGTTTATTGAGTTTGGTTATTTTGTTTTTCGATAATGGCAATATTTTTAAGACATCTACATACATATTGGAAACAAATGTTGTCTTAAGGATGATCGTCTGTGAAAGCTTTATTCTATATTGTTGACTGATGAAGTTTGATAATGAAACCAGATATTGCCAGTAGCAATTATGACTTGAAAGCTATGGAATCGCACAATTAATTTTCATGCAAGTCCTTTTTTTCATGTACATTAAAATAATGCAAACTAAATTATAAAATTTTATTCTTATGTACTTTAATTTTTATATCCATAAAATGTTATGGTCATACGGAGTTTTAATTATTGATAAACTCTTCTATTACGAAATCGATGCTAATTTTTAAAACTTAGTATATTAGTTAAATGTAATAATCATTTTTGAAAAAGATTTAACTAATTATTATTACAGAGAGTTTTCATTCACTCTCAAAAATAAACCACTTAAAAAGTATCACAATGGTTTGTGGTTAGTGTTTAAATTCTTGTTTTGATTATTGCGATTTTCAGATAACTCTTTTTCAAATCTACAGATTAAACAAGTTTATGTAGTAGTTATTATTGTACAAGAAAGTAATAAAAATACTTTAAAATCATACAATGAGTTTTATTTAAAAAAAAATATCTAAAGCATAAGATATTTGTATTCTTTTGTAAAAACGTCGTTTTTAGTGGGATAACTATTTTGAGTTCCTTCTACTGTAACAGATATTGTAGCAATGTGACATGCCGCGCCAATAATTTGATGCAAAGGTTGAATCTTATGCGTCACCAAAAAAGTAGCCAAAGCTCCAACAAAAGCATCACCTGCTCCCTGAAAAAAAAAATTATGCATTGATATTTAAGTTAATTTTTAACAATTTTAAAATACATACTGAAAATTTTAGTAAAATTAACTAGCAAACCATATTCAAATGTCATTAAATTTTATAAAAGTGACGAGTAATACAGTATTTGACACAGGTGGAAATAAAATATAAAACTAACCTACGACGGAAGGTCATTATAAAAGAAAATTTACAGTATTTATTAAAATAATATTAGTATTCATAAACATATTGATTTTGTTGAACAAATGTATGGGTTTTAACCTAATATCACGTGACTTGAAAATACAATCGCAATGCGTGACGTCAATTTTCAGGAGAATGACAGATATTTTTTTATTTTGTTGCAATTATTACGACACAATAGGGTCGTATAAAAAGCAAACATATTACAAAAAACAGTGTTGCTGTTTTAGCAATTTTGTCACTAAATCTAGCTGTTTTGTTTCAAAAATCTATTGTATGAACTTTTAGCGAAAAAATTTGGTTTTAGCAAGAAAATAATCTTGTGACTACTAGCGACTTTTGAGACATTTTAAACAAGTAAAATATAACAAGACATGTACTTACGATCTTGACCAATTTTTGAATTAAATACTAGAAACTAGGGCGTCAAATAACATGAACTAGGAATATTTTAGCATACGAACATTCTTTAATTTTTGGTTTATCTCGCTATACACAATTAAAAATGAGTAAGATGAAGTACAATAACTGTATTAAATACTTTTAACAGTTATATTAATTAATTAATTATGAATCGTTGATCGGTAACTCTTTTTTCTACAGTTCTAATTAAGTATAGTGACTATGTCAAATTAATTTAATTTTTCTTTAAAAAATACCACAGACATGTACCCAAAAAAGGAAGGTGTTGTGACGGTATCTTAAAAAAATGCGGAACATCTATGTAGAGTAAATATCGGTTGATTGGAACCTGTGTCAGATAACTATCTGACTCGGATAAGACAGCTAATTAGCTCTTTGTAGCTATTGGTACTCCAAAATGTGGTCTAAAAACTCAATGATTTTGTATAAGTATTTAGCAAAGAAAAAACTAATCAAAACGCAAACGAAGATAGAGATTTTTCTTCTGATAACGTAATTAATGAACCTGAATACTTATTATTTGGTTTTCAAAATCAAGATACTACTATAGAAAAAGCTGTGCCATTATAACTTGGATCGAAAAACATCGTGTACATACATTTCATAGTATTATTGATTTTAGCTATAAAATAAGGAATGTAACAATTTGATAATTATGTTTTTTTACACTTTATAATATAAATTATATCTGATTGGATTGGATAATATAATCTGATTACATTAGAAAATTTATACGAACGTTTCACTATTCTGTTTATGTATTATTTACATAATGTTTTTTAAAGAAGTTTGGCAACTCTGCGGATCTTCAGTAAACGCTTTTTCTTATAACTAACAATTTCTTTTATCATAAGCTAGCGAGTTTAAATTTTATAAATGGGAACACTGATTTTGTATTAGTACTGAGTATTGACGTCACAAAAGGGCAAGCGTCGTTATGGCACTTTTTGAATGGTCATTGAAAATTAAAGTAGGTAATAGTTCATTCCTGAGCACACTTTTTTAGATAATACAGAAAACATTCTTACAATTTAAGCCTTAAAAAGGGACACGTCGCATTTTTTTTAATCCCGTGGGAATTTTCCACGGAGCAGTTTGTAGTTATTCGGGTGCATAAAAATTAGCTTATTCCAAGAAAGTTTTTACTACAATAAAACGGTAGCTGACATTCTTTTTTAAATGCTGCGGTGCTTTGTGTCCTGGGTTGTTCACCGTTATAAAATAATCGCTTCGAAAGTACACTACGTAACGCTTCGTTCGCAGTCAAAACATGCTAACTCCTTCCTAGACTGGCCGACCCTATCCATTAACAAATTAGACAAGGCCTCCTAGCAATATGCCCACCATTAATTTGAATTGTCTATAAGCTTTATGGCTTCCATAAATTTGCATTAAATATAAATAGAGGACGTCTTACAGCGGCATGAATAAAGAGATTAGCACGAACAATAGACTGACTCAAATTCAAAGTAGTAATAGGTGTACAGGTGTTTACCTGCAAGGATCGGTTTGCATCAATAGCATTTTATGTAATAAAATTTGTGACTTCTTTATCCCGGGAATTTTCCTAGGGCTGGTTTATAGTTATTCGGGTGAATAAAAATTAGCTTATTCCGACACAGTTTTTACTTAAAAGATAGCTTATATTATTTTTTAATTGCTGCGGCACTTGTTTCCGGGGTATCCTGCGCGAATTTCATGTCAAGCATGGACAAAGTCATGGGTATATCCTAGTTATTAAGATAAACCAGGTTCTAAAAGTCGTGGCTTTCTGCCGCGTCAGGTAGTTTCTTTGGTACTTAAGCCGTGAAGGTTATAAAATCAGGTTCCGGGATTTTATCTCATGTCTTTAAAATCTGCATGCTAGCACGATCATCAGTCAGTGTCTCTGGCTCACCTATTCTTATAGATAACCCAGGGAGACCGATTGAAGATCGTGCTAATGTCAACAATTTGCCACGCTGGCTCTGGATAAGAAAATACTTTTGCGTTACGTAGCGTTATAGATAGTTTGTGGCTTAACGTGATGCTATACCCCTAACTTAGGAATGGTCAGTACAAAGCCAAAGCCAGTCCGGTCGTGGTCTTAGTTATACTGTACACGCATGACCTAATTAAACTTTATACACATTTAAGGCTGATCGGAGGGTTTTTAAATATTTTGTACATATACAATCTATCGCGTTTATTTCACATGCGCAGGTGGCAATGCGCTTTAGACAACCAGATTCAAAGTGACCTAAATCCTTATTTTTATTGTCTTGTTCAAGTTCTGTATTTTTGTTACAGCAATAAAATGTTATCTATCTGTATTCTTATACTTACTGTTGTATCAACTGGTAACACGTTTTCACATAAAACATGTATACATTGCAGGTTGTTTTTAGTTGCATATACAGCTCCATTGGCTCCCAAAGTAATAATAACTGTCTCACATCCCGTATCTAATAGTTTTTTCAAAGCAATCGCCGCATTTCTAAAAACATATATGAGATATTGAATGGTGAAAACACTGAAAATAATTTAACCGTTATTCCTTATGAAAGTAGTTAACTGGTGTTTGACTGACAAGAATTTTTTGTATAACTTTACATTTGAACACAAGAGTATTTTTGTTTAAATACTGTTTATTATATACTGATGGAAAATATTAAAGGATAAAAAAACGATTTTTTACAATGTTTCAAATGGTTGTATCTTTGTTATAAACGGCCGTATTGGGTCATAAAACAAAATATTTGAAGCTTGATAAAACAATTTCTTAAGCAACATGTATCGCGCATTCATAATGAATACCGTTAAGAAAATATATTTTTTGCTTTTTTTTTTGGCCCACAGACATGGAAATTGTTTTTCCGACTAAATCACTATATGGTTTGGATAGGTTTTTTATCCAGTTTTAATTTGGTTTTTTTTTTGTAGACATTGATACGACCATTTCTCGCTGAGCTATCAGACTTTGAATGAAAACGGATCATTTTGTCTTTGATCATCGACATCTCAGCAACCAATGCTTGTACAGAGAATTAAAGGTGGGTTTCAAAAATTTGAAGAAATTCTATACAATCGTCTTTTTTTAAATTTTCCATTAAACACTAGTAAATTTGAAAAAGTCAAGATTTTTTAATTTTTAAAGGTTATGAGCGTTTAACAGAAAAAAAGATCATTATTTTTTTCAAAAATTCAATTAAATGAAACAACAAAGCGCAGGATGTATCGAATTGAAACTGTGAGGTTTTTATGGATATATTGAACTGAAAAAGGCACCCTTAACATTGCGCCTTTTACTATTCGTTTTCGTAAGAGTATCGTTTACTTGTTTTCTCAACACTCTTAACTCAGCGCGTGATTTTCCATAAAACTTTTAAAAGTCCATTTTGTCGTCATTTTTCAGAATCATGTTAATGGGATTTTTTTTTATAAAAACGATAGACGAACTTTGTAGAGAATTTATTAAAATTTATTTTGAAACCCACCTTCACTTCTCTGTGCGAGCACTAGTTGTGGACGATAATCAAAGACAAAATTATCAATTTCCATTCAATAGCCGATAGCTCAGCGGGAAACGGTTGTATAAAGAGATAAATAAAACAAAGCTTAGTTTTATTTATCTCTTGATACGACTATTTCTCGCTGAGCTATGATAAATAACCTATCCGTTTCATAATTATAGTGGTTTGGTAAAAAAAAAAAAACAAATTCCGTGGACCAAAAAAAATCTTCTTTACGGTATTCATTAAGAATTTTTTTTATTGTATGTAGTATAGCTTCGCGTTTGACCACGATCTCTCCCTATGTGGAGAGAAGATATGGTTTAGGATGGTGCAGGCTTACCTAGATGGTACCTATTCACACGGGACTTGAAGACACCCAGGTTATAAGTATCGGGAAAGACAGACTCCGGCAATGAGTTCCACTCCTTTGCGGTGCGTATGATGAAGCTAGATGCGAAGCGCTTCGTTCTTACAGGTGGAATATCCACCATATATCGGTGCCACATTTCGGTGCATCTGGATATCCGATGATGGAAGGGCGATGGCGGGATCAGATCGAAGACCTCAGCTGCACACTCTCCAAAATATATGCAATAGAAAACCGATAAGCTGGCAATCGTGTATCGATATTCGAGACTTTGAGTTTTGTCGTCGAAAATCTGGTCGTTGCCAACCGGCCTCCTGGCCCTTCGCTCAATAGACTCTAGTGCTTCGAGTTGATATTTGGCTGAGCCATCCCAAATGTGAGAGCAGTACTCTATATATGCTCGTACTTGTGTTTTGTACAACACTAGCAGCTGTTCAGATGTGAAGTACCGTCTCACTTTCGAGAGTATATCCAGCTTTTTTGCCGCATTGTGCTATATACTCGATGTATGAGCCAAAGTTGAGAGTCGATGTCAAGGAGAAGCCAAAAAGCTGAACTTCATCGGTTATCGGAACGGGTACTCCTCGTAAAGTAGGAGTTAGTTCAGAATAACTCCTTTTCGCAGTAAAAAGACATGCCTGGGTCTTAGAGACATTGAAGGTAACTAAGTTAGCTTTTCCCCAGTCGGAGACTGCCTTTAAAGTTACATTCAATCACTTATCATGAACTCCCTAAGTGTATGGATTTCGACTCTGTCGACTCGCGCGGTGGATGTGTATCTCTCTACAACGGTGCTATCGTCTGCATGCCCATAGATATCGGGCTTAAGCAAATTGTTAATATGTAGGACAAAGAGCGTTACAGAGAGAACCGACCTCTGTGAAAGGTCGGCGTTAATTGGCATAAGATCGGAGATTGCGCGATATTTATTGCTTAAAAAATCGTTTTGTGCTAAGATATTACAGCTACAGACTCCAAATAGTTCTTATGACCACGATATGGCTATTTTAACAAAGATACAGCTATTTGAAAAATTGCAAAAAATTTGAATATGTTTTTGATCCTTTAATTTTTTCCATTAGTGTATATATATAAAAATTCAATAAACGTATATTTGTGTTCACAAATCTCAAAAAGTAGCCGAAGGATTGCCTTCTTTAATAAATAATGTCAGACTGTGACTACAGCAAAGCACAGGTGGTTATAGCTAGTAAATTCCTCTCATATTATCTTATAAGTCAAATTAATACTTACGAAATATTTACGTCTAAATTAGTGAGTAACGAAGCTTCACTCTCATTTACGCAAAGTATTGTACAAAATGGTAATATTTCTTCTATTCCAGTTTTAGCAGGTGCAGCATTAAATAATTTTATCTGTACAGCAAATTTATTGTAAATTATTGTAAAAGTTATTGCATTGAATTGTATATTGAAGAATTTTAAAATTTTATATTAATTTTGTATATTATACGAAATTGACTGCATTATTATTTTTATAATCATACATCTATAACAGTTGATGGTGATTAATGTTTTAACTTACACCATTATTTAATTTGAACGCAGCCAAAGTTGTTTCGTATGGAGTTTCCAATTGACCAATTAGAATATCTGCGCTTTTTATTAAATCTGCAGAGTTCTCCACGTCCGCAACGCTTAGATGATTATTTGCACCTTGTACAATAACTATCTGATTTTCGCCATTATCAGCAACAGCTATTAGTGCAACGCCTGTTGATATGCCTGGAGTTATCCAGACATGCGTAACATCCACACCTTCATCTCTTAGATGATCTTTATATTTGATACCCGACTCATCATCACCTATCTGTAATAAACAAATTATGTATTAGGCATGTCATTTCATTTCAGATTCCTAATGGATAAAGTTAATGTTACATATTTTATGGTATCTTAAATTTCAACTTACTCTACAAATCATAAACGTATTTCCACCTAATCTTGATGCGGCTACACATTGGTTTGCACCTTTACCGCCAAAGCTTGTAGTAAATTTATTACCGATTAATGTTTCACCAGGTTTTGGAAGTCTTGGCGCATATCTGTAAAACTCAGAACAAGCTTTACTAACATAATAGTACCTGGACGCCGTTGGCAATGGATATAAGATGGTTACTATTTTTAACTAACAACATTGTATTGAGTTGTGTCACGTGGAACACCCAAAATATACATTCATACTACACCTAGTCGGAAAGAGTATTACAGCCTGTTTACAAAATTAGGCGGAAAGAATTAAGCGGGGGAAAACATTGTTGCTAAATATCATTTACACCTTTTACGTTTTGGAAATAAAATTTTATATTGATGAGAACTTGATATGATATTGACGTTGTTTGATATAAGATTGAACCACGATGATTAAAAAATAAATTTGGATTAGAATTGCTTATTCTTGTTTCTAGATTGATATTAATTTTAATCAAGATTTGATGAATCGATATTCACTTAATTTTTTTTTCTTAAATGTGAAAATAGTTGATATATCACAAAGTGCATGCCTTACGTAAATATTAAAAAATAGGTATCTATAGATTTAGCATTAAAAAATTTGTTTAATACATACGTAGCAAAATCGACGCAACACGATCCGAGAATTACAATTTTAGGTAATGAAGACTTCGGCATTTTGGTACCTAATAAATTATTGTCTTTGCAGAACTACAAAGAATTTCGATTAAACAAACGTCGCGTCATGCGTCGTCTTCCTCACACAGAGATTACTGATGTGAGATGAAATATAAAATAATGTAAATAAAGTATACATATAAAGATACACGTTTATATTAACAATAATGTTTTGATAAAATGAATCGGTATAGGTTATTTGCTTATCAATAATTTACCGATAAAGTTTGTACTATATGTAGTGTATGAGAGTAAAAGAGAGAGAGAGCGAATGTTCAATTTGTTATTTTTGAAGCAAATTTGTAAGCGGATTTATCATTTTTTTAGGATTCTGTTACTATTTTGGCAAAAATTGAAACCTTATGTTTTCGTTATGTCTGGCCGTCCGTCTGTAAAGCTGCATACAGACAATCCCAACGAATGGCCTTCGTTGATTCTGTATAGATATTTCGTTCAACGGTCGAAAGATTAAATTGTTACCGCTCAAAGACATTTTAATCTGCTACCGCTACGTGGCGAATTGCCCACAACAATGAACAAGGTCATCGTAATATTATGCCTGTAAAATAACAAGAAATAGCAAGCGCTTAGTAAAAAACAAAATCTGAAAGTTCCTAGATTAGATTTTTATAATAGGTTTTACTAGGTATAGGTCAATGCAAACTTGGCGGCTCGGAACATAGCACTTTCTGATGCGCAGAACGCGATGTTAGGTGTTAGAGGGACAAGGTCGACGGAGGACGAGGTATATCCTCGCTCCCGAGCTCCTCGAGACACTCGAACGGGATCCTTGGGGGCGTCCGTACCGTGGGGCACGCAATACGTTGCGGCCTTGCACTTCCACGGTTACGGAAACACTCGAACCCGAGGTCCTCCGGTCGGTTATCGATGGACTTTTCCCGGATCCGGGGGTCTTCACTCCCCCCAGCATGGGTCCAATCATTTCCGACACCCCGGAGGTGGAGCCTCACTCCATCACCGAGGAAGAATTAGACGTCGCCCTGGACCGTCTCCGGGGTAGGAAGACGGCGCCGGGACCCGACGGGGTTCCGGATGGACTCCTCTTCCTGGCTGCTAAATAAGTACGCAGCCAGCTGCGGGAACTGTTCTATGCCTGTATTCGCGCAGGTCAGTGTCCGTTGCAATGGAAGGAGGGTCGATTGTGCCCGATTCCCAAGGAAGGTCGGCCTTCCAACGAACCGTCCGCCTATAGGCCCATAGTTTTGCTCAACGTGGTCGCCAAGGTCTTCGAAAAGATCTTGGCGCAATGCCTCGTGAAGCATCTCGACACTATGGAGCCGGGGCTCGCACAAACGCAGTTCGGGTTTCGGCGGAGGCGCTCCACGTTCGACGCCTTCGAGACACTGCGGACCATAACGGACGATGCTATCCAAGCGAAGGATACTGTCCTGGCTGTGTCGCTTGATATAGCGAACGCTTTTAACAGCCTCCTCCCTCATGAGACGATCAGGGAGGGGCTCCATGCACACGGAGTTCCCCCGTACCTCACGAGGCTGTTGGGCGCGTACCTCCAGGACAGGTACATCCTTTGGGAGGGCGGCGAGTCCGAAAATCGCGCGTTAGGTCGGCGACGCGTCGCGTGCGGCGTTTCACAGGGGTCGGTCCTCGCGCCGATTCTTTGGAAGGTCGGTTATGACTGGATCCTTCGCGTTCCGGTCCTGCCCGGGGTAGGGCTAATCTGCTTTGCGGATGACACCCTACTCACGGCACGCGCTGCGTCATTCGCGGAATACGTGGACCTCGCCAACGACGGGTTGGCGATCGTGGTCCAAAGAATAGCTAAGCTGGGCTTGAGGGTCTTCCCCGCGAAGACGGAGGCCCTCATGTTCCATAGGCGTTTTCGTAATCCCCCCGCGGACTTGACCGTTACAGTTCAAGGGGTGGACATCAGAGTAGGTCCCTGAAATATCTGGGGTTAATTCTCGACGGGAAATGGTTGTTCAAAGCGCACTTTGAGCAGCTAGTTCCAAAACTCGTGAGGTCCGCAGGCGCCCTCTCTTGGCTGCTTCCCAACGTGGGGGGCTCGGGGAGGGCGACTAGAAAACTCTATTTAGGCATCCTTAGGAGCATGGCCCTGTATGGTGCACCCGTTTGGTCCACTGCACTCCACCGTCACAACAGGACTTTGTTGTGTCGCGCACAACGGGTCCTGGCGGTGAGGACTACACCGTACAGTGTCGTGGACGGCGTCGACACTCTTGGCAGGCGATCCGCCCTGGCCGCTCAAGGTTGACGTTCTTGCCAAAGTTCGGCGCTCCCGACAGGATACCCTCGCCCGTGGCCTGGTCTACTAACAGGCCGAAATCGAGGCGATCAAGAAGCGGGAAACCGCCTCCATGATCGACTTTTGGTTGGTAGAGTTGGAAAACCCTGCAGCCGGTATTCTCACGGTGGAGGCGATTCGAGCGCAGCTGTTGGAATGGATCTCGCGGAACCGCGGCACCCTGACCTTCAGAATGAAGCAGATACTTACCGGGCACGGTTGCTTCGGTAAATATCTGCATCAGATTGCGGGCTGTCTGCCTTCACCTGAGTGCCACGAATGTGGCGCGCTTGACACGGCGTTTCATACGCTAGTCGAGTGCGCATCATGGGCGCGGCAGAGGTTTGAACTCGAGACGTTAGTAGGACCGATCGATTCGCTCCACAGCTTGGTGAAAGCCATGCTGCACAGCGACGATTGTTGGGGGAGGGCGATCAATTTCTGCGAGACTGTAATGTCTCAAAAGGAAGCCGCAGATCGAGAAAGGGAGAGAAGGGAAAGTGCGCGTATTGACGCGTCCCCACATGGGCGCCGGCGTCAGCCGGGAGCTCGGAGGCGCAGATATGCGCATGACTTCCCGCTCTTGGATAATACCGCTTCAGGGGCCCTCATGCATCAAGGGAGCACCTTCACCCCTGTCGTCGAAGTGAGTTAGCTCTTCCAGGGGCTTTCTCAGGCACTTATTGCGCTAGGATCGGCGTGGGCGTAACTACGTTCTAAGTCTCATGCCTTTCCTGCCATAAGCGCGGGGCATCGGAGGAGGGTGGTTTTAGTGGATATTAGCCATTTGGGCTCGAGTCTCCACACAAGCCGGTTGATTATTGTTTGCATTGCCCCTTCTGGGAATGCCCTCATGATCGACTATAGTCTAATCCCTTGCAAAGGACCCGGTATTGTGCGTAAATAGCATTTCCCCCGCCTGAAAAAAATAAAAAAAATATCCTTGCTCGCTCTCTCACTTACGAGACTTCCACCACGCTTGGCTCATCAGGGCTACTTCTTTAGCGCTTTCGGAGCTAGATATTGCGCTTTTTAGAGCAACGCCGCTCCCATTTTTATTAAAAAACTTCCAGCGCGAAATCTTGCGCTTTTTATGATATGCAAATATCTAACTAATTTTTACGTTGTTTTAAATTTAAATAACCCAAAGGTACTATATCATGTCATAGCAGTTGATTAAAATCTCATTAGCGTCACTACAATATAAATTCCTTTTTGAGGATTGTTCAACGGTATATACTAGATTTTTAAGGTTTCGTAGTCAAACAACAAGAAAAGTGGCTGATCTTTACTTCTAGGGAATCCTTCAGTTTACATGGTACGACACGCACTTTCTAGATATTTTTTGTATATACACTAATATTATATATGTGAGTTTGGATGGATGTTTGTTGCTCAATCACGCCAAAACGGACCTAGATGAAATTTGGCATAGAGATAGATTATAGTCTGGAATAGCACATATATTAGGTTGGGAAAAAGTTTCTTCGCATTTTATATAAAAATTCAAAAGGTTTCTTTATAAAGTTTATTTATATTTGACTAAAGCATGTAGGTGCCATTTTGTTGGATAACTTTTTGCCATCTTGTAGGTAGGGACGTGATCCCATTGCTATAAAAATTTTGGGGCTTCTGATCAAAAAACTGCAACAAGTGGTTTTGGCAGTCCTCTCGTGATGTTAACCTGACACTGCCTAAGGAATTCTGCCGAGACCGAAACAGGTGAAAATCTGAAGGTGCAAGGTCAGGACTATACGGCGGATGCATTAACACCTCCCAGCCAAACTCGCGTAATTTTTGCTGAGTGGCTAAAGATGTGTAAGGTTTAGCGTTATCATGGTGAAAAACCACACCCCTTCTGTTGATTAATTCCGGCCACTTTCTCTCAACTTTTTGCTTTAATCTCATCAGTTGTTCGCTGTACAGTTCAGAATCGATGGTCCTGCCTGGCGGTAACAGCTCATAATGAATAATGCCCTTCCAATCCCACCATACACACAGCATCACCTTGATGCGAGTTAACACGGGTTTCGCCACAGACTGTGAAGCCTGACCGGCCTTTGACAACGATCTTTTTCGCACGTTCTTGTCGTACGTAATCCACTTTTCATCACCAGTTATCAGCTTCTTCAAAAATGGTTCGGTTTCATTACGTCGTAATAAAGAATCACAAATGCGTTCACGGTTCATTAGGTTTCTTTCAGTCAGCTCATGAGGCACCCAAATATCGAGCTTTTTTGTGTACCCAGCTTTTTTCAAATGCACCAAAACCGTTTTGTGGTCAATTCCCAGTTCTCCAGCTACATCGTAACTACTAATATGCCGATCTTGCTCCACTTTTTCAAAAATGGCATAAATTTAGTCCGTAACAGGGCGACCAGAGCGACGTGCATCTTTAATATCAAAATTTCCGGATTGAAAACGCTTAAACCAAATTTGCGCTACTCTCACAGATACTGCATTAGGTTCATAAACATCACAAATTTTTTTCGCGGCTTGTGTTGCATTTTTACCTTTTTTGTAGTAAAATTTTAAAATGTATCGAATTTCTTCATTAGATTCACTCATTTTAACAATAAGAAAAACAAATGAAAATCACACATTTTCCTAATTTGAATTTGGAATTGTCTTCTTTAAAATTAAAACTTTTTAATGATACCAAAACCAGCCAGATACAAGTGGTATAGCCAAAGAGATCTTATTACAATATTACTTTTCTACAAATCGCCAGTGCTTTGATAATGTGAAAACGTAGGTTTCAAGATATTTGTCAAATATCCATAGACAAAGCCGTTAACCAAATATGTTTTTGGTTTGGCTCAATGGGATTTTTATTAATTAGTGAAGTTATTCTTTAGCATTTCTTTTATAACTAATTAATAAACTCGTAATCCAATACGCACGTGTTTTTCTATTATGCCGAAGACTTGTTTTTCACTCTGTTTTCTATGCTATAAGGTTAAAGAGGATAGTGGGATGCCGAGCACTCGTTTCGAGTGACTCTTATTGATAAACAATCTGCGCAGCCCAAATAATATAATGATCGATACCTACTTCAAATTGTATACATAAAGATTTATATTCATAATAGAGTTTACCCTTGGATTTTCAAGAATCTTTAACTACTGGCATTAAAAACATAGCAATAAGTAATTATTCGATTTATATTTAAAGAGAAATGTAAAGAAATCTCAGCTGTCAGTTCCAGCATGGAAAAATAATAGTAGGTATTCTTATTCCGTGGATTCAGCTCAATTAGGCCATTTTTCAATTTAAAGTGAAATTATGACGTGGTAACTACCACGTCATAATTTCACTTTAAATTTTTCTAATTTACTTACATCTAAACCTTAATAAAAAATATGTTTAAAGTGTTTAAACTATGTGTTCAAGCCTTGCTGCGGCAGCGGCCAGCGACTCTCAGAACCATTTTTTGACTGATTATAAATGTTTTTTAACCTTTCACAATGTGACAATTTACAACCTAACCAGATTTATTATAAACTAGGATTGGCCCGCGACTACATTAACAATTTTTAACAACCTATGAACTTCCGATTCAAATCACATAAGCTCCGCCCAATGTGCACGAACCGGCAACAGTGGATCGAGAGCTGCAACAACGCGTCGCTGGAAGTGTATGTAAAATTACATGTTTAAAAGTCAGAGACAAGAAATAATATTATTAAATTCTAAACATGTCGTGCTTTTATACAGAAGCTCTTTACAAAAAATCAGCTGAAATAGACTATACAAACGACGGAGAACAGGATACAATTTATTTTTAGATAAGAAATCTAGATAAGAAGTCTGTTTGTTTAGGATTCACAAAAAACTACTGGACCGATTTCAATACGGTTTTCGCTGATCGTCAGCAAATTCATAGACTTAAAAGCTGCGCTACTTTTTATCCTAGGAATCTTTCTGGGAATGATTTAAAAATGGCCAGATTGAAAAAGAAATTCGAATTACAATGCGATTTTTTCACTGGTCGACAGCAAATATTATGTAATAAAATTGGTAATGGTTTGTAACTACAAACCATTACCAATTTTATTATTCGGGTGCATAAAAATTAGATTGTTGTGACAGTTTTCACTAAAACGATAGCTTGCATTCTTTATTAAATGCTGTGTCCCGGGAATTTCAAGTCAAGCATGGACGAAGTCCCGGGTATGTCCTAGTTTTTTTTATATTTTTTATTGCAGGAGTTGAGCAGACAGGCAGACGGCCCACTAATGGAAAGCGGTTATCATCGCCTATAGACATTTGCAACACCAAAGGTGCTACAAATGCGCTGCTGTTCTCTTAAGGGAGACTGGAACCTGGTCACTAATGCCGGAACACAACTCAAGGTTGTTATGGCGACATACATTAGACCAGGGGTGGTAGCCATCCAGTCGGGCAAATATCCTACCACCTGGCTGTGGGTTGTTTTGTCCCCTTTTACGACTGGCCGCCCGGCCGCAGGAAATTGTATTCTTTCTCCGTTCCTGCACGGATAAAAGTTTTACATGTAAAGATCTTCAAAAATTTCTTTACTGCGATCCTTTGCTTGTCATAGTGGCGAATTGTTATATAATAGTGTACTAGTGGTCGCCCGTGATCGAAATTCGACCATAATAATTAATTTAAATTATAAGATTGAACATTATTAAGGTTCTCTTGTCAAAGACTATACTTCTATAATCACATATTTCGCCAAGGCTACTACTGCGACTGACACTATTATACTCTCTGTGGCGTTTAGATTCAAAATATATTTTTTAAATATTTAAGTGGTCATCTTTATATATACAATGTACTCTTTGGTCATGTATGCCTGCTGCTCTTTCTGTTGTTTGAAATTCAAACAGATTGATTTTTTTTAACTGTATCCCTATTAATATTATAAATACGAAAGTAACTCTGTCTGTCTGTCTGTTCCGTTTTCACGGAAAAACTACTGGACCGATTTGGCTGAAACTCAGTATATATATATTTTCGATGCCGAGAATGAACATAGGATATTTTTTATCCCGAAAAATGGGATAAAAATATATTTGTCTTTTTGTTTGTTATCCTTTTATGGAAAGACTATTGGACCGATTTGGCTGAAACTCGGTACATATATAATTTGAATACCGAGTGCCCAAGGGATACTTTTTATCCCGGATAATGGGATACATTTTGGGATAGATTTATCCCGGAAACTAGGACAGGTTTTGTGATTTTGTCCATTTCGTCCACTGGGTCTACTGGGTCCACTGGGTCCACTTGGTCCATTGGGTCCACCTGGACCACTGTGTCCACTTGGTCCCCTTGGTCAACTGGGTCCACTTGGTCCACTGGGTCCACTGGGTCCACTGGTTCCACTGGGTCCACTTAGACCACTGGGTCCACTTTGACCACTGGGTCTACTTGGTCAACTGGGTCTACTGGGTCCACTGGGTCCAGTTGGTCCATGTTATAGATAACAATTTTGTCATTTTTGTCAAGTTTTGTCATTTATGTAGTTTACATATAGACGGGGGTGGTATAGTTTGCGATATAAAATGAAGTGAATCTTTCGAGGGCAAATACATACAAATTTAATACAATGTAACCTGTACCACTTGCTTTTTAAACAAGAGATACACACTAGAGGTTGACCCGCGGCGCAGCCGCGGAGTAAACTCTAGTTCTATATAATTGGAGTTCAACTGTGCCACCTACCCCATGCAATTGTAAATCATCCGGGAATCAACTGGAATATAACAAAATAAAATAATCAAGATCGGTCCAGGGGTTTAGAAGTTCAATTACAAAGAAATAACTAGAAATTTATATATAAAGATGATAGATTAACAGTAGATTAACATAAATATAGGTAGGTAACTAAGAAAAGTGTTTAGTGCTTTTGATGGACTCAAGACAAAAATATTATCAAATAGATGTAGTCAGTACATGTTTGCTGTTGTACAAGACAATAGACTATAAAATTTTGGATAAATTCTTGACACCTGTTTTTGTCATTTGGCTTCATAACTCTAAACCTATTTTTTTCATATATTGTTTAGTTACATGTATGATGGCCACTCTAATGTATTTTTATGATTTTACTACACCAACATTTAGTTGTATATAATATCCCATATGCTAATTTTTACCATATAGACCCAGTAGTTTTTGAAAAAATAGCCGAGACCTTATATATTTGTGAAAAGAATATGACAGTTTTGATTTTTTCCAAAATGACATATCTCTAAAAAAAGACTATACTATGCACTCAATATTTTTTTAATATACTAGTTACGACTATTTCTTTTACATTTTTTCTTAAAGATATTTCTATAACTAAATAATAATATTAGTAACAATCATTTAGATTCCAGAAGTTTTATTTTCAATGGGATCCTTGGTTTCTTTTATTGACATGCTCTCTTTGCTATTTCTGGCTTCTTTCACTTCATCATTTAATTTTCCATTACTTGCTTTGCCCATTTTCTGGGCAACTTCAGCATACTTAGCTCTTCTATAATCTAATTTTGCTGCATCAAGAAGTACATTTTGTATTAAATATTTGTCCTGAGATTGTTTAGACATTAAATCTGGATATGGGTTGTCTCTCAATTCCAACACAACTTTTTCACTATTCCTGGTGTTTTGTGCTCTTGGTGCATTGATTAGTCTTGTGTATGAAAGCTTTGAATTTTCAAACCTTGGTACTAAGACTTTAAATAGTTTGTGAATTAATTCTTTTTCAAGCAACCAATAGTTAGCTACATCCATTGTTGGTTTATGACAGTCTCCATGCCTGATGGCTTCAGATATAAGCTGTAAAAATATCAACAATATTTCAATGTTGTTTTCATATAATTTAATTTGTTGTGAACACTAACCGCATGTTCCTATGTCTTACCAACCGTTCATTTGCCTTACTAGAGGTTGAAATTTGACATGAGCTCCATACAAATAATGTCAAAATTTAACTGATTGTAAGGCAAGTGAATGTATAGTGAGATATAAGAACTGGCCATATGAAATAAGTTATAAAGGCTAACACACCAGGGTATCCAAATATGTAGGATAAAATCTGCACAGGGCATATACCTAGTCTGACCATAAATACTGCTACAATTAAAAAGAAACAAAATATTACATTTGAATTTGGAATCTATCATTTTTATATGATTGTTCATTGTGTTTTCTCATATTGGCGCCAATACATTGTACAACATTTTGCAATATTAAAATGGAGTGGGGCGATAAAGAGAACCGAATCGCTGTGATTGCATTACACAAAGTGGGTATGGAGCCAAATGCAATTTTTAAAACTCTCCATAAGCTTGATATTAGTCAAATATTTGTGTACCGGGCTATTAATAGGTACAATCAGACCTCCTCTGTTTGTGACGGAAAAAGATCTGGCCGTCCACGTAGTGTTCATACGAGAAAGGTGGTCAAAGCAGTAAGGGAAAGAAATTGAAGAAATCCTGTCCGAAAGCAAAAGATTTTATCTCGGGAGATGAAGATATCACCTAGAACCATGTTGCATATTTTAAAAGGTGACTTAGGACTTTAGCCTATAAGAGACGCACTGGTCATTTCTTAACTCATAATTTTAAATTAAAGAATAAGGTGGTAAAATCGAAACTACTACTGAAGCAGTACACAAAGGGAGGTCACAGAAAAATTTTGTTTATGGATGAGAAATTTTTTACAATTGAGCAACATAACAAGCAAAATGAAAGTATTTATGCTCAAAGCTTTAAGGAAGTTTCTCAATTAGTCGACAGAGTCTAATGTGGGCATTATCCGTCTTCAGTGATGGTTTGGTGGGGTGTTAGCTATGAAGGAGTGACTGAACCATATTTTTGTGAAAAAGGTGTCAAAACATTGGCACAAGTGTATCTAGATACCATTCTTGGGAAGGTAGTTAAAACCCTTAACAACACCATGTTCAATAACCAAGAATGGTCCTTCCACAAGACTCGGCGCCGGGTCATAAAGCTTGGTCCACGCAGTCTTGGTTGGAAACAAACTTTTCGGACTTCATCAGAGCTGAAGACAGGCCGTCGTCTAGTCCAGATTTTAATCCGCTGGATTATCATTTATGGTCAGTTTTAGAGAGTATGGCTTGCTCTAAATGCCATGATAATTTGGAGTCCCTAAAACAATCCATACAATTGGCAGTGAAGAATTTTCCCATGGAAAGAGTGCATGCTTCTATTGATAACTGGCCTCAACGTTTAAAGGACTGTATTGCAGCCAATGGAAACCATTTCAAATAAGCTTTTTATATTTTAAATTGTTTTATATTTATGTATTAAACTATAAAACTTATAAATGTTATTTGCAATAAAAAAAAATTTCTTTGTTACAATATTTATGGCAAGACTAGGTATATTTATTTATATTTAATTTAAAAATTATTTTTATACGGATACTATGAAATTTTGACAAGAATACTACGAAATAGTTTTTACACTGATACTTACTCGCTCTGCATACTGGCGAGCTTCATCAGCTCTGTTCACATTAAGCTCAATTCTCTCATACTTTACAAGACCTGTTACCGTTTTACGTAATTTATCTAACCTGCCTTCGGGACCTTTTGGGTTTTTTAGGTTACGGTGATTTGGACGCACTTTTATACGCAATTTAGAGACTAATTTAGATACATCCGCCTGATTCATATTTTGAGACTAAACTTGAGACTATGAAAGAAAAGGTGAGGTATTTAATAAATTAAATTATTTATTTGCTAAAACAAAATGAAATAAACTCAAAAACAATGTACTAAGGCTACGTTCCAACAGTAGCTCACAAGAGACAAAATCACATCACAACAGTGTCTCCATCTGTCAATCGAGAGTTACCGTGTTACAAGGGTAAAAATACGGTGTTTCTACATAAAATTACGGTGATTCTACTAAAAGTGTATCGTGTAATTTTTCAAGGAAAATAAAACAATATTAACCAAATCAAGTCTGAATATATTTTAAGAAAATTTAAATTGCATGAAACATGCGAAATTATATATAATAATTTCTCTAAATAAAATTCTTTCAGTTTACATCATTCAGCTTTAAACTTTTGTTTATGCTTCCTTAATATTCCAGCTCTAGCTTTTTTAGTAGAACGAGTTGGTCTTGTGTAGTTATCATTACTTTCAGTATCACTCTCCATTGTGAACCTTCTATCTAGCCCCCAACTCACTCACTTACAATACTAAAAGAAATATTAAACATAGAACCGTATACCCTCGTCTATAATATTTAAATGACGATTATTCTGAGATAAAAGCTTGAACTTGAAAAATTCTTTGATTTAAATATTTATTACCATAGAATTAGTGTTATAATTCAATGTTTATTACAGTATTAGCAACGCGTTACTGAAACAAAACACAACGTAATTTTACGTCCTTCGTTCATCACACTTACAAATTTCACTCCTTCGTATATTATCCGTGCAGGAACGGAAAAAGAATACAATTTCCTGCGGCCGTACAGCCTGTCGTAAGAGGCGACAAAACAACACACAGTCAGTTGGTAGGGCATTTGCCCGACTGGATGGCTACCACCCTTGGTCTAGAGTATATCGCCATAACAACTTTGAGTTGTGTTTCGGCATTAGTGACCAAGTTCCAGTCTCCCATAAGAGAGCAGCAGCGCATTTGTACCACCTTTGGTGTGGCAAATGTTCATAGGCGATAGTAACCGCTTTTATAAAGTGGGTCGTCTGCCTGTCTGCTGAACTCATGCAATAATTTTTTTTTTTATTAAAATAAGGACGAGAATAGATTAGCAAAGTTTATTGGCAGTTTTATTTATGTGTGAGTGGAGATAAACTTTTGGATATTGATGCATTTCTCTGGGATTCCCTGCAAGCAGAAGCAGTGTTGCTATTACAATATTTGTTAAGTTACTAAGATTTGTTTTACACAGTACATGATGAAATTGTTACAACATAATTTATAACGCAAATACGGTGAAATATGACACGGTACTAGATTATTACCTTGACGGTAGATAAAGACCGGATTACGGTGCATCTACGGTAATTACCGAGTACATGGAGACACTGCATCACAACGACCACGTTCACTTCCGCGATTTTTCCCGTTCCACTTGCTTGCGAGCGTCACAATCGTAAGCTCAAGTGGAACGGTTATATGACTCACTTCTTGAAATGGGTCATTGTGAGCGCTGCGTGAGCAAAAATCATGATGTCATTAGTGAGGTTTTCGCCACGACCATAATGACCGCGGTTGTCTAGTGAAACGGCAGACTGAGCACTTTTGGCGTTTTGAGATACTAAAGGAACGCGCCCAATGTCATCGACGTTTCATAATCCGTTCCACTAGCAGCGCTTTCCTTTAGTAGCTTACAACGCCCAAAATGCTTCGTCTGCTATTCTACCAGGCGACCACAAACTACTATTGCAGGCGACCGCGGTCATTTACATTATGATCGTGGCGAAACCGTCATTAATGACGTCATAATTTTCGCTCATGCAGCGCTCGCAACGACCCGTGTCAAGAGGTGGGTTAAATAACCTTTCCACTTGTGTTTACGATTGTGACGCCGGTAAGCAAGTGGAATGGGAAAAATCGCGGTCGTGAACGTGGTTGTTATGAGCTACTGATGGAACGTAGCCTTTAACGACGAAATACACAAATTTCATTGGTTGATTTGAAAATCGTGCTATTTCAATGTCAATCGATAGAGACAATTAATGCTCTGTGGTCAACTCTCACTTCGACAGTTCGACCCACCTCTTGACATGGGATGTTGTGAGTACTGTGTGTTTTTACACCGGTAAATAACTATAAACATTTCCATACATCAGATTTTAGTAATATTATCTAGATAATACGTCATATGAAAATCTCGAAGCGAGAGTTGGGTATGGAGGAGAGAGCATGAAAGTAGAGTAAACGCGGTTGAGATGCGAGCACTGCGCAAAATCTGCGGAGTGGCGCTCGCGGACCGCGTTCGTAATACCGAAGTAAGAAAGAGAGTTGGTCTGAAAGAGAGTGTCGGGGTGAAGGTAAGGAAAGGAATGCTCCGGTGGTTTGGGTATGTGGAAAGAATGCATGATGAAAGAATGACTAAACAGATATACAATGCAAAAGTGGATGGATGCAGAAGTCGTGGAAGGCCATGACACACCTTCCATGATCAAATTGATCGTGTATTAGCAGAAGGTGATGTCAGGAACCTTAAGAACAGACGAGCGTGTATGACAAGAGTTATGAATGTCAAAGCAGCAAGTGAGGTTGGTAAGAATAAGCCTGAATGGTGCTCTGTTGTACGTGCCTACCCCGCAAGGGAACTGGCGTGAAGTTATGTATGTATGTATGAAAATCTCATAAAATCTGCGATACTTAGTATTACTTAACGCACTTGTGTCTCAAATGACGCGGGTCCTATCTCGGACCAGAAAGCATGCACCACTTAGGCACGTTTTCTGATCTAAATGAGCATATTATCATAATTACTATATGTTAAGGGTGAAGGAAATCATCGTAATGAAACTTGCTCATCGAGATAACCAACGTGACAAACTATTTAAATATAAATAATTATACTTCATTTAATTACAGTCTATAATGCTGATATTACACGGATCAGCCATATTTGTCTGTGTATCTCTCCCAACAACACGTGAAAATCGCTGAACGGATCCAAATGTAATCTGACACTGAACCAGGTCATATGCCTATACTCCTCATCCCGATAAAAAACACCGTTTCCTTGCTCGACAACATTTAAATATAAATAAGCAATAGGTTTCTAATCTGTAATATGAAATAAGTAATATCTGTAACAAAACAAGCGATATTGTATCCCTATAAGCACTTGGACAAGTCCAAAAGATCCATTCTGTTACCAACTTAGCACTTTCAGTGCTTGATTTTTATCTCTATTAACACCCAAAGTTATTATTCAGCACTTAACACCTATTTAGCGCTTTTTTAAATTCTATAACTCTTCACGGAAATATCGACATGTATCGAAATACTATCGTCAAAAGACAAGCATTTGTAATAGAATCATTTATTTATTCTTATTACTTTATTTTTAGGGTTTTTTCCAAATTCGTGCCAATATAGCGCTTTTTAATAGTTAACCTAGCACGTATCCCCGAAGAGAGTAGGCAACACAAAAGCCGCGTCTGATGCGTCCAAAGCTGGGTGTGCACATCGCACGGACGCGTTTCGTAATGTCTGGGCACCTTTACATAAAATATATTTTTTTTCTATTATAATGAAATTAGCAGAACTAGAAGAATTTATGTGGCTGAGCGGCTAGTAGGTTCTCAAATTAAATCTGGTCACCCTGATACTTAACGTCAACGTCAAATCAATTTTTGAGTGACTAGGTACTGACCACTACTGACTTGTATTGTGAACTTGTTTATAAACTATAAAAAATGGTATATAATCATTAGTAAGAATTTGATCTTTAAAAGCTAGTTTCAATAATGAAGTAAGAGTTTCTTATGCATATCAGTTAGTTACTTAGTTTATTCTTCCTTATCTGTAGTTCTTTAAATTTAAAATCAATGGCTTCGACACATGTTAATTCAAACGATGCTGGTGTTTACGATCTTCTCACCGAGCTTTGCACTAAAACTGCTTCAAAACACTGTACTCAAAGCAGAGTTTCACGAAAGCGGCTTGTTACTAAAATGCGATCCCACGCTTATGAAATTATTTTAAAGAAATGTTTACAAGAGTTACCAGTAACCCAAGGAGAACCTATTATTGACCTTTTGTCGTACTATTTTGTTTCTCAACAAAATGCAAAGAATGTTTTTGAGTATAGAAGATCAGTTGATTTGAAAAAAATTATTAGCACTATCCGTAGAACTGATTTTGGTGATAGTAAGGATCATGTTTATACCATGTTAAGGTTTCTTATTGCACTAAAAAATTCTGTCAAAGAAGATTGTTCTTCAGAAACATATCAGGTAAGGCACATTATAATTAGCTAATAGAAACATAAACTGATATATTGTATATAAGTACTATTTAGTGCTGAGTGGTTTCATTCATATAAATTTTAGATCTAGTCACATGAAAACCAACTCAATTTACAGCATAAATAGTTCTCGAAAGTCTGTGATGACTTCTTAGTCAAATTAATATCCAAGTCACTATATTTTTATATTAGTAACCATACATTTCGTGGGTAAATCTGTGAAGTGTAGATTTAAAATAAAGCTTGGGTAGATTTTTTGCTTTAAGTATATCTGATTGAACTTACCAGACAACTTAATACAAAGATGGGCTAAGCATAGGAAAAAGGTATGTCACATTCTTTGCACAGCTTGGCTCTCTATAAGATGCAAGTATATTTATAAGTCAATTAAAATTAAATAACTCTTATCATATACTCAGTCTTGCCATATTGTAACAAAGAATTTTTTTATTTTTTTGGGCAAATAACCTTTATAAGTTTTATAATGTGTTAGTTTAATACATAAATATAAAACAATTTAAAATATAAAAAGCTTATTCGAATTGGTCTCCATTGGCTGCAATACAGTCCTTTAAACATTGAGGCCAGTTATCAATAGAAGCACACACTCTTTCCATGGGAAAATTCTTCACTGCCAATCGTATGGAATGTTTTAGGGACTCCAAATTATCATGGCGTTTAGAGCAAGCCGTCCTCTCTAAAACTGACCATAAATAATAATCCAGCGGATTAAGATCGGGACTAGACGACGGCCAGTCTTCAGCTCTGATGAAGTCCGAAAAGTTTGTTTCCAACCAAGACTGCGTGGACCGAGCTTTATGACCCGGCGCCGAGTCTTGCTGGAAGGACCATTATTGGTTATTGAACATGGTGTTGTTAAGGGGCTTAACTACCTCGTCAAGAATGGTATCTAGATACACTTGTGCCAATGTTTTGATACCTTTTTCACAAAAATATGGCTCAGTTACTCCTTCATAGCAAACACCCCACCAAACTATCACTGAAGACGGATAATGCCCACATTGCACTCTGTTGACTAATTGAGAAGCTTTTTTAGAGCTTTGAGCCGTCATTTTGTTTGTTAAAATGTTGCTCAATTGTAAAAATTTTCTCATCTGTAAACAAAATTTCTCTGTGACCTCCCTTTGCGTACCGCTTCCGTAGTTGTTCCAATTATACCACCCTATTCTTTTTTAAATTATGAGTTAAGAAATGACCAGTGCGTCTCTTATAGGCTGCAAGTCCTAAGTCATCTTTTAAAATACGTGACATGGTTCTAGGTGATATCTTCATCTCCCGAGATAAAATCTTTTGCTTTCAGACAGGATTTCTTCAAATTCTTTTCCTTACTGCTTTGACCACCTTTTTCATATGAACACTATGTGGACCGCCAGATCTTTTTCTGTCACAAACAGAAGAGGTCTCATTGTACCTATTAATAGCCCGGTACACAAACATTTGACTAATATCAAGCGTATGGAGAGTTTTAAAAATTGCATTTGGCTCCATACCTACTTTGTGTAATGCAATCACAGTGATTCGGTTCTCTTTATCGCCCCACTCCATTTTAATATCGCAAAATATTGTACAATGTATTAGCGCCAAAATGAGAAAACACAATGAACAATCATATAAAAACGACAGATTCCAAATTCAAATGTAATATTTTGTTTTTTTTTAATTGTAACAGTGTTTATGGCCAGACTAAGTATATTATATATTAAATTAACAATAATAATAATTTATACAGATAAATAAAATTGAAGTGTCCGTTTGCAATGTCAAAATAACAGGTGTGTATACAATATATAATACAGTACTTATAGCAAAAAATCTATTTAGTTTTTTTTTGTGTATGTCCTATTGATAGTGTTATAATGGGATAAGGAATTATCATCTGAAATAATAAGTGTATAGCATCCAAATTCCAATACTGCAATAGTATAGTTATCTTAATAAATGTGGAATGGTACTTTTCAACTTATAAATATGTAACTTTTCAGTTATTTCTTTTATAATTTTTATATGTACATATTTGGTTTTAATTCAAGAAACCGTTCACATTTGGTATGTTAAATGAAATGCTACCGAAGCCAAAAAGAGAGTCATTTGGTTCACCACAGCCATATCCATACTACCCATCTTATATCTTTGAGCTGCCATTTTCGTTGAGACGACAAGGAGCTGCTTTGGACTACCAAAAATCACAAACTTATACTGAATATACTGTTGAGAGCTTTGATTCTAGATCTTGTAAGTATAGATTGACAGTTTGAGATTTTATGTATATAATGAAATATTTTTCATAAATTCTTTGAATGGATGGCCTAATAGTTTTAGAAAAAATGAATAGACTTATGAAGTTTGTTATATGAATGTTATGAATTTTTTATATATTATGTGTTATACCAGGGTTGAACATGGAATAGTTTTAATACTCCCTATTTAAAAAAAAACATTGCAGGGACTCAACAGCCTGGCAGACAGCCCACTTGATGGAAAGCGGTTACCATTGCCTATGGACATTTGCAACACTAAAAGTGCTACAAATACGCTGCTGCTCTCTTAAGGGAGACTGGGACCTGGGGTTGAGTTGGTTGGTTGAAAATGGGTTCATGGCTATGGTAAATATGGGTAAAAATACTTTCTACAGTATACAGATACAAATATCATGCAAGCAAAGTTATACCTGCTTCAGGCAATAAGAAAATGCTACCTGTAATAGTTCTTTAATTTTTTTTATTGTACAATGCCCCTTTGGGTCATTACGTGATATAGAGTCTGTTTGCTTTTTCATTAGATAGTCTGTCAAAAACTAAAATAAATAAATATAATAAAATAATAATGTCAGATGTTTACCTGCTTCAGGAAAGAAAAGAATATTATAAAGCTGTATGTACTTTGAGAATGGATAAGGACAAAGAAAACATTTTACCCCAGAATGGGACACTTTTTGTGGGAAATAGTTCAAAGCTTCCATAGCAGGGTGAAAAGCTATATGCTATCTATGTAATGATGACTGCTATTTTTTGTAAAAACTATTTCATTTTTAAAATGAGTATTTAATATTTTTTACTTCACTGTTTAAGTGATTTTTTTTGCAATTAATACAATTACGAAACTTATTTCACAGACTTAGTGGATGCAAACACTGCATCACAATCTCATGGAGTAAGTGAATTGAAGACATTTCTCAGTCCAATGTCTTTAGCCTCAATGACATCCACGCACCTATCACCATATGCAGAATCTGGCATATTTAATTACCCAAGACTTACTGGGCCAAGAGATTTGCAATTACCAAACTTATCTACTGATGTTAATGTTAAGGTAATTTCAGTCCCATATTATTTTAAATCATGAATCTTTAAATTAAAACAGTGTTACTTTCTTTTCATACTTTAGGTTCAACATATTAGGGTTCTGTAGCCAGCCACAACAACAAGTTACAAGTTGGTAACTGATCTATATTGTAAAACTTCCATCGACATTGTCATCTGGTTTAAATTTACGAGGCCCACAATGGCCTTTTTCACAGATTCATATTACTTATTACAAATATAACAAGTATCAAATTAGTGTAGAACTTTATGCCATATCTATCAAGTATCCCTGTATCTAGACTAGACATCCAATTTCACTAAATGATTCTCCAAAAGCCCTAAAAATGGGCATCAGATTATTCCTAAATTTGGTGTTTTGAAATTAGATTACTATCTTATTTTAGGTATCAGAAGTAAGTACAAGTATTAAGACAGATGTGAAGGAAGTATACAGAGCGAAAAACGAAGATAAATCTGTTGATATTTGGGAACTTGCCATGCAAATAGATAAGGATGTCCCAGAAGATATATGGGAAATTGTATGTAAGTTTATTGTAATCATATTGGCATATCTATGGAAAGTCGTGGTAGCTTATTGTAAATTATGTGTAAAACTTAACATGAAGGTTCGGTTTGTATAGTTCAACAAATTTAATTAGTGATATCGCAAAAAATAAAAACTGCAGTATCTGCCATAATATGTAACCAAAGGTTGAAACATTTTTTCATTGTTTATAGTCCTGTGGGGTGTCATTGTTTAGGTAATAGAGAAAACAACAATGTTTCATACTAACTTATATAATAAAATCAACAAATGGTGGAATATTAGCTCCCAGAATCGTGAAATGTGTCCTTACCCTTCCAACTGTTAAACTAATACATAGATTTCTGTAAAATTAAGCTTTCAGAGCTTCAAAAATACTATTCCTATAAACTATTTTGTGCAATATCCATTCAGTTGTTTTATATATATGAAGGTTTTGTATTGATTTTTTTTATAATTTCATACCCGAATATCAGAAACTGGATGTTTGTCAGCTTTATGCAACCCTGCAAACCTTTCGTTGTAAGCAGACTGTCAAGCATTTATCCAATTTTTTGAAAATGATATCATCGAGAAAGCTATAGTTTGAAATATTTTTATAATTTCAGCAAAACTACCACCGATCAATGAAAGGCAATTAATAGCTACGTCCTGCCGTGAGATGGCGTTGTGGAGGGAAACTTATGCAGGCATGATGTCCGATTTGCGTGTTGTGTCAGAGAAACAATTCATTAGGCATATCATGTATTTAATTAGTAAGTAAAAGTAAAAAAAAAACTAGGATAATCTATATAAACGACGAAGAACACAATGCATTTTTTTTAGATTTGTTGTTTGATTGTTGGTTTGTTCGGGACTCACGTAAAAGCTACTGGGCCGATTTCGATGCGGTTTTCGCTGATCGACAGCAAATTCAAAGCAGATTTTAAGTCTAAATTCTTAGACTTAAAATTTGCGCTATTTTTTATCTTAGGAATGCCGCGGGAATTCTTCTGGAAATTATTCAAAATGACCAGATTGAAAAAAACAAAAATTCTAATGCGTTTTTTACAGTTCGATAGAAAAATTTTCGTAATAAAATGTGTGTGATACTTTTTATCCCTGGAATCACGTGGGAATTTTCCCAGCAGCGGTTTGTAGTTGTCCGGGCGCATAAAAAATAGCTTATTCCGACAGTTTTCTCAAAAATGATAGCTGCGGTATTTTGTGCCTCGGGAATTTCAAGTCAAGTGTTGACGAAGTCTCGGGCATATGCTAGTAAATAATATACTAAAAATCAATTTAGAAGTAAATTTTTAAATATTACAATAATAAATGATGTCAGGAGCCTTAAGAACAGACGAGCTTGTATGACAAGAGTTATGAATGTCAAAGAGGCAAGTGAGGTGTGTAAGAATAAGCCTAAATGGCACTCTGTTGTTTGTGCCTACCCCACAAGGGAACTGGCGTGAAGTTATGTATATATGTATGTATGTACAATAATAAATGGACAAATGATATAAATGCTCTATACGGGATTAAATGTGTACTTAATATAATCTGATATTTCCCTAATAATTGTTAATTCTTTTGAGAAATAAATGTCTTAAACCACAAATATTAATGATAGTAATAAATCAGCAGACATATAGTTTGATGATCTCTGTAGCCTAGTGGGCTATGCTTTGTTGGCCAAGGTTCCTAGAATTCAGAGACTCCGGGATTGGTTCCTGGTGTGGTGAACTTCGTGAACGAATTTTTGGCTACTTTTATATTCTGGGTATCTGTAATTAGCCCGAGTAGTCCGTTGCATATTACCTATAAGACTTGTGTAGTTTGTGGATATGCATTGTGTGTCTGCCGATTAAAAAAGGACAGACAGCGCGAGTGCGATTTCGTGACACATAACAGCTACTTACAATGTATTGATGTCATTAATGTCTTGCACGACGTTGATTACTGTTTTTTGTTTGACATAACGATTTGAAACACTCAATTTTACAAATTTAAAATATTTTGATGTCTGTCTTTGCGTGACGTCTGATATAGGAGCAGCATGTAAACACCCACTGCTTGTGATGCTGCTACATAAATATTTTAAGAATTATTTTAGACGGTGATAGCAGCAGCGGCAGAGGCTGGATGTATTTCAAATAAATGTGCCAAACTTACTTTCTTCTATTACAGTTGGTGTAGAAACGAACTCTTTTCCATTCAACGAAGAACTCAACTGTTTTGAAATGAAAGAAAACTTAGTTCTAGAAGGAATATCAAAGGAACACATCAAAGGGTACATATCAGATTTGTTGTTGATCGGGACATATTATAGAAGGCTCTACAAGTTTGCTTTTAATCAAACACTTGAAGATCACTTTTGTAGTAATGGCTTAGTCTATGAAGTAAGTGTAACTCTTTTTATCATTTCATTTGTCTAATATTAGACAATTAGGCATATTGCTCTGAAATTCAGTAATTGGGTTATGTATTTTTATTAGAGAAACAACAAGGGATCATATCTTATTGCGATTTTTTTATTTTACTGTCTGTGGCTAGGCCTTCGTCCACGCGGTATTTGAATTTTATATTCATATCTTCTGAAACCTGCTAGATATTGAAATGAAACACTAATTTTTAATTTTTTTAAACTAAAATCTGGGATGACGCGAAGCAAAAACTAAATAAAGTTTGAAGACAAAAATTGTAGAAATTGTAAATTATCTGTCATATATTGTATCGCTGCCACTTTTGGGGAATTGCTTAGTAAAATTGACACGTGTGTCTATACTGAGTTGGTAGGTGGAAGACATTATACAGTTCCATTTTATTTTGACACTTGTCCTTTTCATAATATAAATTTGCGAATGCAGCCGCTTTAGGCCCCAGATTTTATTTAAAATTTTGGTATTTGTGAAATCTTGGACACTTCAATTTTATTCGTACAGAAGATATTCTATGAAACTGAAATGTTTATACAAATATTATCTCCGTGTTTTATCTTTTCAAAATTGTGTTCTTGAAATAAAAGGTAGCCTTAGGATACCATTAGGTAAAGTAGATAAATAGATAGATAACACTTTATTGCACACCAAAATATACAAATTACAAAATTAAACAATATTTCCAAAATTTTCTAGGCAATACAATAGGTGGCCATAGTTTAAAGCGATCTATTTCAGGTAACCTATATTATAGGAAATCCTTAGCTAATCTGGCGATTTCGGTGGAGTAGGAAAAAAGGGCAATAGATACATAAATAATAAATTAAGATCTGTTCAACTGTTTAGTCATAGAAAGGTAGGAAACAGAGTTACTTTTGCATTTATAATACTGATATCACTTTCAGGCGGCTAGAGAGGTAATAAGGCGGTATCTATTAGATTTTCGTCTGTTAGCAACTGAAATATATGAAGAATGTACAAAAACAAGTGCTGAGGATATGAATTGTATGCCAACACTACTGCAAATATTATATCATTTGGAACCTTTGAAATATGAGATAGAAACGATTGTATCTATCTACAAGATGATTGATGCAGGTGAATCTCTTTTGCTTTTGCTTCTCCAATTTGAAATAAGCCCATAGTAATGTCTGCTTCTTCATCTAATATTATGATTTGGTACATTATTCATTTTCTCCAATCCGCCTTAGACAAGCATGGCTGGGTTTATTTTGCCCTATCAACAGAAAGTTTATCTATATAATATTATAAAATTATAAATATTCCGTGTCTGTATGTTGAAGCAATTTAAAAAAAACCAACTGGAAAAGACTATAAGAACATGATGCAATTTTTTAATCTCTTGTCTGTTTGTTCGGAATTCACGTAAAAACTACTGGACCGATTTTTATGCGGTTTTCGCTGATCGACAGCTAATTCTTAGACTTAAACTTTGCGCTATTTTTTATCCTGGGAATTCCGCAATAAAATTTCTGGGCATGTTTTAAAATGGCCAAATAAAAAAAAAAGGAATTTTAATGTGATTTTTTTACTGATCGATAGCAAATTTTTGAACAAATGTGTGATATTTTTTATTACGGGAATCCCGCAAGAATTTTCTCGGAAGCGGTTTGAAGTCGCGGGCAAATCCTAGTTTACTAATATTTATATGGATTAATATGAAAGAAGAATACTAGGAATCACAATGGCAAATGGTAAAAAACAAACTTTGAAAACCTCCGAAATCCTACCTGAATAAATGACACCATAAATCATTTTTCTCTTATTTTCTGAGGTTTTACTGTTTAAAACCTTGAAGTATAGAGACAAGGAGTACTATCTTAATAGGACTAAAACTTTAAAAAATAATAGATGATGAGCATAAGTATATAATTAATCATTATAACTAGCTGATGCCCGCGACTTCGTCCGCGTCATGATCGCGATGTAGAATACTATCAGCGCCATCTAGTTTATTTAATATGATGATGAAATACGCTATGCTAGACACTGTTTTTGTAAGGTTTTACTAGTTCGCGGAATCTCGTCTTTTTAATGTATAAATTGTTTTATTGTATGATGATACGGGCAATATCAATACTTAATTAGGTGCATAAGTTGTATAATAAGCTGTTTAAGTAATTAAAGTTTTTTAACTATCCCACGGGAACTCTTTAATTTTTCGGGATCAAAAGTATCCTATATGTTGACCAGGGATATAAGCTACCACCATACAAAATTTCATTTAAATCGGTCCAGTCGTTTCGGAGATTGACCCGTACAAACAAAGAATTGAAAATATCTAAATAAGTTCTATTTCACTTCTTAGTCAGTCTTTACTGAGTCAGGCATCCCCCTGACTCGGTTTTTAGCATTTTTTTTTCATTATACAGAAATTTGACCTCCACAGTTTTATTATATGTATTATATGTATGTATAGAGATAGATAAAAGTCGACCAAAATAGCTGTAGTGTACAATATTTCGGTTTATATTTGCTAACTTCACTCCATCACTGAGACTAGGAGGAGATAAAGTGAAGTGTGCTAAGTTGGTTGCAATGGTGTTGTAGCAGCAGCCCCAATTTGTTGCCTTTGGTCGAAATTTTTTTTAACATAGATGTACTCTTTGGCCTCTATACACCAGTTTTAAAACGCAATCTCTTAAATCAAATCCGCAAGGTTTTAGGTTTGATTTAGGAGTATAAGAGTTAAGTTTTTACTGCTTAATTATTTATCGTTCCTAGTTTTCTTTTTCGATGGTACAAAAGATTTTCCTTGTAATATGAGTTTGAACTTCCTTCTCGCCCTGACTAATAAACGTCATGTAAATTTATTTCTACTACCAATATTTATCTTTAGTGTAGATAGTTTCAGTTATGTGTTTTGTTTTGTCCACAGGTCTACAGGAAACCTTAACTGTAATATTGATAACGATTAAATTTTCATTTTTAAAAAAAGTTTAATTTGCTATTTATTGCCTGTCATTTTTTGTTTTTATCTAGTTATTCACTTGACATTAACAAAATCAATGCCAAAGGCGTTGGAGTCAGCTTTAACAAAAATAGATAAAAGTAATTACTTTTCTTTTGAATTTCAGACCCGAAAACGTCGATCCCTCACGGCGCGGAGCTAATGTCATATCTGTTTAGTGAAATATCACTCGTCACTCACAAGAAGACGGCATTCACTATGTTCAATTCATTGGTGACCATTTGCAGGGTTTATTTCAAGTATGTTATTAGCGATAGGACTAACTAAGGCTTGATTTATATTTTCAATACTAGGACATGCCCGTGACTTCGTCCACGCTTGGCTTGAAATTCTCGGGACACAAAGTACCGCAGCATTTAAAAACTAATGTAAGCTATCGTTTTAGTGAGAACCGTATCGGAATGGGCAAATTTTTGTGCACCCGAACATTCTACAAAATTCTCGCGGGATTTACAAGATAAAAAGTAGCGCAGAGTTAAGGCTAAGAATTTGCTGTCGATCAGCCAAAACCGTGTCAAAATCAACCCAGTAGTTTTTTCGTGAATCCCGAACAAACAGACAAGAAATGTAAAAAAAATTGCATGGTGTTCTCCATCGCTTATTATTATCGCTTATTAGTGTATTCCAGTTATTTTTTCTAAATGGCGTCAATATACAGACACGGCACTTGTAGAATTTTATAGTATTATAGATTTAAGAAGCGGGTTAACTTGTACTGGCGAGTTATGCCCTTATTGTTTAAACAGAAATATACCAATTAAGTAAAAAGTGTTCGATGAAGTATATGTTTTTTTAAATGATGTTAAAGTCTGATTTACAATTACATATACTTGTGTACATATACTTAATAATAAGCCTAGCGATTTCACATATTCATAAAATCCCTTTAATAATAATACATGCTTATATTAACCCGTAAACAACGCTGTGGGTTGCATTATTACTTAATATTTTAAATTGTAAGTGTAAAATTTTAATAATCTAGTTGTTTGTGGTTCCAATAAAATAAAAAAGAAACTGGTAAGTTAGGCCTTATCTACTATCATTATCACGTGTACACATCTCTCAATTTTTTCTTTCATTATAGTGCTCTTTGGAGGCGGTTATTATAGAAATAGTGCTTAATGGGAGGCGAGGGCCAAGAGTACCATCATACAGGGTTTACCTAATTTGGGCTCCTATCTTTCCCATTTTATTAAGTTTCTCACATTTTTGGACTCTATAAATTTTGTTTTTCTTTTTATGGGAAGTAAATAAATAAATTATTATATTATTGTATTGTATTATCTCTTACTATCATTTGAATTTGACATTACCTGTATGGATACAAGTAATGTCACATTCAGACGATAGTAAAGCAAGTGAATTAATAGTAATATATAGGAACCCGTTATTAATGGACAGTTGTCCATTAATAACCGGTATTATATGACTAAACCGACGAATTTCTGTCCACATTTGATGTAAGCTCCAGCTTACGTCAAATTTTAACCGACAGTAAAGCAAATGGACGGTTAGTAAAATATAGGAATATGCCATAAGTGGATGGTTCTCAAAAGGACGACAAGGGTTTAACTCGTCAGTTTCTCTATTACTGACTTAACTAATGTAAATATAAATCAGGCTTGATGGTAAAAAGGAAACTCACGGTTTCACTCTGACCACTGTCTGTCTATCGAAAAAATATCGCGATTGAAAAGATAATAAAACCGCTAAAAAGCGATCTTCTCCAGGGAACTAGACAATAAAAGAAAGACATGAAATTGTTCCATTATGTTTCTTGTGTGTATTAGATTAGACTTATTATAGGTTATAAGGGCTCTGTTTCTGTCATAAGGCTTCGGATATTTAGAAATGTATCTCCTTCCAGATTCATTGAAAGATTCATATTTGAAGGTGAATTGGATGATAGACATGAAGAGTTTTTTATAAGGAAAGACTCACAAAATGTGAATTGTAGATCTAAACGTTATTGGGACAAGGGGTTTCATATAACGCAGAGTGTTGCCATTCCTGAATTCTTGAAAGCATTGGCAAAGTGTATCCTGTTGTGCGGCAAATCTTTAAGATTGTTGAAGCTGTGTAATCCGAGCGTAAGTATTTTTCTTTATAAATGTTTTATTTAAGAACATATCAGCCATTATGTATAATATATTAGCGGTAAAGTACTGACGTGGTAGATCCATGTTGGAATCCTTATCTTGATCACAGCTCTTTTAGGGTCAGCTCAATCGGTGTGATAAGACTTTCTCACGGAATTTTGGAGTGAAACGATTAACTCATCTAATTGTTTCGTATATGTGAGTTTTGATATCCCACTTCAAGATCCCCCTTTTTTTTTTGATAACGCAGTAGGAACGTCTTTGGACACCATACTCGGGTTCTTCAGGTTAAGGTCTAAAATGCAGGTGTAAGGTCTGCGTCGAGGGTGTGTGGAACCGGTTCTCCACGCTCGCTTTTAAAATGAAGCTGTCGCGAGAAACGGCCGCCGAACTACCCACTAAACGTAAACCTGCGCCCCATTTAATAGCGCTTTTACGGGGTGTCAGGGGATCTAGCACAGAGTTCTTCTATCCGTGCAGGAACGGAGAAAGAATACAATTTCCTGCGGCCGGGCGGCCTGTCGTAAGAGGCGACTAAACAACCCACAGCCAGGTGGTAGGGCATTTGCCCGACTGGATGGCTACCACCCCTGGTCTAGAGCATGACGCCATAACAACTTTGAGTTGTGTTCCGGCATTAGTGACCAGGTTCCAAACTCACTTAAGAGAGCAGCAGCGCATTTGTAGCACCTTTGGTGTTGCAAATGTCCATAGGCGATGGTAACCGCTTTCCATCCAGTGGGCCGTCTGCCTGTCTGCTGAACTCCTGAATTAAAAAAAAAAAAAATTGTGACCAGGTTCCAGTTTCCCTGAAGAGAGCAGCAGCGCATTTGTAGCAACTTTGCTGTTGCAAATGTCCATAGGCGATGGTAACCGCTTTCCATTAAGTGGGCCGTCTGCCTGTCTGCTGATCTCCTGCAATAAAAAAAAAAAAAAAAAAAAGTTCTGTATCTGGGCCACCCTGGGGAGCAGAGTGACCCACTTCGTACAGCAGGGGGGGGGGGGACGCCGCTTTCACCCCTGTGACGGCGGCCACACACATTCCCCCTGTTCCATTCCTATTTTCCATCCCCTTTATCTCATGCTTCATGTCTGACCCATTTATTGCATCCTAAAGGCTGGCAACGTATGTGCGTCGTCTCTGGTGTTGCAAACGTCTGTAGGCAACGATAATTACTTTCCATGAGCTGGCCATCTGCCTGTTTGCCAGTTTCCCAATAAAAAACAAAGACAAACCTATATACTGTTTAGCCACAGAAGATCATTTTCGTACATTACAAACAGAATATTAGCAATGAATTACACTGTTTACTGATGTTTAATTGTCTTAGACAACTTAAGTCATATCTATCCATAAACGGCCTCTGTGGTTGAGATGACTTAGTGTTTGGTGGCTTACCTCACTGCAACACAGGCTCCGGGGTCGATTCCTGGTATGATAAATTATGGAAACAAATTTTCTCCATTATTTACATTGGCCTCAGAGTAGTCCCTTGTGTATTACCTATAATATAAGCGTAATTTGCTTAATTTGGGGATATACAATATGTGTGTTTGTCTGCCTATTATTTATTATTATTTATTTATCGATATTTAATCATTTCGATCTAAAGTTAGATATTGCAGTAGTGTATCATCTAAAGACGTCATTTAACTAAAATTTTATCCAAAAATCTATCTGGTAAGAAAAGTAGCACCGTTGTTTTTTTAATTACCATCACTTTAAACAACAAGTTTGTCAGGGCTTTTTTCTGTCTTCTTTCTTTTATACAAGATTTTATTTAATTTTATTCCCTTCAAGTAGTATGGAGTTGTATTGACAGTAAAATATTTTATTTCTATGAGCTGATATGTCTATTTTTTTAGAATCTAGAGTTTAGAACATACAAGCTCTATTCTTGTAAATCAAGTGTGTGCAATGTTAAATTAAAAAATAATAATTAGGTAACATTGTTACTCATTGATTTATGGTTTTATATTAAAAGTTTAGGATATAAAAAGAAAAAAATCTTTAAAATATTGTTTTAAATATTCTCAAGATTATCAGGGATGGATTCAATTGCATAGACTCATGTTCTACATAGTGTTGGGTAGGACATGATTATACTTAGAGTTTTTAAGAGTAATATGACATTTTGTACTGAACCAGTTCAAACGAGGCGAGAAGATTTGTACGGTTTGTACCTCAGCAGTATATTTGAAGCGATGAGGCCGGTGAGGCGGTGACCGTCATTCACTCGTTTGTCCCATTCAAAACTAATAGTTCGGAGATGTTCGTTAAGAATCGGATGCGATCGGCCTCGGTCACCTCATTTTACTAGCAGTTGTACTATGACATATCATGTTGTCACTCTTTGTCATGTGAATATCCGTAGAGGCGTTATTGTACTGTTTTAGTATAAGCCTTGAAGTCTTACATTTTCAAATTTCGAGCCGTATCAGAACAAATGTATTTTGTACGAGACAAATGTTCTGGCTCACACCTGTACTACTTATCGCTAGTTCTACATGAGTCTATGCAAGTGAAACTGCTTGACGAGTTTAAAATGTGGATTATTAGTTTTGAATATAGTTTATATAAAATGTGACTTTTAGGATCCATTGGTGCTTCTAATATCATCAGACCACCCCTCAGTAAAATGTTGTGCCAGTTTTGATGAACTTGAAAGGCAACAACAAGTGCTCGACGTGTATCGTACGAGGTGTCTTTTCGTTAGTGGCGAATTGGTCACGTTCGATCAAATATTACTGAAGAGGGAAGCTGAAAGGAAAGCCTTTACTGAAATGGCTTCGTTAAAACAGGCTGAAACGCTGGAGAAGATTGTTGGTATGTACAACTCTACTAAAGATATTATATAAATTGTGACTGAATTATATAAATGAATAGGGGTTTTATGAAAGTTTTAATTGAAATGTTAACCTAAATTGGATATTACTTTAAAATTAGATAGATAACACTTTCTTGCTCATCAAAAGTAACAATTACAAAATACATAATTACAATATCGCAAACATATACAATGTAGCAAAACAATAAGCGGCGCTATGGCATGAGAACTTATTAGTCTAATTTAAATTTAGAAATTCTAACTAGGATTTAAGAAAGAAACCCGATTTGGGTGCCCCTGATTATGTTACACTGAATCAAATCAAATACTGAGTAATACCAAAATGAACTCCTCGGGTTAGGGTGTTACACGACTTTATTAAGGACGCCCACTCTGTCGCAGCACCAAAAAATGGTTCTAATGTTAATGTATAGTAATATTAAAAATAAAATGAAAATAAATAAAATCGGCCAAATGCGTATCAGTCCATGGCAATTAAGGGTTCAGTAGAGATGACCAATGTATCAATCTCAATTCCAGCTGAACGTAAACGCTTGGCCCAGTTGATAATTGCCGAAAAGCAACATTCGCTGCGAGTTCTCGAAGCGGCTATGGCTGAAGCCAAAGCGGCTAAGAGTAAAGCGAAGAAACGTGAGCGAATGCGTTCGGAAATGGAAGAAGCGGCGCAAAAAGCTACTGATGAACTTGATTCTAAGTTGCGGGATGTCGAAAGGTGTGTTTTTTTGTTTATATATCTTTTCTATATCCGTTTCTTATAATATTTGCTGATTGTAGATATTCTGATATATTTTTGTGTGTTTCTTTCCCTACATTTTTAATATAAAGCCATATAATATCTAGTCCTTTTATGCAATTAATAGATGCCACATGTCACAAATATTCCTGGTTTATGGTCTCCTTACTTTTGTTTATCCTTGTTTATGAATCTTTTAGGATTTAATGGGTTTCCATAATTCCATATTACATGCCAATACTTGTCCTCTGCATTTACAAATGTATACAGATTTTTGAAGAATCTATTATAATATTTTAAATAACGATATTTCTTGTATTTAATTAAAGTCTTATAGAAAGTCTTAAAGTCTATAGAATTTGATTAATTTGTAGAACTAAAATCATGGAATACTACTCAAAATTAAATATGGAAGTTGAAAAAAGTAAAATTCATACCGAATGGAAAATAAAACGTTTGCAACTAGACCAGAGTAGAATGCAACTACTTTCTTCGGAGGAACGAAATTTAAAGAGAGAAAAGCTTGAACTGCAACACCAGAAAAACGAAGAAATAATGGCTATGTCCGTACAAAGTATCGAAATGCAATCTGTAGATGGCTTAGATTCGAATGATAACGAAAGTATTAGTGAAAATAAAATGATAAATTCTAATACTTCAATAGACTTGCATACAGTGCATGATGCGAAAGGAATTAATCAAAATACAGATTTAACGGAAAATAAACTTAAAGCTAATAGTTCAAGTGATGTGTTTAGCGCGATATGTAATGTTGCCAAAAGTTTTTTTGGTGTCTCTAAAAGCACAGAGCTTAAGAGCTGCGATAACAAAAAGGAGCTTGACTCTCAAGGAAATATTCTAGAAAATGCAGCGTACAATACTGAAATTAATAGGAATGAAAGAAAAACGTCTAACGATGTAATAGGTGCTCAGTTAAATTATGTTTATGACAATGAACAATATTATAAAACAAAACAAGAAGCTATGTTGAATAAACAGAAAGTAATGGCACATGAGTTTGGGCGGATTGATAACGAAAATAATTCAATAAAAGACACACCCATAATAAATATAGCTTCAGTTGACATAGAAAACAATATCGGTGATTGGTCACCATTTGTGCAAGCTAAGAAAAACAAACTGAAAGTTTTAGGGGCAGAGTTTAGAAATGAAAGAGATTTTAAACCAATTGTAACGGAACCTAAAACAGACGCTCAGAGAGAAGCTTTATTAAATAAGCAAAAAGTTTTAGGGGTCGAATATAACTTACCTCCAGAAATAATATGTATAAAAGAACCGGCTAATATTGCCCAAGAGGAAGCGTTACGTAACAAGAAGAAGATACTAACTTCAGATTATGAGGCAAACGTTCCAAGTCAGAAAAGGGAAATAGCGAAGCGATCTGGATTAACATTGAATTTGAAACCTTATAGTGAAACTTTGGGTGGAAGTCGAAGTACTGGAAATACGCCTAATACTGACGGGGTTACACCAGGAGAATTCTACTCGAAGGTAATATTTTAATACTGTAAACACACATTACTTACTTAAAAACTTCATTTTATACTGAAATAATCTATCTGAACTAAATGTTTCCACAAATATATAGTATGTATGGAAAATTACGATGATTAACAGTAAGAAGAAAGGGGAATTAACCATCATTAGGGATTGTAATCCTTAATATTCTTCTTCCGTGATTTAGTAGTTTTACAAATAATGAGGCATTATTCGTTATCTATTAAAGACTGTTTCTTATAGTAATAAAGTGAGAGATAAACCGAAATTTACAATATATATTTATTCTAATAACATAATTTTCTCTATACCTATAAAAATTAGGCCATCAAGCGTGGCTCCTTCTCCGATTATTACATTGTATTAATGTTTAAATATGTACTATAACTCTATTTCGGTTTTTTAGTTGGATTTAGAAACTCCAACTACCGCTGACATACCTCTAGAAGGAGCAATAACTAGCGACATATTCACTCCACAAATCCAAGACAACAAAGACCTTGAATCAAAGAAACCTAATCAAGAATTTTTAACTTCCGATGGTTTTAATTTCTCAGTAGTTGTTGATGATGAAACTGCAGAATCTGAAATCATAAGTGACGTACAGACACTTGGCAGCTCAGATAATTCACCAATGAAAAGTTTAGATATAGAAGTAACAGGAATAAGGACAAAATATTCGTTTTTCAACTTACTCGATGGTTCATATAATCTTGAATATTTTGATCCATTTGGGGTTAGAGATTTTAAAAAGTATTCCAAAGATTATTTTACGAATAAAATGGATTTAGAAACATCATGCTATACACACCCCGCAATAATTATGGAGGAAGTTCAAAAACAACCGTACAATAATATCTTCGCTTCTCATTATGAAGAGAAAGAAAATAAAATTACGTGTGATAATATAGCAACATTAACTGCTTGTTTGCAAAGATCAGTAATGTTGCCACTTACATATCAGTTGGAGGTTGTTAATAATTCAATTTTAACGTATTTCTTAGTAAATTTAGACATGTACGACCATATGAGGAGTTTGAAAGATTATTTCTTTTTGATGGATGGAGAATTTTCGAGGAGTATTTGTCGCAATTTATTTACGAAATTGGTTAAAACGCTGAATCCACAAGAGTTGTTGAATTTTGGAACACTTCATAGTATTTTGGATAAGGCATTAGGATCTTCTATATCACGTAAGTTTTTTAGGGCATAATTAATTTTTTGTCTTTTTCGGCTTTATAAATACCTACAACTCTTTATCTTGCAAACTAACATCTATTTTGGTCAACTTTTGACATTTTAGATACTATTTGGTAAAAGTTGGTCTTATTGCCCTTTCTCAAATGGTAAGTTAAAAAAAATTTACTGTTACAAAAATAAAAACAGGCATTATAATAAAATTTTCTTACTGATGTTTCTTTAAAGATAACTACTCGTATGATGGACGTTATATACCGCGAATTGAAATTTTTGCAATCGGGACTGAAATTAGACGATATGCTCCTGATGAACTGAATAAGATAGAGACTTGATTGAATTGACTTGTTGAATCATATTTTACAATATTTTTCAGATGTACATAAATTCTCAGAGAATCTATCATTTACAATCACCGAATCTCCTTTAAGTTTCCAACACAGTTCGCCAGACGTCTTGCAATGTTTATCTCTCACGTACTCTGTGAATTGGCCTCTAAATATCATTCTTTCTCAGGAAGCTCTATTGAGATACGCGAAAGTTTTCCAGTTTCTAATTAAAATGAGACGAATATTTTGGGTTCTAGGGGAAGATTTCGAAGTAAGTATATTTGTTTAGTGTTAACTATGTGTATACTTTTAAAATCAATTTCATATTTATTTAAAAAGTATATAAATAATATAAGTAGTATATTAATTATTAAATGTAACTTTGTACTCGTTTTGTTATAAACTTACTACACTCACTAAAACATTAAATGTTTTTAAGTCCCTAGCATATAGAATTCACGTTCTGTAGACAATTAAAGTTATATGAATGTTTAATAAGTCGCTTGACAATTTTGGAACTACCTCCAAATTTCTGTTGTAATTTTTATTTGTGTTGTTGAACATTTAATTTGTTACATAAATTTAGTTATTAAGTCATTGGAAGCAACTAATACCTAAGGATACAGGCTTGGCCTAGTCTAGGAGTTAAATTTTAAGGCGAAATTTGTACATATTTTTGGTGTCAACAAAATTCTTTTTATTATACTTTTAAAATTTAGCCTTTATTTGTATTTTTTCATTTAAATACATTACATATTTTGCATCAATTATATATATATATATATATATATATATATATATATATATATATATATATATATACATATACAGTATTTTATATCCAAATTTAATTTTATTCAGTGAGTATTTTTTTCACTTCAATTTTTTATTTATTTGTTTGTGCCCAAGATGTAATGAAACCTTGTATATAGCTTATGATCGATATATTAAATCGATATAGAGTTGATTTTAGGATGTAAGTTAAAGTAATTTGTTTGTAAGTTGTATGTATGGGTCGAAGGATTTTCTTAGTACACTTGAAACAATATGAAACTAACTAAGTCTTGAGTTAGTACACGCATTTTTAACGAGGACCAATTTACGTATGCAATTTTTAACAATGTTTTATCATCTAATATTTTCAGTCACTAAAACTGTCGGCAAAACTTTCCCGTGATCACTCGCGCAAATTCCTTCGATCGCCGCAGTACATTTCAATACAAATATACCGTCACATAATGGCATCTATGATACGAGCATTAGACAATTATATTGTCACGACATGCATTCAAAGTTCTTGGACTGAATTCGAAAAGGATTTGAAGAAAGCGAGAACTCTTGATGACTTGTATGAATGTCATATGGTTTACTTGAAGAAAGTCTTGTTTAGGTGTTTATTGAATAATAGATCGACACCAGTTATGAAATTGCTGAACGATATATTCACCGTTGTATTGAAATTTAGCCGCGTTTTGAAAGCTGGGTGAGTGATTTTTAATTTAATATATTTATTTATTATTAAATATCCAACAGCTTATAACATTACAATGGAACAAAAAAACTCTGTTTAATATTATTTTCGCCAATTATAGGATACATAAATTTTATTTTTCGAAGTTCGGCTCTGATTGTAATAGTGACGTGTCTTTATAATCGTGTGTGCGCGCGCGCGTGCTTGTGTGTGCGTGTGCGTGCGTGCGTGCGTGCGTGTGTGTGTGCGCGTGCGCGCGCGCGTGCGTGCGTGCGTGCGTGCGTGTGTGAATCTAAACAGGATTAACAAAAAATATGTTGTGGAAATAATTTTTATTTATATATTTAAAACAACAGTAATAGTCTGCCAGGTGGTAGGGTATTTGCCCGACTGGATAGCTACCACCCCTGGTCTAGAGTATGCCACCATAACAACCTTGATTTGTGTTCCGGTATTAGTGACCAGGTTCGAGTCTCCGTTAAGAGAGCAGCAGCGCATTTGTAGCACCTTTGGTGTTGCAAATGTCCATATGCGATGGTTAACTGCTTTCCATCAAGTGGGCCGTCTGCCTATCTGCTAAACTCATATAATAAAAAAAACCCTGTTCTAGAATATGTCGCAATAATAACTTTTAGGATAACATAACCTTACTAGAATTTTCCCTTTTTATATAACAAAATCTTTACACGGCCGACAAATATAACACAGCAAGAATCTTCTTGAATTTTCCATCTTTACTGTCACATTATTATTTACACAGAAAAAAGTCAATTATCACGAAGAACAACGTACCATTTATCTAACAGTCGTCAAATTATAGTTCTCATGCTAATTGGGGGCAAAGTAACAAAGAGTTGTAAGATATTTTTGAATAACACTTCTAAAATGGTCTAATTAACCGTCATTTATTACAGTGAATGGCAACAAAAAGATATAAACGGTAATTTTACACATTCAAATTACGCGCAATTGGAAGAATTGTTTCATTTGTTCGAAAAACTTGCCAAATACCTGCATAAAGTGGTGACTAAGCTGATGGAATGCGGATACCAGAGGCACCTGGTTGAGCTGTTGACTATGGTCAATTTGAATGGGTATTATGACCCGGAAAGATCGAAAGAAGAACAGAACACTAGTGTCCAGTCTGCCTAAAAAGCCGAAGTATTTTAATATTGTCGGCCGCCCGCGTCTTATTCGCGTTTGTCCTGAAAAGTTGTAATATGGACAAAACTGTCAACGACGTCTGCACTTGCGCGCGTAGCCGCCTTCAGGTTATGCTTCCGTCAGGCTTTTTGCAATTAGTCTGAAGATGCCATAATAGATTTTTTTTATAACAGTGTATGTTCGCATTTGACCATTATCTCGCCGGATTTCGGATATGGTCTAAGATGGAACACGCTTACCGAATAGAAGGTACCTTATTCACACGGGACTCGAAGACACCCATTGTAAGGTGTTGGTTCGGTCGAAAAAACAGACTCGGGTAGTGATTTCCATTTCTTTGTGAATTATGTAATCGAAAAGCTTGGTAAAGTTTAGTAGTCTTATTATAAATCTGCTTTATTTAACTTTATTTAAAAACGCTTATTAATGAGCCTAATCTTAATAAAATTAAGTATGTTAATTGTAACAAAATGATATACCCCACCTCTTGATCATGTGATAATTTTACCATAAGTTTGTTAATTTTTATATATAATGAGATTGTGCGTCGTTTTGTTGCCAGTATAGGAATTTATATATTTATTGTTACTAGAATATAATATTTTTAAAGTTTTATTATTTTTACATTTTGAAGTGATAACTTTGGGAGGGTAAATCGCTTCTTTACATAGCGCGTTACGGCGCCAGTCTGTCTGGTTTCCCTTTCTCTCACACATACGGCAGCGGTAGGTAGGCTAAGTTATCACTTCTGTCGGGCGTCCCGAGACGCACACGTTTTTTTTGTTTACTCATAAGATGATGATAAAGCTTAGTATACTTTTTGATGATTATGATTAAAATACTCCTAATACAATATGACTTTGTGGTTGATCGTAGTAACGTACAGAGCAACGCAAACGGTTTAAAATCATTTCCGAAATGACGCTAATAGATATCGAACCCGAGAGCTTCTGCTAAGCACGCTAATATTTAACCGGTATATCATTGAGGCTGTTAAAATTGTGTTTTCTGATAATCGTTCTATCATGATGACTATCAAGTGATGTGCTTTAAAATAAATTCGAACCTGTCATTTACAACTCATAATACATAGTATGAAAGTTATATTTGTTGAAGCATTATAATCAGAAAAACAATGAGATTCCGGGTGTTTAACAAAACTTCAAATTAATGAAATGTTAATTGAATTAATCTACATTTTAATGTTAGTAGTACTATTAATAAAGTAATCTTTTATAACAATGGTTTGGTTTGTCTATTATTTGCCCCTTTTTTTAAAGTAAATTTGAAAATCAAATACTAGCGAAGTAATATCTGTTCGTACTGGTAAATAGTGCAAAGGAACCCACAGCCCGGTCACTGGGTGCTAGAAGGATACTCGAGGTCGGTCGAGTGGATATGTCCCTTTTGAAGTTACACAGTGCTCAGGCCGAAGCTGTTGCACGGGCTACAGGTCTCCATTACTCGTCCGGACTAGAGGTAAAGGCGTAAGCGAGCCCACAGCCCGCACATGGGACTTTTGGGAGAGGGAAAGGTCAGGGATTTTAGTTGAAATCCCCGACCGCGGTGTGGCAAAAGCATTTCTGCGGGGGTGCTAGTGCCATCCCAACGTGGTGAATCCCACACGCTGTACCGCGCTTCCCCCGCGGGGGTTTGTCCTCAAACGGATTTATCCTGGATAAAAGGTCGACATTACTAATTCTAGCCACTCCCCTATAAGCGGTAAAAGTGCCATCTGATGATATTAAATTGCACTGATGAATATATAACACATTTTTATTTCTATGTCTTACTAGATGGCGTATTTTAAGCATTGTTTATATGTTTTGTATTGTCATCTGTTGTTCAATAGCGAAACTAAAAAAATGCTATGTACAGGATAATAGAGCTATATAATTGTCGTATGCTTAATTTGTGTGATAATTCTTTTTGAATCATAGATAAAATGTGACATCATTAAGATTAAACAATAATCAATTTCATACTATCTGAAGATATTGTGTATGGATATATTTGATGTTTTCGGAAGCGGCCGTCGCGCTAGTGGCGCCAATATTTTCCTTATATTCAGGGTATGTTTTCACGAATACTTCATTCGGCTGCAATTCGTGATAGGGTTAACACCTTATCTTAAACAGTGCGTAGTGCGCGACATTGAAGTGAAAGCCGGCATTTTCATAAATAAATAAATATACTTGTTGATGCGATATTTACAAAACATTATATTTACAAGAAACAAATATTTTTCAAGAAAATTACTTATGTTGTGTAAACAATCGCAGTTTTCAAATATTGATTGCTGAACAGTTTTCCAAAAGTCAATCATAGCTTTTTATCGCCAACTAGTCGTGATTCGACCAAAAACGTTAGAACTCAAGAGTCACCGTCACCGCCGTCGAGATGGCGTTTATGATGCCTGTAATGAAGAACGATTGGGACATTTACAACTCACAGCGGTCGCGGCGGACCTCGGAGTCAGCGGAGAAGGCGGGGCTCAATGGCGGACGCGTGAGGAAGATATCGGAATCGCGCTCCGAGGGCCCAGCGATGTCGCCGCGCTCGGCGGCGCTCAGCCCGCACCGCAGCGCGCCCGCCATGCGTTCACTCTCCTACTGCCGCGCTCCGCCGTCACGGGTCTCACTGCGCACCGCCAACGACAGCCCCAGCAAGGGTTCGGCTAGCCCTGCGGCCGCCGCGCCGCAGGATAAATTCCACAGCAGGTTGGTGGAGAAGTTGAAGCGGGCCCTGGGCCGGTCGGAGTCCCGCCGCGATGAGAGGAGCTCGTGAGTTAACGACTGCTTGTGTGCAGGGCGCGCGCGGAGACCCCGGAGCGCCACTCGCGGTGCAGCGCCTGCGTGCCCTACCTGTGACGGCCGCCCCTCGTCGGGCCCGTCCAACAAGCGCCGCTACACTATCTGTGATATGTTTCCGATAGTGAACTCGACGAGTTGAGTAAACGTTTGATGAATGTTCTGACTAACCGTCTATGGTACTTCGGACGCTCGACCTAATCAAATTCGCGTCTGAGCTAAGTGATCGTGATGCAAATAGTTTTAAATAACTTATCACATATTATATTCAGTTCGCTTTCCATAACTGTTGCATGTTTGTATCACCTGTAATCATCTATTGGGTTGTCAGTTGCAAGGTTGTAAAGGGTACACGAATGGATTTTAAGACTGCGTTTAGTTTAAGTTTGGGCGGCTTGGGTCTTGGCGATCGTGTTGATTCACATGCCCCTAGTCGCCAATAGATTTATTCATGGCAGTTCATGAAAGGTATCTGTGATTTGTTACTTATATTTGTTAGGGTGTGCCGTAATTATTTTAAGTTGAAAAGAGTAAGGTTGAGTTCCATCGCTTGAGTCTTTGATTTTAAATCATTAATAGACTTCTGCTGTAAGACAGTATTTAAATGTTTAAGACCAAGGGTTGGAGTAAATTGGAACAATGAGGGGGGGGGTTAATAAAAGTTTGGACGTGATAGAAAAACTAGTGATGGTTGCTAGATAAATGTACCATTAGAATAATGAAAGTACCTTATATGATAATAATGATATACAAATGTACACATAGTGCAAATTGTCGGTATTGGTTAATTATTAATTAAAGAGATATAGTATTCGACATAATTGTTAATTAATTGGAAAAGTTACAGGTCCTTTTAAACAACATTTTTTGTTATGAGTAACAATTTGATTTTATGTAATGTTAACATTGTATTTTAATTAACATAATTGAACATGACTGACGTCTTAACTAATCAGAGTATCGTAATTAGAAGAAAGTAAAATTGAGAACCAACGTAGCAAAACATATTAGAGAATATAAACATCTTCGAAACTCAAACCATACAGCGATTTAATATTCACTGATTAAAAGTTCCTTAACACTCTTCAACTGCCATAATAGGTAGATTCAGATCCATATTCTAGAATGGTAATCGTACATTTGAAAAGACGTTTCAACTAGGAAAGATTATTATCTATACCCGGCATCGAATACCGCTTGAGAATAGTTCTAGAATACGGGCCTGTGAAACATAAGTAGTTATAAGTTTCGCTAGAATATTCTAATTTGCTTATGAGCAATTCAGAATTTGTCATCGATAACCATACCAATCATTGAGTGTGTAATGTTTATTATAATTTGCTTGCAGTTTTGATGCCTGTATTAAATATTGCATGTAAACAATAATGTATGTCTGATCTGATCTTTTATAAACTATTAAATATTATAAAATTATAAGCTTATTCTTTCTTTATTTCTCGGGTTTTATTACCATCAAATCCCTTATTACAGATAATTTCACGCAATTTGGGTAACGACCAATTATTTGTAATACAGAATAATGAGTTTATAAATGACCCACTACTGTTTTCTGGCCTTCACATATAAAGGTATATAACACATAGTATAAGGTATCGCGTGGGGTGCACACATCCACACTTCTAATTTGCAAGCCCTTTACAATGTTTTCCGTCGTTATCAGTATGCTGTATTTGTAAATATACCTACACAAAAAACTACTTTGCTCTCTACTAGATCTAGCCAAATCTTCTAACGTTCTACGTAAGAATAAGTTACAGGTGCGAGTAATCATTGAGCTACTACTCTTTTTTTGTAATAAAAACGTGGTTTTAACTAAAAGTAAGTATACCTAATCATGTTCGAAAATAAGTGAAGTAAAAAATCATTTAATCAGTAACAGCGAGACAAAAGAAAATAATATAGTGATCTAGAAGTTCATGTCAAGGATAACTTAGTTATTGTTCTGAGAGGAAAAAAATAATTGTTTAAAAAAAGGCCTTCGATGCGACCCAAATAGCTCTCCCAACTTATGAGTAAAATACGTAATTCCTAGAAATACTGAGATTCCTTGTAGTTCTCTGAGCGAGTTGCAGAACGCAGAGGCAGTTAGTGTGGTACTTTATATCGAGGAGAAGTACCAATGCAGAATTTCCTTTCGCGATTTTTCCGCGTGACTCCACACATCTACCGCAGCATACTCATCTCAGAGATATCCAGCTCTTGCTTAATGAACAAGCCATACTTCGTTGCTACTCGAGAATATAGTCCTATTTTAATTTGAAACAATAAGCCGTAAAATTAGCTTTTATAAAGGTTTACGTCTGAAAAAAAAATTGGTACTTTATACGTTCAGAATACTTTTAATGTATTTGGCACGCTATCCGTCTTTTATATTATTGTTTCAAGATAGTCATGTGTTCGGCCACGTGCATTGAAACATGCTATAACAAAAATAAAATAAATTCAGAATACATTACATTGATAATGCGGCACAAACGGGACAATCACATAAATCGGGAGAAAACACGAGGAAAGCAAAAAAATATGCTAAAGTTTTTCTTGGTGTAAAATCGTTTGAATTTTATTCGACGTAGTCGTAATTTAAAGTTGTGGTAGCATATATATTGTAATAACAGTCCATAAATGTCCCACTGCTGGGTTCGGGCCTCCCATTGTAGGGGGAACGGACAATATACCCGCAACACTCATCCAAGGCGGCCTGGCAGGTTTGACACGTCGCTTATCTCGGTGTGCAGGTTGAATCACGATGTTTTCCTACACCGTTATTAGCACGTGCTAATGTGCATATTGTTACAATTACCACGTGGTAATTCTAACAATATACAACATACAATAACAATATACAATTGTAACATTACGTCAGAAAACTGCCTAATTGGTGCATGCGTTCCGGCCAGGATCGAACCCGCGTCCTTTGAAGTTGGGACGCGTACGCTAGCTATTACGGTTGTGGTAACATAACTGTCGTCAAATTCCATTAACCGGAGTTCGAATCTTACCTCGGAAGCATTCACCTTATGGTTTTATTTTTCTGGCCTAATGTGCTTATTGCTGCTTACGATATATATCCTGACGTTAAAAGAAAACATCGCGGGGAAACCTGCATATCGAGATTGTTCATGTATGAAACTCGCTAATCCTTAGACAAGAATGCAGAATATACCGTCGGTTCTTCCAAAAAATTGGGAGACATCAAGTCCAGAAGTGGCATGTTTATGTCAGAAAATTTTGAAGCGTCTCTAGAGACTATAAATACACCACAAGAGTAATATCATTTAAAATTACTTGCCTAGATGTAAAGGCCTGTTATTATGTTACTTAAAGTGACATGCATGGGTGACGACGATCAAAATAGACTCCAATGTTACATTGTAACAACAGTGCCATAGTTATGCAGACCACGTCATGAGAATGGGTTTCAGGGCACGATCGATCGTATAAGTATTACAACTGCACCTCTACATTTACATAGAAATCGAACAATTGTTTGTTATTATTTGAAAGCTTTTATATCTATGAACTGTGACTTTTATAACATGAAAGCTTTTATGTTTGTGAAATGTTACTTTTATGATGCGAATGTTTGCATCTCCGTTTGGATTGAATGTACTTGGTTGTCCCACAGGTTCTTTATTTCATCTAATGAAAAATGTTAAGGTTTTATATTTAGTAAGATAAACAGAATTATCTATTATTTAGAATGTATATATAATATTTATTTATCCGTGCAGGAACGGAGAAAGAATAAAATTTCCTGCAGCCGGGCGGCCTGTCGTAAGAGGCGACAAAACAACCCACAGCCAGGTGGTAGGGCATTTGCCCGACTGGATGGCTACCACCCCTGGTATAAAGGACCGGACCAGGTTCCAGTCTCCCTTAAGAGAGCAGCAGCGCATTTGTAGCACCTTGCAAATGTCCATAGGCGATGGTAACCGCTTTCCATCAATTGGTTTAATTATTCTCACATTAAAGATAAAATATTGCTTTTGAAGCTTAGGCGTTATAATTATTTGGAGTTGCCATATTATAAATTTATACTATAGGTATATATATAATTTATTTATTACAAGACAACACAGTCCAATACATATACACAGATATACACGCATAATAATGTTATTATTAATATTTTTTACTTATATCTATCTATGTTAGTAATTAATGAATAGCACTGATTTGATCCTCTTAATGAAGGACCAAATATATCCATTGTATATTTATGATCTGAGGAATATACGGCGTATTATAAAGGCTCGTGTGATAATGATAACAAAACACTATTACAACGCAGTAAATAAAAAAAATTCACCATGATAAAGCTTTGTTTTATGTATGATATCTTATTATCAGCATAATATATTATCGTAACCAATTTTATGCGTCATACTATAATTGAACGAAATAAAGAGATGAAATTTACTATCAGCTACGAGTAGGTAAAGAGGGAAATTTCCTTTTAGTGTCCATATTTTCTAAACCCTGCAAGATAACTGAATAATACACAAAAAATTACGATAATAAAAATTCATTGAAGTTGAGCTGTTTTGGAATCTTTCTAACTTTCAGACAGGTTGACAGACAAAAATCCTATAAACTATGGTTTATGGTTAGATGTCGTAATTTATTTTGAAATCATAGACAAATAAGTTTTATTTATTAGTATAAATAACATTGAAATTCGAACATTTTATTTCTTAAAGGAGTATTGTTAGTATAGTTTCGACGGCGTCTGTGGTTGAGCCAGCTAAGCCTTTGTCGGCCTACCTCACTCCAACTCAGAGGCTTCGGGTTCGATCCCTAAAAGTTTGAAAACGAATTTTCTCCGTTATTTACTATGGTCTGGGTGTCTGGCCGGTCTGGTCTGATCGGCCCCAGAGTAGTCCGTTGTATATTGCAAGAAACACAAGCTTAACTTACTTAATTTGGGGATATACAATATATGTGTTTGTCTGCCAATTATTATTATTATTATATTACATAGTAAAATATATAAATAGATACATAGTTTGTAGACAAGTAATTTTTAAAAGTTATATACGAAAGTCTCCGTGGCAGAGTGGTCTAAACATCAACCCGCCTAGCTCATTGTAGCTAAAGGACCCCGATTCGATTCCTGTCATTCTAAATTTCATAAAATGAACTTTCCATTGCTTACCATGGTCTGGACGTCTCAGATCGGTCTCAGAGTTGTCCGTTGTATATTTCCCATAACAAAAGCGTAACTTGCTTCTCAGGAATATATTATGTATGATGCGTATGGCTGTCTGCGTATTTATTTATATATTTTAGTCGCATATTCATTCAAGTCTAGAATATTCCAGTTACATAAGGTTTCACTCTTTTACAATAAGCGTAATTGAATTAGGGTTAATCCTATTACTGCCAGGGCTAATATGTATGAGCAGAAACGGAACTTTACTGGACTACCTTAGACATTGACTGAGCTTAGATAACATACTTATTACATTTAATAGACATGGTTCAGTAAATAATTAAAATATCTCAAAATAAATTGAACAAGTGGTATTATATTTTTAGTGTTTTGTTATTTTGTCGTATAAAGCCGCGTATGTTTCTAATATTCTATAAAAGGTTTTTTCAGTTCACTGAACCTGAGTTGACTGGTCTATGCTAATATACAAATGTAAAAGTATAAATATTTGTTTGTCATATTTATGGTCAAACGGATCATAATTAAATTTGTTAAGGAGATAGATTGTATTCTGGCGAAACAGACAATATTGAAGGTTGCAAAACAACGATAAAAATGTGTATGGCTAGGGACATAAAATACCTATTTAACCTTTTAGTATGTAGTGGTATGATATATATGTACGTGGTTTAGCAATTTCGCAAAATTATACCCTAATGAGTTTTTAGTATGATTCGTTCTGTCTGTCATCTATTATATTATTTAAGAGGTATGATTTTGTTACCTCCAACCTTCTCTATTACGGGCCAGCTTTTTTATTACTTTGTACGACATGATACCTACTTTTTCCTGAATGCACGCCTGGGTCTTTCCTTCCCCCTCCTTGCTTCCACTTTTGATGATGCCTTATAAAGATTAAAATTATGAGGAGTTATTGAGATGCACTCCTTAGAGTGTCAAAAAATATTTTTATCCGTGCAGGAGCGGAGAAAGAATACAATTTCCTGCGGCCGGGTGGCCTGTCATAGGAGGCGACAAAGCAGCCCACAGCCAGGTGGTAGGGCATTTGACCGACTGGAGGGCTACCACCCCTGGTCTAAAGTATATCGCCATAAGAACCTTGAGTTGTGTTCCGGCATTGGTGACCAGGATCCAGTCTCCCGTAAGAGAGCAGCAGCGTATTTGTAGTACCTTTGGTGTTGCAAATGTCCATAGGCGATGGTAACCGCTTTCCATTAAGTGGGCTTTCCATCAAGTCTGCGTATCTGCTGAACTCCTGCAATAAAAAAAAATGCAAATTGAGTCGTGGATAACAGCCAGTTTTCTATAAATCATCTAAAGTAGTACCTATACAGACATACATCGTAGGCGTATAATTTGACATTTACTTTCATTATTTTGTAATTTTTAGAATTATCAGTATTCAATAATCTTTTGGGAAATGTTGAACAAAGGCGACATTGAAAACGCGCGGTGTGGGTGTTTATAGGGATTATGCTAAACGAGACCTTTAAAAGTTTACTCCAAAAGCTCCTTTGTTTCTTTGTATATAAATACGCCTCTACCTTGCTTATAATATCAGCTTATGAGCTGATATTATAAGTAAACGTCCTCCTTATTGCTGAGCATGCTCCTGCCTTGCCCCTGTATTTCCTGTATACCCTCATTACTGTATACTCGCTACCCTTGTCCAAGATGGATCATCTTAGTCAAGTTAGTAACGTCCAAAGATAGATATCAAAGTGGAAAATGTTTTAAATTAACCATCTGAAAACTAATTTAAAAATACGCTTAAAGTAAACTAGGTTATAAATAAGTAAATATAGACTATGTAACAATCGCTCCCAGACGGAAACGTGCCCAGAAGGCTGGCAGCATTCTACGCTATATGGCATGCTTTTGGCAAAATACAAACCAGCCTTCTGATCACGGGCTTGAATAAATGATTAAGTAATATAGTTCTTGATTTGGAGGTTTCTTCGAGATATTTTATTGCACCGTTAGTGATGGCATTGCCGAGAAAATCTGACAGGATTCAAACCGTGGAGTGGATGAAACCGGAGTGTTTTAGTTACTGAGCCTATCAAGACTTCTCCATGGCTTGTCTACACAACTGTATAATACTAAAATGCTTACTTAAACTGTTTACGACCCTTTAAATTATCATAGACTGTGTGTATAAAATGTCTGGAGAATGTAGTTTTATTACTCTGCTAATATAAACTTGAATTCTAAATAAATCGAGCATCCGACTGACATCAGTGCTTTAAGTTTACTCACGCGCTTCATTGCTATTTTAGCATATGATCGGATCACATTTAATTGGAGCCATTGACATGACACCTTACTACCAATGGTGATGACGTCACCACGACTATTGGCCTAGTGCAAATTTTCTTTTTCTCAATTTGCGCCACATATTCCGATCCTGCGTTTCTCTTAGCCAGTCTAAGCTGACGCCTTTGCGCAGTTAATCAGTTCATCGGGTTGGACTACGTTTACAGAGACAGGGCTTAAAGTGATCGCTTTTGTAGAACCGCTTTGTAAATATGACACTTGCCTAGATATACTGGTGGTTGAACATAAAGATCCATTTTACACTTGTAGAAAGCGGCCACTTAGGCCTCTAGGACTCGTTCACTCCATCGACTGTCGTTCTACAAAGGATCACTGCCCCTTCGACTTAACTAATTTTGCAAGCTATGTCCGTTATCTTGGTTACGCGAAACTAATGCCGGATAATTTCTTTTAGGTACTATTCATTCGTTTTAATGTTTTAAAACGATTATTTTGAATTTAGATAAGATTATAGAAAAGATAAGATATGCATTATAAATAACAAAGATAAAAAATTGATAAATAAAAGACGTATTTTATTAGATCTAATAAAGTGAAGCCTGTAACTTTATATTCGCTTTAAATATTATGATAATTTATAATCTCAGCCTTGAATAAGTATTTTGTATTGTATGGTATTACAAAATGTTATCCAAATACCTAATACGCAAGGCATACAAGGATTTACCTACTTTCCTTTTCTCTGTAGTCACATACATAAGCTTACGCCTACGTCTACATCTTCTCTCTTCTGATATTAACATGTTATATATGCAATGTTTCCTGTGCTTCATAAATATATTGTATAAAAAATAATAAACAAGATTATAAGTTTTGACAGGAATTTGTAGTGCCTTCCGTGATCACGGCCACTGAAAAGTGGCCGAAACGTCGGAAACACAAAAATCAAATAAAATTACCGCGCTTAAAACCGTTAAAACGTAGTTTTATTAGGATTTTGTAGGTTTTTGTGCAGTTTTTACAAAAATGTATTATACTCTTCGATGAACTATATTTACACAATTTGGCTAAGACTTCTGTAACATAGGGTCCGGTTTTCTCCTAGTGTCTTCTGTCTCCTAGTATTTGCTTGAACATTATTATAAAATCTGGAATATTTAGAATAATATTATAATTTATTATAATATTTGTATTTATACAGAGATCGTGCAAAGTTATATTGAAAAAAGATGAAGATTAGAGTTTCATGCCTCATGACCATAAGCTCATGAAGTACGGGCGTAGAAGTGGTAAAGTGCTTCTGAAATCCTATACTAATGAATTAATTTCAAAAATATCAAAATTAGCTATAAAAAACCACCCTAGGCTTTTTATGTTTGCTTGTAGGTAAATTGGCAAACACGTTGTCTTGATAGCAAGTGGTTACCGTCGCCCATGGAGTGTTGCAGATAGTAACACTAATTAAGCTGATGCATTGCCTACCACGGTGAGGCTTTAAATTATCTGTTTATATTTCACGCCACAAAAGAAGTACCACGCGGCGCTACAATAGCCGTACTTTGTCCTAGCACAGTAATTATTTGCTAACCCGTAAATCGATGTAGGTACTTATTGAATAATAAATACAAAATATTCAATAATTAAATTTGTAAAATTATTTTCTGGCTACTTTAAGGAAAAAATTCTAGCAAATATCAGAGCTACCACTTTTAGATCCTCTATTTTCTGTGTGACTTTTTTTGCGGCGTGGACTGTACTTTTTGGAAAGCACCATATTGTAACGCTCTGGGAAAACCGTGGGATCATTCCATATCTTGCTCCTGTATGGCATATAGGAGCATCAGCTGTTATTTAAACAAAGATAATAATATATTTTTTCATCTGCGGCGTTCCGCCCTTACTGATTGCTGGTTGGGTTTTTGTTTATTTGGGACTTTTGCCACATAGGCATGTCAGCCCCATCATCTCCTAAACATACAATAACTTATATATTAAATATTAAATAATGTGCTGGCTAACAAACTAGCCTTCTTTAAGGCTGGCTCTGCCAGAATTTCTAAGAAAATACCTGTATCAAAACGATTCAGTCCCAACTCCCTCATCAGTTGTTCTCTGCCATCTTTATTTTTGCTGCACTCCATTAAAAGATGTTAGACATCCTCACGAGTTTCAAACAGTAGGCAGTTGGGAGAATCAACTTTGCCCATGAGGTGGCTAAAATTTCTTGTTGGGAAATGACCTGTTCGGATTCCATTTAGCAGTTTTATATATGGCCTGTTGATTTTCCCTACAGAAAACCATGGAATTTGGGGGGGTTGAGACTGTATCGTTTTGTACTATATGCCTTTTTCTTTACTTCTCTCATCAAATAAAAAAAATAAAAATTTGAACTCACTAAACTTTGCTTGGATAATATTAGCTGGTCTACTATTTTTGAGGTTTGTGTAATTCATAAATTTCAGCCAGACTTTTGGGCACGTTTCTCTCTGGCAGCGATTTGTTACATAATTTATGTTAATTTATTTAGAACTGAGTTTATTTTTAAAAGTATTTTTTTAAGTTAATTTAGTCCATTGCTATTAAAGTATTTACAAGAGGCTAAGAATAGATAATAAATAATTTAGATACACCAATTAGTGTAGGATTTCCGGTATATCTTGTGTAGGCGTTAAGTCTAGTTCTGACTCATTTGCTTGAATGATCTAAATATTCTAGTGTCCCATAATAGACAACGGCTGGTATAGCAAAGGCATTTTTTTGTAGATAAACCAATAATCTATATCTATACTAATAATATAGAGGAATGACCAATCATTATTATTTATTATGAAACATTAAAATATATCTATTGTATTAATTTAATTACATATAATCGAATACAATGCAAGAAAACTTAACTTATTTGTATTGTATTCTACTCATAGTCCCTCAAGACTATAAGTAGAATACTGAGCCTAGATCACCGTCTTCTATGGGTAAGGTGCCCAGAAGGCTGGCTACGTTTTCTCGCTGGATCGCCATACTGATCCGTTGGCCGAGGTAAGCACCAGCCCTCTGATCACCTGAGGAGTCAATGAGTCCTTTTGATAAATTTTGGTAGAGGCCCATGGCCTCAGGACCCCACGGTCCAAGCGTCTCGACAGCAAACGGCACAAACATATAACTCTCACTGAGGGTTGCATATTTGCGCCGCTTGAGTGATTCGGCTGTTTCCGCCGCTGAACCGGCTTATAGAGGAAAGATTTGTATTTTTATATGTTTGTAACGAATAAACTCAAAAACTGTTGGACCGATTTAAAAAATTCTTTCATCATTAAAATGCTACATAATTCCTGAGTAATGTAAGCTATATTTACTACTAGAAAAAATGATAAATTCCTATTTAAACTTCAATAATGTTGAAGTTGGTAAAGGGTAAAAAGTTAAGGTGTAAAAAAGTTAGCCATAAAATGTCTTTCATGGCATGCGCCGCGGAAACTTTTGATGACAGATCAAAAAAATGTTCTATTAATCTACAGAAAACTTTGCGATACCATCCATATGTTCAACTATTTTTTTGTCACTATAACCACTTTTTTACATTTTCAAAGTTGATAGAAATGCTGACCAAAATCAGACCATGTTATCCATACCTTAATAAATCACTTCGTAGTCAATACTGTTTCAATACCTGTAAATTAATTACTTTTTGAGTTATTCAAACCGGATATTCCATTCAAAAGATTTTACGAAATTAAAAATGTCAATCTAAACAAAGACTTGGCGCTGGAATCGGGTTTCATATTTTTATTTTTTCAGGGCAGGATAACGTCTACCAGGACCGCTAGTGTTGTATATAAATAACACTGTGGACTAAACGTCGCTCAATAAATTGACACGCGCAGTTTTCTATAAATCTTAATTTTAGATTTTGCTCTTGACGTAACCGGGAACGTGCGCATGTCGGGAGCATTGAAACCATGACGTAACTTTCTAACAAACAATATAATTAGTTCTATGGGTTTATTTACAATGTTATATTGCATTTGCGCTCAAACATTTTTTCAGTTGCAATGACGCTCATTATAATTTATTTATTTTTAAATATATTGCAGCGTTTTTAATACTATTTCAGAAATTATAGTTCTTGAATTTCACGAAAGAAGACCTGAATGTGCGTAATTCCACTGTTACACCTGGGATAATCTTAGTCTAAGTTAGTTTCACGCAGGTGTAGCAAATGTTTTAATACTTTATTTGAGATACGACATTCTTAGTGACGTTAAATCAGTCGCGGCGTATTTTTTTTATATTGCCTTCCTCTGTCTTTTTATCTTTTTCTTTTATATCTTTTGTGACCTTAGCGAGAGATATTAAAAATAAGACAACAAACAAGAAAATATTAAAATTATGATCTAAACTACCTTAAAAATTGAACTATACTATAAAAAAAGAAAAAGATTAAAGTACTACAAATATAATGTAAATTTGTTTATATAGTATACCTATTATATACTAAATATATCAATTTTATCTTTTTATTATCATGGGGGATGACCTCTTATATATATTCTATTACATAATATTACTGACTATGTAATTCTTATTTCTATCTTATATTTTTACATACCTACAAATTTTTACGAGTTATTTATTATGTCTATATTTTATCTACTCTTATTACATGTTTAAACTACTTATTTATTTTATTTATTTCTTTTTACAATCTTATGTTTTTACGTCTATATTTCTATTTATCAATTTATTACATGTTTTTCAACTTTCTTAACTATTATTGCTAATATTCTTTAACGTTATAAGTAAGCCGTGCTAACTTAGAGACTAGGGCACGCGTCCAAAACTCAAAGTGCGCGGGTTCGAATTCTGGCCGGAAAGTGTGCACCATTGTGCATATTTTTACGATTAGCACGTGTTAATGGTCGATCGAGAAAACCGATGTGTTAACCCCCGCCTATCCGCCTTAGCCAAGCGTGGCGGATATACTGTCCGTTCTCTCTATAAATTGGGAGGCTCAAGCCCAGCAGTGGGACCTTTATGGGCTGTTCTGTATAAGTAAGTCACATTTGTGCACAGTCATTGACGCTAACGTTATCCCAGGTATAACAGGGGCGTGAGACCAAAAGTGGGTATGATTGGGCAGCACGGTATCAAAAATCGTTCCAACCGGAGGTTCTCCGGTCGGTGATCGATGGACTTTTTCCGAACCTGGAAGTCTACTGCCCCCGACATGGCGTTGCATGAAATTCTCCAGCAACATAGCTAAAAATTCTTTTACTTCATATTTATCTATGTCAGCTTTTTTAGGTACACAAGTTAGTTAATAAATTAAGTTACTGTTCCATCTGGGGTAATGTTAGTGTTAGTCACCGTTTCACGCAGATGTAGCGATGGGTTTAATGCGTAATTCGTGGTGCGATTTGTTATTAATTAATAACGTTGAATATTAACAGATACCTACATACATACATACATACATACATACATACATACATACATAACTTCACGCCAGTTCCCTTGCGGGGTAGGCACGAACAACAGAGCGCCATTTAGGCTTATTCTTACACACCTCACTTGCTTCTTTGACATTCATAACTCTTGTCATGCACGCTCGTCTGTTCTTAAGGCTCCTACAAGACGCATTTGACCACAGTGACTAACTATAACATTATTCCAGATGGAGCTCGAGCATAGACGAACAACACAAACTTTGTCTCGAAACCCACGCGAGTGTTATAGAATCAGATTGTTGGAATGGTCTTTCACGTCTATGGCAACAAACAATAATATTATTATATTCGAATACAAGTATAATCCCCGGCTCGATTCTTCAGCGGTGACCTTGGCCTGCACACAAGTAAAATTTCTGTTTGTTTTTTGAATTTCGAGAAAAAGGGCAAAAACATAATATTTTCAATATATCGATAATTCACATCGCATTAGCTACGCTCAATGCGCAAAGCGATCCCTACCATTCCGCCGACCGTTTAATATCCGTGCCGGGAACTATATTAAGATTACTTTCGTTGTTGCAAAAATGTTCAATATTGGCGCCAGTCGCGGTCGGTGTGTTCCAATGAGTGGCGGTACGATATAATTAACTGGTTATAACCGGATCAGCGGATACTGCCGGCATTGATTTCGTCGGCTAGCTTCTATCAATTGCTGATGTGACCACATGCTTTAGTTTTAATATGGATAAGCTTTGTATTTAATAAATACTTTCTCATTTACTTATTTTACTAAAACTTACTAATATACAAAACACAACATATATTTAAAGATATAATACATCCTAGAATGTTAATTTTAAACAGGATTCTAATAGACGGCCTCTGTGGTTGAGCGGGCTAACCGGCCTACCTCACTGTAATGCAAAAGGCTCCCGGTTCGATTCCTGGTATAGTAAATTGCGGAAACGTATTTTCTCCATTATTAACTATGGTCTGGGTGTCTGGGATCGGCCCCAGAGTAGTCCGTTGTATATTACCTATAACACAAGCCTAACTTTCTTAATTTGGGGATGTACAATATATGTGTTTGTCTGCCGATGATTACGATGATGATGAGATTTTCTGTAATAATAATTTAGCCAGAATGTCTTTGGCCAAAGGTCAAAAATCTATTGTGTATTTATATTATAGACTTGGAGAAAGCCTATGATAGAGTGATAAGAAATGAATTGTGGTCAGCACTGGCCAAGTACCTGTGGGATACTGGTCAACCTGATATAAGCATTGAAGTCTCTGTATGACAATTCCAGTGCTTGTATTAGGGTCAACGGACACTGAATAGTCTAGCATAGAAAAGGTGTTTTTTTATATTCAAGCACTGACGTCTCTGGTGACGTCATTTTCAAGAGTAGGACTTCAAGGAAAAAGAAAAATGGTGGATGTGGTGGGGGTAACAGGGTGACTATGTGGAAAGGGGGAATATATATATATATATATCTAAAGAAGATAGAATTTTAATATATCTTTTAATGTATCCTTCCAAGACTCCGCACCCCCGCTGGCGGTCCAGCCTGAATCCAACTCAGGTCGGGTGGGTATGCAATGACCCGGAGGGGGAAGGTACTCGTAACTTATTTTTGTATTTTATAATAAATATCTATAGAAGGCTCTTTGATATGTAATGTACCTTTATGACAGATATGAACTTATGCTTTTGTGAAACTGAGAAAAAGGTGTCAGAGAGGGACACGTAGCGTTGCTGTGGCTGTTCAAACTGTTCACGGATAGCAGCTTGGTTGATTTGAAAGAAGCTAAATGGGTTACTTATCAAATGTCTTCTCTACGCCGATGATCAGATGATACTCTCATCATCGGAAAAAGAGTTACAGGAGATGGTAACTAACATTTATAGAGGAGTCATTTGAAAGAAAGTAAGCATAAGCCATATTATTATGATCTTGAAGAAAGTCAATTTATCTGAAACACTAATACAAATTTTATTTTAGAATTGTCAGCTGTCAAGGTTTTCTTATATCTAAAATAATATTTAATACTCTTTGAAATGTACGAAAATATTGACAGGTTGGTGCCACTACTCATCGGTATTGTTTGTTCACTGCGGCTTCGATACAAAATCCTGAGCATTATCAATCGACACTTAGCAGATTTGTATGCCATTTATAGCTTCTTAGTACTACGTTAAAAGAATAGCGACTTCTAAAAATTCTGAGTTTTTATGATTTCGTAGGTTTTCGTTTCATATTGGTAAAAACAAATTCTTTATGATATTGTTAAACAGATCCAGTTAAAGAAATCCATCTCGATGTTCTTTAATCACCCTAATTTAAACTATTACGTGGCGAGATATTAGCTATTACTGTTCATTTGTAAGGATGTCCCATAGGTACCCCAGCGTAGAGATTTAGGGGGCGCAGGCCGAACTTCTTGTACCTACACACACTAGGTATGATCTATCAGTTTTAATATAAATATAACTTAAAAACTATTTATTTTTTATTTTTGCTAAGGACAGGCTAATGTGCGCCTCTTGGCTTGGCTCCTAGTATGGTTAAGAAGGCCCTGTACGCGCCCTAGCTAAAAGTTTACTGACCGCTAAATATCTCATCTGTGTATTCTCAATTGCGAACTCCTCTCTGCCGCTCGCACATCTCAGGAGGTAACTAGCCCTTTCGCGTGGACAATACTTATATAACTGTAATAAACAGTTATGTATAGTGTTAATTAGTCCCAAAGCTGGTCTTGGGTCATCCCTATTCAGAGGAGCAGACTGTGTCTATCACGCTTATCTAAGGCGAATTGGTGAGACTCGTAGTTGTGCATTGCTAGGATTCGAACTCACGTTAGTTATTGCAATAAGTTGTAAGTGACTTAGCCATCACAGCTTTCCTTACTATGTAGAGTTATTGTGTGGAGCCACTATTTTATATGTAGGACGCAAAACTTACGATCAATTCGGGACATGAAGGCTTTTACCAGATTTGATGGGCGCTGAAAGGAACATTATGAGGTCGAGCCCGGGTCATCGCGTGAAACTTTTACTCGTTCTCATTTCGTATTTGAATGGTATTTTATTAGAGTTCCCCCATAACCCTTAACCTTTATAAAATCATGATGTTTTTGTTCTATCCTTTTCTCTATAATATAGTCTTCCATTCTTTACAATCATCACTTATGTTTTTCATAATATACTAGACTACTACTGATTCTGTATAAAAGAAGTCTGATGAAAACAATGGCGTAGCGAAATTGCTAAAATAACATTAGGGACCACCGACACACTTGTCAGTGCTGGGACGAAAGGAAATGATCGCACATTTCTCCCGAGATCGGTCCGTATGAGCCGTGAGGCAAGAAGGATCATGGTTTGGTAGTAGTAGTAGGTAGGTAGTAGGTAGTTCATATGTTCAAAGTCATGCGGCTAACGACGACGGATAATAAAAAAAGCGCCGGGCTCTATTTAATTCTGTATGTCGACTAACTTTGGGGCATGAAGAAAGAAGTGGTCGCCCTTTGACGGCTGTGACGGAAGAAAATGTGTCAGTAGTGAAAAATTTAATCCAATACAATAGGCGAATTACGTATCAAGAGATTCAGCACTTACTGCATATTGGATCGGGAAGCCTTCACGAAATTCTACACGTGCATCTCCGCGTGAGGAGGATAGTTTCACGCTGGGTGTTGCACAACCTCACCGATGCTCAGAAGCAGGCCCGGGTGGAATGGTGCCGTGATTTATGATAAACAAATTTGAAGCAGGCTCGTCTTGGCGTGTTTACGACATCATTACAGGTGATGAGTACTGGATTTATCAATACGGTTCCGAAACGAAGCGCCAGTCGACGGTTTGGGTGTTTCAAAACAAATCAACGCCTACCAAAGTAAAGCGGCCTAGAAGCGGGGGAAGATTTCGATTGCGATTTTTTTCAATTTAACTGGCTACTTGGTGTCAATTCCTTTACGAAACCAAAGAAGCATCAACGTCGAATGGTATACTACCAAATGCTTGGCAGAAATTTTCTCTGTTCTGATCAACAAGCGACCAAACACAGGGCTCCGCGGCCTACTGCTCCACCACGACAACGCGCCCGCCCATACCGCGCTCAAAACGAGGGACTTCCTGGACAGCACGCCGGTCAAACTCCTGGGCCACCCTCCTCACAGCCCTGACTAGGTCAGGGTGTGACTTCTTTTTATTCCCGATAATAAAAAATCAGCTCAAAGGGATACAATTTTCGTCGCCGGATGATGCGCTGTCAGCGTTCGTGCAAGCTGTCAACAAGGTGTCTGCGGCGGTCTGGAAAAAGTGTTTCGAAAACTGGTTCAGCCGCATGAAATTTTGTATAGAGGCTGGTGGGGAGTATTTGGAAAAGATTTAATAAAAAAATATTTACCTATAGTACTTTTTTTTTTCGCAAAACTTTCTGAGTGTCCCACGACAGTTATGGTATATACAGGTATGACAATCATTCCCGTAGTTACGTAAAAGCAGATGACCGCAAGACCTTGCCGATCAGGCTAGGCGTGGGCGTGAGCTTGCCTACTGCCTGATCTATTTATTCTTTCACACATGTCACATCCTAACCACGATTATTCAAACCACAAACAACCTTGATAGGAAATTTTATACCCAAGTCTAGTCTAGTTAGTGTTAAACTTATGATGTTGAAGTTAAGTGCATACTGTACACGTGGCCATACACGTGCCACAATGTTGTGAAGCCTACAAAATGTAAGTTGTATTCAGACACCAGTTTTTCCCGTGGCTACGCCACGAGTCAAAGTGTTACAGGTAGCTCTATTTTACTTACATAAAAAGTTAATTTAGCTCTATTTTACTTACGTAAAAAGTTAATTTGGTTTTTATATATATAAACATTCAGTAAACAATTACCTAACTGATAGTGAAAACCGTTTAAAAATTCATTTCGTGGTTTAGGAGGAGTTAGCGGATACACAGGCAGACAGACACGGAAAGCGACTTTGTTTTATATTATGTTAAGATTTTCAGGTCCGGCGAGTCCGGCGGCGTATGGTAATCTAAGTATAATAATATTATATAATTCTAAGTATGCCGTGTCTGTACATTAAGGCTATTAAAAAACAACAACTGGCATACCCTATATAAACGACGAAGAACACGACGCATTTTTTATAGATTTCTTGTCTGTTTATGTTTGTTTGGGATTCACGTAAAAACTACTGGGCCGATTTCGATGGGGTTTTCGCTGATCGACAGCAAATTTTTAGACTGAAAATCTGCGCTACTTTTTATTTTGGGAATATTCTATATTCTAATTGAAACAAAAAAATGAACCGTCTAAGGCAATGTTTATTTTTTATGAACAGTTTAAACCATTTTTATAACAATTTGAACTACACTTTGTATACTAATTATGAAATTGTCTGCAGTCATGACTGAACTGTTACTTACTGTTACTTAGTAGGTAAAATAAATTTTATGTTTGTCTCATTGTCACGTGAATTTATATTGCCAATTGCGACTTACTTTTATGACGTGTAACGATATCTGCACGATACCTTATTATTAAAATGACTGCCAAACTTCACATAATAGTATGATAAACTTATTTTTATTTTTCTCGTTTTATGAATCTTTTATTTATGAATCTTTACTATATCGTTTAATAAAATTGAATTTCATGCGTCGTAATAAATAAGTTTCAAAATTTACTCTTGAATTTTCCAAAATAAATAATACACTTAATACCATTTTGATCTCTATAACTAGATGACCGATGCTATTGAATTTTTACTTATCTTTAGTGAAGTGTAAGGTCTAAAAATAATAAAATTAATGTATTGTATGTTTCAAAAAAGCCCTGGTAGTTTAGTGACCAGCGCACGCATCCCAAACTGAAAAGGTATGGGTCCGAATCCTGGCCAGAAAGCATGCACCTCTTAGGCAGTTTGGTGACATGTATGTATTGTTATATTTACCACGTGCTAACGGTAAAGGAAAACATCATGATGAAAAAATGACGTGTCAATTAATGTCAATTAGCCTTGCATAAGCCTGGCGGGTATACTGTCCGTTCTCTTATAAAAAAATGGCAGGCCCGAGCCCAGCAGTGGGACGTTTATGGGCTGTTATTATTGTTATATCATGTTTCAAACTGTTTGAAGTACGTTATCGGCTTACTGAAAATATTTGGTCATGTTTTACGAATATTTTATCAATCCTTAGAAATTGTAGCTGATAATATTATTATCGTCATCAGCCAGTCGCAATCTATTGCTGGACGTCAAAAGCTTTCTTAAATTTGCGTCACATATATGTATCGTCTGCTTTATCGACCATCGTTCCGTTGTGAGCTTTATCGGTTATTTAGGCTATTTCATTGATATCCTCTTTAGTGATTTCATCCATGAAATAAACATCTGACAAAGCTCGGTCCATAGCTTTTTGAGTGACTTTAAATGTGTTATTTCTGTCTACTAATTTATGACCATAAGTGTAAAAGAAACAGTACATTTATTTAACTTATACTATTTACCCAATACGTTTTACTCTATTTGACTACGAGATAACATAAATTCTGTGTAAATTAGCAATTAATGTAAGGTAAGCAGAAGTAATCCATTTGTGTTTCTTCAATTGTTAGATAAACAGTACCTATAACTTTAGATAGTCTGTAGTAAGTAAAGTAGTAAATAAATTGTGTATTAAATCATTCGTTTATTTTTGTTTAGGTGTAATATTTTAATCAATTAAAATTCATGGTATCAAAAAAAAAATGTGTGTATGTGCAGTTCACACATAGGAGAAGTGATACTTGTTTTTGGATTTTATGGCTTGGCAGCTAGGCCTTTAAGCCAGATCTTAAATTCAATGTAGTTTCTTTTCTTATTTTCTTAAACCTATGCGTAGCACAGCTGAACTGTAGGTTATCAGCTAGTGCCATTCAACGGAGTTCTTGTGACAACTCAAAAGGCCACATGTGACTTTACAGATCACATTTCTCACAAAACACATAATTACTACTCAAAATCTTTCAATATCCTACAACTATTGTTCATTTTAGAGTAATTTTACAATTTTTTGGAAAATAAAACTGCACAGCACAACATCTTCTTTCAGTTCCCGCCAAAAACTCCGAAGTGATACTTCAGAGTATATACTAACAGATAATTCTTTTTCAATTTTTATTAATATAAATATAATTTCTTTTGGTAAATGTGAAAAAACGCGGAATCTGATAATTATACAATTTTTGTATTTAAAGACTATAAATATGGTTTGCTATGGTTATAATAAGGACACTAAAATTATCGGAAACCCGTCATTTAAGTAAAAAAATAATAAACAATATAATTAAAAAAATAAATTAAAAACCTGTGTCATATCAATAAAAATAATGTTCAATTTTAGCGTCACGACTCACCTAGTTGTGATAAAAACACAATCACTTATTTAATTTCGGGATTAGTCTGCGAATGTAACATAATATGACATGACCAAATAATTAGTCATTATAAAATCAACTATTACGGCATTGCTAAAATACCACCATATTTTGTAATTTGTAGGTGAAACCTCAGATTAATAATATTAAGAGACAAAGTTTTTACTTCATTTTGCTACTTGTTAGGCAAAGACACTAAATCCATACAGCATGGATATCAATATTATTCAATCAATCTGAAGATCATTGAATGACATGAAAGTATGAAATTTTAGATTTTTCTCATTATTGTAACTAAGATACATACATACATACATACATAACTTCACGCCAGTTCCCTTGCGGGGTAGGCACGAACAACAGAGCGCCATTTAGGCTTATTCTTACACACCTCACTTGCTTCTTTGACATTCATAACTCTTGTCATGCACGCTCGTCTGTTCTTAAGGCTCCTAACATCACCTTCTGCTAGTACACGATCAATTTGATCATGGAAAGTGTGTCGTGGCCTTCCACGACTTCTGCATCCATCCACTTTTGCATTGTATATCTGTTTATTCATTCTTTCATCATGCATTCTTTCTACATGTCCGAACCACCGGAGCATTCCTTTCCTTACCTTCACCCCGACACTCTCTTTCAGACCAACTGTCTTTCTTACTTCGGTATTACGAACGCGGTCCGCAGGCGTCACTCCGCAGATTTTGCGCAGTGCTCGCATCTCGACCGCGTTTACTCTACTTTCATGCTCTTTCTTCCATACCCAACTCTCGCTTCCATACGTGAGCGTAGGTACCAGCACCGCGTTGTGTACGGCGAGCTGGGCCTTCTGGCTGAGGTTCTTAGCGCCTAGAAGTTTACCTAACGCTCCATTCACACTATTCCCCAAATTCACTCTTCTTTCTATATCAGCGGTGTACCTTCCATCCCTGCTAAAAGCACATCCAAGATATACAAACTCATTCACTTGCTCCAGCATAACATCATCGACCATTATCCTTGCATTCGTTCTGGTTTCTTCTCTTTCAAACACCATAACCTTTGTTTTCTTCGCATTCAAATGTAAGCCTCTCGCCTGACAGTCATCTTTCATCATTGTGACTAGTGTTTGCAGTTCTGATGGCGATTCGGCTAAAAGCACGGCATCATCCGCATAAAGCAAGGTGCTTACAACTAGGTCACTCATCCGCACCCCAACATCCATCAATCTTATTCTCTGGAGACAATCGTCCAGGTATAGGATGAACAGCAAAGCCGACAGCACGCAGCCCTGTCGGACGCCAATATTGACGTCAAACCAGGGCGACAGGCTGCCATCCAGCCGCACGCATGCCATACAGTCCTCGTAAGTGGACTGCACAGCACGCATCAGCTGGCCATCAATCCCATATCTGGGCAATATGTCCCAGAGGTCCTTCCGCACAACCCTGTCAAATGCTTTCTCTAGATCCACAAAACCGCAGAAAACCTTCCGACCCATAGCCAGCTGCTTCTCTACGATATTGCGGAGAGAGAAAACTTGATCCATACATCCCCTTCCATTTCTGAAGCCACCTTGTGCATCCCACAGTAATCCATCGGATACCACTCTCATTCTCTTTTCAATAATCTTCGTATACACTTTAGATGCTGTGCTGATCAAACTGATGGCCCTGTAGCTGGCGCACTCCATACGTGACCCCTTGCCTTTATACAAGGACACGATGACAGCGCGCCTCCAGTCCTTGGGAACCTTTCCCGTCCTCCAGCACAAATTGCATAAGGACAGGAAAGCGTCCCGGACGCAGGTTCCACCATATTTGATCATCTCAGTAGACACACTATCGATTCCTCCTGCCTTTCCATTTTTCAGACTTCTTATCGACCATTCGATCTCTTCCAAAGTGATCTCGAATGCTGACTCCTCGGAGTAACTAAGATAATAATAATAAATATATTTTTCTAGTTTGTATATATAATCACCGACTACATGCAATACCAATGTAAGCAGAACAAAGTATAGGTCTGATAGGCGGTCGAAGGTGTAACCAGTGAGGAGGATAGTGGGTTAGGTTAGATTATCTTTAGGCCCCTGCCAGGGCTGCGGAGAGGCTAGGTCATATACCCGTAGCCCTGGCATAAGGCGAAGGACGGAACACCCAGGGGTTTTAGTGGGATTCCCTAACCGGGGGTGGCAACAGCATGGCACCAGTTCTGACTGGGCATGCTGGTGCCACCCCCGATCTGGCGAATCCCACACACGGGTCGCGAATATCCCCCCAAGGTTCTGCCCTTGTCGCGGCTTATGGTCCTCAAGCGGATTTCCCCTGGCTAAAAAAAAAAGGTTATCTTTAGGCCAAAGCTTTATTGTATATACTTATGTAAAGTATATACAATAAAAAAGTAAAATAATAAATTTATTGCAACAACTATTTATGTATTTTTTTTGTCAACCCTACTGACCTTTGACGCGTGACATTATGCGGCTATAGGCAAACCTTCTGCGCACGGGTAGCAGCACATTTTTATCAAATTTAAATGGTTATAAACATTTTAGGCTATTAACCTTCCGACCTCTGTCGCAGACGGCGAACAGGGATTCACAGGTGGCACTTTGCTTATCTCCTCCCGATAACATAGTGAGACTGGGGGGCGGGGGACCCTCCCGACGAGCCACACCCAGTGCCGTGGGGTGTTCTAGTCTCAGGGACACCCCTCCTTGTCGGCTTGCATCGAGGTGTCACGGCAGTCATACCCATGGTTACGGTCCCGTGGCGCCTCATCATAATGCGGAGGGACGCTGAAAGGTTAAGTGGGTAGTCTGGCGGTCGGTGCTTGCAAGCTCTAACGTTGAACCTTGTGTGTAACACCAGCAGCCGGGAGTCCCACATACCCCTTGGTGGCATCCCCCGGGGCTTGAGGATAGGCGCAAATGCATTCCCCCAGCGTTGACAAAAAAAAAGGCTACTAACCTTCCGCGATTATGATTTTTAAGAAGAAACGAGTGTTATACGGAAATTTTACTTCGTCGGATTCCTTTTACGATATTTTCCTTCCCCCTTAACACGTGACAATGTTTCCCTTCCCTGTTGGCACGTGGCGAAAAACAATAAGCAAATTACTTGGAAACTTCCAAACGTACTGTTAAGATGGCGCTCCGTGGGTCCTTTTTAAAAAAAACGAATTTATTTCGCGACCGGTGTGAGTGTGGGATTCGCCAGATCGGGGGTGGCACTAGCGTGCCCGGTCAGAACCGGTGCCACGCTATTGCCACGCCCCAGTTAGGGATACCCACTAAAACCCCTGGGTGTTCCGTCCTGCGCCTTATGCCAGGGCTACGTGAATGCGGGATTCCCAACTCCGCGTGCCCTGGCAGGCGTGGGCCCCCCTCACTGGGCCTCTTCCTATGCCGGAGGACGTATCCCCCGGCTACTGCTGAGTCTATTCCATGCGTGGGGCGGTCTGTAACGCGCCCCACGGGAAGAGAGATGAGCGCGCGCGGAACACTCGCGCTCTCATCTCGACGGCATGTGCGGGTGAGTGAGAACCCCTATACCCCTAGGGGCCCCACCCGCGCCGCCCGCTTACGGCGGCCGAAGGTCACTGTCTGACCTCCGGCGTCGGCGCGTCCTCCTTTGGCGGGAGCGGAGCAGGGAATTACGCTCACGCTCCCGTTCCGCCTCCTCCTTCGCGAACATGACTTGCTCGCAGAAGGAGGAGACGGCGTCCCATCCGGTGGAGCTCCCGACCATGGTGCGTACCACGGCCGGGAGCGAGGTGTCAAGTCCGGTATGGGCGACGAGCTCCCGGCGCTGCTCCGTCCAGGCTGGACATTCCTGGAGAGTGTGCAGCGCCGTGTCCTCGTCGCCCGTGTCACAGTGATGGCACCCTGACGTGGCCTCGCGGCCGAGGCGACACAGGTACCTTCCGAAGCAACCATGCCCCGTCAGGACCTGCGTCAGCCTGAACGTCAGGGTGCCGTGACTTCGTCTGATCCAGTCGTGCAGGACGGGCCTCACCGCCTCAATGGTGGCGGGGCCCGCGCTGGGGCGTCGTAGGCGATCTTCCCAGACCCCCACGGCTACCTGGCGGAGCTCCGACCGGCACGCCTCGATCTCGCGAGGCGCGGGTCTGGTGCCCCTAGCCAGGGCCTCTTTGCGCCACACATACAGTGACGCCAGGACCCTGGCTTCCAGGTCCCATGGGGGGGATCCGGCCAGTAGCGAGGCCACTTCGAAGGACACCGTACGGTATCCTCTTATTGCCCTGACGGCCAATATGCGTTGCGCTTGACGCAACAGCGCCGCGTTTTTGGCCGTCAGGCGGTCTGACCACACAGGGGCCCCGTAAAGGGCCATCGAACGTACGATGCCTTCGAAGAGTTTCCGGCACGTGGCGTTGGGCCCCCCGACGTTGGGGAGCAGGCGCGAGAGCGCACCGGCTGCCCCCTTGAGTCTGGGGAGCAGCTGCCGAAAGTGTGCCGAAAAATCCCATCGGCTATCGAGGACCAATCCCAAGTATTTCATGGTTCCACCGATGCCGATGCGGATGCCTCCTACTATGATGCAACTGTCCGGAGGTGGACGATTACGAGGACCGTGAAACATCACGGCCTCGGTCTTCTGTAATGCCACCTCCAGACCGAGACGCCGGATCCTGCCTACTATCGTCGACACCCCAGCCGTGCCTAGAAGGCACGCCTGCCGATGGGTCCTCCCGCGCGCGGCGATCAGCGTGTCGTCTGCGTAACATACGACGCTGACGCCCGGGAGGACCCGACACCTCAATGTCCAGTCGTATGCGATGTTCCACAGGAGGGGACCTAGAACCGACCCCTGTGGAACACCGCACACCATGGCTCGCCGATTCCATCCCTCGTGGACCGGGTAGATGACGGCTCTGCTGTTTAGGTATGCCCCGACTATACGGCGGAGGTAGGTCGGCACCCCGAAATATCGGAGTGCCTCCATGATGCATGCCCAGGGCAAGGAATTGAATGCGTTGGCGATGTCTAAGGACACCGCCAACAGGACCTCGCCCTGGGAAACTGCTTCCTCCACCAGGCTTCTCAAGCGCATGATCGCGTCAATCGTGGAGCGCCCCGTGCGGAAACCGAACTGGTTGTCCGCCAGGTCCGGCCCCGTCGTCGATAGATGCTGGACGAGGCGGTCGACGATGATACGCTCAAAGAGCTTACCGACCTCGTCCAGCAGCACAATGGGCCGCTAGGCGGACGGTGAGTCCGCGGGGCGCCCCTCCTTCCGCAGCAGGACCAGCTTTCCTGTCTTCCAACGTTGTGGAAACTGGCCCTGCTCTAAGCATGCGCCGAAAAGCCTCATCAGTCGGGGCTCCATGGCTACCACCCCTGGTCTAAAGTATGTCGCCATAACAACCTTGAGTTGTGTTCCGGCATTAGTGACCAGGTTCCAGTTTCCCTTAAGAGAGCAGCAGCGCATTTGTAGCACTTTTGGTGTTGCAAATGTCCATAGGCGATGGTAACCGCTTTCCATCGGTGGGCCGTCTGCCTGTCTGCTGAACTCCAGCAATAAATTAAAAAAAAAAATGTAATAGGTATACAAAGAATGTACTGAAACTATCGCGAATTATGCCTTAAAATAATTTTAGTGTTAATTTGATATTTGAATCTAAATCTTATACTAAAGTTACCGAATTAATTAGTTGTTTACAACGCCATCTGTTACAAACAGGAAATTAGTCCAAACTTCTGAAAAAAAGATGCATAAACTCAATATATAAATTACTTAACTTGAATAATAATGACCGGAAAATTACGTGGAGAACCTGTCCATAAATGTTACCTCCATCAAGCCTCAGTAGAATAGGTGTGACAATATGTTTGCCAATATTAGTTATTGAAGTATAATTAAGTTTATGCCAATTGGTAAACAAAAGTGGTACGGCGAACCAGGGACTCCGAATCAAAGACTCCGGACACAGATAACAGAGATTTGCCACTATGATAATGCCTATAATTAACCGATTTCGGTTGTAGCGGCCGCTGTGTAGTCTAAGCATCAAAACCCAGATTTTGGAGTCCGGAATGGGCCGGAATAAACAATTTTTTATGCACCCGAACAACCACAAACCGGTCCCGGGAAAATTTCTGCGGGATTCCCGAGATAAAAAGTATCACAAATTTTACATTAAATTTGTTATCGATCAAAAAATCACATTGGAATTCGATTTTTTCAATCTGGGCATTTTAAATCATTCCCAGAAAATTCCCTCGGGATTCCCGGGGAAAAAAGTAGCGTAGAGTTTAACTCTAAAAATTTGCTGTCGATCAGCGAAAGCGAAGTAGTTTTTACGTGAATCCCGAACAAACAGACAAAACGACAAACAGACAAGAAATCTAAAAAGAATTGCATTTTGTTCGCCATTGTTTATATAGTCTATTCCAGTTGTTTTTTTAATAAATATCTCCAATGTACAGATAGCGCATGTTTAGAATTTTATAACATTGTAGATAAATTTTATACCTAGAAGATTCCAACATGTTTCATTATCAATTTTGCTCATCACGTAAAAACAAAGGTACCTAGCACAATACTCATAAACAAACAGAAGGTTATGGATAAAGTTATGACGTAATATCATTAACACTCCTGTACCCAATCTGATTAAGTATTATGAAGCATTTTCGTCGAAGTACTGTGAATTCGGTGTGACATATTACCTTTATCATCCACATCCAAGCTATAAATGCTTCGACAAGTAATTATATAAAATACTTCTGTACTCTGGTGTGCGTGCCTACCCCGCAAGGGAACTGGCGTGAAATTATGTATGTATGTACTTCTGTACTATTTAGAAACATTATAAATATATCACTAAAACTTAACTACATTATATATAAGTATATATAGGTATACGTAAACATGAAAATAAAATTAAACACTAAAAAAAATCTATACATACAAATTAAACAAAAATACATAATAACGAAAATAACATATAAATTATGAGTCCTAAACCACCGCGCCATCAGTTGGGAACGTTCCCAAAACGCTGGCTGCATTTACTCATTAAATGGCAACGCTAATACGTTGCCCTAAATACAGGCCAGTCGTTTGATGACTGGAGAATCCTATCAAACTTGCTAAAAGACTAAGTATAAAGAAGATAGAGTCGATAAGCTTCGGGACCCCATGGCTCTAGAGTTTCGACACTGAAAGCCACAAAAATATGTATTCATTATAACGCGAGTATGTAAACCCGACATAGACATGTTGAACATGGGGTAGTCGCGCTGCCCACTTCGCTAGCAAGCAGTACTACAGTGGAAATGAGCATGCTTTAAATGAGGTATTACAAAACCACATATTTATCACTGACTTACGCTTCTGTCGTTCAATATAGCCTATGTCATGTGATAATTCGTTTTATGAACACATCCATTGTTTCTTACGTCACTTTGTGGTAGGCTACAGGTTGTTATTATGGAAACTTTCCGTTCCAAATAACTGCTCCAGACACGTAAGGCGAATTTTTTAAGTGCTTTGTTATGCCGAGGCATGGGTCATAGGAAAATTTTAACATACGACGTGGAAAGCTAGCTTTATGGAAATAGTCCAAGAAATGGAAAGTAATTATAACACCATTATTTTTAGTGTTTAAGAAAATTTATTCTTAGACTTAGTTGAAAATAGATTTACGTCGTAGTAGCTCTGATGTTGAGCCACTCGGGTCCCATTACAATGACGTGAGTTCTGAACATGACTTATATTGCAGCAAGACAAACAATACCTTGCAGGCTGCGGTCTGCTAGTGCTCAAATCTTGTGATCTTATAAGATTGTAGTATCGCATTTTACAATGAATTTTTCTTAAATTTTGTTTTAATAGTTGTAAGGATGGTATAAATCTAGAAGATATCACTTTTAGACACAAGAATGAATATTGTACGATAATATTATGTGTAATAAATTAATTCGAACTTGGGTCGATTACGATTTCATATCATCATTATAATTATATAGGAACTCTTCATGTGCAAGTCCGACTCGTACATGTTTTTGTTCGCGTAAACCTCGAAGGCTAAGCGAACACTACGATTAAGTGTGCTACTGTGATTACTGGGAAAAGGAAGTCCGCACTTTACCCTTTCACAGTCGAATACAGTATTGAGAAATTGTAGTGAAATGTAGTGTATTAAAGGTTTACGCGAGTAAAACTTATTGGTGTAAGACAGCCCTAAAGTACATTTCGGAAGTCGTGATAAAAGAATTCTACCATCAATAATTTGTAAATGTTTTATGTTATAAAATATTTACTTCAATTTCATTTTACTACAGTTTTGCATTGTGGCATTGAATATATTTTTATGGTTTTGAGCTTTATTCTTAATGCCTTTGAGATTACAATAAATGTGTAATCAAACTACCACATCATATGCGACAACATCTATTAAATTCTTATCAGTAAATAATTATGAACTCGTCTAAGGTACAGTTTATTGGCCGTATATTTATGACATTATTGTGGTACTCATAACACGTGAAATTCCACGATAATATTCCCATGGATAACATTATTAAATATTATCCGTGCGGGAACGGAGAAAGACCGCTTTATAAACAAGTGACGAAATCGTGACCAATTAAAAAGAAATTATGATCGCCTAACCTGAGGAATGGCGACCACAACTTATTTTGATTTATATATAAGCAGGGTTTTTTTGGGGGCATGTGGGGACGGACACGCAGTGCCCTTAAAGGAAATTTCAAAAAATTGGAATAAAAGCTGAAAAATGAAAGAATTTGAAGAAAATTAAAAAAAAAAAAAAAATTTGGTAACCTTTAGAAAAAAAATGGATTTTTAATAGGTTTTTTGGAGTGGAGCTACAAACAAGAAATTAATATAGACTTACGACTTTCGAGAATTAGCGTGCCCCCAAAAAAGAAGTGACAAATAAAGGCCTGTATAATTATATTGATTTTTTTTCAGAATATATAATTGTGTGTAGTTCAGTATACAATCATAACGATGTTTTTTAATACTATACAAGGGCATGTTTTCGTTTTCTAAATCGTGAAGAATATGCCCTTGAACTTTGGATTTATGAAGTGAAAAATATTTTCATAGAAAGTTAGTTTGAATATATGTTTAATAGTTTTTAGCATATGAGGTAAGTAATTTCGACTAATGGTAAGGGAAGTGAATGAATAGGAACATATAGGAACCGGTCGTAAATGAGTTTATGGCCTCGTAGCCAAATCATGAAAACTGTACCTTACTTTTGTTTGTCAGCTCTACAGAACATTCGATTTATTATTAATTATCATATTTTGTATTCGTAGGCAAAGACGCAAATTAAACTACATTTGTGAATTTCCACTATACGTCATTAAATTATCACTGAAATTTACTATAGTGATTAGTGAAAATGAAACATATTTAGCGAGTTTAAATTCATGTTTAATAATTTGATAAGAAATATTGTCTCTGCGATGGAATATTTTCTTTTTTGTTTCCACAAATTTACCTTCGATGTGAGACAGATCATTTCAGGTAAATCCGTGGTTTTTTTATATCTCCAAGCTTGGCTTGGAGATGATTGGACACGCTTGTGTTGTGTCGTGGGTGACAAGCTGTGCCCGCGACTTCGTCCGGGTAGATTTTCTTTCACGGAACCCTAATTTGGGTCCCTGCGGACCTCACCCCCGGACCGCGGTTGGCACACGGGGAAGCGTCCCCGGGGCCCCGAGCGGCCACTGTCACATTTCCCCCTTTCTCTCCGTGACAGTGGTGTCCCACCTTCGTTCCAATCCCTAGAAGGCTCCCTTGTGTCGCTCCTTCACAATTACCCATCCTTTCCCAGTTTGACGGGCCACTCGCACCTCTCCGTTCAGCGGAGAGGTCTCTCGCGATGTGGCGGCGACGGGTCCGGCGGCCAGGCGTTTTGCCGATCCCCGGGCCGGCGACGGAGTGGGCCTAAGGGCGGTCCGCTCCTTTTCTGACTTCACCACCGTCGCGCGATGTAGGGTGTGGTGGCGGCGGTTCTACCCGACCGCACCTGCACCGCGGAAGTAGAAATTGAAGACCCTCAGATGACTCTGGGTGGAGAGTTTGCTCGGTCTGCTCGCCCTTAGGGCAGATCGAACCCCCCACCCACCCGAAGCTTGGTTGGGCGTGCCTGTAGCTGCATGCCGGGCGGGTCATCCCGGCTGCTAGCGCCCTGTGGGCGGCGTGTGGGGTTTCTGCACCCTGCGGACTCTTCGCACGCCCCCCACAGTCTAGTTTTAAGCACTCAGATGGTCTCCCGTAGTGGAGACAAATTTAGTTTTAGTAACTCCTCGGAGTTCAAATAACCAAAATGCAAGCTCAAAGTCAAGAAGTACTACCCCAGGCGGGTCGATCTTCCGCTGAAAAAAAAAAGGAGGGCGAATCCCGCACCGATGCCGTCACCTATGGTAAAGTCAGCTGTCCCCCATCGTATTCTGGGGGGGGGACGTCTTTGCGCTCACCACAATTCTGGACGTTGTCCAAAGAGAAGTTGCCCGAGATGGGCGGAGAAGTAGTTTTTACACGCAGCAGCAGCAGAGCCAGTGGCAGCAGAGCTGCGTCTGCTATGAGCTGCGCTGTTAGCGGAACTGCGGGTGGAGTCACCGAAGATTCTGACTCGAACATTTCGGTGTTCTCCATTCGCTCTCGCTCCCGCTCAAGATCACGATCGCGCTCACGCTCCCCTTGCGGGTCCGGCACGCGCCAAGAAAGAAGGTCCGAAAGGTTGCGCAAAAAAAGGCTAAGGCCGGCTCCGTATCGTGGCTCGCATAACCTCCCCGCATCCAGCGGCGAGGAGGGTAATATTCCCAAGGCTCCCCGTAGAGTTTCTCCCCCCACTCCGGGACCCTTGGATGCAGCCACGAGTCTAGCCAAAGCTAAAGAGGCTATCGTCCAGGCCGGAAGTAGAAACCGAGAGTTGGACGACCATGAGTCACGTGCCACCGAGTTGATTAGAGCAGCCGAGGAGGCGCGTATCGCTCGGCAGGCGCCCGAACTCATGGGTCACTCCAGTACCATGATAGACGAGGTAGGAGCCAGGACGGCTTTGGCCGTAGAGACGGATGTCCGTAACGCCCTGGGGGTGATACGCCACGTGGCGAAAGTTCCTCGGGGCCTAAAGGGGACATTCGTCAAGTCGCTGAACGACTCGGTCGGCATCCTTAACGACGCTTTTGAGGTTCTGCGTGGCCGTACCGAGTCGGAGGAGGTTCGGCGACTTGAGGCGGCCAACCGCCGTCTGGAGGCAGAGGTAAAAGAGTTGCGGGCGGAAATGGCCAGCCTCCGGGCCGCAATATCTAAATCCAGCCTTGAACCACAGTCGAAGCCACCGCTCCCGCCACCATCAACATCTGTAGTGGGAGGGCGGTTTAAAGACCAGGAGGAACTCCTGCGCCATCTAACCCTTTCCTTGGGGGCGATGATGGACGCGAAGCTGGCCGCCCTAGATGACAGACTTCTCCCGGAGAAGCGAGTCCGCCCACCATTGGCAACAGACGCCCGGCGGGAGGGTGCGCTGCCATCCCCGGCACCTGGGAGAAGTCAGGTCCGCCGCCCTCCCGAGGATTTCCCTCCACTACCCGCCAAAAGAAAGCGCGGGGCCGTTGAGAATGACGCTGGGGGGTCAGCTGCAGCTACCCCCCGTCCAGCGAGGCAAGCCAGGGCCGAAAACTCAGCCCCAGAGCCGTCCAGAAGACTAGAGGAAGGTTGGTCGGTGGTTGCCCGCAAGGGCAAGAAGAAGAAACCACCAACTCAACAAACTAGCAGCGGTAGGGCTGTCCAGGCCCAAACCCAGGCTAAAAGAAAGCCAAGGCCGCCGATGCCTCAGGCGAAGAAAGGTCCGCGTATGCGAGTGCCTAACACCACTGCGGTGATACTCACACTTTTACCCGCAGCGGTGGAAAAAGGCATCAGCTACGCGGACATCATGGAAAGGGCCAAGGCCAACATAAAGCTCGGCGACCTTGGGATTCCTGGAGTGAAGTTGAAGACCGCGCGCACGGGGGCTCGTATGCTCCTTCTCCCCGGCAAGGATAGTGGGGAGAAGGCTAATGCCCTCGCCGCGCGGCTCAAAATGGTTCTCCCTGAGGACGAAGTGAAGGTGTCCAGGCCCGAGAGATGTCTCAACGTGCGGATCTCGGGTCTGGATGACTTCACCATCAAAGAAGAGGTTGTGGCCGCCGTCGCCCGGGTCACGGACGTCTCGGCTGAGCGTTTCAGCTCCAGCGACATACGTTCGGGCCCGGACAGGCTGGGATACGTTATCCTAGCCTGTCCCGTGGCGGCGGCCATCAAAATGAAGGAACGCAAGAAGATAATGGTGGGGTGGGCCTCAGCAGACGTCAAAATCCTGCCGAGCCGGTCTGAGCGGTGCTGGCGCTGCCTTGTGGCAGGACACGTCGCCTGCGCCTGCTCCTCCCCAGTCGACCGCAGCAAAGATTGTTACCGCTGCGGTCAGGCTGGTCACCCTGCCGCCACATGTCAAAACCCCCCGCATTGTAGCATTTGTAGTGCGGCGGGCCGTGCGGCAGGGCACTGGATGTGCAGGGGAGTGCCGGCCGCGCGTAAAAGCGCGGGCCCCCCCACCACTACCACCCCCGTCAAGACTAAAAATAAGCCAAAAGAAGGTCCCCAAAGGACGAAGAAGAAAAGGAAGAAAAAAAAGGGAAAAGGACCTAGGCAGGCAGCAGTGACAAACAACAATCCGCCACTGCCGTCGCAACCGCCACAGCCGGCACCTCGCTCGCTGCCGCCGTCGCCGCTGATACCGGAGCCCGGGGCCACTAGGATGGAGGAATAAAAGTAGTTCTAATGGCTATCCTAGTGGTCCAGGGCAATTTGAACCACTGCGCCGCTGCTCAAGACCTGCTGGTTCAAAGCATGGCGCAGTGGGCCATCCAGTTGGCTGTGGTCGCCGAGCCATACTACGTCCCCGCCCGGTCTGATTGGGCAGGGGACCTTGATGGCTCGGTGGCCATCATTATCCGGACCGCCGCCGCCTGCCCCCCCCTAGCTGGCGTGGTAAAGGGACGGGGCTACGTGGTGGCAACGATCGGGGAGATAGCGGTCGTGGGGGGCTACTTCTCCCCGAACAGAGGGCTCGCCGATTTCGAGGGATGGATCGAGGAAGTGGGCACAGTGGTGGCCCGCAGCCGACCTCGTCCCGTGCTCGTGCTCGGGGATTTTAATGCAAAATCCGTGGCTTGGGGCTCCCCGAGCACATGCGCGCGTGGCGAGTCGTTGGAGGAATGGGCCATCGAACAGGGTCTCGTAGTCTTAAACCGGGGCTCCGAATACACGTGTGTGCGCCAGCGGGGCGGCTCAATAGTCGACATAACGTTTGCTAGCCCTGAACTGGCGCGCCGTGTGCGGGACTGGAGGGTCGTCACAGGGGTGGAGACGCTCTCCGATCACCGTTATATACGGTTCAGCGTCTCCGCCCGGCAACCAGACTCTCCGTCCCGAGAGCCCCCAGTAGGGGACTGTCCGCGCTGGGCATTGCAAAAGTTGAATCGGGAGGCGTTCAAAGAGGCCTTGATTGTCGCCACTTGGGCGTCAGGGCGCGAGGTGGACCCTCCCGATCTAAATCTAAATGTAGAGCAGGAGGCAGAAATCCTACGGTCGCTCATAACTGGTGTCTGCGATGCGGCGATGCCGAGGAGGGGCCGATTCCGGCCCTCCCGTAAGGTGTACTGGTGGAACCCCGTACTCGAGGGGCTAAGGCGCGCGTGCAATAGTGCGCACCGCCAGTACACCCGTCATAGAAGACGGCGTCGCCGCGCAGCGGACGCAGCAACCGTAGAGGCTCAGCTGTACGAGGGGTACAGGAGCGCCAGAGAAGCACTGCGCTTCGCAATTCGCGATGCGAAGAACGCGGCCTGGGGGGAGCTCTTGGATAGTCTAAACCAAGACCCTTGGGGGCGTCCATTCAAAATGGCGCGCAACAAGCTCCGTGCCTGGGCGCCCCCACTAACCGAGTCTCTCCCCAGGGACGTCGTATGCGAAGTAGTTGGCGCTCTGTTCCCTTCACGGGCTGAGCATATGCCTCCTGCGATGGTTCCGCCAGAGGCGGAGCCCAGCGCGGATGGAGACCCTGTGCCCACCGTGGACCGGGTAGAGCTGGGGGTGGCCATGCTACGGCTGAAGGCCAAGAACACCGCCCCCGGCCTCGATGGCATACCAGGGCGTGCGTGGGTTCTGTCCTACAACGCCCTGGAGCCCCGACTGATAAGGCTTTTCGGCGCATGTCTGGAGCAGGGCCAGTTTCCGCAACGGTGGAAGACCGGAAAACTCGTCCTGCTGCGTAAGGAGGGGCGCCCTGCGGATTCACCATCCGCCTACCGGCCCATTGTGCTGCTGGACGAAGTCGGAAAGCTCTTTGAGCGTATCATCGTAGACCGCCTCGTCCAGCATCTATCGACGACGGGGCCGGACCTGGCGGACAACCAGTTCGGTTTCCGCACGGGGCGCTCCACAATCGACGCCGTCATGCGCCTGAGAGGCCTGGCGGAGGACGCAGTTTCCCAGGGCGAGGTCCTGTTGGCGGTGTCCTTAGACATCGCCAACGCCTTCAACTCCTTGCCCTGGCCGTGCATCATGGAGGCACTCCGGTACTTCCGGGTGCCGTCCTACCTCCGCCGAATAGTCGGGGCATATTTATGTGAAAGAGCCGTCATCTACCCGGTCCACGAGGGATGGAATCGGCGAGCTATGGTGTGCGGTGTTCCACAGGGGTCGGTTCTAGGTCCCCTCCTGTGGAACATCGCATACGACTGGATATTGAGGTGTCGGGTCCTCCCGGGCGTCAGCGTCGTATGTTACGCAGACGACACGCTGATCGCCGCACGCGGGAGGACCCATCGACAGGCGTGCCTTCTAGGCACGGCTGGGGTGTCGTCTATCGTAGGCAGGATCCGGCGTCTTGGACTGGAGGTGGCGTTGCAGAAGACCGAGGCCGTGATGTTTCACGGCCCTCGTAATCGCCCACCTCCAGATACCAGCATAATAGTAGGAGGCATCCGCATCGGCATCGGCGAGACCATGAAGTACCTGGGATTGGTCCTCGATGGCCGGTGGGATTTTTCGGCACACTTTCGGCAGCTGCTCCCCAGACTCAAGGGGGCGGCGGGTGCGCTATCGCGCTTGCTCCCCAACATTGGGGGGCCGAACGCCACGTGTCGGAAACTCTTCGAAGGCATCGTACGCTCCATGGCCCTCTATGGGGCCCCAGTGTGGGCGGACCGCCTGACGGCCCGAAACGCTGCGCTGCTTCGTCAGGCACAGCGTGTATTGGCCGTCAGAGCAATAAGAGGATACCGTACGGTGTCCTTCGAAGTGGCCTCGCTACTCGCCGGATCCCCCCCATGGGACCTGGAAGCCAGGGTCCTAGCGTCGCTGTATACGTGGCGCAAAGAGGCCCTGGCCAGGGGCACCAGACCCGCGCCTCGCGAGATCGAGGCGTGCCGGTCGGAGCTCCGCCAGGTTGCCGTGGGGGTCTGGGAAGAACGCCTTCGACGCCCCAGCGCGGGCCCCGCCACCATCGAGGCGGTGAGGCCCGTCCTGCACGAATGGCTTAATAGACGTCACGGCACCCTGACGTTCAGGCTGACGCAGGTCCTCTCGGGGCACGGCTGCTTCGGGAGGTACCTGTGTCGCCTCGGCCGCGAGCTAACGTCAGGGTGCCATCACTGTGACACAGGCGACGAGGATACGGCGCTGCACACACTCCAGGACTGTCCAGCATGGACAGAGCAGCGCCGAGACCTCGTCGCCTTTACCGGATTTGACACCTCGCTCCCGGCCGTGGTTCGCACCATGGTCGGGAGCAAACCCGGATGGGACGCCGTCTCTTTCTTCTGTGAGCGCGTCATGCTTGCGAAGGAGGAGGCGGAGCGGGAGCGTGAGCGGACGTCATTGCTCCGCTCCCGCCAAAGGAGGACGCGCCGACGCCGGAGGGCGGACTTCGACCTTCGGCCACCGTAAGCGGGCGGCGCGGGTGGGGCCCCTTGGGGCATAGGGGTTCTCACTCACCCGCACACGCCGTCGAGATGAGAGCGCAAGTGTTCCGCGCGCGCTCATTTCTCCTCCCGTGGGGCGCGTTACAGACCGCCCCACGCCCGGACTAGACATGGACGACGCTGGGGATTTAATCCCCCGGCAATGGAAGAGGCCTCGTGAGGGAGGCCCACGCCTGCCAGGGCATGCGGAGCCGGGAATCCCAATTACCCGTAGCCCTGGCATAAGGCGCAGGACGGAACACCCAGGGGTTTTAGTGGGTATCCCTAACTGGGGAGTGGCAATAGCGTGGCACCAGTTTTGACTGGGCGCGCTAGTGCCACCCCCGATCTGGCGAATCCCACACAGGGGTCGCGAACCTGTCCATACCACTTTAGTCTTATTCCTCTCATGTAGGCATACAGAAGTATATGAAATTTATTATAAATATTACATTCACAAATAAAATTAACATTAAGTCAAAAAAGCTAGATTCAAACCGGTCTTAAGAGGAAATGTTCCCAAAAACAGATCACATTTTTATAAAGAATACAAAAAAATATATTTTCGTGAAACCAGATAAAACGAACAGTTGTGAATATATGCTAGGTATATGCAGCTTTTGAAAATGCAATATCTTTTTTATGTTGCTCAATATAATGTAATACTACATTGACGCACTTTCATTATTACGTTTCGGGAATTACCTGGACTTACGTGTCGTAAATATATAAACGTTTTGCGGCTTATTAAAAGTAGCGTGTGTGTAATAGAAACAAGTTTAACGTCACGTATATTCCAATTATGAGAAAATTGTCACATAGTTTACGTAAACTATTAGCAATTATATAATTATAGTTATACATATTGTTACGAATTTGAGGAAAGGGAATTTAAAATTCCGTTCGAATTATCACAAAGTTTATTAGAAGTACACATACGTAATTCATAGTTCTTACAAGTACAACTACCGTTATAAGATACTCGCTCCAAAAGTGCACTAGGTAACGCCTCGATCGCAGTTAAAATCCAACTCACTTAGTCGCCGACTGAACGACCTTATATATTTGTAAAAATAGCCCTATGGCTATTTAAAATTATTTTTCATAGCAAAATGCTAGTCCTTGTCCTTGGAATTCTATATTTAGAAGCTTTATGGCTTCTATGAATTTGCAAATAATACAAAAGAAATGCAAATAATAGAAATGAAGGATCTGTGACGTCTTACCGGGAGGCACAAAGGGATTAGCGGGAATAATAGATCACTCAAATTCGAAGCGGTAATAAAACACCTGCAAAGGATCGGTTCGCAACAATATATTGAAGTCCTTCTGAATAAGTTTACATGTATATAAATTTGCTTATCTGTCAACGTTTAACAATGTTTCAGAGCTGTGAAATGTTTTTGTCACTTGGGGTACTAAATTGGAACGTGGGACACTTTTATGACTTTGTTAACATCTTCACATATTGATTTAAATAAAAGAGACTTTAAGAAACAAAGTTATGATTTTATTTAAAGATTTGTATAAAGATTCGGCGTTTCGTTATTGTTAAAATGGCTGTAGAACCCTAAACTGGTATTAAATGCAAATAAAGTGTTTGCTTTCATATTTTACATAGCTTGTAACTTAACGTATTTGGTTAATGATAATAATAATACTTTTCCCATTTTTCCATGTTCCCTGAACATTGCGACGGGCAGACGCCATAGTCCTCATATTCCCAGACCCCTAGTCTCACTAGCAGTTCACCCCAATAGGCCGGTGCTTTTTGTCCTCATATCCCACAATAGTTCTACACTGGCCGGGGCTTGTCCTTGGGTGCATTGTTATATGGTGTAGACAGAGATAATCGCCGGTCAGTGTCACGCCACATTTACATTAAATTTGTCAAAGGGCCTCTACGTGTTGGCCTTTCCATGGCCCCAAGCAAGCCTTCCAAATATCCGGGCCATTTTTATGGTCCGTGGTCTTGAAAGACATACAAATATATAATAATAATAATAATGGTGTGGACAGGGATAATCGCCGGTCAGTGTCACGCGGGTATTTTTATGGCCCGTGGTCTTTAAAGACTTACATAATAATAATAATTTATAGTAAAAAAGCCAGATACAATGACAAAGAATTTTTAAATTAATTTACATCTATGTACCTATATATGTTGACATGTCATTTCCCTAACCCCCAAACTAGGTTTGTACCTGTGTTTTGTGAGTTAAAACTATGTGACGTTTGTATACATGAAAATTAATATAACATGGTCTTGATTTAAAAAAGAATCAATAAGAATCTGACCCGTTTATACATAATGTATTTGTTAGTTCTTGTGTACGTGTTGGACTAATCGTTTGAAAAAGTAAACTAATTTACAAACGTAACGAAATTACTACGATGATGCTGATTATGTTCATATAAAAATGATTGTTTCGTTTTCCGTAATAAAATAAACAGCTTATGTTATTAAGTAGCGATATACTAGCTGTGCCCGCAACAACCGATTTTTTTTTTCGCAGCCTTATAAGTCAATGAAAGTCCCGTCAAAATCGGTCAAGCGGTTTCACGGATTATCCGGAACATCCAGACACAAAAAATGTAAAATTGATTTTTTGATAGAAGTGTCGTACATATTGTCATATGTATTTAGTAAAAAGCTGTTATTTTGACATTACAAACAGACACTTCAATTTTATTCATCTGTATAGATGTAGGTATATTTTATACAAGATATTTAATTTAAATATTAAAACTGTAGTACAATGCAACCGCCCATGCGCGAACAATCCGCCCTAGGACAACGTTTGACGTCACAACTCCCAACCAGTCGATCGAGGCCATTGACCGTATGACTTGCGCAATATTCCAGGCAACATTATGACTTAAATCGGTATTGATATACTAAGAGATGAACGGCGAGATAAACTATTAATAGATAGGCATCTTTAACATAATACACAGTTTTAGAAAAAATAGTTTTCATAATATTACATGCTTAAATTTGAAAATAATGAACCCATTTTTAAAATATGTATCATTTATCATCATAAGTTAAATAAAATATTAAAATGTCAGCCAAAATTCCAGAGCCTTCCATAAATTACGTCACTCGTTAAGGGAGGGAGAGGAGGTCGACGAAATGTGACATTGTGTGACAAGGGGTGGCTGGGGTCCTAAATTCCGTGACGTCATATTTCTAAATCTAATATATTTAAGCGTTAAAACAAGAAATGTGAACTATTAACTCTATTTGCATGAGCAGTGTTTAAATTATTAAAGAATTAACGGCCCGGCGCGGTTTCACCCACGTTCTGTCCCGGTCCCGTGGTATGTAGCGTCATGTTATATAGCCTATGACACTCCCTGTTAACGTAGCTTTTTATCAGTAACAGAATTTTTAAAATCGGTTCAGTAGATCGAGATTACCCCCTACAACGTCACAAACTTTACCTCTTTATAATATTAATATATTAGGTTGGGGAAAAAGTTTCTTCGCATTTTATATAAAAATTCAAAAGGTTTTTTTATAAAGTTTATTTACATTTAACTAAAGTATGTAGGTGCCATTTTGTTGGATAACTTTTTGCCATCTTGTAGGTAGGGACGTGATTCCATTGCTATAAAAATTTTGGGGCCTCTGATCAAAAAACTGCGACAAGTGGTTTTGGCAGTCCTCTCGTGATGTTAACCTGATACTGCCTAAGGAATTCTGCAGAGACCGAAACAGGTGAAAATCTGAAGGTGTAAGGTCAGGACTATACGGCGGATGCATTAACTAACACCTCCCCAACCCAGCCAAACTCTCGTAATTTTTGCTGAGTGGCTAAAGATGTGTGAGGTCTAGTGTTATCATGGTGAAAAACCACACCCCTTCTGTTGATTAATTCCGGCCGCTTTCTCCCAACTTTTTGCTTTAATCTCATCAGTTGTTCGCAGTACAGTTCAGAATCGATGGTCCTGCCTGGCGGTAACAGCTCATAATGAATAATGCCCTTCCAATCCCACCCTACACACAGCATCACCTTGTTGCGAGTTAACTCGGGTTTCGCCACAGTTTGTGAAGCCTGACCGGCCTTTGACCACGATTTTTTCGCACGTTCTTGTCGTGCGTGATCCACTTTTCATCACCAGTTATCAGCTTCTTCAAAAATGGTTCGGTTTCATTACGTCGTAATAAAGAATCACAAATGAGTAGACGGTTCATTAGGTTTCTTTCAGTGAGCTCATGAGGCACCCAAATATCGAGCTTTTTTGTGTACCCAGCTTTTTTCAAATGCGCCAAAACCGTTTTGTGGTCAATTTCCAGTCCTCCAGCTACATTGTAACTACTAATATGCCGATCTTGCTCCACTTTTTCAAAAATAGCATCAATTTTGTCCGTAACAGGGCGACCAGAGCGACGTGCATCTTTGATATCAAAATTTTCGGATTGAAAACGCTTAAACCAAATTTGCGCTACTCTCACAAATACTGCATTAGGTACATAAACATCACAAATTTTTTCCGCGGCTTGTGTCGCATTTTTACCTTTTTTGTAGTAAAATTTTAAAATGTATCGAATTTCTTCATTAGATTCACTCATTTTAACAATAACAAAAACAAATGAAAATCACACATTTTCATAATTTGAATTTGGAATTGTCTTCTTTAAAATTAAAACTTTTTAATGATACCAAAACCAGCCAGATACAAATGGTATATATAGCCAAAGAGATCTTATTACAAGTTCATACATACTATATGCGAAAAGACTTTTTCTCCAACCTATTAGATTAAATATAGATATAGATAATTTAGACATTTGCATCTTTATTGATCTAATAATACAATTAATTTTAATATTAATAAAACTACAATAATTATAAACTAAAATATAAACTACAGACTAAAAAAATAAAAAAAAATAAAAACTAAAACTAAATACAAAAAAGGAAAATATCTAAAGATAAGTTATTGGTCCCAAACCACTGTCACTCACCGGAAACGTTCCCAGAAGGCCGGCGGCGTTGCCACATTGTATAACAATGCTTAATCTTTGAGCGAAATAGACGCCAACCTTCTTGTCGCGTGTGACGTCTACCAAACGTTTGGCGACGTCACAGTAGACCTTTAGAGCGTTAGGACCCCACGGATCCAGAGTTTCCACCCCAAATGCCGCAAATGTGTAACCATTTCCAATGGCGGCATATTTGCGGCGCTTGAGGGCCTCCTGTTCGGCTGCAGCAGAACCGGCGGTAGTGCACGTACTTGAAAGATGGGACGCCGCCAGTGTCAACGCAAGTAGCATCCCACACTAAGGGGCGGCCCATCTTCCAGGGAATCAGCGTCATCCCATCCGGTCTCCTGCCATCGTCGCGGCACAAGCCCTTTGGTTCCAAAATGGATGGTACCTTTAATTTAGATGGAAATAAAACTAATTACGAAACTGACGTTTTAATTAATAATTTCTTGATGTAAAATTGCAAAATATGTTATGTCGCACTAGGGAGGGAGGAGTCTCGCGAATGTGACCAACTGTGACAAAACAGGGGAGGGGGGAAAAATCATGAAATTCGTGTGACGTAGTTTGTGGATGGCCCCTTGTCATGGCTAAATGTTTGGCAAAGCGATGGATTGAATATCGGGAACAGATATAAGCTACTTTCGGTTTCAAATAACAGTCTTAAAGGAGTGAAATCATTATGAAAATTTGTAAGGGAAACACATAATTCCTCTAGATAGGCGTTTGGTAAGAAATAACGAAAAATGTGTTTCTGCATATTTGCAAAATGGCAATTGAGTGGCAGTATGCGTCCTTATTGTGGGGGTCAAGTTGTCACCAATGAGGGTTTTTTTATTGGTTATCAGTAATGCACTAATAATTGTGGTGCAATGGAGTCAAACACTGTGTAATAATAACTCTTTAATCTGTGCAACTGTGGGCACACAGTACCGGCGCAAACTGATTCAATTACATGCATAGACACTGAAAGGGACAAGGGAAGCTTATACACCACTCGATACACTTATTTAACTAAATAAGTGTAAGTAAGTGTTGGAAAATCTTTTAAGGAAAAGATTGCTATCGGTTCGACATTTTTAATTGAAGTACACTTGAATTGTATTCCATCCATATTTCGTCTATGCCATTAGCATTAATGAGGCTTTACAACAGTAAGTAGTACTGTGTGAGTGTCTCTACACTTAAAACAGATATTAAGTTTATTCAAGGCCGATTTTTTAATCACTAGATAAACATTATCCATAGCATCTTTACGTGTGAGTTTGTCTGCTGATTATTAAAAAAAAAGTATAAAACAAAGCCGCTTTCCACGGCTGTCTGTATATCCGCTAACTCCTCCTAAACCACGCAACGGATTTTAAGACGGTTTCCACTATCATATAGATATTTTTTCAATGAAGGTATGTATACTAGCTATTGCCAGCGGCTTCGCTCGCGATTTATAAAAACCTAAATATTTTTTTATGCAAGTAAAATAAAGATACCAACTTACTACGGTTTAACCTAAGGCTACATCGCGAGGAAAACTCTAGTAAAATATAAAATGCAAATATTATAAATTACAATTTCATGAATAAAACAGTTCAATTGCTTCACATTCATATTCAGTTAGATTATAATTTATTCGATTAATAACTTTTAATCTCATTTTCGAAAAATAAGTCCTCGGAAATAAAAAAAAAGTTTGTTTTTTTATTGCAGGATATCAGTAGACAGGCGGACGGCCCACTTGATGGAAAGTGGTTACCATCGCCTATGGACATTTGCAACAGCAAAGTTGTTACAAATGCGCTGCTGCTCTCTTAAGGGAGACTGGAACCTGGTCACTAATGCCGGAACACAACTCAAGGTTGTTATGGCGACATACTTAGACCAGGGGTGGTAGCCATCCAGTCGGGCAAATGCCCTACCACCTGGCTGTGGGTTGTTAAGTCGCCTCTTACGACAGACCGCCCGGCTGCAGGAAATTGTATTCTTTCTCCGTTCCTGCATGGATAGAAAATATTGTGGACGAAGTCACAGATAACTACTTAGTAATTTATATATTTTTTATTTTAATAATCTTGAAACATTTGGTGTTGAAAAGAAAATATAGGCGATACTAAACATGATTTATTTATGAATACGTATAATGGCTCAGTGCGTGTGTTTCTTATTATTAAGAAAGAAAATGTTGTTACCGAAGCGAGTACGAAGTAAAAAACCCTCGTTAGAACCAACAGTTACTGATGCGAAATAATTAGTTACACGAGTGATGCCATTTTCGAAGTATTTATTATAAGCACATCTTATTGAATAGGAACAGAGAACAACTTTAACATGTAAAATATGACGCTATTTATATGTGAAATTGAAATTTAAAAGAATATTAAATAAAAATACTTATTAAATAAATGTACTACCTAATATGTACTACTAGGATATGCCCATGACTTTGTCCACGCTTGACATAAAATTCTCGCGGGATTCTCGGGACACAAAGTACCGCAGCATTTAAAAAAGAATGTAGCCTATTGTTTCAGTGGAAACTGTATCGGAATCTATTACCCGAACAATTACAAACTGCTCCCGGGAAAATTCGCGGGTGATTCCCAGAATAAAATGTAGCGCAGATTTTATTTCTAAGAATTAGTTGTCGATCGAAAACATCATCGAAATCGGCCCCGTAGTTTTTACGAACGTTTTTATCGAACAAACAGACAAGAAATCTAGAAAATTTGCATCGTGTTCTCCGTCGTATATAAAGTCTATTCCAGTTGTTTTTGTCTTAAATGGTTATAATATACAGACACGGCATTTTTAGGATTGTATAATATTATAGATAATCATCGCCGTAATCGAAACTATGCAAAACTATAAAAGAATCTACTATAGAAAGCCGAACTATGGAAGAAACATACCTGAACTGATAATTTTCTGTTTAAAACTTATAATAATACTTACATGACTATTATAGTAATTATCGCTATTGTAATTTGGTGAGATGCGATTGGTAACTGGAATGATACTTCCGTATCTAACTTACTAACTACACTGCAGTACATTACAATACACCAATCGAAAATACATATAACTATAAACGAATTACTAGGAATGACCATCACACAGTAAATGACTTAAAATCTGAAAGACCACTGTCAAATTTATCAAAAACGATTACCTTAGTTTACAATAAATTATATATTATTCTATTCTTCTTAACTTTGCTGTTTACTGTCCACATGTGCTGTTCTTATTTTTTTAGACATAAGTTGTTAAAAGTATCCTCCAAGTCAGGTTGCTTGCAAGAGATCGCTTTAAGCGAGAAGGCCGCCTTTTGTTTTCCCGTAGAATTATTGTAATTATTCATTTTGTAATTGTTTATTTTAAAGAAGAATAAAGTATTTGCTATTCTGTTCTAAGTCCTACAAAGGTTTTAATTATAGGAGAACGTGACATATTTGTGGAGAGTTTTCCCTAGTTCTAATTATTTCGTCTAAAAATAAAGCGAAACGAATCAATGAAATTCAAATGTAAATGTAAAATGGGTAGGTTTACAATAAATACATTTTATAATCATTTTTAAAACAAAGTTTTTATAAAAGCATACATAGATAACTTCACGCCAGTTCCCTTGCGAGGTAGGCACGAACAACAGAGCGCCATTCAGGCTTATTCTTACACACCTCACTTGCTTCTTTGACATTCACAGCTCTTGTCATGCACGCTCGTCTGTTCTTAAGGCTCCTGACATCACCTTCTGCTACTACACGATCAATTTGATCATGGAAAGTGTGTCGTGGCCTTCCACGACTTCTGCATCCATCCACTTTTGCATTGTATATCTGTTTAGTCATTCTTTCATCATGCATTTTTTCCACATGCCCGAACCACCGGAGCATTCCTTTCCTTACTTTTACCCCGACACTCTCTTTCAGACCAACTCTCTTTCTTACTTCGGTATTACGAACGCGGTCCGCGAGCGTCACTCCGCAGATTTTGCGCAGTGCTCGCATCTCGACCGCATTTACTCTACTTTCATGCTCTCTCTTCAATACCCAACTCTCGCTTCCATACGTGAGCGTAGGTACCAGCACCGCGTTATGTATGGCAAGCTGGGCCTTCTGGTTGAGGTTCTTAGCGCCTAGAAGTTTACCTAACGCTCCATTCACACTATTCCCCAAATTCACTCTTCTTTCTAAATCAGCGGTGTACCTTCCATCCCTGCTAAAAGCACATCCAAGATATACAAACTCATTCACTTGCTCCAGCATAACATCATCGATCATCATCCTTGCCTTCGTTCTGGTTTCTTCTCTTTCTTTATAAAAGCGCTGGTTTTAAATTACCTTGCTATCCATCCTAATTTTCAAATATCATACCAACATTGAATCATTTTTATTACTGCTGAAAGAATAAGTAATGCATGATCCGTTAATGATATGACATCATAACGTACTATGCTCGTACACAATTTGGGAGGGTTGGGCGTTTTGTAAGATTTTGACTATCAAATACCCCTACTCTACCGTAATAACGCACTATGATTTCAAAGATTTCTTCATTTGGACGGGTTTTCTTTAATGATGATGACATTTCCGGAACTTCAAAATACAATAAAAATTAACCTAGAATACGGATAATGCGTTAAGAGGGTATTGAAAGTATTAATTATTATAAAGATAATGTAATACGAGTCACTTTTTTAAAGTAAAGCAATTTATTCCATACTACGCCATTATCAATATTTGCCTATCATCATTTTCTAGGAAAAATTAATTAGGGGATTTTCGACTATACTTAAAACAAAGTTTGCATATAAATGCAAACATTGTTATCAAAGTTTACGCTGTATGTTGTATCTAGAGCAACTCAACAAATCCGTGACATATTTTATCTAATGAATCAACCAAGTTACGTGGATGATTCACAAGGGAAAATCTCGTCTTTGACTAATGACACGCCTACAGTAATCCAATCATTCATGATGATTTATGACAAACAATGCACGTATTATAGATGTAGAATTCCACACTGTGTGTGTATTAATTTACCAATCAAATTGAATATCAAAATAATGTCAAGCATTTAATTAGTTAAAAAATAAATTCTTACATACACATATATGTAATGTGTATTATGTTCTCTTAATACATGATAATTAACCGTAATTCAGCTGCAAATTATTATTTTTAAAAGGTGAATCTGAAAATGTTCTAAATCAGACATAGATGGCACTAAAGGTTTTGTTTTTTCACATTTAACCGACTTAAAAAAGAAAGAGGTTCTCTATTTGTTGTGTATATATTTATTTTTAAACTTAATCTTTCGTTGATTACAATGGTAGTTTACTGTAGTTAGTTAATGACGATAGTTGCTCTTTTAGGAAATAAACTCAGATAAAATAACAAAGTAATTTCGGAAATATGCAACTGTATCAAAAGATGCTGTTATTATTATTTGTTTTAGATATTAAAATGACAGCCATTATTCAACATAATATATTATTTGAACACACATTCCCGTTTAACTCAAATACTACAAATATTACGACGAACATGATGAGTCACATTAATCAATCATTTGATAAGTTATCGATTTGTAATAGTGCTATTTCTTAGTCCTTATCAAGTAATCTTTTTATGGTACCGTAATCTGACTCTCAAATGCTTATAAGATTTTCTTTAGTTCATTTATGGATCTTTAAAGTCTATCTACTTTTGGGTAACGGAATTTTTTATTTAGTATTATTACTTTCTCTATGAATTCACTCTCATATCCACACATACTTATGTAAAATTACGATAGATTGATACTAGCGAAATTTATCTGACAAACTACAAATAACCAGCAAAACAATACATTAAAATAGTAACAGTGTCTTTATCCATGTTTCAAAACGAAAAATCGTTTATACAGAAATCAAACTGGGGAAAAAAAGGAAACAATTGTCGACAGAATTTCTAACATGCTGCATACACATGTATGCAGTATGTTAGTATCAACAAAACAAATAAACAAAAATTAAAACGTACTTCCAAAACTTCTTACACCTATTTATATTTTTATTGGCCTTGAAAGAAAAACTAATTATCTTTAAACTTCTTAGTAAGAACTTTGAAAAATCCACAGAGTACATTCAGAGAGTAAAACAGTACTGCAAAACATAAAGAACTGGGTACAATTTACGACAATATATTTTCATCCTTTTAAATTCAACAGACAGACGCATTACACACACACTTCACAAACAAACCAAGACACACAAAGAGTCTATAAATTAATAACCCAGACACAGAAAGGAAAAAATAACACACTTGGCACTAGTTAGGATGACTATGGTCTAATCCCTAGCAAAGGACCCGGTACTGTGCGAAATGCATTTCCCCCGCCTTAAAAATATTTATATATATATATATATATATATATATATATATATATATATATATAGAATGACTAAACAGATATACAATGCAAAAGTGGATGGATGCAGAAGTCGTGGAAGGCCACGACACACCTTCCATGATCAAATTGATCGTGTACTAGCAGAAGGTGATGTCAGGAGCCTTAAGAACAGACGAGCTTGCATGACAAGAGTTATGAATGTCAAAGAGGCAAGTGTGGTGTGTAAGAATAAGCCTAAATGGCACTCTGTTGTTCGTGCCTACCCCGCAAGGGAACTGGCGTGAAGTTATGTATGTATGTATGTATGTATATATATATATAGTCATAAGGCATACACGGCACATGCACTCCCTTACAACACCAGTATGTAATAGATACACTCTACATTAGTATAAGTTTAGTATTAAAATTAGAATAAATTTATACAATAAGTTATTCGTAAGGTACACCACCACACAAATATCAGTGAATAAATGTCACACACAAAAACAAAAATAACCAAGAAGCGTGTATAAATTATAAAAATTCTTCGAAATTAAGTTGTATAGAAGGGTACGGAACTCGAGTGCGTAGACTTGTTAATAATAAAAAAAAACAACAGAACCTTGTAGTTGCGAGTACATCACTATTCCAATGTAAGTCTTATTAATGATTTTATCTACAAAAGTATTACGCAGTTAGAGTAGATCAGAAGGGGAGAACCTGGTACCAATGTAGGTCATGGTGTCAAGGGCGTAGACAATCGGGTATAAGGGATGTTTACCAAAAATATCTAATCAAACCGCACGAATTACTTATGACGCTTTGAATGAGTTTATGAAGGATGTTTGTTGAGTTTCATTACAAACATGTTTTTCTTTTGGTATATTTGTAATTTATTTTTGTTTACATTATTAAAAAAAACAATAACTGATAGGATATGCTGAATGTAAAAATCTTAACATTTTTAGGTATCATTAAATAAAATATATCTTTTTAGTATATTATCATAGTTATCTTGACTATTGGTCTTCTATTTTAAAACACACTGTATTGTAAACAGACCCTTAGGGATAATTCCCAGTAAAATAGAATGTGTCGTTAAGTAGAACATATTAGGGTTTTATACTAAGTTTTTAGTAACTCGTTGTCTTATTTGTTTAGGTCATGGAATAAGAAAACTTACTACGTGGTACGGATGAAATTTTGAAATTGATTTTAAACTAACTGCCTTATGAGCTGAGGAATTGAAACTTTAAGCATAGCTTTCAATTACTTCAGCTTGCAAACCACGAATCTTTCAGCCGCGGGAAACATTTTAATCTTATACTTTATAAATAGGTGTTGTAAACGATAATATTAATTATTAGTATTAGTAATTTTTTTTATTTCCTAAAATACAGCAGACTCACCTAATGGAAAGTGATTATTGCCCCCTATGGACATTTACAACACCAAAGGTGCTATCAGTACCCTGCGGTCGTCAAATGTAACCTGGTCACTAATACCAGAACACTAATCATCGTTATTATGTCTGTACAGTTTAGACCAGGGGTAGTAGCCATCCAGGCGAGCAATTGTCCTATTTCTTATGGGTTATATATTTATTTTGACAGACCGCATTGCCGAAGTAATTAGTATTCTTTCGTCGTTCCTGCACGGACAATTATCTTAGCCTCCGAAATGAGAACAGATTACATTTTTCTTTTACTACCGCAGTGTCTCGCCAATTATAGGGTTCAAGATCCGCAATATTTTTCTAGCGAGACTGCGCGGCTCATTGTTCACTCCAAAGAAGCTTTGTTTACATTACGAGCATCTCATATCCGTTCTTGAGATTAGTCCAACGGAGGCGATGAGTTTCCTTACTTAATTATATTGAGTTTGGCGTATGAATTATGAATTTATTTTAAGTATTATATATTGTAATTATTTTTAAGTGTTTCATATTATTTTGTCATTAAATACACGGTTCAATTGAGAAATGTCTAGTGTTATGTGAATATTATATTAAAATCATTATCTGTTTTTTCTTATTATCAATTTATAGTTGAACTGAGAGCAAGGCCAAGGCGTCGACGAATAATTATCAATAGCTATATCGATACCCGTAAAGCGATAACCTGTTATTGATAAAGTTTTTTACTTTGAGTTTTATAGAACGATTTGGTAAGTTATGTTTTTCACAGATATACGAAATTTCCAAAAACCTTACTTTGTTATGTCTTTGGCCATTTAAAACGTTCTACTGCTGTGTCCGGACTCCCACTATAGGGGAATAGACAATATACACGCCACGATTGTCTATGGCGGCTTCGCAGGTTTGTCACATCGCTTACCTCGATGTGCATGTTTCATCACCATGTTTTTTTATTTTTTATTGCAGGAGATCAGCAGACAGGCAGTCGGCCTACTTTACCACCATGTTTTCTTTCACCGTTGTTAGCACGCGGTAATTGTAAAACTTTATGACTAACACAACTCGAAATGCAGAGAATTTGGATTCATTTGTGAATATTATTTATATTAAATCAGACCGACATATTGTCAGGAGGTTAACAAAGGCCTTCTTTGCCTAAGAAAATATTTGTAAGTGAATAGTACGAAAAAACATTCTACGAACATCAGAGGCTTTTTTAGAATGGTCATTGTTTACTATTTATGATTTTGACACTGGTACAGTAAACCACAGAATTTATCACAACGCCTGATAATACAAATTTTGATTTTGGTCATAAAAATCTTATATTGTTTTTATTCAAGGATTTTGAACATTAACAACTATTATGTATTTAACTTCTTTAATACCAAAATTATATTGGATTTATTACCTCATAAATTCAAGAAAAAATAAACAATATTTATTTTTCTGTTGCATCATCACTATCATCACACACTGTTAGCTAAGTTTAATGGTAAACACATTTAAAATATATTATAAAACAGCAACTAGACATAAATATAGAGAAGTGACATTTGTTTACCAACCCACCTTAGGTACCCTATAAAGCCTATTTAGTTATTTTTCGCTCCTTGTTCATGGTTTTCATTGGAAGATGCTGAAAACGAAGCTAAGGGTTGTGTATAGTATATGTGTACTTTAGTTATTATTCAATTTTGCCTCTGTATGTCACTGAAAGAAAGGAAGGATCAGCACTGGTTGCCACCCATTAATCTATTAAACTGGAGCCAGAATTTAGAATTTCATGATTTTTTTATTACTAAACACATATTTTTGTTCTAAACAGATATTTCTTCTTTTTTTATTTCTTTCTATAGATTACTCAGCTTGTTATTGTCAATATTTTATTGGATTGTCCCTCAAAATTGGGTGAGGGCCACAATAGCTAAGTAGAAGCGAAAGACTTATATCATATAATATTTAAAGGTTTGGAGAGTTATCGATCAACACATCGAGTGCCTTTTCATGACCCCAGTCCTTGGCCTATTTTCCTGTATACTCTGATGCAGTATTTATATCAAACGAGGTTATAGCGCTATTGATTTTTCTAATTTAATTTCATAATTATTAGCTTTTCTTTCAAACCAGAATATTAATCATTGTTCCTGCATAGACAGCTATTGTTATATATTAAAATTGTTTGCAAGTATATTCGTGCATTTATTATCACTTAGTGTTGTCACAAAATATTACCTTGAATAAAGTATGGCGATCTCTGTGAAAGATTTCTGCCGAGTCTGAGATAAGTGTTCAGATGATGCAGCCGTCTATTTTAATATTTGATTCTTTTTTGTCGAGATGTAATCCACTGAAAAGATTTACTTCATCACCATATGCAACAGGATTTCATATTGATAGGCAAACGATTTACACAAACAGCGTACCGCTACTTCAGTTTTCCTCAAACCACAGTGTTCGAATGCTCAATATACGAACTGTGGCTAACCCTTTCTATCTAACCAATGTTTAGTTCTTTGTGAATCTGATTTCTAATATTGACTTGTACCTTTATATTTATGAATAAATTAAAATATTAGTTTTTTACGAATTTACTTACGAAAAATTGTCATCGATTCAGATCAAATCTGATATTGTTTTGTTCCGATATTGTGTATGAATTTTAATGATTTCCAATGTCGATACGCCAATACATTGACTGTCTTGTAATTTTTTAAGTTTTTTGGGACTGTGATCTCAGCTGCATTCCTATAGTTATATATAGTTTTCTATATATACTTTCGTAAAACTTATTTTCTTAAACCGTCTATTACATTGACGTTTGGTGTTAAAAGCAAGCCTACAGTACGGAATAGATTACGCTAGACTACCGTCCTGAAATACTTGGATCTATGACTTCTAATATTATTATTGGCTGGTGTATAATTTAGTAATGTAATTTATTAAACTGCTATTCAAAATTATTTATAATATATTTAAATAAATAATAGCAACATGTAATCAGAATATTATTAAATCTGGCAGAGAAATCAAATAAAATTCCATAATAAATTGTTGTATTCACCTTTTAGTTGGCTAATTAATATTGTTTCCAACAAACAACTTTCAGGAAGCAAACTGGAAACAAAGTAACAACGTCAATTACATATTTGTGTACTAAACTGGTTCATTCCCGTAATATCCGAACACCAAATGAATCTATATTTACTGTACATACATTGAACACACGTCACATCGCCCGGGATCTCATAAAGTAATAAATTGAGATACCTAAATTGATACCGCTTCGTTCTTCTTAAAGGAGGACATGTGGGCTCTTCATAAAATGAATGGCGTTTTATTGCAACCGTTTAGAAATATAAATAACGTAGCTATTTTTATAGGTGTTAAACGAAATGCGAATGTTACAAACATTATAATTGGTTCATTGCCTAGACTTGAAACAGGAATAAATCAATCGGGACTGATATTTTCACATCGATTTAATGCTGTAATTTGTATTAAAACAATTTAGCAATTGCGCTATTATAAAAAATACTAAATGTAGAACAAATAATATTTCTTTGTCTTCCGTGATCACGGCCACTGAAAAGTGGCCGAAACGTCGGAAAAACCAAAATCAAATAAATTACTGCGCTTAAAACCGTTAAAACGTAGTTATTTTATAATGTGGAACAAATAAAGAATAATTTTATTTTGGTCCGTGAGAATTTTGACGTGTGATCAATTCAAGTGCCAACCAGATAACAGTCGAAAAAACAGCGTGAAAAAGATATAGCTTTATACCAGTTCTGTTTTTACATCAGACGGAAACCAGACAATTTATATAACCAAGTACACTCGTACTTGTTTTGTTCAAATTGCAGTATCCGACGCCACGTATTGGCAATGGAATTTCATCTATAAATAGGCATAAATATATTATTTTAGGAATGAAATTCATTTGGCAGGTGTTTTATTGAACCAATGTTAGTGGGACGAACACCGGCGACCTTGCTAGCCACGTGCTTAGACCGTGTCAGCGCACTCAGTTAAGAAAACTTAACCCGCGATTTGTATTGCTTTGAAATATTTGTGATAAGTAAGTAGTAATTATTTTATAACAATAACTGCAACAATAGAATCGTATTAAAAGAACTACAAAATACATACATCAAAATTATTTTTCACTTATGGAAAGGAGTACATTTATTATTTACAAGGTTGTCATCAGTTGTTACTGTTTTCATGCAAGGAAGTGATACATCACTGTCTAGTTTAAACTAGTATAGTATTAAATAATTATTATAAAGCAATATTCAATACTTTTGCAAGAAATCAGATGTTTTAATTACTCATAAAAACTAAAGAAAATACAAATAAACGCCATATTACACAATATGGACTTGAAGGAAATTTCCAGAAAGAAATTCTCGAACATAGCGGAGCATTCCACTCACCGTTGCTAGGACCCTTTGAGATAGCCCCTCTCATTCATTAATTTGAATAACTTGTTTGCCTTGAAGCGGCTTTGAGAAGAATCTGACCGTAATAATAGCAACATAAAATATTCACAAAAACCTCAATGTATTTATAAAATTGTAATGATATGGTTTTGTTTCCGTACTGGTTGACCTTAATGACGCTTCTGCATTCTTTATCATCTTTTATGGATGCATTGCTTTTAAAAATAAACACAGATAAAATGTTTGATATGTTTTTGGTTATTTTTGTCTGAGTTTGGTTATGCGAAAACAATTTAACAATCTATAAGGAATAATAGGGGGTCATGTCAGAAGCGTGCTTGTCGCGATCCCCGCTGGCCCAGAGGGCCACAATTCACCCGCGTGCAGTGCACGATAGGGCGTCCCCCGCAGGCGACGCTCACCGATGCGCCCCCGTCGGTGTGAATTCTCGCGCATGCGGCGAAGGGGGCCGCCACCCTTCACGCAGCGCCAAACCTGGCGGGTCGAGAGGAGCAGAGTGCCGTATAGGCACGTGGAATGTGAGAGGTGGAATGAAAGATAAGATGGACGAAATGATTGATATAATGAATGAGAGAAGCCTGGATGCCTTATGTCTGACAGAGACAAAGCGGAAGGGGTGCGACGTCGATGACCTCCCCGGTGGCATGCTTGCTCTGTGGTCCGGCGTGGACCTGGACGAGCGTGCGAGTGGGGGGGTAGGCATCTTACTCTCATCCCGCTTTGTGTCTGGAGTAAAAGCTTATTGTCTGGTGAACCCGAGACTTCTCTGGGTCCGCCTAAAACTGGGGATCACGCGAGTTTTTCTGGTCGCAGCTTATGCTCCCGTAAGCTCAGCGGATCCCCAAGAACTCGAGAAGTTTTGGGAGTCTGTGAGAGAAATTCTGGATCTGGCTGAAGGGAACGAAAGACTAATTATGTGTGGTGATCTTAATGGCTGGGTGGGGACCAAACGAGACGGCCTTGAGGCTGTCCTTGGACCCTATGGTGACAAGAGAGTGAACGATGCTGGTAGGCCAATCATAGACGTATGCATGGAAAGAAACTTGCTTGTGTCGAACACCCTATTCCATCATAAGGATATTCACACGTATACATGGAGAATGAATGATCAGAAAAGTATGATTGATCTGATTTTAATTGATAGTCGCCTCCGAAACACAATAATGGATACAAGAGCCTACAGAGGCCCCACTCTTGAAACGGACCACTATCTGGTGATAAGCCGGTTTGTGGGCCTTTTCAAGAAATGGAGACACTGGCGAGTGCGTACCAATTTCGGGGAGCTTGAAAGAATAAAGTGTGAAAAATTGGAAGATGTTAGTGTAAGGAGTATGTGTATGCGCGCCTAGTCGAAGAAAGGCTTGCAAAAGCGGACTTCTCCGACTTAGATGTGGATAATGACTGGGATAGTATGAAAGAAAGTATAGTGGAAAGCGCAAAAGAAGCATGTGGATGCGCGAAGAGGCACATAACAACGAAAGGTGATGAATGGTGGGACGCGGATGTTAAATCCAGCGTAGAGAGAAAGAGAAAAGCCTGGCTGGATTATGTTGCTTCCTTGCAACAGAATGACAGTATGAAAGAGATGAAGAAAGAAATTTATCGCCGCTGCAAGAATGAAACCAAAGCTTTAGTGAAAGATAAGCGTGAAAGAATAAAATTGAAAGAAGAAGAGAAGCTGACGGAGAACTTCGAGGCGAATACCAAACTCTTTTGGAGAGAGGTTAAGAAGTCTCGGGGTTGTTCGTCAGCTTCCAGAATGGAAAGAATAAAATCTAAAGCAGGGGACGTTCTTGCTAACCCACAACAGGTATTAGCGCGATGGAGTGAATATTTTAGAGAAATGTATGATAATATCCCGGATGCTGGCACCACGACTGAGTCTGTGACCGACTCCGAGGAGTCAGCATCCGAGATCACTTTGGAGGAGATCGAATGGTCGATAAGAAGTCTGAAAAATGGAAAGGCAGTAGGAATCGATAGTGTGTCTGCTGAGATGATCAAATATGGTGGAACCTGCGTCCGGGACGCTTTCCTGTCCTTATGCAACTTGTGCTGGAGGACGGGAAAGGTTCCCAAGGACTGGAGGCGCGCTGTCATCGTGCCCTTGTATAAAGGCAAGGGGTCACGTATGGAGTGCGCCAGCTACAGGGCCATCAGTTTGATCAGCACAGCATCTAAAGTGTATGCGAAGATTATTGAAAAGAGAATGAGAGTTGTATCCGATGGATTACTGTGGGATGCACAAGGTGGTTTCAGAAATGGAAGGGGATGTATGGATCAAGTTTTCTCTCTCCACAATATCGTAGAGAAGCAGCTGGTTATGGGCCGGAAGGTTTTCTGCGGTTTTGTGGATCTAGAGAAAGCATTTGACAGCGTTGTGCGGAAGGACCTCTGGGACATATTGCCCGGATATGGGATTAATGGCCAATTGATGCGTACTGTGCAGTCCACTTACGAGGGCTGTATGGCATGCGTGCGAGTGGAAGGCAGCCTGTCGCCCTGGTTTGACGTCAATATTGGCGTCCGCCAGGGCTGCGTGCTGTCGGCTTTGCTGTTCATCCTATATCTGGACGATTGTCTCCAGAGAATAAGATTGATGGATGTTGGGGTGCGGATGAGTGATCTAGTTGTAAGCACCTTGCTTTATGCGGATGATGCCGTGCTTTTAGCCGAATCGCCATCAGAACTGCAAACACTAGTCACAATGATGAAAGATGACTGTCAGGCGAGAAGCTTACATTTGAAAGAGAAGAAACCAGAACGAATGCAAGGATAATGGTCGATGATGTTATGCTGGAGCAAGCGAATGAGTTTGTATATCTTGGATGTGCTTTTAGCAGGGATGGAAGGTACACCGCTGATATAGAAAGAAGAGTGAATTTGGGGAATAGTTTAAATGGAGCGTTAGGTAAACTTCTAGGCGCTAAGAACCTCAGCCAGAAGGCCCAGCTCGCCGTACACAACGCGGTGCTGGTACCTACGCTCGCGTATGGAAGCGAGAGTTGGGTATGGGAGAAAGAGCATGAAAGTAGAGTAAACGCGGTCGAGATGCGAGCACTGCGCAAAATCTGCGGAGTGACGCTCGCGGACCGCGTTCGTAATACCGAAGTAAGAAAGAGAGTTGGTCTGAAAGAGAGTGTCTGGGTGAAGGTAAGGAAAGGAATGCTCCGGTGGTTCGGGCATGTGGAAAGAATGCATGATGAAAGAATGACTAAACAGATATACAATGCAAAAGTGGATGGATGCAGAAGTCGTGGAAGGCCACGACACACCTTCCATGATCAAATTGATCGTGTACTAGCAGAAGGTGATGTCAGGAGCCTTAAGAACAGACGAGCTTGCATGACAAGAGTTATGAATGTCAAAGAGGCAAGTGAGGTGTGTAAGAATAAGCCTAAATGGCACTCTGTTGTTCGTGCCTACCCCGCAAGGGAACTGGCGTGAAGTTATGTATGTATGTATGTATGTATAAGGAATAATTTATTATTATTGCTGAACCACAGCAGACAGGCTGACGGCCCAACTATGATGTAAAGTGATTACCGTCGCTTATGGACATTAGCAATACTAGAGGTGCTGCCAGCGTCGTAGGAAAAACTGAAACCTGACCATTGATGCCGGTACACAACTCAAAGTTGTTATGTACTCTAGACCAAGGGTGGCAGCCATTTAGATGAGAAAACACCTTACCACCTCGCTGTGGGTTGTTTCGTCGTCTCTTACGACAGGTCGCCCGGCCACAAGAATTACTGTTCTTTTTCCGTTCCTGCTCGGAGAAATATAATTATAATAAGAACTTTTTTCGAGCTATGAATCACAACTATATATAAAACTGTAAACTAGCTATGCCCACCACATCGTAATGCTATACTTGAGATTTATCCCTCTGAAATGTGCAAAATTTCAAAATAAAACATAAACGAACACTTTAGATTTCTTAAAACGTTCAGTGTAATCTATTGAGCCGTTTCGGAATGTATTTAGATAATCATTCAGACTGATAGACAAAATTCTAAAAACGATCATTTATGGATAACTGATTAAATAATACATTTATGAGTAATAAGTATAGATAATGTTAAAACAGAATACAATTTAATTCGTTAGTGTAGTTAAAGTTACCAAAATTTTAGTGATAGATTTAACGATGTAAGGCAATAACGCCAGCGGGGTGCGCATGAGCATGCGAAATAGAAAGCAAGTGCAGGTCAACGACCCTGTGACCGCTCGCACCGACAAACTTCGCAATACTTATCTGAAGAGATTTATACGTTTTTGAATTAAAAATGTTGGCCTTAAAATGCCTTCGATCAAATCAAAGATTTCATATTTAAAATAACCTCACAGGTAGAAGTTGTTCAAAGGCCTAATAAATGTCAAAAATTAAATGAACTATTCCAGGTTCTGGAATAAAAGTAAAATAAAATAAAACTACTGAAGAATATTAAGCCAATAGGTATTATTTGGATAATGTCTATCTTTCAATTTGGATTAATCCACTAAAGTGATTCATATAATCGTAAACTTGCATCACTCATTGCCATTGAATGTGTCCTTCCAGTTCTGTGAACCAAATTGATTGGATTTAGTTGACCTGTCTAATACCAGCATAATTCGAACGTTACATATACATTCGAATGAAATAAATGTATTTATTTCAAAGAGGAATATTACAGATTACTTATTGAATGTCATGGGTCTACCACCGCTTTCAAAGCAGTTTTAGTTACTGTTAAAGGAGAAGAAGCAGCGCAACAAACTTCCCAGCAACATATCTTTACTTCATAATTATTATTGGTCTATTTAAAACAATATAGTTTATACTAATACAAGGTTTAATAAAGTAGATTATATAAATGATTACTGAAAAAGATTGATGGCGTTCGCATTATCTATCCATTTGGGACGCTTATCTAAAAAATCTTGCGTCGTATAAGCCTTCTCGCGCAAATGTTGCTTTATTAATGTTTTAAATTTGTTTATTGAAAGCTGTTGAACGTTTTCTGGGATTTTGTTGAAGAGCATTGTACTTTGCTCCACGAAACTATTGTAAACTTTATGGAGCCTACATGTGGAAGTTTCTAATTTATTTTTGGTCCTAGTATTTTTAAAATGTACATCACCTAATCTGGGAAAAACCGAGATATTTTTCTAAACATATTAGAAGTATATAATGTAAAGCCACAATACAGTAACCGGCCCTCTATACTTCCAGTTGCTATAAAATCATGCTTTAAATTAATTCAAAATTTACTATATTAGTGATGAAGAGCACAGATTTTAATAAATAAAAATGGGATTAGAACTTGAATTAAATTATATGTTACTAAAAGATTCATACTATCAAATGATGCTACTTATAATATAATAATGATATCAACCCGTAGACGGTCCATTACCTGATCTCGGGCCTGCTCATTGCTTATGCTTGCCCGAGATGTAAGCCTTCACTACTGATAGTAGTAGGAGAAAAAACAACCTTGTATTAAAATAAAAAATAAATGATGCATGCTCTTTGCTAAGATTTGGACTCAAGTCAATAGAGTACGCGGTAGTATAGGTGACATGTAATATCACGGCATAGAATGCATTTACAATCCAGTAAAGGAAAATACAAGCATCTATATAATAGGTAAATCTTTATAGGCACTGGTATCTACCCTTTAGAAAGAGAAGCCGATAATATCCGAGTTATACAAATTACACATGAAGCCTTCTTTACTATTGGACACCTACATGGTCTTGTATTAGAAATAGAAAGTAACAAGGCCGTATGAAATCAATGTGAAGACAAGTCTGACTTCTCAAGTGAGATTAGTGATCTTTTGTTTGTTAAACATAAAATTAGAAGGGCGAAAAGAATCAAGGTTCGCAAAAATATTCGCTGATTAAAAATAGGAATCGCTGCCAACAAAAAGATTTGCATTTGACGTAAGTAATGTTATTTCTGAACTACTCGAATAGTTTATTTGAAAACAGATAGTCCTCTTGGTAATTTCGACCAAGCGATATTTTGTTATAGTTTCGAAAACGCATTTTTTTTTTGTTGAAATTATATTACAGCTTTTTTATGCGAAGGACTTATAACTTTTCTGGTTGTAATAAGAAGGTCGATTTTGTGTTATTAGCGCATTATAAACAGAAGGGTTATAAAGTTGTGACATTTGTAGTGTTAAAATAATTTATGATATATTAATGTAACACTGGAATACTCGTAATTCATATATATATATATATATATATATATATATATATATATATATATATATATATATATATATATATATATATATATATATATATATATATATATATATATACTAGCTGTCCCGGCAGACGTTGTTCTGCCCTTCAGGGCAGATAATAAAATTTAGAACCCGATTCCAGCGCCACCTACCGGGTCCAAATGTTAGCTATCCTATCTTTCAAGTCGGATCAAACTGCACACGGTGTGCAAATTTGATTAAAATCGGTCAAGTAGTTTAGGAGTCCATTGAGGACAAACATTGTGACACGAGATTTATATATATTAAGATATATATATATATATAATCTTGATAAGGGTATGAGATAGATTTTTTTATCTCAGAAAATCCCGTGTGGGTAGTTGTTACCTTGTAAGTAGTTGCTTCATAATAGACCAACATTGTAAATAATATAAATAGTGTGTGATTAAAGTGTATGGCAAAAGTTCTCTTTCATTTCTTGTCCACTCTAAACTACATCACCACTCCATAACCATTTTTTGAACGAGGGGAAACCCGGTTGAGCGTTATTCACAGCACGTAGGGGGAAAATCGGGGCCAGTGTGTGAGGATTTGCCATGTCGGAGTGGCACTAGCACCTCTAGGTGCAAAGGTGAACATCTAGGTGAAAAACTAGAGATGCTAGGGATTCCCATTAAAACCCTTCGGTAGTATTCCGTCTTTCGCCCTTAATGCCACTTAAGCCTTAAGGGCCACTGGTATATGGCCTAGCCCCTCCGCCAGCCCTGGCAGAGGACAACTACCATACGCAACCAAGCACAACACTATCCTCTCACTACGATAAATAATAGTATGGAATAATGTAAATAATAATACAGTTAATGATAGGCTTGCACTTGGTATCGAACAACTACGCGTAGTGTAAGAAATTAGGTTTAATAATAGATTATACTACAAACATAAGCAACTATTGCAAAGTTAAATATAAACAAATTATTGAAAAATTTTACTTCTAATCTAAAAAAGTAATGGAATGCATGCAGTGTTTCTAAATTACTTTCATGCCCACGCATAGTAAAGATCTAAACATTTTTAGTGCGTTCAAAATTTAAACTTTGGTAAATAAGCTTTTAGTGAATTTATATTAAATGTGCCAGAAATATAAACGCGGATATAAGATACTTCATTTGTCATTCAGATAAATACTAGACACTATTTATCACACCGTTTTTGTAAATACGAGAAGTATCTGCAAGGAAAACTAGGTACCTTTCAAAAATTTAAAATCCTCAATAATTTTAATTCTAAACACGCAAAAGGTGTCATACGTACGATATTTCAATATTACTGATTACTATCTCAACTACACATATCAATATATGTGACTTGGAAAGGAAAAATTGCTCATTAAAAAAAACGCAACTGAAAACAGTTTCTTATAGGACTAAATGACGTCATTGGTCATTCTTCTCTCAATTTCTGATGATGTATTAATTAATATAAATTAATTAATTATACTTACAATTTTTTAGACCACATTTTCACATTTCATCATCATCAGGATTAACTAAGTATCCATAACTATTATGTACGTAAACTTATTATTAGATTTTTATCAATTTAATGTTCTATACATTTTTGTCTAATTTTTAAGTTTATTTTACTTCTCATTTAAAATTATATATTCTGTATTACTTCACATCCTAGTTATATTGCAATACTCAAAAAAATTCTAATTCATCCTAAAGTTTCTCTAGAATTCATTGCTTTTAATGATAAAACTGCCTCTTGTTTTCTGTTCTTATATTTCTTGAACTCTTCTCTATATATTAGGGCCGCTTACATAACGATCGCCTTTAAATAAAATTAGTTAATCATATTAAACTGTCTAAATACGTTTTACACAAAACGTATTGACAGTTCTTTAAGCATATTTAGCGGCATATTTTACGTTGTGCAAGACGCTAATTGTATTTACATACATACATACATAACTTCACGCCAGTTCCCTTGCGGGGTAGGCACGAACAACAGAGCGCCATTTAGGCTTATTCTTACACACCTCACTTGCTTCTTTGGCATTCATAACTCTTGTCATGCACGCTCGTCTGTTCTTAAGACTCCTAACATCACCTTCTGCTAGTACACGATCAATTTGATCATGGAAAGTGTGTCGTGGCCTTCCACGACTTTGTATTTAAGGGTGTTAAATACGTTTTGTGTTTTTTAAATAAATTTAAGCAATCTTATGCAAGCGGCCCTTAATGTTGTGCAATAAAGTGTATTCTGTTCTATTCTATAATGTTCTCTTAAGCTTTCTGCGTGTGTAAGGGACAGGAGGGACAATTAAACTGTTCATGGTGGCGGTATGTAGCGTAAACTGCCTGAAATATGTAAGCATGACGTGGCTAAAACGTTCAAGGTCCTTGAAAATAATAAAATACTTCGTCCGTTCGATAATTTTGTTACGTTAATCAACACCGGAGTGATTTTGACGTAAAATAGTAGTTATTTCTGTTTAGCTTGGCACACCGTGCAGACGATCGACGTGCTAGCAAGTACGCGTACTTATTGCTCGACGATCATTTTCGCTTTTTAAAGTTCGAATAATTAAGGTGACATATCTATGTATGGGTGAAAAAGGTCGCCGAATATAGTGCAGGTATTATCTATGGTCGTCGAGCCATAAGTATGCGGACTAGCTCGCACGTCTATCAGACTATCATCCGCTGATATTTACTAACAATGTGAAATCACCTAAACATAGGTATCGTTCTTGTATTTCAAAGTTTTAATGTCATGTAATAAAAATCGATCAAGCGAAAGATTCCGCTATTTTTAGGATTCCGTAACTATTTTAGTAATAAACGAAACCAAAAGGCAACATGTAAACACTCAATGCTTACGATGGTGCCACAGAAGTATTTTGAGATTTATTTTCGGTATCGGGAGCATCAGCAGCGGCTGAATGTAAATCATACATAAGATATTTTTCTTATTTAAGAAAGATCGTTGATCTTAGGTTAGGTTGCCTTTCTTTTGTTATAATAGGTATTTTACCGCTAATCAACGAAAGACAATAAAGCTAGTAAATTGCTTTGTATTTTTCCATAGCTAAGATTGGTAAATATCCAGTCTTTCTTAGCGATAATAGATATTCAAGTTAACACGTTTGTTCTGTAGATAATAGAACACTTTGGATACGTGTGACCGTTTTATACAATTATGCAAGCTAGTAAATTGCAAGACGATAGACGGTTGAGCCGTGGACGGCGGACCGCGTCGTTTGGGGCTCCACTTTTCGGGCTGTAATACCGAGGTCATCGGTGTATCGACATCGATAAGCAATAATTAATTTTTTAGCATATACATTATAAATAAAGCAACAATCACTGTTTGGCGAGATTATTGTGGGTTTCAACAGTAAACGTGATAACAATGACAACGAATTAATTTTAAGTTTTCAACCAGTTGTAATTTTGATAGCAACGTGATCTTACACAGTCTATTAGTTCATTTTACAATTGGGTTATATAGGGATAAAATATTTTTTAAAATCTATCTTATACTTAGTGAGATTGAGATATCCGATTGCCCTATACCTATGTACCTAGTCCAGCCATAAGTTCTGTTACAAATGAAAATGCATTTTTTTTAATGAAGTAATGTAATATTATTAAAATTTATACCTACATATTTATTAGTCTCAGCAAAAAATAAAAAAATATTCTATTCTAAATGGCCACCTTTGGCTTTTATACAGGCCTTTAATCTGTTTGGCCACGAATCTATGGATTTATGCACTGTTTCCAAGGAAAATTTCGCCACTGCTTGCTCCAAAGACTTTTTAGGAGACTCAATGTCGCCGTGTCGTTTAGAGCAGGCCAGTCCTCTAAAATTGACCAGAATTTGAAGTCTAAAGGGTTGAGGTCTGGGCTAGATGAGGGCCAGTCTTCAGCTCTTATAAAGTCCGGAACGTTGGTTTCAAGCCAGGCTTGGGTAGTTCGTGCCTTATGACCAGGTGCAGAGTCCTGCTGGAAAGTCCCTGGTATATTTTTAAAAAGTGTATTGCTGAGATGTTTCACAACATGATCCAAGACTGTATCTTGATACACTTTGGCTGAAGTTTTTACTCCTTTTTCACAAAAATGTAGTTTTGTGACTTCTTGATAAGAGACGCCCCACCAAACCATCACTGACGCAGAATGATGACCACGTTGTACCTTTCCAACCACTTGAGCAGCTTCTTTAGAATTGCGAGCGTACACTTTATCATTTTGCTTATTGTAGTGTTCTTCAATCGTGAAAATTTTTTTCATCGGTAAAGAGGATATTTCTGTGCCTTTCACCTGCGTATCGCGACAGAAGGCGGTTGGATCGAACCACTCTCTTTAATTGTAAAGATTGATTTTTTTTTAAAAAATTTATTGCAGGAGATCAGCAGATAGGCAGACGGCCCACATGGGTGGTGATGGAAAGCGGTTACCATCGCCTATGGACATTTGCAACACCAAAGTTGCTAGAAATGCGCTATTACTCTCAAGGGAAACTGGAACCTGGTCACTAATGCCGGAACACAACTCAAGGTTGTTATGGCGACATACTTTAGACCAGGTTGACCAGTTTGGTAGGATGATTTAGGGCATGTCCTGTATATCGACGATAAGCACCGACCTTCAGGTCTTGTTTTATAATACGCGACAGAGTCCTAGCGGGAATCTTCTTTTCTCGCTATAAGATTGTTTGCTTCCTAATGGGATTTCGACGAATTCTGGCTTTAACAGCATTAACAGCCTTTGTAGTTCTAACAGCACGCGGTCGCCCCGATATTTTCTGGTCTTCGACAGACGAAGTGTTGTTGTATCTGTTGATAGTACAATATACGAACATACGACTGATACCAAGCTTTTGAAGTGTCTGGAATATGACTGACGGCTCCATACCCAATTTGTGCAAAGCGATCACTGCAATCCTATTTTCTTTAACACTCCATTCCATATTGTAATTTGATAATGAACACGAAAAAAATATGTGAAATGGCGCAAATTCGAAAGAAGTTTTTAAAATAATATACGTGTTCCAAATTCAAAATAATTAAAAAGTTGAAAAAAAAGGAACAGTTTTATGTAACAGTATTTATAACCAGACTAGTTATATATTTAAAATAGGAATATTTTGTGCATGTTTAAACTAAAACGCCGTTAAACATAGTTATAGGTTTGCAATATAGATATATATATATACCTATAACCAGGACTTCTTTGTGGGGGCACGCGGGGGCACGCAGTGCCCTAAAAGGAAATTTCTAAAATATCGAAAAATTGCCATAAAAACTGAAAAAATTAAACAACAACAAAAAAAATATGACACAATTTTCGAGAATAAGCGTGCCCCCAAAAAAGAAGTGACAAAAAAAGGCCTGCCTATAACTATTTTTTAACGGCATTTTAATTTTAACGGTATTTTTACTTACAGTTTGACTATGTGCCTTTTTTCAACAGGCAGCAACTGAAAACTTTCAGAAACGTCAGATTAAAAATGAAAAATTACATTTGTGTGATTGATAAACGTTAAAAAGCTGTACAAACGCTCTGGTTTGTACAGCTATACTATACTATACCGCGCTACAAGAAGGATTCTTAAAAATTGTTATAAATTAGGTGCATTACTTATAATATCCACCGTTATTTCAGCTATGATAATTAGAATTAAAAAGTTTAAAAATAACAGTCGTCTGCGCAAGTATTTACTGTGTATCTTCCTTTCCAAACTGTTCTTTTTAGCTTTTGCAAATTTTCCAAGTGATTTGCCGCTGACTGTAAGTATATTAATAAATAAATATTGTCCCGGGTTTTATAATTATTTTAAATTATATCTTGTGATTGTTTTGGGGAAGACATAAATAAAAAAGGTATTTACTGACCTTAATAAAAAAGTTATCTATGTTTATATTCATAAAACGAAATTTTGATTTTTAAATGGTTAATCTTACACATAATATATAATCGGAGTGGCAATGGTCTAGTAGTAATGTTGATTAAAGAAAGCACTTCATAAAAATAAAAGCGGAAAATCAAAAGCTGCGAATAGGCAAAGTATTTCGAAATTATCAAGAATTTGGCAACATGCCACCGGCATTTTTAGCCAACAGCTATAAAACTGAACAATAAAATTTGATTTACATGTCGATATTAAGTTAAATTTACATCACTATCTCCTCATACGTTCAAGTTTCAATTGTATGCAGTGGAAATTTCCACGATAAAACATGTAACCTTCGGATACACTGCTTTAACATTACTCACTTAATATATTTCTTTCTCTTTCATACAATATTAACGCAGGCGCTCTGACCTAAGTAGTACTCGCTGTTCTAACACGCAACTTAAGTCGTAAATCTTTCTCTTTCTTTATCGTTCTATTTTGCGAATAGCTCTGTGCTATGTATACTTCTCGGTCGTCGGCCAAATGATTTTTGTTACCTGTCTTTCTCTAGAGCTTGAATGGAGTAAATTTTGTTTTCTTGATGCAGAGCTACAGCTTCAAATCCAACAAAATACTATACAACCAGCACGTGTTCGAGAGGTTAACGACTGATAAACAGATAACATTGGAAATAAATAAACAATTATGTCATAAGGTCAAAAAGCGGCGATCTGATTAATGTATTTTTACTTTTTTTTTACAGGGGACCCGATCCTTCTAGATTTTAGATTTGTGAAAAAGAAATAGTAGTTGCACCGACTAGTATCATGTATTCTATAAATTCTGACATTTTTTTTCTAAAAACTGTTTAATTTTTATTTACGTACTTACCTACTTCATAATTAATACATAATAGAAAAGGCGACTTTGTACATTGGTCCATGGCCTTTGGCTGGTCTATATCTAAAGTAAATTAAAAAAATATAGGTATACATTTTCTTTCTTAATTATTATAGTAAGTACTTTTTTATTATAGAAAGTATTGAAATTTACTTGTGACAGTGACTGTTTTCTAAAAACAGATACAAGTACTTATAAGTACCTATATGGGACTGGCGCAATTGAACACACATCTCGAATATTCTATATTGCCTCGCGTCGTTGTACAAGCTCGTTGAGATCTGCCTAGCTTTGCGCTGCGAAATTTTTTAAATTTAGCCTCTGATTCACATTTTCAACTTTATTACACTAAAAGAAATAAAACCACATTTTACGTTTATGTAGATACAAACATATATAGAGACTAGGTAAACTTGATGTAGGTAAATTTGATGTCGCAAGCACGCTATAAGTAACAAAAGCAGCGATTTGTATGAAATTTAGAAATCTTTGATTTTGTTTGTACAAGTATATAATCAACATTGGAAATACATGTAATCCTAGTAGGTATTGCTCTTGGCAAGGTTACGGTGCTTTTACGGTCTCTTATTCATAGACCTCTCTAGGTAGAGTAAGTTTGAACGCTTCTTTATAGTTCTTGAAAAAGGGTTTAAACTTACTCTAACTCTCTATGAATAAGACCGTTATTATTGGGTCGAAACCCTTGGAACAGCATTGTGTAGATTAAATGTGGTACCTATTACGTCTTATATTATAAACAAACCTTTCGCAAAGCAGGAGTTGGATTGGAATGTGTTGAAAGTAATTTTCTCAGTGCGTTCGAGAAGTTGCGTATAAATATTATCGAAATCGCTTATAAATACCGTCTTTAACGATCGTACCGTCTGTAAGGCCTCCCACAGTAATACCAGCCAGAAGAAATTTAAATGGAATGTCTAGGTCAAATTTATTTATTTAAAAGCATTCATTACAATGAAGACATTTTGCTAGTAGTTTCGTTTTACGTTATATCTTAACTCTAAAGTAAGTTTAAATGGTTCTGTGGTCGTGGGTTAAGCCTTGGTCTGCCTAGTTCACTGGAAAGCCGTAGTAGCCCCAGGGTTTTATTATCGTTAGGGGAAATTTTATAAAAGAACTTGAGTTTTTTTACGCTGGTCTGGGTGTCTCGTGTCGAGTTCTTCGTTGTATACCCATAATACAAGCATAACTTACTTATCTTACACGTTGCGGTGGTGTGTGTGTTGTCTGCTGGTTTAAGCTGCCTAATGGCAGGATTAGATTCTTACGACATTCTACTTCAGGCTAACTTCGTGATAATATCACGAAGTGATCCTGAAGAAGAATGTCGTAAATATCTAAAAATAAAATTTTATATTTGATACTTTTTGCCAAATACTGTTTTAGGCCTTTAGCTCGTACTCTAAAAGTCTAGAATATATCCAATGCGAGGTTTTAGATAATAATTTGAAATTGTATGCTTACTTTTTAATTTTACTGTCCTCTTCAATATGCATGTGATGTTTAATATAAATCCATAAGCTTTAATTGGAATACTTTATTGGAAGATATTATGGACTACTAAACGCAGCTAAGTATATAGTCAGTCAACAAAGTGCTTTACCTGTTTTGTTCAACAACTCTTAGTTAATGAAATTTTCATAAGGCCGAGATTTAAATTGGAATATATTTGAATGTTTTGTTAGTGTCTCATAGATTTCACAAGCAAAAATAGATCTTATCATCTTATGAGATGCAAATGATATTCGATCTTGGGGTGCATACATTATTTTCACCATATCAGTGTTGGCGTTATCGTCGTTTTCTTTCACGATGTAGCTGTCCCTGAAACGAAATTTCTTCGGTGACCAAAGAAACGATACATAAATGTCGTGAAGCAGGACATGCGAGTTAATAGATTAATAACTAACATAGTACGAAGTGAAATTGCAGCAAAAACCAGGATTCAAAATTATGAACCAAAAATAAAGGGATCCAAAGAGGCGCCGTCCACGATGTGACACATTCGTGGCTACTATCGAAATGTTAATATAATGCGAAATATTGGTCAAAACACTCGTGACATTGGTGACGTCGACGCCGACGCTCAGACGAGGAGATTTAAAATTAGACGCCATACGTATTTCTGTTTCCACATTCAGTTACGATACGATTGTTGCTCGCTATAAATACAATAAATAAGTCATCCAAAACTCCTGGTAGCTAAGTGGTTAACGTATCAGCGTCTTGTTCCAATGACGTGGATTCTAATCCTGGCCGAGTCGCAAGTTTTTCTGACTCATTGTGCATAGGTATTTGTAATAATCACCACGTACTGATGGCGAAGGATAACATCGTCAAGCACATCAAGCTAACCGATGTGTACAACCCGCCAATTCACTTTGTATTAACGTGCCTAGTATACTTTCCGTTTCTCTGAAATGGGACGGTCTGTGATTAGGTGTGAGACGTTTATGGGCTGACATTGTAAGTCACTTCAGATATAGTTTTTTATTTGCAATAAATTTCGATTTCACGATAGTTAAACTTTATACGTTTGATAAGAAATCGACAGCTCGATCGGTTCTTTGGTATGTGCTTGGCAGTAAGCAATAAAAGCGTAATCTATTCAAATATATTACGGGATATAAACGAAATCAACTTTATAGCCACAGACTGATGATGATCTTACATGATTCTTGACTTCCGCAATACACAAGGTATTAATTACTCCTGGGGCCCAATTCTTCTATTTTAATACCTTCGTGTTGCGAAGATATTATTCAAAGAAAAATTACATTGCGATAGTGTCAATAATTCGTATTTTAATAAATCCGCAATATCTTCTCGATATCGTCGCGGTGGAATAATAGTAGAAAATAATTGGTATTTAGTATTCTTCTTCCATGGTATTACTATCAGTAAATATGGCGTTAACCAAATTGAATATTGAAAAGCTACTAAAAATTTTAAACATTTATTTCACGAGTTTTTAATTTAGAGTGGCGTGCCACGAGCACGCCTTCGTAATGGACAGAATACGGAAACGATAGTTTCCGGCGATTTTGCCGGGATGGTACTAGCAGAACTGGGCCCCAGGTTTTCTGTGTGTCATTGTTGGTTGGTTAAAAGAAAATGGAACTTTTACATTCCACAAAAGATTTTAACGCCGAGAAAAGGGGTACAGTGGATATATAGATTGGGATGTAAATAGTGTGACGTTTCAGCATGTGGTAACTTTGGGAGTTGGCACTTGGCACGCGTTTTGTTTATTCCATTTCTCGCCAGTGAATTGTGTACGCTGTTAGAGTTCATTGGTAGAACAACGGACCTTACAATTTTGCCATATCGTAGCGGAAAGAGTAGGGTTAGTTGACTCTACCAACGATCTGTTGGGGCCTATTGAGGAATTTATTCCGTTAGTTTTATTTTATGCTTACATTGACAATATTTAAAAGTACAGTAGGTACTTAAAAGAGTCATGTTAGAGTTGTTAAAATGAAATGCTGGAACCTGCTGTAATGTTGCAAAGAATGGTATATGTGTAAGAGCCTTAGATTGGAAAAAGATGCACCTATCGCAGGAGAGCAGGAGAAGTAATTGGAAAGAGAACCCTAGGCCCTGAGGGCATTTTTTTTTTAAATTTTATTGCAGGAGTTCCGCAGACCGGCAGGCGGCCCATTTGATGGAAAGCGGTTACCATCGCCTATTGACGTTTGCAACACCAAAGGTGCTACAAATACGCTGCTGTCTTAAAGGAGATTGGAACCTGGTCACTAATGCCGGAACACAAGGTTGTTATGGCGGCATACTCTAGACCAGGGGTGATCGCCATCCAGTCGAGCAAATACCCTACCACCTGGCTGTGGGTTGTTTGTCGCCTCTTACGTCAGGCCGCCAGGCCGGCTTTCTTCGTTCCTGCACGGATAAAAACTCACTTACTCTTAAACTCCTTTCGTCGTTCGTTTTTGTCAGATCAGCCCGAAAGAATCAATGAAATTTTAAATAAAGGAAAAAAAGAACACAATAATAAATGGAACATACAATGGAAAATGTACACAAATATTATAAATATAAAAAAGAACCAGCAAAAAAGTTCTAACACGAAAACGAACGACGAGAGACGTTTGAGAGTAAGCCCTCTGAAGCGGAAGCTTAGGACGCAACCAGGATATAATGTATGAATACAAAAGTAATCTTTGTTCTATTAGGAAGAAGTACTTTGTGATATTATTTCTTTAAAGGTTACGAATTAATTAAAAAATTAAAATTATTCCAAGGTGTGGTAAGTGCATTTTGGGTTGAGAGGCCCCAGCCCTGCAGTGGGACGTTTATGGGCTGTTATTAGTATTAATGCGTAGAAAATAAATAATGAGAAGCATTAAAGCACGTCAAATTGTTATATGAAATGTGTAAAGAAATACAAAGGAATTCGATCTTATTCGATTTTGGCTGGATATAAATTACATACGTAAAAGTATGGGAGAAGAAATATAGATTGATAATAGAGTAAACAATGCGATACAATTGGAGCGCAGCCAATTTATGATACTATGATTGAAAAGGAAATAGTGCTATAACTTATATATATATGAACAATGTAAGTCTAAATTTAGTCTCATTAATAAATTTCTAAATACTTACATCGACATCTACCGCGTAAGAGTTCTATATTTTACATATTTGAAAGTAAGTGAAGTAAGTAGTTTAGCTATTCTATAATAGATGGCAGTGTTTGAATAAAACAATGAATAACACAATCGTATCAGAGTGGTTCTATGCCGTGTTTCCTTATACTACTAATGACGCTAGATGGCTCTACATGTTTTTAAATGTAGCAAATTATTTCAAGGGGTCGCTGGACAATATAGTCCAATAACGACTTGTGTAAGAAAATACCTTACATGCTCATAATGAAAACTTGTTTTTTCGCCAATCGGTTATATGTCACATGTATATCTGCCACCCTTAGTTTTTATGCAATACCACCATAGTACAGCGGTATAATATAGAATACATCTTCATACTAAATTTCAGCTAAGATACCTACTCCTAAAGATATAACAAGAAAACGGAATCATGGCATTTTTGTTGTTGAATAAGTAGTTTATTACTAGTAGCTCTCTTACCTTTTTCTTCCATGACTATATTATAACCTAATAGAGCGGGTCACGTATATCATATCAAATGATAATAATAGCCTATAAAGGTCTCTCCCACCTGGGCTTAGACCTCCCATTTATAGGGAAACGAATAGTATATCCACCACGCTTTTCCCACGTAGATTGGCGAGTTTAACTCATCGGTTATCTCGATGTTACAGGTTTCATCACGATATAGAAGACTTTTTTCATGACTGCGATGTTTGTGTTCACCGTCACCTTCTCATAAAGTAACGATATCTAAAATCTGACTAAAAAAACAAAAACAATAGGACATTGCAAAAAGCATAAACATATAAAAAGTAACACCACTTGAGCAAGTTCTTTTAGGGTTCTGTAGTAATTTTAACAAAACGGTAGTCTTATGATATCATAATCTGTTTTTTTATAATACATATATCAGTCATTTTATCCGGTATTTATGCATGTCATCAAATTGTAAAAAGATAATTCAAGTTCGTCGCCTCTACAAAACCCTTCAATGTGCGTGATCTAACACGCACTTGTCCAATTTTCATCAAATAATATGTATGGGGAAAAGTTGCTGAAATTGTATCATTTTGGGGTTATTTTTTGGCGGATAATATTTGTAAATTCAAACTAGAGACCCTGTTGCCATCAAATTTGGCAACCTGGCCAGCATTTTTTAGATAATTACTGATAGATTTTTGTTATTTTGTAGGTACAGTTTTATTTAAAGTTTAGTTTAATTTATAATCTAGTGTTATTTTAGACACGCTTAAGTTATTAACCCATGTAAAATTGTTATCACTCGTTTGTGGGAATTGTATTTGCCACCCTCCGATGCGATTATTTCCAGTATCAATTACACGCAATACATTTGTAGTAATCTTGGGCCAGTTGATTTCCCTTGATAACAATTCGTTCACAATCAATCTAATACAGCACGTGACCTGTCACCACATTCTATCCTAGACAACTTTCTGATTAAAGTATTTTGTTTGGCTAATGTGTCTTTAATCATTCAGGGTTAAGAAAATATACCAATGTTTTAAGTTTATGTATGTTGATTTATATTGCAAGCGTGAAACAAAAGTATGTAACCTATTAAATTTCAATTCTTCTTCTTCATGTAAGTATAGCTCCAAGCAAAACATCGAAAAATTATTTATTTATAATAATAAATATTCACATTGTGTAAATATTAAGATCCAGAAATTCACAAACTCACATTTATTTTCAAGTAAATATGGAACCCTAGGAAGGGGTTACACATTTGTGCCGTTTGGCAAAGGGTTTAATCCAAGAAATTTGTAAGAAACTCTTTGATACCACCAGTGATCAGAAGGCTGGTTTGTATTTCGCGCAACGAATCAGCATTGCCATACAGCGTGGCAATACAGCCAGCCTCTGGGCACACTTCCCTCTGGTACCGATTTGTTACATACTTTATATTAATTTATTTATAATTTAGTTTACTTTTAAGTATTTAGTTTAATATTTTCTTTCTTCTTTTCTTTCTAGTTATTATTAATTCTCAAGTAATATTCCGACCAACTTAAAAAATATTACTAAATGTACAAATAACTATAACATTAATTTATTTTATCGGTTATATTATTATCATTTCCAGTCTGTTTGATTAAACAATAAATGGAGTTATCATTATTCTAATGTTGGTTTTGGTCGAATCTCAGTTCTGCACCTTAGAGCCAGAATTAGTAGTAGAATTAATGTAACCTCTTTTAATTTTATATTTGGTCAATTTACGAATATTTTTGGGCATTATTAGCAGGTCCTCTGGAAGATCATTTATAGGTGTTATATACTCTTCTGTCCTTCTATCAAATTATACATCATTATAGGTATGATATATTGACAGGTAGATATCAGATTTCGCTCTCATATAGTCTAGTCTTCTTTTTTCATATTCTGATTTGTTACATTCAGTTAGTTATATAATATAAAAAATAAAACTATAATAATTAAACATTATATACATATCTATAATTATCTACATATACACATATCTATAATGAATATATACAAAACAACAAAGTCCATTCAAGATACCTAACGTATTTGATTCAATTTTTATCCCAACGTTTCGGCTACTTTTCAGTTGCCATATGACGTCGTTTTGTTATAAAATTTAAAATCTCTCTGTACATCAATTTACAGACGTTCCCCATTCAACACGTGTTCGGTGTTGCACTACATTGGCGGAAAATTCACTTATAATGCCATTACAACCCCAATTTGGACAATGATCGAATTAAAGAATTGGCGAGAAATAAATTTATTTCGAGTATAAGGGTTTTCATTAAAAAAATCATGATGGTAGAGCTTTTAAGAAAAATGTATTTGAATAACAGCTGTTGAGTGATCTTTACAATGTTCTTATTTTATTTTATTAAATGCTTATTTCAGGTTCCGTAACCAAACCAAATGAAAAAACAGTACATGTTAATTATGTTTTCCGCACATGGACTCGGCTGATTAATTACGAACATTACTAATTTTGTCACAGTCCAGGAACAAACAATGGGAAAGCGGATATGTATAAGTTGTATTATAATACGCCGTTAAAGAAAACAATAAAATGCGATCCTTTAGTATTATTTTTATTTAAACCGCATATTACAAACAATAGCCACAAATTATAAAAAAGCGATATATAATGGTGCAAATTCTGTTTATACTTTTATAATATTTTTAAAATTTTTAGACTCAAAAATTCTAGTCATTGTAGTTGTATGAATTTATTTTCCTTTACTCAACATTTATTTTCCTCCTGGTTTAGTTTATTATTGGCTCATAATAAATGTATTAGACGTCGTTGGAAAAGGGATGCATCTGGAGAAGGGCTGACGTCAACACCGATATGCTCCCGTGGGACGCGCACCCCGAAAGTTGAAAGGCTCACACCTGCGTCACACCATGTATATATGTCTAAATACTGTTAGTAACCAGAGATAACACTGCATTGGAATTCCTTTAGCCCTAACTAATCACTGATATCCTTTTTATCGCACACCTGCGTTAATTTACGATATCATATCGAATTAACTACGTAGATTAATTCAGTCGCCGTTTCTGAGCTCCTTTTAGTAAACCGTTAACATGTGTAAGGAGCAGTCGTCATGATATTAATAATTAACTTAGATACTAAAGTGTAAAAATAGTGAAAGTTTACTTTAAAACTAGAGTATTTTGATAAAATGAAGTTTGTAGTAGTATTAATTTTCTTATGTTTGTGGTCGTGTGCGGAAGCAAGATGTCGTATGCGTGGAGAGTGTATCGAAATAGCAGGGAATGCCAAACCCTGTCCAGTGGATACAGAAGCCATTGCTCTAGTTGAAGGCTTGTCAACGGCAGAAGCAGATGAAATCATCGAAATATTTGGCAATAGATGCCCAACGTTTGTCTTTAATGATGCAGGTGAAGTCAAGCCTTACGATGAAATAAAGACATGCTGTGACCAGGAACAAGTCAGAAAAATGTCAGACAGCTTAACACTGGCGGACAGTATCCTCGGACGTTGTCCAACTTGCGTAAGAAATTTTGCTAGGCAGATTTGTGAAATGAATTGCTCTCCAGACCAAAGTAATTTTGTTGACGTATACACTGAAACCTCCAACGATATTGAATATGTCAATGAAGTTGACTATAGATTATATGAAACATTTATGATAGATGCCCATGCGTCGTGCGCTGGAGTGTTAGTTCCTCAAACTGGTCTTCCAGCTATTAATATGATGTGTGGTAACGCTGTCACATGTGATGCTGATGCATGGTTTGGATTCACCGGAGATACCTCAATTAATCCACTTGCCCCTTTACACATAAATTTTTTGAGATGGCCTACAACGCAAGACTCTATGAATGTCACGGCCCCTCCTTGTAATGAAACAGCTGAAGGAGATCTGCCTTGTAGTTGTGTAGACTGTGAAGTAACTTGTCCTACCGGAAATGAACCTTATGTACCAGAAATGTGTAAAGTACTAAATGTTAACTGCATCGGATTTTCTGTCGGAATAACTTTCTTTGTTTTATCCGTCACAATATTTACTGTTTTAACTTTATTGCAATATAGAAAGTCTGGAATAAATGAAAACAAGTCAACAATGCCCATTGACAATATGTTTACAAAGTTCTTTAAAGCCTTGTTTATTAAAATTGGAGTATTTTCTGCTAGTCATCCTGCTATTATATTGATGTTTACTTCATGGGTAGCTTTTGGTATGCTATTTGGAGTTTTAAATCTTAAAATAACTTCAAATCCTATTGAACTATGGTCTGCTCCTGATTCACAAAGTCGTGCAGAGTTAAACTATTTCAATTCAAGGTTTGGACCATTTTATAGAGCAGCTCAAGTCTTTTTGAGATTTAATGGTCTCGAGCCTTTTCAGGTGGGAAATTTGACATATGGACCAGCATTCAGAATAGAAGCGTTGCAAGAATTAATTGAGCTTGAAGATGCAATAATAAATATTGGCCACGACGATGGGGGCGTTACTTTGGAGGAAGTGTGTTATGCTCCACTTCGACCGCGGGGAGGTGATCCAAGGTTAGACCAATGTGTTATCATGTCAGTATCTGTTTATCTTGGTGAAGGCCGAGAAAACATTAATGAAAACACGTACCTTGACACAATTCAGGGCTGTCTGAATAATCATTACGCAATGAATTGTTTGGCCTCGTGGGGAGGTGGTTCTGAGCCGGAAATTACATTTGCTGGTTATGAAGATGATATTTTAACTGCTGATACGTTATTAATAAATTTTCCTATATCAAACCATCTTTTAGAAGAAAATCTGAGACCTGTTCTGGAGTGGGAAGGAAAGTTCTTGGAACTTTTACATGATTATGAAGCAAATAATAAATCAGATTACGTGGATATATCATTTGGTGCAGAAAGATCTGTTGAAGATGAAATACGACGTGTATCGGTTGCGGAAGCTGGGCCTATCGCTATTAGTTATGTTTTAATGTTTATTTATGTTACTGTTGCATTAGGGAAGCTCCGATCTTTTAAAACGTATTTAGTGGACAGCAAGATTATGGTAGCTGTAGGCAGTATTATAGTTGTGGTAAATTCAATTTATTGTGCATTGGGTCTTATGGGCTATACTGGTATTATTACAACATTATTAGCTATCAACGTGATTCCATTTTTCGTATTATCAGTAGGTATAGATAACGTTTTTTTGATGGTTAATGAACTAAACAATATTCAAGAAAAATTGAAAGACTACGACGACTATGATCCAACTTTTAGTTTCGAAAAAAAGAAACGTTTTGTTTTTGAAAAAATGATGTCAACTGTAGCTCCTTCCATGTTTGTGGCTTCTGTAACTCAAATAACATGTTTTGCAATTGGGTCTCTTTCTAATTTCCCAGCAGTTGTGACATTTGCTATTTTTGCTAGCTTTTCCTTAGGTTTTCTATTCATCTTTCAAATAACAACAGTAGTTGCTATTTTAGCTATCGATTTTAAACGAGCATCTCAAAATAGACTCGATCTTTTATGTTGTATTCAAACTAAGATAATTGATGATGAAGAACCACTAAATTCTGATACTCCTTACCAAGGTGTTACTCAAAGACTAATGGTACCATATTCCAATTTCATACTTGATTGGCGTGTTAAAATTACTGTTGCTATTGTTTTCATGCTTATGGTTTCAATAAGTGCATTTTTAATACCAGAAATAATAGTTGGCTTAGATCAAAAAATGGCTTTACCTGTCGATTCTTATGTTTATAAATATTTAGATGCAGTTGATAATTTAATGAAAATTGGACCACCTGTGTTCTTTGTTCTTAAAAGTGGCTTGAATTTTACAGATCCTGATCACCAAAACACAATTTGTGGTGGTCAAATGTGTTACGAGGATTCTTTGACAACTCAGATCTTTTTGGCATCTCGCCATAGTAATATTACTTACATAGATAGAAATTCTAATTCCTGGTTAGATGATTTTATTGATTGGAGTAGCCTGTATGGAGCATGTTGTCAATATAATACAACAGATGGTGGTTTTTGTCAAAGTACTGACACTTCTCCTGAATGCAATTATTGTACAATCGACAGACATGAATATGCAAATGGACTACGGCCAGCCGGTGAGGCTTTCGAAAAATACATACCCTTCTTTTTGCGAGACGAACCAACTGATATTTGCAATAAGGGTGGTTTGGCTAGTTATTCTAGTTTTGTCAACTACCTCATTGATACCGAAGGTCGTGCCACAGTTCAAGATACCGCTTTTATGACTTATCATACAACTTTAGTGACTTCTCAAGATTATATTACAGCACTTAAATACGGTTATGAGCTTAGTGATAATATTACAGCGGCTATCCAGAATCACACTGGAACAGATGTCGAAGTTTTCCCTTACTCCGTTTTCTATGTGTATTTTGAGCAATATTTGAGAATGTGGAGTGATACTTTTGCATCCCTTGGATACAGTCTTATTGGTGCTTTAATTATTAATCTGATAGCCTCAGGGTTTAATATATTAACAACATTTTCTGTAATGTTCACAGCAATTTTAGTCTTGGTTAACATGATGGGCGTCATGTATATTTGGAATATTCCTCTAAATGCGGTTTCTTGTGTAAATTTGATTATATCAATAGGTATTGCTGTAGAATTTTGCAGTCACATCGCTTACGCATATGCTACTAGCATAAAACCATCAAATGAAAGAGTTACTGATGCTCTCAAACGAGTAGGTCAGACAGTTGTTACTGGTATAACATTTACTAATATACCAATTATTGTATTAGCATTTTCGTACACGGAATTAATAGAAGTATTCTTCTTTAGAATGTTCTTTAGTATTGTGATATTAGGATTCTTGCACGGAATGGTATTCTTTCCTGTTCTTTTAAGTTTTATGAATGACTTACGACGCACGTAGAGCTTATTTTGATAATTTTACATCGTAAGATCTGCCCTTTTTATATAATAGCTACAAGAGGTATATAGGCTTAATATTAAATAGTTAAATAAAAGTGTCATTCATAATTACATTTTGTTTCCGATTATGAATAACACTCTTTTCAACTCTTTATCCAACGAGCCTATAAACCTCGTATAACGGGTATGACGTATAAAGGGGTTAATATTTAAACTGATAATAACGAGATAATGAATAGAGTATAAGATAATAATTGTAATTAAAATTTTACTTTACTTATATAAAATATGTTTTAACTGAAATGTATTAATAACATAAATGCTAGTTGTAAATACAAGAAATTTGTAATATACTGTTTTTTTTATTTTCCCGACATTAAACTAAAACGCATCATGATTTTAACAACATCGTAATCTTATGAGATTTGCCTAAGGATATATTTTCAGTTATCATTTTCGTTTAACGGAAAATATGCATGTAGGTGACTATTAATGTTTATGCTTGTTGGTAAAAAGTACATGTAGTCTTAATAAGTTCATTTTAATGGTGAGGCTTCATCTGCAATAATGTTAAAGATTTCTAAATCTTTAACACTATTGCAGATGAAGCCGATGTGACCGAATGAGTCCTATTTATAACGTTGCAAATGTTATCATACGTTGGTTTTCGAAACGTTATATATAACCAACGTTATCTGTCAATATTTAACGTTATTAATAATGTCAGATCTCAATTAATAACGCAGTAAACCCATCGCCATATCATCTTCATGAAACGGCCTATATCTGTAACATTATCGCAGATGAAGCCGCACTATAATATAGCAGGAACAACGACTATTAAAAAATAATACTTTCATACTTGTATATAAGCATGAACAATGGATCATCATGTTAATATGGACTTCGTCAAGAAAAGCGATTACCTGTCGGATGATATTATTACGGTTCTATGAAGAACTTAGTACTATTTTCTTTTTTTATTTGCAAAATTATTCTCTTTTTATACGTCACTGAACTGCTCCTAAACGGATGGACTGATTTTGATGAAAATTTTTGTTTGTTCGAGTGGGTCCCAGGTTGGTTTAAATTCACAATTAGCCCTGGGAGGTGACGTTGCAATCGGGTTCTAGGTATTTTGTTTAGGGCAGAACAAAAACTGCTACTTTACTATATTATTTTCTTTGTCAGGTACACAACGTACAATCTACGTTTGCAATACAATTTTATGTGCCAACAGATATAAAATAAAAAAAAGCTATAAAAATATATATTATTATTATTTTATTTTTTTTATCGGCAGACAAACACACATTGTATATCCCCAAATTAAGCAAGTTACGCTTGTGTTATGGGTAATATACAACGGACTACTCTGGGGCCGATCCCAGACACCCAGACCATAGTAAATAATGGAGAAAATACGTTTCCGAAATTTACTATACCAGGAATCGAACCCGGAACCTCTGCGTTGCAGTGAGGTACGCCGGCAAAGGCTTAGCCCGCTCAACCACAGAGGCCGTCAAAAATAATAATAATAAAAATCATTTATTCATAGCTATAATGCATAACAATGGAAAAAAATAATTTTGTGCAGTCCGTCAGCTATCAAAGTCTCGAACTAGGATTCAACCTGTAAATTATAGTTGACTTTGGCAACTTCCGGTTGCTACGGGATACAAAATACCATAAAGGCTAAAGTAAACATTGCAAAATTTTGCAATTCTCAACCCTATACTAGATTACTGTACTACAAATAGGGTTCAGATGACTAACTAATTAATATACTAATATATTAATATACCTAGTAGTTTTTCTGTACTAATATAATCATGCGATTTGGATAGTTTGACTTTTACTTCATAACTAGACAGAGAATATATTTTTAATTGTTTATTAATTAGGAAAGGAAAGGAATGCTCCGGTGGTTCGGGCATGTGGAAAGAATGCATGATGAAAGAATGACTAAACAGATATACAATGCAAAAGTGGATGGATGCAGAAGTCGTGGAAGGCCACGACACACCTTCCATGATCAAATTGATCGTGTACTAGCAGAAGGTGATGTCAGGAGCCTTAAGAACAGACGAGCTTGCATGACAAGAGTTATGAATGTCAAAGAGGCAAGTGATGTGTGTAAGAATAAGCCTAAATGGCACTCTGTTGTTCGTGCCTACCCCGCAAGGGAACTGGCGTGAAGTTATGTATGTATGTATGTATGTATGTTTATTAATTTTGTTATACAAGGGTCCATGACTGAAGTTATAATGTCGTTTGGCAAAAGAAGTTCTGCAAGCTAGAGTAAGGTATGCTTTGTCGTAGCGTCGTTTACGTGTGTAAATTGACGGATCAAAATTTAGTTTTAAATGAGCTCTTAAGATTACATTTAATCAATATTTATGAGCGGCATTGAAATAACTATTAAGTCGATTATTACAAAGGTCGATGTTAATAAAATTTTAGATCGGTGTTCTCAGACGAAAAATCTGCAACAGTTAAATGTCACGGTGGTAAAATCTTATGCAGGCCTATAAGCTTACAAGTAAGGCATATGTGCCTACTGTACCCGGCCATCCAGCGACAAATCGATCGATCCTCTTATTAGTCCTATTCGATACAAAAATTATAAAAGTATATTCTTTTTGACGTCCTTATGAGATGACGATTAGAGACTTTCTGTCTTGAGCTTTTTAGATATAGATGAACACAAGGCATAATCTATGTTGCCCATGGGTATACAAACAACTAGCGGCGAGCTTGATGTAAAACCTTAGTAAAGTTTAGACTTTCTAAGAAATTTGCTTAGAATTTTAAGCTATAGAACTATTAAATAGTTGTAGTGACTAGAGTTAAAGAAATGTTTAAGTTAGACTAAGCAGAAATAGAAACGATATAGGTAGTACTTAATAAAACTATATACATTTTAACATTCAATTATAAGAAAAACCATAATATTTTAGACATTTAACAAACAAATCACGTGTCTAAAACATGATTAAGATATGCGATGTAACAAATAGCTAATCTTAGAATTTCTATTTTGGATAGCTTCTTATCTGGTGGAAGGGTCGGTAATAATCTCCTCAGGGAAGCGAATGCTGCATTAAACGCTTCTACACGAATTCGTTCTCTAGTAGCATGAGCTGTTCGGTATTTTAAGGTTGCTCGACGCCGTCGTCTTCGTTCTTCTCTGGAAAGGCCAGCACAGGGAGACCCTGTACCGCTGGATAAATATGCTTCTTCAGCTAATGCGCAGGGTTCTAGAGTTCTTTCCCTGGAAAATATACAATAATATAATTTTTATGCATAATACATCTCAAACTTAGCAAGGTAGAATATTTTTTTTTTCGATAAATCCAAAATAGGTGCAGCGGTAATCACTTTACATTACAACTTTACCCAGTGGCAACAGGCTAGTACTAATACCCAATGGTAACTATAGTAAATATTGAAAGTCTTTTACCTTATTAAATTTCAATATTGGATATGATGAGGCTGTTCTCGGTAAATTGAAATAATTAAAAACAATACATAATATATTGCCGTATTGAATTATATAACCCATTATGACTAGATCAATCGAGATCCTTCTTCTTTTGCTTTTTGACGATTAATAATAAAAAAAATACAATTTTACATTTTACTTACACTTCAATGAAAAATGGTTTAGGCAAAGTTCAAAATATTACAAGATATTTCGCCCAACTGCAGTTCAATGCAGACAGCGTTCTGAGCACGCTCCATCTAGCAGCGATTATTACGGTAATATTTGTAATTTAGTTTATTTTTAGTTTTTAATTGTATTTTTTAAGTTAGTTTTAGTTTCCTACCCGTTGCGTTTTACATTTTACGAAAGCTCAACGTTGTCTCGAACATTGGTGTAACAGGAAAAACAGAAAAGGTTATGCGTTATCGGTCTAGAAGCCACATTTTACATTCTTATTTTTTATTCTCCTAATATTTGTAAAGTTAATTAATCAAGAATATTAAAAAATCTATCTAAGGGTTGCAAATAACTTTAAAGACCGAAATTAGTCAAAAATTGAAAAGAAACATATCAACACTGATATGGTCTAAAAGATGTTTTAAGAAGAACGACTTAGTCATGATTATGTTTTAGAGGTTTTGAGAGTTAAGTTTTTTACTAGACTTTTTTCTTTTTTTTTCTTCCATACTTCTGGTTATCATATTATTCTTATCTAACAACGAATATGACTTGACTTGAATATGATGAATGTGACTTGGTGAAATCATTACCATGAGTAATGATTCCACCAAGTCACCACATCAGTCATTACAGCTCGTAGGACTGGCTCGATTTGTGTAATACCAAGCTCTCATAAAATATCGACGTGAAACGGTTAGCCTTGAGATACAGTGCGTTCTTTTAGTAGCTCACAACGCCCAAAATGCTCCGTCTGCCGTTCCACTAGGCGACCGCGGTCGTTATGGTTGTGGCGAAAACGTCTTATGACGTCATGATTTTCGCTCACGCAGCGCTCAAAACCATATCAAGAGGTGGGTCGAATTACCGTCCCAGTTGAGTTTACGATTGTGACGCCGGCAAGTAAGTGGAAAGGGAAAAATCCCGGTCGTGAATCGTGAACATGGTCGTTGTGAGTCTCTAATGGAACGTAGCCATAATCGTGTCTCGTACGATGAGTGACAGTTCCAAGGGGCCTCTTCTCTATCCTAATCCCACTTATCCCATCCCCTTTAGCTCATCCTAAAGGCTGGCAACGCGTTGCCTTCGGCCCCTGATATTACAAGCATCTATAGGCGATTGTAACTATTTTCCATGAGATGAGCCGTCTGCCTGCTGGCTAGATTCGCAATTAAAAAAAAAAGAACTTAAGGAAATACATTTTGAAATGAATTTTTACTTTGCTATTTTTAATAACATTTGCCGTAGACAGCGACCATATGAATAACAACAGGCTTAGACGTTATCGAAAGACAATTACTTGTGATATCTGATATTTTATCAATGCACTAGGATATGACCGCGATGTCGTCCACGCTTGACTTGAAATTCCTACAGGATTTCGGGAACACAAAGTGTCGCAGCATTTAAAAAATAATGTAAGCTATCATTTTAGTGAAAACTGTGTCGGAACAAACTAATTTTTATGCACCCGAACAACTACAAACCGCTCTCGAGAAAACTTCCACGGGATTCCCGCAATATAAAATATCATACATTTTATTATACAACATTTTCTATGGATCAATGAAAAAATTATATTGAAATTCGATTTTTTTTAAACTGGCCATTTTATATCATCTCCGAAAAAAACCCGCGGGATTCCCAGAATATGAAGTAGCGTAGATTTTAAGTCTAAGAATTTTCTGTCGAGCAACAAAAACCGCATCGATATCGGCTTGGTAGTTTTTCGTGAATTCCAAACAAACAGACTAACTGACAGACAAGAAATCTAAAAAAATGCAACGTTTTCTCCATCGTTTAATATAGTGTAATCCAGTTGTTTTTTTAATAGTTTCAATGTACAGACACGGCATGTTTAAAAATGTATAATATTATAGATTTTAAATGTATTTTTATTCTAATCTGAAAATCTTTCGCATGTGCAAAATGTTCATCAATAATAGGTAAGTAAGCATAAAAAAATAAACTATTTATTCATTTTACCATGGAAAGTAATATTATTTTCTTCATGATTAATTTAAAGGCTTTCCTCGCGACTTTACTTAAATAAATTTTAAATAGATTGTATTCCTAAGGAATTTTCAGTCTTTTTTCTTTTTTTAATATGGCTTTCTACGATTTATTTAACTAGCTAGTATCAACTACATAATTATGCATGAGTATTCAAATTTAAAGAAAGTCTTATTTACTTTAAGACGTAAATCCAGCATTTTTAAGATTGGATAAAATAACTAATAAGTTCTTATATCAAGTCTCAAAAACCTTTTTTATATCTGTGAACACAGAACAAATAAATTTTATCATACGCTTTCACATTAGAATTAGTCAAAAGCTTAGTGCGATCGAAAGATTGATGGGTGTACCTATAGACTCCGGGCAACGTTCTGGTGTTGAATGATAACAATGTGGCGAGGCGGTCGTAATTACTTCATTTGTATACACATTGTTTATGTTTAGTGATAACTTTTTATTCAGCATTTACATATAATGCTGTCAAATTTAACTTAATTATACTTTTCTATTTTTAATTTTCTGAATGGAATAAGTAAAAGCGCAACTTTAGATAACTGTGAAACATACCGTTTTTTATTATTTATTAAACGCCTATAAATGTGAATTTTGATTATTTCATCATTTTACTTTAATAAAGATGATTTTTGAGAAACAATGCAGCTATGACCTATCTCAGGACACAATTTAACTTCTTGCCAAGTTTCACTAAGGGCCGCGCGGCCATTTAAACATTTGTTAGTAAAAATTGTTTTACGAAGATAATTAATTCTTTATACAATTAGTATAAAACACCAGTTGTCTGGGAGAGATCGCTTCTTAGCAATAAGACCACCTTTAGTACCTTTGTATACGGTTCATAAGTTTTTCTGTACCTAATGGTCTACATTAAAGAGTTGTCCATCGATCTATAATTTTATTATTTATTTTATAATAAAACTACGTTTTAACGATTTTAAGCGCGGTAATTTATTTGATTTTTATTATTATTCCGACGTTTCGGCAACTTTTCAGTAGGCGTGATCACGGAAGACAAAGATGTCAAGTGTCAATGAATATTGTTAAGGTTTTATTTAGCCTACTGCCAATTTGTTCATTTTAATTATTTTGTTTTAATTTTGTTTATGGTTAATATTTATTATATGGGAGCCTAATCTAACTTAAAACCGTTAAAACGTAGTTTTATTACGTATACTAGTCGTGAAAACTTAAGAAAATATTATTTATTTTATGTTATGCTATCCGTGCAAGAACGGAGAAAGAATACAATTTCCTGCGGCAGGGCGGCCTGTCGTAAGAGGAGACAAAACAACCCACAGCCAGGTGGTAGAGCATTTGCCCGACTGGATGGCTACCACGCCCGGTATAAAGTATGTCGCCATAACAACCTTGAGTTGTGTTCCGACATCAGTGACCAGGTTCCAGTCTCCCTTAAGAGAGCAGCGGCCCATTTGTTGCACCTTTGGTGTTGCAAATGTCCATAGGCGATGGTAACAGCTTTCCAGCAAGTGGGCCGTCTGCCTGTCTGCTGAACTCCTGCAATAAATAAAAATGTTTTACAGTTTTTAATTTTTCTTATGAGTATAGGTAACCTTTTCCTTGGTGCCAGATTCTCGCGACCGGTGATTGGCAGCAGCGCCTCGCGAGGTTCGGCCAGCATGCAAGACAGCGTTTCATCCTCCATACTACCCGCTGTCTCCAGCCAGCTCTTCATAGTGGTTCTAAAAAAAATTGTATTTGTCATTACAACTGCATAAAAACAATAGGGATTTATTGTAACGTAAGTCCGTTACAATAAATTTTACATTATTTAGATACATATAAACGAACAGGCGTTAATGTAATATATTTGAAAATTACATATTAGAAATGGTTTTAATTAATATTTAAACAATAACTGTTGCAAACCGATACGAATCTATTACAGGTGTTTTATTATTAATTTAAGTGATCTATTGTTGTCGTTAATCCCTTTTTATGCTTCCCAGTGAGACGTCATAAATCCTTTTTGTCTATTATTCAAATGACATCGCACATTCTTAGAAGCCATTAACCATGTAAGAAATACTGGTCGTGTTGCTGGGTGATCCATGTCTATTATACAAATATATAAGGTCGGCCTGACCGAGAGAATGTCAGTTGGGTTTCAACTGCGATCAAGGAGTTATCTATTGTAGGTACTTTTGGAGCTAGTATCTTATAACGATGGACTTTGCGTCATTACGATTTTCTGCTTTATGGTTTGGACTTGTTTTATTCGGTTGTATTGGTAACAACTGTGAATTACGTGTGTGTACTTCTAATAAAGTTTGTCATAATTCCAACGGCATTATAATTCACATCCTACAAGTTCGTAACAATATTTATGACGCCAAAAGTTTGTACGCGTGTACAAAATTTATCAAGCTGCGACGTTTTGTAAGATAATGAAAAATATCTCAGTTCGACTGTCCGCTTATTAATATAATAACTAGGATATGCCCGTGACTTCGTCCACGCTTGACTTGAAATTCTCGCGGGACTGCCGATACACGAAGTACCGCAGCTATCGTTTCTCCTTTTCTCGCTGGACTCATAGGTTTGCTGGAAAAAAATTCTATTAGGGTTAAGCTCGCCTTTGTACATCACCACTATTTTATAATTTTGTAGGTAACTTTTTGTGTCGAATAAAGAATAAAGGCCGTCCTGAGATTTGAGGTGACAGGTTGGAACACAACCGACACTGGTGTTAGGGTTACTAATTACAGAATTTCTTAGGTTTCATGCTCATTAAACTTGCATTATAAGTTTTATACTGAAAATGCCTTATCATGTGCGAAAAGTTTTTATAATACTTTAGCATTTTAAATCTAAGGCTTCTTGCTTTAAAAACAGGCTCAGAAGCATTACATTTCTATTGTGAATAGTAATTCCTAATCAAACTCATAGTGAATATATTGAATAACCAAAAGATAAAACTAACTTAAAAATTAACTATAAATTAAAAATATACGAATGTAATTAAAATCGTAATATTAAAATCAATTATACTTATATATACAAATTAAAGTAAAACATAATACATGCAAATACAAAAACCCCTAATAAATTTATACACTAAAATAAAACAACATAAACTACAATCGGTCCAACCCGACCCAGACTGTCGCTGGGTAGCGTGCCTAGAAGGCTGGCAGCATTACCTCGCTGAATAGGCTTGTTACAGATACGACCGTATAAAATTCAGCTAAGGAAGTCTGAGTTTCTAGAAGAAAACAAAGTAAAAAAAATCGAGTTTACGGTCGACTTGTCTGTTTGCCTTCAGGCAATAAAAAAAGCAATACCTCTCATAATAGTTAATAATATTTTTTTATCAACTTGCCTAAAACACCAAATTACTTGGTAGTCCCAAGTAATTAGGTATTTTATGCAAATTGCGTTACGTTTACATTTTTCTTAAATTAAATAAATATCACGTTATACCTTGTGTTAACCCATGAAATCCTTCTGAGATAATAACTGAAGAGAATACAAAAATCGGAATTTGTACATCACATTTACGATATCATTTATCGTGCAAACGTAAAGAGGAAATTGAAAGACATTGGTTAAAGATTGAAGATATAGAATGACATATCCGGTGAATTTTCATATCTCAAATTAGTTGAGAAATTTCCTATATTTAACCATATATACCTACTTACTATGGAACTTACTACTACTTATATGGAAGAAAAAACTATCTCTTTCCATGCTACTACTTATGTTTTTTTTAATAGAATTATATTAATAAAGTAGGTAGACTAGATATTCCAGAGGAAGGCAGTATCTTTATATAAATATATAATTCCTTTTTATGTGTGTATATCACTGAACTCCTAAACCGCGAGACCGATTGTGATGAAATTTTGATGTGTATAAGTGGACAATTAGACCCGGTAGGTTGTGCTGCAATCGGGCTTTAGATTTTTATTTTTATAATATAAAATTGGATTTTCAAAATAATATAAAATTTGATCTGTGCTAGGTAGCTACACACAAAATCAGGCGTAAAGTTTTGGAAAGTGAATGATGAAAATAATAATTTCCTACATAAACTTTTACACATTTACTTAGTTTCTATATGGGTAGGAAGGGTTGGTTAGTTGTAATTATTACTTTTGTTATAATTCTCGAAGTTTTGGTTTCTGTTTTAAAAATACGGAAATGTGGTCAGCTTTCTGGGCAGTCGACATTTTACTCATAGAAGACGGTGCCCTAGGCTCAGTATTCTGCTTATAGTCTTGAAGGTTTACAATATAACTAAGTTTTCATTTATTGTATTAGTTTATAAAGTTTAATAAATTAATTAGAAATTCAAACAAGAAAAGGTGGGTGTTTTAATTACTAAAGAAACCTGCAACATTCACAGTGTATAGTCAAAAGGCACAGCGGTTTTTGTTTATTAATTGTGGATGTATTATATTATAAGAAATATTAAGTATTCTCCAAACAGTTTTCTGATCTAGCACAAGGTAATATAAGAATTTCTTTTAAAATAACCCTCCCTTTGTGACTCAACCATCACGTTTGTTTTGATTTCCTATCAAATCAAATTTACTGCCCGCAAGGGTAAAGTGCTTGAGATAAATAATACAACACGCGTTCACACCTCGGCGTCTCTCACTCTTAAGCGGCGTCTTTAGGGAATAATAAATCCTGTATTTATTTTTTTTATTCCGACCCCAGCAACCCTTTCCTTAATCGAATCATGTGCGGTAACCGTATCGAATCGATGCGATACCCATCAGGTTCTTGCAAAAAGTAGAAAGATAGAAATAGAAAGGTAAACTACATGTACTGTGTATATATATCTCTCAAATGAAAGTACGTTTAATTGTGCACAGAAAGAATATCGACGTGAAACGGTTAGTCTTATGCAAATTGTGTCTCATGCGATGAGTGAGAGTTCCATAGGCATATACTCGTAGAAGGGAGGGAAGCCGGGTGGGCCGTGACCATCCCAGTATAGTCTAGTGCCCACCCCAGGATATTGGGTTACCGATTCAAAATTCTAGGCTGGGCAGGTGCCTTAGGCAGGATTCTTAGGTAAGAAACTTCACACAAAAAAAACATTGAAATCAAATAATTATCTACAGCCGAGAAACCTATGTACATATACTTAGTTTTTATTACACACTTATTTTATTATATATATTATATATGTTTATATATATAATTCTTCTGTACGTGTGTTGACAGTGAACTCCTCCTAAACGGCTGGACCGATTTGAATGAATTTTTTTGTGTGTGTTCAAGTGGATTCGAGGGTGGTTTAGATTCACAATTGGACCCGGTAGGTGGTGCTGCAATCGGGTTCTAAATTTTATTTCTTCAGGGCAGAACAACGTCTGCCGGGACAGCTAGTATATATTATATATTACATTCCGTTTAGTTACTTTTGACTACATAACGTACTAAGCTGGAGTACAATTGAATTCCGCGCCACAATGCGACGGATCCGTGCCATAAGTGTCATGTTTTGACATAATCTTCACAGATGTCAAAACATGAAACGAAAGCTTCCGATCTATCATAGATCGATTTGTTTTGTAGTAAGAGTCTCAGGCCCCTTCTGAAAAATAACCCGAGATACGCCAATGGAGAGTTGCGATAGGTCGTTTCGCCCTCCTTGATCCCATTTTCCCTATCCCATACCTTATTCCAATCCTATATCCTGTATCCTATAGTAAAGGCTGGTAATGCGTTGGTTTCGCCTCTTGGGTTACAAACCTCTATAGGCGATGGTAACCACTTTTCATTAGCTGGGTCGAATGTCTGTTTGCTAGCTTCGCAATAGCAACAAATGGCGGTTATCGCAAAAATGATCTCTCCCAGGCAACCCAAAGAAGGATATTTTCACTGATTGATAGCAAATTTTCTGAATTAAAGTTTGTTATACTTTAATTATTATCATTATATTCCACTAGAGCGCTGGCTTACGCTCTTTTTCAAAATATGCGATACTTATATCGAGAATCCAGTTGAATATGTTTCAGTGAGGTTTACAGTGGTTAGGGTGCATAAAATTATTTGACTCTGATAGTTTAAATTATTTTTTAAATGATTCCTTATTTTGTCTCATGAAAATTCCGGGATTTTTCCTGAGAATCGATTATACGCCTAATAATAACTGGCGCGTGAAAATTGGCTCGATTTTTGTTATTACAACATGTTTTGGTATTATAAATTTTGTTATTGCATGAGATGATGAGTTCAGCAGACAGGCAAACGGCCCACCTGATGAAAAGCGGTACCATCGTCTATGGAAATTTGTAACACCAAAAGTGCTACGAATGTGCCGCCGCTCTCTAAAAGGAGAATATTTGACATACCTAAATACATACATACATACATAACTTCACGCCAGTTCCCTTGCGGGGTAGGCACGAACATACCTAAATATCACCGAATTATCTAAATTTTCTCGGGGTTTTTAACTTCCAAAAGACTAGATCGATTTTCTCGTCACTATATGATTTTATGACTTGCTTGCTGCGACATTTTCTCTATCTATTTGAAATATTTAGTTGAACAGTTACTGACATTGTGTATATCTTTAGTAACGCTAATTATCCCGGGGTTTTAAGGAAAATTTCAGGATTTATGCATGTTTAAACTAAAGAACTCATTGCACTACTGTAAATACTCTTTTGTCTTAAATATTGGAACAACTTTGATCATTATTAACTGAGATGATAATGGTAATACAGGTATACGCATATAACTATAATACGTCTACTTACAATTTGGTAATAAATACACAAATGTTATATATACAGACATTAAATATATTAAATAGGTATATACTTAATATAAATACATACAAAGTATATAAATGTTTATAGATGAAAAATAATGTATGGTGGTATACTGATGATAAATGGAGAAAATGAAGGCCATCATTAATGTATAAACATCATGTAGGATGTAAAAACTTTCAGAGTGCATTTGTGTGCGGGATATCTTTATACTGGTCTTTGATTTTTTTTTACTATTTACATATATAATTGTAAACTAGTACAGTGAAGAACACTTAGCTTATGTTATGTTCTATCTATAATCCCTTAAAACTATAAGTTGAATACTAAGCCTAGCCCTTTGTTAATTATGTTTTTAAGTGATTTTTTATTTAAATTAATAGGTATAAGCTTTCAATGTTGTAAAATTATTAGTAAAATACGAAGTACTTACATTTAAAATCCCAATCAATAAAATTTAGAGTCACTTTTGAACCATTTTTTATCACAGACAAAAATTATTAATAAGATACAAGGACTACAAATATTTCCAGCAATTGGACACTGCTCACAGATTCACACGATACTATGCCAGAGGACAGCATCCCTCCGTATTTAAGCCCTCTGAAAGGGGATGGACCAACCCTCTCGTTGGAGGCGGGACTGAACAACCATGCAATAGTGAAATACAGATTGTAATACAAATTCATGTTTTCCAGATTTCTTATAACGATAGGTACTATATATTTGTTGCAGTTTTGCATAGATTGAGTGGGTAACCGAATGAATTTTTTGGTCATTTATTGTTTAATCTTACTATAACGCATTTTAAGGGTGAGTTAGCAACAAAAGTCTTCGTAGATATGACTAGAATATGGGGATATTAAAGTGTCTTAAAATTCCTTCAACGATGTGCATAGTCTATAGAAATTGCTTTCTATTACTTGTTGCTGTTAGCCTATCTGATATTCTCTATTAATAAAAAATATCTCTAGATTCTTGACCGCGGTAACCGCTTTCCATCAAGTGGGCCGTCTGCCAGTCTGTTGAACTCCTGCAATCAATAAAAAAAACTAGAATAATTATTTTATATCTGAGAATTCATAGAGAGTTACAGTAAGTTTGAATGCTTCTTTAAGAATCATAAAGAAGCAAACTTCAAACTTACCCTAACTCAATATGAATATGACCGTAGATGTATAGCAAAGATGGTTCCATTGTTTGTATTTGAGAACAATAATTAAATATGAGGTTAACATAATCAAATCTAATAGATAGATAGATAGATAATACTTTATTGCTCACGAAATATACAATTAAAAACATGTCTAATATATAATGGACAAAACGGTTCTTCCTAAAACAAACACATACAAGCTTACATTTGTATCATTTGGTCAATCCGATCACATTTGTGTTACACATGACAACATACTGTTTTATATGGAAAGAAGGAATTTAGGAAGCATCTCTATGCCATTGTAAATGATCGGAGTAATTATTCTTCTGTTAGAATTTACTTCAAGTTAGGTAATCTAGAAGATTCGCATTCAAATATCATTCAAATTCATTCAAGTTTTGGTAATTGTGTATTACGAGCTACATTGTACCTACGAGGTATATTGTTACTGTCTTTTTATTATTCGTCAAATATGCCATTCATCATTATATAAAATTTATCTTTCAACTAAATTATATGCTGACTGAATAGAAGTGATGTAATTGAATTATTATTATCATTCATGCAATTGTCATTTTTATTTATTTTATAATGTATGTTTCAGCTTTTTAATTTAGTATTAACCAGTGATTGATTGAAAAATTACTGTATTGCCGTAAATTACAGATCTAATAATGATTAAATTATACAGGCGTGACGAGGCTTGAAGAGTTCCTAAGGAGAAAAAGGTAAGGTTTCGATGGTTGTGCAGAGCAAAGTATCATCATCGTATATAGATATCATATTATGTAGAAATGAAAACAGATGAATCATCAATAGCAGTCAATGATGTAGATAACGAGATTGCAATATCTCCTTTTTGATAATATGTGTCTAGATTACATTCCACACATCTGTTTCCTGTGCAGTAAGTAGTAAGACTATTTTGTCATTATTATCAAGAGTTTCCTGTAGTTGTTACAGAAACGTTACCAATTTGGACTTATATTTTCGTGGTCTGGAGTTTATGACTAGTTATTATTGGGTAAGGGAAATTCATCATTATACCTAATAATTAAGCACAATAGTATAATGAAATTCTCTTAGCATAAAAAATTGAAAGTATTCGCTCTGAAGTTTATTGTAAAAAATACATTTTTATCAAAAGTTGAAGATTTTAATAAGTTAGAATTGTGAATAATAATTGATTTAAGTTATAAATAATACTTCAGAAAGCGAAAACGTCTGTCCGCTATCTAGTCATGTATATATAATATTGGAGTTTTTCAGAATTACATTTTTTACTGAACGATTGTTTTTTCTAACATTACAATTAAGTATTAAGTCTTCTTCAAGTTTTAGAAAGATTTAATTTTTCGTCCAGACATGTTCACGTATTTTAATCTTTTCCCGCAGCATCTGGTCTCAAATTGGGACCGCCCAAACTGGAGATGGGCCAATCCCTGCCGACTCCGCCTATCGATCTCGGGACGCAGGTGTTCCCGGATAATTGACGCCCGGGATCGTTTTTATACGATGCTAAGGATACATTCAAAATACGTTTGCTGAAATAGGAAAATCTATCGATAGTACGTTTTAGGGTAGCGTAGACATTTTGACATAAACGGAACTTTTATACTACAATCGACATGTCCGTCTGTTTGTCTATGAAGACTATGGTTATTTTTTTCAAAAACTATTACGTCTATGTTGACAAAATTTGGTAGAAGCGTGAAAAAAGAAATTTATATGCCGCTATATAATGCTTTAGTGGGATCGTGAAAAATAATCCTTAATATGGTGTCTGTCATATATATAATTGAGGGTCTAAAAAATTACATGTAGGAGTGCTTAGACAGCTCTCTAAAAATATTGACGATGTTCCTTAGTAACTTTATCCTTAAGATGTCCGTTACGAGACGGGAACTCAATTATTACGTAATTGAGTTCCCGTCTAACATTCAACTAAAACGTGACAAATTCTAGAAAACGTCACGATGAATAGAGTTTATAAAATACAATGAAATGGGTTGCCTTTCTATAGCATCGTAGTCAAAAAATAAAATAAACAGTGGACGTTTGTTATTTCTACGGAACCTTTAAGGTCTAACTTTTATATACATTTGAGCTTGACATTGAATACAAACCGCACATTCATTCATTGCGACAAGCAAAATTTCTTGCGGCCCTCAAACCAAACGACATCTAAATTAGGAATCCGTAAATATTTCCATGTCGCTCGCTTCTGAAGAAATTGATTTATTGCATAACGAGCTAATATACCTAATTTATGCAAAGAATCATGTACCGGTCGGGGACATCCTCGGTCTAATGTCAGCTCGCAATTCTGTATTAATGCCATAATAAACAGTTATACGTAACAAATACAGCAACGGACAACATTTACGAAGGTCACGGCAAAGGATAATTTACTTTATACTACTTTATTCCGACATCGCAACAAAGCACGCGATTCAAACGAAGCTTTATTTTTTTCTGCATTGTAAATTGTTATTATCAATTATAGATAACAATTGCATATTTTAGATGTACCTACATGTTTTCTCTTTTCTTTCACCTTCTCCCAATTATTTGGGGTCGGCACGACATGTCTTTTCCTTCCATACTCCACTATTCTGCCATACGTACTCTGTCACACCACAAATCATCATATCACCCTTCACACAAGCCATCCATCTCTTTTTTAGTCTTTAGATTTACATATATACTGCAGAATTGTTTTGAAACATATTGTTGACTCGACGAAATAAAAGATCGTTGTATACATTTATTGCATTATAAATAAAAATAATTTACCTAATGTCAATATTAATATAGATAACAGAATGTCTAGTTGATGTCGATGGCAAACAAAATGTACATTGTCTTTATATAATATAGAATAAAAATTGTGTGTGTGTGTGTGTAAGAGAGAGAGAACACTTTATTGTACACCATTACATAACACACAGAAAACTTATAGCCTAAAAATATTCTAATAAATGTGCATAATGGGCAGTCTTATCGCTAAGAAGCTATCTCTTCCAGACAACTCGTGGCAAGAATAAAACAGATTCAATTTGATTAGTGGAATAAAATTGTTCATTAATTAATAAACTATAAAAGTTATTCATAGAATAAATAATAACATGAAAGAATTAAAAAATGTCAGTTGCATGAATAAAACAGTTGAATAGTTACACTTTTGAATTCAATCAGGTTACAATTTATTTGACTGATAACTTTTATCTGATGATTAAAAAATCGGCTGAAGTATAATTTCTTTTCAGACTGTTTTAAAAGCAGCTCTCTTATTGGTATTTTATTGAAGACATTTATAGATATCACGTGACAACATCTATTGCTTAATGCGGTTTTATGCCCTGGAATCACATAAATGCTAACTTTGAATATCTTGATTTCTCGATACATTATTTCTCTGCTGAAGACAGCGTACATGCTGAAGTCGCATCTGAAAGTGGTTATTGCGGCGTATTCGAAGGCAGCTGGTTTCCGTGGCCACTGTCATGTCCCCGAGTAGTGGCGTGTCCACAAAGGGATCGAAATTGTTAAAAAACCTATATACTTACTAGTAGGTATTTGTTATCAAGGTATGTCTGGTCTCGAAGAAATTTAACGATAATTAAAAGAAAAACCCATGTGGTACTGCTCAGGAACAATCTCTGTTCAATATGGATGATGATGATGACATTCATGATCATCCTACTAGTGTTAAATCTCGTTCGCTTTAGGAGCATTTGATTCTTGGTCCTTTTTACTTTTGCCTACAATTTCATTTCCCCTTTTAAATTCCTCTTATGAAGATGAGCTTTTATTATTAGGTATATTAATTTATAGTATTCATTATTTAATTAATATCTAACTCTAATAATTTTGATATTAATAAGTATATATAAAGATTATTAGAGCTTTTCCTGCAGCTTTTTTGCGTGCATCTAATCCGTGTTCCGTGAAACCTATCCAATTTTCCGAGAAAAAAGCATCTATTTTAAGTTTATTTTTGCGATTACACATGCAAAGTATGTTGGAAACTATTCCATTTTTAAGATAAAAAGTATACCTATGTTTGGAGATAAACATAGATATACTTTTTATGTATCGAAAGTTCAAAAACAGCACAAAAATAGCCATTTTTCGAATTTTATCTCAAAGTTTAAGTCGAATAGGCATTGATCTGTTCAAAGGATTTCAATGAAATTTAGGAATTATAAAAAGAATTTTATCTTAAATTTTCGTGTCTTTTCCGGTTCAATATCATGCAGGACATAATAAATATTTGTATTTGTGTGAACGAAGCCACGAGTACAGCTTGTTTGTAATATTTATATAATATGGATGAAATAAAATCTTAAGCCATGACAGTCTGCGAACTGCGAGAACTATTCTAAAACGTCCTTTTAAGATCGTTTAAACGATAAAATTGCATTTATATTGAATTACCGAAGCCTTAGTTTCGTTCATGCAATTTCTGAGGGGATACTTGAACAAGCCAATGAACTTTGAAACGGTTAAAAGTGTTTCCAATGGAAAACTCATCGGAAATTAAATAGCTGCCATGGCAACCGTATCGTTAGGCCGATAGAGCTTTCCATTTTCCTACACATTCATACCTGCCGGTGAGAAAACATTTTTTGACATGTTTTACATTTTTGACACCTTTTAAATCGTGATCAAAGAAATCTGTGATATTTTCGTAGCAAATTTATATTTTCAAAAAGTTTCGAGTGTTTTTTGAAGAATGGCGTTTAATTTCGACAGTGGACAAGTAAGTAAATTAAAATTAATACTTTAATATCTTATAGGTAAGTAACAAAACAGTAAACAGTAAGGTAAAGTGTGATTCACGGCTTTAAATTGGAAAACCAGTCCCGAATACACAGCAAAAGCATCCCGATGTTCTTTCTATGATTTTTTTTATTGCATGAGGTTTGTCGCCTCTTACGACAAACCGCCCAGCCGCAGGAAATTGTAGGTATTCTTTCTCCGTTCCTACACGGATAAAGTACGGTAAATAGTAAGTTGTATGGCAACACCTTAGTCGGCCTAGCATATACAGGCCTGTAAGCTGGCTCTATTTGTGTTATAGGTAGGTTTTAAGTACTAGGAGTTCAAAATCAAACTACAATAACTTTTAAAAAGATAAGCAACGTAAACAAATGTCTTAACATTAAAAAAGACTTTGATTTTTCTGCAAAAAGAATATGCAGCCTTATAAGCGTTCGATTAAACGTATCTCGTTTTTCTTTTAAATATTTCTGCTTTGGGTCCTAGGTCTCTGTAACGGTTTGTTCCCTGCATTATCTTTAAATTGCACATCACCGTCATAAATTGTGCTGTCTTACATTTAGTACGTAGTAAGCTCAAACGAGTAGGTTGGCCCAATGCTTTAGTCTATCTATTTAATTATTTAATTGTGCATGGTTTCCAAATTTAAATAACGAGTTAATTATAGCATTTAGTCAAGGAAATCATCCTTTACAATGTCAATCTAGCATTTTTTAGGCATTAGGCCGCTCGTTATTAGTTCTTACACAGCTGTAGGTGTCGTGACTATACAAATACATCTTTATTTTCTTTCAGTGATATTTCAGATTACCAAGTATTTTAAATGTTGCAGAGCTTTTGCAAAGAATTGCAACTATCCAGCTTCCAACTAGCCAGCTTCGATAATGGCGTATATTTTTTATGTAATGCACCTGCACCTATTACAATCCCCTAAGTTTTTTATTTGCGAACAAATTGTAATTCCTTTAATCCAAGTTAGATACATCCAATTACATCGTAAACATCGTACAGGCTATCTGCATTTTATCAATATTACACCTTATATTTTTAGATATAAGTATCAAAATTCATTATGTTTATTTGGAATACCCAAGGGTGATTCCATAGGGGCCGACTTTTTTAACACTTGTGAGAGAACGACAATTTTTCACGGTATTGTGTACAATGTTAATCCGTGTTTGACACATCTAGCTGGTGGTCTTTAGCTAATAGGTCCTGTATGCCAAGTTGAACTGTATTTATCATTGTTGTTTAGATAGGAATTGTGTATAGCAAAGTCACGGATTTAGGGATATTTATGTTTACGGGATTCAAAACATCTGTTTTATTTTCTTTTAACTAAATCATATTCATTAAATACATTTATGTTATTCATTTCCTTAATTTAAACGCTTATTTCGAAATTTACTAACAGATTCTGTCGGTGCAGTAAAATGGTCACCTGAATGAGGTTCTGTATGATATACCGACATAATAATGTGAAACCAGGAACAATTGACAGCCTATCGTTGTGATCGTATCTTGCAATTTCAGAAAAACAGGAGGTATACCCGCTAAGACAGGTCAAAGCGGTTTGACGTGTTATTCGCATTTGTATTCTCAATGTGCAGTTTTTCTCACCACGTTTGCCTTTATCATCAGCACGAACATACTACACGAACAATACGTACATTAAGTCTGAAATCTGTCTAAGCGATGCACTCTATTTTTCTAGGACTTGAATTCACATTATCGAAACGAGGCAAGGATATTTTAGTAATTGGACCATTATGGTTTTCATTTTTTAGTGCAGAATATAGGGTAGCTACTCCGAGATAAGAATGCGACCGCGAAAGAATGTTACGCGAGAAAAGCTGAACGAATTGATTTTCTTATTTAGTAGGCAAATAATTATATACTTGCTAATAGAGATGACTATAGAGTACTTTTCATCCCGGATAATGCAATAGTTTCTGTAGGAAACTGATATCGCGTCGAAACTTTGGTAGGAATAGAGTTATTGCCCTAACATGAAGCTGCTAGATACTTATTTCTAGTTATGTCGCTTTACCAGACACCGGTGAAAGGGGTAGAGCTAAGAAATGTGTGCCAATGCTCTCACAAAGATCTGGGACAATGGTCTGACATAGGAAAATACAGGAAAGCGGAACCGGGCTTCGAAGTGGACGCTCCGAAGGCAATTGGGATTGCTAGGTCGATGATGATGATATGCATTCTAAAATATTTCATACACGGAACAGAAATTACAGCCAGACATTTCAGTTGATAGACGCTGTAGTAGAAACAAATAAAGCAAGCAAGTAATCATAATGCTAAATTAGAAATGACAAATAGCCTAATGGCAGAAATGACGTACGAGCTTCTAAATGGATGTCATTATTCCAGCACGCAACAAAACGAACAAAACTGAATGACACGCACATACATTAGGTTTAGGTTCTAGTCAATATACCTACATATTCTATATTTAGACGATTAGGCGACAAAAAGACTTTAACTGTAATTACTAGCATACTACTACAGGTTGATATATCAAGGTTACATCGATCCTCAATTTATTATTAAATTGAACAATCGCTTTATTCCGTATTTGTTGATATCAAATAAGTGAAATGTAATACTTATATTTCTGTCACTTTAATAAAAAGTATCTATCAGCTATCCAGGTGACTTTAATTTTGTGATCTTCAAATCCTATCTCAAGGTAATATTAATATTAATCATATTAATTTATCAATATTAATTTTAATATTATCAATATTAATTTTAGTATTTTCATAGTTTATGCGAGTGGACCACGTGGAAAATTCTAGTTTAGTACATAATCACAACTGAATATTATATAGTTTATAGATTTTAATCAGTCAAAAAATCTAAATCATTAGTATTACCACTAACAATACACAAATAGTGACATGATAATTCTAAATTATTATGGTCATTTATAATTTAGTCAAATAGGCGCGTGATGTATGGGGTAAATAACAATTTGCAACCCTTTGTTAAGGGAGCATTATAACGCCCAGTGCGAAGGGGCTGGACTGACACCTGATCAATGGGAGACGCGTGGATGATGCTTTTGTTACAATTTTTTAAATTGAAATCATTCAAGAGCAATTATCTGTAGATTAAAAATAAAACCATCAGAAATCCTAGGTGTTTCTTCGATCAAGATTCTTGTTTATAACAGTAAATGATTTAAATGTATTTAAACTATGAGATAGATAATTATGTATCTTCTAAATTTTGCGGAATTCCTGATTGTTATCTGTATCGAAACACGGACTCCGCTTTTCTCATTTTTCTTCTTTATTTACACACTGTTTGTAAGACCACTAGCATCTTCTTCCATGATAGAACTAAACTGTACTACTTATAGTGCTCTATCAGATGCTTGATGTACTGCATATGCGTTCGGCGCGGTGCCTGCAGTCATTCTTGAGCATTCCATCGTGAAAATGCCGCGTTTTTGACGTCGTCTCTCCAAATCATATAGAATGCCCGGGAAAAACCATAGATGATACACTATATATAAGAGGAAAAACTGACGCGAGTTTAGACGTTTCCAGAGCGATCGTCGATCGATCGAGCGATTGGTGTTCGACACCGCTTTCAGCGTCTGTAACAGACCACGACCTTACGTTTTCCATCGGGCAATGGTCATACCTAGTCTTATTTTTCATGATATAACTAGCTTAACACAATCCCCTACTGCTATATATGTAAACCTGTGGTGTTTCATATTTCGACTCATTGTTGTTATATCTTCATTAAATTTTCAATGTTTACGACACGTGTTCCTTTCCGCTGTCACGTGTGCTTTCCATGATCACATAATCAAGATAATTTGACGAAACTATAAAAATATTGAAATAGAATCCGTTCTGAGCAATTAGCAAAATATTCTTATCGTAACTCATGATTGAATTTCGTAATTGATCGAAATTTGGGTCTTAATTTGATTACAATTTGACTTATCGGATAATTTATTCTGTTTGAGGACAACGTTATCACTCCAGCCATGAATATTACTTATAGACATTGTTTGATAGTTTGTTCTTATAATGCCGCTGTTATATCTGGGATATTATTATTGTTAGTGACCATTTCACGCAGATGTAGCGATACGCTATTTGTGATGCGACGTTTTTATTAATTGCTTGTTAATGACATTAAATATTGACAGATAATGAATGTATGACTATATACATTAATGTAGTTAATTCATTAAGGGTGCTAATTTTCACGCTATAAACAAGACTCATATAGCCACAGCCACTAACACTAACATTATCCTTAAGTAAGTAACTTTAGAAGCATGATAATTATGTGTGCCAATAGTTTAATAGTTCATATCACCGAATTAAGTCGGCGGCTATTCCTTTCGTCCAAATCTCTTGGAAGGTCGAGGAATTTCTTACCCATTACCACGAAAATTAAGCTAGCAGAGTCCTTATTACTATCCTTGATTATGCTGACACCAGCTATCTAGATTTAACCCAATAACAATTTAATAAACTTGAGCGTCTCCAAAATTACTTATAAGGTTTATATTTGGCCTACGGAAATATGACCACGTCTCTGAATTCCGTAAAAAACTCAAGTGGTTGCCAATTCATGTTCTTCGGAATACTCATATTCTTTGTCTTTTGTACAATATCTTATTTGTCCCGAAAACTCCTCATTATCTTTAAGAACGCTTTGACTTTATTTCGTGCTCCTATAGTTTACGCCCTTCGACTAAATTGAAAATAAACATCAGTGCGCATAGTTCAACTTTCTACAACAATTCTTTTACCGTGAAGGATATACAGCTTTCGAACGCGCTGCCAGTTGCTATCAGACAAGCAAAATCGCTATCGAAGTTTAAAACAATGATCAGAAAATATATTCTGTCCTTGCAATATGATAGATAGATAGGTAACACTTTATTGTACACCAATACAAACATGAACTTAAAGACTAAAATTATATCTAGTTACGTACAAAGAGCGGTCTTATCGCTAAAAAGCGATCTCTTCCAGACAACCCCAGGAATGAATTAAGATGATAATGGCGATGGTGGTATACGTAACGTATAGTACGAACTACTTACATTTTAATAATATATATGATGACATTTAAATGTATGTACATATATATTTATCTATAAAAAATTATATATTTTTCTAGATATGTATTTGTATGCTATGTATATTAAGTATATATCTATTTAATATATAAAACATCTCTATATACTGCATTTATATATAATAAAGAGTTGTAAATGCCTATATGTATTTTTTTATAGTCAGATATAATTAAAAAATATATTTAACATATATTTTAGTTTAACAGAGAATCAACGCCGAAGCGTCTGGGAAACTGGGAAGTGCCACGTTGGGCGCCAACAAGAGCACGACCTTTAGAAATGAGACCAAATCCAAAGCCTATTTGTGATATCAATGGACACTTTCTACCAGGCGCTCCAAAAGGTTCCTCGAAGTGTTTTGGACATTATACTGGTACTTGGGATTTACCTAGAAAGATTACTAGGAAAGTCGGTAAGCGCAAATTCACTAGGAACATTTATATAACTGTCAGACTTGTAAACAGTATGTTTATTGCCTGTGAGATTCAATATATAATCATATAATCATCATGCAAAAATGTACCTACATTATGCGAAAAGAACTGTTTTTCCATATTTTTTTGGGAAGTTGGTAATATATGCAAATCTATAATATTATAAAATTCTAAAAATGCCGTCTGTACATGAAGCTATTAAAAAAAAAACAACTAGAATATACTACAGAAACAAGGGAGAACACGACGCAATTTTTTTAGGTTTCTTGTTTGTTTGTCAGTTTGCTCGGGATTCACGTAAAAACTACTAGACCGATTTCGATTCGGTTTTCACTGATCGATAGCAAATTTTATGTAATAAAATCTGTGATTTTTTTATCCCGGGAATATCACGGGAATTTTCCCGGGAGCGGTTTGTAGTTGTTCGGGTGCATAAAATTAACTTATTCCTACAGTTTTCAATAAAACGATAGCTTGATTTCTTTTTTAAATGCTGCAGTACTTGTGTTCCGGGAATCCCACAGGAAATTTCAAGTCATATCCTAGTATGATTATAATGTTGTAGATTAGAATAATCATTATAATCACACCAGGAATTTGAAGTAAAAAATAATTAGTTTTTCGAACAGACGTTCTGGTTTGTGGAGTATTTTATATTATTAGAAATAGACGAGGGATTCTTTTTTACATTTAGTTGTAAACCTAAACCTTAAAAATATTAATTAATTAAATTAATAAAGAAATATTCTAATCAATTTTATTTTCATACCGATAGATACTTAATGTAGATTTATTAAGGAATAACAAATAGGCATCAGATTAACAACTAAGTTTTATAAAATGTAGTTGTTGATGTGATGCACCTTTGTTCTAGCCTTTAGCGTTACCTTATTTTAAAAACTACTAAAAAGAGACGATGTTCATAATGCAGTTTGAAAGTAGTTTGTTTTGCTTTAAGTAGTATAGGAAAACAACTATTCTATAACTAGTGTTACTACCGACTATAATCTCTCTCTCTTTTCTTTCACTATATCCCAATTACTTGGGGTCGGCACAATATGTCTTTTCCTTCCACACTCTTCTATTCTGACATACCTCTTCTGTCACACAGCATATCATCATATCATTCTTCACACAATCCATCCATCTTTTTTTGGTCTACCTTTAAATTTGTACCCATCCATCTTGTAGTTTAACATTCTTTTTGTCACGTGACTTTCATCCCTCCTCATTATATGCCCATACCAACTTAATCTTCTTCTTCTCAATTTTTCAGTCACAGGTGCAACTTTCAAAAATCCCCTTACGTACTCATTTCTCACCTTATCCATTCTTGTAACACCACACATCCATCTCAACATTCTCATCTCAGCTGAGTGGAGACGTTTGTAGTTTATCACTTTAGTGGCCAAACATTACGACCCGTATAGCATGACTGGTCGTAGACAGATTTATATATTTGACCTTTTAGTTTCAGTGGTATTAGTTTGTCGCACGTCACACCGGTTACCTGTCTCCACTTCAGCCATGCTACATTTATTCTTCTCCTTTCATCCCTCTCTATATCACAATTACTCTGCAGTAGTGAACCAAGGTATCTGAATTCGAGGTAACATGGTAGTGTGACTGATTGTAGTTTAAGAGGCACAGCAGTAGAGGTCCCTCCGAAATCACAAAACAGGTATTCGGTTTTGGTTCGGCTGATTTTCAATCCAACGCCCTCTAGCGCTTGTCGCGACCTGTCTAGTTTGTTTTGAAGTGCTACCCCATCTTCATCCACCAGGACAATATCATCTGCGAAGAGCATGCACCAGGGGATCTCATCATGTACCTCTGCGGTCAGTGCATCCATGACTAGCAGAAACAGGTAAGGACTTAAAGCGGATCCCTGGTGCAAACCTACCCTCACAAGGAACTTGTTCGTGGTTCCTACTGCAGGAGCGGACTTGTGTACTAACATTCTCATACATACTTTCTATCAGTCTTACGTACTTCTCTGGCACACTTTTCGCTCTGAGGACCCACCAAAGAACTTCTCGGGGGAAGCGATCGTATGCTTTCTCAAGATCTATGAACACCATATGGAGATTTTTATGTACCTGTCTGTATTTTTCCATTAGTTGGCGTATTGAAAATATGGCATCTGTTGTGCTACGACCAGCCATAAACCCGAACCGGGGTAGCGTCACCTCCGTTTCCTTTCGTAGTCGGTCCTCAATCACTTTCTCCCATGCTTTTATAGTATGTGACAGCAGCTTTATTCCTCTATAGTTATTACAGTCTTGGATGTCACCTTTTTGCTTGATTATGGGCACCAGATATGATTGGTGCCACTCCTGGGGTACAGCCTCTTCGATCATCAACTTATTAAAGAATAAAGCCAGCCACATCCTTCCATCCTCACCTAACATCTTCCATACTTCGATAGGCATACCATCTGGTCCCACTGCTTTACCATTCTTCATCTTTCGCAATGCATCTTGCACTTCATCCAAGCTTATTTCATTCACTAGCCCTATGTTTCCTCTCAAGTCTTCTAGTTCATACATACATACATACATAACTTCACGCCAGTTCCCTTGCGGGGTAGGCACGAACAACAGAGCGCCATTTAGGCCCATTCTTACACACCTCACTTGCTTCTTTGACATTCATAACTCTTGTCATGCACACTCGTCTGTTCTTAAGGCTCCTGACATCACCCTCCGCTAGTACACGATCAATTTGATCATGGAAGGTGTGTCGTGGCCTTCCACGACTTCTGCATCCATCCACTTTTGCATTGTATATCTGTTCAGTCATTCTTTCATCATGCATTCATTCTTCTAGTTCATGATGCCACATATTCTCTTCATTCAGCAACTTATCAAAATATTTCATCCATCTCGCTTTTATACTGCAATCATCCGTCAAAACCTTTCCATCTTCGTCTTTTATACACCGGATGTGAGTCATGTCCTTGCTTTAATGATCTCTTTCTTTGGCAAGTCGGTACAACAGCTTTTGCCCTATGCTATTTTTTATGTTTTCATATAGCTTATTCTGAACACTAGCTTTTACTGCAGCCACCGCCTGTTTTACTTGCTTTTTTATTTGTTTGTATTTTTCTTTGGAGGACAGCTATATCAATTTCGCATAAATACTACCGACTGTAATGTGACAAAGAAAATCTCCCTTTTATAAAGAAAACATTTCGACTGGTCTATTTCCAACAAGAGGACATGTTAAAATATTTATCATATTCCCCCATTGTTTTCCTCAATATGTGCATTCATACTGCAAAGATAATAAGGGCGTTGAGAACATCTGAATATAAAATATCACCAGGGGAAGGCAAAGATTATACATAAAAATGGGAATAAAGCACAACTGAAACTTGAATCGTGGTACCTTTGTTTTAAAATCCATAAATGTCACGAAGCCTGTCAATGGGATAGTAAACAAAAGGCCCGACTCGTGTTTTATTACAACACATAAATTATCTTTTGCGCATTTTAGTAAATTGCAACATTATCATATTCGTCCTTGACATAACTTTGAAACCCAATAATGTATTTGTCAACGTACACGCAAAGAGCTTCCTGTTTCTCATAATGCCGTGTTATGAAGTAGTTGGGCTGCTGTTCTTCGTATATAATCATATTACGACGATACTTTCGGTAACTTCAATGCTTGCATAAATCAGGGCTATTAAAACACGCATGCTACCCTGCGCTCCATTTAAGTTCAAGTCCTCTATTTGAGATATTTCACTGTGATTTAGATTGGTACCTATTGTAAGAGACATCTTCTTCAGCAATTTCATGTAGTTAACTAGCCTATAACTCTGTTATCTCTGTAATCTGTTCTTTTAATAATCGGCAAATAAATACACATATCGTATATTCCCCAGTTAAAAACGATATATACTTATATTACGGGTAATTTAAAATGGATCGATAACTCCGGGACCGATCTCCAGGACATCAAAATGAGTAATAAACATTATTTGCTCTAGTAAACCCAGAACCTCTGCTGACGTTCTAGTCTTCAGAGGCAATCTGAGCTCATATTTGGTTTTCTATCTTTTATTTCGCTTCGCAGAATATTATTCATAACATAAGATGAGCTATAGAATAGTTGAAGTAGCTACAGAATCTGTGCATCATTGCTTATTTCATTTTCATCATGATCAACTTCAATATTAAAATTATAATGTTGTACATTAACTGATTTTTTTATGATCGTAGTTTTTTTTAATTTATTTTCCAATATGTTTACATTCATATACACAAAAACATATTCGACTGTGGCACAGCTGAAGAGTTGGCGAAGGAACCGCCAGATGGAAGGTTTCCGGATTGGCTAAATCTTCGCGTGCAAAGGCCCAAAGCCGTGAATCCGCCACGCACGCGCGGTGGCAAACGCGCCAAAGGAAAGGAGGACGACAGGAAAGCCGCGAAGGAAGCACAGACGTTCCAAGTGAGTGTCTTGAGCTACACGCGGTAGTATTTTGGCTTGTAGATAGTAAAGCCTTTGCGCGCGAAACGTGCTTCTGTTTGTTTTTATCGTGGAGTTATATTTAGATTTCTTGAATGTAATCTCTCACCTTGAAACTTTAGGTTAGTAACGGTAGTTAGAGTCAGAAAATTTTAAGGTTTTCGTTCAATTTAGGTACATATATCACAGAATTAGATAGTGCAGCTTATACATATACCAATAATTTTTATTTTGCTTTTATTTCTTTCAGCCATGCCAGTGCCCATTTCACAAATATAAGCACAAAAAGGATAAGAAGTGAGATTAATAAAATATTGTGTCTTTAAACTTATATCGCATACAAAAGCCAGTTAGCATCTGTCTACAAATATTTTATTAAATAATACGTATTGTTTCTTTTAAATCTTGCATGTCTGTACAATAAGGACTTTGAACAAAAAGAAAATCAAACACACGAGTTTGATGAACCAATCAATCAAAATCAAGAAGAGTTACAGAGGAATGACGCCGATCAGACACAGGAAGATCCTTTAGGTTTGAATGAAAATAAATTGCCAATAGATGAAGACGGTCGTGGTCCTTATGTTCCTGGCTCACTGACGGATCCTGAAAAACAGCATGATAGCCATGAAATTTTAGTCAAAGACGCTGTTGAGCAGTTACACGGACCACAAGAAGAGGAAGAGGATAAATTCTGGAGAAAAGTTGCTGAAAACTCAAAGAAAAATGAAAAAGATAAGAAAGATATGAAATACGATAAAAAGAGCAATACTCCAAAATTGCCCAGCGTTAACGTTGCTCGAAATTTTCAATTTGCCAAAAAAATGCACGTTGGAAATTTAGAACATCAACCTTTGCCCGATACTTTGGGTTATAGGAATATGACAAAGATAGGTGAGCACAGAGATTCCGATATCATAGTGAAGCCTTATGCAATAAGTTGGAAAGGTTATGGTGCTTCAGGACCCACATGTTGTACGAAAATGCGTGTACATAGACCGAAAACGTCGGACCCGAAAAAAACTGATGACGATCAAAAGCAAGATCTGAGACCATCAACTTCCGCTGCAGATTTAGGGGGACAATATAAGAAACCAATGTCTTTAATGGATTTGGCAATATGTTGGGATTTTAGACCAGATGATCCAAAAAGAGAGCCAAAACCGCCTAAGCACATAGATGGTTCAAACGGTTCCAAAGCACCGGCAGTTTTTACAATGGTTCACACGCCGAAAGAGGAAGTTGACAGACCTTTGTCACATTCAAACCCCATTTTCAATCAGAATAATATTGCGGACGACCCTGGACATCATCCAGTGCCGTATTTCCAAAAAGACATGACAAAAGAAAAACGTAAAGATTCGTGTGAAGTGCAGAACTGCCCTCAACATAACATGCCTTCTGGAAAAAGCTCAAGGTCAGGATCTTCTAGTAGGAAAAGTTCAGCTCAGTCTGTAAAAAATACGCAATGTGACGGTATCCATGGATGTGGTACACCATCAGAGAAAAGTCGCAGGTCGAATAGTGACGACAGACCAAATAAACTGCAGCCTGTTAAAGACGCTTGGAATTCCAAGCCTAAAAATGGTTATGACGTTAATCGGAATCGCAACAGTTTAGATTCTTACGAAAAGACGCCATTGGCACAAGGGAAGCTACACCATAGTTCACCAAATGAATCTGATACTTCAAAGCGCTCTGTTAAAGACTGTGATACGTCCAACGCCACTGTTAAGCACAAAAACTGTTTGCCATGCAATGGGTTGAAATTGCCGCAAAAAACAAAGTCAAAGGAAGATTATAAATTTGCGTTTAAGGCAGGGAATCCAAACTCAGTGCAAAGTGTAACGAGTTCGACGAATTCTAAAGGGATAAAAATTCCTAAGATGCGCCATCCATATACTAAGAAATCGTACACCATACCGACGTTAGCACCTCCTTTCAGTATCTGGCGTGATGCGAATGCTACTGGATATCCTGAACATTGGAGATTGGCAAGTGTTTATCAACATGCTTATAAACCACCTGAGCATAGGCGTAAGCCGCTCATCGACAGCGTATATCAATGATATAGCAAAATAATCTATAAACCATAAGGCATATAATTAAAATAATACAATGCTGTTATTGAATTGTTTATTGGGCCCAAAATGAAATAACAAAGTTGTTAATCACCAGTTGTGAAAATAAATTATTTCTTAATCATACACATATATCATTTACAGCCTGAACACCTGCAATCAGGCAGATTAAATAAACCCTTCTTTATCTCTACGAATTATACATTTTTAACGGGTTTGTCTGTGTGATTGATTAGTTTTATATATCAAGCCTTTACTGCCATTTTATAGAAAGCGACATTTGGACCTAAGGATGTTTTTTGTTACAAAAAGGTATTTTAAATTATTATTTTGTTTTAAGACTTTCAGTTAGACAGTTTTAGTTAGATTATACCCTACCAAATCAAAATCAGAAGGTATTAAAACAAAATAATAGTTTAAAATTCATTTTGCATCAAAAAATATTCTTGGGTCGAAATGTCGCTTACGATAAAATGGCGGTAAAGGCTCGATATAGATCTTAGTTTCTTCTACTTTTAGATTTTTTTATAAATACCAAACTGTTAGCAACGAGTTACTATTAGAATGTAACTACTTTTTAATTTTCAACTTGCAAATTTGTAAAATATTTGTCAAAAGCATGTCATCTAAATTAACTAGTTTACTAACTTTGTCTCACCTTCAGTGAGACATATTTTTGAATTATTCTTATATCGGGATGTCATAATGACTGCAATGCATTTACAATCAATACAAAATGTGAGCTTTGAAAATGATCTAAAACTTTATAAAGAAACACCATAAGGCACAAATTTAGGTGCTATTGAATTTTTTTTGTACTTATTTGGAAATCCAGTTATATAATATTTAAAATCAATTTTTAAAAAGCTGTATCCTACGTGTACTAATTTTGATACTTTAATCGACGTGATTTAGTACGAAAATTCTCATTGACAATAAACCACGTAATTAACCTCGAGAAATCTTTGAGGAGTGACAAAATTAAACTTTACAGTCTTATCAAATGGAACATGTGTACCTTTATATATCTCTAATAAATCATGGCAAAAATCGTTCATACTCCATGAAAAATGTACATTTCCTTATTATTTCCCAAGCTTTGTTGCAGTAATGGAACCAGCCTTTTTCAGAGAGATTAGGCACATTAGTAATTTGGTGTCTGTTGACGCCTAGGATCATCCACCGAAGTCGTTTGGCCAGTTGCTCGAATGGAGGGTGACCCCAATATATTTCTCGATTATCTGTAAGAAAGATTATCCATAATATTTTTATATATTTTTAAGGTTTTAATAATAAGTTAAGTCTGTTAAATAAAATTGTTGCATTACATGAATGTATCTATTCTTTGCATGTATATATATCTAATTTATAATATCATCTTTATCTAATTTTATATGTAAATATAGTAGTATATTTACATTTTATTTTATTTTTAATAGTATTTGATTATGATTTTATTACTTTTATTTTAGTTTAGTACACCACCAAAAATCGTTTGAAATTTCCTTTAAAATCTCCTTAGACACTGGGTTGCCTGGAAGAGATCGCTATAAGCGATAAGGCCGCCCATTGTTCTAATGCAAATGTATCCATATCAATTGTCTAGATTTCAGTTAATGGTGAACAATAAAGAGTTTTCATTCATTCGTTCAATAAGTTCAAGAGTTTCGCTGTACAGTTTTACTTTCAATAAATGTAAAATATAGGTTAAAAGTACACTTTAATGGTATTGTATTGATTGCTTTTAACCTAGAATGGCATGTTTGTTGTTCAACTGTTTATTGACATGTGCCTTTTCGAGTTGCTGCAGCTCTCCCTAGTTTAGCGTCAGTCAAAGACGTACAATTTGGCTGGCTTCCAATTCTGGACGACTGTTCTATAATTTTAATATTCATGAATATTTTACATGGACTCGATGCAAAAATCGCGCAGTGTCATATCTAAAGAGATGATATGATGAAAAATAAGTAATAATATGGAAGTGGCTGTCATTGCCCATAGCATGAAAGGCTACATAATAAAAATTACAATACTCTAGCAAAAAATGTAACGCTTTATAGTAAATACAACATGACTGGATGGTGTCACAGATCATATTTATCTCGCTTTTCGACATTTTATTATTTAAAACATATTTTTAGACTAAATTACACAAAAATGCATTTATTTCCGATGTTTCACTCATGTGGTCTAAATGGTGTATTTTGTAACAAAATGTAAAAAGCGAGAAAAGAACCACGTGGGATGCTTTAAATTTTCAGATTTTAGAGCCTTTTCAGAACACGGCATTTTTAGAATGTTGTAATATTATAAATCTTGAATACTTACCAAAATCACTAGTGATTTCAGGTAAAAGGAATAAATTGATAGGCGTTCCACAAACATCGACATTGTACCCTTTATTCACGCTGTCCACATTCAAACCATTTTTGTTTGTATCACTGTATAAATACATTCCGGAATGTAACTGAAGATTGGATCTTTGGAATGCTTTCCTGTAACAAAGGAAAACAAAACTCTTATTATAATGTCAGTCCGTTGTAGAGGAAATTTTTCCCAATTATAAATACTAGTGGTTGCCCGTGGTCGAAATTCGACCATAATAATTTGTTATCAAAGACTATACTTCTATAATCACAGATTTCTCCAAGCCAACAATAAGCAAAAGAGTATACATGTGGCTGTGTGTCAAATAAGTGGTAGTGTGTGTAATGTTTTTTTTAATTGATTTAATGTATTTTTTATGCATAATTTAAAAAAATATTAGCATTCGTCGCTTCTTATCTATATAAACTATAATAAGTGTGTGAAATTTCATACTCCTCCGTCCGCGCAATTTTCGTAAAAAGGGGTAGGTACAAAGTTTTTGCTTCACGTATTAATATATAGATTTGGAACATCATTATATTTTTCAATGAAATTCAAAATAGACAGTGGGATTAATTTTGGTTTTTCACATTTTTGGGCAGGTAACCTTGTAAGGATGTAGGGGATTGGAAGCAACGGATATTGTTGATTATAACTCAAAAAAATAGAGTTTCTAGGGGAATCTGATGAGTTTTTACACAATCTTTAAAAGAACAATGGTTTTAGGTTTTGATTGTGTTTTACATAAAATTGAGCATCTGTTGTTGTTGAACCTTTCAACTGTTTAGTGAAATATGTCTATTAAAAGCTACCACATGGACTCCATCGTTTGGTGTCAGTTAGAGCTACAATTCGGTCGAAGCTTTTGTTTAAAAATTATTCCCGAATGTAAATATTCCTTGATAGTTGACACTACCTAGATACCCTAATCGTATATTCATATTAATTATAAATTAGTTGCAAAATAATTTTGAAATGAATAAAAAGACAATTGATAAATTTCTCCTTCGGACGCCTATTTAAAATTTAGACAGTTTGAAGACAAGATATGACAACATCTGTGTTCATCAAATTGTTAATCAAATATGACAGACAGACGTGGTCCTTTAAAACTTTAATAAATATCGGACTAATAAACATATAAACTGTGGTAACTACACTGACAGTATAATGTCTATAACGTGAGTCATATCTATTGATTAGATAAAGCACTTGTTCAATGCCACACAGGTAACATGATTATCCCTAGAATAATTAGGTAAACTGCAAACTTATTCACAGTGACTTTCAAAAACACAGGTGTTTCGGCATAGATAATGTTTTTTTATTATTATTCATTACTATACACATTGAAGCAGCCTGTAAAGTGTGGTTGGCTAAAACGCGTTGCCAGCCTTTAAGATGAGATAGGGGGATGGTGTAGAGAAGATGGCATACGGAACATGGAATAGGGGGAGAAGAACTCTCAATCATCGTATGAATCACAATTAGCAAGAGGCTAAGCGTTTCGTACTCCGTGAGAGCGTGGTATTACACCGATGAATTCGCTGTAATCAAAATAATTTTTATTTCAAGTTGAATTTTTTTTAAATAATTGTGGTTAAAAAATATTTGGGATTTTTTTTTTGGATAATACGATACTTACGTTTATTGAAATCGTATTTATCGTATTGCCTAACATTGATAATAGTATTATCTAAAGTTTTCACGATTAGTACACATATTGGGTACTGGATTTTTTTTAAATAAATGGTAAGATCGTTATTTATTATTTTTATAAAAAACTACTTTCATTTTTGCTATAATTAAAAAAAATATATCTTTATAATAATATTATAAAATTCTGAAAGTACCGTGTATGTAAATTGACGCTATTTAAAAAATAACAACTAGAATATATCCATCGTTTATACGTGTACATATACTTAGTCTGGCCATAAATACTGTTACAATTAAAAAGAAACAAAATATTACATTTGAATTTAGAATCTGTCATTTTTATATGATTGTTCATTATGTTTTCTCATTTTGGCGCCAATAGATTGTAAAACATTTTGCGATATTAAAATGGAGTGGGGCGATAAAGAGAACCGAATCGCTATAATTGCATTACACAAAATAGGTATCGAGTCAAATGCAATTTTTAAAACTCTCCATACGCTTGGTATTAGTCAAATGTTTGTGTACCGGGCTATTAATAGGTACAATGAGACCTCCTTTGTTTATGACAGAAAAAGATCTGGCCGTCCACGTTGTGTTCGTACAATAAGGTGGTCAAAGCAGTAAGGGAAAGAATTCGAAGAAATCCTGTCTGAAAGCAAAATATTTTATCTCGGGAAATGAAGATATCACATAGAACCATGTCGCGTATTTTAAAAGATGACTTAGGACTTCCAGCCTATAAGAGACACACTGGTCATTTCTTAACTCATAATTTAAAAAAGAATAGGGTAGTAAAATCTAAACAACTACTGAAGCGGTACGCACAGGGAGGTCACAGAAAAATTTTGTTTACGGATGAGAAAATTTTTACAATTGAGCAACATTTTAACAAACAAAATGACCGTATTTATGCCCAAAGATCTAAGGAAGCTTCTCAATTAGTCGACAGAGTGCAACGTGGGCATTATCCGTGTTCAATGATGGTTTGGTGGGGTGTTAGCTATGAAGGAGTGACTGAGCCATATTTTTGTGAAAAAGGTATCAGAACATCGGCACAAGTGTATCAAGATACCATTCTTGAGAAGGTAGTTAAGCCCCTTAACAACACCATGTTCAATAACCAATAATGGTCCTTCCAGCAAGACTCGGCGCCGGGTCATAAATCTCGGTTTACGCAGTCTTGGTTGGAAACGAACGTTTCGGACTTCCTCAGAGCTGAAGACTAGACGTCGTCTAGTCCCGATCTTAATCCGCTGGATTATGATTTATGTTCAGTTTTAGAGAGTAAGGCTTGCTCTAAACGCCATGATAACTTGGAGTCTCTAAAACAATCCCTACGATTGGCAGTGAAGAATTTTCCCATGGAAAGAGTGCGTGCTTCTATTGATAACTGGCCTGCAAAGGACTGTATTGCAGCCAATGGAGACCACTTCGAATAAGCTTTTTATATTTTAAATTGTTTTATATTTATGTATTAAACTAACACTGTAAAACTTATGTTATTTGCAATAGAAAAAAAAATTCTTTGTTACAATATTTATGGCAAGACTAGGTATAAACGATGGAGAACAGGATGCATTTTTTTGTTTTCTTGTCCGTTTGTTCGGGATTCACGTAAAAACTACTGAGCCGATTTCGGTGCGGTTTTTGCTGAGCAACAGCAAATTCTTAGATTTAAAATCTGCGCTGATTTTTATCCTGGGAATGCCGTGGGAATTTTTCTGGGAATAATTTAAAATGGCCAAATTTCGCGGTACTTTGTGTCCCGCAGGAATTTCAAGTCAAACGGGGACAAAGGCTACGTTTCATTAGATACTCACAACGACCATGTTCACGACCACGACTTTTCCCGTTCTACTTGCTTGCCGGCGTTATAATCGTGAACCCAAGTAAACCGGTTATACGGCCCAACTCTTGACATGGGTCTCAGTGTGTTTTCAAAAACTTAATAAAAAAAAAGAAACAATTATTTATAGGAGACTATTCAGAAAATCGTTTCGTTCAAAATTATGTTTCTCTGTTCACCTATTTATTATTATTATTTCTTATCTATGTCTACTCGCTCTTAGATTTATAGGACTTATGTTAGAATATAAATGTTGTATCTCATATAAGTGAACTGTAATTTTCTTTTGAGAATAAAGTTCTTTAAACCCATTATTCTCATTTATTATTTAATTAACAAAATTGGGTCATTTTGGTCTTACACCTAAAGGAAGGTTTGCATTGAAAATCAGCGTTGTGTCGGATATTATTCCGATACAGCAATATGCTGAGTGCAAACCTTGATTGCTGAAAATGCGGCGTACAAATTCTCAAAATATGCTTTGTGTATAGAAATGTATAAGGAATGTAATTGCGTCGCAATTTCTTCAAATAAAGTTTTTCTTTCTTTCTTTCTTATCACAAAAAAAAATAAAAAAATTCAAATATCCAATTAATGATTCCAGCACGGATCATCAAGTCAAATTATACTACTTATATAATGAAAGAAGAATATTAGGAAAGTCAACTGATTAATCCTACATTATTACTGTTGACCAGAGGACACTACGAGTCTATGCCTGAGAAGTTTAACGTTTAGTTTAGTTTTTTTGAGAATCAAAAATTTTTTGGTGTATTTTTGTGACTCTAATGCTTTATGTTGTCTTTAGTGCTCTCATGTCAATAAACCTTTCGTTTCTTCCTTCTGTTTTACCTGTAAAGATCCTGCATGATCTTCACACTTTCAGGCGTAAAATCTTCAAGCTGACATCTGTTGTGGAAAAGTAATAAGTGAGGATTACTTTCACCCCCACCAGTTGACTCTGAGCCTTCTTGACTGCTTACAGTATTAGAGGCTGATAATGAAGGCTTTAGCATTTCCGCTGCCTGGATATATCTGTGTAAAGTTAAAGAAAAAATTTAATACACTCAGAATTAATCTGTAAACGAAAAGAGATAAAAGGGAATGATATAGTAGACACATCCCTGACAATTTGAGATCTATAAAGGAGATGTATGTGAGAGGGTAAATCAAAAAGTTCTTTATATATAAAACCTTTTTGGGGCAAGTGCAATATTCAAATTAAGGAGTGTCAATCACACAATATTTATGCCAACTGTCACTTGTTTTTGTCAGTTCGTTCGCACTTAGTAAAACACTGGGGTGTGTATAGATAGTCGGCCCATTTATTTATTATTTGAGATATAAAGATAACGTATAATAAAGAAAGTTTGGATCTGTTCATGGTACATAGGTGTGCCATGTGACTATAACCCACCTGAACATTGATCTCGTAAACGAGGGCTTGTAAATTAAGTCCTCACTGGAGGCACCACAACTGATTTTCACCAAAGCCTAGTAATTTTTACATTACTCATTGACAGGATTAATAAGTCAGTGGGACCAATGTCCCATAATTAAATATTAGAGACTACATTGCAAATTATTTGTAGTCAAGACTATATTTTTGTCCTGATGTTGTACAACTTATTAAAGCATCATTGAGTGGCTTACAAGGGTGATTAAAGTTTAAAGACAAGTAGCTACTTTAAGTTAAAAAGTAACACATCTAATGTCTTAGATGACAAGTGATCTAAGCCTTACTAATTATACAGCCAAGCCTATAAATCTTAGTGTAAATTGTTTAGACTACACAATACACATAATGAGTAAAAGAGAAACGTATAAAATCATGATGAAATTGGTGAGTTTTTATACTATAGATATTAAATAGTGGCAAATTATTACATGCTTTCTTGCGTGCGGTGATAAAATATCTCAGCTTGAAAAAATTGTGTATGAAAATGTTTTCGCACATTCAACAGACATAAGGGGATGATGCTGTACCCTATTCTACGATTGGGTACTGGGTGTCTGAATTTAAAAGAGGTAGATCAAGCTGTAAAGATGATCCGCAGAAAATTTCAAATAGGTTGAAAATCTGGTTTTGGAAGATAGAAGAATAAATACAAAACATATAGCTGAGATCCTAAAGTTATCTTTTGGTAGCGATCAATCCATTTTAATTGATTCACTGGGGTTTAGAAAAGTGTCGGCAAGATTGGTGCCACGAATGTGAACCGACGAAAACAAAAAGCGACGTTTGGAAATTTCTAAGCGTAATCTCAAAATTTTCCAGCGTGATTCGGATAATTTTTGCCTTCACCTTATCACCATGGATGAAACGTGGATCCGCCATTTCGATCCCGAGACTAAGAGACAAAACATATCTTGGAAACGACCAACCTAAATCCATTAAGAAATTTCGAGTCGCTCCTACCACTGGCAAGGTTAGCGTCTATATTTTGGGATAGTGAAGGAATCCTTTTTATTGATTACATGCCAAAAGCCCAGACGATTACTGGACCCTATTATGCGAATTCAATTCCGAAAGTGCGTGAAGCGATTAAAGAAAAACGTCGTGGAAACTGTTTCTTCACGATAACACTCTCACTCATCGATCGGAAGTTGCGTTCAAAGCAATCCGCTGTGCTGGATTCAATCTCCTTGACTACCACCCTCCCATGTTCTCCGGACTTAGCCCCAAGTGACTTTTCACTTATAACGAAAATGAAAAGAGGGAATTCGTGGAACTAATATTCACTATAATGACGCGGTTATGGCTGCCTTAGAAGAGTTTTTCGAGACTCAAGAAAAACATATTCTTTTTCGCAAGGAATAAGGAAGTTACAAACGCGTTATTCTAAATGAATTGCATTGGAGGGAGATTATGTAGAAAAATATTTTTGTTTAAATTTTTGAATTTTTTAATATTGATTCCAAGAACTTTTTGATTCACCTAGGTAGAATAGAAAAGGAGAGACCTTTATCTATATTATAAAATTCTAAACATGCCTCTATCTATACATTAAAGTTATGTAAAAAAATAAGTGGAATAAACAATGGAGAACACAGTGCATTTTTTTAGATTTCTTGTCTGTTTGTCTATTTGCTTGGGATTCACGTAAAAACTACTGGGCCGATTTTGATGGGGTTTTCAGTGGTCGACAGCAAAATTCTTTGACTTGAAATTTGCGCTACTTTTTATCTTGGGAATAATTCGGTTGAATGTGGTTTTTTCAGATTAATAGCAAATTTTATGTAATACTAGCGGCCCGGCGCGGTTTCACCCGCCTCTGTCCCGCTCCCGTGGTATATAGCCTATGACACTCCCTGTTAACATAGCTTTCGAACAGTAAAACAATTTTTAAAATCGGTTTAGTAGATCCAGAGATTACCCCCTACAACAGCACAAACTCACAAACTTCACCTCTTTATAATCTTAGTATACAAAATGTGTAACATTGGTTTGAAGTTATTGAGGTACATAAAAATCAGCTTATTCGGCACAGTTTTCACTAAAACGACAGCATGTATTTTTTTTTAAATACTGCTATAATTTGTAATGCGGGGATTTCGAGTCAAGCGTGGACGAAATCGCGGGCTTATCCTAGTTACCTTATAAAATTATAATCTGTGAACCAGTCCTGCACTGCTATAAGAACATGGCATATGGCCATCAAATATGAAGCAATTTGGAGGCAATCAACTGTGACCACATTTGCACTTCTCGCGGTTATAGGATTTGCATTTGTTTCTTCAATTAAAGATGGAGACCACAATGCTTGACAGTCCAGTAAGATCACACGATCGTTTGTAACATACATATCGATACCTGGAATATTTTGTTTACATTTATCCATATCTTGTGTTTCCTTATGAGATATTTATTTATAAAACTTTGGTCATATTGTGTGTGTGTCATTTAGTTATAATCAGTTATGGTTTATTGAAAATATTTTCTACTTTAATATCTAACTCTAGGTGTTCCTTAGGTTGGCTAAGAAATTTAAACATCAAAAATCTTATGTGTATTACACCAACATTATCTTCTAAGGAAAAAAATGTATACATAAACATCAAATTTGACAATCTCTATGATTGAGTGGACGAAGCCTTTGCTTACTAGCTTATTAGAATGCTAAGATACCACGCACAAATTCCTCACATAAAAAATGTTCCAATATTTACTATGATCTGGGTTTACAGTGTATAGTGTACAGAGGAAAGTTATAACACTAATGTGACTTGCTTAGCTTAATGTGTGTGTTTGTTTGTGAATTTATAAAATAATATAATATCATTGTTATTTAGTGAACTCTTAATATAAAAATACTAGCTATATATTCTATACAGAACACATCTATATACAGAATTGAAATCTTTACCTTTGGTACAATGTACACCTCTCTCAATTTGATCAATATCCTGTATTTTAAATTTGAAATAATTTTCAGTTTGATTCTCTTTAGGTTCAGGAACCCCAGCAAAATTCAAAGCTTCTAATTGATTCTCCAGGTTAGTATTATTGCCCTCCAAATTAGGTTCTGCAGGGATTTCATGGGAATTCAATATTTGATTACAAAGATTCTTTTCATGCTTATTTTGAGCTATGAGATTGAGTATCATCGACTTTCCAACTCCTTGTGTACCTAGAAATAAATATGTGTAAGACATTTTACTATTCATATATTAATCAGTGTCATAGAAATCCTAGAGTAATTTGTTAATTGCAAAAACAGGACAACCTAGATAAGACATCCTTATAACAGCTGTTAGCTGACCAAATTTTTAATGCACTAGACATAAATATAATTTATTTATAAACTTTGTTTAGAAAAGCCTGCCTATGATTATAATGCCAATTTTTGATTTTGAATTGATGAATTACTGTGGGGTTTCTGGGACGACAACATTTTTATCTGTGCAGGAACATAGAAAGAATACTATTCATTCCTGTATCCGGCAGCCTGTTATTAGAGGCAATAAAACAACTCACAGCCAGGTAGTAGAGAATTGATTCATCTTGATGGCTACCACCTGGTCTAGAGTATGCCGCCATAACAACTTTGAGTTGTGTACCAGCATCAGTGGCCAGGTTATAGTCTCCCATTTGAGGTTGGCGGCACATAGAAAACATTAGACTTTTGATAAATTAATTACTCTGGATAGGAGTTTAACATTCCTTCATAGAAATTAATCCTTACAACACTTACAAGATACACTATGATTTCGTGTAATAATACAGCATTTGATTTTTTTTTCATAATCAGCTGATCAATTTCCATGATAAGTATAAGTGATTTTTCGAAAATCTAATGATATCACTTTAATTTTCATCAAAATCGACCCCGAGACTCCTTTGAGTATTTTGCACTGTTTCATATGGTTTAGAATTTGGCCTTGGAGGCCCACTTGAAAAACAGTTTATACATATATATATATATATATAAAACTATATATATATAGTTATATAACTGTGACAGTAGTGGCTTTGTATAAATGTTAGTAATTTTTTCTTCATCACAGCTTTGCAGATGAACTCATTATTATGAAAAGTACATACATACTTTTTCATAACACATATGTACAGAAAAGACATTTCAACCTTTTTGTACATTAGGTGCAGAAATTTTTTAGGCCTCTTCCTGATTTGTCAGTACAGTGGTAGTGTGGAGTGAGTATATTTTTAAGAGTGAATCTGGAAATGCTGGGCAATTCGTATTTGTTTAAAAATATTGTTCAAGTTTACAGTATACATTTTTCTTAGTAAGTAATGGTAATGCTTATAAATTTTTATTATTAAAAAATATTCTTACTTCAGAAAATATTTAAAAGTGACCCTCAATAGATCCTTCAGAAAATATTTAAAAGTGACCCTCAATAGATCCTGAGATAATTGCCTGTGACCAACTGACAGAAGGACAGATATACACCAGAATAAGGCCAAAGGTTGTCTTATTACCTTCAAGTATAATAATCCTAAAAAAACAAAGATTAATGGGAAAGCTCAATAACAAAGATAGAATATAAATCTTACCTATAATGCCAATAACTAAATAATTTGTGCTAGAGTCATGTAGGAATTCCAGAGCAGCTGGATTGAATTCCAAATTTTCATCCAGCAGTTTCACTGGTTCTGACATAAACTTCAGGGGTGGTGGTGGTTTTGATTCTGTAAAGTAGAAAAATAGCAATAGTTAATATTTGAATAGTCTATCACTCCTACAATAAACCCGTCCTATCTACTAACTCCTAACCAAACTTTTAGAACAGACAAAAAATTACCAAACAAAATTAACACAAACACATACACCTTATCAAACAAACATCAATAATAATTTAAGTAATTAAACAAAAACAACATATAAAACAAACAAACAAACCACACAAACACATAAAAAAACCACACTTCAACATGCAACACCACATTTACCTTACACTGACACTGTACAATAAAAAACAACACACAAAGTCTCAAATGTAAACTAGGACACAAAAAGAACACCAACAAATAATGGCACTAATTAAGTTAATATAAGTAATTAGGTATATGTTATGATTATGTCAAAAAACAAATAAATAAATAAAAAAAGGCACAAAAATATTCTAAACATATATCAGACTTAAGTAACACACTCCACAGGCACCACTCTCACCACACCATTGTAACAGTAACATTCCATACAAGAATAAGTACTATAGAAATAAATTTTATACTAATATATAAAGCTGAAGAGTTTGTTTGTATGATTGAACACACTAATCTCAGGAACTACTGGTCTGATTTGAAAAATTCTTTCAGTCTTAGATAGCCCATTTATCGAGGAAGGCTATAGGCTATATATCATCACGCTATGACTAATAGGAGCAGAGCACCAAGAAGAATGTTTCAAAGACGGGGGATTGTGAAAACAAATTCCACGCGGATGACATCACGGGCACTGCTAGTTAGTAATAAAACAATAGCATAACTAATCTTAGAGTACACTTCAACACACAAATAAAACCCAATAAATTGTCACATATAAACAAATAATTATAATTATAGTGTATAAAACTCAATAATTTTCAAATTATCTTATACTAATATATAAAGCTGAAGCATTTGTTTGTTTGCTTGAATGAATAATCTCAGAAACTGCTGGTCTGATTTGAAAATTCTTTCAGTGTTAGATAGCCCATTTATTGAGGAAGGTTATAGCCTTCCTCGATAAATGGGCTATATATCATCATGCTAAGACCAATAGGAGCGGAGCACCAATGAAAAATGTTTCAAAATTGGGGGTTTTTTTACCTATTCCACATGGACGAACTTGCGGGCAGAAGCTAGTAATTTATTAGGTTGGGGAAAAAGTTTCTTCGCATTTTATATAAAAATTCAAAAGGTTTTTTTATAAAGTTTATTTACATTTGACTAAAGTATGTAGGTGCCATTTTATTGGATAACTTTTTGCCATCTTGTAGGTAGGGACGTGATCCCATTGCTATAAAAATTTTGGGGCTTCTGATCAAAAAACTGTGGCAAGTGGTTTTGGCAGTCCTCTCGTGATGTTAACATGACACTGCCTAAGGAATTCTGCAGAGACCGAAACAGGTGAAAATCTGGAGGTGCAAGGTCAGGACTATATGGCGCATGCATTAACACCTCCCAGCCAAACTCTCGTAATTTTTGCTGGGTTGCTAAAAATGTGTGAGGTCGAGCGTTATCATGGTGAAAAACCACATCCCTTCTGTTGATTAATTCCGGCCGCTTTCTCTCAGCTTTTTGCTTTAATCTCATCAGTTGTTCTCAGTACAGTTCAGAATTGATGGTCCTGCCTGGCGGTAACAGCTCATAATGAATAATGCCCTTCCAGTCCCACCATACACACAGCATCACCTTGTTGCGAGTTAACCTGGATTTCGCCAGTCTGTGAAGCCTGACCGGCCTTTGACCACGATCTTTTTCGCACGTTCTTGTTGTATGTGATCCACTTTACATCACCAGTTATCAGCTTCTTCAAAAATGGTTTGGTTTCATTATGTCGTAACAAATAATCACAAATGAGTACACGGTTCATTAGGTTTCTTTCAGTGAGCTCATGAGACACCCAAATATCGAGCTTTTTTGTGTACCCAACTTTTTTCAAATGCGCCCAAACCGTTTTGTGGTCAATTCCCAGTTCTCCAACTACATCCTAACTACTAATATGCCAATCTTGCTCCACTTTTTCAAAAATGGCATCAATTTTGTCCATAACAGGGCGACCAGAGCGATGTGCATATTTGACATCAAAATTTCCGGATTGAAAACGCTTAAACCAAATTTGCGCTACTCTCACAGATACTGCATTAGGTCCATAAACATAACAAATTTGTTTCACGGCTTGTGTTGCATTTTTGCCTTTTTTGTAGTAAAATTTTAAAATGTATCAAATTTCTTCATTAGATTCACTCATTTTAACACTAAGAAAACAAATGAAAATCACACATTTTCGTAATTTGAATTGTCTTCTTTAAAATTAAAACTTTTTAATGATACCAAAACCAGCCAGATACAAATGGTATAGCCAAAGAGATCTTATTACAAGTTCATACATACTATATGCAAAAAGACTTTTTCCCCAACCTATTATGTACTTACAACTACAATAAAACATCATGATGAAATCTATATACCTATTAAGATAACTGATGCGGAAAATCTATATTAAATAAGCAAAAATATATACCCTTCCTTGCCCTAAAATGGCAAGAATAGTGCATTATTTATAGGTCAATACTGGTGGACTAAGCTGAAAAGAACAGATACTACACTTTGATCTTAGCCAAAAGTCCGAGAAGCGACTTTTATTTATTTTATGTTACTGGTTTTAAACATACCTGAATTCTTTTTTTCTTTGTTTTCGTTTTGAGCTATTTTACAGGGATGAGGTCCATCATCAGCTGTTGGTGATTTCAATGTCTTTGGGCTTACAGGCCGATCTTCTTTGGGTGTGCTTTGTTCACGAGTCTTTAATATAATCGTCGGTTGCTTTTCTTTTTCTGGTTTGTCTTTGCTTTGCTCCTTCGAAGTATCTCGATCTGATTTCAAAATTACTGGCCTTCTTGCAGGTGCAGATTCCTGTAAATATTCAGTTTAACAGCAATATATTTTTTATGGATTTTAAAGTTAATACCATTGAGTTATATATGATCTAAGGTTAATACATAATAAATATTTGCTGATACTATGTAGAAGTTACCTTGGACGTGAACATTTTTTTCTTTTTTTCTGCCATTCTATCTATAAAAGAACCTAGAACTTAAGAGTCCTTAAACGACTGGTAAATGTGCTGATTTTACTGTATATAGCTTTAATATTACAAAATATCACAATAATGAATATTGTATACTAATTACTTTAGAAGGATACGAAATACGAATCACAAACTACTATGGATACTCCCACAAACTACTATGGATACTATGACGTATAATGCTACGTTTCCACGCTTGCCAAGGCTCGGCAAGCGTCCACAAGCACAAGCGTGTAAAAAGGGCGTTTGGCTTGGCTTGCGTGAGCTTGTGGACGCTTGTATTCGATCCGGGCTAGTGTCGGTTTTTGGACACAAATCAAAGGGCGCTTGCGACAAGCGCTTGCGATGCGTTCACACGTTGGCGCGCGCTTAGTAGCCGCATATACATATACACCGGCACCGTTAAATTTTGAATACCGTAAATTTTTAGAAGGTTTTAGGTTCACCTTCTAAATTTTTATGAAGTAACCGAAATACCAATTAAACTGAAAAACTTATTAGTTACCGGGTACGATTTTTATGAATCTTTATCATCCACCATCTTCGTGGTCGTCGGGCTTTCCTTGCTTTTGTTTTACTTTGCTTGTATTTGAAATAAAAATAGGTTAAACCAAACGTAATAGCCGATACAAGTTCGACGTCCGCCATGCTTGGATGTACGTAACACACTGACGGATTCACAAGCGTGTAAACGACTCCCAAATGCCAAGCGAGATTTGTGGACGCTTGGGGCTTGTGGACGCTTGCCGAGCCTTGGCAAGCGTGGAAACGCAGCATAATACTGGCTGGCTTCAAGGCCTAGCTGCCAAGCCATTAACCTAAATAAATAAATAAAACTATTATGGATACTACATGTATATAGTCATAGTATTTATTATTGTGGAAAGAATGCATGATGAAAGAATGACTAAACAGATATACAATGCAAAAGTGGATGGATGCAGAAGTCGTGGAAGGCCACGACACACCTTCCATGATCAAATTGATCGTGTACTAGCAGGTGATGTCAGGAGCCTTAAGAACAGACGAGCGTGCATGACAAGAGTTATGAATGTCAAAGAAGCAAGTGAGGTGTGTAAGAATAAGCCTAAATGGCGCTTTGTTGTTCGTGCCTACCCCGCAAGGGAACTGGCGTGAAGTTATGTATGTATGTGTGTATTTATTATTTATGATTTGTATACAGAGTTATATACAAACCATCCCAGTGAATCTCCCCTAAATAGTGAAAAATTAAAAAAAATGTACGGAAACTAGAACCGTGAAGTGGCCCAGGAATATCAAAAATTATAATTATTATCTATTTAGTGCAGTTTACATCATTTAAGATGACGCTGTGCAATATCGTTGAATAAGTACACCGTGTTGACGAGATCATAAGAACTTAAATGAAACCACAAGTTATCATCCTAGCGCCCACGCTCCTTAAGAAAGTACTTCATTGAAATAGTGAAGCACAGCACAGCATCAAATCCAATTTCGCCACGCCCAGGTTGCTATTTTCAGTACGCCAAATTTAACCATTGTTACTAATTTCAAACCACCATTTTTTATACTGATTTTTCCGAACGTATGTTCGAGGTTTTTGTTTACGTATAATCAAGCAACAGAGCCAACATATACAAAAGAAATTTGTTTTTATTGACTTAACATTGAACAAAATCGTCGAGTGTGAAAATAAATCTTAATGTATTCATGTAATCTTTACGATTTGTTTTGATATGCTTATCAAAAATAGTTGGTTATATTCTATATTTGCTGTTTACATAAAAACTTTATATTAATAATTTTCAATAAATTTCAGAACCATATAATCTGAAATATAGTGAATATTATCATAATTCAACATTTAATGATCTTTGGGTTAGTAAGGACTATCATGAGTGTTTCGAATGTTTTAAATAAATGTTTCTATTAATTTTAAAGAGATTTTTTTGTTTAATAAGGTTATTAAATTGACTTTTAAGTTTAGTTTTATTTTTCATATTTTTGAAGGTAGTAAAAAAAATTGATGTTGTAAGAAGTTTGTTGTTTAAGCTAGAGTTTTTGACCCAAAGGCCTACCAAAAGGTAATCATCATCATCATCATCATCATGCTCATCAATCATGCAATTTATTTTTATCCTTGTTTACCTTGTCCTCATTCTCCGGATACAAGAAAACAAAATCATACTTATGCGAAAACTATAAGGTACAAGTTATAAAGTTCAAAGTCTTGGGAATTCACTATGGAAACCTTTTTTAAGGGCTTTGAGCGCTTAGTTCATGAAAGCGTTGCAAACCATGGGTGCTAGGAGGTTAAGGTAATATTTGGTGAATCTCATATACTTTTACATAAAGTTATTATGAGAATCATTTTTTACTTTTGGCATTAATTATAAAGTGTTTAAATATAAGTTTTTAAAACTGTAATTTTATTCTATAACAATAAATAATAAAATGATTTATTTGTCTCAAAAATATAAACAATCTTAATTACAATATGAAAGACACATTACAAATTTGCGGTCTTAGAAACTGAATTATTGTTTGTTCTACTAGCTCCAAAACTAGTATTAACTGTATCTTTGGAGCTACTAGTGTTCTCTGCTGCATTGTTTACTTATACAATAACAAAGTTAATCCTAAAAATGTGCAAGTGTGTATGTTTATTCGTATGTGTGTGTGTGTGCATGTATGTGGTGCAGAGTGAGTGGTGTGTTTATTTTACAATCCGTAAGAATTCTTCTGTTTCGTTATAATCGAAAGTTAAAAGCCAATGTTTCAATTCGTACTTTATTTCGAATTTACTTAGCGAGACTATCTTGATGAGGTTATCGATTTTGTTGTATAAATGTGAGCTCATTATCGCATATTGTTTACTTGCAAAAGTGGTTATAAAAGATAAGGTTGGACATGATTTTTTTCTTCTTCTCTGGATTGAATTGAAATCGAGTAAGGGATAGATTACTTCACAGTGTTGTTTAAGGGTAGTGCATAAAATATATATCTGTCTTACATTGAGAACCTGATTATTCAGGATATAATTGAATTGTAGGGTACAAGAAAGGTTTGAAAGTCCTAACTTTCAGAACGGCTCTTTGGGCTCTTTCAAGTTTAAGCATATGTGACCCTCCCCAAACAAGTATACAATACCTTATTAGGGAGTTACACAAGGCATCATATGCCAAATTTAAAATTTGTTACTTGCAGAGTTACGTAACGTAAATTCTGTCTTTCCCTTTATTCCAATTTAGAACAAGGTATAATTTATAAGTACCTAGTACATATCTAGTATAGTATAGTATATCTAGTGGTATATATAGGATTATAATACCAATTTTAGAGCCATCTATCGGATCGGGTATTTTGATATTTTATGCCAGAGAGGCTCATTTATTTTAAACATAGTGTATTATCTATGACACAGACCATATATAGGACGCGTTGGAGTTTTTGGCGGGAACTGAAAGGGAATGTTGTGCTGTGCAGTTTTAACTTCTAACAATGTGTAAAATTACTCTAAAATGAACAATAGTTGTAGGATATTTATAGTTTTTGAGTAGTAATTATGTGTTTTTGTGAGAAATGTGAACTGTATAGTCAAATGTGGCCTTTCGAGTTTTCACAAGAACTCCGTTGAATGGTGTGGATTGTAGCCTATAATACAACTGCGCCTGGCTTAAAAGCCTAGTTGCCAAGCCTTAAACATAAAAAAAACCAGGACGCGTTCCTCCTCTAGCCCACAACGCTCAAAATGCTCCGTCAAATCACATGGCGTCGGTGACCACAGTCGTTACGATCCTAGCGAAAACCTTACTAATGACTTCATCATTTTTGATCACAAAGCGCTCACGACCCATGTCAAGAGGTGGATCGAAGAGGGCGTTGACCACAGAGCATTGATTCTCGCTATGAACTAACATTAAAAGAAGCGCAATTTTCAAATCAACCAATGATATTTGTATATTTCGTCGTTAACTTTTTTTTTTTTAGCCAGGGGAAATCCACTTGAGGACCATAAGCCGCGACAAGGGTAGAACCTTGGGGGGATAATTCGCAATCTGTGTGTAGGATTCGCCAGATTGAGGGTGGCACCAGCATGCCCAGTCAGAACTGGTGCCATGCTGTTGCCACCCCCGGTTAGGGATACCCACTAAAACCCCTGGGTGTTCCGTCCTTCGCCTTATGCCAGGGCTACGGGTATATGACCTAGCCTCTCCGCAGCCCTGGCAGGCGTAGGCCTCCCTCACGAGGCCTCTTTCATTGCTGGGGGACTCATCCCCCGGCATCATCTTGCTCTCTATGAGCGTGCGCGGAACACTCGCGCTCTCATCTCGACGGCATGTGCGGGTGAGTGAGAACCCCTATACCCCAAGGGGCCCCACCCGCGCCGCCCGCTTACGGTGGCCGAAGGTCGAAATCCGCCCTCCGGCGTCGGCGCGTCCTCCTTTGGCGGGAGCGGAGCAAGGACGTCCGCTCACGCTCCCGTTCGGCCTCCTCCTTCGCAAGCATAACGCGCTCGCAAAAGAAATTTCGTCGTTAAGTACATCAACGCTCCATAACCCGTTCCAGTTATGTTTATGACGAAAACGCCCGCAGATAAGTGGAACGGAAAAAATCACGGTCTTAAGCGTGGTCGTTGTAATCCTCATGTGGAACGTACGTACTACATACGAAGCTTCTTGACATACGTAGTACGCAGCAAGATAACATACTGTCATATTGCTGTTGTTGTCATTGCTGACTATCAATGACATGTTTGATGAAGCATAACTTTAAGTAGGTATGTGCGCGTAAAATTCGACTGTAATCTGTAATTTGCACATCGATATTCTAACAACAAATTTAGATTATCTTGATCGATATAAATTTTCGAAATAAGAAAATGATATTTCATTTTGATAAGAAATCAAAAGTCTTATAAAACCACTAGTGATAGTATTGTATATATCAGTTTTTTATTTTAATAGTTTTAATAGTCTCATTTTTAAAGTGGAATAGCTTCAAAGATAAATCCAGAATGGTTGTATAACCACGGTGAACATTTATTTAGTTTATCGAATCTCTTCGAAACGTCTTTCTAACAAGGTTTGCTTTTAATGAAATTGTGTTTTCATATGTATTATTTGCTGTGCTAGCATAATTTACAATATTTTCACATATTATATTCAATAGGTTCCTAGAGAACATTATATCATCGTTTTTATAGATTTAGATAAATATCAATAGATATTGAATTTTACGACTTACAGTTGAAATATCGACTATCGGTAACGTCCCTAGGCAAGTAGGCAATAAGATCACACTATCTCTATCTATTACTATCATATCCATAGTGGTTTGTGATTACTATATACGTAGTATCCATAGTAGTTTGTGATTACTAATTACTATTAAAAAAAAATTGCGTAGGTACCACATAGGAACGTCGGGAAATATTGATAATTTCTGTTTGTTTTATCAAATAATGGATTTCGTAAGGAATCTAGTTTTTTATTTCTGTTGGTTTTATTTTATATCTTTAACAGTTTGCACTGATGATACTTGCCAACCACTAACTTCGTGTAGTTGTGAATTTTCAAACGGTACTGGGATCGACCTTACTCCAGCGGAAAAATCAACGTTTTATTCCACACAAAACTACAAACTCGACGATAGTTCTGGCAATATTGAGTTACACACGTATTATTACCATCCTTGTTACGATGCAACGATGCCAGTGCCTGGAAATGCTACAGAAAGTTCAACATGCTCTGTTCCTTTGTCAGTAAGTATATTTTTATCTTTGTGATGTATTTTGTTTACCACGCTCTTAGACGTATTCAATGTCTTTGACTATAACACTACATGATACGTGATTTGACCTTATTTCATTAGTTAAAATTATACCTATGTGTGGTTAAGACTTCCATACCTTACAAGTACATATATCCAAAACTAGTTTAGCTTGATATTAATTTGTTAAATTGGAGGAACTGGTTTTGTGTTTCTATGGTCAAAATGTTATACTAAAACATTTCTTACCAAATCATAAGTAAATTCACATTTACAATGCCTCAGAGCTTGATTCGGTTGCTACTCAGATATCCGGTACACACATTGTAAGTATTGGGTGGCCGGAGTGGGGAGGGGGAATTATACCTACCCCTTCTGCAACCTCTATGGTCTGGAGTTCTTTAATTTTTTTTAAACACAACAGACCATATGCGTATACTACAAGAGTAATAATGAAAATCTTCAAAATGGAGGCCAACAGAGAAGAAATAATAAATTGATACATTTTTATCCTAATCTCATTTATTATGTACCTGTATAAAAAAATGGATTTGTTCTACAATGTGTTTAAAAATTATTATTGTTATCAATAATATATCAATTCATTGACATATTAGAAAGAAATCTTGCTAGTTGTCTGCTAAATGGATGAATGAAATAAATTTTTTGTATGAGACATAAGCTGTTGCAATTGTTCCTGAATATAAAATAAATGATTATCAGTCAGTTCTGGCTCTGTCGGCCACTCCCGCAGCACACTCACTTTGTTCGCTCGACTCATGCTCTTCAGTTTAAAGCTAAGCTAACCTAAATCACTTCTAGTCACTGGTCGTGACCTTTTACCACTCATCACAATATTAGTGAAAAAATAGGTGAGGTTATGCTTACCAAAAATTAATATTTCACGAACTCTGGACCATAGATATTACAGAAAGGGCACTACTTAAAATTCGTGTACCAGATATCGCAATAGCAGCCAAAGTATTTTATGTTTATCATTGGTCTTAAGGTTAAACTGTGGAGAATTTATGAAAATTAATTCCCATCCAAGATGTGGTAGTGTAATGGCTAGCGCACACATTCCTACCTCAAAGGGCGCGGGTTAGATCCTCGCCGGAATACATGTACCACTTAGTCAGTTTTCTAATCTAAGGTGCATATTGTTACAATTACCACATCCTAACAACAGTGAAGGAAAACATTGTGATGCAATCTGCACATCGAGATAACTGATGTGTCAAACCTGCCAAGCCACCTTGGACAAGCATGGTGGGTATACTGTCCGTTTCCCCTATAATGGGAGGCCCGTGCCCAGCAGTGGGCCATTTATGAGCTGATATTATGATTCTTATGCAAGATAGTAGATAAGGAATAAAATAAGTTTGTACATCTTCATGTATGTGGCAAATGTATAAAAATGTTTTCCATTTCCAAATTTTATCTACACATAGTGAGAAAAGGTAAAAAAAAGTTGTGACATACTGCAGACTATTACTAATTTAGCTAAAAACTTCAGTAAAGCTGTTTCACTTAAATTGATACATAAACATTGTAAATTAAATCCAAAAGTACTTGTGGTTGGCATGAAATTTAATAAAGACAGTGAAGGTTTGCTTTCAATACCTATTATTTTAGTATCTTAATAATAATTACATGTTAAAACTATGTTTGAACAGTTTTAGATGTGGTAATTTATTTGATTTTTATTATTCTGGCGTTTCAGCCACTTTTCAGTAGCTGTGATCATGGAAGACAAAGATGTCAAGTGTCAATGAGTATTGTTCAAGTTTTATTTAGCCTACCAGCAACTTGTTCATTTTAATGATTTAGTTTTAATTTTGTTTATGGTTAGTATTTACTCTATGGGAGCCTAATCTAATTTACCAACGCTTCCCAACATGTTATGGCTTGAAGAGAAGAAGTGGCGCAAGAAACGCTTCAGCAAACATGCCTAGCTCTAATAATTTTATGTAATATTAAAATGGGTGGGAGATAAAATAAAAAGAAATAATGTTGATAGTAATTTAAGTGATGTTTAGCTGTATATAAGCATCCTTGTGAAAAATATGATCTCAGGATTTTTTCACACTTTTTCTCTTTTTGATTTGGTGGTTATCCACATCAAACAACTGACTGTACATTATATTGTTTTTTTTAATTCGGTTTGCAATATTCAACATAGATTTTAACCAGGGATGTTATGGCCCTCTGTAACCGTAACTGAAATTATCAGATATCCGAAAAAAAATTCTATCCATAACCATAAAGGAATCTGAATTAAAATAATAATTAATTTAAATAATTTCAGAGTCTAAATGCGACACATTATGACAGGTTTATGTTTTTCATGTTTTATTAACAAAATAAGGTATATTTTCAATCCATAATCATTCTTATAAAAATATTGAATAATATAATAGAAAAAAGAAAGAAAAATGTTCTTTGTTCATTTAATAAACATTTTAATTTACCAAAATCGTTTTTTTGCAGTGATAGGTAACACTTTAAAATGAGTAGCTATAATAATTACTTATATGACTGATAGACTACCAAATGCTATCCTAAAAATAAAACCCTATCATTATCTATTTGTATTTTACTTTATAATTTCTTCAAAATGTAATATCCGTAACTGAAATTATCTGACACTAATGGATAATCTGAAATAATTTCAATTAATTTCATATCCATAACCATATTAGAAACCTATATAATATTATTCATATATCTGTATCCACAACCAGATTCTAAATTTCATATATATTACATCCCTGATTTTAACATAATTTTAGCATACATAGTGATTAAATAGCCAGTCATGCTATATGGGTCGGAATGTTGGGCCATGAAAGTGATAAACCACAAACATCTCCACTCAGCTGAGATGAGAATGTTGAGATGGATGTGTGGTGTTACAAGAATGGATAAAGTCAGAAATGAGTACATAGGAGATTTTTTAAAGTTGCACCCGTGACTGAAAAATTGAGAGGAAGAAGACTAAGTTGGTAGGGCATATAATGTGGAGGGATGAAAGTCACGTGACAAAAAGAATGTTAAACTACAAGATGGATGGGTACAGATGTAAATGTAGACCAAAAAAAGATGGATGGATTGTGCGAAGGATAAGATGATGTATTGTGGTGTGACAGAAGATATATGTCAGAATAGAGGAGTGTGGAAGGAAAAGACATATTGTGCCAACTCCAATTAATTGGGATATGGTGAAAGAACAGAGTGATTAAATAGCTGCATAGCTTTACATTATATTCCATATATGCAAACACAGGAAGAATAATATTATAGTCTTGTGAACTGTTTAGTAATGAGCTTAAATTGGCAATAGTCGTGACAAAGTTAATAAAGAATATGTTATTTGTTGAGTTTTGCATGAACAGAATTATGTACAATATACATCATGTACAAATGACAGTTGCTCATCATTAATTGTGTTGGTACATCACAGTTAATGATCAGCCTTCTGTAGCTAATCCCCAGTGGGAATTATAAGTATATTAAATTAAATTGTTGATGAATTTTAGATTTGTCGGCATGTCAATATCTTGACACATGTAAATGGTACCGTCTACAACTACACCATGAGCCCGGGGACATATGATTTTATTGGAAAAACGGATGTTTCAAAATTCAGCTCTAATGGAGATGCTATTATTTACGTGCGAAGCAGTCGCAAATGCCCGTGCTCTTTGCAGAAAACTGCAATTTTTTGCGCTTTTTCGCTCTCAAAAAGCGACAAATTGCGACAACAGTTGTGTAGTGATAGTGTACAGTGTTATTTAGTTTGATTCCGGCGCGAATCAGTTGTTTTTCGACTGGGGTGAGTTGTTAAGCTCTATTCGCTTGTTTATTTCGGCGCGTCTAAGCGCATTACGCAATAACGGTCGTTTGTGTCGATAGTTATTCACACGCGTCGACTGGTCTCGGCAAAGGAACGGGCCTCCAGTAATGGATGGCCCAGGCCCCCAGAAGGCCCCGAGGCCTTCGAGTGTCCCGCGAAAGCGGGACCACGCGAAGGCCAAGGATGGCTGGTTAATGCCTGAGATCGGGGAGACGCGGGTGAAAAAGGCGTCTTCTTCATCGGCCCGTCGCAGCAGGTCGGTTGCCGGGCCGCGTCACGGGCATGCGGATAGTGCCGTTTTCACGGCTGCCGATATGCCCGGCTCGGTAGGGGATGCGTCGGCGGTGGTAGACCTCACCGCCGCCACGCATGAGGATAGGTGCGGCGCGATGGGACCGCCTCCGGTTCCCATGGCGCCTAGGGCCCCATCCGGGCGTGCCGCGCGCAGGAGCGCAGCACACCCGGAGATAGATAGGAACGTACTGCTTGCAGCGAACTCGGCCGTTTGCCTGGCCGTGAGCGCTGCAAGCACCATAGTTCAATATGCCTACATGGCGCCACCCACCTCTGCGCGAGCCTCACTCGTGCAAGGGAGCGGCGCCTACGTAGAGCATGATCACATCCCACCGTCCGGCAGCGTCCCAGACTCGCTGGAGCACGCGCTCTACGGTGCGATTCGCGACCATAGTTATTCCCGCCCTGAAGCGCCTGCCTGTAGTCCGGTATACACGGCGGCCGGTTCAGCGACGGCAGGGGATGGGTGCCCTACGACGACGGTGTCGTATAGCGCACGGGCTTCACCTGTGCCTACGACATCGACTTGCAACCTTTCGGGCTGCAACGTCGAGAGCAGCCGTCCCACGACACCGGTTGTCGCGCGAGCCTCACTCGCGCCCTCGGCCGGGGTCGTGAACAGGGACCTCGTAGGCGCGGCAGCGGCGACCCCCTCGTCTTCCTTCCCTAATGGGATGGGAGCCGCTGTTGCGATGTCGGCGCCTGCGTCTTCGGCTGCGGCGGTGTCCACGTCCTCGTCTTCAGCGGCAGCGGCGGCGGGCACGACGACGTCGTCATATTCGTTCACAGCCTCATCGTCTTCGGCATCGGGTTCGGCGGCGCCGTCATCGTCTTCAACGGCAACGGTGCCGATTTCGTGTGCCCCGATGCTCGTTCCCGGATCGAGGTCGCGCTTCTGGGACCGGTCCCAGAGCAGCGGCGCCGATTCGGACGGCACGTCGGGTGCTTCTTCCCCAGCGCGCGCGCGCTCGCCTCTGCGCCCCACGGGGGGCGCACCCGCGGCGACTACTAGCATTCTCGCGGGTGCGGAGGCCTACCTTCGCACCGAGGGGGGTGAAAAGGGGCGCAAGGCGCGCAAGGCAACCGCCGCCAAAGTGGCCGCGGCTAGCCAGTGCGCCGCCCTCGTCGGGAATATATCGGCTCTCGGCCCTGGGGAGCTCCGCCTAGCGGCGTGCGCCCAGGTCGCCGAGATAATTCAAATTGCCCAAACGTCGGGCAATTTGAAGGGGGTTTACGTGCGCCGGCTGAAGGAGGCCGCGTCCAGGGTGTCGGACATCGTCGACACACTGGTCACGCGAAATCCGGAATCCGAGGCCTGGAAGCTCGGTAACGAGAACGCCAGGCTACGCATGGAGTTAAGCTCGCTGCGGGAGGAAAACCGCTCCTACCGCAGGGAGTTTGAAGACATGCGTAAGGCCCTAAAGGCCTCCGCTTCGGTTGCGGAGCCGGCGCCTGCTGTAATGGCGGCGCCGACCCCCGTACCCGTCAAGCGAAAGGCCCAAGCCGCCACGGCGGAGGCGGCGGCGGTACCGGAACCGCCCGCCGCACCCGCTGCGGTTAAAAAATCGCGTCCGGCCCGTGCTGCGGTAGCAGGGCCGACACCGGCTCCCGTCGTCGGGACGGAGCGAGCTCCGGCGGCCGCCAACGGGGTGGCGCCGACACCCGCTCCAACGGGGCCCGGCGGCATCGATCACGACGCGTTTGTGCGGGCCGTGATCGACGTTGTCGCCCCCATACTCGATGCCCGGTTCGCCGGAATCGAGGACCGGCTGAATGCCGCGCCGACCCTCCGTCCACCGCTAGCGGCCGACCGAGGCAAGGCGCCGGCAATCAAACCGGCACCAAAAGTGGCCGTTAGGCCGAAAGCGGCCACGGCTGCCGCCGCCGTCCGGCGGAATGCGGGGGAAGTAAGTACCCCGGTTCCGATGGAGGTGGTGGCGACCCCGGCTGTCGGGGTGACGGACTCCCCACCGTCACCGGCCCCCCCCCCCCAAAAAAAAAACGAATAGAGGGGGGGTGAAGTGGAGGCTGAAAATGCAGCGGAGAGCGGCACGCGATGCCGCCGTTGCATTAACGGCCCCCGCCACGGCACCCGTGCCTGTGGTGTCGGCTCCTAGGCCGGCCCCTAGGCAACGGACGGCGCCTGCGGCCGCGACATCGGTAGTCGCGGCGCCCGCCGTCCGCGCTCGCATCGCGCACGCCGCGCCGCCGCCGGCGCCCGTGGCCCCCGCCCCCGCCCCGGAGGGGGGGGCGTGGACGACGGTCGTCAAGCGGAAAAAGGGTAAGGGGGCGAGGGCCGACGGGCCCCCTCCCCCCACCCAGGCGCAAGCTGCTCCCCTGCCGACGGGGCGGGGGCAGCAACAACGGAAACAGGCTGCGAAGCCTGCGGTAGTATTCCGTGAGCCGAAGTCGGCCGCAGTTATCATCAAACTGCTGCCGGCAGCGGCCGCGAAGGGTGTCGGTTATCGCGAGGTCTTCGCGAAGGCCTCGACGGTGGTCGACATCGCGGCCATGGGCCTCCGCGAGGGGCTGAAGGTGGTGCGGACCGTCAGGGACGCGCGCCTTCTCGAGTTCCAGCCGGGACCCGAGAGCGCGGCCAAGGCGGACCGCGTCGCCGAGGCTCTGCGCGGAGCCCTTGCAGGGATGGCCGAGGTCGTCCGCCCCGTAAAGCGTGGGGAGCTTTACGTCTCTGGGCTGGACGAATCGGTCACGGTCGATGGGCTGCGTGACGCGATCGCGCGCGCCGGCAACTGCCGGCGCGACGACGTGCGCACGAAGCACATCGGTGCAGGACCGGGCGGTTTGGGCGCATCGTACGTGATGTGCCCCGTCGCTGCTGCCAAAGTCATCGTCGAGATGGGCTACCTCGTGGTAGGCTTCACCTCGGCGAGGGTAGAGGCACTGGAAGCCAGACCGATACGTTGTTACCGGTGTTACAACGTCGGCCATGGCGCCCAGACCTGTCCGGACACGTGCCCGGACCGGACTAACTTGTGTCTCCGCTGCGGTAAGAGCGGACACAAGATGCCGGACTGCACGGCCCGGAACCCCCACTGCGCGGCGTGTGCGGCGGGGGGACTCAACGCTGCCCACCCCACGTTGGCGAGGTTCTGCCAGCCTCCCTACGTGAAGGGCAAATTCGTCCATCCGAGGACGAAACAACGCACGGGTGTTACGGGAGTACGCGCAATGGACACCTCCAATGCCTAGTACGCCCGTAACAATACTATTTCAGGCGAACGTAAACCACTCCCCCACCGCTCAGGATTTGTGCCTGCAGGCGATGGCGGAGTGGCAAGCGAACTTGGCCGTAATAAGCGAACCTTATTACGTGCCGCCTTGCGGCAATTGGGTGGGCGACCTCGACGAAGTGGTAGCGGTGGTGGCCAGAGCCGGTTCTGGCACACCGCTTACATGTCTTGAAAGAGGAAAGGGCTATGCGGTGGCGGAGAGCGGGAGTATCGTCGTCATAGGCGTTTACTTTTCGCGCAGCCGCCCCCTGGCGGAGTTCGAGCTTCACTTGGACGCCATCAGGGCTGCCATAGACAGATTGTCGCCTAAAACGATCTTCGTGATGGGCGACTTTAACGCAAAACACTGTTCCTGGGGAAATACGTTCACGGAACCTAGGGGCCGGACGGTTGAGGAATGGGCTCTTCAATCCGGCCTGACCATATTGAACCAGGGATCGGTCCAGACCTGCGTGCGCGCGCGGGGTGGATCGGTCATAGACCTGTCATTCGCCACTCATGCGGCCGCCCGCAGAGTTGTCGGATGGAGGGTGCTGGAGGAGGTGGAGTCGCTCTCTGATCATCGGTACATCAGATTTGAGCTTACCCCCTCCTCCGGTCCGAGCCCTGTTCATCGCCCCCCTCTCTTCCCGCGTTGGGCCCTTACCAAGCTCGATCCGGAGCAGGCCGAGGAGTGGGCACTCACGGAAAGCTGGGCCTACCCAGTCGAATTCGAGAACCTGGAGTCGCAGGCAGAGCACATGCGCAAGACCCTGACGAGGGTTTGCGACGCGGCGATGCCTCGCGTCTCCAAGCGGCAGCCTCCGTGCAAGCAGGTCCACTGGTGGACCGAGGAGCTGGGCGAGATGCGAAAGGCAGTTCGCATCATCAGCCACAGGCTCAAACGCTGCAGGGCGCGCCGTCCTCCGGACTACGTCGCGGAAAATGGACTCGTGGGAGAGTTTAGGGAGGCCAGAAAGGCCCTTTCGATTGCAATACTGCAAGCGAAAGCCCGGGCTCGGGCCGAGCTCCTCGAGACGCTCGATCGGGACCCTTGGGGGCGTCCGTACCGTGGGGCTCGCAACACGTTGCGGCCTTGCACATCCACGGTCACGGAAACGCTCGAACCCGAGGTGCTCCGGTCGGTTATCGACGGGCTCTTCCCGGATCCGGGAAACTTCACTCCCCCCAGTATGGGTCCACCCGTTCCCGACACTCCCACGGACGAGGAGCCTCACTCCATCTCCGAGGGGGAACTAGACGTTGCCCTGGACCGGCTCCGGGGCAGGAAGACGGCACCGGGACCCGACGGGGTTCCAGGTCGACTCCTCTTCCTGGCCGCTAAACATCTACGCGGCCAGCTGCGGGAACTGTTCGAAGCCTGTATTCGCGCAGGTCGGCTCCCGTCGCAATGGAAGGAGGGTCGTTTGTGCCTGATTCCCAAGGGAGGTCGGCCTCCCAACGATCCGTCCGCCTTCAGGCCCATAGTGCTGCTGAACGAGGTCGCTAAGGTCTTCGAAAAGATCTTGGCGGAGCGGCTCGTGAAGCATCTCGACACTGTGGAGCCGGGGCTTTCAGAAACGCAGTTCGGGTTTCGGCGGAGGCGCTCCACGATGGACGCCTTCGAGACGCTGCGAACGTCAACGGACGAAGCCGTCCAAGCGAAGGATGTCGTTCTTGCGGTGTCGCTAGATATAGCGAACGCCTTTAACAGCCTCCCTCATGAGACGATCAGGGAGGGGCTCCGCGCGCATGGAGTCCCCCCGTACCTCACGAGGCTGTTGGGCGCGTACCTGCAGGATCGACATATCCTTTGGGAGGGCGGTGAGTCCGGCAATCCCGAGGTAGGTCGTCGACGCGTCGCGTGCGGCGTTCCACAGGGGTCGGTCCTCGGGCCGATTCTTTGGAACGTAGGTTATGACTGGATCCTTCGGGTTCCGGTCCTACCCGGGGTAGGGCTGATCTGCTTTGCGGACGACACCCTACTCACGGCACGCGCTGCGTCATTTGCGGAATCCGTGGACGTCGCTAACGCCGGGTTGGCGATTGTCGTAGATCGAATAGCTAGGCTGGGCTTGAGGGTCTCCCCCGCGAAAACGGAGGCCATCATGTTCCATAGGAAATTTCGCAATCCCCCCGCGGACTTGACCGTTTCGGTCCAAGGGGTGGCCATTAGAGTAGGGCCCCAGATGAAATATCTGGGGCTAGTTCTCGATGGGAAATGGCTGTTCAAAGCGCACTTTGAGCAGCTAGTTCCCAAACTCGTCAAATCCGCGGGCGCACTCTCGAGGCTGCTTCCCAACGTAGGGGGCCCGGGAGGTGCGACGCGGAAACTTTACTCTGGCATCCTGAGGAGTATGGCACTGTACGGTGCACCCGTCTGGTCCAATGCACTTCACCGCCACAACACGGCGTTACACACGCTTGTCGAGTGCGCCGCATGGGCGCCGCAGCGTTTCGAACTTGAGACGCACGTAGGTCCAGTCGACTCGCTCTGCGACTTGGTCAAGACCATGCTGCAGAGCAGCGACAATTGGGGGGCTGCGGTTACTTTTTGCGAGACAGTAATGTCACTCAAGGAGGCCGCAGAACGAGACAGGGAGAGAAGTCCTGCAGCGCGTGCCAATGCGTCTTCTCGAGGTCGCCGGCCTTCAGCTGGCACCCGGAGAGGCAGGTACGCGCATTACTTCCCTCCCTGAGTTAGGTTCCGTTTACCGCGGGGGGCCTTTAGCTTGCTAGGAGAGCAAAGGACCTTCTACCCCCGCACAACGAAGTGGGGTGTGTTCTCCCAGGGCACACTCCAGGCACTTTATTGCGCTGGATCGGCTGGGCGTAACTATGTTCTAAATCTCAGCCTTTCCAACACATTCAAAGCGCAGGGTCGTCAGGGAGGAGGGGGTTTTTAGTGGGTATTGGGGTTGCTCGCCCGTGCAGCAACGCTCGGAGTCTTCCACACTATTCTGTGACGTCGATCGCGGACGGAGCGCTGCCAAGAGCATACTATTGCTGCAGTGTTATCGCCCCCGACCGACGCGTGTCGTTCCCCTAGCAACGACCCAGTTTGTGCGTAAATCGGTTAAGCATTTTCCCTCGCCTCAAAACAAAAAAAAAAAAAAAAAAAAAAAGGCTTGTTTATACGAAGCCATCGCTGGCTGCCAGTCTCACTGGCAGCTAGCACGGACTTGGTATTGGCTTTATATAAAGAGTTCTTCTAGCCAAGCCAGCACTGGCGAGAATAGAGCGCCCGTCTATTTTTCAAGCCAGTGACCTCCGCCCACACAGCCCTTAACCCTCGCGCTAGCGTTACGGACACGTTTAGACGCATCATGCCAGTCGGTCGGACACAGACGGGTTTGCCGCGAATTAATATTTTTTTAACGCCAAACGTGTGCAGCCCACAAGAAAAATCCAGGCTGACTTGTTGGCTTAATCTAAACAACACGAGCCAAGCTAGTGGTGGCTTGCCTGTAGGACTGGCCCCAGCGCACTGGCTTCATATAAATCATATTTGAGCTCTATATCGAGTTTCATTCAAATCTGTTCAGTGGTTTTCACGTGACGCTGTGTGACGCACAGATAGACAGACAGACAGACAATAATTCTAAGAACTGTATTTTCGGAAGCTGCTGGTCCGAAATATTCACCCTGATTTTTTTCACATTTTTAAACGCATTGTACAAACTTGTACCAATTACACTTTTATTATAGTATAGATTTAGCTTCTGTTAGCTGATAGTTTCTTTATATTGTATTTAAAAATCATTAGTATAGTACACACAAACGAAAGTTTATAATGAAATTTATAATACGAAAATTGTCACTTTCATAATTTTAAATGATTCCTTGCCATACCTCTGGTAACTCCGGTTACGATTCCTGGTTTGGTAAATTTCAGAAACGAATTTTCTCCGTTATGTACTATGGTCTGGGTGTCTGGGTTCGGCCCCAGAGTAGTTCGTTGTATATTACCCGTAACACAAGCGTAACTTGCTTAATTTGGGGATATACAATAAGTGTGTTTGTCTGCCGATTATTTATTTATGTAATAATTGTTAGTACCATTCACAATATGGCATTCTAACTACAACAAATTACAAACTTAAGTAATTTCGTAAGTAAAAGAGTAAAACTCAAATTCTTAACAATTATAAATTCAGAAAAAGTAATTTATTTTGCATGTAGGTCTTTACATATGAAATTGGCGTTTCGTAAGGGAGGAACATAAAGTCGTTTTTTTTTAAATATAATATATTTATTTAATCAAAGTATGTACCATTGCTATCTATGCACTTCTGCCATCTCATAGGTAGTTCATTGATCCCTTTACTAAAAAAAACATTCGGACGGGAATCAATAAAATCTTTGAAGGCGGTTTGGACTGCCCCATCGGAGTTGAATTTTTTCTCTTGCAAGAAGTTATCCAAATTTCGAAAAAAATGGTAATCTGTTGGAGCAAGGTCCGGGGAGTACGTTGGATGTCTTAGACATTCCAATTGAAGCTCCTCTAATTTGGTAGCCGTCTGTTGTGCAGTGTGTGGTCTAGCGCTGTCCTGAAGCAGCAGTGGCCTAGAGCGATTGACCAGCCTCGGTTGTTTAGCAGCTAGCTTTTCCATCATGGTTTGCAGTTGCTGACAATAGACATCTGCCGTAATCGTCTGGCCAGATTTAAGAAAGCTGTAGTGAACGACATCGGCACTAGTCCACCAAAGGCTCATAAGTAATTTTTTTAGTCAATTTTCGCTTGGGGTAGAATTTGGCTGGTTCGTCAGGGTTCAGCCATTGCGATTAGCATTTCCGATTATCGTACAGGATCCACTTTTCATCACAGGTAATGATTCGATTTAAAATCCCTTCATTTTGTGCCGGTTGAGTAATGTAATGCAGCAGTCGACGCGCATTTGTCGGTTTGCTGCACTCAATTCATGGTTTGCGATGGATCCGCTTCCACAATAGCCTTCAATTCTGCATTATCAACTTTGGTCTCCTGCCGTCCACGGGGCTTGTTCTGTAGGTCGAAATTTCCAGAACGAAAACGTTAGAACCAAAAACGCACTATGTTTTATTTTGCGACACCGCCGCCATACACATTATTAATCCTTCGAGCCGTTTCGGCAGCAATGGTGCCACGATGGTACTCGTACTCGTAAATAATGCGATATTTCAAGTTTTCCATTTTGTAAACTGAGTGACGCAAAGAAAAACCAAAAGAGGAAAAAACAAATGAATTACGGTTTTCAAAACACAAAAGCATAAGTAAATAGCTGTATAAATTTGAAATTGGAATTCCTAACCAAAAAGGAGATATTTGAGATCAAAGTGGCCAGTACGACAAAACGCCAACTTCATATGTAAGGACCTAATATATGTTTGAATATGATGTCTATAGATCCTATATTCAACTGTGTGTCCGAAAGTTACACGTATGTATTTAACCAACCCCAGATTATGCAGTTTAGTGTGTAGCTATCTGCTGTTTGTATATAGGGACCACTTTATGATATGTATAATGTTATAAAATTCTAATCATGTCTGTACATTGAAGATATTAAAAAAACAACTGCAACAGACTATATAAACGACAGACAACAATGTAATTTTTTTTAGTTTCTTGTCTGTTTGTTCGGGATTCACATAACAACTACTTGGCCGATTTCGGTACGATTTTTTCTGATCGACATCTAATTCTTAGACCAACCCTGCGTACCTTTTATCCTGGGTGATCCCGCGGGAATTTTTCTGGGAAGGATTTAAAATGGCCAGATTAAAAAACATTCGAATCCAAATGTGATTTTGTTACTGATAAATAGAACATTTAATGTAATAAAATATGTGGTATTTTTTATCACGGATATCCCGCGGGAATTTTCCCGGTAGCTCTTTGAAGTTGTTCGGATGCATAAAAATAAGCTTATTCCGACACAGTTTCCACTAAAACGATAGCTTACATTCTTTTTTGAATGCTGCGATACTTTGTGTCCCGGGAACCCTGCGGGAATTTCAAGAAATGGGCGGCGAAGTCGCAGACCTATCCTAGTAATAATTAATATAAACGAAACTCTTCACTACTAGTTTTGTTATATAGTACATTAAATATCAATAAAATTGTTTGATATTTTTGGACACATCTGCATTCATTGGCCTCATTCCTATGTAAATTAAAATTGACACATTTTCGATTCAGAATATTGATGATATTAAAATTAGGATTTCAAGGCCGATTATTGAATCCACCTGCATTGACAAAAGTAATCGAAGTCAAGTTTACTATAGAAACAGCTGTTATAATTTTATATTAACTGTAACAAAAAACTGTCATCCTCTTTATCATTTTATCATATATGTTGCAATATTAAAGTATAATATATTTTTAAGTTAGATATGAAAATATATAAGGATCGTCTTTATCCAAGTTATGCAGTCTTGTGTATCGCCGCAAGGTAGCTAGTGTCTAGTCCGTCGGTTTTCTACCGGATACACTTATGACAGTATGTAGTAATGTAACATAGTTCAAGTAAAATATTTGTATAAGAATTTCAATATTTTCAAATGTAAAACATCAAGGTTGAAAACACCTATTTATGATGTATCAATGGTTACCATTACAATGGGCACCAAGTTGCTACAACTAGTAACTGTTTAAGTTTCTGGAAATATACATACACAAATAGAAAGTGAAACAGTATTTATTCTAAATTTTTCAGATCTACTACTGTCCTTCTGGTTTGTGCTCAATCTGAGGATGCCTTGCACATAGTTTCTTTGGATGACCCTCAAAAACTCGTGAGTATTATTTAAATTTAAGGTCCGATTACAACATGGCTTTTTACATTTAAATATTAAAGGTAGGAATTTATTTTATATGTACACATTAATATGGGCTACAGTTAGTCGGAAATCTAAAAATCATAATGACATTCCTGAATATTTTTTGAAATTAAATCATTACGTGAGTGTGACTGTTTGACCTTTAACTTCTAGAGCTCAAAAAACACCTTAAACAATTTTTTTTTTGAAATATGTGACATATAAAACGAGTTCATCAGATTTAGATGTGGATTTAACGCCTGATTTCGTTAGAGAAGTAGTTGTTTGTTTAACTAATCAGTTTTTGTTTACTTTCCTCATATTCTAAATGAAAAGCAGAATGTTAACCTCGTGTGAAAGGCCTATTTAGGCATTCGAACTATTAGCGCCCTCGCTATGCTCGTGCGCCAAACCATCTCATGTCTAAATAGATTACTTTCACCTCTCATGTAAAATTCTACTATTTTTGTTGTATTCTACCACCTAGTATTTTTTCTTGTCACTGATGATAGGAAATATTGAGCTCAAATTTAAGTTAATGAAATAATAATTATATGTTTGTTGATATTGTTTTATTACAATTCATGCCTCGATTTAACAGTGGCTGTTAAATAAAAGTAGGGGCATGAGTCCCATATATTGTTTATGGTGCTCATAGTTCTAAAATTTTTGATAGCAAGGAAAATCGTTTCACCCTGAAAAGTACTGTTTTCATCCCTCTGATCAGGCAACTACAAGCATACTTTTAGAATATGAGAAATGAAAAGCACATGTCCGTGCTATGTTGAAAAATGTCTTTGGACCCATTTGCTAGGTTTTGGAAAGGTACAACCGATTTGTTATGTATTGTTCATTTGCTGTCTTTAATTTCAGGTGTTATCTTTCCATTCAAGAAGTGCTTGCCTTAAGCAAATTGACACGGGACGATCGATTGGCTCCACTCTAGTTATAGTTTTCTTCTCGTGCCTAATATTTTACTTAGTACTTGGGATTTGTACAAAGAAATTCTTAATGGGTGCTACTGGTATCGAAGTTGTGCCGAATCTCGCCTTCTGGTCTGATCTACCCAATTTAGTTAAAGTGAGTATTATATATATTTTTTAAATAAAATATTAGAAAAGTACGTTTAGTAGAGCGTCGATGGTTTGGGGAGGGGGGGGGGGGGCTCCTCAACCAGGGTCTGCTTACATGTGTGTACGCCAGCAGGGTGGGTTAGGTTGGCAAGCCGTGTCCAGGACCGGAGGGTACTGATGGGAGTGGTGGCGCTATCCGACCACTGGGATATATGATTTAGCGTCTCCAACAGGAGCTCGTTCTCTCAGGACCTGGAACTTTCCCCAACCAAGGACTACCCACGCTGGGCTTTGAATCGTTTAGGAGGCGTTGCAAGAGGCCTTCATCGTACAGCAGCAGCAGTGACGGTTGCTGATGTCGGTAACGTGCTATGCGGCAATGCCGAGGGCGGGCCCACACAGACCCGCCAGGTGTACTGGTGGGGTGAGAAATAGCATAATTACCCAGGGAGGGAATGCTAGTGCACTGCTAATACACCAGATTCAGCAGAAGGCGCCGCTGCGCCGACGACGTAGTGATCGTGGAGACGAGGTTATACGAGGGGTACAGAGGCACCAAACACGCTCTTCAAAAAGCCATTAGGACAGCCAAATCGGTGGCATGGGTGGAATTGCTGGTCAGCCAAAATTAAGATCCCTGGGAACGCCCATACCACATGATGAGGAACAAACTTCGCCCATGGTTCCCCTGCAGATCCAGCAATTGACTATTGACAATCCTAGCAAATGTCTCTATCTCCTTGCAGGCTTATAATACCTTTTGCTATTGATTTTGAAGAACACATATTCACTTAGAAAGTGTATAATATCATTTTCCTGCAACTGAGATAAATTCTACATTTTCATGGTTTTACTAAGAAGTTCCTGCACTACTAAAAGATCTTGTACGGAATTTTAATAAGAGTTTCATCTGGTTCCACATGGACATGTGTTTTGATATAGGTTGATTTAAATTTAAAAGGTGCGTTCAGTTTATCTACATTATAAGGTGGCGTAGTAAATGTAAAAAAATGCGCCCGTAATTAGGACTAAAAGTATTTTAGCAAACAAAGTATTTACAAAATCCTAAGATACTAGATTTGTCTAGGTATCTAAATATTTGATACAAAATACATTTTTAAAAAGTATCTAGATACAAGATACAAAATACGTATTTTGTATCTTGTATCTGTATTTCAGATACAAGATAGTATCTTATATTATCTTAAATAAGTCACATCTTTGCTAACAAACAGGTAGACAGACAGACAAAAGTTCTAAAAATTTCATTTTCCGAATCTTCTGATCCGAATTAACCTCCTGATTTTTTTTTACATTTTTAAACACACACAAATACGCGTACGCGTCCCAAAGTCAAAGGGCGCAGGTTCGATCCTGGCCTGAACGCATGCACCACTTAGACATTTTTCTGACTTAATGTGCATATTGTTATAATAACCACATGCTAACAAAGGTGAAGGAAAACATCGTGATGCAACCTGCACATCGAGATAACCGATGTGTCAAACCTGCCAAACCGCCTTGGACAAGCGTGGCGGGTATACTGTCCGTTCCCCCTATAATGGGAGGCTCAAGCCCAGTAGTGGGACATTTATGGGCTGTTAATATAAACGTACTGTACAAGCTCGAAATATTTACAGATTTATTATAGTATAGATAGATAGATAAGTAGGTAGGTCTTACGCAATAATGTATATGTGCTAGTTTACAATAGACTGTAATCTGCTGTCCATTTTTTTTTCCTTTTTTCTTTGTTGCATAATAATTATAGATAATTTAAGAATTTCCTTTCAGTCAGGTTGCCTGGAAGAGATCGCTTTTAGCGATAAGGCCGCCTTTTGTCTTACCAAGTACTATTTATTGTCTTGTGCATTTTTTGTCATTTTTGTTTTGGTGAACAAAAACTTCAACGGACAAGTGGAAAAACGAATCGCAACAAAATTTAACTTGAAGTTTTACGGGCAGGTTTTCAAATTGGACAAGTACATTAACAATCTGCCCGTAAAAATTTAAGTTAAAACTTTGTTGCGATTCGTTTTTCCACTTGTCCGTTGAAGTTTCACTTCTACTATGTGTCCCAGCACACATTTAAATTTTTCGCAGGTTTACTGCAAAATTTAGATATGTACATTTTAATTAATGCATTTTTTATTTAAACATATTTTATTTTATCAAACAAAAAAAGTTAATTCGAACCAGAACCAATAAAAACATCGATAGTCTACTCTAATATTATGCCGCTTCTCACCAAGTCTAGTTTAAAATCCCGCTCTTCCACGCGGCCGTAGCGCTTTTTCGTGACAGAAAAATTCTAAGACCCCGTCTATATAGAAGTTTTACTTCAATAAAAAGTTGTCTATATCTAGGTATGCTTCTACAAAATCCATGAGGCTGCGACGTCTGCTCCTCTATTGATGCCAGTCGGTTGACCTGTCTAATGTTAGCATTACTCTCAAAAGCCTGTCGTGCAGTACGCTTGATAGATTCAACAAAGACGAACGACGTAAGGAGTTTGACAGTAAGCCAGTTCATAACACTTTGAATCTAAATTCCAGGATGGCTGGGCGTTCATGATAAGCGGTTTCAAACTACCAGCGCGTGCTGCGAACGGGATCGTCAGGACCCCTGATCCCAATAGCTACGATAGTATATAACATCAGAGGGAAGAAATACTCGCAGAAGGTCAACTTGTATTACTCGAATAGACCTTCAGAACAGTGCACTGGAATAGAATTGTAATCGAACAGTGAACTCGACGTTGTGCGACATTGGAAATAACATTTGTAAGTTAATTTTGTACTAAAATATAACGTCACGTCTTATGTAGTATTTTCTTAAGTTTTCGCGACTAGTATACTTCCCGGCGCGAATATTGAGCGGTCGGCGGAACAGTAGGGATCGCTTTGCGCATTGATCATAATCATAACCAATGTAATGAGATTTATCGACAAATCGACAAAGAACAAAACTTCATACTTCGAAAGAGGATCGAAATTTCACTGGTCGTAAGACAAACTGACAGCTCAAGAATCGTGCTGGGGACTATACACATAATTGAAACTACGATTTAACGCTTTTAAGTGTGATATTTTCTTTGATTTTTAAATTAGTTTAAGACTCCCATACTCCCATAGAGTAAATAAATAAAAATAAAAATTAAATAATTATAATAAATAAGATGGGGGTAGGCTAAACAGTAAATTTAACATTACTCGTTGAGACTAGGCAGCTTTGTCTTTCGTGATCACGGCCACTGAAAAGTGGCTGAAACGTCGAAATAGAAATCAAATAAAATGTCGATGTTAAAATTGTTAAAACGGATTTTTAATTAAGTCTCATGATTGCGTGGCTTTTACTGAATATGATAAATGGAAAAGTATTGTTATTTTTATTTTTATACATTCGGCAGGATAGGACCGGTGTTGGTGGAGCGTGATACTAACGATCTAATTGTATTGTAGTGAATTACATAAAAAATCCATATTTTAATCGGCAGACAAACACATATTGTATATGTCCCCAAATTGAGCAAGTTACGCTTGTGTTACGGGTAATATATAACGGACCACTCTGGGGCCTATCCTAGACACCCAGACCATGGAAAATAACAGAGAAAATTTGTTTCCCAAAATTTGCCTCTGCGTTGCAGTGAGGTAGGCCGGAAAAGGCTTAGCCTGCTCAACTACAGAGGCCGTCCTAGACTAGATCGGACTGGTAGCTTTAATGTAAACACCAAGAACCGAGAGTCTGCCAACGGTAATACTGTTGGTACGACCTAATGTGAACCTAGCCTTAGGCAGTCTTCTGACCTAAAAGCCCATATTGTTACAATTATTGCTCGCCATCGACGAGATACTAACCCCATTTTCATGAGCTCCCATGTAGAATGTATATTCCGCATACAACAATAATCTGGAGGGAACTTATCTCTGCGGTTTTCCCTCTGCGCTATGATATGGGGTTCTTTAAGAAGGGCGTTATAACATATCTTAGATATACGCAACGTGTTAACCCCAATCTTGGTGTTGCAAATGTCTGTAGGCGACGGTAACCACTTTGCATTAGGTCTTTTCCGTCTGACTGTTTGCATCTTCCAAGCATTTACAAAAATTACCACATGCTGAGAGTGAAGATATACATCCAAACCAAGCCCGCTTATCCACCTTGGGCAAGCATGATGTGTTAGTTCTTCAGCAGTGGGTCGCTATAGTCCGGTTTTCGGTTAATTAGTTGTAATGTAGTGTTGAATTTGTTTTTTTCTCATTCACATATTTCACTTCAAATGGCAGTCTGAGTTTGTATTTATTGTTCAATTACTGCCAATTGTTAAGTACGTATAAAAGTATATTCATCTAATAACAAGTAAATTTATCTTAAAAATATAATCATAGTCTAAATATGTAAATAAACATTGTAACTTGATTACTATGTGTATTTTAATAAATATTTATCTATCAGTTTCAAGAATAGATACGTAAGTAATCTGTAAGAGCCAAAACTACAGTCTAGACATAGCCATATTGCGGGGTATTATGCTTGGTTACGTATTATTTTTTAATTTTACCTGCTGCGTGAAATTTTGAATTACTTTATAATGTCATCAAAATTCAAAACTGTCACGTCTGCCGTATTGGGTCTAAAAAATTATGCTATACTAGGATTCGCCTGCGACTTCGTCCACGTTGGATGAATAAGCTAATTTATACGTGTCCTAACAACTGGAAACTATTCCCGGGAAAAATTCTGCGCCGTTCTCAGAATATAAAGTATCACAGATTTTATTACAGACACTTTGCTATCGATCAGTGCAAATAATATATCGGAATCCGATTTATTTTTCAACCGAACCACTATAAACCGCTCCCAAGAAAATTTTCGGGGGATTCCCGGCATAAAAAGTAGCACAGATTTTAAGTCTAAAAATTTGCTGTCGATCAGCGACAACTGCATCGAAATCAGCCCAGTAGTTTTTACGTGAATCCCGGACAAACAGACAAACCTACCAACAGATAAGAAATTTAAAAAAATGCATCGTGTTTTCTATCGTTTATATAGTGTATTCCAGTTGTTTTTTTTAAATAGCTTGAATGTATAGATATGAAATGTTTAGAATTTTATAATATTATAGATATATGTTATCATTACGTCTAAATATGTTGATTTTATTGTAAAACATGTCTCACATCCACCATTTTGAATATTCGTATTCATATTCAATCTAAAGAGAGAAAGTAAAATTTAATTCAAATGGCGACGTACTTACATGTGATTTTAACGAATAGCATATTTTAAGTATTCTACACCGCGTTTTCAGCAAACAAGGTTTGCACTCAGTTTATTGCTATGCCGGATTTAGATCTGGCACTACGCTGATTTTCATTGCAAAACTTCCTTTTAGTGTAACACCAAAACGATTAATTCTTTTTGTTAATGTATTTAATTAGTAAATAATTTAATTTAATTAGTAAACTAAACAATCATATATTTTGTCTGTAGCGAAAACTATAGGTAATAGTTTAGTTTAGTAATTGATTAAACGTGAGCTATACAAAACCTGTCAACCCTACCGTCGTAAAGTGAAATATTACCAAAGTATTATTCGACCTTCATGTCTTCCATATGTTCCATAAACTAAAGAAATTTACTTTATTTAATAAATTTAGTTTATTTAAGATGACTTACGTTTTCGTATATAATGTAGTATGAAAATTTTTATAACCCGAACGAAGAATAATCAATAATGTTCCAAGTAAGTATATTGAAATCTCCTCTCACCTCGCCACACCCCGCACGATACTCTGTCTAGACTTGTATTTCGGCTGTCTACTTAGTTGTTTTTAGGCTATAATATCTACTTTAACTATATTAACATTATGTCTTTGGATACTTCGGACCAATAATACATACTTGTAAAATATATTCTGCAGTTTTGATTCTCATTCATCTACTACAAGGCGCGAATTCTTTGCAATATTCATTGTTGTTTCGTGACTAAACTTCGTAAGCTTTCGTCCATACTTGTAGCATCGTAACGATCCGATCTTGCTTGAGTTGGTTGATAGTTTATTTTAAATATGGAACAGGCTTGCGCTGTTAAGGCTTACATAGAAGTAAACCAATGAATTTTTAACGTCGCTGTTGTACTGGTTGACTTGTATTACATAATCAATGTAATTTAGTTAATAAGTAGTATAGTATAATATTTGTAACACAGAATTTGCATATATTGATTTGCCATTAAAATTATTTTTAAATTATATAATTTAAGTATATGATTTTTCATCATTATTAAAATTAAAATGATTTATGTTAAATTGTTTTCTATCTTATACTTGATATTAAAAAGACATCGATAGGGTGGTTGACAGATCCACTGACATATTTTTTATAACATTACAAAACGCCGAAGCCATCTAGATTTTCTATGAGCGTTGCAAAATATCATGAGTCAAATAGCGTATTAATTATAGTTTCAACAGTAATTAAAATTATTTTTATCTGAATACTGTGAAGAAATGATGAATACATGGTTCTTGAACGCCCACTCTTTTATTAACATTGTTTCGGAATTTATTGTGATGTGTGTCAACTACCCTCATTATGGACTGCTTGGAATCTCTTCAGAGGGAGTGAGGTTGTATTTATGCTAGGAGAGTGTAGGTGTGAATATGTTTTTTACAAGTGCAGGCCAAAATTATATCAACTATACATCCATATCAGTTTTATATAATTGTCTCAGAACAAATAAAATATTGTAACCATCTTTTTATTTTATAAGCACTAGTCACCGCATGTTTAATCAAAATGTGCACCGTTCACTGAATTTTTGAAGAATTTCTTTGATTTATGTTGCTTTCAATCTATGGTTTTGTTATTTTTGCTTGTTTATACAGGTTGTTAAATAGAAAAAGGAACAAATGTATTTTTAGTCAAGGCTTTGGGAAGTGTTGCCTAATTTTATTATTGTTTCTACTTTAGGGTAATTTGTGTGATATATTGATATATTAATCAGCATAATATCATAAATCATATAAGTAGTAAATATTCACCAAATATGTATTATATATTTTGTATTCAACATTGTTGTTTAGTGTTTTATAAAATTATAATAAAATAAATGAAAAATTGCTCAAACATAGTTTTATTTATTTTATATTTAAGGCACATTAAATAAATTTATTCTCTAAACAAATAATTGAAGATTTATTTTTAAACAACACAGTTATTTTCTACGGCAATTAGTCGCACTTGCACTTGCAATTACAATGTGCCATATGCCTCCCATTATAGGGGAACGGACAGCATACCTGCCATACTTGCCCAAGGCGGCTTGGCAGGTTTTACACATCGGTTATCTCGATGTGCAGGTTGCATCACGATATTTTCCTTCACTGTGAGGACGTGATAATTGTAACAATGTCTAACTTAACTATAACAATATAAGGAAATGTAAGTTACCGATGTGTGAAATCGGTCAAACGATGAACGTATACTGTATTTTACCCTAAAATCATGGAGACACAGAGTCTAGCAGTAGGAGTAGGTAGGTAGTAGTTTAGGAGTAATATTATAGTCGCGTTTGGCTTCACAGTGTAAATTCACTTCAACAATATTAGTTAAGATCGATTTTATAATAAATACCAAAAGCTTTGCTGGTAACATTGTATTAACTAGTTGGTAATAAATAAGAACTAGTTTTTTAGGTTTTAACAATACTCTATTTTATAGTATCCGAACACTTGCAGTTATTCTTCTGGCCCGTCGGTTGGAATTACCTCGAATCCATACTGAAACATAAGTTAAAAATTCGTAGTCGCTTAGTGAAAAATTCGAATACTGCCTGGTGGGCAGTGCATGCTCTCCAGCTTAGGCAGTTTTTCTGATGTTGTGAGCGTGTTGTTACAATTAAGATAATTATGATCGTATTGGACTGATCTCAACGATAATTAGTTGTATAAAATCCGTGGAAATGAGTTACTTTTGGTTAATGGTTCGTTGCTATTAAAGAGTTCGGTTATTTTAATTAACAATTTCAAGATAATTTAGCAAAGAACATCATACCTCTTTAGCATTTCCAATCAGACATTTCGAAAGTAACAAAGCCCTGTCGCATCCATCTTCTCCGTCGGTAACGGGTTCGTCATTTACTGAAAAAGTATGTTTATGAGGTGATATAGTATAGATACAGTAAGTGTACTCTCCGAAGTAAGGTCAGGTAGGTTAGGCCCAAAAACAGGTTTGCCAATATGCGGCCTGTGCTGTTGATTGTGAGGTACTCTCAAGATTACATTTAATTTCATAAAAGATATGTGTGGTATTCTTTAAAAGTGATTTAGCAGACAAAGACGTAAATTTCTAATTCCGGGGCTTCATCTGCGTTAGTGTTAAAAGATTTAGGCTGTGGCCGACTGCGTCTTATTTAAAGCTAAAAAAAATAATGCCGTTAATGTATAGCCACTTTAGTATATATACTTACATCGTCTATCAATATTCAACGTCATTAACAATGTCGCATCTCAAATAACATTAAACCCATCGTCATATCTGCGTAAATCGGCCTAAATCTTTTAAAACTAACGCAGATGAAGCCCCACCTTAGGGTAAATAAATTACCACTACTAAACTAAAAAACAATGTGTTACACAAATCTCTCTTTTCTTTCACCTTCTCTCAATTATTTGGGGTCGGGACAATATACTTTTACCTTCCACACTTCTCTGAAATACGTCCTCTGTCACACCGTAAATAATCATATCATCCTTCACACAATCCATCCGTTTCTTTTTTGGTCTACCTTTACATGTATATGTGAATCATGAAAGTCACGTGATTTTAATATAATTTTCTCGAAAATTAGTCTCCCGGAAATGACTATGGCATTTACCTTGTCGGAAAATATGTATCTTCTTTTCTCCGAGCAATTACAATTTTGAGTGGGGTATAATAGAATAGAATATCTTTATTGCGTAATGCATGTACATTACGCAATAAAGATATTCTATCAAGGATGTTGAAATTGTCAAAGTAACAGGGTACATTAGGATACATATAATACAATAGGATAGTAGATATTAATTAGATTATTAAGAAAATGTTATAAGTACTATATTTCTTATTTAAATAGAAAGCTTAATAAGAATCAGAGAAAGAAATATTTCTTTTACCTTTCTTGCAAAATTGAAAGAGTTTCTTGCCGGCTTCAAGTTTGGTAGGATTATCAGTATACTCTTTCTCAGAAAACGCCATGCCTTGCTCTAAGTCAAACATGCCTTTGGAATCTATCTGCAACGTAAGAAATTGTTATAGATGCTGTTAGGGAACGTATCCATAGTACGTGACACATTTTGAGCAACCAAAAAGTTAATAAATTGACTACGTGACGAAAACCTAAGCAACTGTGACTAAGAGTGGTATGTTCAAGACTCCACCCCCTTAACAAGTCACGTAATATGGGTACGTTCCCTTGATAGTTGGTCCTATACTTGGTAGTTGGAATGTGCTAATTTCACGATAAGATTCAACAAGAGTGCAACAATCCTCCCTATGTAGGAAGGGCTATGAGCCACCGCGGTCAGGGCTGTCGGATGTGTATGATTCCCGAGGTCCTGAAATACGGCATTAAGATGGAACAAAGAGGTGGTTTAATTGGTAGGTCTGTACATGCCAACGGAAGTCTAACAATACCCTACTGTAGTCCCCGAAGAGTAGGACGTCCATGACGGATTATACCTTATAAAAAAAGGGCAATGCAATAGGGTTATGGTTTGGGGTGAGGAGGGAATGAGCAATCGGAACTTTCACGATTAGCTCAAGGCGTACGTTTCACGCCGATATTCTCAAGACCGTGGTATCATACCGGACGAGCCGGCCTAGTGAGCTGTGGTCAAGACAATGATTTCAACAGGGCTCTACCGTGTCAAAAATTGGTACTAACATATAATTTGTATTCTTACCCAATTAGCTCTTCTAAAAACGCATGCACCTATACATTTGCTGTTCCTTGATTCGGGAAACTGGTGTTGGTGCATTAATTTCATTTCTTCAACCGTTACTGGATGATCTTTGCTGCATTCAACGCCTTGGCGAAAGAACCATGCTCTAATTTCTGTATCCGTTCTTGCCTGATATAAAATTGTATGTATAACATATTAAAATATATTTTAGTGTTATGTATATTTTTGCCTAGCGGTGCAACAATAAGTATATCGGTCGCATTGCCATAACGATGTATTTGATAATGAATAGCAACGGGTACCACGAAAAAAATGCGACTGCGTCGTATTTTTGATTATATTCGTCTATCCCACAGAAACGCTGTCTCTTATCGGGATAAAAAGTATCCAAGTGTTGACCCGGGATACTAGTGAATAAATTATTTAGGAGAGAAGAGAGATTTAGAGATTGAATGTCTTAATAAATTCCTTTAAAGTGACTTATTTGGTCAAAAAGTAGATATTCTTTAAATAATAAATCTTAAAAAAATGAGAAAAGAATGACCTCTAGCGCCATTTATTAATTTTATACATTTAGGAGCGTTTTTATTGATCGATTGTCATTGATGCTGTAGGAGCATTGGGCACTTATATCATCATCACTCGCGATGTTATTAGTAGATGTAATTAAGTCGATTATTATGGTGTATAGTGGAAACTTTAGCTTATATAAGAATTCTTAATATAACTTTGATTCTCATATAGTGGTCAGAAAATTGTAAACGACACTTTGTGGGTATAAGAACTCTGTTATTTTTTTTGGGTCATCGTCAGTCAACCGTTGTCCACTGCCAAACGTAGACCTTCCTAAGTTTGTCCCCTATATCTCAGTCCGCCGCTCTCCTAATTCAGCGCTACCAGTGATCTTGTGTAGGTCGTTCACTATCCCAGTGATCTATATTTATCCTGAACTGAATTATACCTATCCTCTATCCTAGTGAACTATATAATATATAAACTATATAATATATATATAATACTATGGTACCAATTTTTTTTTGGGTTCGTCCCAAGTATTAAACGTGAAAAATAAATTACTTACATAACAGGCGCCTACCATACAAAAACACAATATAGCCAGGAAGTACATTTTTGTTACCCTGTATAAATAACACTAAAATTTATTACATTAAACATCCTTTTTATATTGGTGTAAACAATCATTAACTTGTCATTATGGATAGATAAAATCCATCGGATCTTAAATCTACTGAAAATCTTAATATGTTTTAAATTACCATTATTTTGATGGAAAAAACTTAAATAAGTTTGCCATGGTTATTATATAAGCAATAAGGTTGGGAAATCTTTGAATGCGTTTCACTGTTACGCAGTGGTTGTGGTCGGGTGATAATTATGTAGACTTATGTTTTCTAGAGGTCAAAGTGGCTACTTTTGGAGAATCGCTTGACGAAGTTGACGTGATTTAAATATGGATTAACGTGGTAGAGCCATGCTGGAATCATTATTATGATTTTAGCTCTAGGGTCGGCACGATCGGTGTAATAAATACTACGCTCTCACAAAATATCGCCGTGAAACGGTCAACCTCGTTAATCATGTTTCGTACGATTAGTGAGAGTTCCAATGGCCCCATCCCATTCCTATCTATTCCATATCTTATTCTTCCTGTCTGATCTAAAGGCAGGCAACACGTTTGCTACTCACCTGGTGTAGCAAACCTTTCTAGGCGACGGTTACCCATTCCCAGTACGTGGCCCGCCTGTTTGCTAGCTTCGCAATTAAAACAGATAATTGGTGTAAGACAATGCATAAGGTTCCACGGTTTATTAATGCTTCTTGCATACGTAATATGATTCTACGAAGATGGCTATTTTAAACGTAGAATTAGACTGTTCAGAGACTGCTCAGAGACTGCAACCAGTCGTATTTCCGTATGCACGAGCAATAAATAAACCCATTCTTAGGTAATAAAAAATAATAAAAATCTTTGATTTACGTTAAACTGTAATTTTTAGTGTAACTGATCGTTTTCTAACATTTTATTATTGGGAAAAAGAAATTGTGTTCCAAGTTCGAAAGTTAAAAATTACGCACCACACGAAGAAACGTGTGGAAAGTAGGTACTTAGGTGAAATGAAATATGTTAGAATTCAATCAAGGAGTTTCACATTACGAATGTAAATAAGCTGAATAATCGAACTTCCATGGAAGCGCATTTAATTAATACATAATTTGTCTCACTTTAATGCTATAGAGAAAAAGAGACGAAAGATGCAGTTCTAATTTTCACCAGGCACAAGTGGAGTGCACGCGGTCAATATTAACAACGTCAAAGATTTTTGCAACTTTTCAACAAATTTTTGTTTGTTTTATTACCCATACCTACCAATCTACCTCTTGTTTAAAGAGCAGGCCTTAATACCTACAGGTTACATTATGTTAATTTTTTATGTCAGTATTAAATAATACTGACAAATGCCCCTTGTAAATTTACTTTATTTTATATCGCAAACTATCCATCTCCCGGGATGAAAAGTATGTACGTCCATTTTTAGTGTATGTACAAAATGACACCAAAACCAATCCAGTACTCCAGTAGTTTTACGTGAAAGCTTAACAGGCGGACAGATCGAGTTACTATCACATTTTTTTATAGATGATGAATTATTATATCTTCTAAACTTGAGAAATTATTGATCTCATACAAACTTTCATCCCCTATTAAAACCCGTTCTGGTTTTATTTATCAATCCCCTGTGCCATCTATCTGCAAAATACATAAACGATAAAAACGAAAATAAACCCAAAAATGGCTAAAATTACCAAAATGCCAAAAGAGCCAAAAATGAATAAAATGCTAAATATGCCAAAAATTACGGCAATGCCAAAAATTCCAAAATGAAAAAAATCGCCAAAATGACAAAGATGGCCAAAATGACGAAAATCACTAAAATCGCGAAAATGACCAAAATGGCCAATATGATCGAAAAAACTAAAAAGACCAAAATTACCAAATTAACCAAAATGGAAAATCACAAAAAAACCTATCCTACTTTCTGGGATAACCTTTACATAAATCTATCCCATTATCCGGAATAAAGAGTATCCCTTATCCACCATCGATATTAAAATGACATATATACCAAATTTCAGACAAATCGTAGTAGTTGGTTTCTTAGTAAAAACATAACAAACAAAGAGAAATATATTTTTATCCCATTTTTCGGGATAAAAAGTATCTTATGTTCATCCTCTGCATCGAAAATATATGTATACTGAGTTTCAGCCAAACCGGTCCAGTAGTTTCCGTGAAAACGGAACAGACAGACAGACAGAGCTACTTTCGCATTTATAATATTATATTAATAAGGATTGCATTGTTTTCTCACAAATGTGTTGAAGAACGTTGAATGACACACGTGCTGTTGTTGGGTTTTACAAACTCGTGACTAAGGTTATCCCTCGACTAAGTCTCGGGCTCACACTCGTCTACTCGTTTGTAAAACTAATTCAGCGCACTAGTACCATAAATAACTTATTGTAAGTTCTATTTAAATCGCCCTGTATGTTAATGTATCGTTACTTTTTTTGTGGCATCACGATCTTTGATTCATGGCCAAGGTCGTACGCGGAGACTAATCCGTAGGTAATAAATAAATAAGAAACGCTTTATAAACATGTGATTTTATTTAATTGTATCCATGTAAATTTATGTAACTACAATACTCGTATAGCTAATATTATTATGTTGTATTTTCGTGCGCAGTGGGATGTGGTAAAAAAATTGCAAGTTAATGGATTATTATCGTTATAGTACCACTGTAATTACCTCGTGATGGACAGGCGGAAATGGCTGAGTACAGCGCATGTATGATGTATGTAGCTATACAGTATGTAGGTATAATGTTATGTAACTATGGGAGAAAAAGTGATAGCAAAAAAGTGTTTTTGCAATATATACCTACACATGCCTCAAGAGTAGATCATTTTGAAGCTATCATAACGTTAGCACCTTCCACTGCTGGACTTTATTCTCCTCTATAACATTACTATTTATCTTAAAAGCATTTAATGTATTTTATAAATCTAAGATCGTCTCAATTTATGCACCACCTACATCGCCAGAAAAGCATAGAATCCTTATTAATATTAGGTATAAATGCGAAAGTAACTCTGTCTGTCTGTTCCGTTTTCACGAAAAAACTAGAAGATCTATTTGGCTGAAACTCAGTATATAGAATTTTCGATGCCAAGGATGTACTTTTTATCCCGAAAAATGGGATAGTTTCCGGGATAAAAATATATTTGTCTATTTGTTTGTTATGCTTTTACGGAAAAACTATTTGACCGATTTGGCTGAAATTTGGTATGTATGTAATTTTAATACCGAGGGTGGACAAAGGATACTTTTCGTCCCGCATAATGGGATAGATTTATGCAAAGATTATCCCAGACAGTAGGATAGGTTGTTTTTTTGTGATTTGTCATTTTCGTCATTTTGATTCATTTGGTCATTTTGATCATTTTAGTTATTTTATACTTTCAATACTGAAAATGGACATAGATACTTTTCATATTCGGAAAAGGGATAATTTGCGATATAAAATGAAGTGAATCTTCCAGAGGCAAATAGCACTAAGAAAAGAGGAATATGGAAGTAATGTGCCGACCCCAAATATTTGGGAGAAGGTGGGAGGATAGGAAGATTATGTTACAAATCCTACAAATGTGACTAAATCAAAACATTGGTTTCATTAAATAAAATAAATAATTTCCGATTAAATTAATATATTTCATGGAAAATAAAAAACGGATGGATTCGCTTCATAAACACACTTAGTCATATGAAACGAAGCATCGCAGATGTCCTTGTGACCGTTCGCTGAAAACAAGAAATAATATACTGCATTTTTTTTTATAGCAGGTTTACAATAATTGCATAGTCATTAAGTCATTATCATAACTAGGAAGCGTATTTGTCTTAATTTTTTCGTTTATTTGTAATATGTATAATAATATACAATAATAACAGCCCATAAATGTCCCAGTGCTGGGCTCGGGCTCCGCAATATAGGGGAACGGACAGTATACCCACCACGCTTGTCCAAGGCTGCTTGGCAACTTTGACACATCGGTTATCTCGATGTGCAGGTTACATCACGATGTTTTATTTCACCATTAGCATTTGGTATTAGTAACAATATGCCTGTCTAATGTATGCTTTCACTAAACTACCACGACTTATATGTAGGTATATTATACATACACTATTATATATGGTCTGAAAGAGAGTGTCGGGGTGAAGGTAAGGAAAGGAATGCTCCGGTGGTTCGGGCATGTGGAAAGAATGCATGATGAAAGAATGAATAAACAGATATACAATGCAAAAGTGGATGGATGCAGAAGTCGTGGAAGGCCACGACACACCTTCCATGATCAAATTGATCGTGTACTAGCAGAAGGTGATGTCAGGAGCCTTAAGAACAGACGAGCGTGCATGACAAGAGTTATGAATGTCAAAGAAGCAAGTGAGGTGTGTAAGAATAAGCCTAAATGGCGCTCTGTTGTTCGTGCCTACAACTTAGAACATTTTGCTCACTGAAATTCTGCTGCAGTATTTTTTCTTTATTGCACGAGTTCAGCAGACACGCAGACGGCCCACTGGTGAAAAGCGGTTACCACTAACACATTAGTGCCAGAACACAACTCAAGGTTGTTATGGCAGAAATATATAATATGAAAATGCCCTACTATCTGGCTGTGGGTTATTTTGTCGCCTCTTACGACAGGCCGCTCGGCCGCAGGAAATTGTATTCTTTCTCCGTTCCGGCACGGATAGTAGTATTACGAAAGCTATTTCATTTAAATAATAATTTCAGAGGTTAGATGCTAGATTTTTTCATCTGATACACACCTGCGTTTTTACAAGTTGTTATTGCAGCTTTAACTTCTTCTTTTATTTCTTCGGGTAATAACATGTCGGCTTGTTTAAATGATTGTTCATAGCTGATCTTACCATTTTTTACCTTAAAAATAAATCAATAAATTTATTTTAGCAGCGGTGCAGGAACGGAGAAATAATATAAAATCTTGCGACTGGACGACAGCTTATCGTAAGAGGCACGGTTTCGACACGGTTTAATGGTTTAGGGGTTAAAACAGGATTTTTCTTAATATTACGTGTAGGTTCTTCAATATCCTTTAGGATTCAGAAAATATGATAACCATTAGTCAAACACAAACATAGCCGCGGACAGAGCTAATAAAAGCTAAAAAATAAGTATATCTTACCGCATTTGCCATCTTCATAATACATGCTATATAGCATTTCAGATTAGTATCGTCCAAAAACTCACCTTTCATGATGCCATCAACTTTATCTGAAAATTTCAATGAAATTCTTAAGAAAGCTGTTATACTTGCAATAACCTACATCATAATAATATACATTGGTCTGACTGATGACTGAAGTCAAAGCAGGTAACTATTTTAATGAAATACGTGTAGGTAGTCGTTTTAAAGTCAAACTAAAAATATTCATAAAAATAAGTCTTCTATACAAATAATAATATTAATTATATATTAAATAAATATTAAATATATTATAGGCATCAATAAAACAGTTGAATCATTTAGCTTTTGAATTTAGTCAGGTTATAATTTATTCGACTGATAGCTTTTATCTGATTGAAAAATCGGCACTAAGTGAAATATAATTTTGGGCATTATATATAATAAAAAACCCTTAAGAGATATCCTTTGCAGGCTTCTTCTTTCATGCTTTAATCTCTTAAACCACTGCGCGTTAATAGCAAATAAAAAAAATATTTACCATCTGCTACATTATTTTTAGGCTGGCAAGCTTTTCTCATCATTTTACCGGAGTTTTTCATTTGTTTCATAGTCATCTAAAACATTATAAATTCTAATAATCAACTATGACATTAATTGGTTAAATACTAAAGTAAGATCGCTGTTGTTAACTGGTCAAATATTAAAACAAAACGGTTTTGGGATTAGCGATCCATGATGTGAAAATGGCTTTGGATTTAGGTTCTTACTTCAGGGCCTCAGAAGTGAACCGATTTTTTTTATTTTTTTATTGCAGGAGTTCAGCAGACAGGCAGACGGCCCACTTAGTGGAAAGCGGTTACCATCGCCTATGGACATTTGCAACACCAAAGGTGCTACAAATGCGCCGCTGCTCTCTTAAAGGGGACTGGAACCTGGTCACTAATGCCGGAACACAACACAAGGTTGTTATGGCGGTATACTCTAGACCAGGGGTGGTCGCCATCCAGTCGAGCAAATACTCTACCACCTGGCTGTGGGTTGTTTAGTCGCCTCTTACGACAGGCCGCCGGGCCGCAGGAAATTGTATTCTTTCTCCGTTCCTGCACGGATAGAACGATTGCTATGAAATAGATATATGTAGGTTTATTTGATGTTAAATGGCGCTCTGTTGTTCGTGCCTACCCCGCAAGGGAACCGGCGTGAAGTTATGTATGTATGTATTTGATGTTGGGGATGATATGGGCTACTTGTACCATACAAAATAGAATAGTCTCGGATAGTTAAGAATTGCTTGCTTGCTTTTTAATTTGAATATTTTTGTATTATATATACTTTTTTAATTTGGGTTTTAAAATAAATAGAACTCATAAGTTTCTCAGAAAAAAATAAACACTATTAATTAAATGGTGACATCGGATTCATTTCGTAATAATAGCAACTGATGCCTCATTATGCTGATGATGATGATGATTGATGGTTGATGCGGCAGACGAAAACATGTTTAAAATGGTTAAACCGTACTTTAAATCATAGATAATTTAATGTTCCAAAACGAAAACCACATAAAATCATTTTTTTTTCTAAATTGAAACACTAACCGCTTCACAAAATATACAATAAAAAAATAGTTGAATTACAACTTTAAAAAGCATAATTTGAAGACTTCTACACACTTGTGTCACTTGACCATATCACTATGCTTAGTGAATTGCCTGATCATGTTTGCCACTTTATAATGTAGTCAATAAATAACTCATTAGACTCATTACTAATTACATATACAATTATGCGTATGATTTATGTATTATTCTTCCGGCAAGGATGTGATAATGTGCCATGGATTTTTGTAATAATCATTACTTTCTTGAAAGCAACAAGTAAAACGACAAAATCTGCTATTTTGATGACAAAATTATATTTTTATACGCCTGGCCCTATGAATAAGTTAGCGCTACAAGAATAGAACGAAAATATATGGGAATGACATAATATAATACTTAGCGTAACCATATGTCATTCCGATACATTTTTTATTCTATTCGGTTAGCGGTAATGCTACTTATCTACAAGGTTTGTTGTTGAATGGTATCTTATCTGATTTTTTTTTACAATTAATGTATTGGTTAAAACGTTCGACTCAAGCTACGATAATATAATAACTTAGTTTTTTAACATCTTACTACTGGGTTTTTGTTTAACTTTAATAATTTGACATGATGTAGGTACTAAATTAAATTGTCTTTATTTATTTAAGTACTAAATATTGCACACCGGCACCGGTAAAATATCGATGTATTAACTACTTATTATAACACCTTTTATATTTATTTATATTCGTAATGAATTTGAATATGAGTTCAGAACTTGCTTATTTCAGGGGGTCGGACAGCATGCCAAGCTTGTCTCCAAATCAAATCTCAAATTAGTAAGCTCGATATCCAAGTACATTACCATAACTTGATTGTACATGCTTGTACGTATCTAATCTCGTTATTGAGGGACAATGTTACAACTTACTGATGCATATTTTGCCACAACAACTGATAAAGACGTGTTTACTCTCGTTTAGGATGCGAACCCACGTCATTGGAAAGAAAAGAGGAAATAGAGTATAGTCACTATTACACTCTCCACGTAAAGAGCCTACATAGAGAGAATGAATGAAAAGACATTGACAAGAAACAAAGTGGTTCCTAATTGGCTGAAATCTCTCATTAAAATATACCATTTGCCATACAAGTCCCCGCTTGGTGACGGGCTAGCCTTTTATTAGGAAAGTTTTAAATTATCATGACATAGTATTTCTAATCTATATAAATAAAAATGAATCGTAGAAATCTATGTACGCACAACTCGAGAATGACTTTCCCGATTTTAATGAAATTTCTTGTGTGTATTTGAATGGGTTCCTCGGATGAGTTTGATTCACAATTGAAACCGGTAGGAGGCACTAGAATCTGGTCCTAGATTTTAATTTTTTCAGAGCAGGTTAACGTCTCTCGGGACCGCTAGTTTGTAATAAAAATATCGTATATCGTATAGTCTATTTTTTACTTATAGATTGTTATTTTGTAAGTGTAGTTATATTTATAGTATAGTCTGATTTCAGTTTATATTAATTTATTTAGCACTTAGTTTATTTTTAATGATTTCAAATTTGATTTTTTTTCTAAAAAAACCTAATTATTGTTCCCCGTAATTTTGTAAAGTTGACTGTCTACTTTTTGTATCTATTATCTATCACTAAATTTTAAATTTTTATTCTCGATTAGTATTTTTTTTATAGATTAAGGATATGCTCGCGACTTCGTCCACGCTTGATTTGATATTCCCGCGCGAATAGGGCCACAAAATATCGTAGTATTTAAAAAAGAATGTAAGCTATTGTTTTACTGGAAGATGCGTCCGAAGAAGCTAATTTTTATGCAACCTAGCGACTTCATACCGCTCCCGGGAACATTCCTGCGGGATTCCCGGGATAAAAAAATATCACACATTTTATTACATTAAAATTTGTCGTCGATCACTGAAAAAATCGCAATGGAATTTGTATTTTTTTTCAATCTGGCCATTTCAAATCGTTTTCAGAATTTTTTTCACTGGATTCCCGGGATAAAAAGTAGCGCAGATTTTAATTCTAAGAATTTGATGTCGATCACTGAAAATAGCATCGAAATTGGCCCAGTAAATCCCGAGCAAACAGACAAGAAATCTAAAAAAGTGCATCGTGTTCTCCATCGTGTTATTCTAGACTATTCCAGATATTTTTTTAATACTATTATAGCTATTTAATAAAAACATCTGGAAAATACAGCCTATTTAAAATTTTATAATATAATAGATTTCATACATTCCCTAAAGAAGCCGGGGTATGTAAATTACATAAATATGTCCTCTAACTATTGAAAATCTTTTTTTTTTCTAATATTAGTACCGCCTTATGCTTTTTACCTTAAATGAACGTTAGTGATGTGTTCGTGTTACTCCTAATTAGTTCGTGATGATTATAGAAACGTGGCAATAATACACGTAATTGTTACATTGTTCCATAGCATAGAACGTTACCACCCTTTTCATGTACTACAATTGTTCTTAGTACCATTATAAGATTCTTCGATTAGTAACTCATTCTTAATTTGACTGACGGCCGGTCCTATATCTAAATGCTAGTTTGTCTTACGAGTAGATAAAATTTAGTGCAAACTCTATCAATAGTAAGAATGAATAGTTAGGAGTCGGCCATGAATAAAAGGATCAATTGAGTTATTTAATTTTCCGAAGTTATTGATACGAACGGCATAATATCTATTACGTATTCAGTTATTTGAAACGATATGTAGTTGGAACGCAAACGTAAGAATATATTGCTAATAAACAACTCTTTAAATAATACGTTATAAGTGCCTATCTTTTATTATCACCTACAGTACTATGTATTTACTTAGCGTATGGAAAAATATGACAGACATCATACAATATGACGTCTGTGTGTTGATTTTTTCGTTTCAATTTCCTATCATTGGTTTACTGATGAGTCCGTTATTGCATCTTTTTTTGGAAAAACTGGCAGGTGCTCTAACCTAATAGTAAAATCATTATCACACTGTCCATATTGTGTGATATTGACTTATGCAACACAAAGACGGTGCCTGAGCGTTGCCAGCTTCTTAGGTAATTTTATAATTCTTTTCATAATTGCTCAGTGTCGTATCACTAAGGGTTTTTTTTTCAGCAGACAGGCAGACGGCTTACCTGATAGAAAGCGGTTACCATCGCCTATAGACATTTGTAACACCAACGGTGCTACAAATGCGCTGCTGCTCTCTTAAGGAAGACTGGAACCTGGCCACCAATACCGGAACACAATTCAAGGTTGTTATGACGGCATACTCTAGACCAGAGTGGTAGCCATCCAGACGGGCAAATACCCTCCCACCTGGCGGTGAGTTGTTTTGTCGCTTTTTACGAGAGGCCGCGCGGCCGCAGGAAATTGTATTATTTCTCCGTTCCTGCACAGAAGAAAACTTACTCCGGTAGGAATTTGTCCAGGTATTTATAGCGAAATAACAATTCTAGAAAACCGTTTAGTTGTACAGCGTCACATCGTTATGTGGTAAACATATCGCCCAAATGAATTCGAATTTGTCCGCGTAGTGTTTTTACTTTTTACCTACGCACCAGCAGTGACTTACGACTTAAAAAAAACATGTGTATAAAATTTTAAAGTTGGAATGCCTAATTTGTGCATATATGTAGTAAGTTTTTGGTGATAACTGGAAAAAATAAATAAAGATAAGTTTGAAATAGGCAAAACAGACCAAACAGCAACAAAAAGTTTTTAAGTTCTCTCTTTTGAGTCCTCTTGTCAGTATTCAAATTCGGTATATACTATATTTTTGCATTTCTCAAGCAGTGTTAGTATCTGAAGTGAGCTCTGACACAGATGTCGGAGTGGTTGCATAGAAAACTTAGAGAAGCAGCAGCAGGCAGTTCATGTCAACTTCGTCATATGTTAGATGAAGTCTAGGTGGTAATTATACTCTAATCAGTAAGAACATCGCAATTGATAATTTTAGTATAAATTATAAATACCACAAACAAACAAAGCATTGGGCACAACTTGTATTTTTAATTTTATATAATTTCTTAATTAGATGTAGTATAAGACACTAATAAGACAGTTTTTCAACTACCATCCATGTATATAATTAATCTGTCACTATTTAATGAGACATGTTGTCTTATAAATATCCTATTTTTATAGTATTCTCTCATTTTGATGTTGTTGCTCCAAATATGTACGACAAAAGAATACAAATATGTATTCAAGCTCTTTCCTTAATTTTGTTGTTGGTTGGTGACTGTTATGCGGTAAGCATTTAGCATAAATTAGCCAAAGTTGTATTTTACAGGCTTCTGTAAATGTTTTGACAAGAACTTCCGGGTACCTTCTAGGTACGTCAGTCTATGAATGTAAAAGCCATTTCTCTCAGAAACGAGTAGTTTTGCATGGATGTTTGGCAGGAAAGTATATTCTATATGCCGCTACACAACGGTGTAGTTATATTTTGAAAGTCTAAAAATTAGGAACCACTGCCGTAAATGAAACTGAACACATAGTAATGAAGTTATCCGCGCCGGCACCTACTTAGTGGTATGGAAGTAGCCGTGCTGCAATTTTCTTTTACCGTCTTTTTATTTTAGATATTAGATAGTCAGAGATATAATCGCTTCTAAAGTTGTTAAAAGTGTATTAACCCTTTTATCTTATAAAGTAGTGATGAAGAATTCTGAAACATTTAAACTTAGAACTTAATTTTTTTTCTCTAAAGTGGACGATAGACTAGCGAGCAGGTATGCACCAAAGGCTAGACGATTTTGTTCACTTCTGAAAGTTTGCGTATTTACGGTGACAAACGATCGACAAAGGTTACCGAGACGTAAATAATTACGACTTGGTAACCTTATGCGCACGTATATCATAGACCCCATAAGGTAACTTTGAACAAGATTAAGATTAGTTTTTAAGATACAAGGTATATAAATGATTGAATCCTTCCGATGAGAATTCCGTAACCAAATGACAATGGTCAAACAGTTGAAGGTAGCTTACTGTGCTGATACGCATTTGGAAGATTTTTAAATTTTATTGTGTTTTAATTTGAAGATGACGAAGCAACAACTAAAGAAGTCTGGAAAAATGATGAAGAAAAGCTGCATGCCAAAGAATGATGTGACTGAAGGTAATTAATATTTACATTTTACAATGAGGTTTAGCGCGCTTTTGCCCGCGTGTTCATCGATTTCATATTCTGCGAAAAATTGCCTATGAAAAATAATTCCGAGAAAAGAATCTTCGATCTCTCAAGTTTAATAAAAAAAGAAATAAGTATTTATACTAAATATTCATAATAGTGAGAAGAAAGCAACAAACATAAAAAGCTTTATACACGGCTTCGCAAACGTAGACTTCTGATACTTATTACTAAGAAACTATTTCGCTCAAGCTCCTTATCAAAAGTATATCTTATACTAATATATAAAGCTGAAGAGTTTGTTTATTTGTTTGCTTGAACGCGCTAATCTCAGGAACTACTGGTCTGATATGAAAATTCTTTCAATGGTAGATAGCTCATTTATCGAGGAAAGCTATAGGCTATAAATCGTCACGCGAAGACCAATAGGAGTGGAGCACCAATGAAGAATGTTTCAAAATCGGGAGGTATTTTTTAACTTACTTTTTTTTAAGCTCTTTCACGCGAACGAAGTCGCGGACAGAAGCTAGTTTATAATGTTTTTCTTATGATTGATTTATTCCTAAGACCGTAAAGAATAAATATAGTATGGATTCAAAAGGAAAATGTATTAATTCACATATTATATATGGATGAAATCGCAGAATTATACATTGAAATGTACGTTTTTGCAGATGAAGTGGGAGAAATAGAAAACGGAAAATTCATTGAAGAAAAGAATGTTATGTGTTATATTGCTTGCATTTACACAATGGGAGGTGTAGTGAGTAACAAGTTTATTCTATTGAAAATTCATTAGAGTATATATATATATGCACATCCACACACACACACATATACATATATATAATAAGAGTCCTATAGCTATTTTGCCCAATATGGGACTCTTAAAAAGACATCTTGTCTAATCATTCGTTAATCTCCCATCATATATTGGAGACGGCGGCAACAAATATTCTCACGGACATACAACCAGACCCCGGCTTTTGGAAGGAATTTATGTTCCAGACTGTAGCCGGGGTAGTGTAGATGTGATGTGTCCGTGGGGGAGGATATTTGCGTCTCTGTTAGAAATAGTAAGGTTGGCGGCTTCATCGTCTCGAGGTGTTGATGGACGGCATTAAGATTGGTGTGTATGCCCCTGATGTTGCAGAAGTTCACCCTAAGCGTGGAAATCAGGTTTGCTGAGCAACTCTTATTATTTATTTTATGATCCAATAAAAATATTGACGTTTATGAAGAGAGTTGGAAGTGAGACAATATCAGCAGGAAAAGGATAAAGCGGACAGTGATTTGGCCGCACAAACCTGCAGGTTATGTGATTAGCTGGTGCGGGGCACGAAAGGGCGCCGGGTCCTCCCCGGAGAGTACTGCCGGGTCCACGTCAGGTCACCAACCGGCACGCCAATGTTTCCCAAGATTATGTGCCAGTTGGTGGGTAGCAGCCTCTATGGGACCGGTTAGTCCGGATTCGGGATTCCTACTACCTTGCCGGCGGCCAGCGGGCAACCGTCTCACCGGGTCTCCGTGACCCCCGCCCCACCTCTTCATGCCTACAGGGATGAAGTGTACTTAACACGAATCCTGATCCAAATTTCGCTGGCATTGATTCACTTCGGAAAAGGGGGGAACTGAATCCTGGTTATAATACCAGAACACAACACGAGGTTATTCTGGAGGCATGCTCTTAACCAGGGGTGGTAGCCATCCAGACGGGTATATGCCCTACCACTGAGCTGTGGGTTGTTTAGTCGCCTCTTACGACAGGTCGCCCGTCCGCAGGAATTAGTGTTCTTTCTTCGTCGCACACATTGATTATTACGAGTATATTATGAATGATGTCTCACTTTCTTACATTTTTCAGGTTAAAAATAATAAAATAGCCCTCGACTTAATGCTAAAGCAAATAGACACAATGTTTCCAACTGAAGTGAAGGATGAATTAAAAGCAGCCGCTAATTCATGTAAGGATACGCGTAAGTATTGTGTACATTATATTTTCATGGCTATAACATTTAGCCAAAGTTGTCGGAATGAAATAAATACTAGGGATACTAAATGCAAAAGATACTCATACATTAAGTATTTAGTGTGTGTATGGAAATTGTTTACAAAGCTCAACCAATCTTTACTACCGTACGCGTCGCGCCCAAATAGCGGGCGGCACCAGCGCGCCGCACATGTCTAATCCGAACTAATTTCAACAAGATTTCTAACTTCATACGTTTTTATTCTGCAGTAATACTTTCTTTTTGAATCTTCTCTGCATCTTTATTAGTTATCTTTCAGACTTTATCTTCTCATCCTGTTTTTCCATGTAAAATTTCTTGTTATCAAAATTTCCCGTCGTCGCCGCGTCGGTTGGCGAGTCAGTCAACCTTAACCAAAAAGCCATCAGCTAATTCTTTAGCCGCCTCATGAACTACCATATTAATGTTTATCTCATATACGACGATATGCCTGACACATACCATAGAACGTAATTTGTAGCAAAATTTAATGTTAAATCGCGGCATAAATAGTAAAAAATATCAACAATTTTGTAACATCAATTTATATTATAATTGGCGTGAAAGGAATAGTGAAGGCGAGATCTTACTTGAATAGGCTATGGCGTATGATTTCGCAATATTAAATTAAAAAAAAAAATGCACACTAAGAAAGTGTGCATAATTTTTTAATATTTTATTGTATAAGTAGATGGCGCTGCAGTCGTCGTACATCGTGGTAGTATTTAATTCATTGGCCATAACTTGATTATCTTTCGCACATATGACGTATTTTGGTTCTTTTTTTGATAATTTTGAACGATCTGTTTGTATTTAAGAAATTCTTAATTACAAACCGATTAAATTAATACTTACAAGATTTATAAATACTTAAACAGAGTAGTAGTGGTGGATGACCAACCATAACCAACCAAAACTCCAACAACTTAGCCATAGATTTGATTTTTAGATTAGTTGTTGTAATGCATTCAGATTGCTACTATACAAGTAGAGTCAGAGTGATTATCCAAGCACATTCGGCCCAAGTCCATTCGGTCCAATTACATTCGGCACAAGTGCATTCGGTCCAAGTGTATTTGGCCCAAGTGTATTCGGTCCAAGTGTATTGGGTCAAAGTGTTTCTATACCTCCCACAAATCGTTTAAATAATTTCACATACATTATTAGGTATGTCATTGTTATTTTCTTTTTGTTTCAGTTAAAAAATACAAGGATATTTGCGAGTCTTCATATTTCATGGCAAAATGCCTGTATGACACAGCACCGGATGCTTTTCTATTCCCTTAACAGCGTTTATATGGTTTTTAAAATATTCAGTTTGTAATTGTTAGGTAATTCTAATGTACAAATATTGTATTCAAATAAAGGTTTTTCAAAGCACATATAATAATTATTATTAGGAGTTTATTCATAATATTTCAAATATGTATACAGAACTTCAAGACTTCAGGTTAAAACGTAAAAAGTAAGATTTGTACACAAAAAGAAAATTTGAGCAGAATTTGCTTCATTGGTGATCAACAAATAAATATCGGGAGATTTTTTTACAAATAACGTTACAGAATATTATTTTTAGACGTAAAACAGTAAATTATATACACGCACACACTCGCCCCTACACATACACACACACGCGCGCGCGTACACACACACACACACACACACACACACACACACACACACACACACACACACACACACACACACACACACACACACACACACACACACACACACACACACCGACATACGCGCACCGATGAACACACACCGACACACACACACCGTCACACACTCGCATACGTACCCAACGACAATAATGTTTTTCCCCAAACCTACAACCTGGGTGTCTTCAAGTCTCGTGTGAATAGGTACCTTCTAGGTAAGCGTGCTCGATCTTAGAACATATCTACGCTCAAATCGAGCGAGATAATGGTCAAACGAAAAACTATACATGATAAAAAAAATACTGTATGTTTTTCCAGCATGTTGTAGCAAGCTGTAATAAAGTCTGCACTTAGTCTAAGAACATAGTTTAATATAGACAGATGTATACATTAGTGTATCATTTGTTGGTTCTTCCTAATAAACTAAAAAAAACGTAGTTTTGCTAAGGAAAATTCTAGTTATAAATGCATGCCGACAAAAAGTGGAACTAATCACACAGATTAGCACAGCCACGTTGTTACGTTGTTTTTACCAAGTGTTTTAATGTAAATGTTACATTATATTATTTTATTTATTATTTTTTTATATTTTACAATACTATTAAGTCGGAATCTTTCTAAAATAATTTTATCTTTCTAAAGGTGGGCACTGACCGGTGTTACGGGGCGTAATGTACCAATCGCAGCGAGCATGTTACGTTACGCCGTGTGCTAAAATCCATGTAACATGCTCGTTTCGAACTCTTTGTTCGTCCGTGCTCCAGATTCGCAAGCCACTCTCAGTCAAGATGTCGGACGACGAAGTTGTGTTGGGATCTTTGATTTTACTCAATTATTGTTTAGTCCAAATTAAGAAGAAGAAAAACAAAACGTTATTGGAAATCAAATTTGCCAATCTAACCCAAATGTCTTCTTTCTTTATTTTGTTATAATGTTCCGGATGACCCGGGTCCCATAAAACAGTTTCTTCTCGATATTTCCCTATGAAATACAGAGTTTTCTCTTTGTCCCACTCCATCTTTACAACAGCAAATTATCACAATAATCAAAAGTAAAATCCCGAAGTACCTAGAATCGACGCTTGTGCCACGTGCGCTCATGATGATTCGCTGCGACGTACTGACTGAAGCGCGTAACACTCAAAGGATTCGCCAAAAAACCGACAGCGGAGTGGAGCACTCGCAGCGAACAACGAGCCGCTCGTTGCTCGGTGGGGGCGCCTTGTTTTCCCGTATTGACTGCATGAATGCTTGTTGTGTAACACGTTACATTACGCCCTGTAACGCCGGTCAGTACCCACCTTTAATGTTCAAGATTTCTTTCAAATGTATTCGCAGAGTACAATATATCGAGGGCTTCATATCAAATGGGCGTATATGCAAAAATGCCATTTTTTTGTTGTTTACTAAAAACTGTGCATGTTACAACTTAGAAAGTCTTACCAGTATGCAAGTGTACCTAAAAAGAAGGGTATTCCCAATTTCAGCCTTATACAATCAACTAGTTTTGTTTTATTCACAATTTTGTCCCTCGTGTAAAACTGCACTTTTGTCTGTACGCCCATTTGTTATGAAGCTCTCGATATATATTAAAAAAATAATTTAAACGAAATCTGTCACATTCTAAACGAACTGTTAAGTTATCTTCTGCTCTGCTGCTATTTTGCTGCAGCCTCAGTTCGCGCCTATGGCTTCTCTATTTAACTGCATAAGGCTGCAAATTACTTGATTATATATGACTAGAGGCCCGGCGCGGTTTCACCCGCTCTCTGTCCCGCTCCCGTGGTATATATCGTCTTGTTATATAGCCTATGACACTCCCTGTTAACGTAGCTTTCTAACAGTAAAAGAATTTTTTAAATCGGTTTAGTAGATCCAGAGATTATCCCCTACAACGTCACAAACTCACAAACTTTACCTCTTTATAATATTTTATATATGATAAACGTCTGTAGCCACCAGCTAGGTTTCTGAGGTTAGCAGTTATGAGTTCAATAACAATTGATTCCATAATGTTATGTAATAGATAAACTTAGGTTAACTGTTATTAAGTTTCTGAATACGTATGGAAGCGTTCGATAACTATGAAACCGACAACTAGTACCAAAACACGTCACTAGATCTATTTAAGAAGGAATATCTAATATTTATTTTACTATTTTAATTCATCACTAATAATACACAGAATTATTGTTATTATAGCGATTTAAAGTCATTTTGGTCGTTTTAAATAATAATTAATAGTAATTTCATGGATATATAAATAATAATCATTGTCATAAAAAATCATTGTGATATTATATCAAATTGTGTAAGATTTTTCATAATATTTGGGTACGCTTTGCCGTTTGATTGGCAAATAAAACGTGTCGGCACTTCTCTGCGATGTTCTGGATTTGGCATGCTTGTATTAGTTCGGGATAATTTTGCTATTTCTTTACTTACTTTACTTAACAGAGTGGTTTTATAAACATTTATATCATCACCAATATCTACTTGAAAAGCACCAGTAGCGTAAAAGCATAAAAATATACAAATTTGCACCAATAATGATATTTTTTTACATAGGTAGATCACGGTATCCTTGTTGAACCGATATCTCATTTTAAATTCTTCATCTGTAAATAATACGAATGGATTTCTACGTGTCCTTAACTTTTGGGGTATGGACATAGTAGCAATTATCTGGGGGATTTCCATATCCAACTCTGATGAACTGCTGTCCATAATTCTAATATTTTTAGTATAGATTGCTTATCTAAATAAACAATGTGATATACTTAGCGGTTTTAGGTTAGTTTTGAATTATGACAGAGCTAAACGTCAGACCAAAGATATGTACATAGATAAACGCCTAATATTGGTCAGTTACGTCGAATCAAGTTTAACTGAAGTTTATTGTACGATGGTGTGTTCAGAAACGCAATTTTATAAGTTATTGAAGCGATAGCGCTAACGAACAGATAAACTACAGTTAAAAGTACCTCAGAAACCGGGCTGAGAAGCACTGTGGTTTAGTGCCGACTAAACTATGATAATTATATTAAAATTTACATTACCGATTACAAACAAACTAACTGTTTATAATACTTGAAGTCTTGTCACTATTATGCCCTGGCTCTACATGCGTTAGTGTTAGTGACTGTGCCAATTGATTCCTGTTTATAGCGTAAAAAAAACGCCGATAATGATTACCTACCTACACTAGTGTATACACATGAGTTATCTGTCAATGTTTAACGTAATTAACAATGTCATATCTCAAATACGCATGAAACCCTTGGCTACATCTGCACTTATATTATTAACGGCGTCTATGTTTGACTGGGCTAAGCCTTTGACAGCCTAGCTACCTCACAGCAACGCGGAGGTTCTGGATTCGATTACTGGCGTAGTAAATTTCGGAAACGAAATTTCTTCGTTATTTACTATGGTCTGGAGGATTGATGATAATGATACATTATGTGTGCCTGTCTGTCGGTTTTTTTTTAATATTGCAGGAAACTAGGACCATTTACGACTTACAATTGTCTGTCGTCGAACCCATTATTTTAACTAAATGTCTAAAATAACTCAATTATGTAACATCTGATTAAATGCTATTACTAGTCATTATATATTTCAAAATTACAGGGTTCTTAAAAAGTAGGCGGTACAGTTTATGAAACTGGTGACTGTATAAATTTAGGTAACTTTGAAGTATAATTTTAGTATTTTTGGTTATTCTACACAAGGAAAACTCACGTAATCTGCTTTAAACAGTCAAATTTGATAATCATTTTAAGAAAATCAGTAATATATTAAGACAGCGTGGTGCAACATTGCATTTTGTTTTGTAATTGAACAAGTCAACTAAAAGCAAATAAGTCAGAAATTTTATTGATTGTATGAACAATGTTTTGTTTAATAATGTTATTAGCAATTGTTAATTTGAATTTATCACATGCGGTAAGTTCTTAATATTAACTTCGTTTTAATTCAAATATTTCGTAAATTAATTACTATAGTTTTTGAAAAGTAATACTCACACATACCCACACACGTACACATACACACACCGCACTGCACTGCAATGCAGTGCTATACCGAGGGGCATTTATCAACACTGTCTTTATTTGCTCTTCCCATATCTTGCATTCCAAAATAGTATTTAATTTCTATAGTTATGTCACATAGCTCGCAAAACTTAGCAAACTGAAATATCAGTCGGCCGGCTACATTTATCTCAGGACCGATGGCTGATGGAGCAGATGAGGCTGGATGAAGAAAGTGAACTACTAGGATGTTTTTTAAACGAAGCTGGCAAACAGGCAGATGGCTTAGTTGATGTAAAGTGGTTTTCGTCACCTATAGACGTTTGCAACAACAGTAGAACAGACAATGCGTTGTTAGCCTTTAGACTAAGATAATGAGAATAGGATAAGGGAATGCGATAAAGGCATCAAACAGGAGGAGTAAAGTAGAGGGAATGACATATAGGATCAGAATAGGGGGATGGGACAGGAAAGGTGGAATAGGGGGAGGAGGAAGTGGGTCATCGGAACTCTCAGTAATCGCATGAAACACAGTATGTGGTGCAATTTTGAGAGGTTTATGCCTACCAGCGATATAGGAGATTAGCTGACGACGATATGATATTAACGGAATACTTAGTATTTTATGTAGGTTATGAATTCTTTCTAAACTTTTAGATGACGAGAGCTCAGGTAAAAAATACAATGACAATGATGAAAAAACAATGCCTGCCTAAAACAGGTGCCACTGAAGGTATGCAGTTTTCTGTTTTTCTTCATTTTGATATAATTTGCACGTGCTAACTTTATAGGAAACAAAAGTAAAGAAACTTCCAATTGGCGGATTCCACCATTTCACCTTGAACAAACGTGACAGGTTTGCTGTCCGTTTCTGTAAAATGCCAGAACTCGGCAGTGTGATGCTAGTTGAGCATGTTTAATAAAATAAAATTTAATTGTCGTTACCATACCAGCGTAAAACATACTTAGGTGAAGTAGAACAAAGGTGAACCGTAGAAGCCAGCTCTGTGTCCTATTAGTTGTAAAGTTGCAAAAAATGTTGACTGAAACCATTTGTTTCCATGATTTGATGCTCTTACATACACTAAACGGTTAGCTGCAGTACGGTCAGTCGTGCGGATGGCTGCTCCCGGCCGTGGTACGCACCATGGTCGGGAGCTCCACCGGATGGGACGCCGTCCCCTCCTTCTGCGAGCAAGTCATGTTCGCGAAGGAGGAGGCGGAACGGGAGCGTGAGCGTAATTCCCTGCTCCGCTCCCGCCAAAGGAGGACGCGCCGACGCCGGAGGTCAGACAGTGACCTTCGGCCGCTAGAGGTATAGGGGTTCTCACTCACCCGCATATGCAGTCGAGATGAGAGCGCGAGTGTTCCGCGCGCGCTCATCTCTCTTCCCGTGGGGCGCGTTACAAACCGCCCTACGCATGGACGAGACTTAGTAGTAGCCGGGGGATACGTCCCCTGGCATAGGAAGAGGCCCAGTGAGGGGGGCCCACGCCTGCCAGGGCACGCGGAGTTGGGAATCCCGCATTCACGTAGCCCTGGCATAAGGCGCAGGACGGAACACCCAGGGGTTTTAGTGGGTATCCCTAACTGGGGAGTGTCAATAGCGTGGCACCGGTTCTGACCGGGCACGCTAGTGCCACCCCCGATCTGGCGAATCCCACACTCACACGGGTCGCGAACATCCCCCTAGGCTTCTGTGCCTGTCGCGGCTTAGTCCTCAAACTGATTTCCCCTGGCCAAAAAAAAAAAAAAGTGCGGCTGGCCGTAGGTAAGAAAAAATCATGTAAAACTGATTTCTACACGCAATGTGCGGCGACTGTGAAGTGCGTACAAAAATCAGTTTAACATAATATATTTTCTTACCTACACCCAGAGCTGTACAGCTGACCGGACTGCGACTATCGTCGTAATGCGTATTGGGGTTAAGATGAACCTTAACATACTGTAGTCTATCTATAAAATTCGAAACATGCCGTATCTGTACATTGAAGCTATTAAAAAAAAACCAACTGGAATAGACTGTATAATCGATGGAGAACATGATGCAATTTCTTTTTTGATTTCTTTTCTGTTTGTTCGGGATTCACGTAAAGACTACTGGTCGGATTTCGATGCGGTTTCCGTAATCGACAGCAAATTTTTAGACTTAAAATCTGCAATACTTTTTATCCTGGGAATCCCGTGGGAATTTTTCTGGGAAAGATTTAAAATGGTCAAATAAAAAAAAATCGAAACCCAATGTGATTTTTTCACGTATCGATAGCAAATTGTATGTAATAAAAGGTGCGACATTTTTTATCGCGGGAAATCCGCGGGATTTTTCCCTTCGAGCAGTTATTCGGGTGTATAAAAATTAGCTTATTTCGACACAGTTTTCATTAAAACGATTGCTGCGGTACTTTGTGTCCCGGGAAACCCGCGGGAATTTCAAGTCAAGAGTGGACGAAGTCGCGGGCATATCCTAGTATATAATAATAATTGTTTACTATTAATATAATAGTATAGAAAATTAAAGAGGATAGAGATGGATTACTCCTTCCCGCAAAAATTACCAAATTCCGATAAAACTTGACGCTAATATAGCTTCTACATCAGAATAATAGGTTCACAAGCTGTAATATAAAAATGTATTTTTTAAATTGGCCAAAATATAACGATAAGTGTCTATCACGTTCTAACGAAGTCATCATATTCACAGATAGTAGGGGTTAAAAATGTAGTGTTACAAACATTTATATATTGGTTGGGGAAAAAGTTCCTTCGCATTTTATATAAAAATTCAAAAGGTTTTTCTATAAAGTTTATTTACATTTGACTAAAGTATGTAGGTGCCATTTTGTTGGATAACTTTTTGCCATCTTGTAGGTAGAGACGTGATCCCATTGCTATAAAAATTTTGGGGCTTCTGATCAAAAACTGCGACAAGTGGTTTTGGCAGTCCTCTCGTGATGTTAACCTGACACTGCCTAAGGAATTCTGCAGAAACCGAAACAGGTGAAAATCTGAAGGTGCAAGGTCAGGAATATACGGCGGATGCATTAACACCTCCCAGCCAAACTCTCGTAATTTTTGCTGAGTGGCTAAAGATGTGTGAGGTCTAGCGTTATCATGGTGAAAAACCACACCCCTTCAGTTGATTAATTCCGGCCGCTTTCTCTCAACTTTTTGCTTTAATCTCATCAGTTGTTCGCAGTACAGTTCAGAATCGATGGTCCTGCCTGGCGGTAACAGCTCATAATGAATAATGCCCTTCCTAGCCCACTATACACAGAGCATCACCTTGTTGCGAGTTAACCTGGGTTTCGGCACAGTCTGTGAAGCCTGGCCGGCCTTTGACCATGATCTTTTTCGCACGTTCTTGTCGTACGTGATCCACTTTTCATCACCAGTTATCAGCTTCTTCAAAAATGGTTTTGTTTCATTACGTCGTAATAAAGAATCACAAATGAGTACACGGTTCATTAGGTTTCTTTCAGTGAGCTCATGAGGCACCCAAATATCGAGCTTTTTTGTGTACCCAGCTTTTTTCAAATGCGCCAAGACCGTTTTGTGGTCAATTCCCAGTTCTCCAGCTACATCGTAACTACTAATATGCCGATCTTGCTCCACTTTTTCAAAAATGGCATCAATTTTGTCCGTAACAGGGCGACCAGAGCGACGTACAGCTTTGATATCAAAATTTTCGAATTGAAAACGCTTAAACCAAATTTGCGCTATTCTCACAGATTCTGCATTAGGTCCATAAACATCACAAATTTTTTTCGTGGCTTGTGTTGCATTTTTAACTTTTTGTAGCAAAATTTTAAAATGTATCGAATTTCTTCATTAGATTTACTCATTTTAACAATAAGAAAAACAAATGAAAATCACACATTTTCCTAACTTGAATTTGGAATTGTCTACTTTAAAATTAAAACTTTTAATGATATCAAAACCAGCCAGATACAAATGGTATAGCCAAAGAGATCTTATTACAAGTTCATACATACTATATGCGAAAAGACTTTTTCCCCAACCTATTATAATATATTACATTATGATGTTTGGCATCATACTTCCTTAACACTTTGGTAAGTTAAAAAATAATATTTTGTAAACTTAGATAAAGTTGCAAGAATAGAAGAGGGTGTTTTCATCGAAGAACATAGTGTTATGTGCTACATTGCTTGCGTCTACAAAGCCATTCAAGTGGTGAGTTTAATTTATTCTTTATTCTTTCTTTATTGTACACAAAAAGTTAGATACAAAATTATAGAATAATGGTGATGTACAAAGGCAAGCTTAATCCTAAAAGAGTTTTCTTCCAGCAAACCTATGAGTCTAGCGAGAAGGGGAGAAGTAAAAGGCAGGGTTGTGTACACTAAGATATTTTACGATTTAACTATGTAACATATTAAATTAAATTAACAAAAATAAATTATATACAAGATACACTTAAGATACATACATACATATATAATGTAAAATATAATAAATATAAGTATAATTTAAGATAGATAGTGCTCTTTGATTTTACTTCAAATTTGTACCGACCTCTTAGGCCTAGTAATTTAAGTGCTGGTCGTTTAGCTTACTTAACTCAGAGGCCTCAGCTTCGACTCTCGGTATGGTAAATTTTGTATATAAAATTTCCGTTATTTCATCTGATCTAGATGTTGCTGGGATACTACCTAGTACCTTTCATGGATTGGGAATATACGATGAATATGTGTGTCTTTATAATTTATTTATTTCTAATCTCTCTGCACACTGTATTGTGTTTTTAATATTAAACTAATTTATACCTCACATTAAAATATAGTAAGTCTTTCTTATACTGTTCTGCATCAGTACTTAAATGGAAGAATTTAATATTTTCTTAAGTTTTCGCTACTATTATCAATAATAAAAGTAAAGCATTCATAACAAATTATATAACTGTATTCTGTTAATACATTAACAGTGTCTTTGCTGTTTGTTTAGGTTAAAAATGACAGACTCGACATGGGCTTAGTATCAAAACAAATCGATTTATTGTATCCACAAAATATGAAGGAACCTGCTAAAAAAGCTGCTGGCCAGTGTGTTTCAATCCGTAAGTATTTTTGTTAGGGATCTACAGCTATTTTAGCAAAAACGGAACACCATAGTACATATTGTCGCTTCCTTCCGTCTGTCCATATCTGCTTGTCTGTCGAACATTGAATGCATTTTAAAAATTAAGTCGCTGTTCTTCAATAACTTTTATATTTAATATATCGAGACGATATTAATTTCAGAAATCATAAAAAGTGTGTTCTTCCGTCTAATTTTTCTACTTAGTGGCGATAGTATCTGGTTCGCAGTAGTAGTTTTCAAGACATCTTTTAGAAACAAATAAAGGAATATGTATCGGGTCTGTCGGATGTTTCTTACTAAAAACTTTTTTTGGCTGGGTGACTAAAAGTGCACCAACGGATAGATGGATGGCCACTACAATTTTGTATTATCATAAATAAGGACCCTAAAATCTAAATTATTTTTACTCATACTGAAATTCCTAATGAAAGCTGTTTTAATTTTAACTAATCCAGAAATTGGTTTGATAAAACTGTACGCTATTTTGGTTTCAGAGGACAAGTACAGCGACATGTGCGAAGCAATTTTCTATGCGACAAAGTGTTACTACGAAGCCGATCCATCAAGTTTTATATTTCCTTAATTCGCCAGAATCAATTTATATGCAGTATTAAATATAATACTTATACTACATATGTAACACTTACTTATTGGAAAACTCAATAAAAATAAAATAAATAAAATAAAATAATAAAAACACAAAGTCGTTCTACGCGTTTGCCTGTCTGTATATCCACTAACTCTTCCCAATAAGAGGTTTTCACCTTCATTGAGATAATTATTCAAGGAATGTTTATAATCATTTGCGCCCGCGGCTTCCCTTGCGATATATAAAATTCTAATTCTTATATAGTATTGTATCAGACCCATTGCTATATCCAAATAACAATACATTATTTTAGTCGTCGTAAGGCTACCTTATTCCTTGAGAGCGAGCTTAACGTTTCTAATTTAACGATTTTTTCTTCTAAATGAGACAATGAATTTATTTACTAGTTACATATCTAAACTTCTTATATAGTCCTGACAATGATTTAATTATTAATTAAGTTATTTATTAATTTCATAATTAATAACTTAATTTAATAAATAATAATATTATTAATTAAGGAATTTTCAAACGCAAGTATATACTTTGTTTATTTTAGTTCATGTTTTACTTTAAGTCAGAGATTCCCAAAGTGATCGATATCGACCCCCTGGAGTTGAAATCAATTTCCCAGAGGTCGATATAAACGGAAACTGATTTTGGGGATCGACGAGGTCTAAAAATCGACCCCTATTAATTAACATAAGTACCATATAATAACATATTAATAACATATAATATTATTTGAATCTCTCAAGATACTGTATAAACTGTGTTACGTGTACAAGTGTGTTTTTTTAAAACTAATTGCCTACTTAAGTATTTTACGTAATTTGTACTAATAATTAATAATTACACTTGATATTTACTGAAATCTATGTCTATTTATTTTGTAAAATTTTGATGAGAAAATGATGTCAAGTTTGCTCACTTAACCAACCGCTAATTTTTAAATTGGTAAGAGCCTGTTTCACAAAGTCCAAATAAAGTTCCCAATAAGCTACTTGCAACTTATTTATCGAATAAAGACAACATTTGCGTTTCACAATTAACAAATAGCACTATCTGGCAAATAAAGTACCCTGTAAACTATATGTCAGATCAAGTGGCCAATAGCAACTCTATTTGCCATATAAATTAGTCGACTGCCATAATATCTGGTTGACAGCTGTGATTCGAATAATTACTGTTGAAAGTTTTGTTTTTTTGTGCATGTATATTTGTAAAATGGCAATATTTGATACCCTTGAAGACGAATTAGATGATTCTATGTATCGTTTAATTGGACCGCGAAAGAATCCTGTGTTTCGACAGCATATGCAAGCATTGGATGTACGGGTTTTAGGATAAGATTTTCACTTAATAAAGATGCTGTAGGTTATGTACATTTATTATTTATAATTGAATATTATGTAACGAAACAAAATCTGAAATTACGCCGAATCTGTAAACATTTATGTTGCAATTTTCACTTTGAGATTGACGTTCCGTTCACACTAATACAAAAAATAATATATATGCTATTTTGATTAATAAAAAATTAAATTAAGGCATGACATATTTCAAGCTGTATTTATATAAACTGTATAGAAATTGTATAAAATGTACATTAAAATGATTAAAACATATTTTCAGGTGTATTTACAACACAGAATGTATTTCCTAATACATGTATTTAGGAAAATGGAACTACAAAATGCAACGTTGCCAACCTACTAACTAGTAAGAGGCAAATAGCTATGTGCCAAATAAATTTATAGGTAAGATGATGGTAAGACGCAATCAGGACTAACCAAAACTTTTATGTGTTATATAATTAATTTGTTAAATAGCTATTGGATACTTTACTTGTACATTGTGAAACAGACCCTAAGTATTTTGTATCAATACGAAAATACCAAAGATTTTTAAACAAATTGGCTTTGGGGGTCTGAGTTATCTGTTCATTTTGGAAAATGGGGCTCTTGCCCAAAATAGTTTGGGAATCCCTGCTATCAGTCATCGACTATTAAATTAACTGTAAGATTTTAAATGGCGAATGAGAATCCGACCATTCTGTACAATAACATGTCAAAAATGATGAATTAATAATCGTGCTTCACCTACTATCATGGGTTCAGCATGTTTATAAAAACACCTTGCATTGAGATACATTGTAGGTGATCTTGAAAAAATCTACAATGAAGTTGGATAGTTTGTTAGTAACGGTCTTAATGTTTTCAAATATGCTGTGTGTTTGGTCGGTAAGTACCTAACAATTTTTATTGTGCTCTGACTTTAAGCAAGAGTTTTAAATTAATTAAACTACCTCAAAAATTAAGCCAAAATATATAATATCGACAAAAAAGTACTATAGACACATCCACACATAAAAAATGTAATAATTTGAATTGAGCAAGTAATTATAAAATCGTGGTAGGTTAGCAGCAATAGCAATCGCGTCTGTTCATAAAAAAATTCAACCCTTAGTAACATATAGGGCGGCCCTATTCTTTATATTGTTTTTGTGATTTTACTACAAAAAAAGACTAATACCCGCTGTGTGTTTGGTCGGTAAGTAACAATTTTCATTGTGATCTGTCTTTAAGCAAGAGTTTTAAATTAATTAAACTACTTCAAAAATTAAGCCAAAATATATAATATCAACAAAAGAGTACTTACTATAAACACATTCACGCATAAAAAATGTAATTAATTTGAATTCAGCAAGTAAAAATAAAATCGGGGTAGGTCAGCAGCAATTGCCACCGCGTCTGTTCATAAAAAAAATTCAACCCTTAGTTACATATATGAGGGCTCTATTCTTTATTTTGTTTTTATGATTTTACTACAAACAAAAGCCCGTGCGCAGAAGGTTTGCCGATAGCCTCATGATGTTACGCTTCGATGGTAACTAGGGTTGACAAAAAAGGTTACAAGTTGTTATAAATGTGTTATTTTAATTTATAATTGTATATACTTTACATAAGTATATAAATAATAGTAAGTAGTCATCATAAGTAGACTTTTGTTAAATTACATTTATATGTCCCCAATAGTTTCCGAGAAAAAATAACTGTGAAATATACAAACAGACGAACAGCACTCTTCCCTACATGATGTTACCAGTGGTCATTCAAAAATATAAGAAAAATAATAAAGTAACAAAAGAGAAACAAAAAAAAAAATACCAAAAACTAAAAAAAGATAGAAATATACAGTCAGGTGGTTAGATTATAAAGATATATATTAAAAAATGACCTATGGAAGGCGCCTTGTAATTGTATATAGTCAAATATGGTTTAGAAATTTTCGGAATTAAGTTTTCTAATGTGGGATGGATATTTTTAATACATATTCTTTCTTCTATGCTTATAATAAAATAAAAACAGAGTAATTATTTTACAGGTGACAAGACAACAACTAAAAAATTCTGGCAAGCTATTGAAAAAGGCTTGTATGCCAAAACATGATGTTACAGAAGGTCAGTACTAATTACTTCACGAAGCCTTGACATTAAGTGTATGCATTTAAATGGTTATGCATTGTGTATTTGTAATATTTTCAATTAGCGTTAAGGAAAATCTAGTAAAGTATTTATTTTCCGCAAAAAGGTGTGCAAATGGCTCATAAACAGTACGTTAGTAATTATGGCGATATTAGTCTAATGATAATCCACGTGCATTAAAGTTATATTACGTCCTCGGTAATGTATTAGTCTAAGCGTTTCCTCGTCTAATTCGCTGGAACGCAGTTGTCTCTGCTCTGATTCCCGGCTGATTAAATTTCATAATCGAGCTTTCTGTCATTTATTAATATGGTCTGGGTGTCGGAGATAGGCGCCAGCATTGTACCTTGTATAAAACAAGTGTAACATGTTTAGCTTGGGAGTATACAATGTGTTTTTGTCGAATTATTTATTTAAATAAATCCAACACGTTATGACAAACAACAAATCCTCGCAAAAGCACTTGATTCAAATATTGCCGCTTATTCAAATTCAAAACTTTTTATTCAAACTTTACACTTGCAACAAGTTTAGCTGAAGAGCATTTTTTATTCATTTATTTAGTTTATTTGGGAAACATACAATAATTAATATTCTTAAATATAAAACACAAAATGAATACTTATATTATTCAAATTTCCACTGAAGATAATTTATATAATATAAAGATACGAATTGACTGGCGGAAACAATTAATTACAAGAAAAAAAATGATTTAAGCCTACTTCCTATTATATATACACACGTAAAGAATATTGCATTACATTACATAAACGTTTTTCTTTGTTTTCAGAACAAGTAGGAAATATTGATAAAGGTACATTTATCGAAGATAGAAACGTTATGTGCTATATTGCTTGTATTTACAGTGTAGGACAAGCTGTGAGTATAATCCAGAATAAATCACAAACTAAAATAACTGGCCGCATGCGAACCGGTCTCGCGTATGGAGAGTACTCTATAATACAATAGTTTAATATGAAATATCTTCGAAAATACATATTTTATAGAACTATGTATATGTATCAATAACCAAATCACATATGTAGCTGGTTCGTCCTTTTGGGTAAGGTTTGGACTCTACAAGACGAAATGGTGATTTTGTTCAAGAAATAAAACGACGCCATCGAAGGTTAAAAACGGAAGAGGAAGTTTTTATTTTCTTTTAAACTAAGGTTACAACACTTTGACATTAACAAACAATAAGGAATACATACACTCTCGGGTAATGGCGGCGCCTGATATTTGCGTTGGTACCTAACAACATAATTTTTTTGATTGATTGTTTGCATATTTTCATTATAATTCATTCATACATGAAACAAGCTGAAAATAAATAAAAAAAATCTTTTTAAATGCGGTACTAGAGCTCTTTTATTTGACATCTCTTTTGGAGATATTACGTATTTTTTTATATTAAAATTTTCTGAAAAAAGAAGAAAATATCTTTCAATATTTTTCAAAATTTCATATTTTAGACACAAGTGATTTTTATGCCTTACAGATTTCATATTTCTATCCAAAATACTTTCTGAATTAATCAACTGTGATACATTCAGATAAGTAGACACCGTAGTTAAACCCAAGGATCCGTTTTTATCTTTAGGTATTGGAACTCTAAAAAGATGTGGCTATAACAAAAGTAGCCCTGAGAACTGACATCAAGCGGGAAAACACACTCGAGTTACTCGGCAAGAAGAGGAGGGAGGGATTCATTTAGTTTGCAAAGAAAGCTGTAAAAAGATAGTAAATATGTAGAAACCAGCGTTACTTTTTGCCCACAAGTAACGCTGTAGCTATATACCCAGATGATAAAACAATGTAGTCCTAAGATTTATCTTTTAATAAATAGTGGAAATAAATTAGAAATAGGTAATATAAATTAATATGTATGTATTAAACAGTAGTATGTAATGTATGTAAACTAGAAAAAACATGTATAGTATAATAAAAATATAAAGTAAAAACCTCTGTTGGCCTGCAACAAAGGAAATGACTATATTTAAAACAATATTGAAAATGGCATACCTACTTGTGCTGCCATCTGTCATTGCCTCTGTCCTGTCGTCTGCCTTGGAATATGAAATGAGCATAATTTAGATGAGGCTAAAAAAATGTTATACCTAAATAGTTTGGGCGGCATCAAATTTATAGATGCGTACAATATGTACAAGGTTCTTAGTAACTGGATAACATTGTGAATAGTGGTTTCTTTGTTCAGCAAATTGTGAGAAGATTTTTTGTGTTATTAAAATAATCGTACCTTCCGACAGATAAAAAATGATAAAATCATACACGATGCCATGATTAAACAAGTGAACCAGATGTTTCCAGCAAACATGAAAGATCCAGTGAAGGCGGCTATTGAGAATTGTAGAGGAGTTGGTAAGTCTACTACTTGTAATAAATTGACGTTACTTTTATGGAGCTGAAAAGTAAATAAGATACAGGAAACCGATATAAGAAAGACTAAATGCGTAGAAGTAATGCCAAAAAATGTTGACTGGACGATTTATAAAGCTAGTAAAAAAAGACGAAGCTGCATGAATGCACACATAAAGGATTTAATAATGATAAACGAAGTGCTTAGCCGACGTAAGAATCGTTAAGATACCTTCACGCTATGTAGCCGCGACCACGACTGGCCGTGATCTTGGATATGCTTGGTCGCAGAAGCTCCGATAAAGATGTGGCCTGCTCGTGATGCTATTTTTTGTTCTATTTGTATTTGTTGCACTGAACGCATTTAGAATAGACATAGAAATCACGTGTATAAGTTTTTATTAACGGAAATGACTAGCTAAAAAACAAGCGTTATATTGGTTTTTTTTTTATATTGCCTGAAGAAGCAGACAAACAGGCAAACGGTGCAACCGATGGAAAGTGGTTACCGTCACCTATGGACATTTGTAACATGAGGGGTATCGCTAACGCGTTATGAAATTTTATAATGTTATAGCGCAGAGGCAAAATCGCGGCGGGAAGTTTCCTCCAGATCATTATTGTAACCGGACTAAATGTTCTAGAAAATCGATGCGTAGTTGAGCGTGGGATACACATTATTTTTAGAAATTAGCTATTTAGACAAAAATCCTTGATGCACGATGACGGTTATGAGTACATTAATTTTGGCCGCAGTGACCAGATCGACTTTATGTCCCGTAATTATGTAGTTGGTGGTCGGAGCCAAGTATACGATAGGTTGTGATAATCCGAATTACCTTGTTCCATCGAAACCTACGTATACGATTGTCTACGGTCATTTGTTAGAAGAATTGTTCAATTCTGTTTTGTACCTCTTGTCTTCTATAAACCAAATATCCACGAATCTCTTTGTATGCACTTCTTCCCTGGAATACAACTAAACCAATTTAATCTCTATGTTGATGAGCTTTGTTGTTACTGATTGTAATTTGTATTTTATTTCAGCTAAAAATTATAAAGATATATGTGAAGCGTCGTACTGGACTGCCAAATGCATGTATGACTACGATCCATCTAATTTCGTATTTGCTTGAAGAAATGTAATAAAGCTTTGAAATGAAAAATAAAGAAGATAAAAGAAAAAGATTAGAGAAAAAAATAAAGAGTATTTTTTGAAAATACTATTTTCAAAATATGTAGTTTTAATGTTTTTTAATATATTTATTAACTCCTTAAATAATGTCAGACTATAAACCTCCAGTGGGAATCTCATGGAATTCCTTCCTATCTAAGGAGAATGGACGGTATATTGGTTAGGTTTGTCTAAGGTTGATCGGGCGGGTTTCGAATAACATAATCTTGATATGCAGGTTTCCCTTCATGGTGTTTTTCATCGCCGTTTGCAATTTTTATTACTTTGAAAACAAATATCTTGCCACGAATTGTCTTAAATAAAATAGCCATTACGATCTATCAAGAGGTATATATGCCTAGGTCAGGTACAATATATATGGCGGCTACCTCTTATCTTTAATTTGTTCAGAATTTCATTACAACATTGTGTAACACCATATACATTACAAAACTTTTCTATTTGGTCCATATATTATTACCCATTAATTTCTGAGAAAAATTACTGTGATATACAAATACAGATAGACGGACGGGCGTAATAATTTCATAACGGTTCTGTGTTTGCCCAAAATACTTAACAACAAAACATTACATATCAGTAATTAGTATAACATTTTTTTAAAGAGTACAATGAAATAACGAAACATCGGAATAATAAAAATCAAATAAATTACCGCGCTCAAAGCCATTAAAATGTAGTTTTATTAAGTACAATGAATTTATAAATAATACAATAAAAGAAAACTTATTAATAAGTAGAATACTGAGCCTATATCACCGTCTTCTATGGATATTGTGCCCAGAAGGCTGGCTATGTTTCCTCGTTGGATCGCCATACTGATCCGTTGTCCGTGGTAGACATCAGTCCTCTGATCACCTTAAGATCAATGACTCGTTTTCGTATACTTTGGTAGAGGCTCATGGCCTCGGGACCCTATGGTTCTAGCGTTTCGACATCAAACAGCACAAACATATAACTCTCGTTAAGGGTAGCATATTTGCGCCGCTCGAGTGATTCTGTATAACAATTGAATTAAATGTAAACGGATCTATTTTTTCTTTGTTTTCATATACATACATATGCAAGATTTTTATCATAATAATTACGAGAAACTGACAAGAAGTTTATTTTAGATCCTTCACATAAAGATTCGTTCTGTAGATAACGTCATTTACTTATGTAAGTAAAGAGACAGGGGCTTATCTAAGTAGTAATAAGAACTAAACGACCGCGAAACGCGGTTGTGGGAGGCGGGAGGGCTTGTCATCAGCAAACCTTCTGCGCACGACTTATAAATAAAATATTTAAAAGGGATATAAATAAATATCAACCATCAAACTCACATGTTGTATAACTTTAAGCACTAGACGAACAAAATTGGTAGACCGGGCTCCGAGCTGTCAGAGTGGAGGAAGAGGAATAAAAGGAAGGAAGCCGATTGCGCCACAATGCGCTATGAGAACTTATTATTAAAAAATCGAATTAGTAGGTACTGATAAAGTTGGAATATATTCCAATCGATACAATATTCTCACCCACAGAGAAGCATATCACGTATATACAATATAAGTATACGAACACAAGTAAAAAAAATGCTTATTTAATTATTCGCTTTTGTACACATAAGCTCCGCCTATACTTTTGTTCATCTGCGCTCTAAGCTAAGCAAGCTACCTTTGAATTATGACTTATAATATACAACGGACAATACTGAGAATGCTCCCAGCTCGTTTACAAAATTTGCTATATCTGAACTAGATTTTAGAATACTCAACCATAAAGTCCGGTAACTATGAACATCCAATATTTAGGACATGATTACTTAGTCACTGAATAATGTGAGAATCTGAGTAAACAGTTGCTCATGACACTTTATATACGCAGTACCAGAGAGTAAGGGCACGGACCGTTCTGACCGCTCTCTCTCACCTCGTGGGTGAGCCCGAGGTTGACGTCCAGCTTTCCGACTTAACTAATGGCTGGCCCGTAAGGGGCTGACCATCGTCTGTTTGGAGGTGAATGCCCGAGTAAGCTTACGGCCCGGACATGAGGCGCATAAAAGAACTGCGAGAGGTTATTGTGGGTGACCCTGACTGTGGGTGGCAATAGCTTCTCTGCGGTAGTGCTAGTGAAACTCTGACGCAAGTGGCGAATCCCACATGCCCCACGCACTTCCTTGAAGTAAAGCGAATTTCCTCTCGAAAAAAAGGTATACGCGATACCGAAAGCTTACCTAGTGCCTATATTTCTATGAGTGTTTCCTGATTCATTCGGTGTGTACCATTCCGCACCGATCCCACACCGCAAGATCTCGGTGATGGATTTACGGAGCATACCGATTCCGCACCACTGCTACATTGAAAAATCAGAAAGCGGTCTTAGGTGCTTTTCAAGGTTAGTTTTAACTGCGAACTTGTCATTCCCATTATATTTCTTTCATCCGGATTGTTTTCATGAATTATTTATACTAGAACAATACCCATGCATAAACTCCTGCTTGAGATTATAGTTGGTAAAATTGAAGTCGCGCAATTCTCTGTGGCACCTTGTGCATTTGAAAATACTGTTAAATTTAGACAGATAATAATCTGTTCCATTATGAGTGTCTAAATTTTTAAATAGGACCTAACTGTCTCAGCCCAAGTGTTTGTCGTCTGACTAGTACGCCAACTATAGTGCTGGGATATATTAAACGTGCTAGTTTTTAATTTAGAAGTTTGAATACTGTTTTTATTTAACAATGCGGAATAATAAAAGCAAAGTCATTTTTCCTTTGGTCGACGTTAATTATTTAATTACCAAGACTGTGAATAACGCGCAATTATAAACGAGGTACCTACATATATAACAAGCCAACCAAAACCACAGATTAAATAATTCAAGACTTGATGTATAAAACATCGATTATGGGTAAATACCATAAAATTAGTCCACCTGCAAAGTTTTTAGTAAATTTTAATTAGTATAGGTTTTAAGAAAGAAGAAAGAATACAATTTCCTGCGGCCGATCGGCCTGTCGTAAGAGGCGACAAAACAATCCACAGCCAGGTGGTAGGGTATTTGCACGATTGGATGGCACCCCTGGTCTAGAGTATCCGCCATAACAATCTTGATATGTGTTTCGGCGTTAGTGACCAGGGTCTTGTCTCCCATAAGAGAGCAGCAGCGCATTTGTAGCACCTTTGGTGTTGCAAATGTCCATAGGCGATGGTAACCGCTTTCCATCAAGTGGGTCGTTTGCCTGTCTGCTGAATTCATGCAATAAAAAAAAGTAAAACTTAGATTTTTTAAACTAAAACAAAACTGAGTTCAACCTAAAAAGCAAAATATTATTATTTTTTACAATATTTCGAAGTCAGTGCTTTTTGCAATTTAGATGCATTTTTATATTTTACTATGCACCGACTTCAAAATGTTGTAGAAAATATTTATTGATTAATTTTTAGGTTGAAGTCGGTTTTGTTTTAGATTATAAAATCTACTTTTTAGCCGCTTGAATTGCTTTAAAAATAATATTTTATGCACTTGTAGAAATTGTATTACTAGCACGCGTACACAAGTTTTACTTTTCGAAGAGTGCGGTGCACGGTGCTCTTCAACAAGGGTTGATCTTGATTTCGATTCACTCATCACATCTTGATTTGGTGATAATGGCTCCAGCTCCGAAGTATAATACACTTTCGAATAAAGAAAATGTTTTGAAAATCGGTCCACTATTAACGGAGTAATCTCGTAACAAACATATAAAAAAATATACACTCAAATTGAGAACCTCCTCTTTTTGGAAGTCGGTCAAAAAGAGGAAACTCTTTGATGCCACCCATGACCTGGCCGATTGATACTTTACACAGCGATCTAGCATTGCCATCCAGTGTGGCAATACAGCCAGCCTTCTGGACATGCTGTCCCTTAGCAACGTTTTGTACATCCCTTCAAAAACTACTGGACCGAATTGGCTGAAACTCCAGTATATATATATATTTTGTAGTTTTGGTTACAAGCCTTTTGTTGTCTTTATGACTAATATAGATTTATGATTATATTATTCTGATTCTGATGCTTATAAAATAACAATATTTGATATACAATTATGTCTCTTTTAGTTAATATATTATTTATAAAACAATTAAGATAATGTCATTAACAATTTTATATAATTTTGTCAAACAATTCATTATACTACGTTGTTATTGCTCGTCTGTTTAAGATTAAAATATTCATCAATGGTATAAAATGCCATGCATATCAGCCACTCTGTTACTTTTATTTTAAAATATTTTAAGGGGAGTGCCTTAAAATTAAAAAAAAGAGGATGAACATAGGATACTTTTTATCCCGAAAAATGGGATAGTTTCCGGGATAAAAATATATTTGTCTCTCTGTTTGTTATACTTTTATGGAAAGTCTATTGGACAGATTTGGCTGAAACTCGGTACATATGTAATTTTAATACCGATGGTGGCCAAGGAATACTTTTTATTAATTAGATTAAAGTACAAGCTGATTCTAGGAAATTCAGTTCACGTTCTACGATCAAGGCATGACGTGTGTACAATCGGGAAACTCATAGTGACGGACTTTGCGCGTTTTATTGAAATACGAAATTCTACATTATGTTTGGATTTGTTGTGTTCGGTTATATTTGTACCTGTGTTATACGTGTTTGTTCTAATAAAACTCTATAATAATTCCAACGGCATTTTAATTCGAGTCTCGCAACTCGTAATAATATGTATGTCTCTCAAGACTTGCGGGCCATAAGAAGGCGAATACGTAGAGGTCCCATGATAAATTTGATGTATGGCCTGGTAAACCGTGCAGGACGCCAGTTTCAGCTTACGGCATTTGGTCTGGGTTTCATTATCCCAGAAAGACAATGAGGCTTCAATCTGCCGATCGATCAAACTGCCACCCGTGAAGATGCGCACCGCCTGCCAGCGTTGTGCTTCAATCTTCCTATGATCTTCCAGACGTTCAAACTGCATCGTAATATGCTGAGTAAGAAACCCACCCCTCTTTGTCCTCAAGTGCTGGCAGCTTGCATATTCCCCGCTTGACCTCATACAGGGCCACACCCTGTCGTAATCTGAGGTCAAGGAGATGGAGATTAGAGAGATCCTGGTTTTGACCATTGACAGAGGTCTTACTTTTAACTCGCACGTGCAAAATGTCTGCACGAAAGCTGTTAAGTTTTACTAACAGCTTTTGCGTGCCGCGAAGGTCACCTGGAGTCTTAACCCCGATATTATAATAAATAAATGATGTCAAATAGAATAGCATTAAAAAAATGTATAACCATAATAGTAAGGACTCGAGTAAAAGCTATTGTATTAGACGTAAGGACCTTTGTAAAACTTTTAAATAAAGAAAGAAACAAAAAAGATAAAATAAAGAAAAGATAAAAAAGGCAAAAAAAGATGAGTATAAAATATATGTATGAAAGACAAAAAGAAATAAAGTTAAAAGCTCGGACAATCATGTTCGACCAGAGAGAGAGGAGAGAAAAAAGTAAATTTAAAAAAACCTGAGTATGCAAAATTTCATGATGGTATGTTGCGTAGTTAGGGTGTGAAAGCGTTACAAACAAACCGACATTCGCATTTATAATATTAGTTAGGATTTGTAACTAATCAAGCCCGCCACTTGTTTGCTCCGAACTTGGACGTATTATTCGGATTAGAATCCGGTAGTTGACAGTATGAAAAATATAGGCAGATTTTTATATATATCGTAGATTACGATCTAAACATGTCATAAATAATTTTTTTTAATTAAAATAATAAATACTAATTTATATTTTTGAGAAATAAAATTGTTACATTGCAGCCATTAGTCACGTGACAATGAACGCCAATCAGAGCGCGTGACGTCATAGTGTGCAAACATAGCAAGTTGACAATGAATTCTCAGTGAAAATTCATCGTTTTCCAGTAATTTTGCTGTAAAATAATAGTATTTCCATTGTTATACACTGTGTTCATACGACTACAACAACCAGTTATAATAAAGGCAAGTTGTATAAAAGCAAATGCCAATAATTTGCCAAAAATCGATGTTGTTATGCTGGGTGCCTTTTTCGCAACTAACACGAATTTGTGCTTTGCAGAATTCCATATTAAAACTTCTGTGTAAGTATATAACATTAAACAATAGCACCTAATGTTAAAATTGTGATTAAGATATGGCAAAGTATTATTTTTTAATAATTAATTTTGAGGTTATGATAATTTTAATATTCGTAAATGTTGATGCTAATGGTGAAATTTCTTTTGTAGATCATCGCCAGTATGTTATTGAGATGACGCCATAAGTTATGTGCAATTGAAACGTGATGGCAAACTCCTGTATTGTAAAGTGTAAAATATGCCCAGATCATAAAGTGCTATCGAAATTATCGTCATCGCAGGAGTGAAGAACGAGTATGCAATTCTGCGGATTGTTATTGGAAAAAATCGAAGCTATCACAACTGTGAACCAGTTTAAAATATGTAGTAGTAACCCTAGTTTACCATCAAATGTGCTCATAAGTTTTTAGAAGGACAAAAAATGAAACTTGAGGATTGTGCATTGTTTAAATATCAACATAATTCTGTTCTCAGTGATACAGCCAGCGCTTTAATATATCAAATTGTTTTAAAATATAATGAAAAATGATATTTTTAAGAAATGCAGTAATATCAGATGCTGTCATTAAAAACTTTAAGTGGAAACAAGGGAGCAATTTAAAAGCAGTCTAGCATGAATTAAGATATGGATGGATAACAGCATCACAGGCTTTTGAAGTAAGTAGATGCAGGACCCACAGTTAGAGAAAATTTGGAGCTGAAACTTCATTAAAAAAATTAAGAAATGTGGTCTCATATTAAGTCAACAATATCCAATGACTGCTGGTTCACCGGATGGTACATGTGAAAATTGCATAGTAGAAATTAAGTGTGTCTACAGTACAAACCATATTCAAATTATATTAAAGATGGGAAGACTACAAACAAATATGCTCAATTACAAATATAAATGTATTTGACTGCTGTGGAAACATGTATATTTTGTGTAGCGGATCTAGATTTTTCTAATAGTAAAAAATTTAAACTTTCTGTATAGCAATCAGTTATGAATATGTTAATGATCTTATTACTGACAGATTGTTACCATTTTGGAAATGCCATGTGTATCCATTACTTTATCAAAGCATATAAAGTAACCACTAGGTAGGTTCTGATCTCATCATTTTATAATAAAATAAAACAAAATGATTTTGGAGTTTCATTTAATGAGGCAATCTTATAAATTAACTAAACTACCATGCTCTAGGGCTAGGGTAACTAGATTAGTTCATGACTACTTAAGGCCGGTTCCTATATCTTACTATTCACTCACCCAACCGTCAGTTGAATTGTGACATTATTTGTATGGAGCTTATGTCAAATTTTAAGCTATGGTAAGGTAAATGAACTCTATAAGATATAGGAACCAGCCATTAGTGGACTTATCATGAATAAAGTAAAATTGTTCATGGAAAGAGTATTTATTTACATATTTTTTATTTGTATGAAAGATTTGATCTAGATGTGTTGAGTGGAATGGTGACAGTGAGGACTCGTGTGAGTAACGGATGAAGTATATAAAGACAGAGTGTCACAGTGACTTCTTCCATTATTAATTTCTTTGAAACTTTGCTTATACTGGATCCAGATGGCCTTAATGATTTCACAGAATATTTCACTTAAAATGGAAATGAAGAAACTGATTTTTGTGAAGACTACTAGTGATCCTGCCTGGTCCACAGTCTGGCTTAGCTTAATACTGGATTGAGTAGCTTCTATATTTATGTGTCATCAGTACTTAAACAGATTTATTTGCTGTTCTAAGACCTTGTAAACCTTCTTCCTGGGGTAAAACTGAAAATAAATTGACAATATTATTATTAGATTGTTTCAAGAAAATTAATATTAGGACTACATACTATTAATGTAAGAACCTGTGGTTGTGTTAGAAGTATTTTCAAGAATTAAACTAGCACCACTGGTACTGGCTAATACAGTACTACTTTCAACTGATTTATTTACACACTTTCTTAATAGCATCATCTTTTCTTTTTTATTGTATATAATTATAAGGTCGATTTAGACTGCTACAAGTTCGCTTTCTTCTATCTGTCTTACAATCAAATTTACTAGGTAAACAGCTTGGTTTCAAACGTAAGTGTGATACAGATCCCATTATTTGATATTATACGTAATTTTCCATATCATTTGGTAACGTAGAATTATAAATAGGGCTGATAAACACTTACATCAAAATGATCTTCACAAAAATGTGGCCACTTTCTCCTCATTTGTTTACCCCTTAGACACGTAAAAAAACAGTTTCTGTGGTGTTTTTATCGTTGTACTGATACACTGCGGTACTGTACAGTGTTTGTAATAATTAGTATTCATTTATTATTATGTATTTTTTAAACTTTTGATAACACTTCAACCAAACAGATGTTTGTTTTGCACACCGTGACGTCATGCGAGACGCCATGACAGCTTGACGCGTTTTCGTTACGAAATGTCAAAATATTTATAAAATTCCTAAATAAAATATGTTCATGTTGTTTTTTTACTGAAATATTAATATTTTGGCTAAAATAGACCATAAGGCACAATATAAACCTGTTTCTCAAAAAGTGATCATTGGAGCAGAGGCGATATAATTATCAATTTAACATGTAGAACATGAATTATTACGTATTTATAACAAAAATGTAAGTACCTAGTCGTACTACAGGGAACGTGCACAAACCATAGGTGGCACTACAAATCGGCATGAGAGCCAGTTTGGATAAGAAAAGAAATTTTTTATACTTGTCGTATGTTGCCGTCAATGTTTATATTTTACTTAAATCGTTTTTATTACGATTAAAGTATTTTCTGAACTCCTAACACTTGGAACACATAAATATTTATATTTAACCGTCTATATTACTGAAATCAACTAATTTGAAGTTATGTTTACTTAGAGATTTGTTTGTATTCAAATCTTAGCTATTTTTACAGGTAACATTATAAGTAGGTAATTTGTAAATGTTTTTGAAACTCGTACTTACAATGTTTTTATCTGCACTTATTCACTTTAGTCGTTTATCACATAACCATGGAAAGTGAGTACTATTCGTGGGAAAGTAATAGAGTTTTACACCATTTGACTTATTATTATTTTTATTTGATGTGTTCGAGCATCCAGAAATACAATAATTAATATTTTCACTTAGTAAAATTTTATTTTCTCTTCTTTAATGTGTTTATTTAATAACGCGAAGTGGCAATGTGTTAATACATATTGTTTGTGAAAAAAGATTCGAATTTGCGCCACCAGTTGGCAGTGCCTTCGTCGTGCACGTTGCCTCTACGTCACATATTACACTATTTTTGTATTATTATTTTTTTATTTTGCGATACTAACTTTTATGGACAGTTAGATACCTATATTTCCAAATGCTTGCTTCTTTTATGACATAACCAAGAAAGAAGATGCGCGTTTTGAGTACAGGGGCTACCTCAGAAATATGTTCAAGATTGTAATTTTTTTTTCACCTCTATAAAATGTGTAAATATAGGCTGAGCAATCAATGAAAAACGCTGTTGTCTTATAAAACGCTGTTAAACCGAAAAATTCTTAACGATTGTAATTTTACAGGCTGATAAGCTCGAATGTAACAAATTTTTTGAGAACTTATTCATGCCAGCTTTAAGGAAGTGCGCATCAGAAATGGGTATTAGTGAAGATGAAATGCTTACGGCAAAGAAAAATCACAATATTGATGATTGTATGCTAAGCTGTGTATTTCAAAAAATGGGAGTTGTAAGTATTAAAAGTAATGAAGTTATTTAAGATTGGTGGAAGTTTGCGAACAATGAAGTTCTTGTGTCAAAAAAAGAGTCATATTTCACTAACCAGTTCAGATTTCAATTTCAGACATCAATATTCTTCAAATACTTATTGATCATTAATCATCTAGATATCTATAATATTCTAAGATTCTAAACATGCCGCGTCTGTACATTGAAGTTATAAAAAAAACTCGACTAGACTATATAGACGATGGACAACACGATAGCATTTTTTTAGATTTCTTGCTTGTCTGTTTGTTCGGGATTCACGTAAAAACTACTGGGCTGAGTTCGATGCGGTTTTCGCTGACCAACAAAAAACATTTAGACTTAAAATCTATGCTACTTTTTATTCTGGGAATCCCGCGGGATTTTTTCTGGGAATGACTTAAAATGGCCAGATTAAAGAAAAATCAAATTCCAATGTTATTCTTTAATTGATCGATTGGAATTTTTGTGTAATAAAATGTGTGATATTTTTATCCCGGGAATCCCGCGGTAATTTTCCCGGGAGCGGTGTGTAGTTGTTCGGGTGCATAAAATTAGCTTATTCCGAGAGAGTTTTCACTAAAACGGTACTTACATTCTTATTTACATGCTGTGGTAGTACTGTGTGTCCCGGGAATCCCGCGAATCCCGGGAATCAAGTCAAGCGTGGATATTCCACATATGATTATTAGCATTAAATAAAAAACATAAATATAGTATGTGTATTTTTTTTAAACTCAACAAACTTTCAAAATGTACCTATTACATTACTAGCATATTTTATGTCCTCTCTTCCACTAGAAAAGTTTTCTTCGGTCTTTTTTTAAAATATTGTTCCGCTTTTTAGTTTATGTTTTGTTTTTCCCAAAGCATTGTTGCGCTAGTTCAGGTTAACTTTGTTCCTTATAACTATTACGTTTGGTACACTATGGCATTACATCCTTATATCTAACACACTATTATTTAATGTAAGTTAATTGTATAATGCAGACTTTATTAATTTAATTCTATTAATTATTTTGTGGCTAGTTTTATAAATAGTATTACTCGGTCTTAATCTTGTAGACTAGCTGTGCCCGCGATTTCGTCCACGTGCATTTTTTTCTGCCGAGCCCTAAAAAAAGGTAAAAAACTAGTAGTAAGTGTTACTCCTTGTAACATCAGATATCTACCAGTGAGAGTACCGCCAAAATCGGTCCAGCCGTTTCAGAGATTAGCCGGAACATACAAACAGATAGAGAGGCAAGAATTTAAAAATTGGTGTTTTGATCAAATACCGTATATACTTTCATATGCATTTAGTATAAAGCTTTTGTTTTGACATTAGAAACAGGCACTTTAATTTTATTTATCTGTATAGTTAAAAGACGGAAAAATGGATTTGGATGGAACATATGCTTTGGCGGAGAAATTTTTTAGTCCCGATACTGACAAAGAAGATATCCGTAAAGTATCCGTTGATTGTAATAAAGGTTGGTAATCTAATTAAAATCTGATTTACGATGAGGCGGGAATGGCTCGGGAAATTAGAGCGTGCTAGTTGAACTTCTAGTACAGCAATAAATTCAGTTCCTAACCTCATTTATTAGAAAAGCGTATCCCAGTCGGCCTAGTCGGCTGGCCGTTTACACAGTCGAAAAAGGTGACCAGACAACCCACAGTTAGGTGGTCGGACATTTACCCGTCTGGATGGCTCCACCTCCGGGGCCCAATTCTGCTATTTCAATATCTTGGCGTTGCGAAGATATTCAAAGTAAGATTACATTGCGATAATGTCAGAAATTTGTATTCTACTAAATTAAAAATATCTTTGCGATATCGTTGCGCGGAATAATGTAGAAAAAATTGGTATTACCATTAGCAGAAATGGCGTTTGTCAAAGTAAATATGGAAAAGCTACCAAACTTTTAAACATTTATTTCGCTAGTTTTCGTTTCTAAATATTTATAAAAACAGTGGCGTCCCACGGGATACTATTGGAATTAACAGAATACCGAAATCAGGCAAAACTAAAATTGAGACGATAGTACCCGGTGTTTTTCAAGAGATGGTAATAGCAGAATTGAGCCCTTGGTCTAGAGCATGTCGCGATAACAACTTTGAGTTGTGTTCTGGTATTAGTGGCCAGATTCCTGTCCCCTATCGAGGCGAGCAGCACGTTGGTAGCACTTTTGGTGTTACATATGTCCATACGCGACGGTAACCACTTTCTGTCAAATGGCAGTCATCCAGGGACTCAATTCTGCCGTTACAATATCGTCAGAATGGTAGGTTTCTCATACAAAAATAACTTTGAACTAACTTTGAAAATTTGGATATTTCAATAAATTTTATTACATAAATATTAGTTATGTTGGATTAACATTGAGTTCCTAATATGAGACACTAATGGGCTCCTAAAACACCTAGACATCTCCTATTGGGTATCTCTAGATATCTAATTTGGGCATTTCTTCTAAATAATAGCTACTATATATCTACACATTTTTGCTAAACGCCAAAGGGATGATAAGGGCCTAAATGCCGTTAAAAGTAGATAAATACCTAGATAGGATATCTAAAAGCATCAAAAGAATATGCTTAAACATGTTAAGTGTTATTTTTATGATTAATGAAGACTGATTGTAATTTTCGAATGTGATTAAGGTAAATAAAATATTTAAATTAGTTGTGTTTTCCATTTATAGGAGCTCAAGAGTTGAGTTACCCAAAAAGAAATATATCTTAATTCAGGCATCTCAAGTATCTCAAATTAGGACACCTTCGTGTTTGATCAGAATTCTCGTGCTATTTTGTTAAACCACTTACAACACAGAAACGGAAAGCATTATTGCTAAATTATTTGCAAATTTGTTAGCTTTGGTATTTCATGAGAAATACGTAAAAATTAAAACGATATCTCGTATTTGGCACCTTTACCTTAATCTATATGCCGCGACATGAGGTTGTAGCGATATCACGAAGAACATTAAAATTATTGGTGGTCGCTACACTTATGATTGAGGGTTGAAGGTTTTTTTAGTATACATAGTCATGTAATAAATGTATTTAGACAACGAATTCAGAATCTCCTCCTTATTTAAAGTCGTTTAAAAATTAAAACATGGTTCCTTGATTACTTTTTAGGTTTCAATATATGTAGAAACTCCCAAGTAACCTCTAATTTCTTAAGATATGAAGTAAAAAAAAAACTAAGTGATGGAAGTCAAAAATGCTCAACGAAAAATGTTTTAATCAAGATTCGTTAAGTAGTCTTTTAGCTATGGTGTATTTTCGTTTATTTTTTTTAGGGTATCATATCCAAATGACAAAAATAGTGGCCACACTCCCTGCTAAAAGGTTTCTGTGCCTATTATAAGCAGCCTATATATAGTATGTTCTTTTCCTTTGTATGACTTGTAAGAACTCTAGTAGCTTAATAATAATAAAATAACTATAAACACTCATTCTAACGAGACACTGATTTGTTTTAGTTAGCGACGAGAAAATAGAAAACGATGAGAAAGGCTGTAAACGAGCTCGTCTAGTTTTTAATTGTCTTAAGGATAATATGAAGGATATGTAAGTATTGTGCTATTTTTGTGAAATAAAAACCAATTTTTAAACAAAAAACACTGTTGTACTCAGAGAGCTTAAAAATGAAAACATATTATAAATAGAATAAAAATTTAATACATTTTGAAACAATGATACTGAAATTTTTCTGAGATTGACGTTTATTCATTCAATCAGGTATTCATTTTTTTATAATTATTAAATAATAAGTAGTTTCTATATTACTATTCGTTCACTTGCCTATTTTTTGTTATATGGCTTTAACGCATACTGCATTGATTTTGCCAATGTCAGAGTTAAACAATGAAAAGGCAGGTAGGAAAGAATAAAATAATTATAAACCTGAAAATTTTGTACATGTTATCTGCAAGCCTACAGATATATGTAAATACGTATAATAATAATATATATAATATTTATAACACAATAAATCTAACACTATAAAGTTTAAAGGATATACGTACATATACGAACTATTTACCGAGAGGGATAAGTTATGTACAACTATTAAAAAACAAACTACGTAATTACAGAAAAAGTCTTAATTTTGTTAAGAGCCAAAAATTTATGAGAATTTAGAATTTGTGAAATAAAGTTATAAGAAAGCTGATATTAACAAGACGAGAGTAATCAACAGGGAAGATTGTAACTGTATTCTTAGGCATTAACCTAGATCAGAAGCTTCAGTGGGGCGCTCATGTATCTAGTCTCTCAGGGAAACTTAGTTCTGCTGCATATGCGGTCAGAAGAGTCAGGCAGTTCACTAACGAAGAGACTGCTAGACTAGTTTATTTTAGTTATTTTCATAGTGTCATGTCCTATGGTATTTTACTTTGGGGCAATACTATTGACTTAGAGACCATCTTTGTTTTACAAAAAACAGCCGTAAGGTCAGTCTACAACCTCGGCCCTCGGGAGTCTCTTAGAGAACGCTTTAAGGAAATCGGTATTATGACGGTCGCTTGCCAATATATTTTTAATAATATAATTTATATTCGTAATAATTTGAGTGCCTACAAGCAGTATAAGGATGTACACAATTTCAACACCAGGCATTGTAATAGACTGATATTGCCATCTTTTAGATTACAAAAAGTACTGTCCTCTTTCTTGGGGGTTGGTATACGCTTCTTCAATAAGATTCCGAGTGAAATGTTAGATCTGCCTTTCATTAAATTTAAAACTAAATTAAAAAGCATCTTGCTAAAAAGGGGATACTACACTATTGAAGAATACTTAAATGACAGAAATTCATTTACATAGCAGCTCGCTCCAACCTCTTATACTAAATTTTGTATAACGTTTTTTTTTTATCTTGCCATGCTTGTAAGGAATTTATGGAGACATATTGCACCATAACATTTTAGCACGTCATGTCATTATTATAACTATAACATTATTTTTCTTTCTTTTTACTGTCTTGGTCTTATTGAGTATGCATTGTTTGCTACAACTCCATTAATTCTTCAAAAAGTAATTCTGTAACATACTTCTGTACAAAACTTATAAAAACAAAAAAAAAAGAATTTGAGATATAAATAGAATATGAAATATAAAGAAAAACAATATTTAGTTAGACGTGTTGCTGGGGAGTTTCTTGCCGCTTCTTCTCCTTTACAGCATCAACACGTTGCGAAGCGGTGTACATAGAATAGGAAGTTAACTTACATGTATGATCTTCAAAATGTGTTCTCCAGTGGAACTTATTTTGAATAAAAACTTGAATTTGAATTAGATTTCATACAAAGGAGTAGTGATTTTTGTACAGTAAAAAATATATGCTCAAGAGAACCTTATCCAAAACCATGTGGTTTGGGTCAGTAACTACAACATTATACCAGAAGGAGCACGAGCAAAACAATATAACATAAAAAAATAACGCATTAAAACCGTTGCTACACCTGCGTGAAACCACAACAACTATTATAACTTTATCCCAGATGGACCAGTAGGGTAAAAAGTAATCATTCGATAGAAGTTTAATAAGATTACATAATATAGCGCCGTCATAGTATTTGATAGTCAAATATCATTGATGCTACTCTACTGTAAAAACTAAATTGCTTTTTTTATTGTGTTTTTTAGGTGAGTCTGGTTTTTTCAAAGCTAGCTGTTGGGCGGACCGGTTGCGAATGATGGACATAAAGTTATTTACTTATCTACAGGTATACATGATTTAAAAAAAATTGCACTTATTAATAAAGTTTGATTCTTTCGATTTTTGTATCTTTATTTGTGAATTCCCGTATTCTAGTGCAATAGTTATGCGCCAACCGATGTTTGTCACGACAAATAGGCCAAATTAAAAAATGTTTTAGAACTGACAAGCCCCTCTAGACAAGTGGCATTAGCGCTAAACGAATAAATTGAAAGTATATGAGAATGACATAATACGTAGCGTAACGATATGTCATTCCCACACATTTTCTAATATATTCGTGAATGAATGAAAATGTAGATTTATTTAATAAATTATCAAGATTAATAATTTCCTAACAAAGAAGAATGATAGAATAATAGTAAAGAATATTTTATATTATATTTATAATATCACCGTATATCTAATTATAGTTCTCTAGTCTAACAATAGTTTATTTATATTTTATTTTAATTTAGTATATCACCAAAAATCGTTTCTTGTAATTTTCTTTCCTTTAAAATCTCCCTAGAGACGGTTGCCTGGAAGAAATCGCTGTAAGCGATAAGGCCGCCCATTGTTCTAATGCAAATGTATCCATGTCAATTGTCTAGATTTAAGATTATGGTGAACAATAAAGAGTTTTCATTCATTCAATATTATTTAATACATACTGATTAATAAAATTATATATATTGGACGTGATGGAAGGCACTTGAATAAATACAACTTTGATCTTAAAACTGGCTTTTATTTTCACTCTAGTAAGTATCTTCAGTAGTACCTACAAAATATCCTTCTCTTAACTGAATTCAAAACCCGTGTCTTTTTTATATTTTTGAATTCCAACCAATGAGAGCGAGTTATATACACAACTCTTATTGGTTAGTCGTATCCTTACGTTCTGGCAACACAGCTATACAGGCATTGATTAACAATAACAAAAGTAGACTAATTTTAAATTAATCCCTTTTATAAATGCGAAAGTAACTTTGTATGTCTGTTTGTTCCATTTTCACGTAAAAACTACTGGACCGATTTGGCTGAAACTCAGTATATATATATTTTGGATGCCGAGAATGAACATAGGTACTTTTTATCCCGGAAAATGGGATAGTTTCCGGGATAAAAGTATATTTGTCTCTCTGTTTGTTATCCTTTTATGGAAAGACTATTGGACCGATTTGGCTGAAACTCGGCACATATGTAATTTGATTACCGAGGGTGGCCAAGGGATGCTTTTCATCCCGGATACTGGGCTAGATTTATGTAAAGTTTATCCCGGAAACTAAGCTAAGTTTTTTATTTGTGGTTTGCCATCTGCGTCATTTTGTTTATTTTGGTCGTTTAGGTAGTTTTGGTAGTTTTGTTGGGTAGTTTTGGTTGTTTTGGTAGTTGTGGCAGTTTTGCTATTTTTGGTAGTTTATGCTGGTAGTTTTGGTAGTTTCGGTTGTTTTGGTAGTTGTGGTAGTTTTGGTTTGAAGATTTGGTAGTTATGGTAGTTTTGGTTGGTCGATTTGGTATATTCGGTTGTTTTGGTAGTTGCGGTAGTTTTGGTAGCTGTAGTAGTTTTGGTACTTGTGGTAGTTTTGGTAGTAGTGATAGTATTGGTGGTTTTGGTTTGTAGATTTGGTAGTTATGGTAGTTTTGGTTGGTAGATTTGACAGATTAGATTATTTTGGTAGTTGTGGTAGTTTTGGTTTATAGATTTGGTAGTTTTGGTTGGTCGATTTGGTATATTCGGTTGTTTTGGTAGTTGTGGTAGTTTTGGTAGTGTCGGTAGTTTTAGTACGTTTGATAGTTTTGGTCGTTTGTGTAGTTTACACAATATTTAGTTATATAAATAAAACTAGAACGGGTTGAAATAGGGTATTAAAGTTTGTATGGGGGACCAATCATTTATCAAGTTTATAGATATAAAAATTAATAATCTTTAAAAAAATGCGACTGTCACTCGATCTCTCTGTCTGTCTGAATACCGAAAATGGACATAGATACTAGTCATCCTGGTAGATGGGATAGTTTGCGATATAAAATGAAGTAAATCTTCTGAGGGCAAATAGCACCAACATAAAAATACAATACAATATATCCTGTATTAACGCCTGCTCTTAAAACAAGTATTAAGTAGTAAATAATAAATTTGAAGTAGACAAATATATATAATTTATTTTATGATTAAAATTATGATTATATAAGAATAATAAACATAGCATAGATCAAAAGATGTTGTTGCATGTTTTCCTTAAGGTAGCACTTGTCAAACGTCAAAATCCAAATGGCAAAAGATTGACTTTGAACCTGATCTACTTTTGTTTATGAGAGAATTACATTTAATTACTATTTTTATTTTGAAAGTTTCTAATAGACACAATGATATATAAGCAAATAATTGAGTTGGAAACCCGAACGCGTGGTAACCAGGATCATGGTATATTAAGCAAAGTAAAGAATACAAAAATAACTATGAGCATGGTAAGTGAACTACTTACTACTACGTGAAGACTGCAGAAGTAATTTAGGCTACTTTATTTTTAATATTTTTAAGGTTTCGTAAAAAAAAAATTAAAACCATTTGTTCCAATTAACCTTTAAAACGAGTGGACCGATTTTCACGGGCCTTTCACTGGCAGATAGCTGATGGTATTAGGAGTAACGGTTTTTTTTACACTTCTCTTTAAAACTATTTTCATATTATTTCATTTTATTATAACTTATATACTCATAAGATACATTACGAGCAAAACTTAATTCGTGTCTGAAGTTCGTTCATGTCATTGAGTAGAAAACAATTATAAGGTTCACAGATAGAGCTAAGAGGAGAATGTTGCTCTGTTGTTCGAGCGCTATCTGGAGTCGCATGCCATCTCTGTAGTAAAACTCACCGTAAGGTGTAATAAATGTGAACATTTGACTGGATCAGCGTAATCTCACGAAACTACCAACACTCGAAGCAAATTTAAATTTTGCACATACTGTACGTACTTTTTGCTATGAAATATGACACCATATCGTAATACGTTTATGCGAGCAAAGCCAAATGTATATCATAACCCTAGTATTGATTACGATGTAAATCTTTCAGGTTAAGAAAATAAAGTAAATTAAATTAAATTTGATTTATTTACTTTACAATATTCTGAGTCCACAATTCTTGTACAATACTTAGAAACAGGAAGTTTTCAAGAATATCATTCTTTTTCTTTCTGTTGTCAACTGTTTAGAAGTCCAAGTTAAATGCGTACTGAAAATAAAAGTTAATAATAAAGTAATGCTATTCACCGACTGAGTTGTTATTATAATTTAAGGCTAAGTAACGCGGAGTGAGGCGATAAAAGAATCCACAGCTGGAATTCACAGATGATAGAGCAATTGCCCCTCTGGGTGACTACTACCCCTGGTCCAGGGTATGCCACCATGACAACCTTGAGTTGTGTTCAGTAGTCAGGTTCCAGTTTCTTTAAGGACTGGCAACTCATTGACAACTTCATAGTATTGTAAACGTCCATACGCGACAGTAATCCCTTTCCGTCGGGTAGGCCTTCTGCGTGTTTGCCTGCTTCAGACAATAAAAAAGTATGAATTTCTACATTGAGTGGCGTACATATAATTGTTTTAAAAATATCGGCTAAGTGCTTGTCATTTCTCGCATAATGAAGTGTTTCTCCAGAGGTGACAAATCTCTATTGTCTTTTTATTAGAGTACAAAATCATAAAACAAGCATTTATAAAAATACTTCATATCTTAAAAACTACGCAACTACTTCGAACTAATTTTTGTTTAAACTATTTTTTAAGATCTACCACTGTTTTTTCCAGAAGTTTCCACCTCGTATTCAAAAGCAAATATTCAAATTCAAAATTCAATAGTGTTTATTCAAAATAAGTTCCACTGGAGAACACTTTTTGAAGGTCATACAAATAATTTAAAATTTAATTTTACTTCCTATTTTATGTATACCGCTTAATAATATACAATATCACGTCATCTATTAAATACGCCATTAAGGAACATCATTATGATTTTATACATCTGACTAAAGATATCCCAAACGACTGTATTATGTACGGAATAAAGATTTTATACTTCATTATATGATGGTATTATCCCTAGTTTTTAGTACTTTTTACTACACTATTGTAAAGCGGCGTATACAATACAGCTTTCTACCAAGTTTTATCTTTAAGTTCTAAGTTCTATCTTTTTCTTTTTTCTTTCGACTGCAATATCCACATCCATATACACAAACAGACGAAAGCGATGTTCACTACAACCAAAATGACTACGGAACTCTAAAAAATATTATATGAAATATTTACCGCATCAGCATTGTCTCTAAAGCAGTCGAAAATAAGTTTCGCACGGTCACAACCCTTGTAGTCGTTTACTGCCACACCGTTAACTAAGAGAGAAAGATAAATCATGTTCTTCTTATGTATATATAAAAATTCAGCTGATAGCCAGGTCCGCAAAACTCAAAAAGTAATTGATGGGTTCACATGAAATATTTGCTCAATGTTGTACCAGAAGAAAGTTTTTATATATTTTTTTAGCCCATGCAAACATTTAAATGTAAAATATTTTGGGAATCTTTTACCAGGTTTTGAAATTGCACAGCGAGTTGAGTTACAGTAAAATACTGAATAACTAAAAGGGGTTTGAACACAAAAGGTAAAACAATGAAATGGCAAAGGTGAAAAAATTGGAAATATTCTTTTGTAAAGTATTGTTCACGGGGTTCATCCAAGGTCGGAGTAAATATCCTTATGAATAATTTACGAATCTCAGGTGATTTAAACTTATATTTCCAGACACTTTAACGTTTATACTTTTTCATAACGATTTTATCTGGTTTTTTGACTCTGCCTTATTTATGTATCTATTCTGAGGTACATATTATACATGAATATTTAAGTATTAGAATCGACTTGAAGTACATGCTCACCCAAATTGTAGACATTTGCCTGACTGTAAAGGAGGGACTTTTGGCAGCCCCAAATGGCAAATTTTATTAAACACTTGAGATTATCAATATGAATACAATTTTTCATTAAAAACAACCAATATCCTACTTATTATTAGTTAAAAACAACTTATTAGTTAAAAATGACTTGATTCTAACTAAAAAAGCTATACAGAAAACTTGAACTGTTGTTTTTTTTTCAAGATATGTCGAACCAACTAGACTTACCCAAGGGTTAGTCTAGTTGGTTAAGTCTGCGGGAGCGTGAGCGCACGTCACGGCTCCGCTCCCGCCAAAGGAGGACGCACCGACGCCGAAGGTCCAGCACGGACCTTCGGCCGCCGTAAACGGGCGGCGCGGGTGGGGCCCCTTGGGGTATAGGGGTTCTCACTCACCCGCACATGCCGTCGAGATGAGAGCGCGAGTGTTCCGCGCGCGCTCACCTCTCCTCCCGTGGGGCGAGTTACAAACCGCCCCACGCACATAGAGCTTGAGGATGCCGGGGGATTAAAGGAAGTCCCCCTGCAGTGGAAGTGGCCTTGCAAGGCCCACCCCTGCCAGGGCTGCGGAGAGGCTAGGTCATATACCCGTAGCCCTGGCATAAGGCGAAGGACGGAACACCCAGGGGTTTTAGTGGGTATCCCTAACTGGGGAGTGGCAATAGCATGGCACTAGTTCTGACTGGGCATGCTAGTGCCACCCCCAATCTGGCGAATCCCACACTAGGTCGTGAATTATCCCCCCAAGGTTCTGCCCTTATCGCGGCTTAGTCCTCAATCGGATTTCCCCTGGACAAAAAAAAAAAAGTTGGTTAAGTCTGTCTTAATTCACCAGTGGAAGAACCTACTCAGTTGCCTTAGCTACAATATAGTCACATCAGAGAAGAAGCGAAAAAGATATCGGTGCGTGTGATTGCTGATGTAACTCATTGTCAGAGTTCTTTATCAAACCTTAAGTATTCCGAAATGTCACTATATATTTACTTATTATTTTGCAATGCAATAGCAGTGTAATATATAATGACTTAGCTAGTAAAATTAAGTCCACTCAATAAAATGTAACACCGCTACAAGACAAATTCATGCATTTAGAACTAGTAATATATAAATAGTATAGTGTCTTAGCTGATTGATCTATACATTTATAAATAGTTAACTAAACGCTTCTTAAAAGGTACCTGAACTGCAACGGGCAAAGAAATCTTCAAAAATCATCAGTCTGTCCAGGAGATTAGAAGGATCTTAGAACCTGACTCCAACGCCATCTACCGGTTCCGATTGAGAATCTAAACCATCCGGAGACCCACTCAAACACACATAGAAAATTTCATAAAAATCGGTAATGTCTTTCTCAAGTTATGCGCGTACATACATTTCTAGGATTTAGTTTCATTTGTATAATCATTATAATATAAGGAGGTAATTATACAAAGAGCGAATATTTGGCCTTATCTAGTCATGTAGGATTTAGGCCGCTTTCTCATTAGTCGTTACAACAGCATTGCGGAAATAGTATTCTAGGTATACGCGGTACCTGAGAGTAAGGGTACGGACCATTCTGACCGCTTCTTCTCACTTCGTGGGTTAGCCCGAGGTTGCCGGACACGTCCAGCTTTCCCGATCAACTAATGGAGTGGCTGGCCCGTAGAGGGGCTGGCCATCGTCCGTCCGGTCCGGAGGTGAATGCGCGAGCGAGCCCACAGCCCGGATATGAGACGCATAAAAGAACCGCAAGCGGTTCCTGTGATTGACGCTGATCGTGGGTGGCAATAGCTTCTCTGCGGTGTGCTAGTGAAACTCCGACGCACATGGTGAATCCCACGCGCCCCACCGTACTTCCTTGAAGTAAAGCGAATTTCCCCTCGAAAAAAAGGTATTACGCGATACCGAAAGTTTACCTAGTGCCTATATTTCTATGAGTGATTTCTGATTCATTCGGTGTATACCACTCCGCGCCGATCCCACACCGCAAGATCTCGGTGATGCATTTACGGAGCATACCGATTCCGCACCGCTGCTACATTGAAAAATCAGAAAGCGGTCTTAGGTGCTTTTCAAGGTTAGTTTTAACTGCGAACTTGTCATTCCCATTATATTTCTTCCATCCGGATTGTTTTCATGAATTATTTATACTAGAATACCCATGCATAAACTCCTGCTTGAGATTATAGTCGGTAAAATTGAAGTGGCGCAATTCTCTGTGGCGCCTTGTGCATTTGAATATACTGTTAAATTTGGATACATAATCATCTGTTTATAATATTAGTTAGGATTTATAAATAATTGAGCCCGCCACTTGTTTGCTCCGAACTTGGACGTACTCGTATTATTCACTTCTACTGAACCCTGCAAGATATCGAAATGAACCGCTCACAAAAATGTCAGAAGATAAAGTTGCTGTTATCGCTGTAATCGCTAATTTCTTCAGTGTGTGACGTAGTTTTAATTGTAAGTATCCCATATCACAAAAACCACTCAACGGTTCTTCTTCAAATTATTTTTTTTTCGAAAGTATTATCATGTGTTTTTGTCAGAAATTTCCACTCCGTTGTTCAATAATTAAGGAACTTTTACGATTTCGGTAACTCCGGAATATATAATATCCCTATTAATATTATAAATGCGAAAGTAACTCTGTCTGTCTGTTCCGTTTTCACGTAAAAACTACTGGACCGATTTGGCTGAAACTCAGTATATATATATTTTCGATGTCGAGAATGAACATAGGATACTTTTTATCCCGGAAAATGGGATAGTTTCCGGGATAAAAGTATATTTGTCTCTCTGTTTGTTATCCTTTTATGAAAAGACTATTGGACCGATTTGGCTGATACTCGGTACATATGTAATTTTAATACCGAGGGTGGCCAAGGGATACTTTTCATCCCGGATACTGGGATAGATTTTGGGATAGATTTATGTAAAGTTTATCCCGGAAACTAGGATAGGTTTTTTATTTGTGGTTTGCCATTTTCGTCATTTTGTTTATTTTGGTCAATTTGGTCGTTTAGGTAGTTTTGGTAGTTTTGTTTGGCAGTTTTGGTAGTTGTGGTAGTTTTGCTATTTTCGGTAGTTTATGCTGGTAGTTTTGGTAGTTTCGGTTGTTTTGGTAGTTGTGGTAGTTTTGTTTTGTAGATTTGGTAGTTTTGGTAGATTTGGTAGTTTCGGTAGATTTGGTAGTTGTGGTAGTTTTGGTTTGTAGATTTGGTAGTTTCAGTAGTTGTGGTAGTTTTGGTAGGTAGTAGTGGTAGTATTGGTAGTTGCGGTAGTTTTGGTAGTTGTGGTAGTTTTGATTGGTAGATTTGGTAGTTTTGGTAGTAGTGGTAGTATTGGTAGTTATGGTAGTTTTGGTTTGTAGATTTGGTAGTTATAGTAGTTTTCGTTGGTAGTTCGGTTATTTTGGTAGTTGTGGTAGTTTTGATAGTTGTGGTAGTTTTGGTTGGTCGATTTGGTATATTCGGTTGTTTTGGTAGTTGCGGTAGTTTTGATAGTTGTGTTAGTTTTGGTAGTTGTGGTAGTTGTGGTAGTTTTGGTAGTTATGGTAGTTTTAATAGTTGTGGTAGTTTTGATAGTTGTGGTAGTTTTGGTTGGTCGATTTGGTTTATTCGGTTGTTTTGGTAGTTGCGGTACTTTTGATAGTTGTGGTAGTTTTGGTTGGTTGATTTGGTATATTCGTGTGTTTTGGTAGTTGCGGTAGTTTTGATAGTTGTGGTAGTTTTGGTAGTTGTGGTAGTTTTGATAGTTGTGGTAGTTTTGATAGTTGTGGTAGTTTTGGTAGTTGTGGTAGTTTTGTTAGTTGGGTGATTTTGGTAGTTTGGTAGTTTTGATTGGTAGATTTGGTAATTGTGGTAGTTTTGGTAGTTGTGGTAGTTTTGATTGGTAGTTTTGGTAATTGTGGTAGTTTTGGTAGTTGTGGTAGTTTTGACAGTTGTGGTAGTTGTGGTAGTTTTGATTGGTAGATTTGGTAATTGTGGTAGTTTTGATTGGTAGATTTGGTAATTGTGGTAGTTTTGATTGGTAGATTTGGTAATTGTGGTAGTTTAGGTAGTTGTGGTAGTTTTGGTTGGTGGATTTAGTAGTTGTGGTTGGTAGATTTGGTAGTTTCGGCAGTTTTAGTATGTTTGGTAGTTTTGGTCGTTTGTGTAGTTTACACAATATTTATTTATATAAATAAAACTAGAACGGGTTGAAATAAGGTATTAAAGTTTGTATGGGGGACCAATCATTTATCAAGTTTATAGATACAAAAATTCACAATCTTTAAAAAAATGCGACTTTCGCTCGATCTGTCTGTCTGAATACCGAAAATGGACATAGATCCTATTCATCCCGGTAGATTGGATAGTTTGCGACATAAAATGAAGTAAATCTTCCGAGGGCAAATAGCACCAACATAAAAATACAATACAATATATCCTGTATTAACGCCTGCTCTTAAAACAAGAGGTACGCACTAGAGTTTGACGCGCGGCGGAGCCGCGGGGTAAACTCTAGTAATATAATAAATATACTACTAGAAGGTTATGATTAAAATAAGTGTGATACATAAGGTGTCAGTTTCACCAAAATGGCTACGTAACCCTAAAGCTGGGGCTTCGTTTTGATTAGTGTTAAATATTTAGGCTGTGGCCGAATGCGATTTATTTGAAGCGTTAAAAAATAGCGCTGTTAATGTCTAACCACAATAGTATATATATAATATGTACGTTAAATGTCAATATTTAACGTCATTAACAATGTCGTATATCTTAAATCAAACGAAAAATACAAAGTATTCTAAAATAATAACTTAGTATACAATGGTCAAATAGTTTTGACGTGCAATTTAACCGTAGTTAGTACGTTTAACATGTTTGTGTATTGTGTGTGTAATTTTTAAAATCATTATTTCTATTACCCATATTTACACTATTTGGACAGATATGTTGGAAAGATACTAAATATAATAACTTTTATTACATTGTATAGCAAAAATACGATAATATATAAAGGGACACATTGAGCAGAGATTCATAATTCCTTTAGAATAGCAAACCATGTCGGCGATTCGTTACTTTTTTATAGTTTTGGTAGTTTTTGTCGCCAGTTTGGAATATACATCCGTAAGTAAAATTTGTCACACAATTTGTTGACATTTTTGTCAACAATTATTCCAAAACAGTGTTTGAACCCCAGCGAAAACATTTTCTGATTTTTAATTATATTTCACATCAATCCAAAATATGCAAAGTCGATTGCATACATAATTATATCGCCTCTTTGCTTGAGTAATTATCTTGAATATTGAAATTTTTGAAGAGTTTTTAACTTTAAGAAAATTGTCAAAACAAATAACGTAGTTATAGTTCGATGCAAACTTTATGGCTGCTACGATATTAGCTGCAAGCAAAGGCGTGCGTAGATACAGCCAAGTTGAGATTGATTAGGGCTAATTATGTATCTACTATTTTTACCAACTTTAAAATAGGAAGATATTCAATTCATGTAAATACTTTTACGTATGTTCAACCAAACTTTTTTGTTTTTAAATCGATTTTCAGGATACTTTTTGCTTTCAGTAGCATTAGGCTAGTTTATATAAATCATTAGTTTTTATTGGGCACTATATACGTAACTTGACTAACTATGACTTTAAAGTCAAAATAAATATTTTTAGAATTGTTTTAATATATCTTTTAGAGTATTCACAAAATTAAGAATTATTATTTCAAAAGTATGTATTACCTAGTAGTCTATAGCTTGATTTGTGGAAAAGTAATGTTGAAACTGCTGACGGCTATTTGGTACTTATGAAGTACGGGAGGGTTCAAATAAAAATAATTGTTATTTATGATACTAATGCGGTAAGTTGACTTTTACAAACCAGTTTATAAAAATCAACAACCGCATGCGTGTCATACGTTTTTAACACATTTGCGAGACAACAGCACAATAGGTAATGAAACAAACAAATATCAGTCAGAAAGTCGCAATTTTTTTCAACGTTTTTGATATGAAAATAGCACGCATTTACAGTGGCGGTGGAGTAGGGGAATGAAATAGGAAGATTGGATTAGGAATATAGGATAGGAAATGGCAAGTGGGCCATCGGAACTCTTACTCAGTTTGATACACAATTACCTTAGGGTTAACCATTTCAAGCTGATATTCTGTGAGAGCGTGATATTTCACCAGTCAAGCCGGCGCTAAAAGCTGGAATTAAAATAATGGTTCTAACATAGCTCTGTCATGTATGAAAAGGCTGTATAATGTTTTCCCTTCATCATCGTCAGCCTACCGCACTCCACTGCTGGACGTAGGGCTCCCCGAGTCGGCCTCACATAAAACTGTTTTATTTCCGGCGGAGCCATTTTCCACAAAACTGTGGCTTTATTCGTCTTCGCTTGAACAGGATTCCTTCTCTTTAATAGATTCAGACATGAACGATACATTTGTCTTTCAACGTGTCGATAATAAAGTCAACTGTTTATACTCCTCTATTCTTAATACTTTCACAAACCTGCCTAGTCATTTCTTTCCATTTGTTTTCTTACCATCTATACGGAAGGTTGCTGTTTTTGGACTAGTTTTTTAATTACATAATTTTTTACGCAATTTAATTCCAAAATTCAGACTAAAACAACAAAAAAATTAACTAAATATTATATAAAAATGAAAAGATCTTAATGGAATAATAACAAAACAATTAACAAGCAACAAACTTTTGCGCTCTATTGTACTTAGCTTAGACGCGCGTGTGTCTTTGCTGTGGACGGACGCAGCTCAATACTACTATAGCTAAGTCGTAATGAGCGCAGGGCTGCCCGTGTGAGCTTGTTAGATGTATTGGAAAAAAGTGCTAGATTCTGTTACATGATCAAAATTACAAAAAATATTCAGCAAGTGCGTGTCGTACCACGTAAACTGAAGGATTTCGTAGAAGCAAAGATCAACCACTTTTTTGTCGTTTGACTACGAAACCCTAAAAATCTAGTATATAGGGTTGGACAGTCCTCAAAAAAGGAATTTATATTATAGTGATGCTAATGAGATTTTAATCAACTGCTATGAAATGTACTATCTTTGGGTTATTTAAATTTAATGTACATTAACGTAATAATAACGTAAAAATTAATTCGATATTTGCATATCATAAAAAGCGCAAGATTTCGCGCTGGAAGTTGTTTAATAAAAATGGGAGCTGGGTTGCCCTAAAAAGCGCTATATCAAGCTCCGATTCCAATCAAAATTAAAGTTATAATTGAAGTCCCATAGACGTGTTTAAAAAAAAAAATTAAGTTACGCATTACAATTAAGCAGTTGCACTACTTACTGATGTTTCACTGGGTGTGCACCCATTTACGTAGCAGTGGCTAGTCCCATCGATCTACAAAAAGACTGAGCATGCTGTTGGTGCTGTCACAAACGCGGGCCAGTACGGATGCGCATCTCTTTCTAATGATGGCCGCAAAGCCATTGATTCGCGCACTTCACCGCCATGGCAGCCCCAACAACACACTCAGTCCATTATTATACTGGACATGTAGGTCGCTGTATGCCCGCTGCGTATAATTGACCCACAGGCTGCACGTGTAGAAGGACTGACAGTATGCTCGGAAAAGCGTCTTCTATACCGCTTGCGCACAGCGTGCGAAACTGCGGGCCAGCATGTTACATCGGACAGCCAGCGACCTACGTTCCCGGTCTATATCACAATCATCCTTTAAGTCTTCGGTTACCCAGTGTCCCAGATACTTAAACTTGGAAACCCTTGATATTGGTTTGCCACAGAGGTATACTTCAGGAATGATATCGTAAGATTTAGCGCCTGATTTAAATATCATAACCTCGCTCTTCTTAACATTACATCTAAGGCCATGCTTCACCGCGTACGACTCACATATTGACAAGAGCCGCCTCAGACCGCCGATAGATGGGTTCAGCAGAACCATGTCATCAGCGTAACTAACGTTGTTCATACACACCCCATCTATGTGACATCCGACATGTGCTCTGCTGAGTTATGTGTACATAGAGATTTGTTTGTAAGTATTCAAATCTTAGCTATTTTTACAAGTAACATTATAAGTAATTTTGAAATATTTTTGAAACTTGTACTTACATATGTTTTTTTCTGCACTTATTCACTTTAGTCGTTTATCACATAATCATGGAAAGTGAGTACTATTCGTGGGATAGTAATAGAGTTGTACGTCATTTGACTTATTTTTATTTGACGTGTTCGAGCATCCAGAAATAATTAATATTTTCACGTAGTTAAATTTTAATTTTCTCCTTTTTAATGTGTTTATTTAATAACGTGAAGTGTCAATGTATTAATTAGTACACATTGTTTGCGAAAAAAGAATCGAATTTGCGTCACCAGTTGGCATCGCATTCGTCGTGCACGTTTCCTATATGTTATGTATACCTCCATTACCGTTTAGCGATACTAACCTTTATGCACAGTTAGATATCTATTTTTTCAAATGCTTGCTTCTCTTATGACATAAACAAGAAAGAAGATGCGCGTTCGCATGGTGCGTAAAATGAGCATTAAACCGAAAAAATTTTACGAGTGTAATTTTACAGGCTGATAAACTCGAATATGACAATGATTTTAATAACGTACTCGTGCCAGCTATAAGAGAGTGCGCATCAGAAATGGGTTATACTGAAGATGACCTGGATACGGCAAGGAAAAATCAACAACTTGATGATTGTATGTTTATCTGTGTATTTCATAAAATGGGACTTGTAAGTATATTAAAAGTAATGAAATTATTTAAGGTTGGTGGAAGTTTTCAAACAATTAAGTTCTTGTGTCAAATAGAAGAGCCATATTTCATTAACCAGTTTAGAATCATCTATCTATAATATATTATAAGATTCTAAATATGCCGTGTCTGTACATTGAAGCTATTAAAAAAAACCCAACTGGAATAGACTATATAAACGATGGACAACACGATACAATTTTTTTAGATTTCTTGTTTGTATGTTTGTTCGGGATTCACGTAAAAACTACTGGACTGAGTTTGATGCGGTTTTTACCGATCAACAGAAAATTCTTAGACTTAAAATCTACGCTACTTTTTATCATGGGAATCCCGCTGGAATTTTTCTGGGAATGACTTGAAATGGCCAGATTAAAGAAAAATGGAATTATTATGTTATTTTTTTAACTGATTGATAGGAAATTTTATGTAATAATATGTGTGATATTTTTTATCCCGGGAATCCCGCGGAAACTTTCCCGGAAGCGGTGTGTAGTTGCATTAAAATTTGCTTATTCCGAGAGAGTTTTCACTAAAACGATAGCTTACATTCTTTTTTTACATGCTGCGGTACATATCACATTTTTCTGCTTTTTAATTTTTGTTTTCTTTTTTCCAAAGCTTTGTTGCGCTAGTTCAGATTAACTTTGTTATTTCCTTATAGCTCTTACGTTTGGTACACTATGGTATTACATTCTTATATCCAACACTATTATATAATGTAAGATAATTGTATAATGCAGAGTTTATTGATTTAATTCTATTATTTTGTGGTTAGTTTTATAATTATTTATTACTCAGTCCTAATCTTTTAGAGTAGTTGTGCCCGCGACTTCGTCCAGGTGGATTTTTTCTGCTGAGCCCTAAAAAAGTAAAAAAAGTAGTACTAGTGAGTGTTTCTCCTTGTAACACCAAATATCTGCCAGTGACAGTCCCGTCAAAATCGGTCCAGCCGTTTCAGAGATCAGCCGGAACATTCAAACAGTTAGAGAGGCAAAATTTTAAAAATTGGTGTTTTGATCAAGTACCGTATATATTTTCAGATGTATTTAGTAAAAAGCCTTTGTTTTGACATTACAAACAGACATTTCAATTTTATTTATCTGTATAGATGAAAGACGACAAAATGGATTTAGATGAAACATATGCTTTGACGGAGAAATTCTTTAAACCGGATACTGACAAAGAGGATATCCGTAAAGTATCAGTCGATTGTTATAAAGGTTGGTAATCTAATTAAAATCTGATTTGCGATGAGGTGGGGATGGCTCGGGAATTCAAAGCGTGCTGGTTGAAATTCTAGTACAGCAATAGATTCAGTTCCTAACCTCATTTATTAGAAAAGCGTATCCGTATCGGCCCAGTCGGCCCGGCCCTTTACACAGTCGTACATTTACTCGCCTGGTTGGCTCCAGCCCTCGGGCCCAATTCTGCTATTTCAATATCTTGGCGCGGTGAAGATATTCAAAGTATTACATTTCGATAGTGTCAAAAATTCGTATTCTATTAAAAACCACAATATCTTCTCGATATCGTCGCGGCGGAATAATAGTAGAAAAAAATTATATTACCATTAGCAGAAATGGCGGTTGTCAAAGTAAATATGAAAGCTACCAAAATTTTAAACATTTATTTCGCGAGTTTTCGTTTGTAAATATTTATAAAGACAGTGGAGTGCTACGGGCATGCCATTGGTATTAACAGAATACCGAAATCAGGCAAAACTACGATAGAGGCGATAGTATCTCGTGATTTTTAAGAGAAAAGACTAGCTATCAACTTATTTTTTGACGGGGACAAATACATTTTGTTTTCTTCTTTAGTTCGAAGGTTTGTCAAATTAAATGAAGTACTATAAAATTAAAAGTTGATTGATTATGCCTGTTTTAGAGTAAACCTGGTTATTTCTATTAATTTTATAATGTTTATTAAATAAATAAATTATAAATATTAGTTATGTTGGATTTACTTTAAGTTCCTAATATGAGACACTAATGGGCTCCTAAAATGAGACATCTGCTATTGGGTATCTCTAGATGTCTAATTTGCACTTTTCTTCTAAATAATAGCTACTATATATTTATACATTTTTGCCAAACGCCAAAGGGATGATAAGGGCCTAAATGCCGCCAAAAGTAGACAAATACCTATATATTATATCTAAAAGCATCAAAAGAATATGCTTAAACATGTTAAGTGTCATTTTTATGATTAATGAAAACTGATGGTGACTTTAGAATCTGATTAAGATAAATTAAAATATTTAAATTAGTCGTGTTTTCCATTTACAGGAGCCCAAGAGTTGAGTTGCCCAAAAAGAAATTTATCTTAATTCAGACACCTCAAGTATCTCAAATTAGGACACCCTCGTGTTTGATTAGAAATTTCGTGTTATTTTGTTAAATCACTTATAACACAGAAACGGAAAGCACTATTGCTAAATTATTTGCAGATTTGTAAAATAAATTAAATTTTAAGTATTATCAGTTAAATTACTTTGTTAGCTTTGGTATTTTATGAGAAATACGTAAAAATGAAGCTATGGAGCGAGCTATGTTGGGTGTTTCTCTTATGGATAAAATTAGAAATGAGGATATCCGTAAGGGAAACAAGGTAACCGACATAGCTCGCAAAATTAGCAAGTTGTAGTGGCAGTGGGCCGGTCACGTCTGCCGCAGGACCGATGGCCGATGGAGCAGACGAGTCCTGGAGTGGAGACCGCGTCTCTGTAAACGTAGTGTCGGACGCCCTCCAGCCCGATAGACCGACGACCTATGCAAGGTCGCCAGTAGACGCTGGCTGAGGAAATCGGAGGACAGGGATGAGTGGCGCCATCTTGGGGAGGTCTAAGTCCAGCAGTGGACTGCAAATGGCTGACGACGACGTAAAAATGAAAATGTTATCTCATATTTGGCACCTTTACCTTAATCTATATGCCGCGACATGAGATTGTAGCGATAGCACGAAGAAAAATATAATTATTGGTGGTCGCCACACATATGACTGAGACTTGAAGATTTCTTAGTGTACATAGTCATGTAGAGTTTATTTAATGAGGTCTTTAAATAATGTATTTAAAGAACGAATTGAGAACCGCCTCCTTTTTTAAAGTTGGTTAAAAATTAAAACATGGTTCCTTGATTACTTTTTAGGTTTCGATATATGTATAAGCTCCCAAGTAACTTCTAATTTATTAAGATATAAAGAAAAAAAAACATCAAGTGATGTTGAATGAAAAACTTAAAAATGCACAAAGAAAAATGTTTTAATCAAGATTCGTTAAGTAGTCTTTTAGCTATGGTGTATTTTTTTTAGGATTTCATATCCAAATGACAAAAACAGTGGCCACACTCCCTAGGAAAAGGTTTTAGTGCCTATTATAAGTAATATCGGGTAATCTGAGCAGCCTATAGTATGTTTTTTCCTTTAAATGGCTTGTAAGAACTCTAGTAGCTTAATGATAATAATATCATTATAAACAGTCATTCTAACGAGACACTCATTTGTTTTAGTTAGCGACGAAAAATCAGAAAACGATAAGAAATGCTGTGACCGAGCTCGTTTAATTTTTGACTGTCTTAAGGATAATGTTATGTAAGTATTGTGCTATTTTTATGAAATAGGAAGCTTTTTTTAAACGAAAAGCACTGTTGTACTCAGAGAGCTTAAAAATGAAAAACTTTAAATGGATTAAAAATTTAATACATATTGAAACAATGACGCTGAATTTTTTGTAACATTGACGTTTATAAATATTTATTTAATTAGGTATTCATTTTTTTATAATGGTTTAATAATAAGTGATTTATATTATTATTCATTCACTTGCCTTTCTTTTTTTTGTTATTTGACTTTAACGCATACGGCATTGATTTAGCCAATGTCAGAGTTAAACAATGAAAAGGCAGATGGAAAAGAAGCCAGTATTTTGTACATGTTATCTGCAAGCCTTTGGATATATGTAAATACGTATAATAATAATATATAATATTTAATCATTATCATCCGAGCGTTAAATCCCGGTTGCGTTCTAAGCGATCACTTTGACGCCCAGGGTCCACTTTCCTAATTTTTCTTCTCCACTTCGCGCGATCTTCGGCATCTCTTGTATTGAGACCGTTGGTACGCATGTCATCCCTCACAACGTTAAGCCAGCATTTCTTGAACCTACCCCTTCGACCAAAACAATGTGGTTTTGGCGAAGTTGATTGAAGGCGAACCATTTAATTGTCAGTAACATTGATGCTACTTTACTGTAAAAACTAAATTGCTTTTATATTCTGTTTTTTAGGTGAGTCTGGTTTTATGAAAGCCTAGCTGTTGGGCGGACCGATTGCGAATGATGGACATAAAGTTATATACTTATTTATCTACAGGTATACTTGATTTAAAAAAAATTCATTTATTAATAAAGTTTGATTATTTCGATTTTTATATCTTTATTTATGAATTCCCGTATTCTATATATAAATAGGCCTAATTAAAAAGTGTTTTAGAACTCAGAAGCCCCTCTAGACAAGTGGCATTAGCGCTAAAACGAATACATTGGAAATATTTCAGAATGGCATAATACTTAGCGTAACGACATGACATTCCCACACATTTTCTATTCTATTTGTTTACCACTAACGCCACTTGTCCAGGGGAAGGTGTCACAGGGCGGTGAGAATTTTATGAATGATAACGCAGATTTATTTAATAAAATAATCAATAATAATATAATAATAATTTGTTTTTGATTTAGGTTGCCTGGAAGAGATCGCTTTAAACGATAAGGCCGCCTATTGTATCGCCTAGAAAATATTGTAAATATGCTCTGTTTTTGTAATTGTATGTTTTGGTGTGCGATAAAAAGTTATCTCTCTCTCTCTCTTTCAATATTATTAATTTCTTAATAAAGAAGAATAAAGAATATTGTTATTATATTATTTAATCTATGTAATAAAATTGAAGTACCTGTTTGTAAGGTCAAAATAAAAATGTAAAAAAAATCTGATGGGATAATTCAGACCAGAAGATTCAGAAAATGCCATTTCTAGAATTTTTGTCGGTCTGGATATTCCGGCTAATCTCTGAAACGACTGGACCGATTTAGACGGGACTTTCACTGGCAGATAGCTGATGTTATAAAAAGTGAATAGAGTGCTATGATATTGGTCGTGATGTAAGGCTCTTAAATAAATATAACTTTGATCCTAAAACTGGCTTTTATTTTCACTCTAGTAAGTATCTTCAGTAGCACAAAAAATCTCTCTTTTAACTGAATCCAACTAATGAGAGCGAGTTTTATAAACAACTCTAATTGGTTGGTCGTATCCTTACGTCCTGGCTAACACAGCTACATAGGCATTGATTAACAATACTAAAAATAGATAATTAAGTATTTGATAAATTAAATTTAAATAAATAAATAAGAAATTTGAAGCGGATAATTACATATAATTTATTTTATGATTAGAAATTATAATTATGTCAGAGTAATAAGCATAATACAGATCAAAAGATGTTGTTGCTATGTTTTTCTTAAGGTAGCACTTGTCAAATGTCAAAAGGTATAAGTGCCAAAAGATTGACCTTGAACTTGACCTAATTTTGTTTATGAGAGTTACATTTAATTACTAATTTTATTTCGAAATTTTAATAGACACAAATAAGTGAATAATTGAGTTGGAAAGGATCATGATATATTAAGCAAAGTAAAGAATACCAAAATAACTGTAACTATGAACGTGGTAAGTGAGCTACTACTACGTGAACACTACAGAAGTAACTTTGGCTACTTTTTTACTATTTTTAAGGCACCGCGAAAAAAAATTTAAAACCATTTGTTCCAGCTAATCTCTAAAACGGGTGGATCGATTTTGACGGGCCTTTCACGGCAGATAGTTGATGTTATAAGGAGCAACTTAGGTTACTTTTTTAGGGTACCGCGAAAAAAAATTCCACGCAGACGAAGTCGCAGGCCCAGCTAGTTCATAAATAAGAAGAAAATAAGTAAAGACCGACTCTTGAAGCTATTCAAATGGAGGTCACTATCTCGTTCGCGCAGTATCGCATTTTTGAAGACACACACATTGACAGAAGTTACTTATGACAAATCTATATTGAAAACTCTAAAAAAAAATAGTTTATTTTACGCGAAACATAATTTTGATTCCGGCAAACCTTCGTATAAAAAAGCCACAAGAATTGATTTTTATACATGGGAAATGAAACCAAAATAAAGTTTATGTGAAACATTCATGATATTATTGTTGAGATTCGTAGAATACAGACTCGTTTTCGTAAGTAAATTCTGTCAAATTATATCTTCAAAAATATGGTCATGCGCGAGCCAGATAGTGAACGACTTAGGTACCGTTAATTAGTTTTTGACTGATTTGGTTTTTAAAGATAAGTTTTATAATAGTGTCAAAAAACGAGAGAATGTCTTGCGGCGGCGTCCATTTATTTAATGTGTGTAAAATTTGGAAGATTGTCAGTCAGAGTAAGAGTTTTTTTAGACTTCTCTTTGACACTATTTTATTAGAATTATGATTGCTTGCTATGCTTTATATAAAGTGGATAATCATAGGATTGTATCTTACGAGCAAAAATTAAATGCGTATCTGAAGTTCCTTCATTTCATTGCGGCGAACGCAATTATAAGGTTCACAGGTAAAGCTGAGACAGGAGAGTGTTGCTCTGTCGTTCGGCCGCTATCCGGACTCGCATGCTAGCTCTGTTGTACAACTCACCGGAAGGTGTAATCAATGTTAACATTTGACTGGACCAGCGTAATCTCACGAAACTACCTACAGTTGAAGCAAATTTAAGTTTTGGAGATAATGTACCTACTTTTTGCTATGAAATATGACACCATATCGTAATACGTTTATGCATGCAAACCCAAATGTATATCATAACTCTAGTATTGATTATGATGCAAATCTTTCAGGTTAAGAAAATAAAATAAATTAAATTAAATTCGATTTATTTACTTTACAATATTTTGAGTCCACAATCCTTGTACAATACTTAGAAATGGAAAATTTTCAAGAATAACATTATTTTTCTTTGTGTTCTCAACTGTTTAGAAGTCCAAGTTAAATCCGTACTGAAAATAAAAATCGAAATATGTGCTGAGACACATAGTAGAAGTGGAACTTCAACGGACAAGTGGAAAAACGAATGACATCGGATAAGTGGCAAAACGAATCGCAACAAAATTTTGACTTGAAGTTTTACGGGCAGATTGTCCAATTTGAAAACCTGCCCGTAAAACTTCAAGTTAAAATTTTGTTGTGATTCGTTTTGCCACTTGTACCAGCACACATTTCGATTTTTCGCAGGTTTACTTCAAATTATGATTTGATTAGGTTAGGGACATTTTAATGAATGCATTTTTTATTTAAACATATTTTATTTTATCAAACAAAAAAAACTGAAGTCGATCCGGAACCAAAAAAATATCTATAGTCTACTCTAACATTATGCAGCTTCTCCACGCGGCCGTAACGCTTTTTCGTGACAGAAAATCCTAAGACCCCCCCGTTTATATAGAAGTTTCACTTCAAATAGAATCTTCACTTCAAATAGAAGTTTCACTTCAAAAGTTAATAATAAATTAATGCTATTCACTGACTGAACTGTTATTATAATTTAAGGGTAAGTAACGCGGAGTGAGGCGATAAAGGAATCCACAGGTGATAGAGCATTTGCCCCTCTGGATGACTACCATCCCTGGTCTAGGGCATGATGCCATGACTACCTTGAGTTGTGTTCAGTGGTCAGGTTTCAGTTTCTTTAAAGGCTGGCAACTCATTGACAACTCCCTGGTATTGCAAACGTCCATACGCGACAATAACCCCTTTCCATCAGGTAGGCCTTTAGCGTGTTTGCCTGCTTCAGACAATAAATAAGTATGAATTTTTACATTGAATGGCGTACATATAAATGTTAAAAAATAATGAAGTGTTTCCCAAAGGTGACAAACGTCTACTGTCTTTGTTATTTGACTACAAAATCATAAAAGAAGCACTTTATAAAAATACTTCATATCTCAAAAATTACGCAACTACCCCGCAAGGGAACTGGCGTAAAGTTATGTATGTATGTATGTTTGTTATGCTTTTATGGAAAAACTAATGGACCGATTTGGCTGAAATTCGGTATATATGTAAGTTTTATACCGAGAGTGGTCAAGGATACTTTTCATCCCGGATAATGGGATAGATTAGTGTAAAGATTATCCCAGAATATATGATAAGTTTTATATTTTTGGTTTGCCATTTTGTCTATTTTGGTTAATTTGGTCGTTTAGGTAGATTCTGTTGTTTTGGTAGTTTCAGTAGTTGTGGTAGATTTGGTTGTTAGTTTTGGTAGTATTTGTAGTTGTGGTAGTTGTGTTAGTTTTGGTAGTTTTGGTAGTTGTGGTAGATTTGGTAGGTAGTTTTGGTAGTTGTGTTAAATTTTGGTTGGTAGTTTTGGTTGATTTGGTACTCTTGGTAGTTTTTATAATTTTGGTTGATTTGATAGTTTTTTGATTTTGATAGATTTGGTCGTTTTTGTAGTTTTGGTCGTTTATGTAGTTTACAGATAGACGGGAATATAAAAAAGTTTGTATGAGGGACCAATAATTTTTTAAACTTAAATATATAGATATAAAAATTCAAAACCTATAAAAAAATGAGACAATACTCGATCTGTCTGTCTAAATACCGAAAATGGACATAGATACTTTTCATCCCGAGAGATGGGATAGATTGCGACATAAAATGAAGTAAATCTTCCGAGGGCGAATAGCACCTCCTGCAATAAAAAAAAGCACCGACATGAGAATAAAACACAATTATTTAACCTGTATTATATTCTATTTCATTTCTTTTCTTTTTGTTCGTAACGCATCTATTATTATTTTTCAAAATTATTATTTTCAAATTTCAATAATTATTTCATTACAAATTATATGTGCTTATATTCAATTATTCAAAATATGTCTATTCTTTGTTTCATATTGTTCTAATTATAAATAATATTAAGATATTAAATGTTCATTAGTTATTTGTTTTTTTTCTGTGAAGGTGACGTTACTGCTTGGCACTAACGGAAGACCAGCGTTGGTTGTTATCAACCAGTATTTGCTGAGTTACGGCCTGTTTAGAGTTAGTTAACTTTTGGCTTTTATTAAACTGCTTATGTACCTATACATTTATTATTTTAAATAACTCTAAATAAACATTATTTTCTTCTCTTTCTTTTTATTAACGCCCCTACTTTTTAAACAGGAGGCAAGCACTAGAGTTTGACCCGCGGCGGAACCGCGGGGTAAACTCTGGTACAAATTTAATATATCTCGTCATATATTAAATACACCATTAAGGAACATCATTATGATTTTAACATCTGACTAAAGATATCCAAAACGACTGTATTATGTACTGAAGAAAGATTTCATCCTTCATTATACGAGGGTTATACCTAGTTTTTAGTACTTTTTACTACACTATTCTAAAGCGGCGTATATTATACAGCTTTTTGTCAAGTTTTATCTTTATAGGTTCATTATTTTTAAAGGTAAGTGACTGCAATATACACATACACCAACAGACGAAAGTGATGTTCACTGCAAACAATATGACTACGGGACTCTAAAAATATTATATAAAATATTTACCGCATCAGCATTGTCTCTAAGGTAGTCGAAAATAAGTTATACATAATCTTCTTATGTATATGTATTATACGTATATGTAGAATATGTATTCGATGGGTTCACATGAAATTTTTGCTCAACGTTGTACCAGAAGACCGTTCTTTTGATTTTGTTAGTGACCAGATTTTGAAATTGCACAGCGCATTGAGTTACAGTAAAATACTGAATCTTATAAAAGGGGTTTGAACAAAAAGATAATATAATGAAATAGCAAAGGTAAAAAAATTGAAATATTATTTTGCAAAGTATTGTTCACGGGGTTCATCCAAGGTCGGCGGAGTAAATGTTTTTATGAATCATTTTCGAATCTCAGGTGATTTAAACTTATATTTCCAGGTACTTTAACGTTTATACTTAACGATTTTATTTGTTTTAATGTTTTTTGACTCTGCCTTATTTATGTATCTATTCTGAGGCAATTATCCATGAATATTTAAGTATTAGAATCGACTTGAAGTACATGGCTCACCCAAATTGTAGACATTTGACTGGCTGTAAAGGAGACACTTTTGGCAGCTCGAAAGGGCAAAGTTGAGATTATCAGCATGAACACAATTTTTCATTAAAAACAACCAATATCCTACTTATTATTAGTTAAAAACAACTTATTAGTTGAAAATTACTTGATTTTAACTAACAATAACATAAAAAAGCTACGCAGAAAACGGAACTATGAAAAATATGTCGAACCAACTAGACTTACCCATGGGTTAGTCTAGTTTGTTAAGTCTGTCTTAATACACCAGAGGAAGAATGTACTCAGGTGCCTTAGCTATAATATAGTCACATCCTAGAAGAAGCGAAAAAGATGTCGTTGCGTGTGATTGCTGGTGTAACTCATTGTCTTGAACTTGTCATTCCCATTACATTTATTCCATCCGGATTGTTTTGATGAATGATTTATACTAGAACAATACCCACGCATAAACTGCTGCTTGAGATTATAGTCGGTAAAATTGAAGTCGCGCAATTCTCTGTGGCACCTTGTGCATTTGAAAATACTGTTAAATTTGGACAGATAATCATCTGTTTATAATATTAGGATTGATAACTAATTAAGCCCACCACTTCTTTGCTCCGAACTTGGACGTATTATTCACTTCTACTGAACTGAACTGAACCCTGCAACATATCGCAATGAACCGCACACAAAAATGTCCGAAGATAAAGTTGCTGTTATAATCGCTAATTTCTTCCGTGTGTGACGTAGTCTTAATTGTAAGTATCCCATATCACAAAAAACACTCAACGGTTCTTGTTCAAATTATTTTTTTTTCGAAAGTATTCACAAGAAGTTAATATGTTTTTTTGCCAGAAATTTCCACTCCGTTGTTCAATAATTAAGGAAATTTTACGATTTCAGTAACTTCGGAATATATAATATAATATAATAAATACATTTCTAGAAGGTTCTGAGAAAAATAAGTGTGATATATAAGGTTTTGGTTTCACCAAAATGGCTACGTAACCATAATGCCTAGGGCTTCATTTGGATTAGTGTTAAAGATTTAGGCTATGGCCGAATGCGTTTTATTTAAAGCGTTAAAAAATAGCGCCATTCTTGTCTAACCACAATAATATATATACATACGTTATTTGTCAATATTTAACGTCATTAACAATGTCGTATATCTTAAATCAAACGAAAAATATAAAATATTCTAAAATAATTATTTAGTATACAATGGTCAAATAGTTTTGACGTGCAATTTAACCGTAGTTAGAGTACGTTTAACATGTTTGTGTATTGTGTGTGTAATTTTTAAAATCATTATTTTTATTACCCATATTTACACTATTTGGGCAGATATGTTGGAAAGATACTAAAAATAATAACTTTTATTACATTGTATGGAAAAAATACGATAATATATAAAGGACACATTCAGCAGAGATACAGAATTCCTTTTTGAATAGCAAACCATGTCGGCGATTCGTTACTTTTTTATAGTTTTGGTAGTTTTTGTCGCCAGTTTGGAATATACATCCGTAAGTAAAATTTGTATCAACAATTATTCCAAAACCGTGTTTGAACCCCAGCGAAAACCTTTTCTGATTTTTAATTATATTTCTCATCAATCCAAAAAATGCAAAGTTGATTGCATAATTATATCGCCTCTTTGCTTGAGTTATGTATTATCTTGAATCTTGAAACTATTGAAGAGAGTTTTTAACTTTTTAAAATTTATCGAACCCAATAACGTGGTATCTTTTTGCTTACTTAAGGTTGGTAAAATAGAAATTGGCTTAAAGTTGAAGGGGTCGTTTTTGTTTCCAGTTTTAAATATAGGAATAACTTTTTTTTATAACGCAGGGGGAATGTCTTTGGACACCATCCTCGGGTCCTTGCTAACTTTCATTAAATCAGGTCTTTATCTACATGTTGTTTAAATATTTCTACTAGTGATAGTGCAGTCGTGTCTATTATGTAATTTAATACTTTTAAGGATATACCCCAAAAGTCAGCTGTGTTTTTAACATTTAATGATTTAAAGGTTTATACAATATCACCTGTATCTATGTGATTAAATTTGAATGAAATATTACTAGTTGTTAAGGTTGGTATATCTCTAAAGTATTCATTAAATGTTTGTGCAATTTCAAAGTTATTACTAATGGTGTTATTGTTGATGAAAGTAGAGTAAACGCGGTTGAGATGCGAGCACTGCGCAAAATCTGCGGAGTGACGCTCGCGGACCGCGTTCGTAATACCGAAGTAAGAAAGAGAGTTGGTCTGAAAGAGAGTGTCGGGGTGAAGGTAAGGAAAGGAATGCTCCGGTGGTTCGGGCATGTGGAAAGAATGCATGATGAAAGAATGACTAAACAGATATACAATGCAAAAGTGGATGGATGCAGAAGTCGTGGAAGGCCACGACACACCTTCCATGATCAAATTGATCGTGTACTAGCGGAGGGTGATGTCAGGAGCCTTAAGAACAGACGAGTGTGCATGACAAGAGTTATGAATGTCAAAGAAGCAAGTGAGGTGTGTAAGAATGGGCCTAAATGGCGCTCTGTTGTTCGTGCCTACCCCGCAAGGGAACTGGCGTGAAGTTATGTATGTATGTGTATGTACAAGTTTAATTTCATCCTCTCGACGTGAACTTTTGCCGGAAGCATCATTTATGACACTTCAAGTTGTTTTAATGATCTTTGATGATTTTTTCATTCTATTACTATAATATAAAGATTTGGCAGTGATGCACACTATTTTAAAGGTCTTAGAGTAAGTACTTAGTAATATAGTCAAGAAAGTCTGGATTTTAATTAAATTATTTTTCACAGTGTAATTCATAGTTTTCTTCGACTTTTATATATACCTTTCGTAGCCCAATTACTAAACTTAAGTTTATTACTTTTGTTAATTGTTTTAGTTTTAAATGTGTTTTCAAATTCAGCTTGTATAACGTCGAAGAAATTACTATACAAGTTGTTTGGGTCTTCGCTGTTGAGATCCAAGATAGGATTTTTTTTACTAGATTTTTTTAAAGGTTCTTAAGCGATAATTATTCGCTTATGACTGAAAAAAGTTATTGGTTTCAATAAAATTATATTTAGATGTTTAAAAAATATCTTCTAAAATTTCAATTTTCAAGATAACACATTGAAGCAGAGGCGATATAATGATCAATTTAATATGTAGAACATGTATACTTACGTATTTATATCAAAAATGTAAGTATCTAGTTGTACTATAGGGAACGTGCACAAACCATAGGTGCCACCACAAATCGACATGAGAGCCACAGTTTGATTAAGAAAAGAAACTTTTTATATCTGTCATCATGTTGCCGTCATTGTTTACATTATACTTAAATCGTTTTTATTACGATTAAAGAATTTTCTGAACTGGTAACACTCGGAACACGTAAATATTTATATTTAACCGTCTGTATTATTGAAATCAACAAATTTGAAGTTATATTCACTTAGAGATTTGTTTGTATTCAAATCTTAGCTATTTTTACAAGTAACATTATAAGTAATTTCTAAATATTTTTGAAACTCATGCTTACAGATGTTTTTTCTGCATTTATTCACTTTAGTCGTTTATCACATAGCCATGGGAAGTGAGTATTATTCGTGGAAAAGTAATAGAGCTTTACACCATTTGACTTATTTTTATTTGACATGTTCGAACATCCAGAAATACAATAGTTAATATTTTCACGTAGTTAAATTTTATTTTTCTCTTCTTTAATGTGTTTATTTAATAAAGTATCTATATTTCCAAATGCTTGCTTTTATGACATAACCAAGAAAGAAGATGCGCGTTCGCATCGTGCGCAAAATGGGCATTAAACCGAAAAATTCTTTAGGAGTGTAATTTTACAGGCTGATAAACTCGAATATAACAAAGATTTTGATAACTTGCTCTTGCCAGTTTCAAGGCAGTGCGCGTCAGAAATGGGTTTTAGTCAAGATGACATGGTTACGGCAAAAAAAAATCAAAAACTTGATGATTGTATGCTAAGCTGTGTATTTCAAAAAATAGGAGTTGTAAGTATATTAAAAGTAATGAAATTATTTAAGGTTGGTGGAAGTTTGCGAACAATTAAGTTCTTGTGTCAAATAGAAGAGCCATATTTCACTAACCAGTTCAGATTTCAATTTCAAACATCAATATTCTTCAAATACTTATTGATCATTAATTATCTAACTATAATATTATAAGATTCTAATCATGCCGCGTCTGTACATTGAAGCTATTAAAAAAATCTTGTTTGTCTGTTTGTTCGGGATTCACGTAAAAACTACTGGACTGAGTTCGATGCGGTTTTCACCGATACACAGAAAATTCATAGACTTAAAATCTACGCTACCTTTTATCCCGGGAACCCCGCGCGAATTTTCCCGGAAGCGGTGTATAGTTGTTCGGGTGCATAAAAATTAGCTTATTCCGAGAGAGTTTTCACTAAAACGATAGCTTACATTCTTTTTTACAAGCTTTTATTTAACTTGCTATGGATGTACCTATGTATGTATGTATGTTAGTTCGAGTGGAATCATGCAAGTTAAATTTGACCAACTTCCCTGAGCTGAAATTTTGCACGAATATGTACGCGTGACAATACAATAGTGGCCTCCTGTACTACTGTACTAAACAAAATAGACCCCGTCGTGTTTGGGCTCGTTTTACTTGTCTTGGCTAGCATTCCGCTGCTACATGATGACCAGGATCTCAAAAGCTTGTATTTAAAACCCTTTTAAAAAAAACATATTACATGCTGCGGTAGTACTTTATGTCCCGGGAATCCCGCTGCAATTTCAAGTCAAGCGTGGATATTTTACATATTATTCTTAGCATTAAATAAAACCGTAAGTATAGTATGTGTATTTTGTGACAACTAAACAAACTTTCAAATTGTACCAATTACATTATTAGCATATTTTATATCCTCTCCTCCACTAGAAAAGTTTTCTCGTCTTTAATAAAAATATTATTTCGCTTTTTAATTTTTGTTTTCTTTTTCCCAAAGCTTTGTTGCGCTAGTTCAGATTAACTTTGATATTTCCTTATGGCTCTTACGTTTGGTACACTATGGTATTACATTCTTATATCCAACACTATTATATAATGTAAGTTAATTGTACAATGCAGAGTTTATTAATTTAATTCTGTTACTTTGTGGCTAGTTTTATAAATAGTATTACTCGGTCCGAGTCTTTTAGACTAGCTGTGCCCGCCACTTCGTCCACGTGAATTTTTTCTGCTGAGCCCTAAAAAAATTAAAAAAAATGTAGTAGTAGTAAGTGTTATTCTTTGTAACACCAGATATCAGCCAGTGACAGTTCCGTTAAAATCGGTCCAGCCGTTTCAGAGACTAGCCGGAACATTCAAACAGATAGAGAGGCAAAAATTCAAAAATTGGTGTTTTGAACAAGTACCGTAATATGCATTTAGTTAAAAGCTTTTGTTTTGACATTACAAACAGACACTTCAATTTTATTTATCTGTATAGTTAAAAGACGGAGAAATGGATTTGGATGGAACATATGCTTTGGCGGAGAAATTCTTTAATCCTGATACTGACAAAGAGGATATCCGTAAAGTGTCTTTCGATTGTTATAAAGGTTGGTAATCTAAATAAAATCTGATTTGCGATGAGGTGGGGATGGCTCGGGAAATCAAAGCGTGCTAGTTGAACTTCTAGTACAGCAATAAATTCAGTTCCTAACCTCATTTATAAGAAAAGCGTATCCCTGTCGGCCCAGTCGGTCCGGCCCTTTATACAGTCGTAAAAGGTGACCAGACTATCCACAGTTAGGTGGTCGGGCATTTATTTACCCGCCTGGACGGCTCCACCCCTGGGGCCCAATTCTGCTATTGTAATATCTTGGTGTTGTGAAGATATTCAAAGTAAGATTACATTGCGATATTGTAAAAAATTCGTATTCTAGTAAATACACAATATTTTTTCGATATCGTCGCGGCGGAGTAATAAAGTAAATATAGAAAAGCTACCAAAATTTTAAACATTTATTTCGCGAGTTTTCGCTTATAAATATTTAAAAAGACAGTGGCGTACCACGGGCATACCATTGGAATTAACAGAATACCGAAATCAGGCAAAACTACGATTGAGACGATAGTATCCGGTGATTTTCAAGAGATAGTAATAGCAGAATTGAGCCCTTGGTCTAGAGTATTTCGCGATAACAACCTTGAGCTGTGTTCTGGTATTAGTGGCCAGATTCCTGTCCCCCCCCTATAGAGGCCAGCAGCACGTTGGTAGCACTTTTGGTGTTACATATGTCCATACGCGACGGTAACCACTTTCTGTCAAATGGCAGTCATCCTGGGACTCAATTCTGTAGTTACAATATCGTCAGAATGGTAGTTTTCTCACACAAAAATTACCATTGTGACGCTAGTGGACGGTCATGATGACGATATAGTAAAAGCAGAATTGGGCCTGTCTGCTGTACTGTACTGTACATATTACTGTAGCAGTAAAGAAAAAAAAACACATTTCCTAATCTCTATTATCAATTAAAAACAGTTACCTATATTCCTATAGTCGCGGTATGAAAAGGTTAGTAAATTATAATAAAATAACTTCTATAAAATATAGAAACGTGAAAAAAGAAAATTGCAATGTTGATAATGACAGACACTGATATTAGCAATACGATACACAGAGGATACAATCAGTACGCTTATCATAAATATTAAAACCATTAAAAATGTTTTATATCTCTAAACAATCTTCTTAGACAAAACAGAAAATCAAACAACTTTGATCTTAGAAATTTTAAACTACAATTGTCAAAAAGTTAAACATAATTTTCTGTGGAACAGTTCGTTCTGTGATTTAGTTTGAATGGGTAACATGTAGTCGAGGAATGTTAAATGAATCGATTTGAAAACTGGCGAACCTTTTCATACCACGACTGTACAAAGGTATTTTTTTCTTTTAGAGTTCCGTAGTAATTTTCGCAAAGGGCTCAATTCATCCTTACAAAATTGTTATAACGTCTGTCCGTCCGTTTGTCTTTGTGTATCGCAATTATTTCTTCATCAACCACTGCGTGAATCAAATTGACTAAGAAAACATAGGGTAAAAACACCTATGAGATAGGTTCCTAAATAGAGATAGTTCATTATTTCAATATATGACTCCTTTTCTCGATTGCGGGCGGTACCATTTGGTTGCTGATTCGTTCATGTTTAAGTGTATGACGTATCAGTAGGTGCGTGTTCAAATCACGTCGGGGTCACCAGTAATGACTGGTCGTTGCAGGAATAAATAACCCGTTCATTTGCAAAATATGTAATTTAATATATAATATTTACATAGCCGAAAGTAATAATATCTAATATATAATTGGATTTAAAATGATTAAATTGTACATTTTTGTGACGACTTTTATCTCTCTATATAATGTGACATAACAGTTGTCAATAACCAACATAAAATCTGGCCTGCCAGCCAGTGGGCGAGAAGGTTTGTTTCGCAACATGCATGTTTAAATAGTTTCGACAATTCGGCGAAAAGACTAGCTATCAACTGGTTTTTTGTCGGGGACAAATACAATGTTTTTCTTCTTTATTTCGAAGGTATGTCAAATAAATTAAATGATATAGTCCGTCGGCAAAGAGTTTCTTTAAAGAGATTTGCAAGAAACTCTTTGATGCCACCCGTGATCAGAAGGCTGGCTCATATTTCGCCCAACAAATAAGCATCGCCATACAGCGCGGCAATGCAGCCAGCCTTTTGGGCACCCTCCCATCTAGCAGCGATTTGTTACACAGTCTATAATCGCTTGTACTGTGTATTAAATAACAATAATCCCTATTCATATTACAAAAATGATATAGTATTAAATTAAAAGTTGATTGATTATATCTGTTTTAGAGTAAACCTGCATATTTCAATTAATTTAATCTTCTTCTTCAGCCAATCTCAGTCCACTGCTGGACGTAGGCCTCCCAAGTACGCGCCCCATACCCCGGTCTCCCGTCTTCCTCATCCAGTATCATAATCTTATAATGTTTATAAAATAAATAAATTATAAATATTAGTTATGTTGGATTTACATTGAGTTTATAATATGAGACACTAATGGGCTCCCAAAATGAGATATCTGCTATTGGGTATCTCTAGATATCTAATTTGGACCTTTCTTCTAAATAATAGCTACTATAATATATTTTTACATTATTGACATACGCCAAAGGGATGATAAGCGCCTAAATGCCGTCAAAAGTAGACAAATACCTACATAGGATATCTAAAAGCATCAAAAGAATATCCTTAAACATGTTAAGTGTCATTTTTTTATGATTAATGAAAACTGATGGTAATTTTAGAATGTGATTAAGGTAAATAAAAATATTTAAATTAGTTGTGTTTTCCATTTACATGAGCTCAAAAGTTGAGTTGCCCAATAAGAAATTTATCTTAATTCAGACACCTCAAGTATCTCAAATTAGGATACCCACGTATTTTGTTATTGTTTTTTTGTTAAATCACATATAACACAGAAACGGAAAGCATTATTGCAGAAATAATATGCAGAAATTATTTGCAGATTTGTAATATAAATTAAATTTTAAGTATTATCAGTTAAAATTACTTTGATAGCTTTGATATTTTATGAGAAATACGTAAAAATGAAAATGATATCTCATATTTGGCACCTTTACCCTAATCTATATGCCGCGACATGAGATTGTAGCGATATCACGAAGAAAACTACAATTATTGGTGGTCGCCACACTCATGACTGAAGCTTGAACATTTTTAGTGTACATAATCATGTAAAAAATGTATTTAGAGGACGATTTGAGAACTTCCTCTTTTTTTAAAGTCGGTTAAAAATTAAAACATGGTTCCTTGATTATTTCTTAGGTTTCGATATATGTATGAGCTCCCCAGTAATCTCTAATTTCTTAAGATATGAAGTAAAAAAAAAACAAGTCATGGAACTCAAAAATGCTCAACGAAAAATGTTTTTAATGAGGATTCGTTAAGTAGTCTTTTAGCTATGGTGTATTTTCGATGAATTTTTGTAGGGTTTCATATCCAAATGACAAAAACCGTGGCTACACTCCCTGGGAAAAGTTTTAGTGCCTATTATAATTAATACCAGCCAATCTGAGCAGCCTATAGCATGTTTTTCCTTTATATGACTTTTAAGAACTCTAGTAGCTTAATGATAATAATATAATTATAAACAGTCATTCTAACGAGACACTCATTTGTTTTAGTTAGCGACGAAAAACTAGAAAACGATGAGAAAGGCTGTAAACGAGCTCGTTTAGTTATTAACTGTCTTAAGGATAATAGGAAGGATATGTAAGTATAATATTAATTAATTACATGAGTGTAGTCAGTTATGACGTCATTGTTCTAATGAGACCAAAAGTCGATATTGACTATTTAAACAGTAAGTATTGTGTTATTTTTATGAAATAAGAACTTTTTTTTAAACAAAAAAACACTGTTGTATTCAGAGAGTTTAAAAATGAAAACAAACTTTAAATAGAGTAAAAAATTAATACATTTTGAAATAATGACACTGAAATTTTTGTGACATTGACGTTTATAAATATTAATTCAATCAGGTATTCATATTTTTATAATAGTGCAATAATAATTGGTTTCTATATTACTATTCATTCACTTGCCTTTCTTTTTTTTTGTATGGCTTTAACGCATACGACATTGATTTAGCCAATGTCAGAGTTAAACATTGAAAAGGTAGGTGGAAAAGAATAAAATAAATATAAACCTGAAAATTTGGCCAGTATATTGTACATGTTATATATAATATTTATAACACAATAAATCTAACACTGTAATGTTTTAAGGATATATACTTATATACATACACATCTGCGGAGTGACGCTCGCGGACCGCGTTCGTAATACCGAAGTAAGAAAGAGAGTGTCGGGGTGAAGGTAAGGAAAGGAATGCTCCGGTGGTTCGGGCATATGGAAAGAATGCATGATGAAAGAATGACTAAACAGATATACAATGCAAAAGTGGATGAATGCAGAAGTCGTGGAAAGCCACGACACACCTTCCATGATCAAATTGATCGTGTACTAGCGGAGGGTGATGTCTGGAGCCTTAAGAACAGACGAGTGTGCATGACAAGAGTTATGAATGTCAAAGAAGCAAGTGAGGTGTGTAAATAATTTTGTTAAGAGCAAAAATGTTAAAATGTTATGTAACATTATATATATATATATATATATATATATATATATATATATATATATATATATACACACACACACACACACACACACACACACACACACACACACACACACATATATATATATATATATATATATATATATATATATATATATAATTTGTGAGATAAAGTTAAAAGATAGCTGATATTAACAGGATGAGAGTAATCAAGAGCGAAGGTTTCATACAAAGGAGTAGTGAATTTTCTACAGTAAAAAAGATATGTTCAACAGAATGTTCGCCAAAACCACGTGGTTTGGGTCACTACAACATTATCCCAGATGGAACACGAACATAACGGTATAACATAAAAAAATTACGCATTAAACCCATTGCTACATTATCCCAGATGGAGCACTAGGGTAAAAGTAATCATTCGATAGAAGTTGAATAAGTTTACATAATATAGCGCCGTCACAGTATTTTATAGTCAATAACATTGATGCTACTCTACTGTAAAAACTAAATTGCTTTTTTATTGTGTTTTTTAGGTGAGTCTGGTTTTTCAAAGCTAGCTGTTGGGCGGACCGGTTGCGAATGATGGACATAAAGTTATATACTTATCTACAGGTATACTTGATTTAAAAAAATTGCACTTATTAATAAAGTTTGATTATTTCGATTTTTATATCTTTATTTGTGAATTCCCGTATTCTATATATAAATAGGTCTAATTAAAAAGTGTTTTAGAACTCAGAAGTGGCGTTAGCGCTAAAACGAATAAATTGGAAATATTTGAGAATGGCATAATACTTAGCGTAACGACATGTCATTCCCACACATTTTCTATTCTATTCGTTTACCGCTAACGCCACTTGTCCATGAGAAGGTGTCACAGGGCGGTGAGAATTTCATTTTCCCGATTATTTATGAATGATAACGTAGATATATTGAATAAAATAATCAAGATTATTAATTTCTTAATAAAGAAGAATAAAGAATATTATTTAATCTATGTATACTGATTAATAAAATTGAAGTGCCTGTTTGTAAGGTCAAAATAAAAATGTAAAAAAAATCGGGATAATTCAGACCAGAAGATTCAGAAAATGCCATTTCTAGAATTTTTGTCGGTCTGGATATTCCGGCTAATCTCTGAAACGAGTGGACCGATTTAGACGGGACTTTCACTGGCAGATAGCTAATGTTATAAGAAGTTTAGAGAGTGCTATGGATATATATTATATTGAAATATACTTTATTGGGCGTGATGTAAGGCACTTGATTAAATACAACTTCGATCTTAAAACTGGCTTTTATTTTCACTCTAGTAAGTATCTTCAGTAGTACCTACAAAAAATCCTTCTCTTAGCTCGATTCAAAACTCGTGTCTTTTTTATATTTTTGAATTCCAACCAATGCGAGCGAGTTATATACACAACTCTTATTGGTTAGTCGTAGCCTTACGTTGTGGCTAACACAGCTATACAGGCATTGAGTAACAATAACAAAAGTAGACCATTAAGTATTTGACAAAATAAATTTAAATTAATAAATAAGAAATTTGAAGTGGATAATTATATATAATTTATTTTAAGATTAGAAATTATGGATATATAAGAATAATAGACATAGCATAGATCAAAAGATGTTGTTGCTGTGTTTTCCTTAAGGTAGCACTTGTCAAACGTCAAAAGCAAAATGCCAAAAGATTGACCTTGAACTTGATCTACTTTTGTTTATGAGAGTATTACATTTAATTACTATTTTTATTATGAAAGTTTCTAATAGACATGGATAAGCCAATAATTGAGCTGGAAACCCTTTGCGTGGTAACCAAGATCATGGTATATTAAGCAAAGTAAAGAATACAAAAATAACTACAACTATGAACGTGGTAAGTGAACTACTACTACGTGAACACTACAGAAGTAACTTAGCATCCTCTTTTCATTATTTTTAAGGTTCCGCGAAACAAAATTAATACCATTTGTTCCAGCTAATCTCTGAAACGGGTGGACCGATTTTGACAGGACTTTCACTGGCAGATAGCTGATGTTATAAGGAGTAACGGTTTTTTTACACTTCTCTTTGACACTATTTTGTTAGAATTAAGTTAATATAAGGATAATCATAAGGTACAGTGCGAGCAAAACTTAAATGCATCTCTGAAGTTCGTTCATGTCAATTATAAGATTCACAGGTAGAGTTGAGAGAGCCATGGTCTAGCCATGCCGCCTCCGCCAGGTCGCGGTCGAAGGGGAAGGCCCAAGAAATGTTGGCTTGACGTTGTGAAAGATGACATGCGTACCAATGGTCTCAAAACGGGGGATGCTGAAGACCGCGCGAAGTGGAGTAGAAAAAGTAGGAAAGCGGACCTTGGGCGTCGGAGTGAACGCTCCGAACGCAACCGGGAATTAACGCTCGGATGATGATGATGACAGGTAGAGTTGAGAGAAGAGAGTGTTGCTCTGTCGTTCGGCCACTATCCGGACTAGCATGCCGTCTCTGTCGTACAATTCACCGTAAGGTGTAATAAATGTTAATATTTGAGTGGACCAGCGTACGAAATTACCTCCAGTCGAAGCAAATTTCAGTTTTGGACATACTGTACCTACTTTTTTGCTATGAAATACGACACCATATCGTAATACGTTTATGCGAGCAAAGTCAAATGGATAACATAACTCTAGTATTGATTACGATGTAAAACTTTCAGGGTAAGAAAATAAAGTAAATTAAATTAAATTTGATTTATTTACTTTACAATATTCTGAGTCCACAATTCTTGTACAATACTTAGAAACAGGAAGTTTTCAAGGATAACATTCTTTTTCTTTCTGTTGTCAACTGTTTAGAAGTCCAAGTTAAATCCGTACTAAAAAAAAAAGATAATAATAAATTAATGCTATTCACTGACTGAATTGGTATTATAAATTAAGGCTAAGTAACGCGGAGTGACGCGATAAAAGAATCCACAGCTGGAATTCTCAGGTGATAGAGCAATTGTCCCTATGGATGATTACCATCCCTGGTCTAGGGTATGCCGCCATGACAACCTTGAGTTGTGTTCAGTGGTCAGGTTCCAGTTTCTTTAAAGGCTTACAACTCCCTGGTATTCCAAACGTCCATAGGCGACAGTAACCCCTTTCCGTCAAGTAGGCCTTCTGCGTGTTTGCCTGCTTCAGACAATAAAAAAGTATAAATTTTTACAATGAATGGCATACATATAACTGTAAAAAATATCGGCCAAGTGCTTGTCATTTCTCGCATAATGAAGTGTTTCCCCAGAGGTGACAAACCTCTACTATCTTTGTTATTTGACTACAAAATCATAAAACAAATAGTTTATAAAAATACTTCATATCTCAAAAACTATGCAACTACTTTGAACAAATTTTTGTTGAAAGTATTTTTTACGATTTATCACTGTTTTTTCAGAAGTTTCCACCTCGTATTTAAAAGAAAATATTCAAATTCAAATTTTTTTATTCAAAATAAGTTCCACTGGAGAACACTTTTTGGTCATACAAATAATTTAAAATTTAATTTTACTTCCTATTCTATGTATACCGCTTAATAATATACAATATCACGTCATCTATTAAATAGGCCATTACGACTGTTTTATGTACTGAATAAAATTTTTATATTTCATTATACGAGGGTTAGTTATTAGTACTTTTTACTACACTATTGTAAAGCGGCGTATACAATACAACTTTCTACCAAGTTTTATCTTTATGGGTTCATTATTTTTAAAGGTAAGTGACTGCAATGTATACATACACAAACAGACGAAAGTGATGTTCACTACAACCAATATGACTACGGAACTCTAAAAATATTATATAAAATATTTACCGCATCAGCATTGTCTCTAAGGCAGTCGAAAATAAGTTTCGCACGGTCACAACCCTTGTCGTCGTTTACTGCCACATCGTTAACTAAGAAAGAAAGATAAATCACAATCTTCTTATATATAAGTATATATATATAACAATTCAATTGATAGTCATGTCCGCAAAACTCGAAAAGTAGTCGATGGATTCACATGAAATTTTTGCTCAACGTTGTACCAGAAGAGCGTTTAGTCTATGCAAACATTTAAATGTAAAATATTTTGGCAATCATTTACCAGGTGTTGAAATTGCACAGCGAGTTGAAACACATGCCTCACCCAAATTGCAGATATTTGACTGACTGCAAAGGAGGGAGGGATTTTGGCAGCTCGAAAGGGCAAATTTTACTAAACAGTTCAAAATCAACATGAACACAATTTTTCGTTAAAAACAACCAATATCCTATTTATTATTAGCTAAAAACAACTATTACTTGATTTTAACTAATAATAACATAAAAAAGCACCACAGAAAACATGAACTTTTTTTTTTCAGATAATATTAGTCGAGTTGAGCAAATTAGGAATGCTTTGTGCTTATTTCATGATGAAAGAGGCACAAATTAGTAAGAGTGGTTTCTTCAGCTGCCCACTGTTTACAGCAGGCACGTATATCTTCGAGACAGCGCTGGACAAAGACACTTAAAAGATTCTCTTTTCGGAGTCCAATGCTTAGTGTAGTTGAAAGATATGTCGAACCAACTAGACTTACGCATGGGTTAGTCTAGTTTGTTAAGTTTGTCTTAATGCACCAGAGGAGGAACGTACTCAGATGCCTTAGCTATAATATAGTCACATCCGAGAAGAAGCGAAAAAGAAGTCGGTGCGTGTGATTGCTGATGTAACTCATTGTCAGAGTTCTTTGTTAAACCTTAAGTATCCCGAAATTTCAATATATATTTACCTACTATTTAGCAGTGTAACATATAATGACTGTAGGTAGTAAAATTATAGCTGTAAGTCCACTTAATAAAATATAACAGGGCAATAACACAAATTCATGCATTTAGAAGTAGTAATAAATAAATAGTATAGCGTCTTATCTGATTTACTTATACATTTATAATTAGTTAACTAAACGGATCTTAAAAGATACCTGAACTGCAATGGGCCAAGAAATCTTCCAAGCTCTTTATATCTGCGGGGTCAGTAAGGGTGTCCTGAATAGCTTTCACGGCTCCAGTAGATGACAGTTTTCCTGCTTCATCTAACTAAAATAAGAATAAATTCTAAAAAATATTTTATTATTGATTGGGGCAAGCACTCAGACTGAAGGCCCACGTGATGAGAAGTGTTTATCATCACTTATGGACTTTTGCAACAACATAGTCGTTGCAGACACGTTACCATGAAAAAAAAAATAGTATTCTTCTTCCACGGTGTTACTAAATTTACGAAAATCTCTACTGTCTTCCTGCATCAGTCTGAAAGAATATCCCTGACAGGCTCCAATTTGGATTCTTGTAATAGGTAAGAAAAAAATCCTAGAGAATCATTACGTTCTAAATCGCAATAGGTAGTCAAAAAAAAAGGAACATCAGCTGATGGGAAGCAGTGTGCGTTAGAAATAAAATATTTTCACCAACTCAACCAATTCCTCACAACATTCCACGTTGTGTATTAAAATACGTAATAAGACACAGCATATTTAAACGTTAGTTGATGCCACATAATTTATAAGCATGCGATCATCCAGGATATGGAGAGTCCTACGCTGAAAAGAATTGAGACGATGACGTTGGTAATAGAGTGGCTTGGCCTATGTATGTGAGGGATTTTAAATTTATTTATTTACAATGAGTGTAAATATTAAGTTCAGATCAAAATTCAACATTAAACTTACAGCTCCCGCTTTCTTCAAAGTACACGCTGCGAAGCATTTAGCATTCTCAGTTTCGATCTTCTTATTCTTCAATGCTAATATTTCGTCTTCACTTATGGGGAAATCTTTACCGCATTCTATTGCTTTCGCAAATAGTTGCCCATAAACTTGGGTTTTCTTTTCATCGCTAATGGCCTGAAATAAAATATTATATAAATATGTTCAGAAAATATATGTATAATCAATGCTTTTATTAATTTTACTTTAAATTGGGTCTCTAAAGACCCACCCCATGTATCACCTGAACTAATAGAACAGCACAATATTTTTAAATATTAAATTACTTTTTTTCTCATACGATATGATTGTTCCAGTGTTAAACTTTCATATAATATAGCAGATATTGCTTTTGAATAGGCAAGTGCTACATTTTAAAGTTCCTTAGCTATTTTGACAAAAACTAAAAAAAATCATCATGTTCATCCGTTCGTCTGTCTATGTATATCACAGTTATTTTTCTGAGAAACTATCAGGTATTAAACCATATGACACTGTATACTATCTACGTAGGTACAATGATGTAGTGAAATCCGAAAATATGGATAACCGCCTAATATGTTACTGAAGGACAATTCTTTTGAATAATCGTGTGGGGGCTTAAAAAATGCCAATTGTTACTTTTTTATTATTGTAGAAAGATTTTTCTTTCTTATGCTGGTGTGCACCGAGATTGAACAGATGGTTAAAATAAAATAATTGCTGTTCATGTATATAGTTTTAGCGATTATTTTATTTTAACCATCAGTTAAATGGCGGTGCACACCAGCCTAAGTCGTATAAAATATATCCACTTTCGTTAAATAAAAGAACACAATACAAAAGAACAGACGTTAGGAAAAAATTATAAACGATTTTGTTAAGAGTATTTTTAAGCTCTATCCTTAGGAAGTAAATATCTCAATTTATTGACATGAATAAAAAATCTATAAAGAAGATCAGTATGACCTGTTAAAATTATCTAACAATACTCTAGGGGCCTAGACACTTATATATGTAGGAACACTAAAAATAGAATAAAAAAACTAGCCTTAAGAACAGACGAGCGTGCATGACAAGAGTTATGAATGTGAAAGAAGCAAGTGAGGTGTGTAAGAATAAGCCTAAATGGCGCTCTGTTGTTCGTGCCTACCCCGCAAGGGAACTGGCGTGAAGTTATGTAATGTAACACTAAAAATATCATCCTTTGACATAACATCGCAAGCACCCTTAATTTTTGGCTTTTTCGCTATTTCACTATTGTGTAGCGGCATAGAGACTGCATCTTTTTGCCATATTTTATTTGTTTAAATCCAGTATAGATAAATTAGGTTCGAGACCTTTTTACGTTTGTAGTAGTGTACTGTCATTTTAATTATGTAATGTTACTATGTACATTATTAAGTCCATTGGAGGCTAAAATGAGTCAAAATTGCACGAAAACTTAAAATAACTCACCAAACTATTCTTGCTGAGAACTGCTAAAGCGACAACAATGAAACTGGCTGACCGAAACATTTTGGTAAAACAATGTTCGCTATTCGTTTCTTAAGTTAGTATGATGCCTTTGTTTAAGTTTCACAGTATTTTATACTAAAAAGATTTGAATAGCTAATCCTTATATCCTGTATTAACAAATAAAATGTTAATTGATACTGCGTCACGTACTAAGTAGAAGGAACAATAAAAAATTTAGGGAAAATAATCAAGTATCCGGTTCTACAAAGAAACAGAGAACATGCGTCTCTTGCTATCGAAGCTGTATAGTGTGTAGGTAGGTACATATTGTATGTAATACATAACAAAGAAATAATTTAAACATTTTTTCAAACCTACAAAAGCCTCATAATTAAAGCATAATTAACAATTCTAAACACACGCAAACATAAATTAATACAATTAATTATATGGAGTAATTTATTCAAGAAGATTAGGTTAATTTTTTGTTTGTAATAAAAATCAGTAACGTTTGAACGATTGTCTCAAACAGGCTCTGAAACAGCTAAGAGATTTCAATGAAAGTCTTAGTAATTAAAACAAAAAATTGTAAAAGACATAATCTTATACTAATATATAAAGCCGAAGAGTTTGTTTGTTTGTTTGCTTGAATGCGCTAATCTCAAGAACTACTAGTCTGATTTGAAAAATTCTTTAAGTGTTAGATAACCCATTTATCGAGGAAGGCTATAGGCTATATATCATCATGCTAAGACCAATAGTAGCGGAGCACCAATGAAGAATGTTTCAAAATCGAGGGGTTCTATTTAACTTACTTTTTTTTAACTATTTCACGCGGATGAAGACGCGGGCAGAAGCTAGTTATAAAAATACATGATCCCGTGCAAACGAAGTCGCGGGCATAACTAGTAAATCATTGAAATAAAAACTAACAATAAAACATGTACAAAATTATTTAATTCTATTATGATTATGAATTTGACCCTTAAAATGTATAAACTAGTCAAGTGGGCGTCAGCCCACACAAAGTGAAGTATTCCCTAGTTATGATGAACGTTTTCTATTTTGGCCATTTAGCTACGAAAAGTTTCGTTCAAGGTATTTTTTACGTTCTACCTTTGAAATTTTTTAGGATATTTGCCGACATTTCCGTTCTGATAGCCCACTTCTTCTATTATCCCATCCTCCATATCCGTTCATCCCTTTATTCCGTTTCTCTATCCCATTCCCTACATCCAATTCCTCATGTGTGATCCTATCCCATTTATAGCAACTTCTTTAGTTCATCCGCTTTTATTTGCGCATTTGTCGGTCCGACGGTTTGGAGGGCGTCCTACAATAAGCTTCCCGAGACACGGTGCTTCGCTCCAAGACTCGTTGCTCGGACCAATGCCATTTTAACTTCGTAATATTAATAGGATAAACGTACGAAAGTAACGCACTTGCATCTTCAAACTATTGTCTATACAATATATCCTCGTTTTGTAATTCTTAACATATTTGTCAACCAAAGTGTTTAGGACGCTACTTGTAGGAGAATATGAACACGATTATTTTTGGCTACGTATTTATTTTCCGTATTTATTTTTAAGTTATGCTACCAAAGCGACGAGAGGTGACACCCACGAATGCGTAGAGTCGCCGGCTTGTGTGGAGACTCGACTGGTCAATACTCCACTTTTTTGTGAGCGCTTATGGCAGGGGGTAATGCCTTTCGCATACTACTGGTGTACACTAAGGTCGCGGCAAGTCAATTCCCGCGATCACGCTAACTAAACGCCACATCAGCATGATGTTCGATATGCGTCAAACACAAAGTATTATTGTTATTATTATTTTTATCACATGTAGTCCTTTCGAAACTAAATTACTGTGACACTGTATATGGACCATGCTTGCTAACAAGAACGGAACGTCTTATACAACGCATACAAAATTCTTGTGCCAGATTTTGCTTTCAGATACCTAGGAGGAGTCATATAACACCATTTCTTAATGCAAACGATATTCTTAAGATGGTAGCTAGAAGAAAACTTCACCTGGCTACCTTATTGTTTGGAATAATATCTACACAAAATCCAACATACTTATATGAAAAAATGGACTGGAGACAAAATAGGACGCCAGAATACAGTGCACGTGTTGTTACTAAGCTTTTAGTGACGTCTAAGCATAGAACAGCTGCGTTTAGGGGTTGTTTCAAATTTGCAGCAACTCATTGCTGGAATGATCTCCCACCACCTTTTAGAAATATAAAGTCGGCGATCTCATTTAAAGTTCATTACAGAAAGTATTTGATGGAGGAACAAAGGAATGACCCCACGTACCACTCTTATTAAAGCGTTGAACTCACTGTAGAATTCTTCTTTAAAATAATGCATAGCCCTTTTTTCCCATAATATATTGTAGTTTTTTTTTTCCTTTCTTTTCACAACACTACGTGTTTGATATATCTTTAAGTCTTTTGTAATTTCACTAATATATATATATATTGCTTAATAAAATTACTATATTTTTTTTTCACAGTATATTTATATGTATGTATGTGTTTGTGTATTTGTTTATGTGTACACGAACTTATATATATACAATATCTATAGAGATGTTATTGGGTAAGGTGTATGGAGGTTGGCACTGAAAATCAGCGCTATATCGGGATTTAAAAAAAAATTTCGATACAGCACAATGCTGAGTTGTCAACCTCGTTGACTAAAAATCTCGACGTACAAGCCTTAGATATTTATTTATTAATTACATATATGTTTTTGTGTTTTATGTAAAAATGTTGTGAATGTATTATTTGTTTGTTTTTTATGTATGTTATTATTATTTTTATCACATGTTTATTTTACATTCATTTTGTTTACATTTTTCTTATAAATTTAATAAAAATATATTTACATTAATTTATAAAAAAAATATAAAAATCTGGTGGCCGCCGACAATGGGGCTTAGGGTCCAAGCTACCAGTGATTAAAACTCCAGAGATGGGAACCTCCTCACAATACGATCCGTGTTCAGCATGGATGCTTTCTGCATCCGACCCTTCACTCAGATACCAAGCGAGAGCCTTTCAAGATGACGGCCAAGGCTCTTCGCTATTAGTCCATAGGTATACTGACACCACTATCGGTACTATAATTGTAGGATACAATTTCCACATGGCAGTAACCTCGTGAGCAAGATCAATATACTTTATTTGTTTTTCTTTCACGGCTTTCACGAGGTTACCATCATGGGGTATCGCGACTTCTACAACTATAGCACGTCTTGCAGACCGATCAACTACTACAATATCAGGCTTATTGGCAACAATAGTCCGATCTGTGATAATTGATCGATTCCAGTAGAGCAGATATTGACCATTATCAAGAACTAGCTCGGGTTTGTATTGGTGATAAGGTACCTCTGACGACACAAGTCCGTCGTATTTAAGAGCAAGTTGCTGGTGGGTGATCCTGGCTACTAGGTTGTGCCTGTGCAAGTACTCGCTGTTAGCAAGACGAGAACAACCGGAAGTAACATGTCTAAGAGACTCACCATGGTGGTGACACGCCCGACATATGTCAGGTGTGCCGTCCTTTAGAATATGCTTCCGGTAGTTGTTAGTCTTGATAATCTCGTCCATAATTACACAGACAAACCCTTCGGTTTCCCCAAATAGGTCACCGAAACGTAGCCAGTTCAGCGATGCTGGTAGGTCCACATCAGGCCCCGTTAAGGCCCTGATAGAACTTGCCATGCAGCTCCTTATTCTTCCATACGTTCACACGATCAAAGACACTCATTACCAAAGGCCTTTGCCAGTTCTGTTTCGCTAAGGACAGCAGGGTGTACCATTTGTCGACTGACACTATATCGTAATGCATACCCACGGTGGCACCGGCTTTGAGAAAATATTCTCTGAGATTGTAGACCTCACGGTTGTGGAAGTTTTTGGTGTTTAAAAGCCCCCTACCTCCACAATTCTGTGGGATGTACAGTCTCATAACAGACGAGCGTAGTGCATCCGATGCGTTGTTAGTAAACAACAAACCCGTCTATCTAGGGCGTCTAATTCAGTTCGAGTCCATCTTAGTATTCCAAAGGAGTATGATATTGCTGGCATGACCCAAGCGTTGAAGGCTCGAATCTTATTTCCACCTCAGAGAAGGCTCGTTAAGACATTTCTCAGGCTGGAAAAGAAACGATCCTTCATCGCCTGCTTCACATCAATATTAGGAATACTCAACGACTCTGACATACTAAGATATTTGTAGATCTCGCTTTCAGGGAGGGTCTTGAGGGATATATTCTCGAGAGTATCTTATTATTAATGTATGTCTTTCAAGACTACGGACCATAAAAATGGACCCGGACTTTTGGAGGGCTTGCGTGAGGCCATGGGGAGGCCAACACGTTATTATTTTTGTTATAATTATTTTAACTATGTAATTGGACTATGAGTAGAATACACATAAGTTAAGTTTTATTGCATTGTATTCGATTATATGTAATTTTAATAAAAAAAAACTATGCAATTTTAAAATCAAGTAACTATGGTCACTTGCTAGGTTATTAAAGAGTTCTTGTCAGGTGCTAGGTTTTACACCTAGTTTTTTAATAGAGTTTAGAAATTGTAAGGTAGTTGCTAAGTTTTGGATATTTAGTAACTTCCCGTTTTACATATGTTTTATAACACAAGTATTGATGTGTAAAAAGACAATGAATGCAAAATCATTCTCGAAAACAATATTAAATGCAACTTTCATAACAATGGTAGATTTTGATTTAATTTATAATCCAAAGTCTAAAGTCGCTCTATTACAAAATCCTAAGTTCAATGTCAAAACTATTAAATTCAGATTTATTATTCATTTATTTCTAGATAATTCTATTTGTATTATACCTGGTATGACTGTATAAAAACTAACAATGCAGCAATTATATATGAAACTAGTTGTTACTCGCGAGTTCAACTTTATGCTTAAAGTAAAATTACAACTAAATTGGAAACATGTCATTCTTTGTTTATTAAAAACAGCTTATGTATTTTTTTATATCCATAAAAAGAATTTTTGGTTTCCCATATAAAATTTCACAACTTATATCAACCCTTGTAAGTTTGAATTAAAGAAAACACAAGGTTGTATGTTCTTTCCCAAGAATACTCTATCTCCTTGACAAACATTTATTAAGATTGTTCAGCAAACAAAGATTAAAAAATATGCTTTGGAAAATTTTGAAACGTATAGCTACTACTTCTACTTTCGACTGTAAACTTTTTGCCAAAGTGGCCAGAGAACCAAAGAATTTTTTTTCCTATTCATATCAAAATCGAAATCAATAACTTCAAAATAAAAGATAGGTTTCATTACCATTTCGTAAATTCACGGTTTATTTAATTGTTAGTCAAAAAAGTTTTGATGTGACACATGTCATTGTGTAATAAAAAGAGCCTGTCAATTTAGAGAGTTCAATTACCTATAGGTAAAGCAGCTAAGTTCAATGAAACATTTGCATAAATTAACTAGGCCGAGATATGCGTCTTCACCCGCTTAAATTTTAGCTATATTATTTCCGAGATTTTTTCTAGGTATTCAAATTCTTTTCATGTATACGAATGACGAACATCACTAATTAGTTTTAGAATAAGATCAACTGCTAGATTATGAAGACGGAATAAAGAAACGTTTGAATAAAGTGCAAATGTTTTATTTATTTTTTATTGCAGAAGTTCAGCAGACAGGCAGACGGCCCACTTGATGGAAAGTGGTTGCCATCGCCTATGGACATTTGTAACACTAAAGGTGCTACAAATGCGCTGCTGCTCTCTTAAGGGAGACGGGAACCTGGTCACTAATGCCGGAACACAACTCAAGGTTGTTATGGCGGCATACCCTAGATCAGGGGTAGTAGCCATCCAGTCGGGCAAATACCCTATCACTTGGATGTGGGTTGTTTTATCACCTCTTATAACAGGCCGCCCAGCTGCAGGAAATTGTATTCTTTTCCGTTCCTGTATGGATAGAATTATCAATTATCTCATGGAATTAGTTTCTTCCAAAACTCTTGAACAGAATTGATTTTTTTTTTTTGTAAAATGTGTTTCGATATTCTTAGTTATTACAATAATATTAAACGTGGGAATGACTTTGATGGCCCTTCATTATTTCTGTACACGTTGTTTTTACAAACCGTTGTACCCGAAATAAACAACAGCGAATCCGCGTTAAAAAAAATCCTTTAAAATCATCAACCGTTCTTCGTTTCTTTCTCATTCAGTGAAGTAAATAATGTGGAATATATGGTATAATATTTTTAATAGAGTTCTTAGTAAAACATATAATATAATTAATTATTCATATACAGATTAAGTGGAAGTTGTTACTGAAAAAACCAATAGCCAATTAAAAATCTTTAAAATTTAGCAAACGCAACTGGCGTGTAAGAAATAGGTAAAACTAATATTTTAATATAAATAATGGTATGGACCTAGAGTCCGCAGTCTAAAATGAACCAGAATTCTTTTTTGACACAAAGTATTGAGGAAAGATTCATACTGTGAACCACCAACGAGAAGGTAAGTAAATAGAAATTATTATTTGTTGCTTTTTTTTATTCGGGCTAGAAATATTCATGTGGAAGTACAATATTTGGACATTAAATATCGATAAAGGCAAATTACGTCGAACATTAACTAACATTAAAAGATTATGTTCATTTTAAATGTATGTATTATTTTTTGCATTAGCTATTGTGAATGTGTACCTATACGCATATTTTGTGTAATGTCATTCATCTCTCCGTAGAGAGATTGGTTGGTGTTTCATATATAAGCTGGTTATTAAAAACAGGACTAATAGATTGGATACTGATTGCAAACTAGTGAGACATCGGTGGAAAATAGTTCCAAAATGGCTTCTTTTTATTTCGTATTTATGTGCCTGGGAACATTAGTTGCCAACACTTTCGTAAGTATTAATATACTTTTTTAAATTTTTGGTTTGTCCTATACTAATATATAAAATTGAAATGCTTTTCTGTGATTTCAATTTTAATGACAATATTTAATTTGTATTTTTTATTTTTTCGTTTTTTTCTTTTGTACTTAAGTACTGGGAGATGAGACTATTGGAAGTATTACTTCCAAGTCATCTAATCAAATCTAAGTCAGTGCGTAGCGCTAATTTGTTTATACGGTTCATGCCATACGTGTACAAGCTACAGAATGAACTCCTTCACGCGGTTTTCCCACAGCGCTATAGTATGAGTTTCTTCAAAAAGGGCACAAACAGATATATAAAGTTTCAACGAGGTATGCGACGCATTGGTTCCCTTTGCGTTGCACATGTCCATGGGCGACAGTGACCAATTATCATTAGATGGTCCTTTTGCCAGTTTATCTACAAGCTAACATAAAAAAAGTTTACTAGTGAAGTTAAATTTATATGTGTTTAAATAAATCAAATATTTGTATCTCTAGGGTATAACACAGGAAGACATAACAAAATTTCGTGAAGTTATGAGACCAATTGTATCTAGTTGTGCCGACCAATATGGTATAACGCTTGAACAAGTTATAGAAGCAAGAAAAGCCGGCACAATGGAACAACTAAACCCTTGCCTTTCCGAATGTGTCTTTAAGAAAACAGGTGTCGTAAGTATAAATATATATTTTTAAAGAAGAGTTTATATATGAAAATATTTATCTATTTGTAGAACTAGACATGTTATTTAGGGGTAAGTTATTCCACACCTGTTTATTCATACCAATAAAAGAGACACGCAAATCGCAAAGACATTTTACAAAATGAAATGATAGCTAATACAAATTTATTGATTATTTTTGGGTATTATTTTATCTGCAATCAGTCTTTACAATTATTAGCAAATGCGTTGAGCGCATAGAATGTCGATACGAGCATGTCTCCCAGAGGAAACAACTTCTTATAAGTCGAGTTTCAAGACGACACGCCTTCTTAGCCGTGTTTCGCAGCTAGCATTTACAGCTGCTCTGTTAGCAGCAAAAGTAGTAGAAATATTTTTTGTTGTTGGTGAGAGGAAAGTATAATTTGAATATCGAATGAATTGGCTCTATCTCACTAATTTACCAACAGTTTTTCTATTTATTTTTATCTTCTTTAATGTAAGACTTGTAAGCAAAAATATAAAAATTGGATCACCCTTATTATCTGCGATATATCTAGTGTTCAATTTGACAGAGTTTTTGGCGGGAACTGAAAGGGGGACGTTGCGCTGTGCAGTTTTATTTTCTAAAAATGTGCAAAATTACTCTAAAATGAACAATAGTTCTAGGATATTGACAGTTTTTGAGTAGTAATTATGTGTTTTTGTGAGAAATGTGAACTGTATAGTCAAATGTGGCCGTTTGAGTTTTCACAAGAACTCCGTTGAATGGTGTGGATTGTAGCCTACAATACAACTGCGCCTAGCTTAGAGGCCTAGTTGCCAAGCCATAAACTAAAAAAAAAAACAATTTGACATTTAAGAAAATTGTCACCTTTTTAAATTAAGAAGATATAAATATTATAAAAATTATAAACATTGAGAGAATGGACAAAATGAATCAAAGTTATGCTTTACTATTATTTTGTATACGTCCTTTGTCCTTTGCTATTTCTAAAACCAACTTCAAATATACCTGTTTTAAGGTATAATATTGTTTGTTACACTTCGATCGAAGTGAAAAATCTTAAAACTCCTAAAAAATTATAACTCCTTCTTACACTCATGTCTTCAAAATTTTATTTGAGCTTTGAATGTTTTCCATAGATCAACAAGTCTTTTAAAACTAGATGTTTATAATATATTTTTAGATGCCTAAATTCTCAACATTAATTTATAGATAAATGATAAGGGTTTGTATGACCCTGATACCGCAATTGAAAAAAGTAAGAAATATGTGACTGATCCCGCAGACGTAGAAAAATTCAATACTATTCACAAGGCTTGTATACCAGGTAAGTTAAAACAGATTCACTATTCTGTAGGTTGATGCATTTTCTTTAACACGTGCAATGCTGAGGAGTTCTTAAGAGGCGCCTAAGTACAGTAAACTTTTAAGTTATGTGCGTCCTTGTATTACTCATGTAGTTTATGAACGATGTATCGATTAAGAATCGGTCAACATTTCACAAGGAGCCAGTCAGCGATCCGGCATTGTGTATTTCATGAACGATGAACTATTAGGAACCGTGATTCGATTGCTAACAAAGAATAATTTTGCCAGGTGGTAGCGCATTTGCCCGACTGGATGGCTACTACCCCTGGTCTAAAGTATGTCGCCATAACAACCTTCGAGTTGTGTTCCGGCATTAGTGACCAGGTTCCAGTTTCCCTTAAGAGAGCAGCAGCGCATTTGTAGCACCTTTGGTGTTGCAAATATCCATAGGCGATGGTAACCGCTTTCCATCTAGTGGGCCATTTGCCTGTCTGCTGATCTCCTGCAATAAAAAAAAAGAATATCAGAACATTTTAATAACCGTGTGCAATTACAACCGTACAGACTGCACAGTCAGCACTTACGCGAGCCGCGGTGTTATTACGTGAACTGAAATCCGGCTCGAAGGACCATAAAGATGTACGGTTTACACCTGGGGATAGATTAAATGGCAGATAATTTAAAGATAAGATATTTAATAAACTTAATGCTAGGTAGATTATGATATGAGTACACGAACCCGATGATATGAGTACACGAACGCAAGTCGCGGTGTTATTGCATGAACTGAATTAGTATGATTACCAAAATCGTGTACTCGTGTAAGTGCTGACTGTACGGTTATAACCGTACACGGTCACGGGATAATAGTACTTTTAAGGTGAACTAGTTCAATGACCTTATTGCACTAGAAAGGAGCGTACATTTGGATGACCGAATAAGCACAAGACAGACACTAAAATTTTAAGTTACGTGCCTTCCCGATAAGAGCAGGGATCACCCTGCGCATTATGTGTAAACAACCAAAAACGTTTCGGGTTCTTGAGTCAAATAACAAAAACCGAGCAGCTGGCGTTTGCCACCTCTACTGAACCCTTCACTATCCGAGGATTTGTAGGCAATTTATTACATTTTAATAGTTCGTGACAAGTCAACAAGGCAATCGGGGTATGAAGTGCGTTGTGGAGGGAAACGCCTAGCAGACACGCACTGTCTTAATTTTAGTTCTACATGAGTCCGCACATTGACCACGTTTATCGACATCGCTTACGTTATTAGTTTTAGAATAATAGTCGTGAATTGAAAATTAATTCCTTGTTACCTGTCCATGCTTCTTATCACCTAATAAAAAAGCAATTTTTTTATTTGTTCGTTTATTTAGACAATACAATAGATAACAAAAAAAAATCAATAGCATAATATAGTAAGTAGAAGGTTAGCTCTAAATTAGCATCAAAGCGTGCTGACACATAAGTGCTAAGAGTATATTTTCATGTACAAAATTATATTAGTAATATCAGTGATAATAATTCAATAAATACTTCAGTTTAAGAAAATGTTACTAGTTTCAGTCTTACATTGTCAAGACAAGAGATAAGAAAAAACATTACATAAATGACTAAAAAAAGGTGAAGATTATTATTTATTAGGAATATTCCATCCATTCTCACGAGAATAAATCAGAAAAGTGGTAGGAAATTGTGACATGAACGAAAAAAATGTTTTTTTTATAAAATTATCCTGCCGATTAGAGACTGGATAGGGCTGTTTGAAAATCTTACTTCAAATAATAGGTTTGTCGTAACAATTTTGCTTCCATTTTGTTGCATACTTAAAAAATGATCAATATCGACTATGTGATGTGAGGTCATATCACTAGAGAATTGCCATTTCAACCTGTCTCGAACTATAATTACAGTATAAGTTTTTAATAAAGTCTTGTGTCATTGGTTTTAGTGAACGACGCTCCGGTAGGTGATAGTAAAAACTGCGAAAGGGCTAAGCTTCTGCTCTCTTGTTTGGTGAAGCACAAGGGAGAGGTAAGTTAAAGGAACTAAAACAGATTTCGCTATCTTGCTCAAGAATTACCATTTTTTTGAAGATATAAATTGACAGAATAACCAGAAAGTATCTGTAGAAGCACCCTTCGCTTCCCATCAAAGTTGGTTACCTATGGCAGAAGAAGCATGAAAGTAGAATAAACGAAGTTGAAATGAGAGATTTGAGAAGTATATATTTTTATAAATGTTGTATTTAAAAATACTACATTAATATTACCATCTAATCTAAACAGACTAATGAGTAATTTAAAAATAACCTAAATTAACTAAAGGTATTCACGCTAAGAAAGTGTACATTATCACTTGCTTATTGTCTCTATTACGGCGAAAACACTTTGTTCATGTGTTCTTTATTGAGCTAACACAATACACTGTAGTTTAGTTTTATTTATAGCACTAGTTCAAACGGATTTGTCCTTTTGAGCCTTCTCGTTATATCCGTGTTATCTAGGAGCTAGATCACCTGGACATTTACATGATGATGAAGCAGATGCTCGTGAGCTTCCGAGTACTTTCTAATAATGCTGGTGATAAACTCCACTTTCAGGTCCCGATGGAGGTAGCTCGATCTAACGTACCACGGCGCGTTTACAATGCCTTTCAGTACGTTGTTTGGAAGCGTTGTATTATTTCTTGACTTGATTATACAAGAGCAATTTGTTAGGTAGAGAAGTATATGTGAGCCTAGATTGTATAATATGATAAGCAACAGCGAGATAAGGGAATTTTGTGGTTTGAAAGAAGATTTAATAACAAGAATTGAAAAAGAAGTATTAAGGTGGTTTGAGCATGTAGAGAGAATGGATTAAAGTAGAATCAGAAAACAATTATATGACAGCACAGTGAATGTTAGAGTTGGTGCCGGTAGATATACCATGATCAAATATCAGGAGTGTTAAAGAGATGTCACGTAAAAAGCATCTCAAATAAACATGTATGAAGAGATTAATGAAAGTAAATGAAGCGAAATTGTTTGGCAGGATCTTCGTAAGTGGGAATCCATCGTTTCTGTATATCTCCATGAGAAACGCGTGATAATATTGTATGTACGGAAGTTGACAGAATTTGCCTATAGTAAATCCGTGTTACACGACTCTGAACAATAAAACTATGAATGTTTCATCACATAAGTTTGATTTTGATTTCATATCATTTATACATATGAAAATTAATTCCTGAAACCTTGTCTGAATCAAACTAAGTTTTATAGTGAAACATTTGTAATTTTATATTTAAGAAGATTTGTGCAATATAGATTTGACGAGAGTAAATTCTATCAATTTATATTTTCAAACAAGTGGTAATGCGCGAGCGAGACATTAAACTCCATTTAGGAAGCTCCTTCGTATTGTAGTTACTATCTGAAAACTTCTATATCTATAATATTATAAAATTCGAAGCATGCCGTGTCTGTATATTGAAACGTTTTTTTTTATTATAGGAGATCAGCAGACAGGCAGACGGTCTACTTGATGAAAAGCGGTTACCATCACCTATGGACATTTGCAACACCAAAGTTGCTACAAATGCGCTGCTGCTCTCTCAAGGGAGTCTGGAACCTGGTCACTAATGCCGAAACACAACTCGAGGTTGTTATGGCGACATACTTTAGACCAGCGGTGGTAGCCATCCAGTCGGGAAAATGCCCTACCACCTAGCATATATAACTGGGCCAATTTCGAAGTGATTTTCACTGGTCTACAGCAAATTCCTATACATATAATCTGTACTACTTTTTGTCTTGGGAATCCCGTGGGAATTTTTCTAGTAATTATTTAAAATGGCCACATTGAAAAAACAAAATGGAATCCAAATGCAATTTGTTCACTGATTCATAGCAAATTTTATGTAGTAAAATGTGTGATACTTATTACCCCGGGAGTCTCAGGGCAATTATCCCGGGAGCCGCTCGAAGTTCTTCGGGTGCATAAATATTTGCTTATTCCGAAACAGTTTTCACTTGCTTGCTTTTCAAATACTGCTGTATTTTGTACCCCGGGCTTTCCGCGGGAATATAAAGTCAAGCGTGGACGAAGTCGCGGGCGTATCCTGATCTATATCTAAACATATATATATATATATATATATATATATATATATATATATATATATATATATATATATATATATATATATATATATATATATATATATATATATAAAATAGAACTAATTTGGATTTATTTAATTTTTTTTGTTTCTCTGTTTGTCTGTCTGTTTGTACCGGCTAATCTCCAAAACGACTGGATCGATTTAAATGAAATTTTGTATAGTGATAGCTTATATCCCTGGTCAACATATAGGATACTTTTGATCCCGAAAGATTAAAGAGTTCTCGTGGGATAATTAAAAAAAACCGCACCACGCGGACGAAGTCGCGGGCATAAGCTAGTAAGTAATAAATATGGCGTCGTAGCAACTCGAATGAAGTTGTAGAGAACTGTAGAGAATTTGAGCTCGTACGATAAGGTTAAAAAAGAGAAAATGGCTTTTTGAAAATCTGGATAATTTTAATCCCGAAAAATCAAAGGGATTTAAAATTAAAGCGAGTGAAGCCATGGATGTTCACAGATATTTTTTTTAATAAATCGGCAGACAAACACGCACATTGTATATCCTCAAGCTAAGTAAGTTACGCTTGTGTTTTGGGTAGTATAGAATGGACTATTCTAGGGCCAATCCCAGACACACAGTAAATAACTTAAAATTCGATTACAAAATTTACCTTGTCAAGAATCGAACTCGAAGCCTCAGCGCTCCAGCGAGTTCGGCCGGTAAAGATCAGCCCGCTCAACCACAGAAACCGTCAAATAATGTTTTCTTTATTTTGTAAAACGATACATATTTAGACTATTACATATTACATTGTAGCATTTATTTATACTAGACTACTAATTAAATTTATGTTTCCTGAATTAGATAAGTTTGATTTATTATACTTGAAATATCCTGCTGTCATAATTGCAAATTAAAATGAATATATTTATTTCAAAATGGAATTTTGCAGGTATTATTGAACGTTTACAGTCTACCACCGCTTTCAAAGCAATTTTAATTACTGTTAAACGAGAAGACGCGTTGCAGCAAACTCCCCAGCAACATTACTTTGTAATTATTATGTATACAGGATAAGCTATACTATTGTTGGCACCCCTGTATGTTTCTTTGTAGCCCTACGGCTACAACATATATTTTGTAAAAGTGTTGACAGGGTGCCAATGGTATAATTTACCCTACATTTGTAATCTTTTTTTAATCAGTTAAATTAAGTTTAAAGGCTTCTTTAAGATCTATAAAGAATCCGCCAAAACTCTAACTCAATATTAATAAGATCGTTAACAAAGTAATTGGTATGATTCATTAATTTTTTATTATGATAGCAATTATTCATCAAAAAGTCATGCGTTTTTTATACATTTATTTATTATATTTTACTTTGTTTCAGTTTTCGACTTTAGCACTTTGAGCAGTGGACACACAGTTCTACAATGAAAACTTAAATAGAGCATTTATTTACAGTAGAAAAAAAATCTTGCACTTATTAGTTAAAGTCGATATATCAACACTATTAAACATATATCATTTTTGAATTTGTTTTATTTTCCGTCATTTCCAGTCGATAGACAACAGTAGCACTATTAGCGTTTTTAGATATTTTTATATAAAAACATACTACGAATACCCATCGTACAGTAAAACGTTAACCTAAACAAATTTGACAAACTTTTGGTACTCATCACAAAGGATTCCGTAGAGGTGAGGATCTCCCCTGTCTGCGTTATATGGCTACTAAGCCATTACGAAGCATTAAGTTGAAAATACACTATATCTCGAATACTATTCAATAGATACCAAGAAAATATTTTTTTGTGAATGTACTTTTTAAATTGTACCGTTTTGAAATTTTTCAGAATTTTCCATTTTGTAGTTTTAGATTTAGGAGCTCTTCTTCTTCTTCTTCTTTTCTTGTTACCTATTAAGATTCGAAGAACAATTAGTTAAGATAATAATTAACGAAATAAATGCGTAAATTATATCATACATATGTTTAATGTAGTAAATTAAACATACACATATATCGCGCTAAACATAACGTATCATTGATATTTATTAAGCAGCTTTAAGAATAGGCACAGTAAAATTGAGTGGTTTCTTTACTTCTGGATATGGGTATTTATTATAGGTATTAAAGTAAATAGTGTGTATTTATTGTATTAAAAAATTTAGAAATACTCTTAAAATGTAAAAAAAAAATATCACAAAATAAGTAGTCGGTGTCCCACCGACTCACATTCACTCCCGTGAATGTTTACAACAAAAAAGATTTTATTTACGTTTAATTTAATTTTAATATTTTAAATATAGATGTGTAAAATTGAAGAAAACCCTTTCAGAATAACACATGCATATAGAAACTTTTATTTATTTCAATAATTCATTATTTTATTCCTTTTATCAACGGTGGAGTAAGGAAAAAATAGATTATATAGGCATAGATTAAATCCTGGTAAATTTTATTTAAAAGTATAGACTCAGTAGTTTAAAAAAAAAAATATCTATGTCATACACAAACAGACAGACAGCCGGACTTGACAATTATATAAGGGATTCTTTTTGCCATAATGGGTACAGAGGGCTTACACTCAAACATACTTCGTCGGTCGTTTTCGTATTAAAACTTCTTTTGCTTGATTTTTTATATTTAACTGCATTTTCCATTGTATGTTCCATTTTTTTTTGTATTTTATAGTCTTTATTATAGTAGTTTTAAAAAAATCACACCCGTAATATTATACAGACCTAAATAAAAATTTTGAGTAATTGGATTTTAATATCTAGAACATAAAAATAAGGTATAAAATTAAAGAACTTGATATTTTTAATTAGGTCTATATAGTTCTAAAGGTGTGAAATGTTTCTTCTCTATCTCTTTTATCTAAACTTCCAGTTACTGGTGGACTAGACACTTCGAAATTTTATTGCCTCTTTCGGGCTGGTCGGCCGAAAACCAAGGACTAAAGACGTTCGAGAGCAAGGTTTCTGAACCGTAATAAGTGTCTTATATTCTGAGTGTAAATGTTTTAAATGTCAGTAATATACTAATGTTTTTTGTAATTATACTAATTAACTATCTTACTCATTTTATTACTGTTTAAATTAGCAGTAATTAATTTAAAAGAGTTATAAAATCGAGAACAAAAACAAAATTTAATGCAAGCCGTGATAGTTTAATAGTTAGCGCATGAGTATTAAACTGAAAGGGCGCAGGTTCTAGTCCTGTGCGGAACGCTTGCACCACTTGGGAACTTTTCTAACCTTATGAGTGCATATTGTTACAATTACCACGTGCTAACGTTGACAGAAAACATCGTGATGAAACTAGCTCATCGAGATAACCAATGTGTCAAACCCGCCAATCCACCTTGGACAAGCGTGGCGGGGTATAATGTCCGTTCATCTATAAAAAAGGGAGGTATGAGTCCAGCAATGTTACATTTATAGGCTATTATTATGATTATTATAAGCAAAATTCATAATGGCAACGTGTCATAAAACAGACTTAATGTAATCAAATAAAACTGTCGGTTTGGAATAGGAGGACAAGGTCAGGAGTCCATTGAAATGTAGGAAATAATTAACCAAGGCATTTTTAATTTTTTTTGATGCATAATACTTGTTAGAGAGTGATCTATAATTCGGTAGTATTAAAAAAATGTGCCGACTTTTAGAATCACATCTTTTTAGGTTTTTTAGCATGTAATGTTTCTAATTTATTTCAATGAAAGAAATAAGACAAAAATTATAAGCGTTATTTATGATGTTTAAATTCAAAAAAACTTAAAATAGCTCCATATATGGAACAAAAATTTTATTAAAAGTTTTATTAGCGTATTGTTTTCTTAGTTTTTCAAATTAATATTTTTACAAAATTAAAAGTGACCCATGAAAAAAAAATGATTTTTATGGTTTGTTTGCAAATTGTCTCACCGTTCCCTGAATACTGTATAGCTTAAAAATATCTTATAATTGTCTTCTATTTCTGCCAAAGTGTTACTTGATATTCTTTCATCTTTGCTTATTTTGTCTGTTTCGTTTTATTTGTTAAGTATATTATACATAGTAACAATCAGTGACGTAGCTTGTCTTAGACGGGCCCAAATCAAAATGTGTTGGGGGAGCTAAATGAAGGGTAAAGGTGTTTTATAAAAGAAGCAAAAAATGCTTGATATGAATTCAAATAATTATATATTGATTATAAGTTATTACTTATACTGAATGCTCCTAGGAACTAAGTTAGACAAAAAATTCAAATCAAAGTTTCAAATTTGTCACCTTTTTTCGGCAAATTTATTTGTCAAATAATCCATAGCTAAAGACGATTTCAGTTTTTCTAGATTTTCCGCCTCTATAGATAATAATGACCAGTCTGATGGCCATTCCTGTTGGCCTAGCAGTTATTCTCAAAAATATTATTAACCGATATTGTAGATAACATTTTAGGAATTTTTGCTTACGTACTTTCGGGCCCCTGCGGCCTGGGGCCCCGTATTATTGATACGGCTGATACGGCGGTAGACCCCTGGTAACAATGAGAAAAACACGAAGGTTTTTCATCCAATAAAACCAAAAGCGGTTATTATTTTGTAGATGAAATTTTATTTTTTACGAGAATGCTTTATATTTCTGCAACATTCTCTAAACACGACTACTTTGAAGGTTTGTTGTATATGTCGTAGCTAAATAATTACAAAACGAAACATTCTAACAATGTAGGAGTTTATGTAATAATAACAGTAAAGATAAGCGTCAGTTGATATCACTTCCACACTCCTATCTTACAGACCTTTCACTTGTCTTATTATTGGTTAAAATTTGACATAAGCTCCATACAAGTAATTTTAAAATCATCCGATGATAAGGCAAGTAATTAAAGAAGGAATAGTATGTTATACGAACAGGTCATAAGATAAATTTGACAAAGTCGTAGGTAGCAAATTTTATGGCCTGTGAATTAAATTGACCCCCAAGATCATAGATAAAACTTATATCCTGAGATTGTCACTTTGTCAATTTATTATTGATATTAAGATTTTTTTTTAATGATGTAAACGAGTTGAGAGCGAAAAGAATTGGGAGGGGGAGCAGGTGCCAACAATGGCATAGTTTGCCTACAGTACTCTGTACTACACATAGAAATTAATATAATAGGAGATGCCTTATTATTATTATATATTATGCATTGTACGTAAAAAATATAAATCGGCACACATGGTAAATTATACAACCGACAATTATGGATATCTGAAATCGCCCAGACACGCAGACAAAAGTAAATAGCGTTTAGTTCGTTCATGCCGGGACTCGAATCCGAAATACCCGGAAGTGTAACAAATAAATAAAAAATATTTGGCAAGCATTTTAATTGCATCCATATTTGTGTAGACGTTCATGTGTTGCTTTATTTACAAGCTCATTTTTCAATACATTCAAAGTATAATATTTGTATATTTGTTAGAACACGCTAATCTCACTAACAAGTAGACAGATTTGATGTTTCCGTCAGATACTCCTATTATGGCGGAAGGTTATAGACTATATAATGTTACGAGTTTTAGCGGGACTCGAATTAAAATGCCGTTGGAATTATTATAGATTTATTAGAACTATACAAACACAGGTACAAATATAACCGAACATAACAAATCCAAACGTAATGCAGAAGGCCGTAATTCAATAAAACGCGCAAAGTCCGTCAATATTAGATTCCCGAATGTACACACGTCACGCCTTGATTGTGGTTCTCACTCAATTGCCTCCTCTCTCCATCAGGCCATCGTTTTATACTTCACAAATACAAAATGTGCCCGCCCGATAAGGATCGACACAGTTTCCTAGAATTACCTTGTATCGTAATCCGCAACACCTGGCTAATGATGGTAATGAGCGAGTACAATACAACAATAGGCTGTTCTCCACAATAATTTAGAAACGTATGCCAATAAATAAGTGAACAAAAGAAGACGATCATAAAAGGATTACAATTAGTTCAAATGCCGACAGGTAATAAAATGTGCTTTTACAGACTGTACGTGGAATTTGTCTTTGTCGAAGCCTAAGTTGTAACAATAATAACGCTAGCAGCTAAAGGAGTACAGCAGCATTCATTTTAAAATAAATTAGCCAAATTTGTATTACGAGTATATAAAGCCCGACTGACAATTTTGTACAGGTCTGGAGAGTATCCTTCTAATATGTGTAGGTACAAAACGTGATCTTCATACCAGGTCTCATCTTTTCCATCGAACAGAACAATTTAGAGCCGTGATAGGCCCACTACAGCTTTTATCATTTTGCCTCTAAATGGTCGTTAGGAATTGTATCCAAAAGTTACCTTTTTTTGGAAAATTATTTATATTGTTTATGAGGATGGGTGTTATTCTCTTAGGACACGTTCTGTTAGTAGCTCACAACGACCAAAACGCTCCGTCGGCCGTTTCACATGGCGACCACAATCGTTGTGGCCGTGGCGAAACTGTCACTAATGACGTCATCATTCGATCACACAGCGCTTACTACGACCCATATCAAGAGGTGGGTCGAAGTGGGAGTTGGCTACAGAGCATTAATTCTCTCTGTCCAACCAACTAACGAATGACATTTGTGTATTTCGTAGTTTAGTCATCAACCCTCCATAATCCGTTTCACTAGAGCTTATGATTGTAACACCGCAAGCAAGTGGAAAGGGAAAAATCGCGGTCGTGAACGTGGTCGTTGTGAGCCTCTTGTGGAAAGTAGGCTTAGTAGTTTACTATAAGACAACTGTTATCATCCCTACACTATCCCACGATCTATGAATTTTGTGGTACACTTTACTGAGAAACTATCACACTTTCAGATTTGGGCTTTGACATACTAATTTCAATTTATTTCTAGATATGCTAACTATCATAAAAATAAAAAAAAGAAGATATAACAATTTTTATTAATTCTAATTTGTATTCTTAACGCCAACTGTCGAAAATTATAAAACCAATAAGACATGTGTAATATAAACTGGACTGTTACTACTAACGCCATCTGTTCAACAACTAAAGAACTAATATCGATGTAAACATGTAAACAGAATGTTGTTTAGTTGAAAATACGCCTCCGCAATTTTTTTGGTTAAGCACAAATAAATAATCAGTAATTCAATAATTATTACTAGATAGAAAACTTCGCAAGCCCTCCCTCCCAAAGCACCGGTTTTTACTAGTATAAATTTAAAATAAAATATTCGGAATCTGAAAATGTTATATGCCAGTGCACATAACATTTTCATTGTCTCAGAAAAGTCAATATCACTTGTAACTTCTCCGTAAGTTTTTTCTTTGCATTGTAGAATCCATAAAAGTGAAACCATTTACGTATACAAGTCATGAACCTCATTGAGAATGAGTACTAGCATTTTCATAGTCATATACGTTCTACCTTTTCATTTTATGTTTGACTATGATTTACTATTGAGAAAATATTTTCACAGAGCTTCCATCTTTGAAACCACTTATCCGCTATCATAGCTAACTACGGGGTTAAGGGGTACGGGGAGGGGAACTACTGTAAGATGAGAACGGTTAGGCAAAGGAGCGAGTAGTTTAAATTGCATTATGACCCAGAGTTGAGTTACGCAATGAGTCATTACACAAGGAGGGACCTACATGAATATTACCTGGGAGTCTTGAACTTTCAAATTGAACGGAACTTGAACAGACAAATAGACTCTGCCTTCGCCCGGCTACTGTCTGTTTCGGCTGTGGGAGATAGCGCAAATGAACTGACAGCCTGGACGCTATGTTCAGTTGGATCAATCGCTTCATGTTGAGTTCCATAGTACTCAGGACGCACCCAACGATGATAGTACGCCCTGGTTATTGTGGGACTATACCTACCCAGTATGGACCTTCATCTGCCGTGAGCGGGCGGCGCGGCTGGGTGTCTTGGAGGAAGGGTTCTCGCCCGCTGTTATGCCATCGAGATAGGGGCGCAACGTTATTTCACGCGCGCTCACCTGTACTCCCGTGGGTCGAGCTGCAAACCGTACCCGTAGTCCGGGCATAAGGCGACGGAACACCTATGTTCAGTGGGTGTCCCTAAGTGTGGAGTGGTAATAGCATATTTAGTTGTCTAGAGGTGCTAGTGCCATCCCGACCTGGCGAATCCCACACACGGGCTGCTACTATTCCCCCTAGCGCTTGCGTTTGCGCAGTCTATCGTCCTCAATCGGATTTCCCTTGGCTAAAAAAAAAGGGACTATACCTACACTATAATTATAAATAAACTAGGACATGCCCGCGACATCATCTACGCTTGACTTGAAATTACCGCGGGATTCTTGAGATACAAAATACCGCAGCATTTGAAAAAGAATGTAACCTATCGTTCTAGTGAGAACTGTGTTGGAATAAGATAATTTTTACGCACCTGAACAATTACAAACCGTTCCCGACAAAATTCCCTGGATACAAAATATGACACATTTAATATTACAGAAAAATATGATATTATATAAAACAATATATTTACATGTTATAAAAATACTATTATATAGGTAATTAAAAATAAACTAAATTATAAATAAATTAAACTATACAATAAATTAAACTAAAAATAAACTATATATACATACTAAAATTAAAGTATAAAATCTAGTTCTAGACACATTTTAGCATATTTTAAATTGCTATCGATGACTAAAAGTCACATTGGATTTTTTTTAATCTGGCCATTTTAAATCATTCTCAGAAAAAAAATCCCGCGTGATTCCCAGGATAAAAAGTAGGGCAGATTTTAAGTCTAAGAATTAGCTGTCGATCAGCGAAAACCGTATCGAAATCGGCCCCGTACTTTTAACGTGATCCCGAATAAACAGACGAACCGACAAACAGACAAGAAATCTAAAAAAAGCATAGTGTTCTCTATCGTTTATAAAGTTTATTTCACTTGTTTTTTAATAGCTTAATAGATATACATAGACTGCAGGTATCCATAGCACGGCGAGTAATTGTTTCGGTATTATCCATTTAAAATAGCAGAATTCACTTAAATTTTAAAATCTATTTTGAATTCAAAGAGAGACGTTTAAATCTTATTTATTGATATAGACGAATGAAACCGAGAGGTACTGCTATTTTTAGCAATAAAAAGCTGTGTATCTAGGCACTAGATCACATGGTCAAATTAATGCAAATCTGGTTGACCTCTAAACTTTTTCTATAGTTACTTATCAATTACGTTGGAAGTTCAATCATGACTTGTAGTTTTATAATTAATCTTGTCGACTAAAAAGGAACCGCGCTTTTAATATAACGTAAATTCAGAGAAGATATACGTTAATTTTAGGATTCCTTGTAAACTAATTAAAGCTATTTAGAAATAATATCGCTAGCTTTATACTGGGCAAGTATCTCTGTGTGACCCATGAATTCATTTCTATTGCTGAGTTTCTATAAAATTTTGCTATCAATTAATTTCCTCTATCATTGATAGAAAGTTAACATTACTATATAGTATATGAAGTTTGTGTCAAATTTTAGCCAATAGTAAGACAAATCAATGATTGCTAAGATATAGAAACCCGATATTGATGATCTAAATAAATCCGATACACTTTGGAACAAGCATGGCGATAGACTCTCAACACCAAAGATTACTGTATCCATTCGTTTTATAATTTTTATATACGTAAAGTCTCAATTTTTTTTATGTCTTACTAAACCCGATAAACTTCGGGTCTCAATGACTCAAGATTCTTGACACCGTGGGCCAGTATCCATCCGTTTTATAATTTTTATATACGTAAAGTCTCAATATTGGTAGGTCTAGATATAATTTTTATATACGTAAAGTCTCAATATTGGTAGGTCTAGATAAACACGATAATCTTCCGATCTCAATAGCCCTAGATTCTCGACACCGTAGGCTAGGAATCTATCCGTTTTATAATTTTTATATACGCAAAGTCTTAATATTGGTAGGTTTAAATAAACCCGAAAATCTTCAGGTCTCAATAGCCCTAGATTCTCGACATCGTAAACCAGATATCCATTCATTTTACAGTTTTTATATAGGTACTGAAATATTGTTAACACTATTATTGCATAAATTGACTTATCTCGACAAACTCTAAGCACAAACAAACGAATTACCACAAGACCACGTCAAATAGTGCAGTAATAGTGCGTTTTTGCTGATATAAGCTGTGTCGTCCTCACTCACTATCAGCACACGATTATATAATAGTGTCTATCATTTAATAGGTAAAAATATCTATATATATTTATAATATTATAAAATAAAAGCTATTTAAAAACAAAAAACTAGAATAGACTATATAAACGATCGAGAACACGATGCATTTTCTTTTAGATTTCTTGTTTGTCTTGTCTTTTATGAAATAAAATGTGTGATATTTTTATCACGGGAATTTTCTCGGGAGCGGTTTATAGTTGTTCGTCTGCATAAAAATTAGCGTATTCCGACACAGTTGTCACCAAAACGATGGCTTATATTCTTTGTTAAATGCTTTGTGTCCCGGGAATCCCGGAATGTAAAAGATACAATCACAGGCAATTTACATAACTATATAAAAATAACGCATACAAACATAAGGCTACATTCAAATTCAAAAGTTTTTAGTCAAAATAAGTTCCAAATGGGAACACTTTTTGAAGGTCATACATATAAGTTAAAATTTAATTTTACTTCATATTCTATGTACACCGCTTTGCAACGTATTATTGCTGTAAAGGAGAATAAGCGGCAAGAAACTCCCCAGCAACACGTCTAGCTAAAAATAGTTTTTTTTTTATATTTCTTATTCTATTTATATCTCAAGTTCTTTTTTATTTATAAGTTTTATACAGAAGAATGTTACAGAATTACTTCTTGGAGAATTAATAGAGTTGTAGCATACAGTAGAAGAACAAGACACAATAAAAGGAAAGAAAAATATTATTATAGTTATAATAATGACATGACGTTGGCAAGATAAAAACGTTAAACAAAATATAGTATAAGAGGTTGGACCGAGCTGCTATGTAAATGAAGTATTGTCGTTTATGTATTCTTCAATAGTGTATCTAGTATCCCTTTTTTAGCAAGATACTTTTTAATTTGATTTTAAATTTAGTGAAAGGCAGATCTAACATTTCACTTGGAATCTTACTGAAGAAGCGTATACCAACTCCCAGGAAACAGGACAGTAGTGTTTGTAATCTAAAAGATGGCAATATCAGTCTATTACAATGCCTGGTGTTGAAATTGTGAACATTCTTATACTGCTTGTAGCCACTTAAGTTATTACGAATATAAATTATATTATTAAAAATATATTGGCAGGCGACCGTCATATACCAATATCCTTAAAGTTAAAGAAAATTTTTATCAGCGGTCTGTATTCTTTCGGCATCTTAAATGCATTTTTACCATGAAGAGCGAATGATCAATCATACAAACATTATTATCATCATGATAACCTACATATATGAAGTTTAATTTGTCGTTAATTTTCTTCGGAACACTACAATATATTCATTCACACACACTTTAGGTTTTTTATTGTGTGACTTTTTGCATGTTTAGTATTGTAGCTAGTGTGAAGTACAATGTTAATTATCTCGCAGAAATACGAGTATTATCGCCAGGTTTAGTATATAAACATCTGACAAGGAGTTGTACAGTACAGAATTGGTTAAAGATTTAAAGGTGCAACATAGAAAATCATTAAAGCAAATATGTCTATTAAATACGTTTGTGTTGCTTTATTGGCTTTTACTGCATATGCTATTGTAAGTATTAGGTTATATGTTTATTTACTGTATTGTTGACAGGCCTCACTAGCTTAATCTATTTAATGTGGGTTTAAATATCAGCTGATAGTTGTAATTAATTGTTACAATTATTTACTTTAATGTCTATAATAGCTTATTTTAAAAATCTTCTAATACAATGATTTTTTAGACAAATATTTAATGCGCTGGAGATTCTGGAATATACCAGATATTTCAGTATATTTCGTATTCCAATAAATATTTAATATATTTCGGAAATATTTGTAGCATTCCAGAAATGATTGAAAAATCTGGGTTAGTAAATGTTGTAGCTTTACTCGTCTAATATATATTTTCTATAACGGAGATGCACAAATGTACTGTATTTTTTGTCTTGAAATTTGGAATAATTTATTTGAACGTAGCTTGCTCCCTATAAATTGTAACTTTAATATTTTTATTTTATGATATTAATAGGCTCTCACACAGGAAGACAAAGAAGCTTTCCTGACAAGCATCGCTCCCATAATAGGCGAGTGTTCTAAGGAATACGGGGTCAGCGAGGGGGAAATCGAGGTAGCAAAAGCTTCGCATAGTGGAGAAGGCCTTAAACCTTGTTTCGTTGCTTGTTTCTTCAAGAAACTTGGTGTCGTAAGTATCTGACTTATAACGTATACTTTCCTCACTTTGTATTATGATTATAAAAAAAACCACGACAAATATTGATAATTCTGTGACTAAAATATTCCCTTCTTATTCCAATGATGTTAAAATAATAATAATCACACAAATTTTACAAGTGAAAGTGGTGATGTCTATAATTGTCTGGATATTAACTAGTCTAGTTTTCTGGAGTACAAAAATCCCTAGCCTGATTCGAAAACGTAGTAAATTTCATAAACAAACTTCGTTACTTAATCGGGTGACCAGGATCGGCCCTGGAACCTGAATGTATTACCCATAGCATTATTCGATTAGTATATAACAAAAATACACTAACTGATATGATACGTGTGTATTTTCGTTGGTTGATTTTTTTAGATACTGTTAGTTATATAATTTTAATCGTTTTAATTTCTTACATTTTCGGAATGCTTTATTAGATAAATATATCAAAACTATGATATATCGTCCTTCTTAACGTATTCGTCAAAGGCGAATCTTCAAGTCCAGCTTTGCGAGCGCAGGTGGCTAGCGAAACTCCTCTTTTTAAAAGTTCTTTTGCAAGGAGCGCAATACAGCCGTCCTGATGAGTAGGTGTAGCTATAGGAGATTCCAGGCGTTGCTCATCTGGGTGTTCTACGCGCTGCGTTTGGAGCGAGCAAAAGCTTTATCAGAAACACGCCTCTCACTACTTTGTTGTGCACGATCTTCCCAACTGTCAATTGAGATCTCATACTAGTACGTCTCTATAACGCAGAAATTGACCGCCAGATTTACACTTTTCATCCATCAGCTGTGAGTAAAAGACAGCTTTAGACATTCTAGTGCCTTTCTTGCGTACATAAAGGCCGCACCATGTCAGTTGTCTCTGTATAAGCTTTACTTCTATGCCACTTCGTTTTGTCTGACAGCACTTCAATGATTGGTATTGGGTCTTGTCACTTCACATGAAGGATTAATTTTAAACACTTCATGTGGAAAGAACCGAGGCGCCTAATATCAGCTTTATTAACCACGTCTCGGTAGTATAAAGTAGAATTGGCAATTGACAATTTTATTGGCCAATTGCCAATAACTATAAACTAGCGTTGGAAACTTAACTTATATCGTGTTCTATCTATAAACCATTAAGACTATAAATAGATAAATGAATTAAAAATATTTCCACCCAACATTACAATATTAAGCAGTGGAAAATATTATTAATATGAAATATGTTTAACTCAAGTGGTACGCGATCTTTTCATTCCTAATAATTTAGGTATATTTTGATTGGCTAATTATTTAATGTATTGATCTATTTGCTGATAATTCCAGATAAACGATAATGGCGATTTTGACGCAGAAGCAGCTAAATCCAAGGGTAAACAGTTTTTCAAAGACGTAGAGGATCAGAACAAGGTCACTGAAATCGCAGACATCTGCAATTCAAGTAAGTATAATAGTGATATTATAAGTATGCATCAATATGAACATCACCGAGACAGAAAATATAATATTTGAATGAGAAAGGAAATCTACTTGTTTGAAAACCTTGCATATAAACCGCTTTCTACACAATTTTCTACTTATGTTTTAAAGTGTTTCCTTGGTAGTTAGCCTCTGAATTCAACGTTACTAATATTGTGCTTTTTCGGCCAATCTCGCAATCTCGTGATTTGTAATAGTTTTTAAAACAACATATAGGCACTTTCAATTCTCAAACTCTCGTTTCAAAAGAGACGAAGGTTCTGGCCGTCATTCATCACTTAGATTCCTCGCGGTATAAGATCGGCTTTGTATTTGTTTGTGTTTATTGTTAAAATTGCTGCGTGCTGACAGTGAAGCGAAACATTGCTACGTGCGGACAGTGAAGCAAGACCTGCACATTAAGATAATTGATGTGTCAAATCCGCCGATCCACCCTGGGCAAGCGTGGCAGGTATAATACCGCCTGTTTCGCAAAAATGGTTAGGTTCGAACTTAACCTTAACAGTAAAACTTTGTGGGCATTCATTATGACATTCTATAATTATAAATATTATGGATATTTAGGAATTCTCATAACTGTTAGGGAAATTAATCACAAAAATAAAGATAGTTTTACAGTCGATGGTAAAAAAGTGTCATTTATTTTAGTAAATGCTGAAACCGTTTCGGATAAAACTCAAGGCTGTGACAGATCGAAACTTCTGATGGAGTGCTTCATAAAGAACAAAGGAGGCGTAAGTACAAAATTGATACTAAAATAAATTCTTTTGAAATCATTAAAGCAAGTAAATTGATGCGAAGAAACTAAAGTAATGAAAGATTACATGAACCCGGTACGTCAGATTATGTTTCCAAAATTAACATATTTACGTGTCTGTATATTTTTATGTATACAGGTGAATATTTCAAGTGGGTCTTCAGGGCCAAATCCTAAATTATTATGCTAATAGCGAAAAACAAAGGAAAGAAGAAAATTTTGTTCAAAAACTACCCTTTCCCTTGGTTTTCTGTTTGAGATTCCTTCACAGATATCGCTCCTTACAAGCTACCCGATAACTTGGTATCATAATACAGGTGTGTTTATTGTTTCAAAATCAGCGGATTCGATTCCTGACAAGGGTAATTGATTTTTCAAAAAATAATGAATGAAACCATTTTAGTTTTCGTCAAAAGCCGTCGAGACTCTTTTGAGTGTTTTTCGCTATTTAGCATAATTTAGGATTCGGCCCTGAAGGCCCATTTGAAAAATTTACCCTATGTATTCTTTTCAAACATTTATTCTTTCATGATCCGAAATCAGAGGGCTTATTCTCAAACGCTTTTCATCGTTCGTTTTCGTTTTAGAATTTCTTTTGCTTGTTATATTTTATATTAAAGTGAATTTTACATTGTATATTCCATTTATTTTTGTGTTTTTAGACTGTATTATTGCAGTTTTGAAAAAATCTTTGTTCTTTCTTTGTTCTGTCTGAAATTTTATCGACTGTTTCGAGCTGATCGGACGAAAACGAACGACAAAGACGATTGAGAATAAGGTCTCTCTAATTACAATATTGAGATATCGTAGTAAGTGTATGAAGAAAATAGCGTGTCTCTAATAACCCATCTATTATTAGTACACATCTAATAATCTATAGATTACAGTTCAATGTGTTAGGTAAACCGAGTCGTAATTACAAGTATATTAAAAAAATGCTTAGTAATAATAGTTTCGTAATATATCCTTCGTGGTTCTTATAAGCTATTTACGGATCTAATCAGCGAGAGTTCATCTTCACTCATGAGGCTTATAGTCTATGGTAAGCTGGGAAGCGTCTAATTGTAAATGTAGCATATTGCTATATGCTACATTTACAATTAGACTTGTAAATGGAATTGTAAATGTAGCATATTACTATATGCTACATTTACAATTAGGCGTGTATTATTAGAGAATTGTGTATGCGGAAGTTTCTAGATTAATACGGTACCGTGCTACGTTTCAATTGATTTGACGGCCTGTATGGTTGAGCGGGTTAATTCTCAGCTGGCTGAACTCGCTAGAACGTACAGGCCCCGGGTTCAATTCCTGGCATGGTAAATTTCGGAATCCTTCCTCCATAACACCTGATTCCTGCGCCATAACTTTGACAACGACCTTTTTAAGTTTATGTACCATTGCATGTGGTATTTCTTTCAGTTCACCATTAGCAGCTGAGGATTTTTTTGTATGTACGTTCGTATATTATAATTTAAGGGCACTTTGATTGGGAACACTAATTCACTTGATCAGTATTGATTACAAATAAGTTATATTTAGTAAGGTGATGTTTTTTATGTAGATACTTATTTGCACTTGATTTCAAGGTCTATTTTTAGATTAATATGATGACACTCTGCACCTTTAGTTAACTAATGGCCGATTCCTATATTATATCATTCCTATTCATTTATTTGCCTTACTATGAGTAAAATTTTGACATAAGCATACAAGTAATTTCAAATTTCTACTAATAGTAAGGCAAGTGAATTAATAATATGATTTACATCCTATGAACCGGCCGTAAGTGATTATTGATTGTATCTTTTATACACGTGGCACTTTTTATTTGCATATTTTGACAGCAATAAGCACTTTTGTGAATGCACGACTTTTCTATGAGGTATATCACTTTGGGAGCTTATTTTCACACGTTTCTCTCAATTAAACTGCTCAAATAATCAAAGATTATTTGTGCCGTTTCAACACTGAACTCGATAAATCTCTCGGGCTCAGGGTTATACAATTTTTAAAATAAAATCTCTAAGTAAGGGTTACTTAATGTTGCTCTTGGCTAGAAGATTGGTGTAACTTTGAGCAACGCTGCGCTTAGTATTCGACGTGGTAATGTTGCCAGCGGCTTATCCACATTTTCTTAGGTTTGGCCACATAATGCATAATTCAGCGTTCAAGACAATCAGCAAAAAATAGAGTTTATAAATTCGACAGTTAAATAATTTTTATAGTAGTTATATCTACGTATAATTTTTAATAGTTACTTTACAGTACTCATACGTATAATCTTTGAAAGTATTTCATACTATTTTTAATTGAACTAATCTGATGAACAGTCGAGACAGAAATAATATTTGAGTCAAGTTAAACATTTCAATACCGAACTTGTTCTTGTTTTTTCTTTTCGGAGGTTTTTCAACTATAACAGTGACTATCTAATTTTTAAATTTCAGTTTAATAATATTGTACATATACGTAAACTAATTTTATATTTCGCTATTTTTTCAGTTCTCACCATTCGTCTAAACGATTTACATCTAAGGACACTGGACAAGGAGACCAACAATTACAATGGAGATACAAATATTACCCTACTTTTGAAACAAGCTCAAATTGTTGAATAAATATTTTAAGTTGAACATAAAACTTATGCTTATTATTTAAACCTCACAGCATGCTAAACTCATCCATCCACATGCATGTCTACCACCCCTGGTGTAGAATATGCCGCCATAACAACCTTGAGTTGTGTTCTGGCATTTGTTGCCAGGCTCCAGTCTCCCTTTAGAGAGTGGCAGCACATTGGTAGCACCTTTGGTGTTACAAATGTCCATAGGCAATGGTAAGCGCTTCCCATCAAGTGGGCCGTCTACCTGTCTGCTGAACTCATACAATAAAAAAGTTGTCTTCAATACAACTTTATATTATATAGAAACCATTATTTGTCCGAGACCCTTTGAGTATATTTACAATCATTTAATTAGTCTAAGGCTGGTGTACATAGACATTTAAACGACGGTTAAAAAAAAATGATCGCTGTTTAGCCATATAGTTTTGGTGATTAATTTATTTAAACCATTGGTTAAATGTCTACGGACACTAGTCTAAGTCATCTCAAAATATAACTGGCAATCATGTAACTTGAAACACCTTATTTACATTATGACTCCTTCCACGGCAGCAAGAAGCAAACTGGAGGTGGAAGTGAACAGAGCAAGTATCAACTATTCAAATAAGTTGCGTTTACATACTCGCGCTGCCAATTTGCCCATCGGCTTTAGTGGTTGAGTGGACTAAGCCTTAGCCGGCCTAGCGCACTGTAACGCTAATAAGGATCTCAGGCTTGATACCCGGGATGGGAAATTTCTTAAATGAACTTTCAGTTATTTATCTCCCTCTGGATGTGTGGGATCGGTCCCAGAGTTTGTTCGTTGTATATTACCTAAAACACACGCATAACTTGCTTAGCTGGCGAATATGTAATTGTATGTTTGTCTAACTAACTAACTGCTGCGTCTCAAAGATCCGAAATGAGTCCTGGGCTCCGAAATGAGAATATTCCACTCCTTTCTGTTCAGCGCTGTCTCCTGCCAGTTATAAGCTTGAAGCCCGTGCAGATCACTCTCCACTACGTCACTCCAGCAATATCTAGAGCGATCGGTTGGTCGCCCCATATATCGGTCGGCCGACAGGTTGGCCCAGATAGGCTCTTTTCACCGCGGTCCTCTCCCATTCTATGTAGGTGACCAAACCAGCCCAAGCGATGTGCCTTGCTCTCGCCTATGATATTAGGCTCGTCCACCAGCTCTTCGATTTCGGCATTATTTCGGATCCGCCAGTTGCCATCACATCCCCGTATCGGACCCAAGATCTTTCTTAGGACCTTTCTTTCGGCCAATAACAACTTATTCTCCTCCTTTAGTGTTAGGGCCCAAGCCTCACATCCGTACATCAATATTTGGCGTATAACAGTTTCATATATAAGTATGTGGGTCTTACGGCTAAGAAGTTTGGACACTAAGCTGACTGGACGGACTAGTATGTTTGTATTCTGATTTATTATTATTATTTGCTTCACCACGTTCTTGCTTGCCATGGAGCAGGCATACGGTATCGAAGCGTAAGACTTTAAAGTGGTATTTGATATTACTGGAACATAATTATTGATTATATACGGATGTTGTTTTAGAACTACTTAGATTTCAAAGCTAGGACGGACCCAGCAGGGGAAGCGGTGGTGTATCAATGGGGTGGCAGAGAGGGCAAAGCGCCATGAGTTATGACCCTTCCCCGTCTTTGTCAGAGCTGATCACATTCGTGAGACTCCACCCTTCCTAGTGTGACATCACATATTTAGCAATTTTGCATTAAGAAATTATTACATTAAAACAACAGTCCCGTAATTAGTTTTATTTCCATTTAAATTATTTTTTAATAAGTTAAAACACTATAGTCATACAGATAGAGTTGCAAATATTACGAAGCTTTTCGTTCATAGTTCAAATTTCGTGTTTTTAAGCTTAAATATACATTAGATTTTGAAATGTGACGTCACGAAATTTAGGACCCCTGCCACCCTTTGTCATACAATGTCACACTTCGTCGACCCCATAATTTATGGATGGCCCCTAACTGTAAACATAACATTCATTACAAACTTTAGTTAAAAATATTAACTTAATATTCAATTAATTTATGTTTGATATAAATTTAAATTCAAATTAAAAAGTTTTTATTCAAAATGAGACCGACTGGAGACCACTTATGAAGGTCATTCATATAAGTTAAAATTTAATTTTACTTCATAGTCTATGTACACCGCTTCGCAATGTGTTATTGCTGTTAAGGAGAAGAAGCGGCAAGAAACTCTTCAGCAACACGTCTAGCTGAAAATTGTGTTTCTTCTTAATTATCTAGCTCAAAAAAAAATTATACACAAGTATGTTACATAATTACTTTTCGAAGAATTAATGGAGTTGTAGCATACAGTGCATACTCAGTAAGACAAAGAATAAAAGGAAAGAAAAATATTATTATAGTTATCATAATGACATGACGCACTAAAATTTTATACTGCATCATATCTCCATAAATTCCTTACATGCTTGACAAGATAGAAGCGTTATATAAAAGACAGTATAAGAGGCTAGAGCGAGCTGCTATGTAAATGAAGTATTGTGGTTTACGTATTCTTCAATAGTGTATCTAGTATCCCTTTTTAAGTAAGACACTATTTAATTTGGTTTTAAATTTAGTGAAAGGCAGATCTAATATTTTGTTCGAAATTTTATTGAAGAAGAGAGAGATAGAGAGAGAGAGAGAGAGAGAAGAGATTGAAGAAAGAGGACAAATACTTTTTGCAGTATAAAATATGGCGATGTAAGTCTATTACTATACCTGGTATTGAAATTGTGAATATCCTTATATTGTTTATAGGCACTCAAATACTTACGAATATAAATTATATTATTAAATATATATTGGAAGGCGACCGTCATAATATCGATTTCCTTAAATCATTCACTAAGAGACTCGAGATTGCTGAGGTTGCAAATTGATCTTACGGCTCTTTTTTTGTAAAACGGATATAGTTTCTAAGTCAGTAGCGTTGCCCCAAAGTAAAATACCATAGGACATAGTCTAGCATCTTCGTCAGTGAACTCCCTAATTCTTCAGACTGCATATGCAGCAGAAATAAGTTTTCCTGAGCGCCCCACCGAAGCTTCTATTCTAGGTTAAACCTAAGAACACAGTTGAAACTATTGGATTAAATCTAGTGTCGTTAAGAGTAAAACTAACATCGTATTCTTTTATATTGGGCATAACAAACTTAACACATTTAGTTTTTTTCGGATTAAGTAATAAATTATTTACGGTAAACAACTTAGATATTTGAGTCAAGGCGTTGTTACGCCGTTAAAGTTCTGTTTATTTCTGTCAACTTTAAATATAAGTGACTTATCATCAGAAAACAACCCTACCTCACACACATCTTTTTTTTTTCTTTTTTTTTTAAGGTGATGGCTGCAATGCAATTTATGCATTGATTTTGCCAATGTCGAGTATAAAGAAAAGTCAGGTGACATAAAAAGGAATTTTGGCCGGTAAATTAAAAAGAAAATTCTGCCAATCTAATACACTACAATAAACATAATATTTACAACAAACCATAACAGAAAAGGACAAAACTAAATAATAACTACACACACATCTTTAATAAAATATGGCATAACATTAATTCTTACCGCCATGTAACCTCCTTTTGACCTATTCATACTTTTCTTCGACATATTCAAATATGACGGCGCCGTCAATCAAATCATCTCATGATATCATAAAATAAATTAAATCGCTCCGCCTTGTAAATAAAATATCTTAATTTAACATAAAATATATCGCGCCCGCAACTCATAAATGTGTGTATTATACAAATAACCCGCTCCTCATCATAATTGTAAAATATAATAAACATATATAATATAAATTACTACAAATACATACACATAAAATTAAATACATTAAACCATTTTATAATAAATAAAGTGAACTGGACTGAGGAGCAGAGGAGCAGCTGCATTTCATTCCCATTAACCTGGTAAGTGCGTGCTCATTCCCAAATTCCCGTCCAAATTGTCCCACACTTCTTTACCCGCAAAATTGATACAGTTCGCTTCTCGCTAAACCCAGCGCCGCCGCACCATTAATATATATCAAAAATAAGAAGGGACCTAGAATAGAGCCCTGGGGCAAACCCATATTTATACCAGTCCTACGAGATTTGACATTGTTTATTTCTATTCTTTAGGATCTGCTATTAAGGTAAGTTGATAATAGGTGAAGAGAATCGCCGTGAATGCTGTAATAATTGAGCTTTTCTAGGACGGTCACGTGTTCAACGCAATCGAATGTTTTGGACAGGTCAGAGATTACACCAATGGCATTCCTTGACCTTTCTCAAGGATTATAAATGTGTTTTAGGAGTTCAACTCCTGCATCGGTAGTAATTCGACCTTTGGTAAACCCAAACTATTTAGCATGAAATAATTTATTAATATTAAAATGTGGGAGCAATTGGTTTAAAAATAATTTTTTCAAAGATCTATCTTCAGGTGGGTAAAATAGAAATTGGCCTATATTTAGACGGGTCGTTTTTGTTCCTAGTTTTAAATATTGGAATAACTTTCATAACTTTTAATAAGTCAGGAAATATTTCTTTATCTACATATCTATTAAATATTTCACTAATGATGGTACAATATGGTCTATTATGTTATTAAATATTACTAAAGATGTACCAAAAGTCAGCTGTGTTTTAATGTTTAATGATTTAAAAGTTTTAACAATGTCATCTGTATCTATATGCTTAAATTTAAATAAAATGTTACATTCATCTACACACTGTGTCATTAGCAGCTCAGACTCGGCTTAAGAACATATATGTACGCATTATACAAATAGATTATTTATCAAGACTTAAACATATTCGTAAGAAAAATATATCGTTTAGTTTTAGAACGCATCCATTGCCTTAATTTCATTGCATTATTACGGCATTTCTTTGGAGCTGTTTTAGAGGGTTCCATTCCCTAAATTTGCCACTGGCCTCAGATGATAAACTTCGCTACTTGGAAAAAGTCTTAGCCTAGCGTCACCCCTGCAGAACGTACCGCGCGGAATGTTCGGCGACGGACATGTCTTCCCAAATTTGAATTCAGTGTAATTCCCGCTGACGTGTCATAGGTAACTTAAAACATTGAGAGCGTATGTAGCCGAACTGACCGCGCGGTACATTCTGCAGGTGTGTTGTTATACTTAATGTTGTTCTCATAACAGTAATACAAACTGAAAATGAGTAATAAGGAGCAATAAGGATTCTAAAAACCTTACTATATTAGAATAAATGGTCGATAATAACAACTAGCTATATATTCATACTTTTCAATTTAGAAATCCAGCATTTTAACATTTCTACTTAAGATTTGCAATTTTACATACTTATTAGTGGGATAGATTGTAGAAAAGTTCTTTGTCATCTGTGATAGAAATAAATAAGGGTAATTACTTAAAGTAAAAGAAAGAAATTGGTTCGTTATTTTTGGCGTTTAAAATGTAAATAATTTACATTGTACAACTTTGCCAACTAAGATAAATCGATTCCGCTTATTTTAGTCATTGCTTACTATCAGAGAACAAAATAAACAAACAGAATGATATTCCAATCACAAGAATTTATTGCAAAAATAAAAATAAAATAAAAATATCTAATGAAAAAAATAGCTGTCCATGAAATCTGTAGCGTGTCCGTCGTTGATGATCGCAGAAGAGTGGTTAGAATTGGCTATGTTCATTGTTTCAAACGCTGTCAAATCCGAACTGCAATGATAGAAAAAATAATAGTAATGAAATATAACTTTGGGAATAAAATGCTGCCTGCCATACAAAATCACTATACCTACTCGTATAAACGGGCAGACAAACGAAAGAAGTAGGCCAACGTTTAGAGTACTAGAATTTTTCTCTATAGAAAATAAATGTAATGGCGTTTGTATTAGAAACTAACCTTAGATGAATTCTCTGTCATACATTTGTAAGCCGACATCGCACGATCACAGCCCTTATCGCCATCAGACACTTCTTCTGTATTTACTGAAAACAGGTTTGAGAATGAATTTTTGGACAACTACCGAAAAAGGAACGTATCTTCAGATGGCCAAAAGTGGACACGCAGATTCGTACTGCGAACATAATTGTGTTGGTGTTGAAAATGTTCATATGCAATGGTAACCGCCTTTCATTAAGTGGGCAGTGTGCCTATCTGTTGAAGTCATGCAATAAAAAAACATAAAGTGTTTGTGTGTCTGTATGTTTAATTTTATCTGTCATTGATACTGACCGGCAGATCATTACGCATGGCTTAGCTATATTTACCATTAAACGTTTTTAAAACGTTATAGCCAAATGACAAAAACAGTATTTCACTGTTTCAAACAACACTTTTTTATTTTCTTTGTCAATTATATGTAATAATAATCCTTGTCAGGCATTGAAAAATTAATTAAGACTATTAAAATGTGGTATTGGTTAACTTTTCATGTTAAAGGTGTTTATTGAAATGTGATTATTTTTTATATAAGTGTGGCCTTCGTCTGATACCTCTCTGCTTAAAGATTATTGTTGCCGACAAAATGACACCCCTGACCTCTCCCCCGGAATTCCCATACCCCACGCCCCACTCACCGCGAATTCGAAAAATGTTTAATTAGCAGCTAAGCGTCTGACTAAAAATAGTACCTTAGCGAGTCCGGTGCGAGCCACTGGCATGATTATGGTTCAGTTTTCTATTCGATTCCGAATCAAGTTATATACAAAAACGAAGTAACGTAAAACAAGGAATACCAAGGAGAACAGGACGCATTTGGAAGACTCTACAGCCATTTGGACTCGCAGCGTAACGGTTGTGGATCTTGTGTATACCAACCAGTATGTTTGATTAGTGCGACTAGTATTAATCGGTGAAATCGATACAATTAGTGCTATCAATGTTCAGAGGAATATTCGGGTTCTAGTACTAACTTGTGTTGAACGACTTTTTTTTTTTTTTAATTGCAGGAGTTCAACAGACATGCAGACGGCCCACTTGATGGAAAGCGGCTACCATCGCCGATGGACATTGGCAACACCAAAAGTGCTACAAATGCGCTGCTGCTCTCTTAAGGGAGACTGGAACCTGGTCACTAATGCCGGAACACAACTCAAGGTTGTTATGGCGGCATAGTCTAGACCAGGGGTGGTAGCCATCCAGTCGGGCAAATGCCCTACCACCTAGCTGTGGGTTGTTTTGTCGCCTCTTACGACAGGCCGCCCGGCCGCAGGAAATTGTATTCTTTCTCCGTTCCTGCACGGATTTAACGTGCCGTTCAGTATCAGTAGTGCTAATCATTTCCATTGCTGTTGTAAGCGCATATAATAAATACATACAGTCCATATTTAAGGGGTGTTTCGTTGAGAACACCACCAGAACGCGTACAAATTGTTGGTGCTGCAAGCCGGATCAGCACCGACCAATTATAATTAAAGTCGAATATTCATAAATGCTTGCTTGGCATTGATTAAACTATGCCGTGCCATATTTAAAAAAATATTATTTTGATCAACTTATACTAATATTTCTTGATGAAATGATCATCTACATATTTATCCTTCAGTAATAATTAATTTAACAATGCAATATTTAAGCAAGCATTTGACAGCCAATAGAACTTACTGTGTGCGCATGAATGGAGGTAGTCTTCAACATTTTTTAAATCCTCACTATCTTCGAATATGGTCTTCGCTATTTCCAACGCTGATTCTTTCTGTATTTTTCCATCACTGTCCATCTATAATTATTACAAAAAGGAAATTGATCATCATAGACAAAAAATATTTTCAGATCCAAGTAAATCAATATCAGAAAATGTTTACGGCGAACCGTTTTTGAACAAAATATTTTTTTTTTCAAAATCAGCCGATTCAATTCCTGACAAGGGTAATAGGTTTTTCAATAAAAACGGATACCACTTAAGTTTTCGTCAAAATGGGCCTCCAGACTCCTTTAAGTAAGTGTTTTTCGCTATGTAGCATTTTAGGATTTGGGTCTGAAGGCCCACTTGAAAAATTCAGCTGTGTATATATATATATATATATATATATATATATATATATATATATGGCATTTAAATAATTACTACAGAAACATATATATATTTACGAATACTGCACTAGTAAATACAAGTATAATAATAATATTATAATAGTGTGGAATTTGGATAGATGGTTGTTGCTAAATCACGCCAGAACGGCTTAATGTATCTGGGTGAAATTGGGCACAGTGATAAAATATAATCTGGACTAGAACATAGGCTACTTATTATACTGGAAATTGGACGGATCCATTAACGCGAGCGAAACCGCGGCCAGAAACTAGTATATTATAATGCAGCAATCCTCTGCTGATTTCTACATAGATTCACGTTATAGTCTATTATTACTTACAGCGACTGACCGACTGTACAAGTAGTGTCCATTTTCTATGAATGATAAGATAAAATAATATTATAAAACTCTAAACTTACCGTGTCTGTACATTGAAGCTATTTAAAAAAAAAACAACAGGAATGCACTATATAAACGATGGGAGAAGACGATGCAATTTTTTATAGATTTCTTGTCTGTTTGTTCGGGATTCACGTAAAAATTATTGGTTCGATTTCTATGCGGTTTTCGCTGGTCGACAGCAATTTTTTAGAAAGATCTGCGCTTCAGTTTGTGTTGGGAATCCCGCGGGAACTTTTCTGGGAATGATTTCAAATGACCAGATTGAATAAAATTTGGAATTTCAATTTGATTTTTTCACTGATCGATAGTATATTTTATGTAATAAAATGCGTAATAATTTTTATCCTAGGAATCCCGCGGAAATTTTTCCGGAAGCGGTATGAAATTGTTTGGATGCATGAAAATTAGCTTATACCGACACAGTTTCCACTAAAACGATGGCTTACATTCTTTTTTGAATGCTGCGATATTGTTTGTCCCGCGAATCCCGCGGGAATTTCAAGTCAAGCGTGGACGAAGTCGCGGGCATATTCTAGTAGTATATAAAAATCTGCCATTGACGTATAAATATACTTACAACGCCTATTTCTTTCATCATGCAGGCCAAGAAACATGGCGCGTTAGGCCCACTGGGCACCTTTCGAGCTCTCAAACTGGTTATGTCGTCTTCTGTGATCGCGTTATCTTTAACGCACAATAGTCCTATCCCTTCTAATTTTTCGTGAATTTTACTTTTCTGCTCCGCTGTCACAGCCTGGAATTGACAATGATCCGGACTAATCTCTGTGTATATGCTTCAGAGCTATGCGTTTTGTATTACCAATAGACACGGAAAAAAGTTAGGAACGACAACAGGAGAGCGGACAATAAAATCAAGCGATATTGATTTTATATATTTAGAAAACGTGGCAGCTTCATACATTTTGTATGAGCGTACGTAATTATGATGTCATAAATAGAAATATAATCAAATAGTGCGTCAATTTAATTGTTAGAAAATTAATTAAAATGATTTCTATGATGATATTTTAAAAGTAAGATGATAAGATGTTATTATAACTCCTGTTCTTTTATATGTAAAAATATTGCAATTTATTGTAATATATGTCCGCACCCCTATTGCCTATTGAAAAAAGTTAAAGTTATGAAACAAATGAATAATTTTTCAGAGTTAAATTCTTACCTGTTTCTTAATCAGCTAAACTACCAGAAAGTTTGATTTTAAACAGTATTTTATTTTACACGATTGGACCCAAGACATGAGTTACATTTAATGATTACTTAATGACAGCTTAAGTTTAATTTGCGTAACTTAAGAATACAAAATGAGTGGAGAATGTTTCAGCTGAGCAATTTCGAAACCTAGCAATTGGCAATGTCTTTAAATGTTTGGTGCATCTATTGTTAGGAATTTGTTGATATATTATGCTCTCCAAAGTATGTGAATACTGTAGCAAAATATGGTATTGCTCCCAAAAAGCTTAATAGTTTTGAAATGGCATGTTTTCGAAGGTCATGACATTTCTTTGTGCTTTGTAGTAAGATTTTTTGGGAAGGATTTGTGTTTGAATTAGAAAATAAAAATCATCTAGTGAATTCTTATTCACTAGTAATATTTATAAAAATGATTTAGATGCTTCTTAGCATCTAAATCATTTTTATAAATATTCAAATACTTACAGCGTGGTTAGAGCCAAATAGTCCAATTAAGTATAGCGTACAAAAGATAACTGCAGAAGTGCGGCACATTTTTGGTGAAGTTGGTGTATTTGAAAAACTAAGATAACTGGTATCTTCAGTACTTATATCACTGGTTGCTTCTGATTTATTGTCAAAATTCACGTGTTTCCTTCCATTTATATATTCGAAGGCGTAATGAGATTGTCGCTAATACTAGTAATTTTTTACCATAAGTAGCAAATTTGGGAAGTTACATTGAAAATAATGACTAGTTAGGTAAACTTAAACTACCGAATTATTATGATCACAGCTTAGCTCTATGATTCCGCATGTAACATTGAGGACATATTTAATTTGTCTTTCGTTGTGTGTTAAGAAATTGTTATAAATAGTGAAAGGTGTTTTTGAGGGGAATTTGAGGATTAATGTTAAGAAAGAAAATTGGAGTGAACAAAATTGTTAATGTCCATAACAAAACTATATTCTATAGAATTTTTTTTAGACGTAAAGCTTCAAATACACCCCATTAATATTACAACCAAATGTAAAAAAGTAATAAGTAAGTAAATACGGGTAAGATGGGTATAAATGTTTATAGGCGACATCCACTGCAGGTTATAAAATCGTGCTCACGCTTACACTTTTATAATGCGTACAGCTGAGAAGTGGAACAATTTACCGTTGTTTGATATAATTTATCATTTTGGTTTCCTTTATGATTTTTTTTAAGGTGAATTTACTTCTATTAATAAAATCTTATAAACCTTTTATTCGTAAATCTTAACAGACTTACGGCGGGTCCCTATATCGGTGCCGGGGGTAAAGTAGTCCCCCGGCAGTGGAAGAGGCCTCGCGAGGCGCACGCCTGCCACGGCTGCGGAGAGGCCAGGTCATATACCCGTAGCCCTGGCATAAGACGAAGGACGGAACACCCAGGGGTTTTAGTGGGTATCCCTAACCGGGAGTGGCAATAGCATGGCACCAGTTCCGACTGGGTATGCTAGTGCCACCCCCGATCTGGCGAATCCCACACTAGGTCGCGAATTATCCCCCCAAGGTTCTGCCCTTGTCGCGGCTTAGTCCTCAATCGGATTTCCCCTGGTAAAAAAAAGGGTCCCTATATCGGTAAGACCGTACATTTGCCTTACTATCGGCTTGTACAACGGGGAGTGTTCCGAGGAATTGTTTGGTCTGGTGTCAACGCTTTACTTTTACAGCCGCACTGCTTTTCTTTCCTCAGAAGAAGAAGAAGAAAGAAAAGCAGTGCAGTGCATTCTTGAGCTCCAAAGCTCATCTACGAAACGGTTCTCTAGAACATTCATTCCGCGTACAATATGATTTGGTGATTTGATGAATTGTGGTGATTTGAAACTGCTGCCACGGTTTGCCTATTGTGCTACGACATGGCGTTTTTTAAGGAAGGCATTATAAAATTTCTTAAAGGTCGGCAACGCGTTGGTGACACCCCTGATGTTGCTAACGTCCATAGGCAACGGTAACCGCTTTCCATCAGGTGCTTGTTTGTGCTGTTTGCCTACTTCAGTCACTTCACTAAAATTATTATAAGAATACTGCTTAACAGACTTAGTGACCTGGGGCTCCATTCTTTTTAATAATTTAAATTTGTGATAGATAACCTTGATATACCCATAATTACTTATTTAGATTTATACCATTTTAGATGAAAAATTCCAGTTTTCCTGTACACGCCAGGTGAGACTCTATTTTACTTAGATGCAAACTTAATAAGATATAATATATTGCGAGCGAAGCGGCGAACAAAAGCTAGTATATAATATAGCATTTAAATTTTCCTTGAAAAATTATGTGATAAATGGTGAAAACCGCTAAAAATCTGTTCGTGGTTCGGGAGGAGTTAGCGGATATACAGACAGACGCGGAAAGCGCCTTTGTTTTATACTATGTAAAGAAATTCTTCTGTTCGTGTGTAAGTCAGAGAACTCCTAAACGGTTGAACCGATTTTGATTTAATTTTTTGTGTGTGTTTAAGTGGATTCAAGAATGGTTTAAAATCAAAATTGGACCCGATATGTGGCACTGCACCCGAGTTATATATTTTTTTCTAAAGCACGACGTCTGCCACGCCTGCTAGTTTACTTATAAATCTTTATCTTTTTGGGATAGATTACCGGAAAAGCCTTTATAATCTATGTTTAGAGATAAATAGATAGTGCTAACATATCTAAAATTCGATTGAACATACAACATACAATGGTTGAAAGCATCAACATTTGACTGGTTTACTATTTCTGAATATTCTAAGAATTTTATATTGTATTACTTCAAAAACTTTATAAAAATTGACCTTATTTTGTATAATTGCTTATTATAGAGACAACAAAATAAAAAGAGAATTATTGCAACCCTAAGTATTTATGGCAAAAAGAAAAATAAAATAATACACTGTATATGGAAAAAAGATTTATTCTTGAAATCTGTTCATAATCCGGCCCTAATAATTGTAGAAAAGTGGCTGGAGTTGTCTAGTAGTTAGTAGTTCTTTAAAAGTCGCCAAATCCGTACTGAAATGAAAAAAAATATTATAAAATATAATTTAGGAATGAAATACTGCAACATCAATAACTAGATAGACCCGTAGACAAACTTAATCATTGCGTAGTATTCCCAATTTAGCCTGTTGGGAATTGAAACGGGAATTACACGTTCCTGTGAACTGACCGACTAATGGCTAGTTCCTGTATCTAACCGACCCTTCATTTGCCTTACTATCGGTTAAAATATGACATAAGCTCCATACACGTAACGCCAAAATTCAAACAATGGTAGAGCTGGTGAATGAATAATAAGAAATAAGAACCGGCTATAAGAGAGCTTAGGGGACGATGAAAATAAAAGAGAGAGAGAGAGATAACGCTTTATTGCACACCAACATATACAATAACAAAAACGAACCATATTTAAAGAGCAGTAGGTTTTAACTAATAAGTTGGGGAAAAAGTCTTTTCGCATATAGTATGTATGAACTTGTAATAAGATCTCTTTGGCTAAACCATATGTATCTGGCTGGTTTTGGTATCATTAAAAAGTTTTAATTTTAAAGAAAACAATTCCAAATTCAAATTAGGAAAATGTGTGATTTTCATTTGTTTTTCTTATTGTTAAAATGAGTGAATCTAATGAAGAAATTCGATACATTTTAAAATTTTACTACAAAAAACTTAAGAATGCAACGCAAGCCGGAAAAAATATTGTCATTTTTATGGACCTAATGCAGTATCTGTGAGAGTAGCGCAAATTTGGTTTAAGCGTTTTCTGGTCGCCCTGTTACGGACAAAATTGATGCCATTTTTGAAAAAGTAGAGCAAGATCGGCATATTAGTAGTTACGATGTAGCTGGAGAACTGGGAATTGACCACAAAACGGTTTTGGCGCATTTGAAAAAAGCTGGGTACACAATAAAGTTCGATATTTAGGTGCCTCATGAGCTCACTCAAAGAAACGTAATGAACCGTGTACTCATTTGTGATTTTTTATTACGACGTAATGAAACCGAACCATTTTTGAAGAAGCTGAAGACTGGTGATGAAAAGTGGATAACGTACGACAAGAACGTGCGAAAAAGATCGTGGTCAAAGGCCGGTCAGGCTTCACAGACTGTGGCGAAACCCGGGTTAACTCGCAACAAGGTGATGCTGTGTGTATGGTGGAATTGGAAGGGCATTATTCATTATGAGCTGTTACCGCCAGGCGACCATCGATTCTAAACTGTACTAGGAGCAACTGATGAGATTAAAGCAAAAAGTTGAGAGAAAGCGCCCGGAATTAATCAACAGAAGGGGTGTGGTTTTTCACCATGATAACGCTAGACCTCACACATCTTTAGCCACTCAGCAAAAATTATGAGAGTTTGGCTGGGAGGTGTTAATGCATCCGCCGTATAGTCCTGACCTTGCACCTTCAGATTTTGACCTGTTTCGGTCTCTGCAGAATTCCTTAGGCAGTGTGAGGTTAACATCACGACAGGACTGCCAAAACCACTTGTCGTAGTTTTTTGATCAGAAGCCCCAAAATTTTTATAGCAATGGGATCACGTCCCTACCTACAGGATGGCAAAAAGTTATCTAACAAAATGGCACCTACATACTTTAGTCAAATGTAAATAAACTTTATAAAAAAACCTTTTGAATTTTTATATAAAATGCGAAGAAACTTTTTCCCCGACCTAATATTATCCCTATATTTAAATTTCTTTGCTCTGTTCTGTGTTAATTTGTATTCTTTTCTTTGCTCTGTGATAATATTTAAAACCAATAAATAGGTTTTTAATATTATCAAAGAACAAAGAGAAATTTATGATAGCCGATTCTTATATTTTGTTATTCATTTATTTGCTCTATCATTGTTTGAATTTTGGCATTACTTGTATGGAGCTTATGTCCTATCAGTCAGTTTCTCACCAGTGTCTGATGAGAAACTTAATGAAATGTAGACATAAAGAATAAAACAAGCATTTCAGTGAGGCAGTTAGATGTTATCAAACGCTTTAGAGAAAAAGAAATCTCCAAACCGATCTTCCTTGAATACCTTTAGTCTGTATTATTATAAGCACGGAAAAAAACTTGGGAATGAAAATACGTAACTCGTAATACTTTGCAAACACAGTTAACGCCAGTCCTTTGAAAATAATTTCATGAAATTTAAGATGTTGAGAAGACGATAATGAGGACTTTTAATTTAAAGAAAGAGAAAGAAAAGACTTTATTTGAAGAAATAGCGACGTATTTACACTAATTACAAATTAGGGTGTCTGCCCACTACACCGGATCATACCATGACCGTGCTGTGAACGTATCAGCCATGGTAAAAAATGGTACGGTCTACTATGCCCACTAGAACGTATCAATAATAATTTATATAATAGAATATAAATGCGATAATGTGTGTATGCACAGTTCACACTTGTCTTCTAAGCGTCGTAGATATAATTATGTTCGCCTGTACACATTGTCTGAAATTTCACTTCTATTGCGTGTGAACTGCATACACACAGTTTTTTATTGTGCAATTGATGCTCCTTAGTATTCTTTTTCGAAGTTACAAAGAGACTGGGCTCGACCGATATAAACTATAAACATACTTTGCAAACATTTTCGTACATTATTTACGTTTAACACATATTACTAATGTATACAGTGGTGGTCATATAATTTAGAACGCTGATTTAAAGTGAAGATTTTTTTTAAACTAAGACGAAAAACTAATTGCATGCATTTTTTTAATTTCTCTCGATATTGTAAAACTTCCATAATAACGCTGTATTCATTGATATGATTAACTAAATATAAATAGATAAACTTTTTACACTACTTCTAAACATAGTATTCCTATTTACTGGCTGGTCACGTAATTAAGAACGCTAAATAGTTTATACCTTTATTGAAATTTAAATAGAGAACACTCAGTCGATTTGTTACTGTTTGTATAATTCTGGCGCCATTTAGTGCCGTAAAAGATTAAGAGTGATTGCTTCTTATGAAAATACAGTGGGAAAAAATAAAAGTTGTGATAAATCTACAAGGGAAGTAATAATAAAACTTCGCCGGAAGAATTGGTCTTATAAAAAGATAGACGACCATCTGCAATGTTCAAACATGATGGTTTTCCACGCTGTAAAGCATTTTGCTACGTATCAAACTACTTCGAATGTTCCACGTGTACCTAAACAGAGAAAAACAACTCCTCGAGATGACCGAAACATCGTTCGTATGGCAAAACAAAATCCTTTTATAGGGTCCAATGAGCTGAGAAAAGAATATTTTGGTGAAAACAACCCTTCATCAATCTCAGTACGCACTATTCGAAGACGTTTGGTAGAAGAAAAATTGCACGGTAGGACAGCAAGAAGGTACCCATTTTGAAACTTTACCACAGGCAAGCCCGGCTTGCATTTGCGAGACAGTATGAAAACTGGACTGTGCGACAGTGGAAAAATGTACTTTTTTCTGACGAGACGAAAATAAACAGAGTATGTTCTGATGGAAAACGATATGTACGACGTCCCCCGAATACAGCATTCGACCCTAAGTACACGAAAGTTACATTAAAGCACGGTGGTGGAAATGTGAAAATTTGGGGGTGCTTTTCTGTACATGGTGTTAGACCTGTAAACTTGATAGAAGGTAACATGGATCAGTTCCAATACAAAAATATACTGGAAGAAACAATGTTACCTTATGCTAAAGACGTTCTACCGGTTATTCGGACATTCCAGCATGACAATGATCCAAAGCACACTGCACACACCGTAAAGGAATTTGTTACAGCGCAATCAGTTTCTGTCTTAAGCTGGCCAGCTAACAACCCAGATCTAAACCCAATAGAGAATCTGTGGTTTGAAGTAAAGAAAAAGGTTTCAAATACACAATGTGGGAATTTAAGAGAGCTGTACGACGTTTTTTTAGAAGAATGGAACTCTATTTCTCTTCCGAAATGTCAAAAATTAATAAAGTCAATGCCTCGCCGGTGTAAAGCAGTAATTAAAAGCCGTGGATATAACTATTAATTTTAGTTAAAAATGTATTAAATTGATTTTTAAATTTCTCGCGCTACATATTATTGTGATTTTGAAAATGTGAGTGTCATACAAAACGATTTCCGAGCAGTTTAATAAATCGTTCTTAATTATTTGTCCAGCTTCAGTACTATTTGAATGTGTTACTTTGGTAAAATAAATAAAATGTGAAAAAAAAGGTAACGATTTTATTCTTTATTCCTAAGCCACGTTGCTCTATTAATGTGGCTATTTTATAACATAACTAGTTGCTTCTCAGAAGGTACACATCTCCGTGTATGACACGATTTAAATAAAAAAAACCTCTAGAACTTAAATCGTTCTTAATTATATGACCACAACTATATTTATTGCAACGGAACACAAACCAACTTGATTGATATTTTCTTTTACGTTTCCTTTCACCCATTTCAATATTATATACAATTATTAGAGCTAAGCATGTTTGCTGAAGAGTTTCTTGCGCCGCTTCTTCTCTTCAAGCCATAATATGTTGTGAAGCGGTGGTAAATTAGATTAGGCTCCCATAGAGTAAATAATAACCATAAACAAAATTAAAACTAAATAATAAAAATAAACAAGTTGGCGATAGGCTAAACAAAACTTTAACAATACTCATTGACACTTGACATCTTTGTCTTCCGTGACCACGGCCACTGAAAAGTGGCCGAAACGTCGGAATAATAAAAATCAAATAAATTACCGCTCTTAAAACCGTTAAAATGTAGTTTTATTATGTGTATACAAGTCGCGAAAACTAAATAAAACATTATGTAACACATATTAGCTTAATATAACAACACAGTTAAATTAATATCATGTTTTTTTCATATATAATCTATTCGATTCGTGTCCTTTTGCATCATTATAGTATCTAAACATTAAGCATAAATAGAAATGTTGGCAAAATATGTATTAGATATCTTTAAAATAAATGCAATCATATTAGACACTAACCTTAGATGCGTTCTCCTTTAAACATTTGTATGCTAACATCGCACGTTCACAGCCGTTAGAGCCATCGGACACATTTACTGTATTTACTGAAAATAGATTTGGAAATGAATCTTTGCACAACTACCAAAATAGGAATGTGTATTCAAGTTCAGATCTCATACGCTGCTATGGGTGCGTTTCTAACTATTGCTTGCAATAGTCCTGGCTATGCCCTCTTATGGCAGGCAGCAAGATATAGGATCTTACTATCAGCGCGTTCCATTAGTAGCTCACAACGCCCAAAATGCTCCCTTAGCCGTTCCTAAAGACAACCGCTGTCGTTGTGGTCGTGGCGAAAACGTCACTAATGACGTCATAATTTTCGATCACACAACGCTTAAAACGATCCATGTCAAGAGGTGGGTCGAATAACCGTTCACTTAGGTTAACGATTGTAACGCCGACAAGCAAGTGGAACGGGAAAATCTCGGTCTCGTTGTGAGTGGTGTGAGTCAGTGGTCGTTGCGAGTCCCTAATGGAACGAGATATAGACTCGGTATCGATCAATTCTCTCAACTTTGCACAATTGATCCTGTATTGCCAGTTCAGTAGTCGCATATCTTCTGATGATGTAGATTTGCCTCTAGCTGCATAGCGAGCTGAACTGGGACACTGAGATTGTCCCCGATTGATATGTTACTAATTCAATCAGCCCACGAATGACTATATAATCCATATATCCACTTGAGCATTTTCATCATTGTGGTGTGGAGCCCCCCAAAGAGTGGCTAGTGGTTAATCTTATTAACTATGCCAAAAATAGTTTTAGAATATAGGCCTCAATTAACTACCTATATGTCGGTTTTTTTTTGGAAAAACTGATTTCAAACTAAAAAGCAAAAAATAAATATTTTCTACAACATGATGGTAGAACTTGAATAACTATTTCAACGAAATTTGCTTGACAAAAAGTAATTAATTGTGTTGACTAATTTTGGAGATATGTCTTATTTTCATTAGACGCTTTTAAAGTTCCGTAGCCAATGGACGCTATTACGGTAACTGACCACTTAACTGTGTTTTGCTGTTGATCAAACAGTGTACCTACTAATTTGTCTAAATTTTTTATATCCTGTATCAATAATTATTTTTACGTAATTGAAAACACTTAAAATTACAATATGTATGAATACTACCTACTATTAAAAGGAATAAGTACTGATAATTAATTTACATATCAAGTACATGCATACATAACTTCACGCCAGTTCCCTTGCGGGGTAGGCATGAACAACAGAGCGCCATTTAGGCTTACATATCAAGTGTCAAGTGAAATGCGACTTTCCGATTATATGGGTCCGCCTCTGGGCCTTTTACAGTTTATTCTAAAAGTTGAATATTGATAAATTAGCTTCGAGACGTTTGTAGTAAGTAGTATTTGTATATTTATAGAACTTCTAAACTTAAAATTTTCTTGAAATTTAGTATTAGAAGTTATATTTAATATTAATATCGTGTAATATTATTAGTTTCATATCAAGTACCTGCCTATAAAATATTTCAAACGTATTAGTTTATACATTTATATGCTGACAGTACACTACTGCAAACGCAAAAACGTCTGAAGCTAATTTACCTGCATTGTACTTTACACTGGTTTTATTCAGAAATCATCCGAAGCTGCATTTAATTTTATCAAAGATGTTGATTTGGATGGCCTATACCTGTTTACAGATAAATAATAAAATTGTCTATTGGCCGGTTCCTGTATCTTACTAAACGTTGATTTACCTTACTATCGGTTAAAATTTAACACAAGCTCCGTACAAGTAATGTCAAATTTCTGCTGTTGGTAATACAAGTTAATGAATAGTAAGATATAGGCACCGGTCATATATCAACACATTAATAATTTGACACAAAAATATTCAGACAGATTTTTGACAATCAAGAACTTACCTTGTGCGCAGAAGTTGAGAAAATCATCGATTTTTTTCAACTGAGACTCTTGAAATATGGTCTTCCCTAATTCCAAGGCTTGTTCTTTGCGAATTTTCCCGTCATCGCCCATCTATAACATAATTTATTAGCAAAGTGGAAAATTAAATATACTATTCATTTCTCATATTATTATTATGCAAGTACAAGATCAAAGGGATGAAAACAATACTTTTCATTCCTGGGAAACGACTTTCCCTGCTGCCAATAAATTAAAAAAACTATGTAAAGCATAGATAATACATGCGACTCATGTACCATATTTTTACACCCACTGTTAAATCGCGGCATAAATTGTAATAAACAATGTCAACAATTTTGTAACAATTTTATACTTATAAATGACTTTTCACTAAATTATAATTTACATAAGGAGCTAAATATTTACTATCATCGTTGACAAAAAAATATTGGTTGGTATAATGCCACAGAAAAACTTATTTACTTGACGTTTCATATGCAACGTATCAAATGATTTCGTCAGATTTAGATATGGATTTAACGCCTGATTTCATTAGAGAAGTAGTTGTTTATTTGTGATTATAATTGACATGGTCCAATCACTTTTGGCAACCATTAATGGCACAAGTGATTGTATGGTATAGTTTTGCCTATTTTGGTTTTCACTTTATTAATAAAAATTACAGTTATATTTAATTATCAGTGCAGGAACGGAGAAAGAATACAATTTCCTGCGACCGGGCGGCCAGTCGTAAGAGTTTTTGCCCGACTGGATGGCTATCACCCCTGGTCTAGAGTATGCCGCCATAATAGCCTTGAGTTGTGTTCTGTCTGGCATTAGGGACCAGGTAGCAGTCTCCCTTAAGAGAGTAGCAGCGCATTTGTAGCACCTTTGGTGTTGCAAATGTCCATAGGCGATGGGAACCGTTTTCCATCTAGTGGGCCGTCTGCCTGTCTGCTGAATTCATGCAATAAAAAAAAATTACATTAATTATATTTACCAGGGTGGCTTTTCTCAAAACGCAAGCTATGAAACATGGTGCATTAGGCCCAGTAGGTATTTTGTGCGCTCTCATAGCGGCGAAGTCATCTTCTGTGACCGCGTTATCTTTTCGACACATTTGTCCAAAAGTCTCTGCCAGTCCGATAACTTGAGTCTTCTGCTCCTCTGTTACAGCCTAAAAGTGAAACAAACAGTTACGAAAGTGACTTTGACTCGATGCTTTTATCTAGATGTTTGTTCCTTCTTTTTACGGTTTCGTATCTATTTTGACAAAAACGGCCCTTGTGGTTTTGTCACGTCCGTCCAAAGACAGACGTGTCTTTGTGTCATGATGTATAAGGACGGACGGACATAACGATTTCATAAACGTTCCGTTTTTATCAACATTACTACGGAAGCCTTAAGTCAAAATAACGGAGAACAATGAAATACTCATAGGATAACAAAAGCGATATAGTATTTACAAAACAATTAAAATACTTACAGCATTATTAGAGCAAAACAATCCTATGAAGCACAATGAAGAACAGATAATTGCAAAAGCGCGAAACATTTTCAGTAAATTTATTATCAAACAAGTATTTGCACCACTGGTTGCTTCTGTTTTATTATCAAAATTCACACGTTTACCTTTAATTTATAGGTTCTAAAGCATTAAAATTCTTGTAGATTTTGCCTTTGGTAGGAAATATAGGAATTTACATTGAAAATAATAAGTAATTAAATAAAGTACATTTAGCAAGCTAATTGCTATAATATAATTATATTGTACCTGTTTGGTTCTGCATCAGTCACTGACGAAGAATTTGTCTCTCAATATAGATAAAGATGTTTTAATAAATTAAATAAAAGGAGTTATTGTCAGGAACTTGAAGACGGACGTTTTGCAAGGCAATTTGGCATGTATAATTATTGTTCAAATCAACAGTTGATAGATAATATTCTATAAATAACAATCACCAAGTATTATACCTGACAGAACCTTATTAAGACTTAAAAATTTTGTTTTAATAAATAATCGCCACACAAACACACATTGTATATCCCCAAACTAAGCAAGTTACGCTTGTATTATGGGTAATATAGAACCAACTACTCTAGGGCCGGTCCTAGACACCCAGACCATAGTAGATAACGGATAAAATTCGTTTCCCAAATTTATCATACCCGGGAATCGAACCCGGAGCCTCTGCGGTGAAGTGAGGTCAATCGGTAAACGCTCAACCGAGCGGTCTAAGCCTTTGCCGGCTTACAAATCAATCGATTAATCGATGGCCTCTGTAACCACTGAGGCTATCGATTAAACGATTAATTTGGTCTAAAAAATATCTTGGTCGAACAAAAACGCCAGAGCGAGAAAGTGTATACTGGGAGCCGTATACGCTAGTAAGTTATTTCGCACGAGTGCAATTTGTTCGAGCTTAGAAAAGATAGAAAAGTAACGTTGCTATCTTTTTTTTTTTTAGCCAGGGGAAATCCGCTTGAGGACCATAAGCCGCGACAAGGGCAGAACCTTGGGGGGATAATTCGCGACCCGTGTGTAGGATTCACCAGATCGAGGGTGGCACCAGCATGCCCAGTCAGAACTGGTGCCATGCTGTTGCCACCCCCGGTTAGGGATACCCACTAAAACCCCTGGGTGTTCCGTCCTTCGCCTTATGCCAGGGCTACGGGTATATGACCTAGCCTCTCCGCAGCCCTGGCAGGCGTGGGCCCCCCTCACGAGGCCTCTTCCATTGCCGGGGGACTCATCCCCCGGCATCATCATGCTCTCTAGGCGTGGGGCGGTCTGTAACGCGCCCCACGGGAGGAGAGATGAGCGCGCGCGGAACACTCGCGCTCTCATCTCGACGGCATGTGCGGGTGAGTGAGAACCCCTATACCCCAAGGGGCCCCACCCGCGCCGCCCGCTTACGGTGGCCGAAGGTCGAAATCCGCCCTCCGGCGTCGGCGCGTCCTCCTTTGGCGGGAGCGGAGCAAGGACGTCCGCTCACGCTCCCGCTCCGCCTCCTCCTTCGCAAGCATAACGCGCTCGCAAAAGGAGGAGACGGCGTCCCATCCGGTTGGGCTCCCGACCATGGTGCGTACCACGGCCGGGAGCGAGAGGTCAAATCCGGTGAGGGCGACGAGGTCTCGGCGCTGCTCTGTCCAAGCTGGACACTCCTGGAGTGTGTGCAGCGCCGTATCCTCGTCGCCGATGTCGCAATGATGGCACCCTGACGTCGGCTCACGGCCTATGCGACACAGGTACCTCCCAAAGCAGCCATGCCCCGAGAGGACCTGTGTCAGACGAAACGTCAGGGTGCCATGTCTACGTGAACGTTGCGATCTGTCTGTATATCCGCTAACTCCTAAATCACGCAACAGATTTTCGGTTCGGTTCGATCACGATCGGTTTTCTCGCGATATATAAAAAACTAATTAAGTTTTATGTAAGTAAAATAGTTACTTATCAGGGTTAACTTTAGTATTTTGTATATGAGAAGAGAGAGCCGATGTAATAAAAAAACTTCATGTTACGCACACAATGTGTTTATGCGTGTTTTTTTATACGTCTCTACGAATAGATTCTGATACAAATAACAGGCTGAGAAAAGGTAAGTTAAGAAGAACATTTTTTATTGCTTGAGTTCAGCAGACTGGCAGACGGCCCACCTGATGGAAAGCGATTACCATCACCTATCGACATTCGTAACACCGACGGTGCTACCAATGTGCTGCCGCTCCGTAAAGGTAGGCTGGAACCAGGCCACAAATGCGGGAACATAACTCAAGGTTGTTATGGCGGCATACTCTAGACTGTCTAGACCAGGTATGTTAGCCATCCAGACGGGCAAACACTCTTGGCAAAATTAAACCTTAGCTTTTCTCAAAATATTATTATTTATGTCAGAATCTACATTATCATAGAGACGTATAAAGATAGATATGTATATAATAGGATTGTTTGTTAGTTGGTATATTGATTTTACATACATAACAAAATGAATGTTATGAGTTATGAATGTCAAAGAGGCAAGTGAGGTGTGTAAGAATAAGCCTAAATGGCACTCTGTTGTTCGTGCCTACCCCGCAAGGGAACTGGCGTGAAGTTATGTATGTATGTATGTATGTAACAAAATGATTGTTGCCATGAAATTGAGCGTTACGTTTGTTGCTGCTATTATCACCATTGGACAGTTACGATTAACACTATATAAAGGGTTATTTAAACAAATTCACACATTAACTGTTTGGAGGACAAACAGTTAAAATGTTCAGACCGGTATTTATTTATTTCACTTTCATTTACTTTCTTTTCTGTGATGTTCAGGTGAGTTCAATGAATAAAATATTTCAAGCAAAAAAAATGAATTGAGTGAAACCGAACCTATATGTTTTCATCTGCTCGTCCATCTGTTTTTTTATTTAAGTCATTTTCCTCAGAAACTATTAGGTCTATACCAGGGCGGGGGGCCCTAGTCTTTTTGCCGCTATAGACAAATTCGAAAAATAGCGCCAGCACCGAAGCTTAAGAAAACTAAAATAATCTATCTAACTTTCTTCTCCCAAAACCCTGTCTATTTCCGTTGTATGTACTTGTAGATTTCATTATTCAGGGATAGCGACCACCCGTGGTCTAGAGTATGCCGCCATAACGACCTTGTGTTATGTTCCGGCATTAGTGACCAGGTTCCAATCTCCTTTAAGAGAGCAGCAGCGCATTTGTAGCACGTTTGGTGTTGCAAATGTCCATAGGCGATGGTAACCGCTTTAAAAAAAAAACTCATATATTTTCTAGATTAAAGTGAACGGATGAAATATATTCTTGGGTGTTATGTGTTGTGTTTGTTTTAGTTTTGGGCTCTAGTAGTTTAAACGTTTTTGCCGCGGCAAAATTTTGCCGCCATAGGCAGTAGCCTAGTGTCTACCGTCTCAACCCGCCCTTGGTCCATACGGAGGAAAATTTACAAAGAGACATTGTATGTGTATTGTATTGTATGACGCTACAAAGTTATGTACTGAAATTACAACAAAATAGCTAGTTAATTGGCTACTTTTCAGGCTTATGGTATCGTCATGATTGTCAGATATTTAAAAAAAAATTAAGATGTTCTATATTAATTACTTTCACGAATCAATAGATAATGGGTAATGAGCCATATATTCTAAGGTCGTAAAAATCGTCTCCCATCCACTCTAAGAATAACTAAAGTTCTGGTCTCTACCCCATCCATCCAGCAAAAAGAAATTGCTTCCACTTGATCACCGGTTTAGTTGACAAAATGACCGCGAAACCTTAAAATACTTGCAAAACAATTGGTTTGAACAGGTTTTGATGGGATATGTATGTAAAGTTTCTGAGAGCGAAGCCTTGTGAAATACTCTATAGTTATGTAGTATTAATTCTTTATTCCAGGCTCAAATGAATTTGGACGAATTACAGAAAGCTTATTTAAATTATGTTTTGGAGTGTGCTGTTGAGAACCCGGTGACACCAGATGACTTAGAAGAGTTGAAAAACCTGAAAATGCCTGACAAGGAGAACGTGAGATGTCTATTTGCTTGTGCGTATAAGAAGGCTGGCATGGTAAGCTTTAAGTGCTCGCATATGTATGTACCTATTGTTACTCAGATCTTGGACAAAAAAATGAGGTTTCTTTAATTCTTTATTGTGCAAAAAAAAGTTTCATATAAAACTATAAAATAGTGGTGATGTACAGAAGCGAGCTTAACCCTAAAAAGAATTTTCTTCCAGCAAACCTATGGGTCTAGTAAGAGTGGGAAAACAAGAGGCAGGGTTTTATACATTAAAGTTTATATGCATTAGTATATATGTTCTAATACCTAAATGTACATTTACTTTTTGAAAATAAATACATACCGATATACATACACAAACTTATCTATTCGCCTTCCCCGGAATGTTCACTTACTATCTCTTTTGTACAGTATCCTTTTTGATCCTCGTACCCACCGTATTTAAAGGAAGGTTTTGATTTCCTACATCTCTCTCATTCCCGTTATTTGCGTTCTAGTAATAATCTCCCCTTAATGACATCTATACACACTTCCTCCTTCGTTGATAACTCTTTCACGGGACAGGATGTCCGTTTATGGAACTCACTGCTACTCAACATCAGATAAGCTAAATCTATATTGTCTTTTAAACTGACGGTTACTAAATATCTTTGGTCCTTGCAAGTCTAAAACATGATGCTGATTCTCTGTACATACATTATATATCTGTTGATTAGGACAGATAATCTTTAACTTTTCTTTTAAGGGTGGTTTCCAGCAGACTATTTCGGATCGCATGAGGGAGGATTTTTTAATAAAATCAATAGTTCCTGAGAACCTACTAAAATCATGAAAATTGTGTCAATCCTCCCTCTAACTTTTAGATGATAAAGTGGAAAATTCTGAAAAAGTACACATGGTAGAGTTTAAAAATACTTTCAACGAAAATAATTTGCAACATTTTTTGTTCAGTAGTTTTCTTGGTATGGGGTATTTTCGATTAACTACCTGTTTTAGTTCTTTAGTTAATAACTTACTTATCATTTTACATGACATTTTCATTAAATCTTCTATAAACATTCGTCTAAGTTTCAGAAAATAAATATTAAATATTTATAATATTTTGGTACCATGAGCACGAAATCTTTATCAATTCTATCGAGTCTTTTAATCGCGTTTGAATAAAGCCTCGCCTGACACTTCGGTCCGGCGAGACTTTAGCTCTTCAGTTGGCCTGTGTTTTGGGCAACGCAACAGCAATGCCATACAACCTGGAAATGTGGCCAGCAAGAAAGCTCTCCCTACTGATAGCGATCTTGATCACATTGTAACTGTAAATGTACTTTATAGTAGCTTTCATTTTTAAGTTTTTTATATTACACTAGGATATGCCCGAAACTTCGTCTATGCTTGACTAGAAATTTCCGCGGCTTTCCCGGGACACAAAGTACTGCAGAATTTAAAATAAATGTAAGCTATCGTTTTACGGAAAATGGTGTTGGAATAAGCTAATTTTTATACACATGAATAACTACAAAACGCTCCCGGGAAAAATCCTGTAGGATTCCCTAGATAAAAAATAGAAAACATTTTATTACATAAAATTTGCTATCGATTAGTGAAAAAATCACAATTGGAATTCGTTTTTTTTTAAACTGGCCATTTTATATAATTCCCAGAAAAACTCCCGCTGAATTTGCAGGATAAAGAATAGCGCAGATTTTAAGTCTAAGAATTTGCTGTCGACCAGCGAAAAGCGCATCAAAATCGGCCCCGTAGTTTTTACGTGAATCCCGAACAAACCGACAAAAAGACAAGTAATTAAAAAAACGCATAATATTCTCCATCGTTTATGTAGTCTATTTAATTTTTTTTTATTGCTTTAATGTACAGACGCGGCATCTTTAGAATTTTATAATATTATGGATAGATTTCTGTAAATGTTTAAAATTTATTTTTTGTGTATTATTTGTATACATCACCGACACAATCTGTTGTATTAAACATTTGAAGGTCAACTATGATGATTGTCCCAATTACACGGTCAACGCTCAGTGGACAATAACTTCAGAGAAGCATGATTATCCTTAATTTTACACCGGCACCGGATACATGATTTTTGCCATTACGCACATCAAACAGATATTTTATGGAAATCGTGATGTTTTTCTTTTCATCACATAATTAAAAACCTAACCTACACTTTTACATTATTTTTATTTCTTTATGGTTTATTTCTACATATATCGCACCAATCATTCATGGACTATCAGTTAAAATTAAACTTTACTTGATTTCAAAATTCAACCAATGATAAGTGAATGATATAGGAACCGACCATTAATCCATTCTAATTACAGATTATGTAAAAAGGTGTATCTGTTCTATGTACTTACTTACCTTATAAACACTGATTCCTAGATATTGTTACAATTTGAGTCACCTGCATATTTGTAAACAAAGCACATTTATTACCCGCCGGCGTTTGAGCTAATAACATTGAAACTATTTATGACTGCTTCTTTTGTTTACTTTGTGTTTAAAATTTGTGATTAAAAAACAGCCCATTGTGTATTGTAATCTTTTATGACAGTCATTAGACAGGTATGTCGAACTCATTCTACGAAAATCGATCTACGTGGGCGGGTAGCCATATTGTATCGGTGTAGTATAAAGCAATGGCCCAATGGAGAGATCGGCAGTCTAGCGATGACTAGTCGCGAGGCAAGACTTGTGTACATTCGATAATCTATTTAATGACGGACTTTGCGCGTGTTATTGAATCGTGCATTACGTTTGAACTGATTGTATTCAGTTATATTTGTACCTGTTTTATAATACGTGTTTGTATAGTTCTAATAAATTCTAACGGCATTTTAATTAGAGTCCTGCAACTTGTAACAATATTAATAGATTACAAACACATAATATTTGTTTTGTACAAAAATAATTTTCCACCCGAGTGTTGTCTTATATTTTTCAGATGAACGATAAAGGCGAACTATTCGTTGAGGGAGTTCAGGAAATAACTAAAAAATACTTTAGTGATAATCCTGAAAAAATGAAATACAGTGAACAGTTCATCCAAGCTTGCGAAAGTGGTAAAATTGAATTATATCATTATCAACTATAATATTTTGCATTACTATTTTGTTATTAGACACATTATAAAATTACAGATTAATTAAGAATTAATTAGCAGATGAAATTATGAGTTGTCAGTATTTTAATTTCATTGGTATTTAAATTTGGACTTCGAAGATATATGTAGATATTATGACACCTTTACGGTCTTATACATATGGAGTTAGTGTAAGTTTGTAGTATTTTTTAAGAACCATAAAGAAGCCCTCAAACTTGCTCTAACTCAATATGAATAAGACCCTTAATCTCTAAATGATACGAATGTGTAGATCGAATCACTATACGAGTAGGTACCTATAAGGTCAATATTATGGATTAGCCAGGCGTTTTTGGATTACATTTTTAGTTTGAATTAGCCATCGTTTTCAGCAAAGCATTGTTAACGCCTCAATTGCAGTTGAAACTGTTCTTGATTAAAATATAATACTTCGAAAATTAGCGCAAACTGGCATAATGGCAGTGAACAAGTAAGCGAACCATTTAAGAAGGATTACATACAAGTAATTTAAACATCAAAAGTAACAAACCGTTGTCCGGCCAAGGGGTAATAGGATTGTAGGTTCTCAGAATATGACAGTCACAATCATATGAATCTGTTTCATATATTTTTTTACAGTAAACGATGCCCCCGTCAGTGATGGCAACAAAGGCTGTGACAGGGCCGCTCTAATGTTCAAATGTGGTGTCGAGAATGTACCAGATGTAAGAATCACCTAATAACTAGCTTTACCACGTAGTTTTATCCTAAAACATGTTTTAGGATTCCGTAACCAAGTGACAAAACCCTTATATATAACTGACATATCCCTTCGTCTCTTTATTTATAATACAATTATTATTCTGAAAAAATTATTAGACTCTAAAATTTAGTTGCAATGTGCATTCATTCTAATAATGCCACTAAACAATAATGTAGTGAAAACGCGATACACTTTAATAATAATAATATTAATAAATCGGCAAACACACAAATTAAGTAAGTTGTACTTGTATTATGGATAATATACAACGGACTACTCTGGGGCCGATCCCAGACATCCAGATCATAGTAAATAACGGAGAAAATTCGTTTCCGAAATTTAGCATGCCAGTGATCGAATCCGGAACCTTTGTGTTGCAGTAAGGTAGGCTGGCAAAGGATTAGCCCGCTCAACCACAGAAGCCGTTAAAAACGTGTGAAATCCATGCTTATAATGTGAGCTCTTGTTAGACGTCCTAAAAATAATAATGTTTTTAATAAGATATTTATTTAAACTTCAAGATGAAAAAAAACTGATAAAGATAAACAATAAGATATTCCACTAATTACTTATGAAACTAATACAATAAAAGAAAACCTAAAAATAAAAATAAAAACGATATATGGCTTTCCAAGTCATAAATGGATCGCCCCCGTCTAAGTTTGTATATAATATAATTCTTCACACAATCTGTCCAATTTTTTGGTCTGCCTTGACTTATATTCACCAATTTTCCACTTATGGTATACAACTGATCCTTCCTTAATAAAGTGTGTTGAACGAATTTATCCAATCGGATTAGTAGTTTCTAGATTTATGCGTTCAAACGTACAAATTTCTTTATTACTAGAATGAAGGTGTTATTACGAAGCTCAACTTACTTTCTCAGTTACGTTGGTACAGCCACGGTTTATAAAAAGCTGTTAGTTCAGGGTCCAACACAAAAAAGTTTTACACGTCTACAGGAGAAGACTACAAATGTTGGAACAATATGTTTATATATTTTGATTTGCAAACATGGATTGCTATATGAAAAGTTGTTTAATTTTTTACATGTTTCTATAATTAAAAAGTTTATTTTTTGTTATTGGATTATTTTTCAACGTCTACCAAATTGAGGTATTCAGTAGGTATTCGAAGTCTACAGTAGGAAACATTTTGGTTGAAACGAGAGCAATGAAAAATAATTTATTTGTTAAAATACAAAAGACTGTCAAATCTAACATACCCACAACATAATCTTATATAATAAAAAAAATACATGAACAAATAATATCTATATGGAATTTATGTAACTTGAACACTTTATCTTCCGTTTTCCGTCCGATAAGAGTAGGTCTAAGAAATTATGTGGCAATGTATGCAAGTGGTAAGAAACATGCGAGTCAATAGAGTAACAAAAAGTGATGTCGAAGAATATGTGAAGTACAGAAAACAAAGTAAACTGGAGCAAGAGATATTCAAATTTAAAAGTTTTTATACAAACTAAGTTCCAATGGAGATTTTTTTTAGTAAATGTCATACATAACAGTAAATGATAATAGCCCATAAATGTCCTAGTGCTGGGCTCGGGCTTCCGAGTATAGGGGGACAGTGTGCTCGTCACACTTGTCCAAGGTGGCTTGGCAGGTTTGACACATCGGTTACCTCGATGTGCAGGTTGCATCACGACGTTTTCTTTCACCGTTGTTAGAACGTGATAATTGTAACAATATCCACATTAAGTCAGAAACCTGCCTAAGTGGTGCATGCGTTCCGGTCAGTATCGAGCCCGAACCCTTTGCGTTTGGGACGCGTGCGCTAGCCATTACGCTACCACGACTGTCAGGACAGGACACTTAAGGTCATAGATATAAGTTAAAAATTAAGTTTATTTCCTATTCTACGAACACTGCTTCGCAACGTCTTATAGCTGTTTAAGGAGAAGAAGCGGATAGAAACTCCCCAGAAACACGTCTAATTATTTTTTTTTTTACTTCATATTATATATTTATCCCAGAGTCTTTTTTATACGTAAAGATAGTTTTTTACTTAGTATAATAGTTTATACAATAGTAGACACTCTGAACCCAACCAGGATTTAACTCTAGAATGAGAATAAAAATGTGTATAAAATCTTGAAATCTTTATACAATTGTGATATTTTAATATTTACATATAATTTGTTTTTTATTTTAGTTCGAATTTATTGTTTGAAAAAAACCTCAAGGCGACGCTGAAAACTTCCACTAATTGAATCATTATACATTTTTAATTATAATATACGGTGTGCAATAATAAATAAATACACTTGAGTGTTACAAAAATAGTTTTTCATTTATAATACCTATATAATAAGAAACTGAATATTTCTTTTAGAGTACTGTAGCCAAATGGAAAATATTATATATACCTACCCTTATCCTTTCATCACGGTCTCTCAGTATGTCTGTCTGTTTGTCCATCATAGTCCTTTTTCTCGTAAACCACTGTTCTTTGTGTATTTAAATGAGCATGATATTCGAAAAGGTATCTTCTACAAATTGCTAATGTAAACTGTGCGGTGCTACAAATGTTATACTAAGAGGAATGATCTATACTTGCGTATGACCTGGTAGAACCATGCTGTAATCATTATTATGACTATAGTTGGGTCGGCTTGACAGGTGATATATCACTCTGTCACAGAATGTCGGAGTGAAACGGTTAGCTTTTTTTGTTTTATTGCACGAATTCATAAGACAGGCTGACGACCCACCTGATGGAAAGCGGTTATCACCGCATATAGACATTTGTAACACCAAAGGTGCTACAAATGCGCTGCTGCTCTCTAAAGGGAGATTGCAACCTGGCCCCTAATGCCGGAACACAACTCAAGGTTGTTATGGTGGCATACTCTAGATCAGGGGTGGTAGCCAGACAGGCAAATACCCTACCGCCTGGCTGTGGGTTGTTTTGTAGCCTCTTACGACAGGCCACCCGGCCGCAAGAAATTGTGTTCTTTCTCCGTTCCTGTACGGATAGTACAGTTAGGGTTCGCAGATGAGTACACAGCTTTAGACAAACGTAGTGCGCATAATGGCTGTTCCCCTAAAAATAGGTCCAATCCCAACAGTGGGACGTTTATGAGCTAACATTTTATGTATTTCTTTGCCCGTTGTTCATGCAAAGAAATAGAGATATACCACTTTTGACGAGTGTACGGTTCAAAGTATAGTATTTTGTTGATTCTGCGGCCTACTTAGGCTATTTTAACATAAATAGTACTCACAATAATTATTCTGTGCGTGAGTTGCTACAAATAGCCACGAGTTGCTAATAAAGTCGTAACACATGTAGGTACTGACGTTGTTTCCGATAAATGTATCGGGATAAAAAGTAGTTCCGTTTTGAGTTTTATTTAAATCCATTCAGTAGTTTTTACGTGATGTTCTAATAGATAGACAGACAGATAGACTGACAGAAAGACAGACAGGCAAAAATTATATTTTCAGAATCTGCTGGTCCAAATTAGCTCCCTATTTTTTTTTACTTTTTTAAACACACTGTAAAACCTCACATCATTTACAGATTAATTATAGTCTAGATGGATTATGTAGATTGGAGGCCATAACAGTTTGATAAAAAATTCATCAACACTATCATTCTTTATAATAAAACTTTGCCAATAGAAATTGTGATTAAATGTGCAATTTGATTTGATTTGTTTGATTATATCTATAAAATTATTTTGTTCAGCCAGTATTTAAATGTGAAGTGAACAGTATTGACTCATATAATATTTGATTTGGAAGTTGGTGCGGCGTTATGTGGTACATACTTCTTTTTTTAACGATGTGTGGGTCTTCTTATGTAAGTCAAATGTTTATTACCTACTAGGATATGTTTGCGACTTAGTCCATGTTTGTTAAATTTCCCAGGGGATTCCCAGGACACAAAGTACCACATCATTTAAAAATAATGTAAACTATCGTTTTAGTGAAAATTTTGCCGAAATAAGTGGTCTTTTTTTGCACCCGAATATTAACCGAACTACTAACCCGACCGATGCCCGGGATAATAAATATCATTTATTTTATTACATAACATTTGCTATCGATCAGTTAAAAAAATCACATTTAAATTCGTTTTTTTTATATGGCCATTTTAAATCATCCTCAGAAAAATTCCCGCGGGATTCCCAGGATATAAAAGTAGCGCAGAGTTTAAATCTAAAAATTTGCTGACGATCACTGAAAACCGCATCGAAATCGTCGTAGTAGTTTTTATGTGAATCCCGAACAAACAGACAAGATATCTGAAAAAATTGTATCGTGTTCTCCATCGTTTATGTAGTAATTATATATTCTAGTTGTTTTCTTTAAATATCTTCAATGTACAGATAGGGCATGTTTAGAATTTTATAATATTATAGATTAGAACACGACTCATGGTTGTTATGGCGATATACGCTAAACCAGGGGTGGCAGCCATCCAGACAATTAAATACCCTACCACCTGGAAAACTCTTACTAAATAATAGTGTGGCAGAGTAATCCAATTTTGCTGTTGACGCTCATGGCTCTTTTTTTTTAAGGCGGGGGAAATGCATTTCGCACAATACCGGGTCCTTTGCTAGGGATTAGACCATAGTCGTGGTTATAGAGATTCGCTTTCATTTTTCTAGTTTAGAGTTCTGGGGCATGATATACTTATGTGCATAATAGCAAATAAAAATGTCTACCTTAAAATAACCTAATAATATAATAATTTACGTAGATAGTTGTTATTAGACATAACATATTGTAAATAGAAAAGAAAAAAGCAAAATAAAAATTATGTAAAAAAACCTTATACCAAACAAAAAACAAGGAAGATTTCCGCAATGCGAGACTGTTCACTTCTTAGTTGATGACAGTGATATCAGTGGATAATTGCTCTCTTCCACCAAGATTGAATTTGGTGGAGGGCTGAATTAGTAACCAAGTCCAAAGTCAACAACCTTGTTGTAAAAAATAAGTAGTTGTATAAATAGGTAGATATAGCAGGTGGTCTAATCTACCTATTTATAGATAAGGAGGCAAAAAAGACATGCATTGTTATTGGGTTATAATTATATCATCTTAATAAAAGCTTTAACAAACGCACGTTTAGCGACAAGAGCATCCTTTGTACACAACTAGAATAGTACTAGTTTGTAAGCGTTCGTAATTATGTACAATAAGGACTTATTTATTTATCTAACATACATATAATTTAAAATTTTATTATACCTATTTACCGTTTAATTGATAATTCAGGGTTTGACAGAAGAAGAGATTAAAGCGGAGTTTATCAAAATCGTGTTCAAATGTACTAAGGATAATCCAGTAGATATAAGTGAGCTGTTGGCATTACAACAACTTGTTGTGCCAAAGAAAAAAGAAACCAAATGTTTACTGGCATGCGCTTATAAGATTGAAGGAGTAGTGAGTTATTTAAATGAACATTTACTAGTGTAAGCTGTCAGTATTTTTAATGTGGGGCAGGCAAATGTTCTTGTAACCATCGAAGAAAGATTCTTCTATTATTGGAATAGTTGGAATATTTTTTCAGGAAAAAAGTATTCCATCTACATCACCATAAAATTATAACATAATACGGTATAAAAAAATCATTACATATATATATATATATATATATATATATATATATGCTTATATACGTGTATATATATATGTATATGTGTATATATATATATATATATATATATATATATATATATATATATATATATATATATATATATATATATACACGTATATAAGCACGCGCACACACACACACCCATACACGCATTCTTATTTTCTTTTGTTAAACGTTATTTTAATTCTATGTTCTGTACTTACATACATACATACATACATACATAACTTCACGCCAGTTCCCTTGCGGGGTAGGCACGAACAACAGAGTGCCATTTAGGCTTATTCTTACACACCTCACTTGCCTCTTTGACATTCATAACTCTTGTCATGCAAGCTCGTCTGTTCTTAAGGCTCCTGACATCACCTTCTGCTTCTGTTCTATACTTAATGGATATATTTAAGTGCAGTACCTATTTTTCTAGTAATTCAATATAATAATGTAATTTAATATTTTGCTATGATCAATACTAATAATACAAGTATGTTTTGTACATAATGAAAATTAGGTACACTAACTAACTTTATTTACAATACAATTATACAATGCATAATGAAATATTTTTAATATCTGTGTTATGTTTTCTATATCATGACAATATTTTAGAAGCTTTTAAATACAATGTAATATTTAAGCTATGAAAGAGCGGGATCTTCCGATACAAGTAAAATTTGCTTAAAAGAAGATTTCAGCAACTGACTACAAATTGTGCATGTGTTTCTTAAGAAATAAATATTTTCATTTTCATGATATATCTACTAAATTTCGAGATAATCTGTTCACTGTTTCGTTCGTGTAAATTTGATTATCCCGTGAAACTATCCACTTATTCGAGATACAAGTATTATATTATGTTCACCCTCGTTCTCTCTTTTTTCTTTCACCATATTAATTGGGGTCGGCACAATATGTCTTTTCCTTCTACACTCCTCTATTCTGACATACCTACATCTTCTGTCACACCACAAATCATCATATGATCCTTCACATAATCCATCCATCTTTTTTTTGGTCTACCTTTACATTTGTACCCATCCATCTTGTAGTTTAACATTCTTTTTGTCACGTGACTTTCATCCCTTCTCATTCTATGCCCATATCAACTTAGTCTTCTTTATTTAATTTTTTCAGTCACGGGTGCAATTTTCAAAGATGTCTTTATGTACTCATTCTCACCTTATCCATTCTTGTAACACCAATGTTCACCCTCGTTATAGAAAGAAAATAAATGTTATTATATACCTAGTGTCATTGGTTCATTCTCAAGGTGGTGAGGAAGTGTCATAAAATCATAAAGAAATCCTAACAAAGTCACTTTACCATTTCCATCCATATGAATAAGGTTGCCGACGGAAAATATGACCTAGACATAAAAGAAGAATACTTAGAATTACGATCGTCTACTAAAAAAGTAGATATCCTGAAAATTAGTTAAAAATCGAAAATAAGCTTCTTTTAAATTTTTAAATTAATTGGTCTGAAAAATGTTTTCAGTCGTTAATTAGAAGTCTAACTGGCCTATGTCAAAAGCAAGAGACGAATGACATGTGGGACACACTGAAGAAGAACCGTTAAGTAACATTAAGAGTATTTTTCAGTGTTACGCTTTTTATTGTGCGATGATGATTCTTAGTATTCTTCTAATTCTTCTATGGTTTAAGCAATAATTAGATTTTATGTTACTTTATATCTTGCAGATGAATAGTAAAGGACTGTACGACTTACAACATGCTTACGAAATAGCGGAGTTATCTAAGAACGGTGACGAGAAACGCCTTGTAAATGGTAAAAAGATGGCCGACGTTTGTGTGAAAGGTAGAGTAGAATTAGTTTTTACAAAGACGTTTGTATTACATATTAAGATCAATATTTGTACTGAGATTTGCCCCATACGATTAGGTATTTTTTTATTTATTTTTTATTGCAGGAGATCAGCAGACAGGCAGACGGCCCACTTGATGGAAAGCGGTTACCATCGCCTATGGACATTTGCAACACCAAAGTTGCTACAAATGCGCTGCTGCTCTCTTAAAGAAATACTGGAACCTGGTCACTAATGTCGGAACACAACTCAAGGTTGTTACGGCGACATACTTTAGACCAGGGGTGGTAGCCATCCAGTCGGACAAATGCCCTACCACCTGGCGCTGTAGGCGCTGAGGTATGGACTTATTTAACAAATCGACATGTTATTTTTTACTCAAATCTTTTCGGGTTTCCCTTTACCTTATATCAATGATAGAGCAAAGAAAATTTTATGCTTTGTAGTATCTATAAGTATTTTACTTTAAAAATCTTTTTTAAATAAAATACAATATGACTAAGTTAAGTTTTCTTTTATTGTATTAGTTTATATAGTCATTGTAACAAATATATATATTAGAGTTTATACTCTTTTCACTTTACGACTTTAATTCCTTCTCATAGCCTGCCTATATCATGTCAATCTTTTTCCTCTTAATTTATCAGTTATAGTATAAATAGGGTACTTATTACAAAAGTTCTGCGATTGGTGTTATGAACTTCAACAGGTGTTCGAGACCACTTTCTATCATATGGGCTAACATTTATTTCAATTATTTATTTGCTGGATTCCAGTGAACGATATTGCGGTTAGCGATGGCGAAAAAGGTTGTGATCGAGCAGCGTTGATTCTAAAATGTACCGTAGAAAATGCTCCTAAGGTTAGTGAATATTAAATTATTTATTTGTTTAAGTCTGACTCAGTGACTAAGAATATATTAAGTCTGTCTCATCATACATGAGTGAAATAATAATATGATTTCATAAATGTTCCACTGTTATGATGCCACACTTGTCACAAATAGTTTTTCAGATCTCATATTATAGGTAATCTTGCTGTAATGTTACTTTATGATGTTTTCAATCACTGTCAAACATGGATATTACGCCAAAAATCTCATGAGCAAAACCACGTTATACAATGAGATGTGGCTACTTTTAATTTAATATTAGCTATAAGTAAAATTAAAGAATACAAATGTTTAACGGGATGATAATGTTTTGGTAACTATTGAAGAAATACATTGTTAAACCAAGTCATTGTTAGTGGCGATTTTTCTAGCAGGCTGTGTAGGCCTAGGGCGGCAGATTTTAGAGACGGTAAATTTGGGCCCAATTTTTTAATACCAATATATTTATATACCTACTAAATGTTATTAGGTTCACACAAAGAATTCAACGTGGAGTTATGTTTCACCACTTAGATAATTTCTTATACAATTAGCGTAGTCGCAACAATCATACTAATTACGGGGAAAAGATGGTATAATTATAGTTAAGCCGTTCTTAGAAACCACATTTCACGTTTCATATAAATACTGACGAAATAACTTTATATCAGTATCAAAATAATTTATATCAAATTAATTACTACAATTAGCTTATATTTACATCGTATAAAACAAAGTTGCTTTACGCGTCTAACTCTATATCCGCTAACTTCTCCTAAACCACACAACGGATTTTTAAGCGGTTTTCACCATCAGTTAGATAATTTTTCATATACACTTTCACAATTCAATTGATGGGAAATCAATAAAAAATATACGCTCACACAACACATATGCACACATACAAGCACGCACACGCACACACACAGCCACACATACAGTACTCGCATATTTTATAAACATTAGTCAGCTACTATATATTTTTAAGTTGGAGGATTTTTTTCCTAGTTTGGGATTCCGGCTTTTCCACCTATAGTTAAGATTTATCATCCTCTTTATTGTTATGTTTTGTGTAAAGGAAAAATAAATAAATAGAAGTACATAACTAAAAATAAATTATAATAAAGAAAATATTAGGATCGCGGATTCGCTTGCGATTTATAAAAACCTAATTAAGTTTAAAACAGAGCTACCTACCAGGCATTATCCCTCGGCGCGGCGTAGCCGCTCTAATTTCTTTACAAAACACATGAAAACGTTATGTTTGTCAACACTTTTTTTCTTAAATATTTGACTTGACGTCACTTGGGGATTGATGTATAATCGAAAAGTTTATATATAAATTATAATTAAATTATGTATATTTTCTACATTCTAAAGACAAAAGGCAACGAGATGTAAAATATATAAATTGTTTTTTTTTCGGTAATGTGTGACTTCCTATATCGATTACAATTATTAATCGTGTCATCATTGATAGTCAAATGTGGCTTTATTGATCGGTGGAACTATAGGACGATAGTGCACAAATTGTAGAGATGTAATTAATATAATTGTGAACTAAGATATCGAATTGTAAAGGTCGGTAAGGGCAATACTTGAATACTGCCGTCCAATATGTAGATCCGCTACTGCTCTTTGCGTTTATTTATTAAGGGAGTGTGATGACATATACAAAATAACTAAATACTTGAATCTCGGAACAATAACTAAATTGAATTATGCTAAATTTATTTTATTTCTTTTTCAGTTTGGATTCAAGCTCTAGAAAAGTCTAAAATTGGAATAAAAAGTGCTATTGATTGAAACATTTATGAAATAATGATTGATGCTCCACTTGTTATGTACTTACCTAATTTGTAGTCTATATTATAATATTCTAATAATGCCGTGTCTGTACATTGAAGTTATTAATAAAAAAGCAACTGGAATACACTTTATAATATAAACGATGGAGAACACGATGCAATTTTTTTACATTTCTTGTCTGTCTGTTTGTTCGGGATTCACGTAAAAACTACTGGACCGATTTCTACGCGGCTTTCGATATTCAATAGCAAATTCTTAGACTTACAATCTAAATAAAAAGTACTTAGCGTTTTTATTCTGAGAATATCGCGGAAATTTTTCTGGGGATGATTTAAAATGGCCAGATTTAAAAAAAAACGAATTTTAATGTGATTTGTCCATCGATCTGTAGAAAATTTTAAGAATTAAAACTAAGTTGTATTTCATATTTTTATTTGCGATTATTTGTACTTGTTCGGGTACCTAAAAATTAGCTTATTATGACACAGTCTTTGCTTAAACGATAGCTTAAATTATTTTCTAATGCTGCGGTAGATACTTTGTTTCCCGAGAATCCCGTGGGCATTTCAAGTCAAGCGTGGACGAAGTCGCGGGTATATCCTAGTTACTGAATATAATGTGTAAGATGTGATAAATACTAATTTCTAATAATGAAAACATTAAGTACCTATGTTGCCAGAAATTTCGTGATTTGGTTTCCAAATTTAAAATTCTATGCATTATTTTATATAATAAAATAAAATTGTAGAAGTCGAATTTCTGTACAATGAAAAAAAATTGCTAAAAATCGAGTCAGGGGGATGTAAGAAGTGAAATAGAACTAATTTAGATTTTTTTTCAATTATTTGTTTCTCTGTTTGTCTGTGTGTCTGTTTGTACCGCCTAATCTCCGAAACAACTGGACCGATTTAAATGAAATTTTGTATGGCATGGTAGCTTATATACGTACAACATACAGTGTACTTTTGAACTCGAAAACTTAAAGAGTTCCTGTGGGATAGTTAAAAAAACCGCACCACGCGGACGAAGTCGCGGGCATCAGCTAGTATTATTATAGAATTGGACGTCCTTCTCTCGTTTAACAGTAATATATAATAGTCTTTAATAGTCTTTACTTTTTTAACTAAAATACTTAGAACTTTGCTGTTTAGGTATCTGACAGCTTTTTAGTGCCAGTTTTCCATGCGGCTTCGCTCGCATACATTTCTGTGGACATGTAACGGGTGCCTAGTTTTCCGGGATAAAAAGTATTCTATACTTATCCCTAGTATACACATTAATATAGATACTTATATGTATCTATTATTTCATCATGATCTGTTTGTTTATATGGCAGTGAAAAAAATCGAATAAAAATAATTACAAACTTTGTTTCCCTTTAGATTTACTTTAAATTATGAATTTAGAGTTTTAATAATTACTTGGTATCGTAAAGGAGAATCGCACAATTTTAAAAACTCTGGAGGAAAGAAGGGGGAAGATGTTTGGCCATTTGCTACAACACGAGACCTTCTTAAGCACGTTAATCGTAGGCAAAGTGGAAACAAGGAGAGGGAAGGGAAGATCAAGGCGAGTATTCATGGATCAAATAAAAGAAAAAGTGGGTGTCGTGTCTTACATATAAGTAAAACAACTGGCCCATAATAGAGAAGATTGGAGGAGGCTCCACCGACAAGAGCATAACTCTTAAATGGTAGATAGACAGAATAATTACTTAAAATTGTCGTACTCCTATTTGCATTTTACATTTGTAGCGACATCTTTTCATTTTTAGCTAAACTATATACATGTCAAACATTACTGGCACGTGGAAGTATAGACTATTAAGTTACAAAACTAGAATAACAAGCGGTATTATAGTTCAGATAATAAATCAAAGATGGCGCTGTACAAACTTTAATACTTTTACCAAGTTATATTTTTCTCAATAATTACATAATTACATTTTTATGTTCTTGGCTAAAAGCAACCAAAATTAATTTTGAAGATATACTATTTTTATCATTAAAATGGTCTGCATTTTTCCAAATATAAACTAGCTCTTCAAACATAAACAAGTACTAACTGTATGTATGTAGGTAGTGTATCTGTAGAACACTTCTTTAATTTTGAAATTTTGTCTTAATGTGAATACTAATTCTGGGATTTTAAGATCAAACTAAACATTTATTTGCATTTTAAAAACAGACGATATAGGAAGATAATTATGTACATATTTGTAACTTCCTGAAGTCTTTCTTTTGTAAATGCCTCTTATAAAAACTTTTTTTTAATGTTGTAAGGTACCGGCTGGCCTATAATGACGTGTTCCCCGTATGCGACTCACACACATGTACAATGTCGAGAGCAAGTTTTTCAACACCCCTTGCGCCTGCGCATGTATACAGCCGCATCGCCTGCGCAGAGGTCAATACTCAGATAACTTCATTCAACACAAACGACGGTCCTAACTTCACTGCTTTCGTAACTTACACCGTATGATCGGGTCTTTGATGACGTTTGACAAACAAACGACGGTTTATACTTTGTTTTGTCAATAATCCACAGTGCACATTGAATGTTTCTGAAGTCGAAGCTACAGCTAGTGTTTTATTGTTTTCTATGGTGAAATTATGTGGTGTAATGTGTGGTTTTATCAGTGTTTGTTTAATTTTTCTTTAGTGTATGTATTTTACTGTGTACGTGTTTTTTAATTTCAAGATAACGTGCCGTCGTTTCGCTTCATTTAATTATTGATAGGTGAGTATTGTACCTTTGCTTATACATTTTAATGTATTTTTAACGGTGACTACTAAAATAATAATTAATTATACAGATTATGCAACCGAAAACAAATAATAATATCATTCTTTGCACCCTACTTCTTAGAAAAATGCAAACTCATAAATTATATACATGAAAGTAATTTTACTTGTTGGTGTTAATTTGTTCCTTGTACGGCTTTGGGGAATTAATTGATTATCAAGAGATTAGGTACCTATTATGTTCTTTCGAAAACAGGGATGTAGACTATTTATATCGGATCGTGGAATATTCCTTGGAATACAATCCCAAAACTTGCACAAGTAAGTCGGTAATAAGAGTAATAACATTGTTAGGTATTATTAATTTGGTAAAGGTGTACTTTAAAAAAACGAGTTAAGTATACGATATTCAATCCTGGAAAAGACTCTACTATGATACGGATTCGAAGATTACAGGAAGGAAGTCGAGTGGAAACCTTTACTAAAATATAAACAAAGGAAGGGAATCGTCCCTTGTGTAATCAAAATCGTTTAATCAATAAAAAAAAGAAACGTATCAAATAAACTAATTACAAAAGCAATGTTGAAAGTAAACATGAATACGGTTTATTTACACAATTAATTATGCCTTATTTGTAACGGTATAGGTATGTATCGATTATCGTCTTCATAATGGTTTACATCTTTCACTGTTTTAATAGATATATTTGAACGCGCTGCCGTTCTTTTATCACGTTTAAAATCTTTAAATAAGCTCCACTGTAACATTCTTTGTTTATAATCTTTTGTACTATCAATATCTGCCGCATGTTCACTGTCGATTTTCTTGGCAGATTTTTCAAGGAGTTTGTTAAGATCTGGCCCTGACACGATGTCGGTGTCTCTTCTCCTTCGTTTTCCAGAAACAACGCCGAGTTGGAGTAGGACAGGATTGCTGACTAAAGCTGCAGCTGCTCCCAGCAACGCTATCCCTGCGATAGGCCAGAGTAGTGTCTTAGCTGCTAACGCCTAAAATTAGGGAATAAGATTTAATTAACTTTATCAATAACGACTAACCAAAAATATCTCTTAGGATATCATTTGGTATTTACTACAACTATAGGGAAATATGATTGGGGTATATTGTTAACTGACTGGCTCAGTGCAGTCTGATAGCAACGTCGATCCATAGATTACTTTTGCAAATACAAATATACTGAAGCTGAATATTCATATTAGTTCGCTTAATGTTTATTATGATGTGACTGATATGGCATTTTCATATTTTTTTCCTTTAATACGTTTTAATTCTAAGAATATTCTCATTGGTCTAGAAAAACTGCCTAATCGGTGCATGCCCACGTCTTTGTAATGATATGTGGTAGGTGCTTTAGACATTGAACCTACTCCGATTTGGAAACTACCTACAAAGTCAGGTGTGGAACAAAATTTCCATCATACGACTTCTCTCTCTTTTCTTTCACCATATCCCAATTAACTGGGGTCGGCACAATATGTCTTTTCCTTCCACACTCCAACATATGACTTGAATGATTTAAATAGTTACCACTAAAAATATTGCTATTTCTTGCTTCTACTGCTCCATCTGATATAATGTTGTACTTATTGACCATTTCATGATTTAACGCGTTATTTATGATGCGATATTGTCATTAATTGTTAATGACATTAAATATTGACAGATAACTTATGTACATATACTAATGTAGCTATTATTTGACGGCGTTATTTTTAACGCTATAAATAAGACGCATTTGGCTAGATATAGTCAATAAATTTAATATTATCCCAGATGGAGCCCGGGCATTATAAAATGCAAGTTTTGTTATTATTGCAATGTAAATTAAAACCGCATTATTGCAAAATCCATAATGCCAGCTTGTTAAGTAGGTAATGAACATTGACCACCAGTTGTATTGCCCGCTTATCGCGTTGTATTTAAAGTACTATCTTGTTTTAATGCAAGTTAATTATAAAATCCAGTGTATACTTCTTTATATTTGATTTTAATTACTCGTATGCCAATGTCTCTCTACCTGTTTGTTACTAATTGTTACGTTATAGAATATAATATACTTTATTGTACAATAAAATTTATGAAACGGCACACAAAAAGCTTAGAATTAAGTATGAATAGCGGCCTTATCGCTGGCAGCGATCTCTTCCAGATAAGACAGACTCTTCATTTTTATTTCTTTATGGATAAATTAAAATGCACAAAAAGGCACAACCCTGCCCGGGTTTTGTTGCACAATACACTAAAAATATTAAAAAAAATATATTATTATTATTATAGGCACACATAAATACATACGTTATCACTATTGAGCCGTCGAACTGTTCATAATTTATTACATTTAAGAGCTAATTTGTATTTATTATTCATGATCTTTAAACACTGAAGACAAAAGTGGAAACTTTTATATCGGAGTACTGAAGTCCAACTGAAGCTTTTATACATAAATATCTCTATATAAGCATTTTGGCAAAAATGGAAATTAAATATATTCGTCATGTCTGTCCCCCCCGTCCTTATTTGTACAGTCGACTCTCGATAATTTGTGACACTCGTTAATTTGAATCTCTCAATAAATTGTTTTTTTTTTTCCCGGTTCCTTGAAAAATATTACATAAATTGAATAAAATCAATATTAATTGGTCCCTTCTGTAATGTGAAGTTGAAGGAATCACTTACAAACTCACACAAAGGAGTCAGTATCTTGTCCGTCAACATGTAATAATTTGAAGTCCGGGCTTCCCTACTTTCTCTAATTTTAAGCGCTACCCGACGCTTTTACGCCCTCAGAACCAACAGAAGTGACGATTTCTTCTCAGCTCTCACCATTATCGAAAATTGATTGGACAATGATAGACTGAAGTCGCTCACTCACCAGAAAATTACGGACTTTTTTTCAAAATAATTGTATTAATATTTGAAATAATACATTACAAATTTTGATCAAACTTTGGTTTATTCTTTTTTTCCCTCCCTCTTGGTTATAAACTCCTATTATTTTGAACTCTTGGTAATTTGAAAATTTTCTCTGGTCTCTTCAGTATCAAATTATCGAGAGTCGACTGTATATCACAGTTATTTTGTCTCAGAAACTGCTGAATCACTTTGATTGAAATTAAGGAATATGATTATTGCTAAACCATACTACTTAGAAATAAGTAACGATTAAATAAATGTTCTAGTAATACATATTACTGAGGGTTAATTTTTTTTCTTAATATAAAAAGTCCTGTAAGGGCTTCGTTAGTCGTAACGTAATATTTTTCAATAATTTTTTTTTAAATTCGTTAAAATTGGGCCCCTTCCTCTCTAACTTTTAAATTATCAAGTGGAAAATTCTGAAAAAAAATGATAGAACTTAAGCAATACTTTTAACTGAAATTGCTTAAACAAACTCCGTTAAGTAGTTTTTAAGATATGGGATATTTTCGATTGTTGTTTGTTTCTGGGTTTTTTAGTTAGTACAAAACCATCAGCGGAATCTTTCATTGCATAGGCAATATATTATATTATAGTGTAAATTACAGATATTTGTTAGTTATTTGTTTTGATAAGCAATAAAGTGCTATCTATCTACTTTTATAGTCAATATACTCATATATTAGGAAAGATGATTAAATAAAGGTTTGCGTATCATGTAGAAAGTTTTTCGTAAACCATATTAAAGTAAGTCAGGTAAATAGGATACACGACCGCATAGAAACCAAAATCAGGCCACTTTATTAACAACTAAAATTAGTCACACGTTTTTTAGCACGAGTAAAACCGTGGGCAGTAAGTTATGTAGATCATTTGTTCATAGTTGTCTCTATTATTCCACGCATAGATTATAAATTAATATGCTAAAATGTTGATCAGTATTACGCCTTGGTATTTCAAACTACCGTGAGAAAATACATTCAACGAAGTTTATGAATGAATTGGATCTATGAGAAATCAAGACTGTTGTAAAATTCTTTCTCTAGATGTGTATAAACTTATGTACGTGACTCACTATTGGATTCTTGTTTTATTATCAAATATTTAAAAAGTGACATACTTACATACATACATACATACATAACTTCACGCCAGTTCCCTTGCGGGGTAGGCACGAACAACAGAGTGCCATTTAGGCTTATTCTTACACACCTCACTTGCCTCTTTGACATTCATAACTCTTGTCATGCAAGCTCGTCTGTTCTTAAGGCTCCTGACATCACCCTCCGCTAGTACACGATCAATTTGATCATGGAAGGTGTGTCGTGGCCTTCCACGACTTCTGCATACTTCATAACCGAATTTAGCAAGTCAGGAGTGTTCTGAGGGAGTGTTTAGAATCGTTACAACCACGCTAAACACTTTCTCAGAATCTATCATTTTATATCATATCATATCTTATATCGGTATCATCTTATTTCTACCAACGCATCGTTCACTATCGTCTGAGCGTCCATTCTTACGTCGTTGACTCATTCGCAGCAGTTATTAAGAAAGTTTTAGTCATGTCCCTCAGCGCGCGTGTACACGACACCGCCATTGCGCCGTCAAGCGGACATCAATGGTGGGGCGGCAGTATGGAAGGTGGACACTTTTCGCACAGATACAGAAATTCACCGAATAGAAACACGGTAGCGGTGAGATTGCAGCGCAGTAATGGCGTGATGGCGGCGTGTCGGCGATGCCATCTAGACAAGCACTTAGGGATTTTATACGAGCTTCTAACTGAGGTTTTCTTTAGGTACTGCGATGTTTTTTTTAAGTTATCATTATTTTTTTCAAAGTAGACACCTTATTAGTTTCGTCTCTGGTATTGTAAATGCCTATAAGCGACGGTAATCACTTTCCATCAGGCGGGCCGTAAGCATGCCGTCAATGAACCATCAATAAAAAAGGTTCACTTTAAGTCTCCGAGTTAAAGAAATTAGTTAAAACAATAAATTACTCACGTGTTTATAATGTTTGTAATCATATCCGTGGTCTAAATGATGAGGTGATGAGTAGTGATGATGACTAGAACCGTGGTGATCATAATAAGCATCATATGCGTGAGATTGGTGGTGATCTGGTATATGCACCGGATATTCATGTGCAAATGCATGAGGTTGAATTTCATCGTACTCTGCTACAGCGTAACCTAAAGAGTAATAAATATGAAATAAATCTAGCTTCCTCACAAAAAACAAACCAGCATTTGATTAAAGCCTTTTTGAAACAAGATCAGGCCAGTGGAATTATATATAGGCTTTACTATATATAATTCCACTAACACAGGCTCATTGTAATGCGGAAATAATTGATAAATTAATTTACGTCTAGAACAATAACTAAAGCTGTAGAATCTGTGTTAAGTTAAAAGCTAAGCAACAGCTATTTTACTCATATAAATTCTAATAATACAGTATTACAGTATACATGAGTGCCAAGCAATAGCAACTTTAAGACAATGTAGAAATGAATATTTTATTTGATTATAAAATGGTTTGTTCTTTCTGTTTGTCAACCAAATGAGTTGAGGATATGTTTTCCCTAAAAGAACCTTTCTAATAACATAGTAGACTAACTGTGAGAAAGTCATCTAATCTACGCTGCTGAAGGATGACACGCCTGCCAATGACCTCACAATAAGGAATAACAACGACTACGTGAAGTAGAAGAGAAAGTAGAAAAACAAATCCTGGGCTTCGAAAGCGAGCATCCCTTCCCATCTCAAACGTAATCGGGATTTCACGCTAGAATGATGATAATGATAAAATTCCCTTCTAGTCTTATCAGACCAAATCTACTTACTGTGAAGCGTTTAATAGACAAATTAAAATATTTCAAAAAAGAACGTAAGGATACATAGAGTCGTGGTCATGAATGATCTTATTTTAATGTTGGAATGTCCAACAAAGGATTTAAACCTTTTTATACCTATTAGTATTGGTCAATAAATATCATTTTAAATATGGAACATAAGTAGACATTGTTTGATTATTATGTGTCATATTTTTCTGTTTTCATTATTTAATTTCATATAATCCTTTTACAATTATGTAAATATATGTTCAACAATCACGACAAACAAAAAAAATTATTTTGGACTCTATTGAAAGTTAATTTTGTGTAGAAACATTATTCGTAGTAATAAAACGCTCATAGATATTGAACTATCTAGTGAAGATAATACTAATTACCGTGATCATGGTGCAGTAACTCTCGACTGTGGCTGCTGCTCGCCAAAGCAGTGTCAGGTATTTCCTGGAAACAATGAAATCGTGATTCAGAGATTTGTGTATTATTCGATTGAGTTTCCTTATTTTTTGTGATACTTTTTAGATCCTAAAACTTCCTTTTAATAATTAGTTATTATTATAAAAAGGGATTGGTTTAAAACATTGTGTCTTATATGTTACTATTATTATATCTATCTATACTTATATATATATATATATATATATATATATATATATATATATATATATATATATAAAAGAAAATCGTGTTACTTACACTATTTATAACTCAAGAACGACTATACCGATTTGGCTGAAAATTGATGGGGAGGTCGTTTAGAACCAGGAGACGGACGTAGGGTACTATTTATCCCGTTGGAACCCGTAGATGGCGCTAGGATCGGGTTCTAGATTTTTATTTTTTCAGAGCACGCCAACGTCTGCCGGGTCGCTAGTAATTATAATAAATGTAGTTATTTTAAACACCAAGCTCACGTTCCTCTATTATTGTCATTTGGATACAAAATGTTAAATAATAATTTAATCCAAAATACCCTATAACTCAAAAACCATTAAACAAATGTTCGTTAAAGTATCTTTATATCAACACCAGCTCATCAATCATCACCTCAACAGCATAAAAGGCGAGAGTAGAATTTTTAACCGTCTTCAAAAAAGGAGGAGGTTTTCAATTCGTCGTGTGTAAATATATTTTTTATACATGTTCACCCATAACTGATTGTTTTGAAATCGATTTTGATGTTTTTTAAAGAAAATTTCAAGTCCAATTTCTTCAGGAAGTAAGTACTTTGAACAAAATAGACCCCTTTGAAATCGTCATTTCTGTCTGTCCATCCGTCTGTCTTTTTATCTCAGAAATTTGTCTGCAAATTAACTTTTAAACTATAAAGTGGAAAGTTCTGAAAAGTTACGTTGGCGGAGCTTACACTTTTAAACAGCACCTAAGTTTGGTTAAAATTGGTTTCAATGAGGTCCGTTGAGTAGTTATCGAAATATTAAGTATTTATGATTAAATACTTTTTTATGGTTTCGTGGGCAAATTATGAAAACTGTAGACTTTTCTCAAATATACAGTACTCTTGAATGTGTGTGATTAGCTGATTTATTGTTACCTTTTATGATAATATATTTTTCATTCTCTTTAAACTAATTAAGTAGGATATGTGTGGACTCGATGCACGGTCCGGTGACTTGATGGGATCGTCTGAGCACTTGTTTTTTCACACGGCCCTTAATGCTTCTTTTCCTTTTTACAACCTTGTGTTGAACTTACTTTTGCCATTAAACAATTAACGTTTTCGTTAGAAACGACTACGACCAATCTACTTAAATAATTGAAAGAAGCCTACCCCACGTGAGATTTTAAGTCGAATGAACCTATTTAGCGCAAAATACATGACAAGAAAATTTAAGAATTTTTGGTTTATCGGAAATCATTAATATTAGGAAAATGATGTTATTTTTCCTTCTAAATAAGAATACTTCTGAATTTTTGATAATATTGTTACGACAGAGGTCCCGATAAAGGCAAATTCACACCTGAAGGCCTGTAGAAACACATTTTATTACCTTTTCGGCATTTGGACTTCTTTTTTTTACTTTGTGTTTAAAATTTGTGATTACAAAAACAGCCCATTGTGTATTGTAATCTTTTATGGCAGTCATTAGCCAGGTGTGATTCTAGAAAATTCGGTAACGCGCCCCAGCAAACATATTGCAACCGTGCAGTATAAAGCAATGCCTCGATTGATGGACGAGGCAGTCGAGCGATAGCCACAAGCGGAGCAAGACGTGTGTACATATCGGGAATATCTATTAGTGACGGACTTTGCGCGTTTTATGGAACTACGACCTTCTGCATTACGTTTGGCTTTGTTGTATTCGGTTATATTTGTACCTGTGTTATACGTGTTTGTATAGATCTAATAAACTTTATAATAATTCCAACGGCATTTTAATTCGAGTCCTGCAACTCGTAACAATATCTAATAGTTAAACTTTGGAAAAAAGTCGTCACTGTCTTTCTGATACCAATAATAGTCGGCAGTCAGTGTGTCGAACGTAAGCAAGGAAGTGAAAACTTATGAGTCACACATACTGTAGTGTATTTTATTCTCTTTTTTACTTCGAAGATCGAACGCATTATTCATTCTTACCACGAACCGATATGATCTAACCGCTTGGAGGTCGAGGTCGTCACGGGAAAAGATTCTCAGTTATGCATCTACAACCTCACTTTGTAGGGTATAGCTTAAGAGCCTATTATAATAATCATACGTGAGATTGTTGGGACGATGAGAATTCAAAATCTCATTGTGTAACATATTATGCAACCACATTAAGTCGAGCTTTTTATTATCTGCCTCCTTAAAAGTTTCGTGATCATAAGAGACGGGTTTTCTTAGAATCTCAATGTTTGTCAAACTTTTAGACTTGCGTAACAATTAAAAGTAAACTTCCCTCCAAGATAAAACTGTTGTTTTAAATCATTTAATAATATTTTGAGAGTGACACTTAATATATAATAACAGCCCATAAACGTCCCACTGCTGGGTTCGGGCCTCCCATTAGGGTGGAATGGACAGTATACCTGCCACGCTTGTCCAAGGCGGCTTGGCAGGTTTGACACATTAGTTATCTCGATGTGCAGGTGGCATCACGATGTTTTCCTTCACCGTTGTTAGCACGTGGTAATTGTCACAATATGCACATTAGGTCAGAAAACTGCCTAAGTGGTGCAGGTGCGGGTTCCGGCCAGGATCGAACCCGCGCCCTTTGAGTCTGGGACGCGTGCGCTAGCCATTACGCTACCACGACTTTTTGTTTGTGAAACAATACTTAAAACGATATAATCGCAGTTAAGAAATTACTTACTTAGCTTTTAATTTAAATAATGACAAATTATTGTATTAATATGTTTTGTTATTGTTTGAGTTTAACGTCACTAGACAAGAATGCATTATTATTATTATTATTATATTGTGGACTTTAATTGCAAAAAATGAGTAAGTTATGCATGTGGGGAACAAATCTATAACCAAGAACTACCTCCGTCAAATCCTTATAAAAAAGGAACCCCAAGAAATGCTTGGAGTGAGTGTGCGTGCTAATAAGACGATCGGCATCCCTCATTATATACCATTATGGCTACGTTCCACAAGAGGCTCACAACGACCACTTTCACGACCACTATTTTTCCCATTCCACTTGCTTGCGGATGTTACCATCATAAACTCTAGTGGAACGGATTATGGAGCATTGATGTCATGAACGACGAAATACACAAATGTTACTGGTTGATTTGAAAATCGCGCCTTTTTCAATGTCAATTTATAGAGAGAATTAATGTTCTGTATCGACGCCTACTTCATGCCACGTCTTGACATGGGTCGTTGTGAGCGCTATGTGATCGAAAATAATGACGTCATTAGTGCCCCTGGTCGCCATGTGGAAGGGCAGACGGAGCATATTGGGCGTTGTGAGATACTAATGTAACGCGCCCAATATGGGATGCCGCAGACTATATGAATTATAAAAGGAAAAGCAAGAAAACGAAATCTCTGAGTACGGAAGCGGATGCTCCGAATGCAGTCAGAATATTTCAATGATTTTTATTCATACTAAGTTCTAATGAAGATTGATATTTTGGAATTCATAAATTTACTACGTATTTATTCGAGGTGAATATAAGGTACATAATTAAACATTAGGTCTACTTCCTACTATGTCTAGCGCTTTGCAACGTAGCGAAAAGAAACTTCACATTGACGTTGTAATGAGGAATTTTTGTACTGAATTATATTGCGTTCCTAATCTAAAAATGAAAATCTACGTGCAAAAGTACAAGAAGCTAAATAATGTAATAAATAAAAAACAAGAACTATGTTATTATTGGAATTTATATTTTCTCTAATAGATGTTATTATGCGCTCCAATTTAGATCAATCAAAAAGTTAATCATTGATTATTGGCCGATTCCTATATCTTACTAACCATTCTTAATTCTCTTCCTACTGGATAAATTAGATACAAATTCTATATTATATGTCCATTTTCTTCTAATGATAAAGTAAGCAACGCATGAATAATAAGATATAGGAACTGGCCAGAATACTACAACTAAGTTTTTTTTGTAGGTTTGCTTTTATTTTTCGTAGAACCTTGATATGACGAAGTTAACAATATATTTATTTTATTAGCAAATATTGTAGTTGTATATTGTATCAATGGCCGGTCGAGTCATGTTTCCGCTGTAGCGTGTTTATCAGGAATGTGGGCCATGTCAGCGCTACGAGTATTCCCATCAACATAAGCTCGTTTTATTTTTGTATTTGAATTGCGTTATAACAGTTTCAAGTTTTTCATACGTGACTTTCATCAAGTAAGTTTATCTGATAAATTGAATGGTACTATGTTTTATTAAGTTTTCTTGTGATTTCATTATAAAACAATGAGTCTTTAATTCATTTCGTCATTGTATTTTCGGTCATTGTAATTAATAATAATTCGATTTCCATTTTTAATTAGCAAATGGTAAAAAGAAGGAACCCTTCTAATATGTGATTTAAATTAAAATTTGTTTGTCATAATACAATATTTAAAAACAAATTATTGAATGAGGATATACTGAGTAGTTTTTGAAATATTGTAAGTTTCCCGATTATTATACGCTGTTTTAGTACTTCCTAGTCAAATAACAAAAGCATCGAACATTCAACTTTCAACCCTTCAATGAGTGGCACAATATGAATTAGGTATTAGGGTAATTAATTAAGTTAGACCATTTTTGTGACTCCTCTCCCTGTTGCTTTTCAGTATTAAAAACACTAAATAAAAACGCACTTATGCTTATAATTAGAAAGTGTCTACGATTGAATGTTTGTATATTTTTTGTTCCTTCGGCATGGTGTGAAAATTTCCTCCACAGTCATCAAGAAATTTTGTAAAAATGTACTTTCGTAAAGGGTATAAATATGAGATGCTTTTCACGGAGAATTTCCAACCTAATACTATAATTATCCCTAGTTTTTGTTTATTGCATCTACTGGAGCAAATCCGGGTGAAAGACGCTAGTACAAATAGCATTACCTTAAATACTAAAGAACTACGAGCAGGCCCAAAGCTCGAATGTATTCCTGGTTCTTCCTTTTGCAGTGTCTTTATATGTAGATTTGTTGAAGTCTGCAGCAATAAAGTAAATAAAGTAGGTTTTTAAAACACCATATAAAATCATTCGTAGGATAACACGTAGAAACCAAATATTATTGTTGTACTTGAACTTAACATGACATTGAAAGTGCTTTTATATTTTTTACTTAATCGTCAACTTACTACTTAATTAGCAAATTTCTATTCAAACAATGACAAGAGTTCGTTCGCTAAGTTAACTGGCTAATTCAAAGTGTAATTCAGGCCTAAAAGATATTTTACAGGAAGATTTTGATTACTAGTAGATATTTTTCTTGTGGATCAAATTTAATCATTTTCAAAAATCTTCACTGTGCATATCCGACCAGGAACGAAGAAAGAATACAATTTTCTGCGACCGAGTGGCCTGTCATAAGAGGTGACAAAACAACTCACAGCCAGGTGGTAGGGTATTTATCCGTTTGACTGGCTACCACCCCTGGTTTAGAGTGCCGCCATAATAACCTTAAGTTGTGTTTCGGCATTAATGGCCAGATTCCAGTCCCCCTTTAGAGAGCGGCAGCACATTGGTAGCAGTTTTGGTGTTACGAGTGTCCATTGGTGATGGTAACCGCTTTCCATCAGGTAGGACACGTATGCGTGTTTGCTGAGCTCATGCAATAAAGTAAAAAAATCTACTTATTAATAAAAGAAATGTGAAATTAAAAGCGCTTTCTGAGCGTCTATATTTCTAAAAGCGTTTCTTGATTCACTATGTACGTTTGCGGTACCGCGTATACCGAGCATACCGATTCCGCAATAATCAGAAAGTCGCTTAAGTCCGCTTTTGTTAATTTGCTCCATCACTATGAACTTGGTGCAAATTAACTTTTAAAATGTTTGATTTCGCTAGGTACCTGCGCACTGCCGGACTTAACAAGGTTGGCCATTGATGGATATGTCAAGAAGGACTGTAATATACGACTTGGTAATTAATCGTTCTACGCAAAAGGAGGTAGATACGCTTGCATACATTCTTGGCCCAGTAAAATCTGAGTAAAAAGCTGAGAGTGATTTTATGATTTCTTTTTATTATTATAATTGTTGAAAAATGTAACGCTTTTTTAAGCCATATCTCAAATCGTTACATTTCTTTGGCCCAAAATTCCTGTCTCCTTTAGTAAACATTTACGCGACAACGGAATTGAATATAGGATACGTTTTATCAGTAGGTATAAGTTTTACAATGTTACATAGCGCAGGTTTACAATAAAAAATATTATTCTTACACCATTAACTTCTTTAGCAGTATACTCTCTTATATTCGCATTGAATTGAGTATTTGATATTGCATCTGAATACCGTAACAGCCAGAAAGTAAACAAAACACAATACAGTTCTTCATATTTTAGTTCCATGATTGACAAATCAGCACAATTATGTCACACAACACTATCTATATGCACGGTAAAGGGCAACAAAAATGGTTTACATTCTGGCAATGTAACAAAAGTGAGTATACTTTATAAAATCGTGAAGAAAATCTAGAGGGGAGACGTGTTCTATAATTTGGTGGAGGAACAATAGAAGTGCCCAAGTGGTCACACCCTGTTGAATCCATTGCGTTGTTTCACTGCTTTTGTTAGTAATAAAATATAATGACGATAATCTTTTCTGAACATTGTTACATGGTTTGTGGACATTGTGAAGGGTAATTTTCAAATCCTCGTTGTACAGTCTGTACAATTGCATCAATAGCTGGTAGTAGTTGTCGGAGTGCTGGTGCCCCTTATAGTAAGAAATTGAAGAAATACTTCTTCGAGTTAAGGGATTTATTCTACCAGAAGTAGTGTTTGGGTGCGGATTCCTGGAGTTATTGGTTCAATTTAGTAGTGGTTTTAGTCGTGTGTTACGACTTTACTAGCTACTCGTGGCTATTTGTAGCAACTCACTCACAGAATAATTGTGAGTGCTATTTATATTAAAATAGCCCAAGTAGGCCGCAGCGTCAGCAAAATGCTATACTTTGAACCGTACACTGAAAAGTGGTATATCTGTATTTTTTTGCATGAACAACAGGCAAAGAAAGATATACAATGTTAGTTCATAAACATCCCACTGTTGGTCTTGGACTTTCCTATTTTTAGGGGAACGGCCATTATGTGCACTACGTTTGTCTAAAGCTGTGTACTCATCTGCGAACAGTAACAGTACTGTCGGTGTAGGAAAGGAGAAATAATACAATTTCTTGCGGCCGGGCGGCCTGTCTTATGAGGCGAGAAAATAACCCAAAGCCAGGTGGTAGGATATTTTCCCACCTGGATGGCTAGCAAACCTAGTCTAGAGTATGCCGCTGTAACAACCTTGAGTTGTGTTCCGGCATTAGTGGCCAGGTTCTAGTTTCCTTTTAGAGAGCGGCAGCACATTGGTATCACCTTGGGTGTTACAAACGTGCATAGGCGATGGTAACCTCTTTCCATCAGGTGGGCCGTCTGCCTGTCTGCCGAACTCACACAATAAAAAAATAATTGTGTGTGTGCAATTCACACACGGCAGAAGTGAAACTTCAGAAAAGTAGCCTACGACAGAATGAGATAAATATAGAGTATCAGGAGTATGGGGATAGTTATAAAGTTTATTATTTTTATAATTTTATTATCAAGCTCAAAAATTATTTCATATCTAATGAAAAATATTACATTTCTTGTATTACATATTTAAGATATATTATAACACATATTATTCAGATTCCATGTTTTCACTTTGAACAAACGACACGAGAGACTAATGATAAGTAAAGTAGGAAACAAATGCTGTAGTTTCAATTTGATTTATGAACTTCAAAACTTCTAAATATTTCCAACTCTATCTACTTGTCTATCTAGAATAATTAAATATCTCTTTTTAATGTCGCTTTCTCGTTTCATCGAGTTTCAAACCACAATTATTTCAATGAAGTTTCACTGATTTCTTTTTTTGTGTGTGTGCAAGTTCACACGCAGTAAAATTGAAGTTTCACAGATAATTCTTCTCTAACTTTTATTAATATAAATTCATTTCTTTAACCTACATCCGTCAACATATTATAATTCAAGATAAACTTCTAAGTATCACTTTAAATTTTTCACTGTCTTAGTGTAAAAAATATTATTATTATAATAATATTATGTTTAATCATCGGTCTTATTGACTCTCTAATATGTGCTGCACAATGTAAAACTCGTATCTCATTTTCTCGCAGGATTAGTCCTATAAAATTATGTGTTTACCTCATTTTAGTGTCGCTTTTTCGTTTCATCAAGTTTCAAATCGCAACGATTTTAAAGAAGTTTCATTTCAAAACTAACCGAGCGGATACAGTAACGTGCTCTAATATGTACGCCGACATTGTACTTCGCTTCGTCGGCCCGTGGCGAGCGCACCGCGTGCCGCACGCCTCGAGCTCGCGAGCCACGTACACACTATTATATTTTGTACACTTACTGCAACAGCAACGGTTACGGCTCGCAGGTGAGTACGCAGCTTAAGGCGCCTTGGGGGTACGATACATCAGCAACTAAATCGTGACTTTTGTGTCGATTATTTAAAAAAATTTGAAAATTCATTTCACTTGGCACTAGTTAAATCATCAAGTGTTGCGAGGTTATAAAAATATGTTGCGAATGCCCGAGAAAGTCAATGTCACACAGTTTCACTTTTATCTGAAGTATCGTAAAAATATTGATTTTACGGTACGGTTGATAAAATAAATTAATTGTTACGGTTATTATATTACGTACAAGATAATAACGACGACAAAATAAGTTACTAAATAATTTCCCTTTCATTTACACATTTCAAATGTAACCATTCGGTCATTGCATAGTCTTTCTTATAACAAGATTCACATTTAATTTGTTCGTGTATAAATTCATTAGTTTCCTGTGATATGTGTAGCATTATAAATATTAAACTTCTTGGAAAGGATATCTTAAGGTAAGTAATTTTATTTATATTTTTATTTTAGGAAACATGTCTCATATGACTTGATATGACAATGCATAAAATTTACAATAAGTGCAATTATAAATGGTTTATTAAACAGACGATACATATTCACACACATACATATAAGCTATAACTTAGGTACATCTGTGTGTAATATGTGCCATCCCTACTGACAAATCCTTTTCACTACCTCATTGTAGTGTTTCACAGAAGATACAAACCTACGGGGTCGAGACTTGGACACTGATGTCAGGATTGGTCCACGAGTTCCATGTAGCCCAACGGGCTATGGAGCGAGCTATGTTGGGTGTTTATAAATAAAATTAGAAATGAGGATGTCCATAAGAGAACCAAGGTAACCGACATAGGTCGCAAAATTAGCAAGTTGAAGTGGCAGTGGGCCGGTCACGTCTGCCGGAGGACCTATGGCCGATGGAGCAGTCAAGTCCTGGAGTGGAGACCGCTTCTCGGTAAAAGTAGTGTCGGAGGCCCTCCGGCCCGATGGTTCGCCATCTGTCTACAGAATCCTAAGAGTAATTCATTCACCGAATATGTGAACTAAAATTGAACTATTTATACTTAGTTTTTATTACGATAAGTGGATAAACAAAAAACATGCTTCAATGTTGACAGCTATAGCAAAAACGCGTGTATATTCCAGTAGCCGTTTAGAAAGCAATGCGTTTCCGTGCTGCATAATGCACCTTGTGTGTACCTTCCCGTATGAACTGAAATCTAAACAAATGAAATTAACGGCTGCGTTTATTAAATTATGGCTCATATTTCCAAAGAGATCTTTGTAAGGAATTTAATTTACAGTTTAGTACCTAGTTTGTCGTCGCGAACTATTGTATTGCGCTTACACAAGATAAGTCTTATGTTCTTTTACAGTATTTATGTTGTTAGCAGCATACTTTTAAACTCTCCATAAGAGAGACAGACTCTCATACGATGACTTGTATTTAATAAAATGTACACATATTTATTTCTCTTAAACATTTGACGGCCTTTGTGGTTGGTTGGACTAAGCCTTTACCGGCCTACCTCGCTGCATCGCAGACGCTTCGGGTTCGATTCCTAGTATGGTAAATTTCAGAAACGTATTTTTACCGTTATTTAATTTCCCCTGCGTGTCTTGGGCGACCCAGAGTAATCCCTTGTATGTAATATAAGCGTAATTTGCTTAATTTCGGGATATACAATATGTGTCTTTATCTGCCGATTAAAATTTTTAAATTGTGACACTATTTTATCGGAATTGTTTTTTTAAATACTATTTTTAGTAAATAAAATCTATCGTTATATTGTTTGTTTTTCTAAAAAGAATTCTAATCTTTGATTTCTTCCTCTTCAGATTGAGTTAGGTGTTCTATATTAGATTTTCTATATATAAGCCGTGCGCAGAAGGGTTGCCGATGACTACTTACTATTATTGTATTGTATTACTTACTAGGTATTATTGTATATACTTATGTAAAGTATATACAATAATAAATTAAAATAATAAATTTGTTGCAACAACTATATATGTAACCTTTTTTGTCAAACCTTCTGCGCACGTGTAGTAAGTGCAGTTAGAAAATGCTTAACATTCTCTACTGGCACTTATATAGAAAACCTTTTCATCTCATATCTCTTGGTATTATTTATTCAGGTATAAAAGTATCTTTTCCTAGACGAATGTCTTGTACCTTGAATTTGTAGATGAAATAATTCATTTAATTCCTGTAAGATATCCCGAAACAAGTCTTACTTGTGATATAAACCTACATAGGGCCCCACATTACGAGTACGGGGCCCGTTTTATTAGTTTTAAATTATTTATTTCACCGCAACAGATTTACGATTGGCACCCCGATATATCTGGCGCCCGCTAATAAAATTCGCCTTTACATTGACCCCAAAGCAACTAGATGTGCTTCAAACCAATAAAGTGTATAGCGAACTTTTCGTAAATACATACATACATACATACATACATAACTTCACGCCAGTTCCCTTGCGGGGTAGGCACGAACAACAGAGCGCCATTTAGGCCCATTCTTACACACCTCACTTGCTTTTTTTTTTTTTTTTTTTTTTTCACTTTTCGTAAATCTCATTGTTAAATTTATAATCCTTTATTGTATGCCGTTAAGGTGGTGCCGCATCTAATTTAAAGCGTTTAATATAAAACCGTTATCGAATAGCCATATCTTATACTAATATATATAGCTGAAGAGTTTGTTTGATTAAACGCGCTAATCTCAGGAACTACGGGTCTGATTTGAAAAATTCTTTCAGTGTTAGATAGACCATTTATTGAGGAAAGCTATAGGCTATATATCATCACGCTAAGACCAATAGGAGCGGAGCAACAATGAAGAATGTTTCAAAATCGGGGGTTTTGAAAAAAAATTCCACGCAGACGACGTCGCCGGCACAGCTATACATAAGTTGTCTGTCTATATGTAACGCCATTAAAAACTAAAAATAATATGGTATCACAAATAACGTATTACATTCATCATCACATCTGTGTAAAACGGCCTAAAACTGTAACATTATCCCAGATAAGGCCCCATCTTTACAGTAACTTCCTAGGCTAATAGTGTCAAAAGAGCAATTTTATTGATAAATCCCTGTTTATCAATAAAGTTGATTTTGCTCGCTTAGAGATCACCCTTGGCAAAAATAAAGCAGATTGACTATTTCAACTATACGTATTGAATTTTTATGTTGGGAAACATCCCACATAAATTATAGTAACAAAAATTGCGTGTTCATGTTTGCGAATGACTCTTTAGAAAATAGTGTCACGTACAGCGTACGCTAAGTTACCGTTTCCCAGTCGAGTTTTACACATTGCCCATAGAAAATAGTGGAGAGTTGGAGACTCAATATTATTGCATTTTTAATTATTTTCCAATTAAATAATTACAATGACTCATTATAAAAATATCAACAAAGATCGAAAAGCAACAAAAATAAAACAAGAATAATTTAAACTAAGAAAATGTTCAAATTCACTTGTTTATTATCTTACAAGATGTCGCAGCTTTATAGAATTTGTTATGAGCGTACTACTATAACTGTAACTTATGACATCGTGAGTTTGTATAAGTAAATTATTATTATTTATGATTGTCTTTACTATTATTACTTTTTAAATACAACATGTTGGAAATGGTCCATATAACTAATATAAAACCTCTTAATTTATTATTTTTATATCATACATTGAATTTTATCTCCCTGTTGCTTGGAGTCGCATTTGGACATGTTTATTAATTACACAGTACCTCTCATCCTTTTAAGGTTACTTGATTGGGCAGTCGAAGAGAAAACGAAATGTTTCAAAATACAGGTTTATCTTTTTGATAATATTTTTACCTTTATACTTTATTGGGATATTCCTCGGTGTAACAGTTAAATGGTTGTAATGTTATAGATTTAAATGTTGAACTTATAAACTAGTCGAGTTATTAGTAATAATACAATCTGCCTAGCTCAAAAAGGCAAAATTTCTCTTTAAATATGAAAGTGATTTGTTGCATTTATTTTCTTTACATCTATGTAGGTTACTCACATTTTCCAGATATCGCGCAACGGGCAATGTTCAAACCCCCTTTTATTTTACGATCTTAAATTCTTCACTAGATCACATAGGTGAAAAAAGTAAGGGATGTTTTTTCATCGAGTTCCCCCGTAGGTTGGATTGGAAAGGGGCTACCGGCCAAATGGTCTGGCCACGATTAATAGGATATGTAATTACAAGCTACCAAATCGTTGGTATTTTGTTGGGTATGAACAAAAAAAATTAAGCGAATGGATTTTATACCCGCTACGCTTGCCTAACGTGGGTCACCAGGTTTCACACATTGGTTATCTTGATGTGCAAATTTCATCACGATGTTTTTCTTTAGCATCACTATGTAGGAGTTATAACAATATAGCGATGGGAGCTTGTAGGCTAGAATTCGAGCCCAACTTCATCGAATGAGACATCCGTGCTTTAGCCATTAAGCCACTACGTCTTCTAGATGGGGGTATCTTTCACGTTTATATTTGTTCTGGTCTCTATAAAACTCATGATTGGTTTTGAAATTAAGGACTATAAATAGGTACAACAATCAGTCCAGAGAAAAAAAATTGAGAATAAAACCGCTAATATATCTGTGTCCTGTAGGTGCGTTTTGATTTCAGAATATTTTTTTAATTTAGTCGAAGGTTAGTTTGATTAGTCTAAATCAACGACTAAGTGGTTCACTAGAGTACAAACATTAATATTGTTAACTTACGTATTTTTATAATAGCATAATATTGGCATAGCTTATTAGACTGCTAGATGTGATAACAACACCATAATCAATGCGTGTCACTTACTCTTTGATAAAAGAATCTAAATTTTTAATGAATCACGGTAGGATTTCTACCGTCAATAGATCGGCCACTATTTTATATTAATGTATAAACTTTTTCTACATAAACAAGGACGCAAAATCCAAACTTTTTATCGTATATTGAAAGAAATCTAAGATTTTTAAGGAAGCATCGATCAATGTCCCAATCGTAGTACCTACTGTGTTATCGAAGGCAAAGCAGGTGTCAACGCTAATGGATCGACTGTTAATCGGCTATTAATAGAGAGTTACGTGAATTTTGATAGGGAAAGATAGATTACTCTTGTAGCAATTGGACTTAGTTTTTAATTATTGTAAAAAGTTCTAGAATCTCTACAAGTATATCGACGGTATTAATGCAGGACCATGTAACTACTTCTTTTGGTGTCATTATTTTTTTGTCAAATTTGTGTCATATATATCTAATATGTAACAGTTCTGACTATATAAAAGATGCCACCAAAATATGTAGTTAAAAGATTGTGCACTGACGCCGATGATATGTAATCCAGAATACGCTTGATTGCTCACGTTTGGGCATCGTTATGTATGTAACCGTACAATACAACAATCGACCGCGTGGACTGAAGATTCCGAGAAACCGTAATCTGCATACCTGCGGCCATAAACAAGTACAATAATAACAATAGAATGTTTTTCTTAATTACAAATTTTAAACACAAAGTAAACAAAAGAAGTCCAAATGTGGGAAAGGTAATAAACCAGGTGTGCATTTACTTTGTCAGCGTGTAACAATACTTTTATTAGTTCATTTGGCGAAAACCTTGGGCCAAATTCAACATGTAAAACGGTAGATATCAAAAAATAATAATTTCCAAAGTTGCCGGTGACATTTCGAATGCTCCAATGAGAATCCATCGTGAGTCTACGATATGAGAGTGGCATCTTATGAAAAATGTCGTAATGCGCCCTGAGCCGGGGCTATTAAACAATAGTATCAAGTAAGTTACAGAGGTTACACTGTCTCTGTGAATAGCATTTGACAACTAATTTTATAGTATAAAATCTCTCGGGCTTCAAAAAATCCCGCTTATTCTGAATACTATGTAAATCCTAATATATTCTGATCACGAACTCATATTTTTTTTAATACATGTAAAATAAAAAAAATAATATCATCTTTTAATGACGGCTTATTTCATTATGAATATTCTCTAAATAGTAGTCAAATATGTCACTAATATAAGTCTTTTTGACCCTTTTGATGATGAATCATGGTCACATGAGTGAATAATACACATAATTAGTTATATGATAATTGAAGCGTCGATGAGTTAAAACAGAGAAAACAAACTTCATTTCAAAACTTACATTGGCCAACAATGCGAAGCAATTGTTAAGAAGTATTTTGTATCATAAATTTAGAAGCAAAAATTCCCATCTAGAAAATTTATATTAAAGCAAAACAATCACAAAAACAGGAGAAAGATTTTTTATTTGCAGTGTAACAAAATAAAGAGATAATTTAAGCAAAAGATGTTTACGAATAGGAATTATTATTATTCTAATATTACGGAAACTAAAAAATATCTGTATCATAAAGAATTAATATTGGTTGCGGATATCAGCTTATATCTTCAGGAAACCATATAAGAGTTGTACCCTCTGTAAGTCACATGTTCACCTGCATTAAGCCCCTGAATATCCGAAGGGTGCAAATGTCGGGAGATATGGGGACTTAAAATAGAAGTGTGGCTTTCAGGGTGATGTGGAGACGACATTTCGAAAATATTTCCATAGTGGCTGGTTATTAGTGGAGTAGGCAATTTGAGTATTGAAGGGAGAGGGTAGTTCTCTAAATTGTTATGAGGGTAGCTGGTAACTTAAGTAATACTACTTGTAAATTTGTTTGAAGATCTTTTTGTGTCCCATTTTTTGTCTTTATTTATATTTCACAAACAAAAGTCTATTTTCAGTGTTTTTGTTTAAATGGAATCAATGAATTCTGTATAATACGATAATCATAAGAATAACACATATATTCTCATACAATATAGACACATGGGAGAAAAGTTATGCAGATATACGTAGACAGAGGAATCTTACTTTGATTAGGCTCTACAGTCTATCTAAAAAATCTTTATATGGAATTATTATTATTAAGTATTATGTGAAAGCGACCACAAATTACTTATTATATACAACATTTAACTAAAATACACATGATTTTTAGTATAAAACAGTTTTTATCCGTGCAGGAATGGTGAAAGAATACAATTTCCATGTTTCTTTTTTTACTGCATGAGTTCAGAAGACAAGCAAATGGCCCACTTGATGGAAAGAGGTTACCATCGCCTATGGACATTTGTAATACCAAGGGTGTTACCAATGTGCTGCCGCTCTCTAAAGGGAAACAGAAACCTGACCACTAATGCCGGTTGTTATAGCGGCATACTCTAGACCAGGGGTGGAAGCCATCCAGACTGGCAAATACCCTACCACCTGGCTATGGTTTGTTTTTTCGCTTCATACGACAGGCCGCCCGGACGCAGGAAAATTTATATCCGCACAAGAACGGAGAAAGAATACAATTTCCACAGCCAGGTGGCAGGCAGAATATTTGCCCATCTGAACGGCTACTACCCCTGGTCTAGTGTATGCCGCTATAAAAACCTTGAGTTGTATTAGTGGCCAGAAACCAGTCTCCTTTTGAGAGCGTAGCATATCATTAGTAGCAACTTTGTTGTTGTGTGAAAAATATCTGTAAATTCTGTAATAGATTTATTATTTAACTTTAAATTAATCTTATGCTTTTTACGAAGATGATATTTAAATTTATTTTATTGATTTTCAGTAGAATAACATAATTGTAAACATTTATCAAATAAATCACCATTTAAATTTAATCCATAAATAACCTTAGCCGGTATCGAGTCATGAAACACTAGTGATGTTGATTCCTGTAATTCCAAGTCAAAAGATTTATATGGTCTTAGTATCTGTGACTCAGCGTATAAACCTAAATAAAAGATCAATGACCCTTACGGAGGTATGTCGTAAAAAAACACTCTTCCGCCAAAGGAAACGCTACGGGAAATTCAGTGAAAAAATTGCACTCGTTACGGTACGAGAAATTGGCGTTAATAAAAAACCCAGTCAAGTGGGAGGTCCTATGATTATGGTGAGTTCTGTACCTATTTCATTTAATTACATTTAACATATTAGTGTAAAAAACGAAATGGTATTAATTAAATGATAGTATTACATTATGCCTTAAACAATAGAACTGCTTAAAGCATTAAAATTTAGCATTAGGTATTTACCTACCTACTATCAAACGACAAATATGTACTTCTATTGTTTTTAAAGTATATTATGAGTCATGAGTTCCGGAATGCAAACAATCAGAAATAGAAAAAAGATGAGTACGTACATTTTTAAATGTATAGTACGTATCATACGTATACGCATATCACTAATTAACTACGTAATTATTATGTACTTTGAAGCTTTGAAAGAAACTGGCCAAATTAAGGTCCCTATTCTAGAGATAGATAACAAAACTCTGGTGGAAGTTCAAAAATTCTATGGAAATAACATGAGAAGTTTCTTTTGAAAATATGGCTTCTCAAAGTTTGTCGATATAGTGTTAAGTATTCTTGATTAAGCAACTTTTAGAATAATATTTGAGTATAAAAGGCACGATACTAAACTTTACTTATAACACTTCATCTTGCGGAGTTTAAATTGGTTGTGATTTTTTTATTTACACACTAACTTAAATATTTTATAGGTGAAATAAAACCTGTTTTATAAGTTTCCTATTATTAGAAGGAAATTAGAGAATAGAGTAGTTGAATTTCATATAATAAGTCAATAAATATTTTGAAATTGCAGAAACGATACCCTAAGACCGTACGATAATTCAGCAATAAGGGCGTTGACAAACGAGCAGCCTACAGGCGACTAATGAGCCGTGCCTTGTATCACCTGCCGACCGAATAAAACGCCTATCCGCGGGACGTTATGCACATCGATTTATTTGTATGTTTACGACAAGATAAGATTGGGGTACTAAGTAAGGTACTTTGTAAGAAATAGCTTTACTATTTCTAGGTATACATACATAATAATTTTTAAATGTATACTACCCAGACAAAGTAAACCCCAGAAAATATAATGATTGAATTATTCTTTTGTATTCATCACTGTATTCAATAGAAAAATACAATTAAATACTAAAACTAAACTACAGTATGAAAATAAACCTAATATTAAGAACTAGAACTAAATAAAAAAGGAGGGCATAATTATAGATAAAATATTGGTCCCAAACCACTGTTCTTACCGAGAACGTTCCCAAAGGGCTGGCGGCGTTACCACGTTGAATAGCAATACTTAGCCTTTGAGCAAAATAGACGCCAGCCTTTTGGTCGCGTTAGAGGTCCACTAACTAAACTAACCAGAAAATTGAATGTCTAAATCTACATCTATAAAAATTAGGATGCTTTAAATATTGTCAGATTTTATTTAAGCCGATTTAAGATGGTTCATTTCTGACTTTCAGTCTTTCAATTTTGATAAAAATGAGACAAAAGAAATCCTAAAAAAACACACCTAATCGTTGCAACTTCTTTTATAAGTGACTTTTTAACTGCTTAAAATTAGGGGAATGCTTTTCTTACTGCTTAAGTAAGCAACTAAAGTTTTTAATATTTTTTTGCTCGATTTCTTAGATGTATTTATATAGCATAAAAATACAGCGAATTGTCTTAATTGTCATGAACATAAGTATTGGTAAGGGTTGGTGAGAGGATTAATAGAATCTTCATATACATATAACTTAATGTTAGTATCCAATGAATACCCAAATAACAAATGGAGTGAGTAAATAAATCGGAAACCCAAAATGACACCGTAACAATCCCGTAAGCCCTCACCTCGGTTCATAGCAGGGATTTGTGCCTAGTCCTCTAAAATGATGTTATTGGGATGACTCAAAAATAAAATTGTTATAAGAACTTATTGGCCATGTCAAGACAACGGACGGTTTAATCATCACACTTTTTCAAGACAAAATGGTGGGTTTCATTCTTAAAATCTATTTCAAGTAGGATGGTATGGCCATTAAGACATATATAAAACGTAATTTGTGGCGTTGTCGTAAACTTTCCTATGACATAAATATTAATTTTAATTATATAAAACACTAAGGTATGCCCGCGATTTCATCCGTGCTTGACTTGAAATTCCCACGGGATCACCGGGACACAAAGTAACGCAGCAATTAGAAAATAATGTAACTTATCGTTTTAGTGAAAACTGTGCCGGAATAAGCTAATTTTTATGCACCTGAACAATTACAAATCACTCCCGCGTAAATTCCCGCGGGATTCCCGGGATAAAAAAATATCAAACATTATGTATGTTTTATACTTAGAATCACGATGTTTGTATTTCTCTATTTACGTAAACACTATGAAACAGGCTTTAAATAAATTAGGGTTAATTTTTCAATCACCATATAAAGTTATTCATAGAATAAAATACAGCATGAGAAATGAAAAATGATTGTTCTGTGAATAAAACAATTGATTTGGTTTACTTTTTGATTCAGTAAAGTTATAATTTATTTCAATTACAACTTTTATCTGATGACTGAAAATCGACTCTTAATGTTCTAGTTTCTCACAATGTTTTATTTTAACCTTTTGCTTCTGTACCTAATTGTAAAATTGTACACAACAGGTCAAACTAATTATCAAAAGTCCTATTACATTACAATAAGGTGAGGGTAACTTATTAACCTGACACATCACGATATAACAAGTCTTCGCGCAATTTTTTATATGTTGTAGAATATTTAAGTTGTCACTTGATCTGACGGCCAAAAGCGGCTACTTTTGGAGAACCTCTTGGTGAAATTGACCAGTGTCTATGTATATTGGTAGGTTTGAGACACAGCATCAAGTTCCATTTTATTTTAATACTTGTCATATTCGTAATATGAATCTGCGAAAGCGGCCGTTCTAGGCTCTCTGTTACACGCGAACCTCCTCCTTTTTGAAGTCGGTTAATAAAATTAGACTTATTTAAAAATAAATGCTAAAATTGGTTAATGAAAGGTAACTTACCCTCTTTACTCTTTAGAATGTTTGTTTGTGAGTTGGTTTCAAAGCTTGCCTTTAGCTATCTGCAGCTATTTAGACGAGTCCGGATATAAAAAAAAGAAATAATACTTGTACAGTTTTAGGTGCCCTTAAAATACAGATTGTTCGTATTGTGAAACATGGAATTAAGGATTAAAATACCTACAATATCCGATTCGGCACGTTTCAGGCACAGACCTGCAACCCGACACGATTGCAGGGGTTAATTTCACATTCGTTAGACAAATAGTGGACTATTTGTATGGAGGCGAAATTTTAGTTATGCTAAATCTAAATTTTTAAAATTACTACACTTAATGAAAAATTTCTTAAAGAAGCTTACAAACTTACTCTAACTCAATATGAATAAAACCATAATCTAATATATAAAATCCTCGTGTCGCGGTGTTAGTTACCAAACCCCTCCGAAACGGCTGAACCGATTTGTATGAAATTTTGTGTGAATATGGGGTAGGTCTGAGAATCGGCCAACATCTGTTTTTCATATCCCTACATGATAAGGGTGACCCACCCTAAATATATTTTTTTAATTTTTTTACAAAGTTTTATTTAATTTTTTTTATGATTTGGCATACACACAACCCTAAATTTTTACCTTTCTACCATCAACCCCTATTTTTCAATAGAGATATTAGTACTTTCATAATTTTCTACTCTCGGCAGTCGATAATTGATCAGTTACCACTCGATCAGTTATTCCCGCCAAGCGTCTACCAGTGTCACTTCTCACCCCGTAAACAGCACGGAGCAGGGATGAGAACGAATCCGGTGCTGCAATCGGCTTTTCATTTTTTAAGGGCAGGACAGCGTCTGCCGGTTACAGCTAGTTGTCTTATAATAATTATTGTAGTTACTTTTACGAGTTCGCTCTCGGTAACTTTGAATACATTGCGTTAGTGGTTAAAAATAATTTTTCAACGTAAAAAGTGGATTATTATCTTCATACCAGTTACAGAAAGTTATTACAAAATTTTATGACAAAAAATTAAAATATAAATAAACAGAAGCATTTTTGCAAATTTATGTAGATATTACCTATTAGCATGGAAATATTTTCATGCAATGTTACTCTAAAAGATATAAAGAATGTAACTCATAATTTAAGACTAAGTATATATGTGATTGTTTATTTTTTTAAAATTTGATCACACAGTCGTTGTTAAATTAAGTTGGTGTATTTAAACACCTGTCTTTCCAATTTTAAATCAAGTATTTCTGATTTAAAATTGGAAAGACAATTGTAGTTGAAAATATTTCTTTTAGTTTTTGTGGACAATAAATAAATGTAAAAAAATTATCGAAACTACAAAAGCTATCCTTGTTTACGAGATATCATAATACAGTCATGGCGTAAAAGCTTTTATCCCTTCATGTAAATTGGCGACGTTTAAGCTTTGTTCAGACGGAACTTAATACTAACCGCGTACGATAATATACTGTAGCCGAAAATTAAAATATATAAATGTTGTAAATTCTGAAATAAACAATAAATTGTTAAACAAAAGTTTTGTAAAATGAATTCATTTCATACATATTTTCAGATCATTGTTTTACAACCGTTAACTATGTGACGTTACAACTATGGAGTTTGTACCAAAGTTATGTCAGTAAGAAGAGTCTCAGGCTTATTAAAAACAATATTTTTAAATTTCCGATCGTTTTACTCTAACCATCTTTAAAATATTTTGATTATAAAGAAAGAAAGAGATGATTGAACTTATTTGTTTCAGCGAACAACTATTGTAGCATATTAATTCTATAATATTTAATTCATTCATTTCATACTGATAACTAACTTACTTACCCACTTACTCCGTTGACTCAACGACCCAAAGTGGAAGACCCACTTTGGCCTCCGAAACGAGAGCATGCCATATTCCCTGTCCTTCGCAGTTTGTTGCCAATTAGTGGCTCGTCGCTCCGACAGGTCAGCCTCCAGTCTGTTTCTCCAGCGATATTTGGTACAGGTGACCGGACGCCGGCCGTCCCAAAATTTGTTTTTCTCTAGCTGCGATCCTCTCCGATCCGTTCTACGCGACCGAGCCAGCGGAATCAGTGAGATTTTATTTCTCCAATTATGTTGGGCTCGGTTACGAGATTCTCCATTTCGAAGTTGGTTCAGACCCTCCAACTACCATCCTATTTGTTGGACCTAGAATCTTACGGAGAACCTTCCTTTTCGCTAAAAGCTAATTCTCCTCCTTGAGGTTAAGCATCCAAGCTTCGCATCCATACATTAAGATGGACCATATGACGGTGTTATAAATTCTGATTTAGGTTTTTCTGTTTAGTAGCCTGGACACCAGTACCTTACGCAGGGCAGCACAACACCTTAGGGCGTTTGGTATACATATATGTATTTTATCCTCTCTGGTGTTTGTGTTGTCGACTGTGCAGCATGTGCATTTTAAACTGACAAATTTTACTAATTTATTAATAAAACGATTAATTGTCTTTTTTAGTAAAATGGAAAAGATATATTCATATGCAGTTAGTAAAAGGGCTCGGGATTAAAATGATTGAGTAAAAAAATGTTTCGACATTATTAAAAGCTGGTAAGTCTGAACAGGTCCTTATACAGAATTGGCAACGTTTATTGTGGGTCGACAACACGCACGACTGCCATTCAAAAACGGTCCCTGCGAAGTGACACTTATTTTCGGCAACCAGGAAATTGCGATATTCTGTGAAGAACGCTCAAGCTTAAGGGGGTAATTTGTTAAAATGTTGGAAGGGTAACTTTTGTACGTTATTGGTATAAAGGTTTTCTTTTGGTTGCGGGTAATTTTGTTTGATGCATGAGTTCAGGAGACAGGCAGACAGCCCACCTGATGGAAAGCGGTTACCATCGCCTATGGACATTTGCAACACCAAAGACGTTAAAAATGTCCTGCTGCTGCCTTCAGGGAGACTGGAAGCTGGTCACTAATGCCGGAACACAACTCAAGGTTGTTATGGCGCCATACTCTAGACCAGGGGTGGTAGCCATCCAGACGGACAAATATTCTACCACTTGGCTGTGCGTTGTTTTGTTCCCTCTTACGACAGGCCGCCCGGACGCAGGAAACTGTATTCTTTTTCCGCTCCTGCACGGATAGAATACGTAAAACTGTAGGTAATCACACCGACTGTTAACAAGCGGTTCCTTATTACCTTTGTCGGGATTCTAGCTGAGTCAACAAACAACGTGTAGGCGTCACGTAATAAAGATGATTTGGTAAATGAGAGACTAAATGCCCGTCGTTCAACAATACCATCATTTGCAATTTTCGAGTAGTTCGCACTTAATTACGGTATCCGTGTTATCACGGTATATGATATCACTAAATATGATATTAATAACGTGTCAATAACATTACTGAATACTTTTGCCTTAATTATATTCTTTAAATTCGAATTAAACAGTTTTGATTCAAACAAACAATTGATTTCATTAAAATAAAGTAAATAAAACGGAGCAAGTAGAACTATGAAGAGTTCCGTTAGAGGTTATAAAATCTACTGCTTCCGCTATTTGGCTACGAAATCATAAAAGAAGAAGAACCATTAACGAGATTACTTCGTATCTCAAATACTACTCAAAGGCACTTTTTCAAATCAAGTCAAGTCAATAGAGACACTTTTTATGGTCTTACGAAATACCAAAGCCTCTTAACTTTGTATGAGAATAGAAAGGTATAACGTCATGACTAAAATGAATATTAGAGAGAAAGAAAGAGAGAGTATAAAAATAGCATATTAATTAATTATCGTTTAATCGAATATGAAAATAATTTTCTATTTTGTTTTTAATTTTCAATGTCGCAATGAATAACTATTTGTACAAGCACTTTTCTTTGAAATAATCCCAATGTATATGGATACTGTTTAGAAAAGATAAAAATTGTGAAAGTCTTCAGCATTTAAATGAATCCCTTCATGAAACTAGTTCTATTTTGTCTAGACTTGAGTACTCATGAGAGCGAGAATATTCAGTTTCAAATTGACTAACAAAGATAAAGTAAATCAAGTAAATGAAGCAATTTAATCAAGTGCTGTCGTAAATCTAAAATTTGATTATTCTAGTCGAGATAAGTTGTGCTTATTTACTGTCTTAAGTAAATATTATTTCCTAAAATGAAGAAGTCATTTTTCAGCTAAAGTTATACTCACTAATATTATAAAGGCGGATGTGCGTTTGTTTGTGATGTTTTCACGCTTTAACAGATCGTCGTTTGCATACACATTGGCAGGGATATAGAATAGGACATAGGGTTACCGTTGCTATGTATGTATATAAATTGTGGGTAGTTGTGTGTTTTATGTAATTATGGATTAATCAGTCTTATTATTGTTGTTTATTGTTTCATTTGGAGTACATTACAAAGACAGCGGTAACAAGATTGATTTATTGATAATTACATAAAACACACAGCTACCCATAATTTAGATACATACATGTATCACAACCTTCATTTAGATGCTGTTCCCGAAGGACTAACTACAAAAATTTGAAAAGATGGCGCTCCAATCGCGTGTTACTGGCGCCACCAGTGCAATTTACTAACAAATACATCATCATTGTAACGACAACGATATGACAACGATAATTTTAATGTGTTGCTCTAATGGGTAGTTCACCTTCGTTAGATGACGTTACGAGTGATTATAATTCGATATTTTGAATTTGAGTAGCTCTATTTTACTTATATAAAAATGTACAAAAAAAACTTAATTAAGTTTTTATATATCGCGAGCGAAGCTGCGAGCAAAAGCTACTATGTAAATAAACATTCCTTGAAAAATTTATCTAAGTGATGGTGACAACCGCTTAAAAATCTGTTGAGTAGTTTAGAAGGAGTTAGCGGATATATAGACAGGCAGACACAGAAAACGACTTTGTTTTATAGTATGTTAAGTGGATTAACAGCTACAATCGTGTATTCGTGCTATTTTGTGTGTCATATTAAGGAAATGCGTGTTTATAATAGCATCGGGTAATCGGTAGACGCTTTTACCGAACGCACGTGGGTCATTTGACTTTACACTCGTGCTTTCATCGCATGATCACGAATCACGATTCGAGACTTCCTTCACGAATATGCTTTTAGCTTCTGTTGTCTAGTGGCTTAAATGTTAGCTTGCATGTTTTAGTGTTCGATTCTCGGCAGGATACATTGTAAACGCATTCTAACTCTCATCTAGTACATTTATAATATCAGTTTTAATTGTTTGCTTATCTCATTCAAGTAGGCAGTTTTAATTTTCTTCGGGAGTTAAATTTAAAGAAAATATTGACTGTACATTTTACTCATTATGTAGTGTTGTATTCTCTGAAAGCCTCCGACACACAGGAATAATAGCAAATTTTTGATAAGCGTATAATATATGGTATAAGCTTGAACAGTGACAAGGAATATTACTACACATTTTTATACTTACAGTAAATCATGTTGTTTATATAGGTAGTAATATTTTAACCAAATTCATAGAGGACGTGGTAAATATGATAAGTAAACGAGCCCATAATTCTCAATGACAATATTAGGAACAAAAATAATAACGTAATATTGTAGAGAATCTATTCCTACGAGTAAAAGAAACGGAGTACATACTTACATAACCTAGTTTATTAGATATTATTTTACAGAATTGCCCATGTTCCATAAAATACTATAATTAGGATATTTGCGGAAGTTCAACCCTCTTGCCGTAACACCTCGACGCTTACCTACCCAAAAGCACCAGACCCTGGTGCCCCTGGGACCAGAGCACCCCAACGTCAACGGCGTGGCTCGTCGAGGAAGTCCCCTACCTGGACCTAATTTACTGGGACCGTCACTGTTGGGAGGAAGTATAACAATCGGCGCTTCTGACACTGTTCGCTGTCTGCGACGGGGGTCTGCTGACTCATCTTCCTCCCTCTGTTTCTTGGTCCCATCTTCCGGAATATGACGTTCTAGCAGGAGGACGCCACCACTAACTATCTTGAAGGGGCTTAATCAGTAGTTACCGACTAAACTTAAAATTGAAAAATATTTTTTTATTGTTTACCCTAAACAACAATAAATATTTATATTTTTTTATTTTTATTGCAGGAGTTCAGTAGACAGACAGACGGCCCACTTGATGGAAAGCGGTTACCATCGCCTATGGACATTTGTAACACCAAAGGTGCTACAAATGCGCTGCTGCTCTCTTAAGAGAGACTGGAACCTGGTCACTAATGCCGGAAAACAACTCAAGGTTGTTATGGCGACATACTTTAGACCAGGGGTGGCAGCCATCCATTCAGGCGAAAGCCCTACCACCTGGCTGTGGGTGGGTTTGTCGCATCTTACGACAAGCCGTCAGGCCGCTGGAAATTGTATTCTTTCTCCGTTCCTGCACGGATAATTATATGTTCGTTCCCCATGCTTTTGCGCACAGTTCTTCAAAACTGTATGTACAGTTTTAGTTGGCATTTACGTGAAGGTTTCTGATATTATTAACGTACGATACATGATGTGCATGAGGATATATTTTGAAAAAGATATTACTTTCGCTGAAAATTTATTTTACAGGATAAAAGAAATTGAGTAAGTATTGAAAAAGGCATTGTAACATATGACAGGAATTAGCAAGCACCTATAAATACAAAGTTGCGATAATAATATAGGAACGGCCATCATTAATTTAAGGCCCGCTGTGCCATGCAAAATATTTTCTATATAACCATACATACAAGCCAGTTTCAATTAACACATTAAGTTGTATCTTTCTATGTCAATGTAATTCTTATAAAACACTACATTTGCGATTACGCTATATCTACAGGAAATCGTTCGAATAAAGTATTATCCGGTTTGCGTTACATGACAAATATATCGGTTAATACAGGTTTGAGAGTGGTTGAGTAAATTATATATCCGGCCTCATTATTTGGTTGGTTTTAAGCGTTAATAACTCGTCGATTTTTATAACAGAGTCTAAGCAAAATCAAACAGTAATTAAATTAGCTCTTTTTTTGTTTGTTTGTTATTTTTATTGCATGGGAGCAGCAAACAGGCAGATGGCCTAACCGATGGAAAGCGGTTACCGTGGCCTATGGACAATTGGAACATCAAAGTTAGAGACTGGAACTTGGCCACTGATGCCGGAATACAACTCAAAGTTGTTGTGGCGGCATACTGTAGGCCAGGAGTGGTAGCCATCCAGACGGGCAAATACCTTACCACCTGCCTGTGGGTTGCTTTGTGGAAAACTGGTAATTTATAATAGATCGTTATGAGAGCCTAATTAGTTTCAGCGTTAATTGTTTTATGCACATTATCTGCATACAAACACCCACATTATGAGTATCATAGAATAAATAACCCATTGCCCAAGTCAATTCTAGTAACACCCAAACCATTATAAGAAATGAAGTCTGTTTGCAAAATTCATAATCGCATATGTACGAGAACTCAGTTGTGTAATTTTAAAACTTAGCAACTGACATTGTGTAGTTAAACGAAATTCATTGTCTACCCAGGCATTTACCGATAAAGTGTGTTTGTCAAAACATATCAAAATATGATATCGCCCAATAACCTTAATAAGTAGTTAAGAAATGGCATGTTATTGAAGTTCATAAAATTTTTTGTGAAGTGTTCCAAATTTTTTTGGCAAACACTTTTTTGGGTTTAAAATTGCACAGCTGAATTATATCATGACGTCAACGATAAATTTCTATAATACAATATTTATCTAATGCGGCATAGGGTAGATGACAGTCAATTGAGAAACTTCTTATTATCTTACAGAATGTCATGGCCTCAGACATTTTGTACTAGTGTAAAAACTTATGTCGTCATAATTTTGTACAATTAAAAGCAGTTAAATAGCGAATTACATATTGTTTAAGTAATTAAAATTATTTATATTATGATGTTAAAAGTAACTTTTTTTATTTTTTTATTGCTGGAGTTCAGCAGACAGGCAGACGGCCCACTCGATGGAAAGCGGTTACAACATAAAACATTTGAAGGAGATCCGGTGAGTTCCCTTTATGTTCTTCCTATTTCGGTACATTAATTGTGCTCAAAAATTTGTTTTATTAAAATTGAACCAAAGCGTAAACAAAGTACCTAATGATAAATACCCGTAACGCCATCTAACGAAAGTGGAACTAGTCATGAGAGCAATACATTAAAATTATCACAGTCATGTCAACGACAATACGCTGTATTTGTTAGTGAATTGTAGCCGTGGCGTCATTAATCACGATCGGGGCGCCATCTTTTCGGTTGTTAGTCTATCTCTCAAAAGCAGTACTTTTTTTCTGAATGAAGGTACCCTATGTAAAATTTTGGGTAAATGTGAAAAAACGCGGAACCTGAGAATTATGCATTTTTTGTATTTAAAGACTATAAATATGGTTTGCTATGGTATAATAAGGACACAAAAATTATCGGAAACCCGTCATTTAGGTAAATAATTAATAAAGAATACAATTAATTACGTTAAAAACCTGCGTGCGTCATACTTATATCAATAAAAATAATGATCAATTTTAGCGTCACGACTCACCTAGTTGTGATAAAAACACAATCGCTTATTTAATTTCGGGATTAGTCTGCAAATGTAACATATATGACATGACCAAAATAATTAATCATTATAAAATCAACTGTTACGGCATTGAAAAAAAACCACCATATTTTATAATTTGTAGGTGAAACCTCAGATTAATAATATTAAGAGACAAAGTTTTTACTTCACTTTGCTACTTGTTAGGCAAAGACACTAAATCCATACAGCATAAATATCAATATTATTCAATCAATTTGAAGATCATTGAATGACATGAAAGTATGGAATTTTAGATTTTTCACATTATTGTAACTAAGATAATTAATATATTTTTCTAGTTTTTATGTATAATTGCCGACTACATGTAATATCAATGTTAGCAGAACAAAGTATAGCTGTAAGGGGTGGTCGAACGTGTAACCAGTGACAAGGACAGTGGGTTAGGTTAGGTTATCTTTAGACCAAAGCCCACGAGCCGAGCGAGCGAAGCGAGCGTGCTGCGGCAGCGGCCGGCGAGTGGCAGAACCGACTGGTTTCCATTTATTCATTGATAATTTAAACAAAAGTTAAAGTCGGTTCTGTCTGGCTTTGGTCTCAAGATAACCTAGCCTAACCCACTGTCCTTGTCATAACTTTCGAACACCACTCACACCTATATATTGTTTGTCTAACATTAGTATTGCATGTTGTCGGTAATTAATTACATATACAAAGTACAAAAATATAATAATTATTTTAATCACGATAATGTGAAAAATCTAAAATTCCGTATTTTCATGTCATTCAAAGATGTTCAGTTTGATTGAATAATACTGATATTTATGCTGTATGAATTTAGTTCCTTTGCCTGACATTTAGCAAAGTGAGGTAAAAACTTTGTCTCTGAATATTATTAATCTGAGATTTTACTTACAAATTACAAACTGTCGTGATTTTTTAGCAATGCCGTTATATTTGATATTATAATTATTAATTATTTTGATCATGTCATACATGTTACATTTGCAGACTAATCCCAAAATTAAAGTAATTGTGTTTTTATTATCATTAGTAGGTAAGTTGTCACGCTAAAATTGAACATTATTTCTATCGATATAATGCACGTATTTCGTAATTAATTGTATTATTTTTTTTACCTAAATGACGGGTTTCCGATAATTTTAGAGTCCTTATTATACCATAGCAAACCATATTTATAGTCTTTAAATACAAAAAATGCATAATTTTCAGGTTCCGCGTTTTTTCACATTTATCAAATTTCGTGGCAGTATGTTTAGAAGTCACAAAAAACTCACATTCGCATTTATATTATAGTTAGGATAATGTTACAGTTTATTGTAACGTGTCATCAACTCAAATAACATAAAGGAGGTCCCCGCGGATTCATTATTTTTTCTTACTCTTTACTCTTTATACTACTGTTCCTAATTACTTGAGTCATTTAAAATGACGGAAATACGCTGGTACGTCTGTAATTAGAAAGGTAAACATAAGCGTCCCGATCTTGGAGTCATTGTCCTCCAGAAAAAATTGTTTACAGCTGTAAATATACCGAATCGTATAGACGTGGTATTAGTAAACAATTTTGTTTTAAAGTTTCTCAGTCGTTTATTCTTATGATTTGTTTCAAACATAATGGTCTGTCTAGATTGGCTACAGAATGAAATTATATCCTTAAATGTACCAGTCATGGTTTCCGTATGCTCGTGCCCGAAGTATTCTTTAAGTAACTGTATACAGTTGTGACGTCACAAATGACATGATAATAGTTGTGATTGATGATGTATGTCAGCATGGAGGAATTTAGAACAAAAAATCTACTATACAGATATCAAATACAGTGTAAACTCCATGTAACGTCGCTCGATTTAACAACAAACTCACTTAAGCGTCGAAGTCTTGGCTTTGCTTGGTTTAGCTTGTCTTCCATACAATGACACACTCTATATAGCATTACATCAACTCTAAATAACGACAAATATAAGTAATAAAAAGTACCTTTTATGTTGCCAAAATGAGTAAAAACTGCACACCTGTATACGTTCTTTTATCGCCTTATTATCCTAGCCCGTAATAAACTCGACTGTCGGCATCATGCATACCGAAATTTCTAAGTATTTCCTTCATCAAGGTGCCTCAATATCGTAAGATATGAATAAAATAAGTAAAAAATACAACAAAATTACTGGTGAAGCAAAAGACGTCAGAAAAATTAACTACTTCTCTCCATTTAACGACAATTCTCTATAACGCTATAAAATGCACAGACCCTTCAGTGTCGTTGTATAGAGTTTACGCTGTAATTGAAAAATGATGAAGTAAAAGAGGGATACTATAGAGAGTTGCAATATGAAGATATTTATGTGCCTATATTGGTACAAAAATTACGAGTAGACTAGAAAAATGCATTGTCATTAACATTTAATTTATTAAAATTAATTTAGGAAGGAAATAAAAAAGGGTACACTTACCTATAGCAGTGATCTGGTACATGGTCTATAGTTAGATTATACACCTATTAATAATATTTTTTATCTTGAAGGGGATAAATATTTATATGGGAAACTCATAATGTCTTAAGTTAGAGATACGAAAAATCATTTCAATAAAACAGCCTATATAACTGTGTATACACTCTGTTATGTCGTCTGAGTTCTCATTCTTGTGTAATTTGTCTAATCTGTAGCCAGAAACTGCACTAATGATACCACTTTGTTTACTTTTCAGAGTGGAACATGTCGAATGTCTGTCAGCGGTACATTAAGCGACACTGCGATGAGAAAAATGGAGGATCCTACATGAAGGTAAATATTATGTTACTTTTAAACTTAACGAAATCATCATGGTGTTTTTTTTTACACTGACTATCTCGATATACAGGCTAAAGATGCTTTCCTTCATCGTCAGCGCATGGATGCCTATTAGATAAAAAAAACTACCTAATCGGTTACATGATTCCCGTCCAGGCTTCGAATTCGCATTATTGAAATGTGGCACAGACCCTTTATACTTTGCGCTACCAGGACTTACAGTGTTACGATTCGGGTAATAATAATTTAATTAATACAAACATTGATAAGCCAGTTTTACTTCTATGAACGAATATTGGTACTCTGGATATTTCGAGTTCGGTTTAGTACCGGTTCACACTTGCTGCGTAAGAACGCACAATGCTGCATCATCGTTAGTCAGATAAGAAAAAATACCGGGAAACTGTTAAACCTCCCTGACGCTAGGCACTAGTTCTAATAGTAACAAAGTTGTAACAATAGGAAGCATGCGTTTACATATTATTATATCACAATATATATGTTTATTATTAGAACTTCCAATACAGATACGAGAGAAGTTTAAATGCAATTATGAGCAGAAAGCTAACAACAAGTTCATATGGATACATAATATAACTTACTGCCTAATTACATGCAAACGTAAAATGTGCACAAATTCTTAAAGTATCTGAAGCTTAAAATCGTTTAACTTCGAGAATACAAATATTTCTAGCACTTTCAATATTATTATTTTTTTTATTGCAGAAGTTGAGCAGACAGGCAGACGGCCCAATTGATGAAAAGCGGTTACCATCGCCTATGGCCATTTGCAACACCAAAGGTGCTACAAATGCGCTGCTGCTCTCTTAAGGGAGACTGGAACCTGGTCACTAATACCGGAACACAACTCAAGGTTGTTATGGCGACATACTTTAGACCAGGGGTAGTAGCAATCTAGTTGGGCAAACGCCCTACCACCTGTTAGTAGACAGATGCCTTTTTTTAGGCACATTAATTTGTAAGCCTACATTATATAAAACGTATTATACCGTTAAACGAAATTGAATTGAGTCTTAACAAATAATGTCCATTCCACTGTCAGTGCTCCCCACACTTGTCTTGTTGTACAGTGAACAACTAATATAAGCGAACACGACTGTGCGGTTATTATAATTTCTTGATCTTATTTTGGAATTTATATGAGGACAAGTTATTGTATCTATTATTCGTTGTATGAATGCTCATGCGTATGCCAAGTCTTTTGATAAATATAAAGGACTCTGTTACAGTCGCTTATCGTTACTTATACCAATACAAGTCAGTCATAAGTAATAGTTCAGTTTTTCCGTCCACTAGTCCTTTTGTCCGTTCTCCCTGAAGACCACGCAACAGCGTGCGCTTCTCGTATGTAGCTTATATTATTTTAATATACATAATATACTAGAGGTCTCGGGAGACATTGTCCTACCCTGAAAAAATTAAAATCTAGGACCCGATCCTAGCGCCACCTACCTGGGACCCACTCAAGCACACACAAATAATTTCATCAAATTCCGTAAAGTCGTTCTCATGTTATGCGCATACATACATTTCTACTATGCATTTTTATTTATATAGATTAATATAAATCTATAATTTTATTTACAAGAACGGTCCTTATAATTGAGCCTTATGCCTAACTATAAAAGTACTCTACTACATTAACATTTTCAAAACAAGCGATTTCCAAAAAGCAGGATATAGATATTATGTATTAAATATTTTTTATCCATGTTGTAGAGTATACAATTTAATTTTCTCTCATCTACGATCCGAGATGTTTTTGACATTTTCAATTTCCCCCTTTGAGCGTCCTGTTGACCACACATCTACGTTCATGGATGACAAGTGGCTGTTAGTGTAACGTTAATAGAATATCTTAAAAGTATGTAAATATAAACTTAATTTAACTAAAATATGGCTATGTGATAATAAAATACATTATATGTGGTTTTTGGATAATATCATTTATTTAAAATGGAAGTCGAGAGTTTTTGATGTTAGGAAAAAATATGCATTTCGACAAAAACACTTAAAAATACAGGAATCATTTTGGAGTGTCTTTCAAACAATATTAAACCTTGGAATATATTTTGTAACTAGGATTTTTCCGCGACTTCGTCCATGTTTGACTTGAAATGTCCGCGGGATTTCCGGGACACAAAGTATCATAGCATTTAAAAAAAGAATGTAAGTTATTGTTTTAGTGTAAACTGTATCGGAATAAACTAATTTTTATGCATCCGAGAATTATTTCAAACCGCTCCCGGGAATAAAAAAATCACACATTTTATTAGATCAGTGAAAAAATCACCTTGAAATTAGATTTTTTTAATTTGGCCATTTCAAATCATTCCCAGAAAAATTCCCGCGGGATTTCCAGGATAAAAATTAGCTTAAGTGTAAGTAGTTTAAGTCTAAGAATTAGCTATCGATCAGCGAAAACCGCATCGAAATTGGCCAAGTAATTTTTAACAACACAATAAACGAACAAATAGACAAGAAATCTAAAAAATATGCGTCGTGTTCTCCATCGTTTATATAGTTAGTATATAGTCTATTCCCGTTGTTTTTATTAAATAGCTTCGATGTACAGACACGGCATATTTAGAATTTTACAATATTTTAGATGATCTGAACAATAAAAAAGTTCACGTGCTTCCCTCTGACAGTGATGTTTTCTGGCATTTGTTTATAATTATCATACACTCATAAATTTCCTTTCTATACAAGAATTGAAAAAATCATATTCAATAAAAGATAGATAAGTATTATTAGTTTTTTAATTTGTCTAAAGCGAATACAATGGAATTAAAAATTAATAAAACTATAAATAAGTGTGTTCCAAGGCCAATTGATTTTTTTATCGGATGCGAACATCCGTTCGATTTGTGTGACGTAAATAAACAAGTTCAGTTTTTTCATAAATTAGTTTTTATATTATGGCGCAATATATTAATATTATACGATATATTAATATTAAATAAAATAAATCATTATTTAATTGCCATCAACTTTCCGGCAGAAGTTATGACAGCTTAGTGGCTAAGCACCCGCATCTCATTTCGACAACATGGGATCTAATCCTAGCCGGAATTATGTACCGTTTAGACACAACACACATGCGTTGACAACACGCCCATGGTGTTCCAAATGCCCGTAGGCGACGGTAACCACCTTCCATCAAGAGGGTCTGTCTGTTTCAGGCAATAAAAAACACTTTTGTGACCTAATATGCTTTTACAATGTAATAAATATTATAAGGAAATCTGTCCATTTACCTTCAATTAGCGAGGTGGATATACCGTACCGTGTCCCTAAAATGCGGAGGTATGTGAAGTGAAGTGCGAATATCTCATTCTCCAAACCACCTATAACCACCTTTATTGCGAGATTAGCTAAGTTTTCTCTAAGTTAGTTGAAAGGGCCGGCCAATATTTCACTAAGAAATTATTATTACTGTGCTTTTGTTAGAATTGTTAATTATGGTGAGCAATAAAGTATTTATTATCTATCACTCTGTCTAGCAAACTTAATCTATTTACAGTTCAATGTACAAGTACAATGTAAGAACTTTATAACCTGATAACGTCACTAGTAACAACTAGCAAACAGAAGCTTTTCAAATAAAGTTTGCATTTAGTTCCTGGATTGTGCAGCGGGTTCAATTTCCGTGGTGAACGCAAAGCGGCGTCGCCCGTCCGCAGGCTTCCTACGTGAAGCTTGTGTCTGGTGTTGCCATAACAGAGATTGAAATAATCCATATAATTAATTTCGAGCATTTTCATCAATCTCTGTATTTTAGTTATTAAATGTCGTGTACCCAAACTATATATACATTAAGTTATTAGTGAATACTCACTATTAGGCGTCAGAATATTTGGCGCTTTAAAAAAATCTTGTACTCGTGACTCTGATTGTTGTTTGAAAGACTTCAGTTTTATAAAATGTATAAGGATTTGGATAATTTCTAGTATTCATACGAAGAGTTACTTTCAAGGTAAATATATTCATGCATTTAGCTGATTATTATTCAGAATCTAGGGAAATAAATTTGTTATAGCATTACTTACAAATAATGTAATAGCCAGATTAGTTAAGAATTTATTTTAAGCTAGGTTGCCTAGAAAAGATAGCTTTTAGCAATAACACCGCCTGTTGTTTTGCCAAGAAGTGTTGTGACTACGCATTTTGTTTTTGTAATTGTTTATTTTGGTAAGAAATAAAGTGTCATCTAATCTAAAATAATTAAATATTTTCAAAATCAAAAACGAATGTAGGGTACATTGTCTACCAGACAACAGGATAATTTATGTGCGATGCGTGAATGTAAAGTTTACTCGAGGTTACATTCCACAAAGAGTCCTTATAATTATAATATAATAATTTGTAATTGAGATTAACACTATTCACTTTAAGTGTAGAACAGAATTTTTCTTGGGTCTCATTTAATAAAAATAATAAACTTATTTAAGATAACTTCAATTAAAATCAGAACTGTTTTAATTCAAATTAGAAGAGCAGGCCCCAAAAGATCCTTAAATATCTCATATTCCGTACATATTAAGGCACAAGGCAACACTACTTTTATAGGTAATATTATCTGTGAATATGTGCCACATGTCGCAGGTTATAGTGAAGGGTATTCAAACGAGCCGATATCACGTAACACTGAAGATAATAATACAAAGACTTGACGTTTCGAGTTGTTACATTACCATACAGAATAGGCCGATAAGATCTAGGTAAAAAAGCTATAGTATTGTTGTATTTATTATCATTTTTGTCGCACAGTTTTAAGAGTTTGACTAACCACCGACATGGCCAGAGAAACAAAGATTTTTATGGTTCCGATGTTTAATGGACCAATTTGGCCACGTGCATAACATACCGCACGCAAAAAAGAATTCCGTAGAGGTAACCAACTTATCTTGTTGTAGTAATTTGTCTACATACATTAAATGTGTTTTCATCGAAATAATTTTTAAGCTTACAGCGATAGAGAGCTCTGTGACTTATTTTTTGAGAATTTTTTACCTCATCTATGATTATTGTTCAATTTTATTGTTTTGGAAGCGAAAACTTATCTTACCTTATGATCTATGTAATGACAAACGCACAGTGCAAAAAACATGACTTAGTTACATGTACATTGCCACCCCTAAGTTTTAGGTTTTTCGCGACTTCACTATATTATTGAGCAGAGATATACTAGGAGTCAAATAGTAATCATATAGACCTAGTAGTTTTCGACAAGTGTTTGTCCTAGTCAGACTTAGCCAAACGGTCAAAATGAATACGGAACATTAAAATATTATATTTTTTTGCTTTCAGTTGTCGTACTAATTAATTGTTACTTATAGTAGCAGTATACATAATATTGTCGTGTAATAAATACTCTATTCAAAGAAAACCAATATACAACAAAGTGACTAAAGAATTTAGAAATACAAGCATAATTAGAGCTCTCGTTTGATAACAAAGGCATTGCAAAGTAAAAGTGCAAACAAAGGGACCTCAAGAACAATCGACAATATGGGGAAAAATAACAAATACCAGAACAAATCAGCCGTGGCCTGTGCCTTGCTTAATAAGAAAAAACTCTGTTTTACGAAACGAAAAATCCCCAGCGACGAGGAATTAATGCAAAACTTTATTCATTTTAACATTGCAGGCGATACAACAGAAGTACTTTTATGAAATGTTTGTAGGGTAGTTACGTGTTAACCTATCGGGACTTTTATAGTACTTGCTTACTTTAAACCAGCACTGTCGTATTTTGTCAATGAACTACAAAACTACAACGCAACAAACATTCGGATGAAAAATTTAACCAATAGATTGTTCCTATTTAAACTACACGTCAGAAAAGACACCTGTAGGTATTTAAAACCATCAACTATCAGAATTTCAATTCTAAAGTGTGTAATAGTCAATAATCAATACTTTTATTTTACCATTATCAGAGTTGCGTATTAGTGTACGATCTTACATTATGTTGATTGAATTTGTATATGTCAGTCCAACTTGTACACGACTACTTATTTTTTCAAGGGTTCAAGAAAAACACATTTGATATATTTTGGGGTAAAACGCTACTCTTTTCTATATAATATATATATATATATATATATATATATATGTGTATATATATATATATATGTATATATAAGTGTGTATATATATATATATATGTATATATATATATATATATATATATATAGAGGAAAGATCTGTATTTTTGTATATTCGTTACAAACACAAAAATTACTGGACCGATTTCAAAAATCCTTTCATCATTAGAATGCTAAATTATCCCTGAGTAACATAGGCTATATTTCATGTAAGTAATCGGGTTGTATATTTTTTTCAAGGCAGAACAACATCTGCCGGGACTGCTAGTATTGTATAAGTATCTTGGTTTTCAACCAGTCCATGTCCACTGCTGGACGCAGGCCTCCCCAAGTTTGCGATTTAATATATCCTTGTCTCTCGTCTTCTTCATTCGTCAGTCCAGCTTCCCCTCGGGCTTTATATTACCCGTCGCCCGTTCTCAATTAGTGCTTTGTGTCGCCCTATGGTGGGCATCATTAAATTCATCCCCCTCTCAAGGCAACAGTCCAGCCGAGGTAAAACTCCTTAGGGGGCTCCCTCGAGCAAGTTGCCTCCCCCGGGCTCGAGCGCCTTCGCTTGGCGAAGGCACTCGCCCCAAAAACCCCGGTAAAGTTGTAAGGTCTTCGGACCAACAACATAAAGTCAAGTCCAAAATAAAAAATTGTCAGTCCAGCGGGCTGGAGGGCTGTAGTCCCTGTATATAAGTATAGGGCCTAAATTCTTATTAAAAATGTACGGCGCTTGTAAGTGGAGAAGATTTTTTTCTATACAAATTAAATTAAATTATTTCATTCTCTTTGTAAAATTTGGCCTACAAAATAAGATTCATTATTGGCTCCTGTGCTATTTTTAAAATGTATCGCCTATTTTAATCTATAGTGTAAAACTGTGTGCTCTTTGTTGAATAATGAAAAAAAGAGTATATTAATGCACCCTTAGAACTAAAGCTGAAGTTGTGTAATAACTGGATGTTATCATTAATGATATGTCAAATAGATTTTTTGAAAAAGTCTTACTTATAAATTTTTATTGAACATTGTCCTCATCAAAAATATGACAGGATTTTGCATGGCTATTACAAAGTTTATTTTTAACTGAAGATGAGTTGTTTTTTGTTTCGCATCGGCATTGTAATTGAGTTTTGACAACTTTTTAACGAGATTTTCTATGTTGATAATATGTCCCCTGTCCACCAAAGAATTTAAATGAGGCGCCAAAAAAGCTCTCTATCTCTTATTATCTTTTACAGCAAGTTTAGTTTAGCATTCATGTAACAAAAGTACTATGAATACCATATCAAACATACTTTTACTTAAATTTTATCGTATTAGATGCTATATTTGTCTTAGGTTTTCATACTTGTTACATATAGTTTATTTTTTAACGGTTTTAACGCGTTTTATTTTTTTTTGTCTATCGTTTCAAAAACTATCAGTAACCGTCACCATAGCCTGAATTAAGTTTTCACGCCATGATAACTTAAATGATATAATAGCCCTTTTTAGTTCAATTAGCTGGTTTTACAACATACTTAGAAAACTTGATCAATGTTAAACTACATAAAAACAATTACATTTTATTATCCAGCTTTCTAATAAATATATCGTCATTGGTCATTCCCGTTGTTTATAATTACTAGGAGTAATGACACGACCTGAGTATTAAATTTGACTTGGCTAATTAATGAAGAGAAATATAAGTACCTACATGTAAAGTTCATTGAGATGCATCAATGGCACAAAGTAAAATTGTGATCTATCTACTTTAAATAGCGCTGTCTGATTTTTTTATTTGACTCTCAGTTAATGCAGTTTATGCAAACGCAAAACATAACTGCTTAATTTAAACTACGTATCAACAGTTTTAAATGCGTTTTACTTGATTTTTATTTCGACGTTTCGCCAACTTTTCAGTAGCCGTGACCACGAAAGATAAAGATGTAATTTTTTTATTACTATCATTCTGATAATATCAAAAATGTTACAGAAGACAAAAAAGGTTGACCTTTTTGTCTTCTGTGATTACGGGTACCTACAGAAAAGTGGTTGAAACGCCGAAACAAACAAAAAAAAAAAAAATGTTGCGCTTAAAACCAATAAAATGTAATTTTAATTATATATTTTCGTCTCGAAAACTCAAAAACATACTACTTTTTAATTTAAGTACTTATCTAAAAATCATTTAAGCTCTTTTAGTGCAACAAGCCTTTAAAATTCATACGTAAGCACGCAGAATAAATACATTGTGTAAGGAGTCCCTTAGGAGATTATAAAAAGTTCGCTGTCAACATCTCCCCGGCAACTGAATACTTCCAAACAATTAAAGCGAGCTCGTTAGCTTTACGAGATTTTTAGCTTCCTCACGACTCCATTGCATTTTATTAATGCATAAAAATGTATAATTTAACAAAGTTGTCAATTTAGCACAAAATTTTTGAGGGAATTTTTTGCACCCCGTTATATTAAATTACATTTATAGTATATATGTACTTATGTACGTTTATACCTAAATGTGATAGTTAATTAATTTTAATTTTAATTCGGTTTGTTCTTCTTTTACAGTCTTCGGGATGATCAATTTTGATGATATTGATGATATTGATGGTAGAAAGCTATTTTAATTGAAAGAATCATTAAAATCATAGCATAAAAATAATTGGAAGAAATTTAAACTTTTCTTTATTTTTGACATGGACCACAAACCAAATACCTACTAGAAGTTATAAAAAAATGTAATCGATACTTGTAGATTCTGGTCAAATGATGTTCCTAATGCACCTCTTGACCCGGTTTCCAAAGTTCCCTTTTGGACAAATGCATTGAATGTTTTCAATTTTTCACTTTATAAGCATCGTAATACAGTTGAAATTAATTCTGCAGTTTACTAATTTGTTTTCATTTACGTATCCTGGCAACAGTTAACACAGGAAAAGGTTATTGACGTTGCTCTTTACAGTAAGGCTGGTGGGACTTTCTTAATATAATGATTTGAAGTACATGCATCGGTATTTGGAATTACCATTGTAACTGATAATGTACGCACAGATTATTATGTAGGTATGCACCTTAGTAAAAAGAGAATAAGTCTTTATTTTATTTGGGGGGTAACAGCTATATTGATAATAACAACAACTAGGCTAGAATCTAATCATGCAAAAGCTATTGATAAGCCTCCACAGATAGAGAAACAAACCAGTAAAAATAAGAAATAAACGAGGAAACAATAAGAAAAAATTACAGAGATCTAAGACACTTGAACAGGTAATTCTGAATTAGAGTAAAATTTAATCAGCGAAAATCAGTTTTTAAACCTTTAAGTTTAATATTGTATTTTTTTGTTGTTGTTGCTAAGTGGAATTTCTTTATGATGGGGTGGTGTGGGGGCTTGCAATGGTTACCGGATATTCACTAAAATTACTTCGGGCTGCTTCTATTAACTTAAGTCAAAATTCTGGGACAGCAGCCAGCGCCACGATTTTGGCAGGTGCGGGCCCTTAGGCAGGTCCCTTCTGTTACCGGGAGGATCGGCTCCTACAGCAAGTTTAGTCTCTTTTATCGAGTTAGAAGGACCCAAGTGGAAATATTATTGTAAATTCAAATTTTGACGTAATAATTTAATATATACAATATTTAATCATTTTAATTTTATTTGTAATATGTTTGTTTAGTAATCGTGCAAAATTGTGTTATTTTTTCGTTATATCTTATTTGTCGTACATCCTTAATATTATTATTGTTTACTTTTTCAGCGGCACTCATAAAAAAAATGTTAATTGACGTTGTTAACTAAGCAACTGAATAAGCCTTAACCATTATTTAAAACTTTCTTATTCTTAAACAAAAATTTACATTGCTTAATTAAATACTACTTCACTTTTTTAGCAATTCAATTTAGCAATGTTTTTATTTCCTATCTACTGATAGATACTTAGAATTACTACTACTCCAGGTAAATAGTATTTCCACCTATATTAAATAGAACATAACGAACAGACGAATAATTGGAAATGGCGGTATATCGAACAATAGTAAAATATTAACTGCCAATGCAAAACACGTTCATTATTGTACCATTAACAAAATTACGTCCTATTTAAAGGGCTATTACCACATTGGATCCCAATTCAACCTACTTTAATGTGATAATCTTCATTTGCATAACGTAATGGCCTAAATTGGTCTCATTATGACTTTAACGATAGATGAAAGCTTCATATTCATTGCCTAATGTTGATTAGAAATTGTTAATGAACTTACTACGTATGGCACTTTATTACGTCACAGTTATGGTAACTATCACAATTTACAGAATGATAATTATTAATAAATAGATAGGTAGATAGATAACACTTTATTGTACACCATTACAGAAAACTTACGTACACTATGTATATATTAATACGTGAAACAAAAACTTTGTACCCTTTTTTACGAAAATTGCGCGGACAGAGCAGTATAAAATTTCGCATTTACAGTTTATAAGGAGAAGGAGTGCAGAATGCTAATATTTTTTTAAATAATGCATAAGAAATACATTAAATCCATAAAAAAACACTACACACACTACCATGTATTTGACACACACATATATACTCTATACATACTCTTTTGTTTATTGTTAAAGTCAAATTAACAGCGTAGTCTTTGACAACAGAGCCTTAATAATTTTCAAACTTATAATTTAAATTTATTATTATGGTCGAAGTTCGACCACAGGGCGACTACTAGTTATTAATAGATATATAACACTTTATTGTACACATACATACATACATACATAACTTCACGCCAGTTTCCTTGCGGGGTAGGTACGAACAACAGAGTGCCATTTAGGCTTATTCTTACTCACCTTACACACACCTTTATTGTACACCATTACAGAAAACTTACGAACTAGTGTTATTCTCATTGTGTACAAAGGGCAGTCTTATCGCTAAAGAGCGATTTGTTCCAGACAACCCGTGGCAAGAATATCGCTGATTAGGAGTGGCGATAGTAGTAAACGTAATTATTGTACGATTACTTACATCATTGGAACCGAGTCATCGGAAATCTCACTAATTAGCTCAAGGCTAATCGTTTTATGCTGATATACTGTTAGTGGGGTATCCCATTGATTGAGCCGGCCTTAAAAGCTGTAATTAAGATAATTCCAGCATGGCCCTACCACGTGCAAGTACCTACAAGTCTTTTAAAAATATCTTAACAAATTACAAAAGTCTTGCGACGATATACATCACAGCTCTTGTCATTGGGCTTTCTCTAATATGAGTTACCTCTTACCCCAGACCAATAATTTTATTCGTAATAAAACTACGTTTTAACGGTTTTAAACGCGGTAATTTATTTGATTTTTATTATTCGGACCTTTCGGCCACTCTTCAGTAGCCGTGATCACGAAAGACATAGATGTCAAGTATCAATTAGTATTGTTAAAGTTTTATGTAGCCTACCGCCAAATTGTTCATTTTAATTATTCATTTTTAATTTTCTTTATGGTTATTATTTACTCTATGGGAGCCTAATGTAATTTACTGCCGCTTCGCAACATGTTGTGGCATGAAGAGAAGAAGCAAGAAACTCTTCTGCAAACATGCCTCGCTCTAATTATTTAAAAAAATATTAAAATGGATGGGAGGTAAAATAAAAAGAAATTTTCAATCAAGTTGGTTTGTGTTCCGGTGCACGCAGAAAGAGCTCACAGTGTCTTGAGGTCTGGTAGTTGCTTTTCGCTGGGTTTGGGTGTTAACAGTTTTAATGATCGTGATGATGATGAATTTTATTCGTTTGAACTTGTTACAAATGTTTATACAGTATTTATAGATCCATCCTCGAAATTGCAATGAACTACCATTTTTAAGTTGACTTCTTATTGTTCTTAAAATTAGATGATATATACCCAATTTCTTATTTTGTTATTTTTCCAAAAGATCATGTTTTTTGGTCCATATTAATTTTATCACATCACTAATGTAATGTTAATTAAACGGAGAGAACTAAAAGCATTTATTTCCACATTTTGAAGTGGTAACTCTTGACGTCAAAGTAAAAGCGTCGTACTCGAGGGGCTAAACGCAGCTTGTGACAGTGTGCGCTATTTAAAGGGTTGATTACACGTAACGAGTATAGAGACGAGACAGTGCCCTCGGTTTAATACTCGTTGCGTATAAACAGTAAGATGAGTACTCGGCCGAGAGCTTGGCCTAGTGTTGAGGCGAGAGTCAGATCCACGATTTGTTTGCTAGACCGAGTATCCTGCTCCCCGCTTCATTCTTCAACCACCGCATTGACTCGGTATCCCACTCTTCAGGTATCCCACACGCTCGACTGACACTCATCTGCCACTCGTCCGCCACTCCAGCAGTGTTTTGTATTTTGTTTTCTAACGGGTTTTTTTTTACTATTACTTTGAATTTGTGTTTAAAATGGCCAATAATAAGAAATGGAATTTAGATACAACTTTAAAAAGGAATTCAATGTTATAAACATGCTTAAAAGCGCCCTAAATTCATTGGTATCATTTGTCTGTAATTTATGTAAAATACTATTTATTGCACCAAGAACAGGTTTCGTTACAATATATTTTCATATCTAAACAGTTCTACTTTCTTCGATTATTAAATTCTACAATTCTTCAATTATTTGTCGTAGAATCAGGTTGAAAATCCGTTTATATTCCTTTTTTCTACAATCTAATATGTTGATGCAGTGAATCAAAAGTAAATTGACTCGCCATATAAGCAAAATATGTATGAACTCCTGCTCGTCCGCCCAACTCTCTCGGCCTAGTATCATTTTACTGTCTCGCCACTGTACTAGTTACGTGTGATAAAGGCATTACAGCAAGCACAGATATAGTCTGTTTGAATTTTGTCGAGTGTTTACCTAGTTCTTTGATTATATTATATTTATATCCTTACTTGTATAAAAACAAAGAACTATCAGTAAATACAAGATTAAAATCAAAGACCTGGTTATATATATATATATATAAATATTAAATTCTGAAAACTTGTTTGTGAATAGATTTTTTCACTCACTAGTAGCAATTAATGATTCATTTATCTGTATAGATCAAGTGGGTAGAAATGAATATTTCTATGTTTATTGGAAGAATTAGGAGTATTAGGTTAAATTAAGTTGAACAGAGAGAACCAAAGTGTGTGGTATAAAGAGTTGAAAATGCTAAAGAACTTGCCTTTCTACATTTTAATGGATAAGTACTGGACCTTAGAAAATTAAAGATTTACTCTTTTATAATTGAATACACGCGGTGAATCCGTAATGTTCAATGAATAATCTAATGAAAGAATTAAGCATAAGGACTCTCATACGTAACTACTACTCGTGACGTAAAACTATCATATTATTATGATAAACACAGCTCGGTAACAGGGCTGATGGAAAATGTTTTGAGTATAATAAAAGGCATAGTCAGCATAACACGTGGGGTGTTCCACGCGAATGGGCCGCGGGTACCCACCAGATTTTATTTGAGAAACTTTTTTTCATTGCCACCCCGTCTGCGAACTAAGCAAATAACTAACAGTGCTACTCACTGGCTAAAAGATCAGTAAACTGGATCAAAATAATACAATTAGTAGCTACCACAACCCTGTTTTAATTGACCAAATAAAATATAAAAATGCATTATAATTTAATTTTTAGCTGAATATTACACCACGTAGTCATATAATAAGAACAGACGAGCTTACATGACAAGAGTTATGAATGTCAAAGAGGCAAGTGAGGTGTGTAAGAATAAGCCTAAATGGCACTCTGTTGTTCGTGCCTACCCCGCAAGGGAACTGGCGTGAAGTTATGTATGTATGTATGTATGTAGTCATATAATATTATAATAAATGTCTGAGGCACATATTTTCCACTTTGAATAACTTATATTACATTCAACACTTATTATATCATTCTAGAACATGAATCTGAAAATTAGATAGGTACTCTTTATTGTACGCCAAAGGATAGAAAAACAGATGTAGAAAAATACAAAAGATAGTAAGTACAACGGGCAGCCTTATCGCTAAAAAGCGTTCTCTTCCAGGTAGCCCTTGTCAGGATTAAAAATTAATAAAACTACGTTTTAACGGTTCCAAGCGCGGTAAACTTGGAACCGCTAAAACGTAGTTTTATTATTAGAAGTCGCAAAAACTTCGTAGTTAGTCTATAAATAACGATAAGCATACACAGTGCATATAAGTACAAATCCCTATTAATATTATAAATGCGAAAGTAAGTCTGTCTGTCTGTCTGTTCCGTTTTCACGGAAAAACTACTGGACCGATTTGGCTGAAACTCAGTATATAATAATATATATTTTCGATGCCGAGGATGAACATAGGATACTTTTTTATTCCGAAAAATGGGATAGTTTCCGGGACAAAAATATATTTGTCTGTTTGTTTGTTATGCTTTTACGGAAAAACTACTGGACCGATTTGGATGAAAATCGATATATATGTAATTTTAATACCGAGGGTGGACAAGGGATATTTTTCATCCCGGATAATAGGATAGATTTATGTAAAGGTTATCTCAAAAGTGGGATAGGTTTTGATAGGTTTTGTGATTTGCCATTTTCGTCATTTTGGTTATTTTGTCCGTTTTGCTCTTTTTGTTCTTTTTGCTCTTTTTCTCCTTTTTGATCTTTTTGACCATTTTGCTCTTGCTCTTTTTGAACTTTTTGTCCTTTTTGTCCATTTTGCTCTTTTTGCTGTTTTGCTATTTTTCCTCTTTTTGTCCTTAGTCCTTTTTGTCCATTTTGCTCTTTTTGCTCTTTTGTCCTTTTTGTCCATTTTGCTCTTTTTGCTATTTTTTGTCAATTTTGCTCTTTTTGTCCTTTTGTCCATTTTGCTCTTTTTGGTCTTTTTGACCTTTTTGTCCTTTTTGACAATTTCGCGCTTTTTGCTCTTTTTGCCCTTTTTGTCCATTTTGATCTTTTTTCTCCTTTGCTCCTTTTGCTCTTTCTGTCCTTTTAGCTTTTTTGATAGCATTTTTGATTTTTTGTCATTTTTGTAGTTTTCATTGACGGGGGATAGATAAATAAAACTAGGACGGTTTGAAATAGAGGATGAAAGTTTGGATGAGACCAATCATTTCTCAAGTTCCTAGATATAAAAATTCATCGTCTATAAAAATGCAATATTAACTCGATATGTCTTTCTGTAAGTTTTCGGAAAACAATGGGAATACTGGATCGTTTTTATTGTAATTTTGTTTAAATGTAATTTTAATGCCGAAAATGGATATATATACTCATGCCAGGACATCGGATAGTTTGCGATATAAAATTAAGTGAAATTTTTCGGGTGCAAATAGCACTAACATAAAAATGTTGTACAATGTAACCAGTATTAACAACGCCTGCTCTTTAAACAAGAAGCAGGAACTAGAGGTTAACCCGCGGCGCAGCCGCGGGGTAAACTCTAGTAGGTACAATATAACTGGTAAATACTATATAAATAAATATAATTAATTATATAATAGTATTAGCAATTACTATACACAATAGTAAATTCAATACTTCATAAAAATAATCCTGCTTAGTAAGAATATTGTAAGCTCTATTATATTATACTATTTAATAAATAGTAGCATATTCGGCGTTGTTCGTGTACGTGTGTTCACATTTGAGCAAATATCTAAATCTAGCGCCTGTGGTGAACAAGGTTTAACTCATTTCCAGTACCACGTTTCCAATATGTGTTCAGGGAATTGAAAATTGAATACATGGATCGTACGTGATTATAATTGCTTTTATTCTTTGTAATCTATGTTATCGAAGAACAATATTGAATTTCCAAAGCTCCTAAATTTTGCAAACATTCATACTGCAACTAGACATTCCTCTCTTGCTTTTTGACTTTTTATTTTTTAAAACAGGAACAAAGTTCCTTACGTTAAGGTCGCCTGGAGGGGTATAACGCTTTTTCCTTACGTGACGATTTCTGCAAGTTCACACTACTGTAAGCTGCGTATAAGAACAGCGTTCCAAAAATATATCTTATCAGTCAAAAATCGTCTATCTTAGCAGATATTCTCCCATTTTAATACACAGCTTTGAAATTATACCACACAACAATTCGTTCTAGGTTTCTTCAATAGGTATATTTATGCGGAATTTTAAAATAATGTTTGCCTTCTATGTTTTTCAGTTGCTGAACACACTTTCAACAGACCTGGAGGAGATGCTCACGGAACTATATGAGAAAAGGTATGTTGACATAATTAATACTTATTTTTATATGTATTTGGGATTCATACTTAAATTATAATGGGTATTTTATTTTCCTGAATAGTTCGTAAAGGCTTTAAAGCCCTCGATATTTGTCGGTTGTTTTGCGAGAACCGTAATACATTGTTAATCATATGAAAAGAGGTAGAGAGATTAGGAATTCGCTAGATGTCACTAGTATAGATTCATTGTGATACTAAGCCTGTATTGGACGGTTTGTTTGTCTTTAAATTTGGTGAATTAACCAAACTGATCCATCTATAATAATATTACAACATTGTAAAAGTGTAATATTTAGTTTTTTTAGAAAATTTAGTATATTGTAATATTTTGTTTTTGTGTTTGTATGTTTGTTCGGGATTCATGTAAACACTAGTGGGCCGATTTCAATTCGGTTTTCGCTAGTCGGTAGTAAATTTCCGGACTTAACATTTGCGGTATTTTATACCCCGGGAATCTCGCGGGAGTTTTATTGGGAGTGGTTTAAAGTGGCCAGGTCGAAAAAATGTTTTGATTCCGATGCAACATTTTCACTCATCGATAGCAAATTTCCTGTCATAATATCTGTGTTACCTTTGATTTTAAATATTGTTAAAACATTTGTCCAACGTGGACCAAGTTGTGGGCAAATGCTAGTTAGTATAAAACATAAATTTGAATCGTTCAATGTCATTGAATTCCGTCTTGTCCTTCCAGTTCTGTGCCTTTCAACCAAATTGGTTTAATGTGGTTGATCGGTCTGATATCAGCAATACATCCATATAATCAGTGGAAACTTATTTACATTATCTGTGTGTACTTCTGATACGCTGTTTTAATATGAGATGGAAAAAACTTATTAGGGCTTTCAATTTCTAAGTGATAAAATAAATAATGTAATTCAATTTAATCGATTTAATGCGAAAATGGGTTTATTCAAAAGTATTAAATTTAATGTAGTACAGTTCTCCAAATTCCACCTTTCGGCATGCATATATATAAGTATCCTGCTTAAAGTATAGTCTATAATATATTTATCTAATTATTATATGAATTATTTACCTAATAAAATGTCAATCAATAAATTATAAAATTGTGTATTCAACTTCAACGATGTCGAATAAAATAAATAGTAACATAGAATTAAGGTTCATAATATCTTATCTATATTATATATATAATTGAAATCTACGGATATAGTAACTCATCACGATATCTCAGGAACTATAATACCTATAGACTTGAAATTTGGCATGGACCTTCCTTTCGCTCAGTAGAGGTCAGCTAAGAACGGATGTTACGGCACACGAAGCGGGCGGGTATCAGCTAGTATGTATATATATATATACACATAAAGGTAATTCATAAAAATCTATATTACAATTTTGTAATTTATACTATAACATGCCTATCGGTTAACATCTTTTTTAGACGTTTTCTAAAAATGGTGTTTGATTGTATTTTTAGAAATTCTTCTGGAAGCTGATTAAGGGAACGTAAATAAAATTAGTCTAAAAATATGTTTTTCAAATAATAAACAACAATGCACAAATATCAAAACGAAAAAGAGCGGGAGTTGAAAGATCTGTAGTGCTTTTAATTGAATTTAGATTTACATTTTGTAGTGGCCATTTTGTCGTACGTAGTATTCTTCTTCACGGTAACACTCAGATCTGAATAAATATCAGACACATCTTCACTTAAACTAACCAGTGTGAGTATCCAGTAAACTGAGTGGAGTACATTTAGGAATCAGCAGTCTTCGTTATACAAAGTAAGTTATATATATAACGCTGTAAATCACATTATTGGCACAGTGGCGCGCTCTAGCGACAAATCGAATTACACGCGGTCCTGGGTTCGACTCTTGACTCAGGCCGCTCTCCTTTGATATTGAAACCCTTTGAAATATTTATCATAAAGATACGAAGGGTGTGCTTACTTTGTATGCGGCATTTTGGACTACTATAGAGGAACTATTCAAGTAATTATTATTAAGGACAATTAGATTTATATATGTAGATATATACAGTTGAATATTAGAATGTAATTATATTTTTTTCTACCTAATCAATTTTATATATATATATATATATATATATATATATAGATACGTATTAATAAATCAATATGTTTTATGTAATCAATATAGAGAAAATATAATAAAACTACGTTTTAACGGTTTTAAGCGCGGTAATTTTATTTTATTTTGGTTTTTCCGACGTTTCGGCCACTTTTCAGTGGTCGTGATCACGGAAGACAAAGATGTCAAGTGTCAACGAGTATTGTTAAAGTTTTATTTAGCCTACCGCCAACTTGTTAATTTTAATTTTGTTTATGGTTATTATTTACTCTATGGGAGCCTAATCTAATTTACTACCGCTTCGCAAACATGTTATGGCTTGAAGGCTTGGCGGTAGGCTAAATAAAACTTTAACAATACTCGTTGACACTTGACATATTTGTCTTCCGTGATCACGGCCACTGAAAAGTGGCCGAAACGTCGGAAAAACCAAAATCAAATAAAATTACCGCGCTTAAAACCGTTAAAACGTAGTTTTATTATGTATACAAGTCGCGAAAACTTAAGAAAATATTATACAGAAAATAATTGAAAAAGAGAAGTGAACAGTTATAAAACTTATTCAGAAAACTATTTTGAAATTTACTACGACGTGATACAATCTTATAGATATAAGAATAGATGACCAAGTTTTTTCTTGCGGTTTCGCCCACGTAATAAGCAAGATCTATACCAAATTTAAACACTTAAGATTACAATTGAACATTATTCGAATATACACAAATCTACATTACGAAACTTTATTTAGATGTTGTTTTAAACAAATTAAATCTAAAGTATTTATTATTATTTATTAAAATCATACAAGTAGTATCAGAGCGCCTGACAGAAATATAATAATAGTAACTTCGCTAAAAGTCATCTTAAACATTTTTTTTTTCTCTTGTGATAATTATAAGTTATTTATTGAATTAAACTGTATAAAAGCTACTGCCGCCAGCATCATAACGGGCTTTTATGAATGAACCATGAACGAAGGCTCCGCTTCTCCCTACTTTTCTGCCCCTAACTTTATACAATGTCTTGAGTATTTCTTTAAATTTCTAAAGTACCTATTTAAAGGCCGTGCATCTCTAATTAATTTTCTGAAATATCTTAAAATTAATTTCGCATAAATATTAGGAGTATATTATTTAAAAATATAACCTGTGCTACGCCAATGGTAAGTAAATCCATTTGAGCATATTTACCTCTAAGCAATCACCCCACGGTTTCAACGACATTTTTGTTTAGTATTATATACATTTTTTTAATAACTGGCTAATTAATTTTTATTTAAAACTGGAGGTCGCGGCAGACGTCCTTCTTCTCTAAAAAAAATAAAAATTTAAGAGCCGATCCCAGCGCCGCTTACCGGTTCCAATTGTGAATCTAAACCATCCGGGGACCCACTTAAACACATACAAAGATTTTTTTATCAAAATCGGTAAAGTCGTTCTCAAGGTATGCGCGTACATAGATACATTTTTACGATTCATTTTTATTTATATAGATTTTATAGCTTTTGTGTGGGCATTTTAAAAAAGCTAGCCCTGAGTTTAAGTTTACAGTAATTTATGATATAGGTAGACGAAAAGGCTTTTTTAAACCAACCCCAAACCAGATTGTAATTTGGATTCAATCTCGTTTGGAAAATTGGCTGATTTTTACAAAAAAGTATAGAAAAAATAGTCGGACAGACAGGGATTACAAAGGGACCGCAGTTCTACTGAAATTTAATTATTAAGCTCTACTGTGGTTCAATGTTTTTACTTTTTCTGTTTTAAATAAAGTATAGCTCGCCCATTACGAGTATGTATTTTGTATTAGTTCGAAAAAAAAATTGCCAAATTTATGTCAGATCACACACAGTAAATATATCTGTTGAAGTTACGAATGCAAACTTTGGTTTGGTTCCCAAAGTTTGGTTTATTTGTCAAAGTTCCGAGTGAACGAAGTTGTCAATACTGCTAGTTGTAAATAAGAGAATTGATACGATGATGGCAGAAGTGCTAACGTGGTGCTCGCTCCTTTTGGCGAACATGTGCAAGCTGAGGAATAAACTGCACCGCACGGTTTTCTCAGAGCGCTACAATATATAGTTCTTCAAATAGAGCGTAAACAGATATTTAAAGTCTTGACAAGATAGCAACGCAGCGGCTCGCTTGATATTGCAGATGTCCATGGTCCGACGGTCACGGACGCACAATTAACATCAGCAGTGGTCAGTCTGCTGGATATAGATCTCTGCAAGTTTGCGCTACATGTCCCGTGTCTTCGTTGTCTTCTTTCAGAACTTTCCGGTCGCTATTTCTTCCTTTCATAGGCATGCTTTGTCCTACACTACGTTTACCGAGACCCAGGCTCTATTCAAGAACGCGTCTGCTCCGTTATTAGTTTTAAAACATAAGTAAAATTACTACAATTAAAAATGATGATGAAATCACAACTGATATATAAATACAATTTCCTATAGCCGGGCGGTCTGTCGTAAGAGGCGACAAAACAAGCCACAATCAAGTAGTAGGGTATTTTCTCGCCTGGATAACTAAATCCCTGGTGTAGAGTATGCCTCCATAACAACGTTGATTTGTGTTCCGGCATTAGCGACCAGGTTTCAATCTTCCTTTCGAAAGAGGCAGCACATTGATAGCACCTCTGGTCTTACAATTCTCCATAGGGGATGGTAACCACCTTCCAGCAGGTGAGCCGGTTGCCTGTCTGCTGAACTCAAGCAATAAAAAATAAACTGAATGGCCATAGATTTAATAGGCAATAACGTGCAGTTGGGCTATAACTCAACTGGATAAAAAAGATGAGTCTGCTATTGATATCAGTGCGCTACAAATCATCCCACGTCCGCACTCCGCTGCGTAAACAAACAGTAATGGTTTATCGCTGTATTAATAAATATACCTAGATATGTTTGAAGGTTACATACAACGGGCTTCGACAGCCTGGCACCCGTATCCAGGGACATTGAGATAAACTTGTTATATTATGCTAGCTGTGCTCGTCTCATCATTCTTGCGGGACATGGCTTTAGATCTTCACACCTCTGTAATACACATTGTTTTTACTTAGAATATCATTTTCTAACAACACACACATGATTTTTGCGTTCAATTACACTATTTAGTGGTGTTTGAATTATTTTACATATTTGAGAGGTTTAGAGTTGAAACCTTAGGTACGTGGGGTCGATCAGCAAAGAGTTTCTTCAAAGAAATTTGCAAGAAACTATCCGTTACAGAGTTACAGTTACAGAGACAAGACAGAGTTACTTTCACACTCCATCTAATACAATTTTAGATTAGATTAAATAACACTTTATTGCTCTCCAAAATAAACAATTACAAAAACAAACTGCACAGTTACAATAGATCTTTGCAAAACAACAGGCGGCCTTGTCGCTAAAAGCGATCTCTTCCAGGCAACCTAGCTTAAAAGAAATTCTTAACTAATCTGGCGATGTAGGTGGAGCAGAAAAAAGATATGTACAATTTAAATATACATACTTACACAAATTTATAAATTTAATACATACATAAATCCAGACAAATGTATAGTATGTCATTATATACGTATATATGAAATTATCTAAATAAATACATTTATTGACATTATATATGACAAACATTTTATATTAACATTTATTACAATAGATAAATAAGTAAATGATTATTTATGAGACATATTAATTTAAAGACAGATAGTAATTTCTAAGTAACAATTTTATTATTGTTAAAAAAACAATTTCCTGCATATATGTGTGTATTTAAAAATAATGAGTAAGCACCGATAAAATCATAATTATGCCTATAATTACAAATTTTGTTTTAAACTAAAATAAATACCATCGTTTATATACAGTACATATCCTACAATGATTTAAAAACACATATTATGCTCCATAAACCTAGCCATATCAGCTCGCACCTTCCCCGTATCGCATAAAAATATGCTTTCTAAGCAGATTTTTTCCATAATGTAAATCCAGACTAGTCTAGTACACACCATCACATTATGCAACTCCACGATATTACCATAAAGGTATAACACATCATCGAGAAGGCAAACAGAAGATCACTTCCCCTAGATTTATATATTGCTATTTAAACAAAATGTGTATCATTCGATACCAGATGTCGTTCAAGATGTCCATTTTTGTCCAATTAAAAAGAAATGATCTTGTCACTGGTAAGTATTTGACTAGTTTTATATACCATTCTTTGTAAACATTACTGATTCATCACGCCATCCTTAGTGTTGAAGTTCTTAATTACTTTTACAGATTTTTTTTGCAATGTTATTTGTACAGTCGCGGTATGAAAAGGTTCGCCAGTTTACAAATTAATTCATTTAACGTTCCGTGAGCACATGTTACCTTTTTAAACACAGAACAGACTGTTCCATAGAAAATTATGTTTAACTATTATACTTGACAATAAAGTTTAAAATTACTTGGATCGAAGTTGTTTTATTCTCTATCTTGTCTAAGAAGATTGTTTAGACATGAAAAATCTTTTTATTGCTTTTAATATTTATGTTAAGCGTCGTGATTATATTTATTAAAAGCAAAAGTTGACTTTAAGCTGACGAACGCTTTGATTCCACGACTGTACAATGTGTACATGCCGTTTACACATTATTATAAATCTATTTCTCTGCTCCTAAGTACAATTATAGTCTCATCTGCAGTTAAGTTACACGGTATTTATACAATCGTCATATTCATCCGGCCATCTCTCTTTGTACTTATATCACGGTTATTATTTACAGAAACATAATTTATATGAATAAATTTAGCAAATAGTAGTAATCTACATGCCACTACATAAAGCTGCAGTGAAATCGAGAAAAAAAATTGAATTGTGGTAACAGACGAATGACATTGTTTTCAAAGGATATGATGGTATGGAGTATAGTTTCGCAAGACTTAAAAACAAAGATTTTTCTCAACTACCTTTTTATTTGAGTCAATAAGAGAGATTTTGGCTTCCAAAGATGTAAAAAGTGTCTCCTTCTCTGACTTCTTCACTATGGAATCAAATATTAAATGCTTTTAATAGGATTTATCTATTAAAATTTTCTGTATACTGTCTAATGTTGTAAAGCTTTCTTTTGAATTATATAAATTGTATTTTACTTATGTAAACAAAAATCAAAGTAATAAATCAGTCTCAGCGTTTCTCACCGATCGAAACATATCGATTTGTTAGTGCAGGATGTTTTGTTTCAGATCAAACTCCAAACATTTTAGATACCATTTACAAGTGTGATTCGTTATTGTTTACACAAGAGAAAGCAAAAGTTAAATCGATATAACTTCTTATTTTACATGTCAAAGTATGATGTTTCTATGAAAATGTGAGCCGTCAAAACCAACAAAACGTGCCAGTAGCAGAAACCCAAAGTTTCGAACAAAGCATTATGAATAATGAAACGCCATCCGTACAAAGCCGTCTGTGTTCATCCCTTCACGTAGGTAAATATACCTAGTGGAAGTATAACCACAAAACTCTAAATTTGCGGCAACGCCATTGGGGTGTCGCATCGAGAAAAAACGGGGGCGCAAAGTGTTTTTTACGGCTTTAATACGAGTTTATTAAAATATTTAAAGCGCAACTTTAGTGAAAATTTCCCCAAAGACATCTCGAAAAGGTCCCTGGTCTCTTGGTTATGAAACTTTTAGCTAGGTGAGGGAATGATAAATTAAAATGAGGTGAGCGAGCGGCGTCAACACGTGTTAGAGTAATGAGATTTTTTTCTCTCCAACCAATAATAAATGAAGGAGCTGTTGATCCGGGATGAGATAAAACAGCGCCTCGGGTTTTAAATATGGAGAAAGGTAAATAAATCTTAATTGTTTTTTAGACAAAGAATTTTTATACGCTAATTCTTTTACTGAATACTTACTATAACCGATTTAAATAAAATGAAATTACCCATGAAGATGGTGTTTATTGAAATTGTTATGTTCTTTATTTACGGCCTTAAATTTTATCTTTATTTATAGAGCTTTATCAATATAGTGAAATTGTCCTTTTTTATTCAATCATACTTGAAATAAATATCTTGAAATCCTTAATACAACTGTTGTTAACTAATTAGTCATTCTCGTTGTTTATAAAATATGTTGTCTTCTTTTCTGTAAATTCTAATTATAGTACTAATTATTTTAAGAAAACGTTTAAGAAAGGTCTTAATATTGGCCAATTCTAAACCATTTCTGTCAAACAATAGCAGTAGTTAGTTAGAACAAGGCAATTGAATTAGACGGTATTATAAAATTGCCTAGAGCTGCTAAATGGACTATTTGCCACAGGCCTTGATTTCGGAGAGTGCTTTAAACTGTGATTTCAAGTGGGGTTGATGTGCAATGGTAGGTAACACTATCTTCAAATGGGGGAATTTAACATAGATGATTTTATTTTTAAATTCTACCAGATTACGCGAATTAGTTTTGTTATGAATAAGTTTGTCTAAAAGCTTTGTATTTGCGAATTATACCCATATTTTAGATTTACTGGAAAACAAATAATAAAGGGCTATATATCGTTATTAAACAGTACAGTCGTAAAGTTAATAGTTTGTGTGTAAATGTGTAGTTGATTCATGAATGAATGAAATTAGAGACAGACAGAAATTCTCAAGGTTTTATTCTTAAAACCGGATGTATCATTTTCTTTACTTACCTATTAGGTTAAAATCCGCACCATACTCAACGACTCCGTGTATGACGCACTGCATATTACCGCTGATCGTCTACGATAGCAAGAAATAGTCAAAGAAAAATTAGCGCGGAAAGGTCACGACCCTCAGGATCAGGAGGAACACGACTTAAAGAGGAGGATTAGGTTAGAAAAGTAAAACACCAAAAATTAATCAAAATATATTTTGATAAATTTCCCAATAACATTTCATAGCAACGAAAGCATTTATAAAATCTAAAAACGTTTCAACTCACAGGTAACAAACAAACCAAGCGTTTATTGTAAATTGTGTATGAGAACGGTGACTATTGATTTGCCTACCGTACGAGCGCTGATAACTGAAGCCGCGGGCATAACAATACTGTGATGTAACTATACAATGTAACCATCGGGATTGACTCGGTGCAGGTATTGTTTGTGAAGTCCGCTCGCAATCACTCAAAGTACTCCCATTTCGTTTAGGGGTTGATATATTTTGTCAAATATTATCGATAAATCTGTTTGTTTCCTTTCTTATTTATTATTGTACATTTTGCAGTGCAATAAATTTATTATTATTATTAATTATATCTTGACCAGGTGTTGAGTTAAGTGCTAACACACACGCAATATATAGTATTTTTTGTTATAATCTGTTCTATTGATACATTACACCATTGATATCCATAAACAGAATTCATATCAGGCTATTGATGGTTCACCGACAATTTTTTTTAAATTTTAGAATCGTATAATTATTTCATTCCAAACATTCAAAAGGTACATGAATAGCCGTTTTCAAAATAATAACTTATTAAATTTCTATTTTAAATATGATTCCCTGAACGATGGGAACAACATTGCTTCTTGAAATATGGTATGGTATAAGTTATAAATAACAAACACACAGTACCTTTTTGACTGGAAACATACATGCAAATCACACTACTTTACTTCTAGGACAACTAATTGCAACGTTCAGAATGTAATTATTTTGTGAAACAAATGAAATGTAGGAATACACGTTAAAATAAAATTTTCAGAATATACAATTTAAAATAAAACGTAAATATTTTATCGATGTCGATAAAATAATAATCCTCACCACTCATTGATATACATGGGTGGATAGAAAGGGGTGGTTTTAAGAACTAAAAGCGCAATGTATAGTTGCGCAGGCAGGCACGAAACCACAAAAGGCCTCTGCCACAACGTCTGGCGTACAAAAGAGAATATGAGAATCGTACCTTTGTTTCCAATCAAGAATAGTTTTATTATTAGAATTATAATGAAAAGTATATTCAGGAACTTGCTTCATTATCTTTGTGTATAGCTAGGTAAGTCTTTTCCACTATTATATTACGGAGTTTATTACCACGTCATAAGCCATTAAAAACCTTTTGGAGTGAGTCTATCTTGTTTTCACGAAATAGACGTTTTTTATGCTCAAATACTAGTCGTAAATTGAAAGTTAAGAGAATATCCAATAAAAATAAAAAAACAATTTGTAGCTATAGTCTGCGTACAGGGTAGTGTGTCCTCTTAATTTTATCAAATTTATACTCAAATTTTCTTCAAAACTGATATCTATTCAATATTATTATTGCGTGACCAACTTCCCACTCATAAGTACATGTGTTTAAATAGATAAATAAAACAGTTGGCCTTATCTCGCTTAGAGCGATCTCTTCCAGGCAACCTACCTTTAGGATATTCTTAGCTAATCTAGCGATGTAAGTGATGCCTAAATTTAGATGTTTCTAATATTTTTAATGTGTTTACTACATATAATTAATATATACAATTTTAATTCTGGCAGCAGTATGGGAAAGTAACAAAAACTACAAAATCATGTACGCTGTGTTCCGGTACCTAGTTGTATTTAACAATATATTATCATGGATATTACGAGAAACATCGTTCGTTCTTGAATTTTTTGCGTATATCGCAAAACCTTCCTGCTACGCAATAATTATTTCCAAATTAAGCAGGGCTAGGGTGGCCACCGGGTGCGCTAAATTAAATCGAACGACACCCCCCGGATGGACAGCGATCAGGCCGTTTACCCTGCGTAATGGCCCCATCAAAATCTACGGCAAAAATGTGTTGCAAATGACGCTCGCCAAGAGGTTATCAGCCGTTATTTATATAGTTTTATGGTGGAAATATTTTTTGGAGCAAGAAATTACTAGAGAAATGGTGAAGTCTGTATTTTTGGACGATAATTCACATCAATATTAGATGTTGTACTGAAATTCAGTGGGCTGATCTATATATATAAAAATTAATTGCTGTTCGTTAGTCTCGCTAAAACTCGAGAACGCCTGGACTGATTTGGATAATTTTGGTTTTGAATTATTTGTGGAAGTCCAGGGAAGGTTTAAAATTTGAGTAAATATGAAAAAAATGCTTGAAATATAGTAAAAACAACAATTTCGCGTTCCCTTAGAAACTATTCCTACCTGTCAAACATTTGATGTTCGTTCCGTCGTTTAGAAATCAATTAAATTTAAAAGTGAAGTTTTTTTAAATTTTTTTGGTTTTGAATGTCAAACGTTTGATGTTTGTCCCCTCGTACAGAAATCAACGCTTTTTATTTATTGATTCTGAGACGATATGAAGTTTCCCGGGTCAGCTAGTTATATATAAACATATTTTAATAGGATATTTGAAACTAGCTTTCTTCCCGCATCTCCGTACGGATAAACTTTGGCTCGATCTATGTAGATAGCAACATGTGCTCATCTCCGGTGTCATCCACCAAGACAGTGTTTTAAGGAACTGTTTGATCTGATGCAAATACTCTCATCGATGGGATGCTCATTTAAAAAAAATCAAAAATTCTATATTCCAATTCATTTATTGGGAATAAATTAATTTGACGCTGGCACTTGACTTAGTCTCGGTCTGTGAGGGCGCAGTCACATGTTCGTATGTCCTAAACATCACTTGTGAACTGTATTTATTTTTCACTTACAGTACAGTATACGAACTCAAACGGCTTAGTTGTCTTGAGCCTTCGTACTAGGTTTGGGGTCTCGAGCAGTTGGAGTACCTCGACATTCGCAAGACGATGAAGCCTTTTTTCGTAGGCTTCTGCATGTTTTCGTGCTATTTCGGATAGGTACATATGATGATGACCTAAGGGTTCCATTTTTCCCAAATGCTTATAGAACCCTAAATATACAGATATTCGTTAAACACAACTTTATTTTTTCTAAGAAGTCAATTCATAGATAGTGAACATTGATTAGTTCGACAGAGTACGGACAAAAACATTTTTTATTGTTCGACCTTGCCAAGATTCTAATCTAATAAATCGAATAAAGTAGGCAAAAAAATACGCAAGGAATATTTCTCCCCATAAAAGTATTGTACTCCTAGCCTCCTAGTCGACTGAGTAAAGTGTTGGCTATTACATGCTTCAGAGACAACGGCAATAACTATAACAATAACATTTGTCTATTGCTCGCGGCTCCCTGTTTGTTGCTGAGGCCAATTCCTAAAACACACCGACGTTTCTTTTGCAGCGTGAGAAGTAAGTAATCAACTCTTATATACTCAATAATAAGGACGACAGTCAATGGAGATAGAGGTATAATAAATATTGTATCCAAAATTCATAGGTTCATAGACAAAGATTTTAGAATTCTCGTTTCTGAAACTAAAATTATTGTATGCATAATAAATATTGTTTGAATAAATTGTGGTTTTGGAGGTTAAAGATTTTAAGAATATATAGCATTAACAGAATTGCTGATATAATGGTTCAAAAAGTAATAACTGAAAAAATTATGACAATATGTTCACAACGTTTGTCGTTGGTAATATCGATCTGCAGATTTCGGAGACATGTTTTTTTTATTGTCATCATAATTATGGCAATTGTAACGATATGCACATTAGATCACATAAACTGCCTAACTAAAATATATTCGAGCAGGATTCGAGCCCAAGATTTAAGTGAGATGCGAGTGCATTAGCCATTGAGTAACTTCGATAGATATTAATTTATCATAGTATACCAAGGCCGGTGTGCATAGACATTTAACTGATGGTTAAGAGAAAATAATCGCTAAAAGTATAAAGCTAAACAGCGAGTATTTTATTTTAACCGTCAGTCAAAATTTTATGCAACCCAGCCTAAGAAGTTAAACATGGTTGTGTAACCTTATTATATTTACATAAGTATAATAAGTAATCATAATTAACAAGTCTTAGCGGATATTAGACAGTTTATTTATTAATTTCAATTTAGATGAATCGGTGTATTTGATCCACATAAAACGTATCTAAACTTGTATAATTCAATGTCATCGATATCGTTGTGTCCCTTCAGGTACGAGTCTTTCAACCAAATTGATTCAATTGGGTTGATCAGTCTAATCTCAAGATCAGTTACACAAACGTTTTTACTACATACATGTAATGTAGTGAAAGCATTTTTGCATTGCAAAAACATTTTGCACGATGCGATCCCTGTTTGTATTACCCACTGATTTATTTCATAAGAATATAAAAATAGGGCAATATTTCTTGATATTAATCTGAAGATTCCCAGAGCGGTCGGTTCCTTTATAAAAATAATGTTCCGAAAATAAAGTTTAAGATATTTTTATGCGTATAAAGCAAATCCCGCCGTAATCCGCAGCTTTATCTCTGAATGTGAAAAATGCAGTTAAAATGTTTTCGTTTTTAGGGTTTCTTAAGAAAATAGCTTTGTTATATTATTGGAGATGGGTAACACTTTAAAAAGCCAGTTGATTAGCGGTTGTTCACAAAATAGCCACGGCTAAGTTGCCAATCACTTCTCCAACTCGCTAATGGTTGTCGTATAAAAGCGATAACTGACAAATAAACGGGCTAGCTATCAGCCGTTGGGTGCCTGTTAACAAGCCACCTATTAACCAAAAAGCCCTAAACAAGTTTTTTAACCAGCTAATGAACAATCTTTCGCTGGATGGCTAAGTTTTTGGGAATTTTGGGGTGATTATCCACCGCTAGATATTACTATAACTTTACGTACGACTTGGCTTGCTTGGAAGTTAAATATATTTTCAATAATTTTCCGTGAATGTTACGTAAATACATCTGCGAATATTCTATACTGGCGATATCTAGCAAGGAAGGCGAAACTAACCATTAAGGCCACACTTTGAAATATGTACTTGGTTTGGTTTTTTGTAAACTATTGATTAACATTACAGACACTTGTAAATACATGATTACATGTTGTACAATTATAAACAGTGATATTATAGACATAAATCTGTTATTATTAACTGGTAGATTTACTATTAGGATATTTCCAACTTTTTTGATAGGCGGAACCTTCAAGAGGCAAGTATTTTGCACTTGACTAAATAAAGAGAATCTTTGAGACAAAAACGTTACCCCACAATGCGAATGAGCAGATGTGTTTGAATAATTACTTGGCGGGTTTTGTCTTAAGTGCGTGCGAGACGTGAAGGAAAATTAATAAGAAGGAAATCTTATATTGTTTCTGTCTGATGACGTAGCTCTAGGGTACATTTCCAAGTTTCATTATATACCTACTTTAAAACACATTGAGTAGGTATGGTTTTTATATACCTACTTTATTTTTCTTAAAAGAACAAAGCTTGAAGTTAAACAAAACATTTTCTGATCGGAGTTTGATAAAACTAAAACGGCTTAGTTTCTGTCGATGTTGATACATGTATGTATAAAGTATTTAACTTGTAATATGTATTTTTCAACAAGTTGTTCACTAGAACTCGGCCTCACTAAAAAAATCGAATTTGATTAAATTAATCTATAATCTTATATTAATATATAAAGCTGAAGAGTTTGTTTGTTTGAACGCGCTAATCTCAGAAACTGCTGGTCTGATTTGAAAAATTCTTTCAACGTTAGATAGCCCATTTATTGAGGAAGGCTATAATAGGCTATATATCATCACGCTAAGACCAAACTTATTTTTTCAATTATTCCACGCGGACAAAGTCACGGGCAGAAGCTAGTATTATATAATTCTAAATAAGCTGTGTCTGTACATTTAAGCTATTAAAAAAAAACAACTGGAATAGACTATATAAACGATGGAGAACACGATGCAATTTTTTAGAATTTTGGTCTGTTTGTTCGGGATTCACGTAAAAACTACTAAGCCGATTTCGATGCGGTTTTCGGTGATCGATAGCTAGTTCTTAGACTTAAACTTTGCGCTACTTTTTATCCCGGGAATCTCGCGGGAATTTTTCTGGGAATGATTTAAATGGCCAGATTGAAAAAATCGAATTAAAGATTTTCATACAGATTGATAGAAAATTTAATGTAATAAAAATTTTAATATTTTTTATCCGAGGAATTTTCCAGGGAGCGGTTTAAAGTGGTTCCGGATGCATAAAAATTTGCTTACTCGACACAGTTTCCACGAAAACGATAGCTTATAAGCTTTTTTTAAATAGTGCGTACTTTGTGTCCCGGGAATTTGAAAGAGCCGTTATTAAAAAGTCATTGCAGAAACTAACTATTGGGAAGAAATATGTCTACAAAATTGTTACTAAGTTTTGTCTGTTATTAAATGCGATATTTATTTGATTTTTAAGAATGACTCACAAATGACCACAAAATGACCTATCATTTTATGATCACGGCTACTGAAAAGTAACTGAAACGTCGGATGAGAATGAAAAATCATACTTAATAACCGTTAAAAGGTTTTGTATATGTCTAACAATAAGATAAAGCTAAGCAAATACCAAGATATTTATCTTATTACGGATTCTAATCGGTTCCGCATAGATTTTATTAGGGTTATTAAAAGATCTTGCGGAATATTGTCCCATTCTTCTGAAAGTGCTGTTCTTAGTGCTGCCACTGTCGTGGGCAAAGGGTTTCTCGCATATACAGCTCTTTTTAAATTGTCCCAAACATGCTCAATGGGATTAAGATCCGGGCTGCGTGCTGGCCAATTCATTGTACGTATCCCAACCTCTTCGCAATATTGTCGAACTTGTGCAGCAGCGTGCGGCCGGGCATTATCCTGCATTAAAGTAAAATTTTCGCCTATGAATCCCATGTAAGGCACCACGTGATCTTCTAAGATCTCTGTTATGTAGCGATGTGCAGTCAAACCCCCTCTATTACCGTTTTGACGGACCATGTCTATGAACACAAGTTCTGTTCGCCCGTTCATCGATATGCCACCCCAGACCATACACGAACCGCCTCCAAAAGGAACACGCTCCTCAATGCAACTTTGAGCATATCGCTCCCCACGTCGACGATAGACTCTTCTGCGACCATCTGCACCATATAAACATGTCCTACACTCGTCCGTGAACAATACGGAGGTCCATTGCTCTTCTGTCCAATTCAGGTGATCACGCGCAAATCTTAAGCGAGCTTGTCTGTGAGCTACAGACAACTTTGGACCATTTGCTGGTCTAAAAGGGGTGATATCCGCTTCCTTTAACCTTCTTCTTATTGTTCGTGCACTCACGTTTACTCCACGCACTTCATTAAGCTCTGTTTTGATGTTAACAGACGTGAGGAAACGATTTCGCAGGGAAGTTGTAACAATAAATCGGTCATCACGACCGGTGGTTGCTCGAGTCCTGCCTGTACCACGTCTCCTTCTGTAAGAACCTGTCTCCACAAACCTTCTGTATATTCTAGAAACCGTAGACTGGTTTAAATTTAAATTTCTACCAATCGTTCGTTGATCCAAGCCCTCCCGCACCAATGCTACAATTTGAGCCGCTTGTTCGGACGAAGTATCCATATTATGGTTCAAAAACTCTCGATGAGTTAAAAAACTAACCCAACAATCCTGCTGGTAACAATAATTCAATTGACAAAAGAATAAAAAATCAATGAGAATCAATTTAAAACTTTGCTATAAATAACACGCAAATCTGATACTACGAGTAAATTTTCTTTTCCCGGCTATATTAGTTTGTTTTACTGCAGTTCTATTTTTAAATTTTCCTTTTTTTTGAGATTAAGAGCCAGTCTCTCCATATTTATATAATTTAATCTAATAAGTTTGCATACTTATTTAAAAAAATCATTTCAAAGTAATCCTGAACTTTGATGCAGTTTATGAGTCCGTCAGTTTATATATATATATATATTAGCTGCTAGAGCAAACTTCGTACCGCCTCAGAATGAATAAATAAAAATCGTTGATTTCTGAACGACGGGACGAACATCGAACGTTTGACATTCAAAACCAAAAAAAATAAAAAAAACTTCGCTTTTAAATTTAATTTGATTTTTGAATGACTTTTAAATTTAATTGATTTCTAAACGACGAGACGAACATCAAATGTTTCACAGGTAGGAATAGGTTCTAAGGGAAGGCGAAATTTTTGTTTTTACTATATTACAAGCACTTTTTTTTCACATTTACTCACTTTTTAAACCTTCCCTGGACTTCCACAAATAATTCAAAACCAAAATTAGCGAAATCATTCCAGCCGTTCTCGAGTTTTAGCGAGACTAACGAACAGCAATTGATTTATATATATATATATATATATATATATATATATATATATATATATATATATATATATATATATATATATATAAAATTTATGTATTTATTGTTAAAAAGTAAGTAGTTCGTACTATATATTAAGTATACCACCAACGCCATTATCATCTCAATTCATTCCTGGGGTTGTCTAGAAGAGATCGCTTTAGAGCGATAAAACCGCCCTTTGTACATAACTAGATATAATTGTAGTCTTTAAGTTCATTTTTGTATTGCTGAATAATAAAGTGTTATCTATTCAACTATCTATTTACATTGGCAAGTATTCATTTTTGCAAAATATTCTTTTAAATTTCTGGGTAGGAAACTTGAACTTGAAAAATATAGTGCTTTTTTGGCGTCACGATTCTTTCGAACCTTTATAGCGTTGTATAACTTCGAATTTGGCACTAAAGTCCGACTTGAAAAATGAAACTCTTCATGAAATTTTATGCGCTTACTTTTTTGTATGTTTACCTAATAATGTCTCAACAATGATGACAAGATTTACATAAATGGTTCTACGTTTTCGTACTATATAATGATATAAATTAATGTACGTTTAATATTAATTTATATTCTCAAACAGCTTCAGGCTGGGAGTGCGGTTACGGACACGACACATGCATCACATTCTAAACACGATTAACGACCCTTTCTAGGGTCAACATTGCCCATTCTTACTGTATTATTTACTCCAGAACCATTTATCCTTAAACATTCAGATTAAAATGGATATAGAAAATCTCACTATCTATATAATCTACTTGTTGCATGTCGGTGAGTAAATTATTTCAAATAATATACATCATTTGTAAGTACGTGGCAATCCACACCTATTAAAGGGCCAAGAGGGGCGACAAAACTTCAGTCTTAACAAATGTATGTGGCGGTAGAAGTGTTTCTTATTTCCTATATAAGGTAAACTTGAAAGTAGCGACATCATCAGTCGACACCTGAGTGCCGAGAAGTAGTAAATGATGGTACCCTGACGCGAGGTCGTCGTACGGGCAGAATGGATATTGTAGGTATTGGTGATGTCTTAAGAATAGAACGACTTATTTTATAGTATACCAGTGTTTTCTTTATTTGACTTACAAAACTCTAAAAAGGTATTATTTCGAAAATGTCGCGTATCTCAGAACCTGCATACTTCACGAATATTGTATTAACCAATTTTTATTTAAAGTATTTTTGAACTATGATTTTTCCAGTTTTCTACTTTATTCATACTTTAAATACGGACAAACTTTTCACGAATTAAGAAGCAACTATTCTCACCTATTGACTTAAATAGATAGGCATAAATAATTATGCATTCATCCCATACCAACAAAGATACTAGCATAGCTATTTAAGCATATTTTTTTTTCTGGTAATTTTTTCCGTATTTAAGTAAAATTCAAGTTCAAAGATTTTATTCGAACTACGTTCCAATAGACATTTTTTGAAAGTTGTACTTCTCTGTGTACACCGCTTCGCAACGTATTCGAGAAAAAGCGGCAAGAAACTCCCCAGCAACACATCAAGCTAAAAGTTATATTACTTCATATTTGTTAATTTCAAGTTATTTTATACAAAATTATGTTATACAATTAGTTTCCCAAGAATTAATGAAGTTGTAATAAACAGCGCACAATACGAAAAAAAAAATAGCGTCGTAATGAAAATCAATTATTAAAAACACGGCAACCCTACTTTGATGAATGTTTAGCCGCTACTAATGCGAAAGCCTTGTGGCCCGAGGCAAGGATTTTTTGTCTCGCGAGCCTCGTTAGAAGGGTAATAAAATATTGTTTAGGAAAATTCTCGGTTAAATGGTGTGCATCAAACCTTACGAGAAAAAAGTAAATATTATTGTTAGTTCGTATTATTTAGGTATAATTATCTATAAGGATTTAATACAACTTCTCGGAAGTTATCAGGTCCTTTCGAGGTAGGTTTATTAATACTAACTAATACTAATAACATAGTGACAATAATTGGGAAAGGACTAGACAAACCGCGTTCAGGGAAAAGTTCAACGGAGGTGATAAATGTCCCCCTGTTTTTATTATTCGCCTACGGAGTTATAAAAAAGCATGTAATAGAAAATAATACGTATTTAGATAACTACATATATTATACAAACCTACTTTCTTCGAAAGTATTTTTGAAGCTCTACCTATAATTTTGTTCAGAATTTTCCACATCACACTTTAAAAATTCGAGTGGAAGGAAAACAATTTGACAGCTTTGTAAGCTATCTATCTATATTGACTTTTAACATAGTCCTTAATTAATATTGTTAGGTATTTTCAAAATCTGATTAATGACTTGTAGTATGTAAGCATTTGTATTGTTCATTGCAAGGGGGGCCAGCGCACAATAATTAAGTATTTGCACACGTAGCATAAATGTGGTATATAAGGCTTTTATTTTGTTAAAAGTAATAATAAAGATATCAATCACATTGGGACAATGTAATTTAATACTACAACCACCTCAAAACTACAAGCAGCATCATGCCATACCACAGACTACACAACGACGACACAACTATATTTATTTACACAGTGAATATAATTTTTTCAACCCCTAGTTACATGGCTGACTACGTTCATATTTTTCGCGATATCACTATGTAAATTTGTAGTGATGTACAGACTACAGGTTCCTGTAAAATTTCATCTCTGTAGACCCAATAGTTTTTGATAAAAATGACTGATGTACACAGACTGTTTAGTCTAGTCTAGGGTTTTACTTTAATACAAGTTTTAAAATTTTGGTCTTTAATATGGCCCCTTTCATCAAAAAAAAAATACATAATGATCACGTATAAATTACATACATACATAACTTCACGCCAGTTCCCTTGCGGGGTAGGCACGAACAACAGAGCGCCATTCAGGCTTATTCTTACACACCTCACTTGCTTCCTTGACATTCATAACTCTTGTCATGCACGCTCGTCTATTCTTAAGGCGTATAATTTAAAACATCAAAAATATATTTTTACATTAAGTTATTAAATGAACTACAAGACTAATTCTAAAACCTACCAATTTGAAAGTGTAAGTACGTTTTCAACGTAAATATGCCCGTAAACCGTAAAGGTAGGGAGATCCCACAGAGAGGATATTATTATTTCATAGCGCCTGTAGATGGTACATTAGCATAAAATATCTAAAATGTGTGTCGCTACTACACTGTGAATAGGAGTGGATGTATTCAAACATCGACAGAAACGGCCATACCTACCTTCCAGTTATGGTTGTAGGATACTGAAGGACGGTATACGGATGTCGTGTATTCTAACGTTTATTATGTTTGAAGTTTTTATTGGAGTTGTAAATTTGTGCTGCTTGTGTTGTCTCTGGGGAAAGCGGACCTTAAAGAAGGTTCTATTTGTAATATAGGTATTAGCATATTGGTGACATTTTCGTTTTATGTGATTTAATACATTACCTAATTTGTTAATATTGGTAACGCAAGAGATTTTAAAATTGAAAATTATTTAAATTTTATTTATTATATTTAGCACAAAATACAGTTTTTCAAAAAAGTAACAATTCTGGTGTTACAAAAAGTCATAGGTGACGGTAACCACTTTCCATCACGTGGTCTCTCAGTACCTATACTGTACTGCAGCTATATTTTTTTTGGCAATTCCCTGTATTTTGAAGTCTACTGGATCTTTCTAGGTGGTCTCGCTCTCATAAACTTCAAATCCATGTCCCGTTGAAGTTATCCATTATTCTACATTTATCCTCGTTATCGAAATTAAGTACATATATTTAATAAATTTCACGATGATCGGCCTATTCTCAAGACCGATTAGAAAGTACATGCAAGCATCTAAACTGTGTCACTTTCTCTGCTTAATACACACATAAGTAGGGAATACCTACTTATTTCTTGATATTTTAATCTAAAATTATCAAAAGCTTGATCTTGAATATAAGCTTAGCTTTATCTGGAATATTTAAATTAGGACAAGCCTATTGTATTAATTTAAATATCCCAGCAGAAAACAAGCGCATAAAATATTAGACATATAAAAAGTACTTTTAAGTAAAACTCTATTTACGACATACGCGAGTCCCTTCCATTAGGAAGCCATGCGATCATTAGCACCTAAACACAGAAAGTACGTAACACAGGTCGTAACTTAAACCGCTGTACTATCACTAAATATCACTTAACCGCTACCGAACAATTCCAAAGTCTATATTAGATTCCTGGCTGCGAAGTTAGTTTCGGCATTAGATTAGTTCGAGCGAGCGAACCCCATGGGCCCGTGAGTGCATATCCTTGTTTGACGTAAGACCACGAAACTTATTTCCAACACAAGTTGGCGATACAAACTTTGGAATTGATACCCTGTTCTTAATCGGAGTGGGAATAACTAATCATAGTACCGTAGGCTGCATCGTTAGCAATCCTTTGTTTAGGAATTGCTCTTCTCCGATCCCGCGGAGATAACCAGACGTCGGGATGTTACAGATGTAGTGTCTATGGTCTAGTTCCTGTGGCACCCCATAAAAGCGCATATGTTCTTCTTAAAGTTATGCCTTCACCTTTGAGATATGTATCGGAAAAAAGGGGTTCTTCAAGAGTTCCCAAGCCGTTTTGTAAAAAATAACACTCTTATACAACAGTCATATCCTTTTGTCTATGTGTTGTATAATTGTATCGCATCCTAGTTCTCATAAATGTTTAGATCTATTGAATGGAACTGGACAGAAAGTTTAATCTATATGCCGCTACTCAATCGCGTAATGAAGTAGCTAAAACAAAAAAATAGCCTTAAATATAATTAAAGATATTTTTTAATAATTTAAATATATATACTCTGTTTAAAAAAAAAAGCAAATGTCCATATCTCCATATTGTATTGTACACCAAGCTTGAAATTGTAAGACTTTTCCTCTAAAAATATATCTTAAAAAACTAATCCTATAAATAAAAAAATGTTGGTAAAAGTATCGCAAATAAACTTCCTATCTCAGTTAAAACTTTTAAAATTCCTTTCTGCTTGACGATCTTATAATGCTTGTTGTACACGCCGGGCCAGGATGTTGGGACACATGAAGTGAAAGGATAGACGCTGCATGCCGGGTCCTGCGCTTTCCCCTCCCAAACAGTGGAAAAAGCCCGGGCCCCTGTCAGTGAGGGTTATGGGAGTTAGTCAACTTCCGCTTTCCCATAGACCTGGTATAAGGCGAAGGAAGTAACACCGGGGGTTTTAATTTCGCGATTTCTCTGGAATGGAAAGTCGTCAAATGGATTTCACCTAATCAAAAAAAAAATTTGGACCAACGTGTTTAGACTTATTTGGCTTATTTTGCCCGTTGCCAGCATTGACTGGCAAAATTCATTGTCGATTTTTCATTCACATATCAAAGTACCTTGGAGAGTTCTGCCAATAGAGTTCATAATTATGATGGCTTTCATGATCGTTCTAGGAAATATCCATGACTGCAAAAATTTTTAATCCATCTCTATACTTTTTAAAAATAAATAAAATAAAATAAAAGTTTATTTTTAGATTACATCTAAGAAATTATAATAAAATGTTTATAGATGAATTTAAATATAATATCATTATAACCTCAATTATTACGAAAATAAAAGTATCTAACTGTCATTAAATGACCAATATGACCTTTGAAGTTTATTCCTTTGATACAACAGGTTCAATGGCCCAACATTCTGACCCAACGTGTACAGCAGGCTTTAGGCACGCGCCTCAAGCGTTGTGTGGTAATTATTTAGTAGGCATTCAAACGCATCTGCACGCTCCACTCTCCTTGGCTCTCAGACTTTTATTGTCTTAAAATATATTCCTTGCATTAGGAATGATTCATAGCGTAGGAAATAAATGATGTACGTTTTACAAGTACACATTTCTTTTGTATATTTTTTTCAAAGCAATACGACTAAGATTAGTGCTGTTGTTAGATAAACAAGCCGTAGTGGTAAGACTAAAGACTAGTGAGACTAGAAAAAAAAACCTAGTGCGTAAACCAACGTGACAACTATTTTTGTCCAAAATTTGTGCAGTATACATATATCCTTAGATCATATAAACGTCTAGCGTACAGTGCACCAAAACTGGTGCACTGGCTTCAGTGGCTTCCTACGCCTGTTAGTGTCGTTTCGATTACTTTACTGGTTAGAGCTCTCGCAAAAAAAATAATTGTGCCGGCCTGCGCTATTAAAATGAGTCGGAACTATTTTAAAACGGGAAAGGATAAGGATGAGATGTCATTTAATCGGAAAACTTAACACTTTTCTCATGATTTCTTTGTAAAAACGTGAAATTTAATTTCGACATTTTCAAGGTTATCGAATTGATTGATGTGGTCAGGTGAGAAGTGTGACTTATTTACCAAAATTTGGGGACTTTTGTTACGATTTTTTTTTTATTTATGAAATATGAATAATTGAAAAAATCTATAGAAAAAAGACATGTAATGTTTGTGTGTCCGGTTTTCTTAAACTAGTTTATATTACGTTTTAGACTTCCTACGGATCCAATTGTAGCATATTGTTGGACAAATAGATGGATTTTGAAAGGAAGTATTTTGAATCTAGCCGACTAGCCGATTAGTCGGTTGTAAAGAGGCCGACTAGTCTGCCGATTAGTCGGCCAAGCCGATCACGATTTCGGGGATTTCCGTGACGCTTCGTATATAGTTGGAAAGCTACGTTAACAGGGAGTGTCTGATTCGCGCGCAAGTTGCAACCTGTTTTGTTTACTTCGCATTACAAATAAATAAATAAATATTTTTGTTTAAAGATAATACTGTTATTGTTCATTAAAGTGAAAGAGCTCAATTAAAATTTAATCATGTCAAAAAGAAAGTCTCCTGTATAGATTACAATGTATTAATAAATTATAGACTATAAACTACAAAGTAAGAAGCCGGATAGTCGGCGCTCTTGGCCGAATAGTCGCCGACGTTTTTGGTGATGTTGTTTGTTAGCAATGCTCTCTCTAGATATGTTATATCTCAATGCATATATCATATACCTTGAGACACCTGCATATCGTTCATACTAGACATGTGCCGATTATGACTTTGGCCGACTAGCCGACTAGCCGATTAGTCGGTTGTAAAGAGGCCGACTAGTCTGCCGATTAGTCGGCCAAGCCGATCACGATTTCGGGGATTTCCGTGACGCTTCGTATATAGCTGATTCGCGCGCAAGTTGCAACCTGTTTTGTTTACTTCGCATTACAAATAAATAAATAAATATTTTTGTTTAAAGATAATACTGTTGTTGTTCATTAAAGTGAAAGAGCTCAATTAAAATTTAATCATGTCAAAAAGAAAGTCTCCTGTATAGATTACAATGTATTAGTAAATTATAGACTATAAACTACAAAGTAAGAACTACTCTGGTAGCATTATTTCTCGTTAATTAACTATAGTCAGAGGCTAGAATTTTACTGATGTTTAAGAACCTACTCTGGAAGCATTATTTCTCGTTAAATAATTATACCTAAATTTTGTTATATGATGTTATTTAAATGTTATATGATTTTTTTAGTTGTCGAGTAAAAATATATATTTTAGGAAAATGTATATATTATATATGTAAAAATAAGTTTATTGTAGTAAGTTTTTAACATTTATTAACATCCAACTATATTACCAGATTAGGTAAAAATATCCTATAAGTTATAAGATATAGTATATATATAATATAGATATAGACGGCATAATAGATGCCGTTAGGCGATAAGGTCGTCCTATTGTTTTGCCTAAAAACATTGTAGGTAATTAGTGTTTTGTGTCTGTTATTTTGGTGAACAATACTTATCTGCCTTTATAAATGTGCTATCATTCATCAGTATGAAATAGCCTCTAGCTTTATTATAAAAATTGCAGACCACAGTTTTACCGGAGGGGATTTAATTAGACAGTGCAACCGCGGTCTAATGTAGCGTCAACGCAGATACGGGGGAGATCCCTAATGATGCATGGACGACCACCGTTTGCAGATAATTATTAATATTCTTTCATTCATACATTTCTTTGTCGTATTTTTTATTATTTAAACTAGGGCTAATGGATAATTAAAAATCAGTGTTTCGAATCTATTTTTCAGGATGAAGTATCATTTTTTGTTTGAGGTGAAATTCTATTTACGCATGACCTACCAGCCAAAAAACGCAGTGAGGAAGTATAGGACTCGCCGGTTTACTGCCAGAATATACATTAAAACAACCCAGTGTTACATCCATCGCCTTTTACTAGGATCGCTAGACAACGACATTGCCAATACCACAAACCCTGGCAGGGGAAAAATCCTTTGTTTAATTTAAAAGGATTCCTATCCCAAATTATCAAATACTTCAAACAAGCTTTTATATTATTATTGGTTTATTTGATTTGAGAATAGTGCTGAAGAGTGACCGAGAGATTAAACGAAAAATTAAATACATATGGCGCTTAAAGCAGTAAAATGTGTTTCATATTATTTATAAACACCTTGAAAATCGAAGAAAATACTAGTTAGTTTAATGTTTTTTTGGCCATGATTACGGGCAATTGAATGATTTCTATAGAAATTGAAAAAAATTAAAATCTCTTAAATTTATATGATAATAATCTAACACATTAAAAGAGAAATTAACTTATTTGTATTGTATTCTACTCACAGTCCCTCATGACTATAAGTAGAATACTGAGCCTGGATCACTGTCTTTTATGTGTAAATCAAATCAAATCATACATTGCATAAAAACATGGTTATACAAATAGGTCTTGTTATATTATACTGACCACTTGTTTTTTGCCGGTTGGGCGTACAATTAAAAAAAAAAATTATATAGGTACATGCTTATTCAATATTTATTTGGTTTTAATTATTATTACTAATGTTTCAATTTTATAATTATGTATAACCTTAAATTTCACAAAATACTAAATGATACACAATTTACAGATATGTTTCTAGTAAATTTTATATGGTACAAATATTATAAATATATTTAAACACTTAACATTCTAACTTATCACCTATATTTAAAACTTATCATTAAGAAACTCCGTTAGACTGTAATAGCTTTTTCTAAGTAGTAGAACGGTAGTAAGATGCCCAGAAGGCTGGCTACGTTTCCTGGCTGGATCCATACTGATCTGACGTGTGTTTAATAGTACATTATGATACTAGTGTGTAACATTGGTGATTACCGCCGAGGCGCCATTGAGACTCGAGCCGTAGGCGAGGGTCTTCAGAGAGCCGAGGACGGTAATCATCAATACACACGTGTATCATACGACGTTTTTCAACACACTTGTGAATAAAATAACAACAAAAACTCATTTTATTTAGTAGATAAAAAAGTTATATATGAGTGAAAGTTTTATTTGTTAAACACGTACGAGTTAAAATTATCTATTTAAATAAGAAGTTGCATAAAATGAGCAAGCAATAGGAACATTAATTTATTTGTTCTATAGAACATGATCTTTTTTTTTTTAATAAAAACTTTTTTAAGAACAAAGCAACTCAACCAATAAAATTTAAAAAAAAAATCTATAATAAAACTACGTTTTAACGGTTTTAAGCGCGGTAATTTTCAGCCACTTTTCAGTGGCCGTAACCACGGAAGACTTCCGTGATCACGGCCACTGAAAAGTGGCCGAAACGTCGGAAAAACCAAAATCAAATAAAATTACCGCGCTTAAAACCGTTAAAACGTAGTTTTATTATGTATACAAGTCGCGAAAACTTAAGAAAATATTACGTAAAAATCTATAACTCACTAGTGAGTTATAATGTTTTTTACTCACAGTTTGATAATGGGTGTCATTCTGTGCCTAATTGCGGTGACCATAGAGCCACTTTATGAGCAAGTGTGTTGAAAAATATATTATCTTTTAAATACACACTAATTCTAACTTTTTTTAAATTGTAAAATATATTTAAAATTAAATTTCACTATGTAATATTTACACATTGTATTCTGTTCGAAGCAAGCGGTAAAAAAGTTTCTGTAAGTAGCCTTCGATCAAAGAACTTTAAAAAAGAACTCTTTTAATAAGAATTTTCCATTCGATTGAAATTTAGTGGTGGTAATGAAAAGGTAAAGAACCAATAAGTAGCTCAATCAAATTGCATTATCGCTCAGTGGCGCCCCTACCGGAGGGTGGTCTCGATAAATTGAATTACGACGCTTGCAACCGCAGGTCTCTGTAAAAATAGCCTTTACACTCGAGCACTGTCTTTGTAGAAGCGAAAAACCTTTCTTGAAAGTTAATCAAGGCAGTGTGTACATTTTCGACTAAAGACTTTTATGGTGTTGCGTAGTTAGAGAACAAAAACAAAATTGTTGATGATCATCACCTTTACGGAACCTTCACCGTGCGTGTTGTTATAATGGACTAAGAAACATTGTTTTAAAGAAAAGGAAATATTTATTTTACAGGAATATAACTTATATTTCGAATTAAAAATATTGAATTTAAAATATAATATACCATCTATTGAGGTGGAGCGATCCGAACTGCCTGAGGTCTCGGTGGAGTTTAGAAAGTGCAGTACGGGATCCTGATGAAGCATTCCGTCAAAATTTTTGCCTACGGTTTAGGGATGTAACAATGTACAGTCTTGAGGTGGGTAGGTCCAAGTACAATAGGGATGCGTACAGATGTTGCAATAAATTCTGAAATTATTTACATAAAAAGTAACAAGCGTTAAAATGGGTTTACAGTAACACCTAATCATCTTACTTTTAAAATATTAAGATAGAAATCATTGTAATTACTTTTCACAGAATAAGTAATGCGCTATTGTAATTACTTATGACGTCATAAGTAGGCACGCTAGTACAAAATCTATGTGGCTGCGACGTTCTGTAAGTTTATAAAAAGTATTTCAGTTGATTTGACTGTCCGCTACCTTATTCCGAGCTGTATTACGACATTATCCGTGTCTAATAATTCGTATCCAGGTCTTGTGTCTGTAAGCCCCATATGGATCTGGCTGACTGTGATCTGCAACGGACTATAGAGTATACTGATGTGTTAAACCCGATGTTTTAAGTCGCGTTTAATTGTAATCGTCGATACGGGTGCGCGGATCTGACACTCCGCATTCGGATGCGCGTGTGTATGTGCACATCCATCAATAATAATGCGACGGATGCAGGTACGAGGATTTGTATCCATCCGAACCACCTGTAGTCTCTACGGACAACCACTTGACTTTTTAATTTATTATTTTGTACAGGTTGGCAAATAATGTAGAAAATAATACAGGCGCCACTTCCTTTGTCTTAACTCTAGCAATTCCAATATTATGTCAATATAAATATTGATGCTTACTAGTGATATTTAGTAATGTCAAACAACGTGCAAGTACTAAGTTGCTTTATTTTCGACATATGCATTTTGTTATGTGATAATTAATAGACTAATTATTTGACTAAAAAAACTAAAGAACCTTACAAACCTGTCATGATGGCGGTTCTTTGATCAATATCGTCAATTTATGACAACAAGATTTTTAATTTAATTCTACTAGACATCCTTAGTAAACTTTAATCACAACTCGTGTGAAATTTAGTATTGGTATTTCGTATTTAGTTATTTTGAGTGGATTTTAGACTTGGATCAACGTCAAAATTAAATATCATGGATAAATTCATTTTGTTTATAATTCACTGACATCGATTACAGATAAGATAAAATATATTCAGAAGGCAAAAAAATTAATTCATGTTCTAGACATAATGGCCAGGCTTTACTAGCGATAATATTGATTTTACCATCGTTTAATATTTTGATGAAGTCGACATAAGGACTTTATAGGATTTAGTAAATGTCTCGCTAACAGTAATCGAGCCTCCCTTTTTCCAGTAAGGTAGGCACCCCGGCTGTGAACAATAGTGTGTGATTGCGCGACACCAGCCGCTTCAGTGTGGTTTCACCCTAACCGCACCAGACGGGTACCTTGGTTACGGCCATATGGAATATTAAATTCAATACAGCGCTGCGTAATTAGTTCCCTGTTAATTTATTAATGATGAAATCCAAGGGCCGAATTGGGTTAATAATATCGCCTACATATATAATAATAACTTAATTCAGAATCACACCTGTATAATGTATATTTAGTATAAATACACCTGTACATAACTCAGCTTGGAGACGTGTTTACTTACGTTCGTAGTAGTGTTAAAGTGACTGAATGATCTGTAGAATTTCGGGATCCACAGCGGTCGAGTCTTTGGAAAATTAATAATGAGCAATATAAGATAAATAGGCATTTCATAATTACAATTAGTAGACAGACATGAGAGGAAAAAGGATTATATGAAAAAGTGGTGTCAAAAAAGTTTAAATATGACATGGCATCTGAGGTGCCACTGCCAAGTTAAACGACCTCATTTTAACATGACCGGTTCCTAAATCTTACTATTCGTTCATTTGCCTTACTACATTTTAAATTTGTGGTATCTCCATACAAATAATATCTTAACAATAGTAAGGCAAATGGATGAATATTAAGACACAGGAACTGGCAATAAAACCTTTTATAAGTAATTTAACAAGTGCCATATATACCACACACTCTGCTACAAGTGCAAATAGATACAGGCTTGATAAAGGCTGATGATATTTGTGCACCTACGACATATAAGATTTTTTTATTAATAAACTAATATATTTATCATTATATTAATACGTGAGGCAAAAACTTTGTACACCTTTTTACGAAAATTGCGCGGACGGAGGAGTATAAAATTTCACACACTTATAGTTTATATACAGAAGGAGTGCAGAATGCTAATATTTTTTTTAATTATGCATAAAAAATACATTAAATCAATAAAAAAAACATTACACATACACTACCATGTATTTGACGCATATAATTACTCTTTTGTTTATTGTTAAAGTCAAAATAACAGTGTAGCCTTGGCAAAATCTGTGATTATAGAAGTACAGTCTTTGACAACAGAACCTTAATAATGTTCAAACTTATAATTTAAATTAATTATGGTTGGATTTCGACTATTGGGCGACCGTACATGGAATTGTGTAATGTATCACGAATAAATAATATTATATTATGTAGCTTTTTATATTCGTATTATATACATAAAATTTATATGATTAGTTTTTACGCATGTCGTGGACTCCAGTAATTGAAGGAGCATAGTGATTAAAAATTTAAGCTTATGTATATTTTACAAATGTGTTATATGTATCCTTCCTTAGAGATTCTAATAATAATATAAAAATGCAAAAACGTCTTCAATCTGTTTGTACACTTTTAGTTTTTTAAATATCATTTGCAATTTTTTTTTACATAACGAAATACATAAATATGTAAGTATAATAAAAAAATTTAAATATTTTTGGTCTAGTTACGCTATATTTCAACTATAATCGTTTGGAAAATTGTTGAATGGCTTCTATTCAAAATTTTCAAGTAATATCATGGAAGAAAGTATAATATCTTTTGCCATGGTAATATTCACCCGTGAAAATGTTTCAACACAATAAAATGCGACAAAAGGAACTTTTCACTTCCGTTGACACCTGTGTTGGAGGGAGATGTATTGTCAACGTACTTATATTTTCCTTACAAACGTTATACTGAACTTCACAGTCTTGGTTCGAAACGCAGAAAAATGTACGTACAAAATAAATGTTTGTTTCTCGATATTTTTTTTTACGTTATGAACTAATTCAAACTATTACAGGAAGAAAAGCCTTAAAATAAGTTAAACTCTCATAAGAAACTATAATATATAAAGAGAGGGTTTGTATTTACATAAAATCGTATAACAGTATGCGCATTATTTCAGAAAAGTGCACACATTGGCTAAGATTTTGGCAAAAACAATTGTGAATTTTTAAATAAAATCAGTAGGTTTCTAGATTTCAGTTCTCAAAGATGTAAAAATATGTTCTCTCTTCCCCCTCTAACTTTTAAACTATGAAATGGAAAATTCTGAAATAAATAAAACACTTAACAAAAATTTTTGCAACAAAATCCGTTAAGTAGTTTTTGATATATGGAGTACTTTCAATTAAATGCTTCTTTATGATTCCATACCCAAGGACGCAAACAAGGAATATTGGTCACCTCTACGGAACTGTTTGTTGTGCTTGTATTGCCAAACACTTACCCAATTTATTTAAAAATCTATATCACAATGTATTGGGAGCACAATCCAAATTCTTGAGTAATTTTAATGTTAAGGTATTTTGTAAATAAGTCTTTATACAGCAAGGCTTTACCTACAACACCCCGTCGTCACCCAGCCCTTTTATTTCAAAAAGCGATTAAAAACTTCACGATTTATCAAAGGGCTTTAATATTCCCCTTTAAAAAATATGAAAGTGTATTTTCCCTGTTTTATTCGTATTTTATTTTGTTTCGATACTTCGTTTATTGTCAATCAAAATATTGTGTTCCTGAACGAAATACGAAGGGGAAAACTGTTTGAAGTGTGTAAACTTTTCTTTTGTGATTTTTTACATATACGGTTTGGTAAATTCAGTTGCATTTTGAATTATTTACGGCAAATTTTTCGGTCACTAAATAAATGAAATATACAAAAAATATTTACACGACAAATTAGGAGTCTCCTCTGATTTTTAGTCGACTAAAAGTAAAAATGAGAGAAATTTGTATAAATAATATTGTTACGAGTTGCAGGACTCGAATTAAAATACCGTTGGAATGACTATAGAATTTATTAGAACTATACAAACACGTATAACACAGGTACAAATATAACTGAACACAACATCAGTCCAAACATAACGCACGAATCAATAACACGCGCAAAGTCCGTCACTAAACAGATTATAGAATGTACACAAGTCTTGCCTCGCGGTTGGTTTTCGCTCGACTCCCGATCTCTCCATTGGGCCATTCCTTTATACTGCAACGATACAATATGGCTGCTCGACCGCGTAGATCGAATTTCTTACAATCAGTTCGACACACCTAGCTAATGACTGGCATAAAATATTACAATACACAATGGGCTGTTTTCTAAACACATATTTTAAACACAAAGTAAACAAAAGAAGTCCAAATGAAGGTAATAAAGTGTGCTTTTATGGTACGCAGGTGTGAATCTACTTTTGTCGGCGTGTAACACTATAATAGATACGTTATCCGATGTATAAAGAATCTGTTTTCTTCCACAGTTTTGCATATAAACTACAAACATCATAAGGTAAAAAAGATTTATGAATTTTCAGAGTACGTTCGTGTTGTGACGAGTTGTATGAATGTATTGTAGAAGTTAGATTGTTTTTTACATTATTTGTGCGCAAGTAGTTTGAAATTGTGCCCGCCACTTAGTTTGCGCGTGACTTGGACTTTATAGACATATCTTTTACATATATATAACATACTACAAAAAAAAGCTATTTCACTCCATAATACTTTAATTGAAATCCGTTGAGCCGTTTCGGAGCTTATTCTAGACAATCTTTCGGATAGACAGAAAAACTTCATTCATTCATAACTTCAACATTATATAAATAGCAATATTCACTCAATCATTGGCATTTGTTTTGAAGTCTGTGATACATTTTATATTATCCTTAATTTGTATACATAGTTTATTTTTTGTTTAATTTATAGTATAGTTTAATCTTCTTGATAAATATTTAGGTTAGGTTAGGAAACATTTCGGCTCCCTTAGGGCGAGGCTACAACGTTGCGGTGCGATGTTGCATCGCACCGCAGCGTTTATTTATATAATTTTATAACAATAATGAAAATGTGTGCCGCAATTTGCGTAGTGAGGTTGGCACTCAGTAAATTATTAAATTATAAAATCATAAGTCAAATATAATATAAAATAAATCGGTAAATTAGATGGGCCGCTTGCTTGTTTGCCGATAAAGCAACATAAAGAACGGTTATATTTTAATTATTTACTGAATTAAGTATTCTTAAACATTCACAACACTCCAGTAAATCTATAATAGTACTTATCTATATCACACTAAGTAAAAATCTTCTGACTAGATAAAGATCTTGATGTAAATATTTGGTTGGGTTTCCCATCTTGATATAGGCGTAAACCTTTATCGCAGCGACGGGGGGTCTCTATAATTGAGTGCATAAATCACGAACACCATCAAAATGAGATGTGATCTTTCATAACTTCCCGTAAAATAGTTTCAAGTCGACGTCTCTGTGAAAAACGGTGTGGTAATATGGAAAATGTTAACGTGAACGCAACATCGTTCACATTTATCAAATATTTTTTTTTTTATATATTTTATTTGTTGTTAATTGAAATTCTTACCACATAATTATATAAATGAGAAGAGTTTTTAAGGTTCTTAATTCATCTTGGCAAAAACTCATTGTTATGTCCGTCCATCTATTTGCCTATATTGTCACGAGTCTCGAGACTCGAATTAAAATACCGTTAGAATTACTATAGAGTTCATTAGAACTATACAAACACGTATAACACAGTTACAAATATAACCGAACACAACTAGTCCAAACGTAATGCAGAAGGTCGTAATTCAATAAAACGGGCAAAATCCGTCACTTATTAGATTCTGGATTGTAGTACACACGTCTTGCTTCGCTCGTGGTTCTCGCTCGACTGCCGCTCCCCTCCATCAGGTCATTGTTTTATACTGCACAAATGCAATATGTCGGCCCGGCAACGTGGACCGAATTTCCTAGAATCAGCTTTTACTTTAAAGCCGTAACACCTGGCCAATGATTACAATACAAAAATAGGCTGTATGCCAATAAGTAAACAAAACAAGACGGTTATAAAAGAATTTCAATGTTATTAGTTTAAATGCCGACGGGTAATAAATGTTCTTTGTTTTAAATATGCAGGTGGATTTTGTTTTTGTCAGATCTTGAGTTGTAACAATATGTTTGTCACTGTCATTTATTTCAGACACTACTGAATACACACTACTATATATATATATATATATGTTGGCGCGGGCGGGAGCGGGGATAAAAGACATAGAAAGGACTTACAGGTTAGGTCACCGCACCAGACTCGCTACGAACGATGCGGGCTTAGCAGCGGCAGGCAAATCTTCCTCGTGATTCTTGCTTCACGTCTTGCGGTTCCTTCGACGAGTGCACCAGCTGGTACGGCACAGCTGCTATCTTCCAGCACGCGAGTGTAAAATGCAGCACAACACACAAAACGCGGCGAAGTTGCGCGGAAGCAGCGGCGCGAACAGCGGTCGGACGTAGACTATGTCACGTTACGTAGAGACACATTACTTGATGACAGATACATGTACATACAAAGAGAGAGAGAGAGATATATAGAGAGAGAGATATGTATGCAATTTAAAAAATATATGTGTTCTATATTCAGTTACACAATAGTATGGTCCAATCCCAAATAAAAGGTGGATAATTTTTTTAAATAATAGAAAATTTAATTGCTAAACATATTATAATATTTTTATTCTAAGCGTGTAAACTGCAAGCGTAGTCCTTTTTCATAGTTAATGGAGAATCTGCTATTTGCTTTACTGAGTTGAAAAGCTAAGAACGTCAGGTCCAGATAAACAGCGTGTAAATATGCCACTTGGAATGGGGCCCAGTAGAGTAGAATCCTTGATAAGACTGCACTGCACTGACTTGCAACTTGGTTTGTAAATGTATTCACAGTTCGCTTTGTACTCTGTGCAATGGAACATGTGGTTATCTATTATTCAGCAACTAATTTTCAAGAATGCATAGCAGACAATATTGATGATAGACAGTTGTTCTCAAATTCTCTGCATGGAAATTGCACTATTGCAGTGTCATACAGATACGAACTACACATTCAATTTTTGACTGATTTCACTGAGTGATTGAAGCTTCTATTATTCTTTGTACCTAAATTTTGATGTACTTTAAATACTCTTTAGGAGTCTTGCGTGATCACGGCCACTGAAAGTGGCCGAAACGTCGGAAAAACAAAAATCAAATAAAACCGTTAAAACGTAGTTTTATTATGTATACAAGTCGCGAAAACTTAAGAAAATATTACTCTTTAGGAGGTTAATCGTCCCTAAAACTCTGTCAGTTTATTTGCCGGACTTTCAATATGGCGATATGATTGCAGTACGAGTCAACTCACAGAGCCTGATTTACATTTGCATTAGTAAGAAGCGAAACTGTCAAGTTAGAGCTTGTTATTGTTTCCACAGGAATTTACTGATTAAGTAAAAAGTTGTCGATTAAATGGACGGTTGTCCAAACAGCGAGAAAGGCAAAGAATAAATCGGGCTTAACAGTTTAGTAATATTTGTAAAAACGAAAGCGTCTACAGTCAAAACAAAGGAAATCTACAAATACATTACAACAACTAATAAGCATATAAATACAGTACAATTACTGTTCAATGGTCAGCGCTATGTATAAGTAATACCGTCTGGTTCCAACGTCGACACTTTTTACAGTTCCTGGCGTACAGCCAAACTTCACGCCTATTAGGTACGCACATCCAGGCGTGTGGTCTGTGCACTGTCACATACCTGCATATTGCCATATGAAATAATATTATGGCGCGGCTTCATCTGCGATAAACTTAAAGGTATAGGCCGCTTCACGCAGATGTAGTGCGCAATTTGAGATGCGACATTGTTAATGACGTTAAACATTGCTACATAACGTATTTATATACATTAATGTGGCTATGCGTTAACGACGTTTTTTATTTTTTTAACTTTAAATGAGACTCATTCGGCCTCAACCTCTAAATCTTTAACACTAACGCAGATGAGGCCCAGCATCAGACAAATATTAATAATTATTTAACTAAGTAATGGTGTATAATAAAGAGTTATCTATCACTTTAGATAAAGCCGTATTTAGTGAAACTAATGTGCATGCATTGCACAGCTTGAATCATATTAATAACTAGCTGACCCGGCGAACTTCGTACCGCCATATTTTCTGAATGCCTAAAAGACTTTGTTTCATGACACAAAAACAAAATCACCATAATCGGTCCAGGTGATTAGGAGGATTCTAAAACCCGATCTCAGCGCCACCTACCGGTTCTAATAGCGAATCTAAACCATCCGGGAACCCACTCAAACACACAAAAACAAAATCACCAAAATCGCTCCCGGTGATTAGGAGGATTCTAGAACCCGATCTCAGCGCCACCTACCGGTTTTTTTTGTGAATCTAAACCGTCCGGGAACCCACTCAAACACTCAAAAACAAAATCACCAAAATCGCTCCAGGTGATAAGGAGAATTGTAGAACCCGATCTCAGCGCTATGTACATACATATATGTACCAAACAGTCGGCGTGTTTCATCACAGCCCTGGTCGTCAGAAAGCTATGTAAGAATGAAAATGAATTATCAACTGCACAACTTGATTAGTTCATAGAAAATTTCTGTGGACTTCCCAACATTTCTTAAGTCAGGGTCTTAGGGATATGAAAATGTATATTTGGGCATTTGGTAAGAAATAGACAAATACGTGTTTCAGGTTTATAATTTCGCTTTTATTTAATTCAAAAAGTAAAAACAGCAAAATACAAGAAAACAAGCAGTTCGAAATCCAGGCTCCGATACTCACACATAATGGTCGCTATAACCAAAACTGGTTTGCACAAACATTATCATACTAACTAAACGTATGCATCCATAAACCATGACAAGCATTTGCAAGTCCGAACAAATTTTTCGTCATAAGCGATTTTCTTATGTTGGGGAAAGTGTGAGCATGCTCTACGACCGTAAATATTAAACAACAGCTTAACACAAGTGTGTGGCTGGATTTATGTCTCAATATCGCCTCGGCGCCACCTGCACGGGATTTTTTCATCGTTAATAACATTGGTTTCGTGGTAATGTAGCCTTATCACGCAACTGGTATTTGGTTTGTCACAACTAAAATCAATTATCTTGTTTGAGTAATATTTATAGTTATTTAATGGCCACGGCTAAAGTAGATTTTTCTTAAAAGTAGGTAATCGATCAAGTGGCTAACAATCCACGCTCAATGAAGCGTTCATTACTTCATTGTATAGTGTACAGTAGATATAAATACTTTTACACATACATATCTGGCAAATTTCCTCAATATACAGGTCTGCCACAAAACTAAGTAATATTACCCCTTCCTCCACCTTTAGTAAAAATGAGAATTTAACCATTAAGTTTATACAGAGCTGATTATAGGAGTTAACATTTTGTTAAAATGCATTATAACACGATTGCAGTTGCTGTCTCATAAAATAGTTTTAGTAAATAGTTAAGTCCCTTTGTTAGTATAAAAATTAAAAGTACTAAAAATACCCACATATTATTTACCATAATAATTCAATAAAGCAATGTTACTAGTCGATTATTATTCAGTACGCTCACCATAAACTTGCCGGTCGCGTGGACATTTACTTAATTCGCTCGCGCGCCCGCCTCGTATCGCCGCTTGCCAATTCTCGTTATTTGTGTTGCTTTAGACGTGACGTGATTGTGCTAGTTTCTTGTTACCTTATAAATTGATGTTTATTTAAGAATAGGCTAATAAATAATAATGTATGTGGTGAACGAAGTAAAAAGCTAAGACAAATGGCTACGGCATTTTGATATAAAATTGAAAGTGAAATCTTTGACCGTCACGTATATACAGATATATTAAAATAATTTAATTTAAAAAAAATTGCTCCGCAAATAACATTTTTCAAATGTGTGCGTGCTTACTACTCCTATACATCTAAAGTACATTTTTTATATGCTGGATAAACGTTGGTAGGGACGATATGCGTGTCTCACATTGAGAGGTGCCAAAGACAGTACAAACCGTAGGAAGAAATAATAAAACGGATCCCGGATTCCGAAATTCACGTACGCGAAAAAACTGGAAAGTAATACTATTAATACATACATACATACATAACTTCACGCCAGTTCCCTTGCGGGGTAGGCACGAACAACAGAGCGCCATTTAGGCTTATTCTTACACACCTCACTTGCTTCTTTGACATTCATAACTTCATACTATTAATGATGTAACAATTTTTTTTAAGAATTGTATTTGAAATATTAAGCTATTCTAGTATTTGTAAAATAAGACAGACGGCAAACAATTACATTTTTATTTACTGTTATGCTTCTTATCCTTACAAACAATTGAGATAAGATAAACAACTATGAGGCTTTCCAAGCCACAATTCAGAAGTATGTTAATTCAGCGCTCCAATTTAAATTAATTATTCCAAACTTTGCGGCGGATAACGCAATGTTGTCTTAATTAGGTCGTACAATCATACAACTTTGTGCAAAGTATGAGCTTTATTTATGGTGCTCTGAAATATTTAAGGGAAGTTCAACTGTGTTCTCATTTCAAGGGCTTTCCCCCGTGACTTCGCACTTGCAAAGTTAGGACCGTTAGGACACGAGAAATTTCATATACTCTGGGATAAATAATAACAATGTTGGTTATTAACCTTTCTTGTTGATTTTATACTCATCACTATTCGTTATCGTATATCTATAGAGATTTCTTAAACTTACAGATGTGTAAAAAAATATATCATTATGGATACCAGTAAAATTTAAATTGAAGGTCAAAGACTTTCTTTGCATTTTCTTAGTATGATACAATTGAACGACAGAAAAAACTTTTTACTTCAATAAAAAGCTATAAGTTCATAGATGACTAACATATTGCAGTGTTGTAAACACGAGAACCGCAAGTAATATCAACCAGTGTCACCACATAGGGTGGCCGCTTTAAACTCCCCTTTAGCAGACTTTCAGCAATCGAGTGACCGCACGGACCAAGATTTATGTACGGACAATTCACGAGCCATTGCGCGAAAGGCTGAAACTTTCTGGCGGTGGCGATTAAGATTTACAGCGGGACTGGTCCTAAATAACTTGAACGGTTGGGGAACCCACGGATTTTTTTGTGTGAAATAATTTGGCAATGGATGTTTTAAAGGACATAATATTTGTGTAATAGACGAAGATACATTCAAGTTATGTTATTTTAGAATTAAATAATTTAGAAGGAAATGATAAATTTAAGATAGATAATTTTTGAGACTGTTACAAAAATTGGTGAAAATGAGATTCGTGTAGTTTCTGAGATATGGGATACTTTTAAATAATGCTTTTTAAGCTTGTGTCAAAATTACAAAAACGCTAAAAGTGGGTCACTTCTACGGAGCCCTTGTGTGTAGATTAAAAGGCTCTTGGCCGATTTATTATGTAAGTATTTATAATTAAATGATCTATTTACTTATGTAAGTAAATAAAGATTTTTTATTTATTTTACTTGTCAATAAATCACTAGATCGTGTAAATTTTAGCTCTTTTAAATACGTATACTAATATTATAAAGAGGTAAAGTTTGTAAGTTTGTGACGTTGTAGGGGGTAATCTCTGGATCTACTGAACCGATTTTAAAAATTCTGTTACGGTTAGAAACCTACGTTAATAGGGAGTGTGATAGGCTATATAAAATGACGCTATATACCACAGGAGCGGGACAGAGCGCGGGTGAAACCGTGCCGGGCCGCTAGTACAAAATATTTTACGATAGCCTATTAATTCACAAGGCCGTAAGAATGAAACAAACATTCTTAAATTTACAGCAATTATAACTAGGGATGTGATGTTAGTGGTCAAATATCAAACAGAATAACTTTTTCACACATTATTCCTTCCCTTGTTATTAATCAGCACATAGAATTGTTCCATTAGCACGTACTACCTAAACGTAGAATGAATTGGATTTCAATTACTTTCAGGCGTACGTGCAAAGGAGTTAGTTCTATACATCTGAGTCAGGCGACAATATTATAATTGTGTGAAAGATTGGATAGAATTCATGTAACGTTCTGAATCAGAATTTATTGTAGAATACGCGATTGGTATAAATACTTATATTTAGAAAGAATTTGTAATTATGAGAATCTAAATTCGTCTCTGTGCTTCCTATGCTGTGGTGACATGATAAGTCTAAAAACCTTGCTAAGCTGCAGATGCAGGACGCGAATTTTTTACTGTAATGAGGGCGGTGCCTAATCCACTAAGCCACCATGACTAATTTTATGACTAATATTATAAGTTGATACATTGTTTTAACTTCTTTCCTTTTAATATATCTCAATTCGTAATTTTTGAAAATGTTCTCCTAATGTTGCTAGTCATAATCTAAAGGAGAACTATAGCTCCATCTGCCATGCAGTGCAAATTTGTAAACTTTGAACAAAACACAATGAAAAGAATTCTGGTAGATATGTTTCCATTTACTTTCACACTAACTTACTCTTATCCATAAACAACTAGCTATACGATAAGGACGAAAACATGTTATTATACCTTTATACTATTATTTATTAATTTCTAAGTTGCTTGTCCATATTATTATGTATTTAGTCCGGGCCAGCTGTGGTCCCAAGCCGCTGCCACTGGCCGCCCAGTCCATTTGCCTCACAACGTAAGTTACGCACCGTACACGCCTGCCTTTATGCTTTATTCATACAGTTACACAATTTAGGGATGCCAGACACTATTACGAGTTTTATTTATGCTATGCTATAATAATTGCTCTCAAACTTCGTGCCAGAAATACCCGCATCCACGACCGGCTTCGTGTCTGTAACACAACAGACAAATAGTAAGAGAGTTGCTTGCTGCAGTGGTACGACCTTCTTTTACGAAAACTTATTTATGTGATGAACACATATCTATACATATATCCTACGCCCGGTCACGATAGAAGGGATGTGCGCATGAAATTTTGGCTTGCCGTACTTGTTAATTACTAGGAGTTACAATTGGTCAGTAAAAAACGTAATACCGATAAGCCCTTCCCGGCAATGTAGGTTATTTTGCTCTCTCTTTAGGACTTTTTGGCAACGCTACATCATCACCTAAAGCAAAATATGGAACTTTAGAAAAATATTGCATAGCTGCGCCGTTTAGGGTTGACATTAGGTATAAGGCAGTTTCTTCAAATAAAACTGTAAGTAACACTTTCGATGCCACGGATGACTAGAAGGCAGCTGTATACTTCACATAGCGAATTGGCATTGCTATCCAGATTGGTAACACAGCCAGCCTCTGAGCATGCTTCCATCTGGCAGTGTTGTGGCATCTAATCTGTATTTAATATAACCTACGTCTATTGTTCTCTTTTAAGATTTAGTTTTATTACTTAGTTTAATTTACTTCGTTAGTATTTTCTACTAATAAGTTTTAAACAATAAAACGACAAAAAACAAAAGGAGAGTCATACCTTGTAACGAATCTAGTCATGTAATGGGATGTGATTAGTCTAGGAGCGTTTCAGATTTACGGATTTTATTGGGCGTTTGTCATCCTACTATTATTCGCAGTAAGACCAACCCTAGGCAGCAAAGCAATGCAACAACGTCCATCAAACGTCGTCCCCGATTGTCGAGGTAATTAATCATGCCGCGAAAGTGACCGGGGTTACTTACACTGAACAGTTTTCTTTTGTTCTACTATTTCAGAAAACGATTTTTGCTTGTGTATTTAGAACTGGTAGCTTTCGACTTTCAATTATACTCTTTTTTCAATCAACAAAGGCAAATATACTTCTTTTGAACTTTTTGTTCGCACTTAAGAAATTATTGATTTGAGAAGCCCAAAAAAACGGGTCGTTAGTGAATTAAGCAAATGAAAGAAGACTAGAAATAATAATTTCCCAGGTAAAAGCGTATCCCTAATTCTTTTTTTTTATAGCTGACGTACAACAGACAGGCAGACGGCCCACCTGATAAAAAGCGATTACCGTCGCCTATGAACTTTTGCAACACCAGAAATGTCACTAACGCGCTGCCGGTCTCGAAGAAATTTTATGACACCCTTTTAAAAAAATATCTATAATCCTCTGCCACTGGTATTCTTTAAGTTTTTCATATATTTATAGACCAATTTCTTAAAAAGCCTTTAGGATTAATTAAAAAAAAATACAGATGATTTAAATCGTTAGAATAGATTGATCCGATCCATACGACATTATTATTCCCAATTGGGTTTATAATGTATTACTTTTAAAAGTAAGATTAATAGAAAAAAAAACTATTACCAACCTCTATTACTGTATATATGTAAGTATAACAAACGTATACAAAACTGTTATTTGTTCTATGATATCATCAATGCGATATTATTATGTTTAGAAATTTCGTACATAAGTAATAATTAATTGCCGACGTGTTTATCTTTTGTTAAGTAAACATTAACTCGATGTTGATAGGGGTAAGCGTTTGAGTTTTGTTTTCGCTTGTTCAGTAGTATATTGTTATTTATTGATACTATTTGGATTTTGCTTAGCTTTGGAGGGGTAAATTTCTGACTGACTAATGGTCGGTTTTTAAATATTATTATTCATTTACTTGCCTTACCATTGGTTGAATTGCGACTTTACTTGTATGGAGCTTATGTCAAATTTGAACCTATAGTAACGCGAATGAACGTTTGGTAAAATAGTAACGGGCCTTAAATAAGCATCTCATACCCTCTATTAGGGAAATAAGAGATTGTAGGTATATATACAATATCTGTCATTTGTGTATGCTTTGGCATGTTTCATATCGCTGTAATATCAATGTGAAGGTTTCCTTACGATTCCATAAAGATTCAAAACCAAGTTATAAGAACAATATGAGTACATTGTATATGAGTTGAGTACTCTACCACTGAGCTAGCAGTTGATTATGTTAAGATGGCCGAATGTAAATAGCAAATACGGAAATGCGCTGAAATTAAAATGATTAACAAAAAAATTTATAAAGGTAAAGTGCTCAAAGAAGCTTTATTTGCGACTTCATCCACATTTATTTTTTGCACATTTCACTTTTAGCACTGAATTTCGTGCTACGTTTCTAGTAAACGTAATATTATGATCAATCCCATTTACACTGTAATATATAGTATCTCTATCTCCTGCGTCATTAATATATTTCAAAAGTACTAACACATTCTCCAGTACGGCTTTTGGGTACGTTATCATAAACAATACAAATAATCATTTATCAGGTATACATTCATGTGTTGCTTGCTCCCCAACGCTGAATAGTGATCGTTCACGCCGTGGAAAATTACGAATAGTATATTTTGTGCTTTAGTAAATACTGTTAAAATATTATTAACCAAGGAACTTTACGCGCCGTACATAGCTCGCGTAGTATGCTTGAAATCTGTAACAAGTGACAGAATTTAAATTAGATGCGGAAGTAATTTCGTAGTGCGGGAGCCTCTTTAGAATCCCATAGCATAGGTTACAATAAATTTTGCGGAAAAAATCGCAACCGAAATATTCGTCGTATGCGCATGGCCTTATTGTTATGGTCATCTTGTAATTGTGTCTCATTCCAGTAACATTGGTTTGAATCATGACCAGAAATGCATGTGCCGCTTAGGAATTTTTTCTCAAATATTTATAAGATTGTTGCACATTTCGAAGGAGGGGAACATCATGAAAAAGCCTAGATATCGACATAGCCGGTGTATCAAACCAATCTGCCTTGGACAAGCGTGGCCGAATCCGTTCTCCCGCATAAATCAGAAAGACTGAGCCCAAGAACACGATATTTATGGGCTGGTATTGTATAGTTTTTGCAATCCTAGACAGCGAAGGGGTTTTACCCGTCGTTGAATAAGGACATGCACATTGAAATACGCGCTTTTGGTCTCATGCACACACAGTGTTTATCACAACTCACAAGTAAACCTCGTTTCCCTTCGTGAATTACAAAAATAATTATATTAGGTATATATTGCGTAAATAAGAGTATTAACAGCCTCTTGAAGTTGAAGACAGTACACATACACATTTCTTTTAATAAAAAGGTATAAAAATTATTTAATCCTAATCCTAAACCCAGTGTTTTGATTTTGCAAAGTACTCGCTTATTACACTACTAAGAATTGATAGGCGATACTTTGAAAGGTAATCAACAGTCTTGTATTACTTGCCCCCTTCGGAGTCTAAGTATGTCATTATTATTCAATTACCTTACGAAACATTATACTTAAAACAAAAAGTTATTATTTAAAAGAACTCATTGACACCAGAATAAAGTACAGATGACACGAAATTAATAAGTGTTGTAATGATGCATAACCTGTTTCGTAGTTAAGGAGTGAAAACGTCAAAAATAAACTCACATTTACGTTTATAATATTATTATTATAATTAAAAGTAATTTTTGAGGGATTTTCAAATAGGTATTTAAAAAATTTTGTTGAGAGAAAAGGCCTTCGAGAAGTTTTAGACTAAGACATTGCGAACAGGAGTGTATTGTTATTCAAATATGTACTGTATATAAAGAGTTGACTATTAATACTTGGCCTCGCCCTCTCAAGTCTGCATCAAGAAATACAAACATACATGAACTCAACGAACTGTTTATGAAAATATAGATATTTCCTGTCAACATCATACTTTATACTTAATCACTGTGAAATTGACCGCTGAGGTATCTGAAGGACATATGCGTCACTCTCCTAGCTAGCTCCGTTAGCTCCTTATGATGAAGAATTTTATAAAAGATATGTTATTAATTATAAATTTATAATCCACTTTAATTGTAATAAGTTTTAATTTATTATTCTCCTTTTTTATTTACATTTACAAAGTTAGATACTTTATTGGCACATACACTGTCTCTACAATATAGGATTGTCAAATATATTTCATTATATTAATACTATGGAATTTTGGTTTAATATTTGGTTTAAAGCCATTATGACACCTGTTGCAAATACTTACTGAAGTTACAAAATACCTTTGAGGTTTTAAATTGAATATTGAATATACTTTAAAGCTGGAATTAATTATTATATTATTAAATCCCTTTCGGACATTGTTATTTGGAATATAATTTAGTTTTGAATATATTATTACATGATAAAAGATAGATAGATACTTAGATAATTACCGCCACTTCGTGCGGAACGTACCGGCTTTGTTATCATAATTATCGTCTAAACCCTGTAAAATATCGAAATGAAATATACACAAATATTTAAGATAGTATTCTTGTTTTAAGCTCTAGAATTTTCATTAAAATCCGTTAGGCTATTTCGGTGCATATTCAGGAGAAACTTTCAGTCAGACCGAGAGACAAAACTTTTAAAAACGAGTAATCGTCTAAGATCGCATTCTTAAGTAGCATTTTTATTTTATTTTTTTATTGCATGAGTTCAGCAGACAGGCAGACGGCCCACTTGATGGAATGCGGTTACCATCGCCTATGGACATTTGCAACACCAAAGGTGCTACAAGTGCGCTGCTGCTTTCTTAAGGGAGATTGGAACCTGGTCACTAATACCGGAATACAACACAAAGTTGTTATGGCGGCATACTCTAGACTAAGGGTGGTCGCCATCCAGTCGGGCAAATGCCCTATCACCTGGCCGTGGGTTGTTTTGTCGCCTCTTACGACAAGCCGCCCGGCCGCAGGAAATTATATTCTTTCTCCATTCCTACATGGATAAAACATTAGATTAGGTAGCGATTAAATGCGATTCTATCTATACTATTAAGGAAACAGTTTTACATGTGTTTATTACGAAAAAGCTTGAACAATTTTATTTTTGTTTTTCTATTTGAATGAGTTAATGGAATTGTCTACTAGAGAGTTAAATTTTTATTGACATCTTTGGAAGCCAAAATCTACTAGTAACTTAAAATTATAATAAATAAATAATAATCGGCAGACAAACACACACACATTGTTTATCCCCAAATTACGCAAGTAACGCTTTTATTATGGGTAATATACAACGGACTACTCTAGAGCCAACCAGATCCCAGACACCCAGACCATAGTAAATAACGGAGAAAATTCGTTTCCGAAATATACCATACCAGGAATCGAAGTCGGAGCCTCTGCGTTGAAGTGACATAGGGTGGCAAAAGCTTAGCCCGGTCAACCACAAAGGTCGTCAGAATTATAGTGGTACAAAATCTTTTTACTGAACGATTGAAAAAAACCATACAAAACGAATTGAACCTTGACATTATCACATCATTATGTTCACAATAAAAACGAAACCATTATACAAATGCCATGTCCTTTATATAGCCTGAGCAAGAATGTGGTGAATCACTGTCTCGTACTACGCAATAGTAGTATTTATAGATAACTAAGGATTTTCCGGCGGCTTCGACCACGTAAGCTTTGGTTCTATAATTTGGCTCTAAACAAAAATTCCGTGATAGAAATGTCTACTGAAAGTAATTTTTAATAGATAGTAATAACAATGAAGAAGTGCAAGGAATAGCATATATCCAGTAATTAATGTGTGTTGGATGACGTACAGTTTTTTATCCGTAACAGAGGGCTGTAGTCTACGGGGGTATCAGTGGACCTTTACCTTTGCTGCACGTAGCGGTGCAGCCCTGCTTCCCTGGGTTGTACCAAGCTTGCACACTAGATCGTGACGGTGCAGTAACTCTGTTCTAGATCTCGTGGCGTACTTATATAAAGTGTTTTCTCAGATACTTGTGTTTTCTCGTGTACTAGCAGAAGGTGATGTCAGGAGCCTTAAGAACAGACGAGCGTGCATGACAACAGTTATGAATGTCAAAGAAGCAAGTGAGGTGTGTAAGAATAAGCCTAAATGGCGCTCTGTTGATTGTGCCTACCCCGCAAGGGAACTGGCGTGAAGTTATGTATGTATGTATTTTTTCTCAGATAGACAGGCACGTAGGTTTAGTAGGTAGTTCGTCGGCTCTCGCTTCATTGGGTGAGGTACCGATACCATACCGAGAGTCCCACACGCAGTGCGTATCGCAAGAAAAGACATAAAAAAATGTACAGTTTTGCAGAGTTGAGAATTTTTTTAAATACACAAACTCTGTTTTCATAATTTGGCTACACAGCTGCGGGATCATTACACTTAATTTACAATACCCCATATACAAAAAATATACTAAAAGGATATTTTGTTCAAACCGATTTTCCTTTAAATTGTTTTTTAACATCTACCATCATGATTTTTTTTCTAAATTTTCCATTTCGTATTAAAAAGTTGATAAGAGAGGACACATTTTTAAGACCTAAGAAGCAAATTATCTTGCCAAATATTGATTTAACTAAAATTTCATTAGGTCATTGTTAGACGACTAATGAATGATATCACACACGCGTAAATACACTAACATTTTTTTCAACCGTCATTTAATGTTTGTCGACCACCCCTAATTTCTTTTACTATTTCATTTTGAGTTGCTTTTTTAATTTAACTTAAATATTTCTATTAAATTTTATCTATAGACCAAGTAGTTTTCGAGAAAAAAGACTGAAATATAAGGACGGACGGAATTAAGTATCTCGCAAGAATTCCGTTTTTGCCAAAATTTTTGGCACACTGAAAGGCAGTGGATATGTTTTGCCTGGATTATCTTGGATTTCTTGAAAATAAAATAGAGACGTTTTACTGAGACGTAGTATATTAACACACATAGGCAAGGAATGACAAGCAATAAATTCGAATGATAGATACAGACAAAAAATACATAGATAATAAAATGTGCGCTCTATTCACTATCAGAAAACGTATATAACTCTGATAACATCCTAAATACTATATTTTATGGTTTGGTATAAAAAAATATGCTTTTTAACTTTTAAATAATAAAATGTCAAAGATCGAGACAATTTTGTACATCCCCAAGCTAAGCAAGTTACGCTTTTGTTATGGGATACAATATCTGTAATATACAACGGATCATTCTGGGGCCGATCCCAGACACCCAGATGATAAAATATAAATAACGAATAGTTCATTTACGAAATTTACCTTGCCAGGGATCGAACCCAAAGCCCCTGCGCTGCAGTAAATTAGACCCGCTAAGGCTTGCTCACTCAACCACAGAAACTGTCACAATTAACTAACTGTGACACCATCCACTCTAGGAGTATTAGTAGTGTTAGGAGCATTTCTAAGTACATAATATTTTTAGTAAGATATCGTCAGTCCTAGTATTCTTCTTCTATAGTATCATTCACGTTATTAACTATTAACTAGAAATTTAGTTCTATCAAATTTTAGAAAACACAACAAATTATATTTGACCTAACACGTACTCGAAACCACTTGGTCTAGACAAGTCAATTAAGAAACTTCCTGGCCTGCAAGTCTGTATCAGCGATTTGTTTACATTGAGTTTATATTTCTTCTAGGTATCGCCTACGTGCTGTTTAAACAAGATCACTGTTTCTATACGCAAACCAGATTATCAATTATACACGGATTATCGATCTTATATTATGTCACTTTTTCGTATGTACATACATACATACATACATAACTTCACGCCAGTTCCCTTGCGGGGTAGGCACGAACAACAGAGCGCCATTTAGGCTTATTCTTACACACCTCACTTGCTTGTTTGACATTCATAACTCTTGTCATGCACGCTCGTCTGTTCTTAAGGCTCCTAACATCACCTTCTGCTAGTACACGATCAATTTGATCATGGAAAGTGTGTCGCGGCCTTCCACGACTTCTGCATCCATCCACTTTTGCATTGTATATCTGTTTATTCATTCTTTCATCATGCATTCTTTCTACATGTTCGAACCACCGGAGCATTCCTTTCCTTTGATAAGTTATGTGGGAAATCAATGTCCAGTCATACCAGCTTTGCTAAGCCCAGTAAAATACTTGCTCTAAAAGCTCTGGTTTATCCTCGTGAGAACGAAGTGAAGAACCCAGGGTTCGAAGCCTATGCCCCGGGTGCAATGGGGATTTAACGCTCACGTTAATGATTTGAGATATACTTTAGAATATTAAAAGACCTAATTCGAGTATTTTCGTACAAGATGTAAAGCTCAAAACTATTATATTATGTTGGATGAGGATTTGTTCTTCTTTTAAGCATTGACTGTTTTTGAACAAAAAAAGCACATAAGGTTTGATAATACATAATTTAAAAAATATATATAAACTCAATCAAGTAATGTTTTTCAATAGCTACATCGCTAATATAAAAGGCCGTTACCTTTTGTTTCTAAAGTGCTAAGATAGTTAATATATTTCAAGTAAAATTAAAAGCTTGCCTGACTTGTCTCACAGCATCTTGGTTCCGTGTAAAATACATCTCAGCCGAGCACTTAAGAGGCAATGTCGTAATTAATTATGCAACGATACCGCCACGGATATACAGAACACTGAAAGCACTAAATAATTTTAAAATATAATAGTATCTTCTTAAAATTTGAATTAATTTTTTATACTTTCTAGTCGTCAGCTATTCATTGCCCAATACTGGACGTAGACCACTTTCACCGGTCCTTCGCTTTCCTCATCCAACTCCTACCGGCGATCTGGCAAGGATCGTCAGTGCGCCGGATAAGCTGATGTCCTGCACTACGTTTGTGAATAAGTTTTTAAAAATAAAGAAATAATTTTGGTTTTATATGCTATGAGATAATTATTTAAGTCGTATCTAGCTACATCTATTTCTGTTTGTACAACATGGCACAATGTAATGCACCAATATATATTCATAGCTTGAGTTCATTAGACTGTACACTCCCAAAGGTGCCAGCATTGAAGGTAAAACTGATATTAATTTAGACAAACCGCTACCAGGAGAAATGGTAAAATGACGTTTGTTATCATTAATTTTTCTGTTATTTTTAACCTGGTATTTTCTATATCACACAGTAAAAGTTTTATTCGGTAATCAAATTTGAAAAAATTAAAATAAAATCCGGCGACTTTTTAAAAATCACTTTCATTTTATTGTTAAAAGACCGACCTTTTAAATGCTGCTCCAATACAATCTAAAAGTGAATAGATTCTATACGCAAATACGTTTGTTTTAAATCAAAGCTTTCTTAGTGACTTCAATGTTATATTCAATTATTTTTTTTTTAATTCAAAGTAAGTTCTACTAGAGAACACTTTAAAACTTCTTATTATAAAGTTTTAAAATAAATGAACAAAAATGGCTATCACAATCTCTCGAAGCAATGCCCCTAATTTGGTATAATAAATAGAAATAGAACAGACATAAATAAATTTTACTTTCATTCGGACATTGGCGAGCCATTCTATGTAATGCCCAACTCGTTTCAACTGACCTTTTTGCCAAACGTCCCGCGATCGCGAACCATAAAAGGCTATGTCCAGATAACTTTATTCCATATACACCGTCCCCATCCCTTTTAAGAGGAAAGCTATATATTTTTTTGAATTCGTATCCCTTTTATGGTAACAGTGTATACTTTTTACAGCAGTATTGCGAAAGGAGAAGGTCTACATCAAAGGATTTAGCCGACCGCGGGTGCATAATTTTTACACCAGCTTCTGAGCTATAGATGCAAGTTTGTTTTGTATAGGTACCCTCATGTAAATATTTTGGTTTCCTTGTCTAAAGAAAAATGTAGAACTGTGATTGATGAAATGGTGAGGAATAAGCTTAAAATATACACTTTTGCAAAATAGTATTATAAATCTGACGCGTGTTTAATTAAAATTCAGTCATTTTGATACTTGGCAGATTCATAATGTGTTTCTATAGTAGTGGTGTTTTACCGCTATAGAATTTAGTGTGTCATTTGGATTTCTGCCACTTAGTTGTGTTATTTAATATATAAATATTTTTTTAAATTAATGTGAACATCGGTGCTACTTGTGCAGTCATTATCATCGTCTGTCCAACTGCCTATTTTTCCGTCTATTTTCTATTCTCTTTATATAGTCTATTACTATACTTCTAGTCTATTTTCCTTACAATTACACGGGTAACACATTCATTTGTAATTTAGTTAGTGTTAAATCATTTAAATGGACAACAAGCAATTATGAAAATTATGTTTTGATAATAAATGAAAGTTCGATGAAACTATGACAAATATGTTACGTAATTGAAAAAATGAAGATAAAATACAGTTATCTTAAGTGTATGAATAATATAGGCTAAAGGGCAAACACCGTGAGGTATTCGAAATAATTAACGTCCGCGTCGCATTGCCGGACGGTGCCCAATAAAACGAAATTGCATCGAGAGTACTGGAGTTCCAAGTTCAAATTAAACCGTCCCTCGTTCAATCGTCCTGCAGGGCGCACTCGCCGCCTCTCACAGTGCGCAAGCGCCGACGTTTCCGATCGGACGATTGGATAGCGAGACGGGGGTCGCGTGCGCAATTGCGAAAATACCGCACAAACATCGACCGTCGCGTAATGTGTATCGGGTACCTGTATTAAAGTGCAGTTTCCTAAGTTTGTACAAGTGTAAATTTTCTTGCAAAATTTTCATTGTAAATTTTCGCATTGTTACACCGCCCATTGTGCAAATTTTGTGATTGTGCGCTATTGCGGCAGCTGGTTTAGTGTTCAATTGCTTTATGTATCTAGGTGCGCTAGTGTTTCTGTTTCGTTTAATTATAGTACATTGACCTTTGTGGAACAGGCCAATTTAAGTTATCAACTCCTTAATTTACACAAGGATTTTAACTACTCGCCTACACGTTCAAGCAATGAACGTGGAGTGTGGGTTATCAAGTTATCCAAAGTATTGGATTTACTAGTTTGATTATTTTGTTACCCCTATGACGCTTTCATAAAGTTTGTTTTCGACGTATAAATATTCGTAATTAGGTTAGCTATAGATATCTGACAGATGAAGAATTTTAGTCACTTCCATTTTTGTCCTGTTTTATATAACATGGTCTTATGTTTACTCGATTTTCACTTTTTACTGAGTATTTAACTGTGGTCACAGTGCTTTTTGTACTACGTCAATAAAACGTGTTATTTAATAAATATATTATTTTTTTAAAGCTATAATTAAGCGATAACGGATTAAATGCCTCATTAATTTGATTTTTTACGTATGTTCAGATGTTTCAACTATTCTTAGATAAAGATTTATTTCGTGAAAATGTTATTGATAAAATGAAAAAAATCAACTGAATTCCCTTATGCCGTTTTAAACTTTGTTTTAAATACGATCATTGAATCTATCCATAGGTATAAAGATATGCCTAATTCTAAGTCATCGATAATCATAATCTGATTATCAAAACAATGAATCAGTTTAAACTGAGCTGTCAAATCAGATGACATAATCTACACCTACTCGAAAATGCCTACTCGTGAACATTACCAAAAATATTTTGACTAGGTAATAAATAAATATATTTGTAACCTTACTATATAAATGTACGTGATGCACACTTGTATCACTCGAAAGAACAGTACTTTAAATTCTTTTAAACAGCTTACATACATGAGTTGAAAGATGCCACGGACAAATTGTTTCCAGGAAGTCATTACTTCTTGCGACAATGACATTATTACATCAATGGAGCACTTCAACTTGTTAGTGGCCCTTATACACCACGCACCGAAACTACAATGATATTGGGGAATGAATTTGATAATCTAATATTATCTCGGTCGAAACCTATTCATATTATTTAATAATCTTAAAACTGGCTGTATACTGTATGCATCTTTGTGTATTTTTAAAGTATGTATGAGTTACCTTCCAAAATTAGCTTGAGAGCGTCTACGATCTGTAAGGTCTCACCTCTACAGTACTCCAAACTCTATCAAGATTTTGTATGTGGGTTTAGGATTGGCTTAAATGCTGACATGAGTTTCTTTTTTGTGAGAGAATACGATGTCACTATGGAGGCCATGTTGGAATATGTAATTACAGAGAACCAGTGGGCTGCACGTTTTATAAATCTTATATTTATTTACTTAATTTTAGGTAGACTTACAATATAAGATAGAGAGAAATTATAGTGAAAAGATATATAAAATAAAAAAGTTATGGTCTTTTTTAGAAATAAATAAATATAATAATATATATCAATACCAATTTTAGGTAAAATATATGGTACGTGACGGGTCCACGTTTGTAGAAGATGGATTTCACTCATCGGTAATTTCGTTATGTGAAATTATTGTGAAATCTAGCTATAATTTTAATGATGTGCACAATACACATTTACATTAGATCATAAAAGTTATCTTAGCGGCGGTACCTCAGGATTTTATACCCAGGTTCTATGGTCTTTAATTAGTACCAGTATAAAAACTTCTGCTTGTCGGTTCTTAATTTCGAAAGACTTAAGTATAAAATTCATAGACACGGAACTTTAATATGTGCTTTAAAATTGGCTAATATATTTGGACCAATGAAAGCAAGTCTATTGGCCACTATCAAGCACAATTTAGCTAAAGACCTTTAAAGTATCTTACCAAACACACGGACGAGTTCTATTTCCTTAATTAATTTATAGCTTGCTTGGCAAGCAAGATTTCAATTTGGTCCAATCATCAGAAACTTGTTCATAAATGTGGTTATTAGTTGGTCATTGATTTCTACAAGTACATACCCTTCGTTTGGCCCTCTTTAGTAGAATTTTTTGGATCATCTACCTATCTATTTATCGTGTTTTTTCATTATTCAAAAAGAATGATCTTTCATACACTCGCCATATAGCAATGTTATTGTTGTAGCGAAATCTAAGAAAATCCTGTAGGTTAACCGATTTCATGAAACCATCAGCTTTTTTATATTGTGTAATAAATTGGGTCAGTGGTTGGTAGTCCGAGCATAAACAAGAGCTATCTTATTAATACCAATTCTTATTCAAATCAATTTTTGTTAAGAGTATTTTTAGATCTACAAATTAAAGTTCAGAATTGCCCACTCTATTTTTTTTAAAATTAGAGATGATTTCTTAAGTTTTAGCATAAATATATTTTGAAATGAACGATACTTCAATTTTCTTAGTAAGTATAGAAAATATACCTTTAGACCATATAATTAAATATAATAAAACAATGTGTGCAAGAATAAGCCTGAATGGCGCTCTGTTGTTCGTGCCAACCCCGCAAGGGAACTGGCGTGAAGTTATGTATGTATGTATAATAAAACAATCTCAACTAACAGTAATACAATTTAATCTTTCTACCCAAATAAACGATAATATAATAATAATAGTATGCCGAGCTAGTATTCTTTCATACATCTGTCTGTGTCTGGGATCGGCCCCAGAGTAGTCCGTTGTATATTACCCATAACACAAGCGTAACTTGCTTAATTTGGGGATATACAATGTGTGTGTTTGTCTGCCGATTATTTATTTATTTATTTTATACATCCTAAGCGACAAAAATTAAATTTTACAGGAGGATTACTTTACAAATTATTATCATTCATATATATTTAGTAAATTCATAATTTTGCCATTAATTCAGATATGGATCTACACATCTTTGTATTAGAATCGAAATTATTTTAGCTGTATATTACAATAAAAAAGCGAAATATCTAACTTGTGTAGCTTATAATGTTTTTCCAGAACAGGCTCGATGTGTTGATGACAGAAGTCACAATGATTAGCAATCATGTTGCAACATGGCTCAAGTCCTAAGACTATCTCTTTTGTTGCGTGCATATTGCATATGTACAACTGTAATACTGTTTGCAGTACCATTTGCATAGTTTTGACATTTGTATGCAAAATTATTATGTTTTATATTATATATGTACTTGTAGAAACATTATTTGATCTAACGGTCAAACAAATATTCACTATCTATTATCTTGTAAATAAATATGTGGTCGGCCAAAACTTTGAAAGGTTTATCGTGAAATATGGTGAATGAACTAAATATTAATAACTGATATGAATTATGATACTTTCTCTGCAGAAAATAGCAGTTACATTATTTCAACAGAAATGTGCGCCAGCGAGACTGTAAGGAGAACCTTAATGTAAACAAATTTTAATGCTGTATTTAAGTACCTTTTAAAACAATGCAATATCAGCTCATAAGCGTCCTACTTGTCCACGCTTTGCCAAAACAGATTGGGGTTTCACAAGTCATTACTCTGAAAATCCAGGTTTCCTTACGATGTATTCACGGGGTAGTTATAATAATATGCAGCGTACGAAAATGTCTTATTATAAGTGGTGCATTCTTCCCGATCGAGATTCGATCCCATATCATTTGGTAATAAAATGCCAATATATTTTGCTGGTCTGCTGCTGTCTTCGGCTTCTTGGCATCTTCTATATAGTTGTCAGTCTGTTGCTCAGCTGACTGGCAAAAAGCTAGGGGTTCTATCAAAGGTCAGGCAGTACTTCACACCATTTCAGTTGCTGAATCTTTACCAACTACAAGTACTGTCTTGCATGGAATACTGCTGTCATCTGTGGGATAGCTAAGCCAAATACCAGCTCGAGACACTCGAGTCAATAGAGAAAAGAGCTATGAAACTGATAGGCAATAACCGACTATTTGACGAGAGTCTTCAGAGTCTAGATCATCGACGTCGCTAGTTTGTCGGTATTCTATAGGATACACTTCGGCGAGTGTGCCACGGATGCACGAATTCATTCCTCCCTCACCTTTTTACCAGCAAACATGCAGACGTACGAGCTCACGCCACCGATATATGGTGGAAATACCAACGAAGCGGACGTAACGCTATTGTTCCACTTTTATCATACGTATCGCTGAAGAGCGGAACTCTACCGTCTATTTTTCCTGAAAAATACAATCTAGGTGTCTTCAAGTCTCGATGAACAGGTATCTTCTAGATAAGCGTGCTCTACCTTAGACTGCGTTTCCGCCTTACATCAGGCAATGTCGATCAATCGCGAACCTATTCAATATAAAAAAGGAATATCACTCACTAAGCTCCCATGACGTTTTTATTCATTATATCATACATACGTTAAAACTTAAATGGCGTTACAGCTTCTCTTATTGACAAGATGTTTTTTCTTCCAACCTTATAATAATAAGAATAAACATAAACTTAAATAATTGAAAATAATTTTAAGAAATTTAAAAAGATAAATAGAGTCGTAATGATTAATTACTATAACATTAAAATATAAATTACATCAATTTTTAAGATGAATGGAGTTATTTTAACATCAAAAGTGTAGATAAATCGTGTTTTAATTTTCGTTGTCAAAATAAAACGGCTGACTAAATTCCAACCGGTCTTTAATCTCAACACGAGTACATTATAACCAGCTAAGTATTTGAAGTAGAAAACGGAATACCATCAAATATTTTATTACTCTCAATCAGATTTATTATGGAAATATAAAAAAATGGATTCTTTTATTCGGATATTTTACTTTAAATCCGCTTTCATTTCATGATTTTCGAGGCTTAATTTTTTTAAATTATTTTTATATCAATTAATTACAAAGCCTCTTAACGGCCTTGATAATTAAAATATCTTTTGTTATGTTAATTAGATTCTTATCGTTTAGTATTCCGGTTTGCTTCAAGACATAATCTTTTCAGATCATAAACTGGCATTGATGATTAATGTGAAAATATATGTGAATACAATATTCATACCATTTATAAAGCTAAAATAGCCTTTAATAATAAACCAAATGCATACGGAGCCATTTCATAACAATTTAAAGTACTATGGAAAAATCGGGGAACTTCAATTTTGTGTGGGCAAAGAATGTGGGTCCATATATTTGTAAATTTATTCATTGCTCTTTGCGCAAAACTGATAACTTAAAACACAAGCTTGTGTTTGCTTTTAAAAGTAAATAAAAAGCAAGGGGCATTGTGCGAGTTGTACTTGCATATTGGAGGGTTCCTCTGTAGAATTTCATCCGTGCAGGAACGGAGAAAGAATACAAATTCCTGCGGCCGGGCGGCCTGTCGTAAGACGCGACAAAACAACCCACAGCCAGGTAGTAGGGCATTTGCCCGACTAGATGGATTCCACCCCTGGTCTAAAATATGTCGCCATAACAATCTTGAGTTGTGTTCCGGTATTAGTGACCAGGTTCTAGTGTCCCTTAAGAGAGCAGCATCGTATTTGTAGCACCTTTGGTGTTGCAAATGTCCATATGCGATGGTAACCGCTTCCATTCAAGCGGGCCGTCTGCCTGTCTGCTGAATTCCTGCAATAAAAATAAAATAAAAAAGAGAATGTAAAATGGCTTAGAATCACTGAGCCACGGAAAGACTGCATCTCTATTCGTATTCTACGGTCTGAACAATGGGGAGTGTTCCGAGGACTGTTTGATTTGGTGACAACGTCACATTTCTACCACCGCACTACTCGCCATCGCATCGGCGGGAGGTTAACCGTCATTTCCTTGAGCTGTCTAGTTCAACTACGCACATTCGCTAGAACGTTTATTCCGCGTGTAATAAAGACTCGAAGAGAACTTTCTTCCGAGGTTTTCCCTCTGCGCTACGACATAGGGTCATTTAAGAAGGGTGTTATAAAATATTTTTAAGGCCTACAATGCGTTGGTAGCGCCTCTGGTGTTACAAACGTCTATAGGCGGCGGTGACTACAGCCATCAGGTGGGCCTTTGGCTGTTTGCAAGCTTTTGACATAAACAATACAATTGTGTTAATAAATCCTATACGCTCTAACTTTTCAAAAAAATAATCCTAATTTTCTTTCACAATAACTGCAATCTTGTGCGTAATTTTATAATTATATTAAAAACATTTTCTAAATTACATGCATAGACAGACATTGACGTACTGAAACAAAGAGGGTTCCTTTTTATCTTTTGTTATGGGATCCCTAAAAATATCTTTCTTTAGCTGGCGAAATGCTCCGCCAAATTGCATTCCACAAGAATTCTGGAATTCGTTTCATCGTAAAATTTATTACAAAACTGATTTTGGCATTTTTTCAAGTATATTTTGTCAAACTTGTAGAAAGTGATATGCAGAATAAAATAAGTATATAGCTTTCTTTTAATAAGTTTGTTTTATCATGAAATAAAACGTACTTTGTTTATGCTTTTTGATGTCTTGAAGCTTAAAATTTAAATAAAGGTTTTGTAAGTTGTTTGGATTGAGTTCAAACATATTATGGCACAAAAAACATGAAACATAAATTCTAAATTAATATTAAATTAATGAATTTTGCACCTGGGCCTGCAAGACCGAATCCTAATTTATATGAAAAAGCGAAAAACACTCAAAATAGTCTCTGGATCGATTTTCAAGATAATTAAAACGGTATCAAGAGATTTTAAAAAAATCAATTGCCTTGGTCAGGATCGAATCAGCTGATTTTGAAAAAAAGAACTGTATTATTATATCACATCATAGTCTAGCTTTCCGAGTATCAATTTCTGTCAAGGAATGTGAAACTTTAAAGTTAAAGTAGTTTCGTATTTGGCCAAGAAGGCCCACTTGAAAAATCACCTTTATATAATATATTATAAGGCTTTAGTTTATTTTTTAATTTATTATTGTCATATACATATATCTTCTGAAACTATTAATAATAATCACAATAAATATAATCATCAACAATAACAGAACAGAGATAGTTGCTGCATTGATATCCAAGATATTTATTACACCTAATGGCGACCGACTGTACATTGCAATTATCCAAGCTGATCGCTGGATAAGCAACCCGTTAACAGCGAACGGGTCCGAACATTGCCATGAAAATAAAGAGATAGAAGTTTTGTTGTGTGGTCACCGAACCGGTTATTTGGAATTTTTAAGGAAAATAACGAGCCTTACTTTTTTAGGGTTCCGAAGCTATTTTGGCGTGAACTAAACCATGATTACTGTGCCCCATCTGTTTTCTGTCTATGTAAATCACAACCGTTATTCTCAAATAGAGAGAGAGATAACACTTTATAGTACACTATTACTAGCAATTTATCAAAGGTGGTATACATGAATATTAGCCGATATGCAGTTACTTACATTATATTTAATTCAATGATAAACATATAAGTATAAAATATTATATAAATAAGAATTATACTTAATAGACATATAAATACACCTATATTACATACATAAATACATACATATATGCATGAGTATTCATAAATATACATAAAAATAACAAACTTCACCATGTTGCAGGTAGTGGAATACTACTGGGATTCTAAAGTGTGTATCTAATGCCGCTATGTTGCGAATTTTCTTTATGTTCTAGGGTTGAATTATAGCGAAAAACTTGTTGCAATAAAGTGTATAATCAATTAAAATTAAAAAATCCTGTAATAATGAATAATATTTGCGCGGCTAATTTTAAAGTTAAATGTAATGTATGAAAAACAAAATGGCGGCGCCCCCCTTGAATATATGTTTTACTCAACATATGATGCTGAGGAGACCACAAATTATGTCGTAACAAGATACAAGTGTTTTAGAAAAATTATAATTAGGGGGAGGCGAACATGTAACGCAGGGTTTCAATTTATTTCAGTGTACATAAGGATTATTCAGTATTATTAGACAGGTCTTAAAAAATAACGTCGATGTTTTTAATGACTTTAAAAAATACTTTCGACGTGAATAGTTTTGAAAAAGGTACTTTAAATCTTTTCTGAGATATATAAGGTATTTTAAGGCTTTGTTTTATTGCCTGAAGCAGGCAAACAGGCAGACGGCCCACCTGATGGAAAACGGTTACCGTCGTCTATGGACGTTTACAACACCAGGAGTGTCGCTAACGCGTTCCCGACCTCTAAGAAATTTATAACGCCTTTCTTAAAAATCCCATGTCGTAGCGCAAAGGGAATACTGCAGCGGGAAGTTCCTTCCGCATCATTTTAGTACGCGGTATAAATGTTTTAAAAAACCGTTTCGTATTTCAGCCTGGGAGCTTAAGGAAATGGAGTTGAACATCCAGTCACTGATAATTTTTTTTCATCATATTATGTAAATCAAAAAAATAAATATTGATCACTGCTACAGAATTTTTAACTATGCATGGATGGCACACCCTTGGCCGGTGTGAATATTTTTATATTGAAATGTTTAAAAAAATTTATCTTCAATTTCTCCAATGTCGATTCCAAACGTAAATAATATAAGTTATACCACACGTGAAATAAACACAGCTTGTCGATACTAGCCTTGAGCTAAAACCGATCTTCCATAAACATTACAGGTTTCTATATAGCCCTGTTTAGTTTTACTTGTATTCGCAGATCCATTGACATCTTGATAGATAACTCTTTATTATTTACCAGGAAAACCTAATTTAACCTATAAATGAAATAAAACATAGTGACGTGGACAATGAGCAGTCTTATGGCTTACAGCAATCTCTTCCAGATCAACATTGATAAAGTGGTATAAATAACGACCTAGAAGACTATTGCTCCACAGATTGTTCAAGTGATTTTCAGGTCGCTTGTTGAGATGAGATCAGATAGTATATCTGTCACACTGGTCTTAGAGGTATTTATTGGTGGGTTTTCCATATCGGTAAATATAATGTACAGGTTTACTCACTATGTTTTCTTCGCTATCAGTACATAATAATAATTTGTCTTTAGGTCAGAAAAAGCCTAAATGTTGCAAGGGTCTCGGCCAGGTTCCGAGCCTATGCCATTGGAATGAGCTGAAGATATCGTAGCTACTAAGCTACTTTGTCAATTTACTCACTTTTCGTTTATTAGATCTTAGTTGCAATATAAAACAACACGATGATAAAAGAAATATTTCAACATACACCCGTTTATTTGTGTTCACTGGTCAATGACACCCGCCGCTAGGCTTGTATAGTAATAGTAATTGCTAGATCCCCTAAACAATTGCCGGCAGTTCTGGCAACGCATCGTTTGCTACAACAATGCTTGCGCTTCCGTGCCTTATTATATTATGTCTTTGGACGTTCATTCTATTTAAGAGTTCACCCTACGCGCTGTTTATTCACATAAACTACGTTCAAATATTAAATATGATGCACTATTTATTCTCACATTCAATAAAAAGGTATAATTCTAGAACATGGTCTGCAAAACTAAACTAAAATCGCTTTAGTATAAAATCAAATATTTGTTATTTGTTACTTTTAGCCAGTTCCTATATCTTACTGACCGTTCCTTTTTACCATAGCATGTATCCGTTAAAATTTGACATAAGCTCCATACAAGTAATGTCAAAATTAAACCGATGGCACGGCAAGTGAATAGTAAGATATAGGAACTGGCCATTTATCTGTTACAGCGGTTTTTTAAATGTAAAGAAAATTTCAACGTTTGTTTACATATATCCTTAATTTTTAACTTTTTTGTAGTTTAAATACACCATTCTATATGTATGATATTATCTGATATCAAGTTGTATTCAAATACACGCAGTAGTTTCTGAGAATAATGTCTGCTGCATAAAAAGACTTTTCATATTTCATAAGGTTTTCGTTTTTGTCAAAATGGCTACAGGATCCTAATAAAAGAGTAAAATGGTCCAACTCGAAGCATGTCTCGTTGTAATCACCATACAAATTCCTTCTTAGTCTTTCTATTCCATATATATGGTATGCTATTGCAAAGTATTACACAAAGTTATTCATGAAACATAAGTTATCTTCATACATTTTAACGGGGATGAATATTAATGCAATTTTATAGCTTCCTCGTTTACTCAATTATCTGTCGCCGAGGGATCATGTATGCATATTCAAATAGGACCGCTTAGTCTTTTAATAAATATGTTCATGCAGAATATGTGATTGCTCATTATAGTTCTATCTAGTGTATAAACATGAAGATTTTTAATACAACTATTTCTTGTTATTAATTTTAAAATTCAGATTTTAAAATTATATGTCAGGAGCCTTAAGAACAGACGAGAGTGCATGACAAGAGTTATGAATGTCAAAGAAGCAAGTGAGGTGTGTAAGAATGGGCCTAAATGGCGCTCTGTTGTTCGTGCCTACCCCGCAAGGGAACTGGCGTGAAGTTATGTATGTATGTATGTAATTTTAAAATTCAATTATTCGTCCCGGTTCAATTAATCATACATAATTATTAGCACTAGTTTGATATCGGTTGTCTCGGAACGCCTTCTTGTATTGTAAATAGAATAAGATAATAATTCTTTAGAGCTTATTTAAAATTTCTAAAAGTAGTACCTAACCAAAGACTGTTCTAATATCGACAAGGTCTTTTATAATAATTCAATATATCAAATTATAATAAAACCTACGTTATAAACCTAAATCATGTTTTCTTGTTTAATAAATCTTCAATTTACCTTTCAATTTGAATTTTAGTTTATTTTATTTTTGGGGAACAACAACTGATGACAGTAATTACTCACCTCATGGAAAGTTGTTACTGTCACTTAAAGACATTTGTAACACCGGAGCTGGTAGCAACCTGTTCCCGGCTTCGAAGGAATCTTGACACATCTTTAGGTATAGACAATTAAAGACGATTTTTCTTTAATGTTGCTCGGCAACTTCCGCTCATAAAATATGTAATAAACCAGTCCTTACATTTACTGGTTGCCGTGTGGGAGTCACGCATAATTCACAATATCCCGTTGTGCTGAGGGTTATAATGAACATGTTGGTCCGTGGTCAGTATACCGTGACGGTACTGGTCTACCGGCGTACACTCCATTTAGTTCAATGCTGTGCGTTATGTTAACGTGTTTAACAATATCAGAAGTCTATCGTTTCGTTTAAATAAAGTTTATACTAAGCAGAATGTGTTCATCAGTCTTGATTATTCTTAACCTTAAGCGGGTCGCTATAATCTTAACCGGTAATCACTACCTGTTGTGATTAATATCATTCCTCTAGTATTCTTTGTGTTATTTAAGCTGTAACCAAAACAAATACCTATGTTTTTTATAGGTAGGTTAAGGTCAGGTCACATTTAAACAAATAAAACTGATTTTAACATACAGTCAACAGTTTTCAATAAATCAATATTTCTGAAATATCAAGGTTAAGTGCAAAATATAACGTTCAAGTGAGTGGTTTTGTGAATAATGAATACAGTGATGGATCAGTGGAACAAACGTGAGACGATGTTAATAACCAAATACACTGCGGTGTTATTGGAAAGCGCGAGAAGTTCGGAAGCACGGAACAGTGCTCTGGCGAGATCAAGTGAAGCTGCATGGTCTTCTTCGTTAGATAGTCTGTCTAGTGGACGAAGGCCCATCAGACGACGGTACTTCGCTTACAGGTTTGTTTTAATGTATAATTGTCCTATTTTTCTTAGCTTACGAAATGAAAGAAATATAATAGAAAAATATAATTTGACATATAGACCATTTTAGATTATTAAAATATTACTTGTTGTCTTGAATAAGAAACTTTTATATGTACATCTGATTAAAATTGGACCTCTTTTGGGATCCCTAGTATTTGTTCGGCTGCAACACGCTTTTTCCTGATTTACAGGGCAAAGATGGGATGCTATCATCTTTTACAGCATGATAGCGGTAACTTGTTCTATGGCCGTTAATTTAGGTCGGAAGTCTTTGCCTAGTTACATTTTTCTTTGCCAATCACAATGTTTTGTTAAAGAACATCTTTGAGTTATTTACAACAATAAAAAATATAATGGCAATAAGTAGATAGATAACGCTGTATTGTACACAATTAAACAAAACTTAAGACTAGTTATTATACTAAGTTTGCACAAAGTGCAGTCTTGTAGCTAAAGAGCCGTCTCTTCCAGACAACCAGAACCAACGATAAAGTAAATTAAAATTAATGATGACGGTATACTTATGTTTAATATTAAATAATAACTATACTTATATCATGTATATGTTATAGTCAAACATCGCAGCTCTGGCGCTCCTAGGTTTGCCTAGTCAAACCTAAGGTCTGACATAAAGTCTTAGTAGAAGTCCAAATAAATGACGTGTTTCTGCATTTGACTAACAAATTTTTGTCTAATGAATGACTAGTTTATACAGTCATTAAACATGTTCACAAGTGCAGTACGAGTCGACATTTGGGCGAGTCTGCCTTAGTCGCTTCTAGGTTTGACTAGGCAAAGCCCGAAACATTATTTTACTTTCGACGTTTGACTAAAAAGTTAGATACTTCTAGGTTCGACTAAGATAATTTAGTCAAAGGCCGAAATTGGAATCTAATTCGGGTTTTGTCGAAAGACCTTGGTTAAACCTAGGATAAACTAGTCATTCCGGGAAGAGACTGCATATTGATGTTTCATTATAACATATATATAGGTTTTGTAGACTAAATAAAGAAATACAATGCAACTTAATATTAAATATAACAAACATTTTGTATGCAATACAATACACAATTATATAAGATTACATATATTGCATTGTGGTGCTCCCTGGTCATATTTATGAATGCTTGTCTGGCACCAACAGTCAACGCATTGAGTTGAAGAACCTTGACAGTAAAATAATTAGTTTAAAAAGTCGAATTGCAACTCATTTGTAGAAGAGTAATCTATTCTCAAATACCTTTATCATCATTTGCAAATATTAAATAATCAAATTACATTTATGACTAAAGGCCGATTTGTTAATTATCAGACAACATTTATCAGTCGAAAAAATTAGAACCTAAATAAATTCAAAAGTAAAACAATTCAACTGGTTCATTCATGCAATTGTCATTGTTAATTTTCCCATCTTTTGTTTTATTCTATGAAAACTTATATAATCACTAAACAACTTAATAAAATTGGCTCTATTTGTAACTGACTATATTTCCTTTATTGTCTGGTGGCTTAACGACAGCACAAACGTTTGTGCAAAACAACGGCCAATCACAAATTGTGTTTGGTATTCATTGTATGCATCGGTGCAGCGGCATTAAACCTTAGTAAATAGAGTCGGGAGGTATTACGAGTATTGCATTTTTATTAGCTTCAATTGCAAACTACGGCCATGCAAGGGTTAGGCCGTACTCGAGTCGGTGTTGGTATACAAAGCCAAATAGATCGCAGATAAGCTTCAATGACAACGTAACCCACTGTTAATAATGTTGGTTGAACAGTTGCTACTGGGTTCGCTTTATGTTATTTTATTATTAAGTTACACATTTGCTACTGAATTAGGTAAAAAACAGGTTATATCTTTCACAGCCTCTGTGTTCAATCACCAGTATATGGCCGTTGATTTTCACTATTTCATTCTCGGTCCAATTATTCTCGAAATGAACTTTTTAATATTTGCTCTAACCTTGATGTTATAGATCAACTGCAGTGTTGTCCGTCACATGTTCCAAATCTAAGGTACTTAATTTAGAAATATAAAATGTTTTATGTTTGACTTTAAGACAATAGGCGTCCAATTTTGCTATTACTATCTTGTCAAAATCGTCGATCAATATAGTCTCAATCATAAATTAGCCTGATTTCGATATTCTGTTAATTCCAATAACATGCCCACGGCGTGCCAATCTTCCTTTATAAATATTTATAAGCAAAACCTTGCGATATCATTGTTTAAAATTATTGTAGCTTTTCAATATATATTTCGGCTAACGCCGTTTCTGCTGATAGTGATAACAGTTTTTTTCTACTAACTTCCACACAGTAACTAAGGGACATGATAAATTGAAGCATCCATGATAATTTATTTAAATCGACCATTAGTTACGATTTATTCTTGGAACACTGACAGCGTTCGTAACAGCTATTGTTATGAACAATTAGCTTATCACACGATTGACAACTTAAAACTGTTTCTACATGGCTGAATTATCACGTTAATTTACAGGAAACGTTATTCTTTATATAAATCAAACAAAAGGTTTTGTGGCAATAACACCTGTTTCGTTGTGATATTTACGTTGTTTTTGTAAAATTTCTTTAATATTAATTTGGAGAATTAAAAAAATGTAACGATAAATGTGTAGACTCTATTTAGTTCAATGTCCAATTGCGTAACGGTTTTTAAATCTAACACCTCCGTAGCAAATTTCGTTTATATACCATTGTAATGCAGATAGATAACATGGACAAGAAGATTTTATAAAGGTTAATTTTTAGTTAAAATGACCATGGAATTTGAATCTCTAAATGAGTGAACCTAATGGAAGAATTTGTTTAGAAATCAAAATTTATAAGAGCATATAATTATTTTGACACTAAGATTATTTAATAGTTAGAGTATTGTTTAGGCACTCCGCCTGCTTCAGATCCTGATAGAAGGGCATGACTAGTAGAAGGTGTAAAAGTGAGAAGTGAAGTGGAAAAATAGGAAAATGGACATCGTACTACATAGTAGATGCACCAAATGTAACCGGGATACAACGCTAGAATTATGGCATTTAATCAAAAAAATTGTAATGATATAAGTGTTAATTAAACTTGATAATTAACTTAAGGCCATTCACTATAACACTAAAACGCTTAACCTTAATATTAAATTAAAATCAAATATATTCTGAATTTATTCTACAGCTAAAATAGACCTTCAAGAAGATCATGGTCGCAATGAAACATGCTAAAAACCGGATCTGTAGTAAAAATATGCAATTATGCATTTTCTTGAAGAAGCATAAACATGTAAACCACATACCGGTTGCAGATCTTGCAATCAATTACTTAAACAGTGCAAAAAATGGAATTGAGTCATGCAATGAAGCAAGAAAATAATAATTCAAGCACGCAACAAGACTGAAACCGAAGAAATGCAACACCATCTTTTCTATATATTTTTTGTGGAGTTCTCTCAAAAGTTCTATTAGGCCTATTTTGGTTCAATCCCATAGAGAGAGAAACTCAGAGCTTTTAAGTTTTTTTTTTTTTTTTCATAATGCTTATTGCCTTATAAAACTGTTTTTAGTTTAACTTTAACTAACATTAAAATTTCAATCATACCTATAAAAATTATTTCTATCGCTTGCATTTACGTACAATATATAATTTACTTTGACTCTAAAGCAATTGCTACTTGTTCTTATTAGTTCGACTTAGATATTATTACGTCAGATAATAATATCTAAGTCTATTCTCAACACAAAAAGAAGCCCTCAAGTATAAATTATAGCTCATGGCTGAAGTGACTTGTATTGCAATTAGGCGTTAATTGTAATGAAAGAAGCAACCGTCCCGTATTATTTACTGGCACTACGCCATTATTTGTAGTTTGCGGTTAACATGAATTATGTAATAGTTAAGTAACTCTATGAAGAAGCTCTTTGTGATCTTTTGTATTGGCAGATTTAAATTGAAGGTAAACGGTATCCTTTTAAAATTTTAAGCATTGTACAGTATCGTCACAAATTTAAGTACTCAAGATCGGTGCAGAATATTAGAATTGGACGAATCATACAATAGTACCGAGTGACAGTATTGGTGGTCTCGACTATTTCCATATCATCTTCACCATTTCTTTCTAAACTTTCGAAACTTCAACAATGTATATACAATATAAATTATCTAATCGGAGGTAGTCACTTACTATCAGACGAATCTGCCTTTAGGTGTATTTGTCTTCATTTGCGCCATACAGATATCTGTACCTTTCAAATTATATGACAAAATCACATACAATTGATCAATTAGATTTCCAAGCCGATAACGCTGGCCTAGTTTGCCCAACGTATTGCACTGTCATAGCTCTCCATGACCTGTCATTAATTACCTAGTAAGGTTTATTGACCTCAACGGGATAAATTAGATTATTTTTCTGTAAAACTTACGTATCAATATTTTATATGTAGGTATATGGATTTGTAATAAAACTACGTTTTAACGGTTTTAAGCGCGGTAATTTTATTTGATTTTGGTTTTTCCGACGTTTTTTTTGTTTTTTTCGACGTTAAAACGTAGTTTTATTATGTATACAAGTCGCGAAAACTTAAGAAAATATTATATGGATTTGTGTTCAAAAATCGATACTACTAAATATGCTTAATAACAACAGCTGATAACATCACATGGCTGCCGCAGATAGGTTCCAAAACGGCTCAACAGAGAAGAATACAGAAATTTTATTGGAAACTAGGCGAACTAGGCGACTTCGTCCCCGCTTAACTTGAAATTCCCGCGGGATACCCAGGACACAAAGTACCGCAGATATCGTTTTACTGATAACTGTGTCGGAATAAGCTAATTTTTACGCACCCCAATTACTACAAACCGCTCCTGGAAAAATTCCCGCGAGATTCCCGGGATAGAAATGTCACACAATTTATTACTTAAATTTGCTATCGATCAGTAAAAAATCACAATGGAATTAGTTTTTTTTTAACCTGGCTATTTTATATAATTTCCAGAAAAATTCCCTCCGGATACCCACTATAAAAAGTAGCGCAGAGTGAGTCTAAGAATTACCTGTCGATCAGCGTTTTCGCACATCGAAATCGGCCCACGTAATGACACGTGAATCCCGAATAAACAGTCAAGAAATGTAAAAAATTGTGTGTGTGTATAAATTGTGTATTCCAGTTGTTTTTTTTAATTGCTACAATGTACACAGACACTGTATGTTTGGAATTTTGTAATATTATAGATTTTGAAATATATTTCATTTCTATATCTTGCAAGGTTGAGAAGATATGAATATATATATATTTGTAATGTACAAAATCCTGCACGAATAAAATCGCGGTCACAGCTAGTTACGAAAAATTCATTTGTTACATAATTAAATTATTTGCGACGCATATAAATATTATATCATGGTCGACGTAACGTGCTGAAAGAACCGCCATAATCATTTAAGGCGGTAAAACTCCCTTATAAGGTTAAGGATAATTTAGGAGATACCCGGAGGCAACCACATATTATGGGCCCATAATAACCGAGAAGCAATGACCGAGTTATGCAACAAAGTGCATTGTCTGTTGTATTATCTGGCTTTCTTATCTTTCGCAGTCCATTTTAAGATCTCAGATATGATCAGTGAACCAACAACAATATAACTCTTAATCATAATGCGTAATAGCTATTTTATATACGAAGGTAAAATCCTTCATTTTCATTTGCTACAAGTAGAAATTTTTGAATCCCTTTTTTATTAGTATCTCATGTTTACTTTTATAAGTAGTTAAATCACCACTATGTAAGCCTTCATTCAGTATAAATCGATTTACACTTACTATAACTGACAAAAAATATTTCTCAATACATTTGATTAAATAATACATTTACGAAGCCTGTATGTATACATTGTTCAAAGCTAAGTATTACGCACCGTACAACGGAACGTGCAGTAAAATAGGTACTCTCACCTAAACTCGTTACTATGGTAAGTTATCGCTTTTACCTCTGGCTTTTCATCTACTCGTTTGTAAAAACCAACTTACCTCATTAGTATTATAAGTAACTATTATGTTCATCATTGTTGTGGAAGTTACGAATATACTAAATTTCATCGAAATTGATTTAGTGGTTGGGCTTTTGTCGTGAGAGCGTAGGTAGGTATTAGTCAGAGGAATACTTTCCAAGTTATATAATATTAGTATACATTTTATATATTACCTGAAGAACCTAATTCTAATATAGGTTAACTTTTATACTACAGCTACGGCGGAAAATAGAAACATTAAAGCAAGTAATTTTCACATTTATATATCAGTTGGGATCATTCATAATATATAAATAACAACTCTGTTCCCATAATCATAAATGTATTCAGTATTCAAACAGCCAAGTGTAATGGAAACATCCCATTAAACACGTAATGAGGTCCTTCTGGACTCGCACAACCAAGTTTATTGCCCGTCACTCCATTAAAACTTTTCCCGGATAAGTACACAGTCTGCGTTGAATTCCCTGCCCCGTTTGGTTCCTGATCACAAAAATAGCACTAGTTAGTAGTGTTAGATCTATTTAGAGATTTAATTATACTTGCCCTTTCTCCTCGGCTTCGTAATTCCTAATATCCCGCAAACTCTTATTTTATGGGATAAAATATAGCTTCTAGTAAATTTTATCTTCTACTAATTTTATTATTCAAGTTTTATCCCATCAAAAGAAAGAACATAAATATACATTTATGGCACTAATAAATCTTCTAAAATTGTTTTCATAATTTTCATAGTATGATTTTTAATTATTTCTCACAATTTGTCTCCATACTCACTTCATTTTATTCAACTTTTGTTCTCGGTAATTGAAAAACAATAAGGAAATTATGATAAAAGGTATTTTATTCCATACTTGAAAACATTAATAATATTTCAAGAAATACTAAAATTTTACGACAAGAAAATAAATATCTAAAACTTTATCTCCACGTCGTTGTTAGTAATCCTCGTGGATTGCCAAACTTCATTCAAGTTCGAGACTCAAGGCTTTATGCACAAACTTACTTTAATAGGCTTTATCAAAATTAACGAGATTTATGGTTAGATTCACTGCCTTCAGTAAATTGCTGTCCTCTGTTAGAAGATATGAAATGTTTTTCATTATTTGCCTGCACTAAGGAGATTAGTAAAACCTAATATTAGAACTACTTTCAATTCAGAAGCTTCTATTGATATAAAATTCTGATATATAGATAACATTTTTTAAGATTATTTATATAAATAGTAAAAGTTATATCTTTCTGACTTGTACACGTCATAGTCAGCCAACCACTGTCTACAGCTGCAGGCAGGGCTCCCTAAGTTTGCGTCACTGATGCCGGTTCTCCACTTTCCTCACTCACGCATCTACAATACTCGGCACTTAATCAAATCGCAATAGACTGCAATTTACTGCTATCATCACTTTTATCTTAATTAAAATTAAATAAATTAATTGTTAGGCTTATAGTTACATTCATTGTCTCCAATTGATTGCTGTCGTCTGTTCGAAAAGATGAAAATGTTTTTCATTGTTTGCTTCCACTAATGAGATTACGATACTAGGTATATAGTTCTAATTTAAAGGATTGTATTGAAATAAAATTTTGATATATATAGGTACTCGGCACTTGGTATTATTATGGCACATCGGGATAAACGGTGATGTATATATACGGCTTCGATCGGCTGTCATCAGTTTTGTAGATATCTCTGTTTTTCGAGAACTAACAGTGCATTATCTAACCAACGGAACCGTGTACAAAGCAGAAAATAAAGGATCTTAGCTGTAAATCTTACTATTTGTCCTGTGGTATAATTATCAAGTACCGAATACTGTATTTTATTACTGTTTGTTTAGAAGATACGTCAAGCAACGTCTCAACTCAAAACTGTTTTATTGTAGAAGACTTAAACAAGCATCATATACACTCCGATGTTGTTGAAATAAATATAACATGTTCTTCATAAATTACAACAATGCACAAAGCACGTAAATGGTCTTCACTGGGGTCGAAGGATGCAATTATTTAGACAATTAACCTGGGCCAGACAGTTTAGAAGTGTTGGCTAGACGAGCCAAGTGTCCCAAAACATGTCTAAGCGAATGTCTACGAAGCGAAGCACTCTATTAAGCTATTTACCTCAGCCTTTTCAACGAGTCCACCTGAACCGCTTATGCTCGGCGGAATAAGTGCCTTTCATACATTATTTTGAATTTACTCTCTAAATAATGTGAATACTCCTAAAGATGTGGACGAGAGGTTAAAAGAGGAAAGTCTATGAAAACGAATTAAAATTTATAAATGCGCTGATTGTTATCCGCGAGTTTATTCGTATTTATTTTACTGAATCATCGAAACAAATAAAATATGGTTTATATTTACAAGGATTCATAGACTATCTAGGTAGTACATTGTCCATTAAGAGATCATCTAAAGAACAACACATAATTTTGATCTCCTACTGCATCCCATCTTATAATGATTTTGCAAAATCGCTGAGGCACATATTTTTTCATTTTTTAACAAAAGCCTGAATATGATGTTACTGAATGAATGAAAAGTAAAGTAAATCTTACGACGATACTGAAATGAGTGATATGAAAATGCGTAAACACGGACACACACATACACACAAACACACACGTCTGTCCGCTGTGGCTATAAACATCGGCTTTGGTCTTCGGAATACAGGCTTCGCCTAGTTTGGGACCGGTAGGTTACATAAATAATGCATGCTTAATAACTATTATATTTAGGTTGGCGAGTTCGCCTTAGGAATTCATAAAAAAGTGTCCCATTTCCATTTTATGTTTGAACTGTGAGTAAAAAAAAACAAATAATTTAAGTTGGTATTTTATACAAAAATGTAAATTTGTAATACTGACAACTTCTGAGCGATATTAACTGTAAGTGGGCTACAGATTTTGCTTATCCACATCTGTTTCAACATATTGTGTAGGTGTTTCTTATTACGCCATATCCTGCAGCAATATGCAAAATTCACAGGACATAAATATCCAGATCTCCGTATATAAAATCGATTTAAAATAAAACGGTACGTAAAACGGGAAATATAAGGGTTATTAAAAGTGTAAATGCAGAACCGATGCAAAACCACAAAGAAACCTGGAATTATTTAATATGTTCATTTAAATCCCTACGAAACTGACTAAGGACACGGTACAGAGGATAGATCTGGCCTAGATAAAGATGCCGTCTATCTATCTAGGTATTCCTTATTATACCACCTGGTAAGGGTTCGAAAATCAGCGTACTGTAATAAATTTTCTAAATTGAATGAATAAAAAATTAAGTTTATAATAATAGTTCTTTTAAAAAATTGCACAACTTCACGTTCACACATAAAAAATAGTGTCTTAGGATATTGATTTTTTTTTAATAAAAAAAAGCAATATCCACAAAGAACTTTAAACATTGCGGTAGAACGCGATTTGACATCGTATACGTATACGAGTAAGTGTTGCCACGACTTATATTCATATACCTACAAATTTAAAACTCAATATGTGTTCTGTAGACATTATTATTATTGATTGTTCAATGCATAATCTGACCAAAAAATAACTAAAACAGTAAACAAGGACTGATAATCGGTAAGTATATTTTGGCCAAACATTCGCTTAATTTTATTGTTCATATCAACACAATATTTGTTTATCTATTTATTAACTTCTATAATAAGCAATTATAAAGTATTTATTTAATTTAAAAAATATATATAACAGCATAGCAGCGATGGGAGGTTGACACTGGAAATCAGCATTTTACTGGAAATAATACAGGCCGATATGGCAATATTAAATTAAATCAATCTTAATTTCTTCAGACTATACTGCTGCTAACGCATTTTTACCTTAAGAATTACTTAGCTCGCTTATTTCCCTGTTTGGCACTTTCATTTAATAAACATGGCAATGTCTCTTTTATATTAATACGCCTGAGATATTGTGATACGTTTTCCTTATTTGTATTCCCTTCTTTAACAAAAGGAGCTTTTAAGCTCACGACGTTATACTAAAATGTTAAATGTAATGTAATGTAAAATGTGACGTTATACTAGAAAGTCAGGTCATAACCTAGGCATGTCTAAGTTTAAACACAAGAGAGGCGTTGTTGAGATGCAGTTACGTTATATGTAAATATAATTTGTGTACCACAACGTCATTTTGTGCACAAATTGCTTGTTTTGCCTTGACATTTAGACACAATAAAAGTATTTTTGTGTATAAATATATACTTACATATGTATGTTCTAGTAAATCATTGGCAAAATGACAGACTTTGATTTATTTATAGGTATAACAATATCGGCCCATGAACTTCCCATAGCTGGGGTTTGACATCCCTAATTTTTAGGGGTATACCCGCCATTCTTGTAAATTGCGGAATGATGTTTTTCACAAATCACTAATTGTGCAGGTCTCCTTAAAATGTTTTTCTTCATCTTCGGCACATGACAAAATTGTCAATAATATGTATAATTAGGCCAAAATAATTACCAAAACACCCACAACATTGAAGTGAAATGTTAATGTTTATAACTGAGTTACAATTCCGTTTCTATAATGTGACACATTTGTAAAGATTAAATTTTAAATAATCCTTAGTAATATTTGTCAGCAGAAAAGATGCAAGTTAAAATTTTTGAAAGGACAATAAATATTTATTTCAAGACATACCTAAAAACAAACAAAAGTAAATATACCATAATAATATGTCTTAAAATTGGAGTTAGCTCATTTATCTGCTAGCATATAACCTAGGGACTACTACTTATACAGAATTAGAAGAATATATATAATCCTTTTTATTACATACATACATACATAACTTCACGCCAGTTCCCTTGCGGGGTAGGCACGAACAACAGAGTGCCATTTAGGCTTATTCTTACACAACTCACTTGCCTCTTTGACATTCATAACTCTTGTCATGCAAGCTCGTCTGTTCTTAAGGCTTCTGACATCACCTTCTGCTAGTACACGATCAATTTCATCATGGAAGGTGTGTCGTGGCCTTCCAGGACTTCTGCATCCATCCACTTTTGCATTGTATATCTGTTTAGTCATTCTTTCATCATGCATTCTTTCCACATGCCCGAACCACCGGAGCATTCCTTTCCTTACCTTCACCCCGACACTCTCTTTCAGACCAACTCTCTTTCTTACTTCGGTATTACGAACGTGGTCCGCGAGCGTCACTCCGCAGATTTTGCGCAGTGCTCGCATCTCGACCGCGTTTACTCTACTTTCATGCTCTTTCTTCCATACCCAACTCTCGCTTCCATACGTGAGCGTAGGTACCAGCACCGCGTTGTGTACGGCGAGCTGGGCCTTCTGGCTGAGGTTCTTAGCGCCTAGAAGTTTACCTAACGCTCCATTCAAAATATTCCCCAAATTCACTCTTCTTTCTATATCAGCGGTGTACCTTCCATCCCTGCTAAAAGCACATCCAAGATATACAAACTCATTCACTTGCTCCAGCATAACATCATCGACCATTATGCTTGCATTCGTTCTGGTTTCTTCTCTTTCAAACACCATAACCTTTGTTTTCTTCGCATTCAAGTGTAAGCCTCTCGCCTGACAGTCATCTTTCATCATTGTGACTAGTGTTTTATTCTCAGGTGTAAAAGTATTCTCCTGCGATTGTCAAATAGAACCCGAAAGAAGTTGCTTCTACCTCCCAGTGGTTCTCCCCTACATAATAGAAAAATAAAAAATATATGGAAACTAGCGCCATCATGGGAGGGAAGGGTCAAAATGACGCTGTACAATATCGTTGAATAATTTCAATGCGCTAACGAGATCTTGAAAGTAAAACATAAACCACAAATTGAGGTCATATTTGGCAAATCACTCATATTTTTACATTTAAGTCATTTTGGGAACCATTTTTTTACTTTTGGTTTAAATTATCAAATGTTTTATTTCAGTTTTAACTATAATTAAAATATAAAAAATAATAGCTTCTCTTAATCTAGCTTATTTTTATTTGTTATTAATGATAGCTGTTAGCCCCCCAAATAAAATAAAATGATTTTATTCTGTCTTTATTTTTATTTAAAATTAGTTAAAAGTACTGTCTAGTAGAAATTATAGAATTATCGATTGAGACGCCATCTAGGTGTTTATAGGAATATACCATCTACCGAAAGAGGTGGAGTACATATTTTGATATTTTATGCTAGAGAGGCTCATCTATTTTATATATATATTTTCTATGGCTACTATAATTAAAATCGTTAACCAGAAACAATGACAGCGAAAAATCATAAACATCACCATTCAACTAATAGCCCAGTCCCCTTGAATAGACACTAATTAAATTGTGAAACTTCTTACACCGCAATAACCTCTCAAAATAATAGTAAAACCCATTTATTTTACGCCGAGGGCCATTCTTGTACAAAACTTTTAACATCCAATGATTTTACTACGCTGTCTAATGTTTGGTTTTATGATAATGATTAGGTTTTGTGTCTTACGGCAACTTTTGTTACATTGATATAAAAAACAAAGAGCATATACGATTTTAATATAGACTAGTAACGATAAATACATATCTTAAACCATTTAGTTTTTTAATTTAAAAAATTTACGAAGCTTAGTTATAGGGTCAAAGGTACGCTTGTAATTTTATATATCATTAATAATGGGCAGTTGTTTTGTTGTTAGATTTCCATGAAACTAAAGCGCAACAGCCGTGCCGCGACAGCAGCCGGCGATTGCTAGAACCGACTGTTTAATTCACTGATTACAAAGAAGATTAAAACGTTTTCAAGAAGTATCAACTAGAAATCATTTAATATTTTTAATCAATGGTTAAACTATTTTGTGACTCATCATATTTTAAGTTACTATTTTTAACGATAATAATTGTATTTGTTAGTAAACTGATAGCTAGCCGCGGTAAGTTTACAATCACTAGATTTATTATAAACTGACGGTTTTCAAAATTATCCACTCACATATACTAAATATTACTTACTATATGTATTAAAATTTTCATTGCTTCTATAGAGTAATAATATAATTATTCTGAACTGTGAAACTACACATATAAATACTTATTATAAAAAACGGTAATAAAAACAGTATATTATAAATATATTTATTATACTTTGGAATATAAATTAAAGAACCTTGAAGAGACGTGTAATAAATCTACTATTTATCTTTTCTTTTATTTAAGAACCTTAGTACAAATAGTTAAATTTTAAGGAACCCATATACTAGTACTACTAATAAATAAACTAATATCTTTCGCAAGAAATTGTGTATAAATACAATAAACAACTCTTGCATAAACATCAATAAATGATGTTATGACTAGTCATTATGAAAGAGTCATAAAGTCTAGCACATGAATCGCACACGACATGCATTGTGTTCGAAAATATGTCTGAAAATTTTCTATCTATTGGCATTAATTTTTTGTTTCAAATAGCGACGTGATAATGTTTTAAAACTTCTTTTTCGTATTAATTTTTGTTCTTAATAAATTACCGCCGAAAAGGTTTAACCGATAGAAGCCGTTCTTTTTATAGCTATAAAAAGAACGACTTCGACATTTGTCAATTGGCTCCAATGTGATCTCTCTGCTCTTACTTTCAACCAATTGTTCTTTATAATATACCAGTATAATAGAAGCTAGAGTTTTCTTAATATTAAAGAAAAAAAATGGACAAATAAGCAAAGTGTTCCTTTTAATGACCACTTATGAAATTTCTGCATCGGACGGAGATTACTTATGTCCGTCATAAATCTAAAAATGCCCAGCTACTTCCCTCAGACCCGGTTTAAGAACTAGACCTAAATACTGGCTTTAGGATGTAAATATCATATGAGTGTGTGCGCGGATCCGAAGTTAAAAAACCTGGATAATCTACTTTTATACACACGAAACCGCTGAAGATAATAGTATAATTTTGTTGCTTCAAGTTGTTGTGTTTGTTGAATTATATTTGATTTATTATTTCTTACATATCGGTCTATTTAACACCGCAAACGAATTCCGACGACACAATGGTGACATCCTCATGAAGTAAGTCATAATTGGAAAGAGGGTGGACAGAGATAGATATACATACGCACCTGTATACAAAAAGAGAAGGAAATATGCATGCATCAAGAATATGTACTGAAGTATGAACAAGAGATTATGTTACCATGCAACAAAAACCATTGTTCAACATTAAATAGTAAACAGTAGGCATGCTAATTGTCTCGCGATAGAAGAACGTGCGAAGAGTGTGAGAAAGTATAGGTAAGCGGAATCTGGGGCAGATGCTTAAAAGGAGTATAATGTTAGAAAAAGACTCTGTAAGGATCAACTTCTTCAGGTGATATTTCTGGGCAGTTTTACATAAAACAATTTTACTGTATAATGTTAGCTGAAAGTGAACACTATTTGTAAGATATTGATTGTTTTTAAGCAAATGTCATGTTTTTCTGCTAAAAATATCAATTTTTAGTGAAAATTCAAGCTACCATAAAAACTCCCGCCCTCGCTTGATGTTAGTTAAAAATCCAAAATTTTGCTGAGGTTTTATTTATAGCTTTTTTTCAAATATAAATATTCACAACACTGGCATGGTAAAATTCGTGCTGACCTATATTTTATTATAAAAAAACCTTAGGATAATAATTCAAATAACTCAGTAGCAGGATGAGACTGATTAAAATTTAAAGGCAATACATTAATTTAATATTTACTAAAGCCTGTAAAATGTTCGTCGTCTGTAAAATAAGCCTTATCAAATTCTATAAGAACCAACATAATCACAGTTATATTGGTCGTAAATACGCAAGTCGTTTAATAGATGGCAACAGTTCTATCAAGGCCTCGCAATATCTCCGGTGTTGCTACAAGCCACAAATTATATTGTATAAGTAGGATATGCTCGCGACTTTGTCCACGCTTGACTTAAAATTCCCGCGGGATTACCGGGACACAAAGTACCACAGCATTAAAAAAATGTTCTAAATTATCGTTTTTGTGAAAACTGTGTCAGAATAAGCTTATTTTTATGCAGCCGAACAACTACAAACCGCTCCCGGGAAAACTCCCGAGGGATTCCCGGGATAAAAAATTATACTTTTTATTAAATAATATTTTCTATCAAGCATTGAAAAAACACTGGATATCGTTTTTTTTTTAATTTGGCCAATTTAAAACATTCCCTGAAAAATTCTCACGGGATTTCCGGGTTGAAAAGTAGCACAGATGTTAAGTCTAAAAATTTTCTATCGATCAGCGAAAACCGCATCGAAATCGGCCCAGTAGTTTTTACGTGAATCCCGAACAAACAGACAAGAAATCTAAAAAAATTGCATCGTGTTCTCCATCGTTTATATAGTCTACAGTTGTTTTTTTTTAATAGCTTCAATGTACAGATACGGCATGTTTAGAATTTTATAATATTATAGATATCTACGCATTTTACCTCCATGGTTTCTTATGAATTAGTTCCTTTTATTAGAATCCTGTATTCAATTTGGCAAAAATATAAAGAACTTTTAGAAAATCTGCACGTTCGTTCATTTATTTATATATATGTGTATGTCAGAGTATTTTTTTAACAAAACCTGTTTGTTTGGTCTATATGGACTTTTGACAGGAAGAGGTATCTATCTAGGCTATTTACCACTAAACGATGGTGTAGTAAAGTAACTAATAACGATTGCCATAGATGTAATGTTGATATTAGACTGATCTACCAAATTGAACCAATTCGGTGGAAAGTCGCAGAACTGAAAAGAAACGAATTCCAAATTAAGGTTTATACGGATCCCTTGAGTTGATTCATTCAAATTGTAACACGGAAATAAATTGTCTAATATGAGCTTAACGAAGAAATGTTTTTTTAAATACTTATAGGCATATTGTGGGGTAAGTTTAATCAGAACTGAAAAGTGATAGTGATTTTTTTAAAAGTCTTATTTATTTAAATTATACGTTAAAGTTTCTATAGACCGGTCTACAAAATTTGAAACGAGATTTTGCGGAAAAAAATGATTTAAAAGATTGCAAATTAAATTAAATGAATTTGCTATCCGACTGATTGAACTTTTAAGTAAATATAAAAAAGTTCTTCAAATATCTATCTACATGAAATAAAAAAGGCATTTATTTAACTAAATTTGTTTTTTTTGTGTGTTATACAAGGTATTCCGCTGATTGCTACTACATATAATAAAATCGGTAAAGTGCGTATCAGACTACATATAATTAAGATTCCGTATTGGTGACGAACATCTAGTGTTTTTGTCAGTTGGATACGGTACCCTATATTCAGATCATTCAGATTTTTAATGTTGCTTTTCTGCACTAATCCGATTTGTTACTGTTCTAATAAATTCATTTTAACGATGTCTAGAATGTTTATAATAAGAGAAATGACAGGCCGCTTATTGCTTACATAAAACAATTTAGACCATAGAATTGGGTCGCGCATTATTCACTAAACATCATAAAAGTGATTTCCTTATATTGATTGGAAATGAAAGAGCTTTTAGATTTAATATTGTGGAAATATCAGTGTAGGGAAGAGATCGTGTTTCAGCGGATATCGATGCGGTGTTTCCGTTGTTTCGAAGTATTTGATTTCACGTTTTAATTTGTATTTACTATTTTTGTATTCAGCTGTTTGTGTATTCAGTTCCATTAGTATCGGACGTGTTGTTTACATTTGACTTAGTTGTATTTGAATTGTTAATTAATATGAATCTGAGAAATTGTCTATTATAAGTTCATAATGTGCACTAGAAATCTACGCTGAAAACATACATTTAAAATCAATAATATCGTTTTTTGATTGCTACCTCATTTTTCATAGGTTTTTGCAAAAATGTTTTCAAGACATACATTTTAAAAAGTGAAGTAAAACTGTGCTATATAATAATGATTTCTAACCCATATGTTAAAAAACATAAGACACTATTAGTTTTGTTAATTATATTACCGTAACAGGCAAGTTAGTTTACTTTTAAACAAGTTAATTGTGCTTGTTTAGTCAGCGTTAAATTTTATGGCTGGTTTTATATAGATAGAAAGAAGATAGATAGAAAACTCTTTATTGTTCACCACATAGACATAAAATAAACAATTTGCAGTAGTCACAGTATATAGTACCAGATGTTTTTGCAATGATGCCTTTTCATAAAAACTTAAGTTTTACGTAGCCTTCTACACGTAGTCTAGGGAGATCTATATATATTGTGATATGCCTATATATGTATGTACCTAAATACAATGGAATAGCTTCCGAGGTATATATGCCTTACTGAATAATCGATCCATATGGAATTGTGACGAGGTGGTTTACTATACCGTAAACCACTGCTTGAAGACAAATTCAAAGTCGCTAAACGGGCTATAGAGAGAGCTATGTTAGGTGTTTCTCTTATGCATATAAATACATACATACATACATACATAACTTCACGCCAGTTCCCTTGCGGGGTAGGCACGATATAAATAAAAATGAGGATATGCGTAAGAGAACCAAAGCAACCGACATAGGTCGCTAAATTAGTAAGTTGAAGTAGCAATGGACTGGTTATGTATATCGCAGCACCGACGACCGTTGGAGCAGACGACTCCTGGTGTGGTGTCCGCGTCTTGGTAGACGTAGTATTGGACGTCCTAGAATCCGATGAACTGACGACCTGCGTAAGGTCGCTGGTGGGCGCTGGATAAGGAAGGCGTAGGACCGGGGTATGTGGCGCCAACTTGGGGAGGCTTACATTCAGCTGCGGTTGGCTGATGACAACGGTGGCGATAATAAACCAAACAACCGACGTTTGACCCGCCAGACTAAAACATCGGACACTATGCAATGCATCTATCGAAATCGATAAAAAGTATCGACATTTAAATCCCACTTTTCTTACGCGTATCGAAGGCTCCGAAGACCCTCGACGGAGCATTTCTCCGCAAATATTTGTTTCAATTAGATGTCTCAAAGGTCCCTCGTTGTTCCTCCACGTCAAACAAATGATGATCGCTTGATCATGAGTGACGTTCATCGATATTGGCAGTTATTACGATGTAGGTTTGGTCGTCTAATGAAAAAGAAATAGATTGTTTTCATCACATTGTAGAGTTCCGTAGAGATAAGGAATGTTAATTATTTACTTTTTGTCATATGGGTACGGGCCCCTAAAAAACAATTTAATCGAAAATACTCCAGATATTAAAAACAATTGAATGATTCATATTCAAAGCATATTTCGTTGAGATTGTTTCTTATCTATCACTTCTATTTTTTCAGAAGTCTTGATCCCATAGGTCAGAACTAGTGAGGGTCGCACTTTTTGCGACTTTAAATATCTCGTCACGTAATATTTTAAATAAAAAAATCAAAATGTGTGCTGGGATACATAGAAGAAGTGAAACTTCATCGGGCAAGTGGAAAAACGAATGGCAACGAATAAGTGGCAATACGAATTGCAACAAAGTTTTAACGGTTTCCCACTTGTCCTTTGAAGTTTCACTTCTACTATGTATCCCAGCACACATTTCGATTTTTCGCAGGTTTACTGCATATTATGATTTGGTTAGGTTAGGTATATTTTAATGAATGAATTTTTTATTTAAACATATTTTGTTTTATCAAACAAAAACACTGAATTGGATCCGGAACCAAAAAAGGCATCCATAGTATACTCTAAAATTATTCCGCCTCTCACCATGTCTAGTCTAAATTTATGCCGCTCCTCCACGCGGCCGTAACGCTTTTTCGTGACAGAAAAATCTTAATCCTTTTATACAGAACTTTCACTTCAAAAAATATTTTAAGATCTAACTAACGATATCATTGCAACATTCTTGCATATTTCACATACATATTACACTTATAGGATAGCAAACATCCATTATTATTATCTTATTCTCAATATAAATACACAAGTAAAGTTATATCGAGTACAACTCTTGACCAAATTGTATCTCTATAGATCTAATTTTCTTTATACTTGCCGTAAGAGATCCGTTATTAATAGAAAGACTATATAACCGTAAAAACTCAAAATAAACGTATACCTATGTCCTATATATCAAAAAAGAAAATATTTTTTATAAAACAAACCACTGGGCCTAGGGAATTTATACCTATATAATGCTTTGTAAAAAAAAGCCCAGAGGGATGTTGTTAATTTAACTTTCCTATAAAAATGTACTTGTAAAGTGCTCTCTAAAAGTTAATGAATTGATGACAACTCTTGAAGAAATCCAAATCCAACTTTTAAATTATACTTTGATCATTATTTTTTTGGATGTAAGAGGTCCCCTTGGAAATCGCGTCGTGACCGTCTTTAATTAAACGCGACTTAAGACTTTAATTACTTTCGGGAAAAAAATCTGTGTTAACGCGCGCCTACTCCTACGCTAACTGGATTAAGAATCGTCTGGAAAGTTTTGAGTATCTGAGCAATATGAAATTTTCTTATAAAAACACTGTTTAAACAGTGTTTTAATTTTGATTGTTTTCTGTATTTTTTTTATCAAATAACAGAGTCGATGTTAGTAATTTAGTTTATACAACTTTTTTACGTGACGATAATAAATTTGATATATAACTAGCTGATGCGTGCCCACTTTCCTGGATGTCAAAAAAAAAATATTATTCATAATCAAATGTAGCCTAATGTCATCCACGAATAATGCAGCTGTATACTGCTGAAAGAATTTTCAAAATCCGTTCAATAGTTCACGTCCCACTGCTGGACTCGGGCCTCCCACTATAGGGGAACAGACAGTATACCCGCCAAGCTTGTCTAAGGCGGTGACATGGCAAGTTTGACACATCGGTTATCTTGATGTGCAGATTTCATCACGATGTTTGCCTTCACCGTTGTTAGCAAGTGGTAATTGCAACAATATCCACATTATATCGAACAACTCCCTAAGAGGTGCGTGCATTTCGGCTAGGATTCGAACTCGCACCCTATGAGTTTGGGACGCATGCGCTAACCATTACGCTACCACGACTTAAGAGAGTGAAGTGAGACTCAAGAAATACTTCCTAGAAACAAACTTACAAACTTTACCTCTTTATGATAGTATAGATTATGTGTTTTCTTTGTTGATTAACTGTATAGAGTACTTTTGTTTTGTTTATATAATAATTAAACCTTCTTGTTGCTAGAATTTATTCTCATAATAGGTATACTCCACGTTGCATGATCTTTGATAAGCTCCATTGTCAGACTATTAAGTACATTTTATTTACTAAAACTTTTTTAAAGCGTAAATCTTACTTTTATTTTATTTAAATGTTAGCGAGAAATACAATCTGATTAAGAAATATATGATTTCGGGTTTCCTTATTTTAGGACAACTAACGGTATCCATTCAGACACTTATTTATCCAAAAGGGGTTGGCAGGTTTCAGATGTACGTATAGATTTGCTCATGATATTTCTTTCAGTGTCAGGATATGGTAAAAGTACCGGTATGGAAATTAACCTGCCTAAGCGAGGCATGGTTTCATTTTCTGGCATTTACTTTATTCACTACCTTCCTCGACTATTGGAATTTAGGAATTAAATTTTGTATTTATAAAATTGTATAAAAAAAGAGAGAAGGGATTAAAAGAGACTGATGAAACAAGTGTATGACAACAGTGTGGGTGGTAGAGTTGGTGCTGGTAGAGCGTGACGTAGGTACTTGACACGATCAAATCGCAGATGTCTTAAAGAATGGCCAGGTAAAAAGTACATGTAACAAACGTGTTTGTATCGACCCCAAATAATTGGGAGAAGGTGAAAGAAAAGAGAGATTAATGAAGCATAAGCTGTATCTCAAGATCATAGCATGTGGGAATCCATCGTTTCTATCTACCCCCCTAGAAAACAGGCGTGATAATATGTATGTAAATAAATAACATTCAAATATAACGCCTCGATTCAGCATTCGCTGCTGCCACATGTTCAAGTATTTGCTATATGTTTACTGTCAGGCGCTTGATTTATATATTGATACTTTAATATAACGATCTAATCGCATAATATTACTCGTATATTGAATTCTTATGAGTTGATACTTGATAAACAAATGATTAAATAATTTCTCTTTTTCCTCAGGTAATGATTTTATTCAGCAAGAAAAACAAATATTTACTGCCAACGAACAATATTAACCTGGTAAGTAAAACTTGTTATATCTCTCTTGGCGACAACTCTTCAAAAGCATTTTCCTTTTATAATCAAAATAAATAAAAGAAAACTATCACTTAGCCTTCAAAAGTGTGAGTACATAAATGAAAATAGTCTGTCGTTCTAAGACTAATTTGTTCTTGGATTTCATTGTAAAATATTATTATGTTCATGTTAGTACTGACCGCTAATAAGCATCAAGTGCCTTAATATTGAATCAAATCTTACGACTTCTAGTACAAATATGATATTCTGTTTATCTGTTACTTCATAAAGTTAAATAGAAAATTAATTTGAAATGATTTGGTACCTAACCTACGACCGCATGCGAGATTTTATGTTTAAATTTTCTTTTGAACTGATTTTTCGTTCCTAATTAACGAGTTTAAACATGCACAAATCATCATTATCAATGTAGAATAACCTAAACAGAATTTGTGACAGATCGCCTAGACCTGGTTTCAAACCGCACCTTATTTATAAAGCTTTAATACTACCAACTTACAGATTACTATTTCATTTAAATATTATTTTAGTATTATTAAGAGCTAGATAATAGTTGATTAAAATTTGCTTTTAACCAAACATGCTTGTCCATTTTGGTAATTTACGAGATTGTTAGATGTAGGTATAATTGTATAATCCATCCTTAGATATTTTGTGTGATTTTTTAGTTTGATATTTATCTAATATATAAAATTCTCGTGTCGCGGTGTTAGTTACCAAACTCCTTCGAAACGGCTGAACCGATTTGTGTGAAATTTTGTGTGCATATCAGGTAGGTCTGAAAATCTCAAAATTGAAATAAATGATAAGGGTGACCCACCCCTAAATATGTTTTTTTTATTTTTTTGACAAAATTTATTTATTTTAATTTTTTTTATGATTTGGTATTAAAAAAAACATACAACCCTAAATTTTCACCTTTCTACCATCGATATTAGTACTTTAATAATTTTCTACTCTCGGCAGTCGATAATTGATCAGTTAGTTACCACTCGATCAGTTATTCCCTCCAGGCATCTACCGGAGTCACTTCTCACCCCGTAAACGGCACGGAGCATGGATGAGAACGAAACCGGTGCTGCAATCGGGTTCTAGATTTTTATTTTTTAAAGGCAGGACAACGTCTGCCGGGTAAAGCTAGTTATTTTATATTATTTTGTTCTACAAAAGCTTAATTTATTGTAAAAACTTCTGTATTTAGAAAATTCATTGATGCTAGTTACTACATATTGTTATATATTGTGTAGGTTGTATTGCATAAGAAATCTAGAGTATAAAATCCTCGTTGTCTTTGTTGTTGTGTTATTGTAATTTAAAACCACCACTAGTTGGCACGATCAGGTTCGTCGCTTTGCAAATTGCTGTATTCTCTAACTTATTTAAAGTCTGTCCTATTAGAACTACGAACTTAACTAGCTCTAATGAAATTAAAACGGCTAGCTTTTAGTTTCATGCTTGACGACTGCTAAATAGTATTTAAAATTCTATAAAGAAAAAATACAATGAGTATGTGAATTAAATAAACATAACATAATTATAATTTACATTTAATTTAAAATGGCCGTGCGACATATTACTGTGATTTTGACTTTTTAATTCTTTTCTCTAGTTCCATAAATGTCACGTTTCTCTTCATTTCAATATTATTTCGTACTTAATTATTTAAATAAAATACTGTCGGTAAGTTTACAGAATTTACATGTAAGTGATATGTAGACAAGAGCAAGACTTCTACATCTTTAGCCTCAGTTCCAGAGATATTCTGCAGTGACACAGACAAACTGATACCAGATTGAGACTGTAAGGGTCGTTATTTACATGTACGGAACGGAACCCTATAGACTATAATTCCAATTTAACAACGCGTTCATTCTTGCAGAGAATAAAATCAATACACTGCAAGGGTCGAGTTAGTGAAAAGCGTTATACTTCACTCTTTAAAAATAATTAATACTCTCCACCCTTCATTTCGCCCTTTGCAGTAATAGGATTCTTTGCTTTTTGTTTCAACAATCTTTAATTAGTGCTGAACTTATGAGATACGAAATTGATTTTCAAAGTTTCTAAAATTCTAGACATGAAAATGTTAATACATACATACATACATACATAACTTCACGCCAGTTCCCTTGCGGGGTAGGCACGAACAACAGAGCGCCATTTAGGCTTATTCTTACACACCTCACTTGCTTCTTTGACATTCATAACTCTTGTCATGCACGCTCGTTTGTTCTTAAGGCTCCTGACATCACCTTCTGCTAGTACACGATCAATTTGATCATGGAAGGTGTGTCGTGGCCCTCCACGACTTCTGCATCCATCCACTTTTGCATTGTATATCTGTTTAGTCATTCTTTCATCATGCATTCTTTGTAAATGTTAATAACTTTATAATATCTGGCGTATGTCATATTTTGATAAATAATAATTCTATACTTATATTTACTTGTTCTGTCATGGCGTAGTCTCACCGAAATATTACTTTATAACCGATTTCATAACAAGTTGCAGATTTCTCATTTCGGCGTGTAACTATTTCCTTTTTTATGAAATTCATGACATTTATATTGAAAAGGAACTAATTAGGACTTTCAATTTATGGCTGATTTAAGTTTAAAAAATATTTTTAATTTGTAAAGTTTTAATAAAAACAAGAACGTGGGTACTTGTGCCGCCAACTGTGATTGCAGTGTGTTACGAATTACGTTTTTACTGGGTTATTGTCAATCTTTATGCAATTAAAAATTTATATTATATAATTATGTGTAATAAACTAAATTTTATACTTTTGTTATCTACAATATTGTAAATTTCTAAACATGCCGTGTCTCTACATGGCAATTATTTGAAAAAAAAACAACTGGACTATATAAATGATGGACAACACCATGCATTTTTTTAGATTTCTTGCCTGTTTGTCTGTTTGTTGGGATTTCACGTAAAAACTACTGGGCCGATTTCGATGCTATTTTGGCTGATCGACAGCTAATTCTTAGACTTCAACTCTGCGCTATTTTTTATCCTGGGAATTCCGCGGCAATTTTTCTGGGAATTATTTCAAATGACGACAATGCGATTTTTTCACCGATCGGTAGTAAATTTTATGTAATAAAATGTGTAATATTTCTTATCCCGGGAATCCCGAGGGAATTATCCCAGGAGCGATTTTTAGTTGTTCGGGTGCATAAAAATTTGCTTATTCCGATGCAATTTTCACTAAAACGATAGCTTACATTTTTTGTTAAATGTTTTTGTCTTGGAAATCCCGCGGGAATTTTCAGTCGAGCGTAGACGAAGTTGCGGGCATATCCTAGTAAGTAGTAAATCAAAAAAAATTATATGATTTACATTATCATATTATCACTTTTTATAACTGTTCAACGATTTTAAAACTCTCGTATTTTATTTACAATATTCACCGGAATTATGTAAATACCATAACTTAAATTCGTTCCGACATTAATATATGCAAAATGAAGATGATTCCGTACGCGTGTAACGCAAATCCTTATAACCATAAATTAATTACAATAATCCAAAGACGGTATCCACGTCTTCACTAATTACAATGTGTAAATGAGATCATTTAATTAACATTATTAATTGTCACATATACCCAAAGATCATATTCGCTGTACGTAATGTAGGTACGTGGAATACATATGACATGGCAACACAGGTCCATAAAAAATGTGTGTGTGTGTGTGCTTGTGTGAGGGATTCTAAATTTCGGGACCTCACATTTCATATATTATATCGTTATAATATATTTAAGCTTTAAAATACAAAATTCGTAGCATTAAGGAAAAGCTTTAAAATATTTGCAACTATATCTATATGAGCATAGTGTTTAAATGATTAAATATAATGTATTCTATCTCATTCTCTCGCTGGCTTAGTCTCATAGATTTATTTGTTTACCTCTTTTGAGTGTCGCTTTTTCGTTTCATCGATTTTCAAATAACAACGATTCTAAAGAAATTTCACTTCAAAAGTTGTGTGTCCTGGGTGTCAGCACAACATTCAACACTCGTCAATACGAAATTGAAGTCAGAATTAGGGGTAAATGAGCAAATAATCGAGAAAAACCCAAATTCGATTGCTCGACCGCAAAAAAAGGTGGCTATTTTTATCGGTTTCTTGGCATTTTCTCCATTATTTGCTAATTGAACCCCAATTTTCATTTCTGATTCGCGAATAAAATTGCGCCAGAAAATCAAAGTCTGACACGCAGCACACACAGCTTTTTGTGCAATTGTGTAGTTATTATGTGGTAGAGCCTTTATTCCACGTCTCTTTCATGCGTTCTTCTATAATTGGAATAGGGACGCGGACTCACGTTAAAATAAATTATATCCTATAGATATAAAACAATAGGCGTTAAAATATTACCATTTAACTTTTAATATATCAGGACCGAAATAATTTTAATTAATTTCTAAACAGTAATTGTTATTGTTACATTTGCTAAGTACTAACAACGGTGAAGGAAAACGTCATGATGCAACCTGCATATCGAGATAATCGATGTGTCAAACCTGTCAAGCCGCCTTGGACAAGCGTGGGTATAGATACTGTCCTTTCCCCTATAACGGGAGGCTCGAGCCCAGCAGTGGAACGTTTATGGCCTGTTTGCTGTTACTTTGGAACTCTTTGCCTAAAGCTAAATATTTCGCCATAATTAAAAATTCACTCAGGAATCATTATGTTAGTCTATGCAGTAATGTATTTGCTAGTTTACAAAACTTTAGACTGTAATCTGCTGTTCATGTATGTCATTTTTTTATATGGTTTTTTTACTTCTTTTGTTGCATAATAATTACAGATAATTTAAGAATTTCCTTTAAGTCAGGTTGCCTGGAAGAGATCACTTTTAGCGATAACACCGTATTTTGTTTTACCAAGTAACTATTGTCTTGTCCATATTTGTAACTTTTGTTTTGCTAAACAATAAAGTTTTGTCTATGTCTGTGTCTATCTCTGTTATTATTATTAAATAATAATTAATGATTTGATCCCTTTTAGTTGAACCTACTTATCACGTCATAAGTAGGTACGATCCTAAAAGTATCTCAGTTAATATGAGTTTCCGCTCCCCTATTTAAAGACTAATCACAGATCTTGCTATCAAGCAATGATTCAAGTAATTTGTTCTTTATTTTTTCTCACTTTTCTGGCTGTCAACAACTATGGCTATACTCGTGCTGCAAAATGGGCCAATTCAAGAGAATTTATGTCATGGCTCGCTGCCACCGTTTATGGTTTTACAACATATTTATGGCTTTATGACATTATGGGGGCGGTTTATGATAATTCCACAGCGAAATAATGTACCGGACAAAATGTCTTCTGCGGTATTTTGACGGAATAACCGTATAATATTTTGGGATATATGCGTTCTCGAGTTATGTTAATTTTATTTTAATGTTACTATCAAATGATCGTTAAATGAGCCGAAGGTTTTATTGGAATGTGAAAATGTACTTTATTTTTTTATGGATACAATATTATTATATTTTTTGTTATCTCATATTTTTTGGTGGATCCTTTAGTATTTAAAGATCAGAGCGTGACATTTTATAGATGTTTTTAAAAACGCAAAACAGATATGTTATGCTGATATTAAGAGGATCAACAAAATTGAATCAATTTGGTTGAAATGGAATATAGGAATGGATATAACAGTATTCAATTATTCAAGTTTATGTTTATGAAATCATTTTGGTTCTTTCATACAAATTGAAAGACACAAATGAACCTTCTTAAATCGGCTAAATATACAACGAATTGAAGTCGTGGTAGCGTAATGGCTAGCGCACGCGTCCCAGACTCAGAGGGCGCGGGTTCGATCCTGGCCGGAACGCATGCACCTCTTAGTCAGTTTTCTGATTTAATGTGCATATTGTTACAATTACCATGTGCTAACAACGGTGAAGGAAAACATCGTGATACAACCTGCACATCGAGATAACCGATGTGTCAAACCTGCCAAGCCGCCTTGGACAAGCGTGGCGGGTATGCTGTCTGTTCCCCCTATAATGGGAGGCCCGAGCTCAGCAGTGGGACATTAATGGGCTGATATTATTATTATATATACAACAAATTAATTTTTAAAATAAATTGTATTCAAACTATTATGAAATCAGGATAAAATAGGTCAAGTGCTTCTAAACCTAGTGTGGCCTATGAAGGGTTGTAAAATTTTTGATTTCTTCCTCAAGGCTTTGGAAATCATCCGATTTCCATGAAATTAATAAGTACATATACCTACTTTCGATGTATAGAAAAAGTAGGATAGTTTTTACTTCGGAAATTTAATTTTTGGTCTAAAAGGGATTGAAATTTAGACTATAATAACTTAATCACGTGCAAAGCTTTAATAAATATATTTACATATTATAGAATACTACAATTAAAGCAATCGTTCAAAGTCATTCATCCAAATATTTGTTTATAACAAAAGCAATCATAATATTGTAAAGCGATTCGTATCACTTTGTTGGTTCAGTTATAAAACAAGTGTTTACGGATGGCTTAACTTAATATCCAAATCATTAGAATTAACCTAAAGTGGAGTTTGTTTCAAGCATCTACCAGTACCAAAAGATATAAATATGAAAGGTCTACGAAAACTTATTCGCTGTTCGTCAACCATCGGCCGTCTCGTTATGACTGGAAAAAAACTATTGTAAAGATAACAGCAATGGAAATAAGGACGTTGGTAATGAAAACTTTCGTAGAGTGTATTAGTAAAGTTGTTGGGTTGTAATAACATTTCCGCTAGTTACCCCGCTGTTTGCCAAACCAATGCAAACATGAGAGATTGTACCGCGTCAAGGAGCCCTTTATGTTTATGTGCCGTTGAGTTTCATAAACGTTTACGAAAAGTACATATTAGAATCGAAGTACCTACTATTTGTGGTATTTTATTGTGTAAGTGGTTGTTTTGGTCTTGACATAAAACCCTTTCTTTTCACTGTGTCCCAAACATGTGGATGTGAAAAAAAACGCATTGGCACAGTACATTTTTTTCTTTTTCATATCACAAACTGTCATGACATGCTTAACACAATACACCCATCTCGTTTTCCTTGTCTTATTTCTTATACGCTTCGTTTTTCTTATTCGTTAAGCTGATATTACACAGTTCAACCAAATTGATTCAATTTGGTTGAACGGTAGCACTGAAAGGATACGATGAGATTTAATGACTCAAGCATGGTGGTTTCATCCAATTTGAAAGAATGCAAGTAACCCTATAATATCAGCAACTTAATCTTCCAGTTTAATTTTATTCGTCTTAAAGTAAAATTTTAAATCCCATCTATTTTTGTAATCCCACACATCCAACTCAACATTCTCATGTGGGCTGATTGGAGACGGTTTTTAGTCTATTATTTTGGTCGTAATAAAATATAACATTATAATTGAATTAAAAGCAAAAATATCCTTATTCTGTGTTCCGAGAAACTGTAAATAATATTCTTTTTTTTATTGCAGGAGTTCAGCAGACAGGCAGATGGCCCACTTGATGGAAAGCGGTTACCATCGCCTATTAACATATTCAATAATATTATAAGAATTTAAAACTTGTTAGCAGTACCTAATTTATACCAACTTTATTTTTACGTACATACCACGCCTGTTTCCCATGGGGATAGGCAGGATCTCCACTTGCGACCATCCTGGCAAACAATTTGAGCTTCATCTACTTTCAGTCATCTCTGCATGCATGCACTTTTATTTCAGATACTTATATGCTTGTAGTTTTTAACACACACGGCTCATGGAGGAAATTTTTGTCATTCTTTTTGTTTATGTACTAAATACAAATAGGAATATTTTTAATTCGTTTTCAACAGCCACTTCACCCGTATTTATTCCGAAGTCACTCTCGTATTTTATCTTCTAAAAAATATCTCATTTTATTTTAATTTCAGTATCTATCCAGATTTGCCATTAAATGTTATGAAATATCTGATTTTGTACGAAAAGTCGTCTATTGAGCAGCCATCTGATAAGAAGGGCAATTGTGATTGACACGAGCTAGAAAGTCTATTCAAACAATCATAGCAAGAAAGCAATCTTAATACATCGATAGTTTTATTTCCAGAACAAGTTAAATAAAGCATTCTACATAGTAGAACGTGGTTAGCGGATACGCCTCTGGTAAGAGATGTGTGAGTAGTTTTGATATACGAGTATATTTGCGGAACACGACAATGTTTGGCTGTTGTTTCTGTGCAAACTTAAATAAATTAGTTTGTGTTGTAACATGAGACTTCAGCATCTTAAAGTTATATCAATTTTGTGTGCTTCCGATAAGCTATTAAACTTTGGTATTAGGTATATTCTTTAGGATTAAGTGATTCTACAAAGAGGATAATATTTCTAATTAAAATTGACTAATGCGTAAAAGCCCTTTGATTTCATATCAAAAGTGTTATTATTCAACTTTTTTTAATGATCTTTTTCTAGATCCGTTTTCAATGTTGAAAGAAATATTGTCGCAAAAATGTTATATGACAATTGTAGTGTACCTACAATTATGGCACACAAGACTTACAAATGTGTGCTCTAAATGTCGTTGATCTATTCTTTTTAATTCTTTAGATAATCAGCTGTGATATACAAAACATCGTGTGAGGCTTCGATTTCAACATCGTAATTTATTTCGCAAAAAAATGAAAGTTGTAAGCGGCGTTAATGAATTAACAGCGGATTATATTAATTTAAAGCAGATTTTTGAAGCTACAAATAAAATTTATTCATCGCATAAATTATAACCTGTCTATAAACGTTATTCACGACACTGTAGTTTTTAATTTCTTCAAGTTGTATGAGTGACATAATTAGGAATAACTTCTATTTGGTGATTTCATGGAAGCAGAGATCAATATTTCAGTAGCGTGTTAGACAAACTTTTTGCCAGATTTTTTGTTAACCGTAAACTTGAAACAAAGATTGCAGTTAAGTAACATGTTATTAAGTAAGTGGTATTAACATAATACAAGCTAGCAGGTGGTTCAATGCCGACGCGTTCGTGCGCGCACTTTCAAAGCGATTCTACGTGGTCACACGGTCTTCAACCATTATCAATGAATTGAGTGTTACAAATTAGCTGAATATTGTACATGTGGAATGTTTAGTAAGCTACTATTACAGTTATTAAGTAGCATAGTTGTTCTTGTCGTGTTTCTTTTTAATGTTAATAATTAATTTTGTTATATCCCCTCCTTATATCTAAACGATACGATCGGCCATTTCCTCAATTGAATAATAATTTTATATTTTTATTTATTCTGTGATTAGCTCCTGTTTTGTATAGAGTAGTTCTCCATAATTTACCTGCATTTTATATAACAATAATATGATGTGGTAATTGTGTAGATTCAGGGTCTCTCAATTGTATATAGATGATACGCGATAGACTTGTACTGTGTTCAGTTTATTTTATTAAATGTAAAACTTTAAGTATAATGTTTTATATATCTTATCTTGTATAAAATATTATCTTAAATTTCCAAACAATAATGTATTAAATTCTTTTCATTCATAACCCTTTAATTAAAATAGTTTATCAATGACTTCAATCCGCTATCGGTTGTGCCAATTTGCTAAGTTTCATATACTGTAAAATTGTTGGAGGAATGGCGAGGTGTTCTAAAAATGCTTGTCGAGTGTGAAGAGTCAGTGTATAAAATATGTTAAAACCGTAAGGTTCTCTGATTATAAAGTATTGTGACCAGTTGCTGTTCTTTTACTACCATAAACCTTTCCGAGTTGTTGCAAGTATTACACAACCAACAATACAAGTGGCTGTGTGCAGGTCAGGACCTGTGGGTATTTAAATATAACACGTGTATGAAGTGTTATAGACAACTTCGATAAAAAAAAATACGGTTCTTTAGTCATTTTGGGGTAAATCGTAAGACTTATAATCGTTATGTCGCTGTGTCTATCTTTGAACGTCATACTCATTTTTATGAGAAACTAAAGGACCGGCAAACGTTATCTTACCTTAAAAAAATAAAAATATAGGACTCGGCAAAAAAGTCATCCAAATAATAATTTGGCATCCAGACGAAAGTTTGCATTGGTCTCCTATTTATTTAAATTGTTAAGAGGTAAATTATTGAACCCAGGAGTATTAGCTGAAATCAAACTAAACGTTCCAGCGAATTTTGTGCTGAGACGTAGGCAGCCACCAATGTTCGTAGTACCATATGGCAGGACCAACTTGCTTAATAAGGCGCCGATGACACAGGCCTTGCGAACATTGAACAAGATATGTGAACAAATTGACATTTTTATCTGTACTGTGACTGAATTCACAAGAACTTCGTATTATATTATATGTTATAACGACTGAATTTGTATATATATATCTATAGTGTATTATGTGTACCACGCTATCGTATTGGTGGCAACTGTAATGATAGCGATGTTTGTAGGCTAATAAATAAATAAATAAATAAATAAATGGGTTCAAGAGATTAGGATCATCCTGCAATCCGATCCCAGTGACATCTATTGGTTCCAATTGTGAATCTAAATAATCAACTCAAATACGCACAAAAGTTTAATTAAAATCGGCATAGTCTTTCTCAAGTTATGCGCGTACATACATTTGTAAAATTCATTTTTATATAAGTATATATAGAGTTATAGACTACTAGGTATCTAAATGAAATTTGGAAGGAAATTGTGTTCTATATTCTAATATAGAAAGATATAGTGGAATAACAAAAAAAATAGACAAATTCGTAAAAATCCACGAAAAAAAAAGAAATATGTACATGACAACAACAAACTAAAACAAATAGCGTATAATAAACGAAAGCAAAGCTAAGGAAGTATAATTTGATCTTTAAATATAAAATTATGATTACGTACTATAATATCTAGGGTAATCTGCGAAATACCGGAAAGTGTATTACAGATGCCAGCCAAAGAAATACTAAAGCCATTGTTCATTGTAGTATCAAAGTGACAATGCTCGCTTTCATTATCCGACCCATATGTGTCATTGTAGTGAAAGTAAGCATATTTTTACGGCGACTTATGAAAGTATCATCCATTCATATTACCACACATCAGGGCTGCCACCTTAGCGCTTTGGAGATAGATCTAGGGTTTTTTAGGGTAACCAAGCTCTTACTTTTACAAAATAACTCACAGTGCTCACTCAACCTTATACGTGTTATTACGGTAAGCAAATATTTAATGGTTTATATTTTATTGACATGGCCCAAAACCTGTATATATTTTGTTCAATTGTCAATTTATTGAAAATTATACTTAGAGATTAACCCGTCCCATGACGGACATTTTTTTAAGGTAGATATTATAATAAACAGATAAGGTTAGATAGGTAAATAATAATTAATATGTTTTTATAAAAAAAAACTTTTCAGTTGAATTTTTCATTATATTTCACACGAAACGTAACTAATGTGGCAAAATACGAAATTTTACTATGCGATATTATGCTTATTAAAAGTTACCGTCTCCATTGTTGAGACTTTGATATTCATTTAAAAGTTGGCGCGTGATATTTCATGTTTTTTATTTTGATAATGTAGCAGTATCTAGCGCTTTCTTACATCTAATATAGCTTATCAATTCTCGTACAAAGGTGACAGCCCTACTTACGCCATTTAAACAAATTTGGAATTTGATTCATTTATATGTATATGGTGCAAGTAATGGTTATTACTTTAATTATATATTAAGTGACAAAAAACGTTATTTAGAATTTTATTGTTTACTTATATTGATTTCCTCTGAAGTATAGTGTTATCTCAATTTTTAATAAAGAAAATTCCTTATTAAAACTACGTTGCGCGGCATTTAATTGATTTTTATTTTGACATTTCGACTACTGTTCAGTAGCCGTGATCACGGAAGACAAAGATGACAAGTGTCAATGAGTAATTTTAAAGTTATTTGAGCCTACTCCCAACTTGTTCATTTTAATTACCTATTTAATTGAATTTGTTTTATAGTTATTATTTACTCTATCGGAGCCTAATCTAATTTACCACCGCTTCGCAACATCTTTTTTATTCAGTTCTGAGTATTATTTAAAAGTTTAATTAATACTCAGACTAGAGTTTTGTTTGTTTGTAATTTAAAAAATTGATTTGTTTCTGAACACAAATCAATTTCTTAATTTACATACAGAAATAATAAAAAATAAAATAACGCCTAACGATGAGTGATAAGTATTGGGTTTGACCCCAGTTATAATGATAACACAAGGTTAACTTAATTAGCCTTAATACTACGTGTACTTGTCTTCCGAGGTAAAATAACTTACGAGTTTGTTTGTGTATGATACTGAACATAATTATTGTTGCGGACAGAGAGCACCCCCCTGACCCGCCTGCCAGAGCACACCTACTCTCCGCGCCCCGCATACCGCCGACGCCCATAGCTCGCACAATTAGCAGCTAGGCGTCAGACGGTACCTACGCGGGATATAGGAGCGGCCTTGGAGGCAAAAATTGTTTATTCTTCATCACAATTCTCATTGACGACTTACCACTCTCCCTCTCGACTCTCGAATTTGTAATAACGTACTTCTTTATGTATATTATATATATATATATATATATATGTGTATATATATATATATATATATATATATATATATATATATAATATATATATCATACAGTCCATTATATCGAGTTTATTTTCCAAAAAAGAAGCAACTGCCACCAATAATTATTATTACATAAGTTATTATGATATCTAGTAGCTAGAGGCCTGCTATATTTAAAAAAAAAATGATTAAACATGATCTTATTCCTAGGTATTGAGATAAAGTTTGTTAATATTGTAATTTGGAATCATTTATTTAATTCATCATGGTAAAAGTAACATACTACTAGATTAAGTTTTTGGAGAAAAATTAGGTCTTTTGGGACTAGTCGAGCGGCAACATATTTCATACCAAAGTGGTTATTTAAAATGATACGGTTTGACTTGTGAGACTTCTCCCAAACGCGAATGAGGATATTCAGTCACTATTTCCTTCACTTTTGCGATGTTAATTTCAGTTGAAGACGTTGATGGCCAGGGCGAGGCAAATCTTCCTGCATATCTCGACCCCTTTTGAACGCTTTGTACCACTCATAAGCACGTGTTCTTGATAAAGTCGATTCACCGTAAGCCTTCTGTAACATTTTCAGTGTCTCCGAATACGAAATTCCATTGGCGATGCAAAATTTAAGACAAACTCTTTGTTCGATATTTTTGTCCATTGTGAAATTCGTAATACACAATAAATATGATGTAACTAAAAACAGCACTGTATTTAATCTAAATGACCGATGGATGCAACTCAAACTCCGCGCCAATATAAAAAATAGTTGTGTCACTCTAACAAAAAATAATAATATATTTTTTTATTTTTTTATTGCTGGAGTTCAGCAGACAGGCAGACGGCCCACTCGATGGAAAGCGGTTACCATCGCCTATGGACATTTGCAACACCAAAGGTGCTACAAATGCGCTGCTGCTCTCTTAAGGGAAACTGGAACCTGGTCACTAATGCTGGAACACAACTCAAGGTTGTTATGGCGACATACTTTAGACCAGGGGTGGTAGCCATCCAGTCGGGCAAATGCCCTACCACCTGGCTGTGGGTTGTTTTGTCGCCTCTTACGACAGGCCGCCCGGCCGCAGGAAATTGTATTCTTTCTCCGTTCCTGCACGGATAAAAACTTGGAACTATAAACAAATTCCTGATATTTTTGACAGAATGTATAGTTTGAAGAGTTAACAAATACGATTTATCGGATACCTCGGAAAATTATGTGTGCTTTGGCAATCCGTCAACAATAAGGTCACTTAATTAAAATGTGGTGCTTGTATTAAAGTAAATAAATGTGTTTATATAGTTATACCTATTATTATTTTTTCTGACTTAGAATTTATTATATTTAAACATTCTCTAGAATTATACAGGTCATTCAACCTTGGAATGTAGTACATTCTTTTCCATAATTCAATAAAGGTAATACAAGAAATCTGCAGTCGGGGCAAAGTTGTTAAACCTCGATGCTCGAACCTCCTCAATTCTATATAGAGGAAGAAGACTGAGGGAGAGGAAGACATCTAAGAAGGTAATATAGCGTAATGAAAAGTGCTTTATGAAACCTTATTGAAAATTTGCTTTTAGATTAGGTAATATTTGTCGAGATTTTAATAGGAACTTAAATATTGAAGATCTGCTGTGACATTTTTATTTAAAGAAAATGTAAGATATTGATTATCTTCTATTTTTAAGTAAAAATTGGAGGTATTTATTAAACATTTCTTTTTTTTATGTTACACAATTAATATTGATGGTAAGACTGAATAAGATATATAACTTAGGGCCGATTTTTCAATCATCAGGTAAAAGTTATTCTATAGAATAATACACAACATGGGAAAATTTTAAATGAAAGTTGTATGAATCAAAAGTTTAATTGTTTCACTGTTGAATTTAGTCAGGTTATAATTTATTTGACTGATAACTTTTATCTGTTTATTGAAAAATCGGCCCTTAAAAAATATTTATGAATAGTTTAGTGAAATGTTTTTTAGATTATTTTTTTTGTTGACGCAGGAGAATGTCTTTGGGCACCACCTTCCACAGAGAGGGATATGTGGGACTCCTGAATGGCCGTATTCCCAAAGTGACCTCCAGCGGAAGCCCTGGGGATGTGGACCGTCAGACTACCCACTAAACCTAAACCCTGTGCCCCTATCTCACACGGTTTTGCAGGGCGCCGCCACAATCTCGTTTAACGTCAGGCGTAAATTTTTGTACAATTTGCTAAAGCTTCTATTCCAGAGGTCCGGTTTCCAGTTGATGCCTATTATAACACATGCAAATCGTATACACAAATCATACGATTTGTCTATACTGATATCTAAAAAGAAATACTGGGTTCATCATATATACCATATAGCTGGTAAAAACGATCATTTTGCATCCAAATTAGATAAGTTTAATGGTCCCATGGTTTTTTTAATTACCTTATCTGTCCAAAGCAGGTGTATAATAAATTTTAGCTTTTGCCTCGAGCGATGTTGCAATAATCACGATCGACCTTGCTTCCACGTTTTGATGCTCTCTCTTTCTAACTTTACGGCGCTTGGGAATGTTACAACGTTTCCTCGGTTTAATTCTTTCTATAGCTGTCATTATAAGCATTAATTATGATAGGATATACGTAGATGGATCAGAAAAGGGACTGAAAGTGATGATATGAAGGGATATTGTTCCGGGCATGCGTACTAGAGCGGGACGTAGACAGCCGGCCATCGAGCAAACGTCACTTAACGTCAGTTGTTGCTCGGTCGTCGCGACGTACGTGGTTTCGTTGTTCGTTGTCATATTTTAAAACACGATACAAAGTACACATATCAAATTTCACGCGAAAATTTGATATCGTCGTCGTTTTTGTGATTTTTGTGTTTGAATTAGTTCCCAAGTTCAGCGGTAATTTTTCTAAAGTTATTACCTATAAGTTGATGTTTCCTTTGCCGTTATATGAGTGCTTGTAAATTATTTTTTGCGCTAGTGTGGTTTTTTTGCCGAGTGGATTATGTTTATGATTGTTTTGTTTTTATAGTACGTATTTTTTTATTAATTTATCTATCTGTTAACGATCCTGCTACTTCTTTTCCAATATTTCTTAATGATATCACTGATAGAGTTGCTTTATCATTACTGATAAGTCTTATCAGCTCGCCACGTTGTTTTGCATCAACTAAAATTACATATTTAGGACACGAAAAGGTGTTTTAGTGATTACAATTTTGTCTACTTTCCTATGGTCAAACTGTTTATGTTTTAGGTGCAAATCCTATTATTAAAGGTTTATTATATTTATGGTAAAAATAATATCGTAATCATATTGTTTTTGTAACTACAGACAAACATTCGTTTTTGTTTTCAAATTAAGCCAGTTATGGTTTCTCATAGACAACATTCAACGCATAATTCTAAGGCCGCGCTACTTAGTCAAACACAGACCAGACTAAGCAATGAAAAGTCAATTAACGAAATTATCCTACTAGGAAAGGAATTTGAAATTTATGTCTACTAGGTATATGAGTAAAGCCACAAATAATTTGTTTTGCTTAAAAAAATAAAATGCCTATGATTAATTTTTTCTTGTCATTTTTGCAAATCGTATCATATTTCACGTTTTCCGCATATTGTGAATCATATTTTTATTTCAAATGTGTAACTAGGTGTAATTTTGGTTAAGCAGATTTTAATATTTCTAAATAGCTGTTACCCGCGACTTCGTCCGCATTTATTTTGTAACTCTTCGAATGAAAGAGTTACATTGAATGATGTCGGTATTTATTTGTTTTTACCAGAAGCCCAATAATTTAATATTGACGTTTAATTTATTTACTTGACTAATTAGTATAAGCTGTCTGTACATTTTTTTCTACTTCATTTTAAGATATTGCTTGAGACAAAAAACTTCCCAGGATACAATCTATCGCCTTGCCAAAACAAACGAACATACCTAGTTAATTTAGCATGAATGCAATATTCTTAATAATATATTGTACTGATCCAATATATGGAATTATCCAGTCACATCATATTTTATTGATCGCTGTCGAAAGCAAGCCTAGATTGTCGTTATTGTGAATCATCCAGTGTATGAAATTCGAAAGACAAAGAAGGGATTTGAATAAGGAGAGGGGGCCCTTGAAATTGATCGTTGGTCCTCCCCAGCCTCTGGTTAACCGTACGTACCCCTGGTACCGCAGCTACGCTTAACTCACTACAAATTTGATTTAATATAGAGCTTCCAGGAATGCTCAGAGTAAAATTTAACATGTTGAAAACTTTCTTTACATTTTTACACACGTACACACAATTTACGTTTATTAAAATTATCACTTATTTATCTATTGTAATATATAAAATGCTTGTCACATATAATGTTAACAAATATATTTATTTAAATTATTTTGTATATACGTATATATATTACTATTATGTTCTTATATATGTATTCAATTTATAAATTAGTGTAAGTATGTATATTTAAATTTTACAGTCCTATCTTTTTTCTGCTTCACCTACATCGCCAGATTAGTTAAGAATTTCTTTTAAGCTAGGTTGCCTGGAAGAGATCGCTTTTAGCGACAAGGCCGCCTGTTGTTTTGCCAAGAAGTATTGTAATTATACATTTTGTTTTTGTATTTGTTTATTTTGGTGAGCATTAAAGTGTTATCTATCTATCTATCACTGACATGTTTGTATATAGTATTGGAAGTCTATTGTAATGTTGTTTATTAATTTATGTCATAATAGCCTTACCCGCTTCATAATTTGCGCGGACCTTGATATTATTTTAAAATTCAAATTTATTTTATTGCGAAGATACAAATGAAGGCGTTATGTTTATAATGTTGTAATCTTAATCTTATGATATATAAAACGTATTTGAATTTTCATTGAAATCCGTTCAGCCGTTTTGGAGCCGTTGTTTGTCACGTCTGGAATAGTATATATATGTATATATATAATCATTAATTACCATTTTAAGAATTTTTACCTGTCAAGAAGGACAGATAAAAATTCTTAAAACGGTAATTAATGCTTACGTATCCTATAAATACCAATTTTCACATTTATTTTGAAATTATAGACAGATATACTTACTATTACTTTAGTTAAATACGCTCGTTATAACATTGAAGTTGTATCCAACAGCATCTCTTAGCGTCGATTATTCGATGAATAACTTCTATCTGACGATTGAAAAAGTCTGTTAGTCTATTTATCGCGATTAATTTACCGAATGTTCACATGCATTACTGAAAGTGTACACACTCAGGTTTAGTACCTACATATACATTTATTTTTACATTTATACATAATACGTATGGAAGTATAAAACAGAGTCAAGCTTGGTAATGGATATAAGTAAAGTGATAGCTCTTACTTGCACTTCCCGAGTTAACTAAGTCTCCAGTTACGTTACATTCATAAGGAAATACTGAATCTAGCATTTCCAGGAAGTATTCATCACCACTTTCGGCTTTATTTTAAAGCAGTTAGTGGGAACATGTATTATTTTCTGTTCATAACTGGTTTAGTTTGTCCATTACAAATGGAACGTGTGCCATGTGAATTTAATATGGCGTCGACAACATTCGGTTCTCCATTCAACTGGTAATTGGGGTCCGTAATGGCGTAAGACCCTTTTTTCCTGATCTGTCTCATTGTTGTGCCAATGGGGTGTAGGTCGTTGACATTGGCCTTCCCCTTTCATATTTTGGATTTGCAACATTATTTTCTAATGCACGGCAGATTAACAATATATCATTGTACTGTAACTCGATTATCGTGTCATGGAATTGTGAATTTTGATCGTAATCCTCGGTATCAGTCCGTGTCAACGTTTCGCTTAACGCTTAATGGTCAACGTATAAAGTTGAATGGCATAATATCCATTATAAGAAGATTACGTGATAAACAATGCCTCTGTCCGATCAGTGAATAACGTCCATAATTCAATTTTTTATTATGAAAAATGCAATGATCTTTTGTCATCTGATTTCCATACTCAGACCAGAATCATCCCATTTAGTACCTAAATTGAAATCTGTACTACTTGTTGCCTAAATCTGTTTTTTAGTTTATAATAGGTATTTACAATGAAATTTATATTAATCTATCTATATATATAAAGGAAAGTCGTGTTAGTTACACTATTTATAACTAAAGAACGGCTGTACTGATTTGGCTGAAAATTGGTGGGGAGGTAGCTTAGAACCAGGAGACGGACATAGGATACGTTTCATCCAGTTGGAACCGGTAGGTGGCGCTGAGATCGGGTTCTAGAATCCTCCTAATCACCTGGACCGAGTTTGGTGATTTTGTTTTTGTGTGTTTGAGTGGGTCCCCGGATGGTTTAAATCCGCAATTGGAACCGGTAGGTGGCGCTGGCATAGGGTCCTAGATTTTTATTTTTTCAGAGCAGCACAACATCTGCCGGGGCCGCTAGTAGTATTATAAGACTACACTTATTTACATTCATTTTTTCTCTATAATTTTATGCACCATCTACATTAATTAGCACATTCGCCCAAAACACGGCTTTAGTTATAGGTTATCTGAAAGAGATCATAGCAAGGCCACTCTTTGAATTTCCAAAAAAAGTATAGATATTATTCATTTTTAGTAAACATTTATTTGGTACTAGGATATGCCCGCGACTTTCTCCACTCTTGATTTGAAATTCCCGCGAGATTTCCGACACTCTAAGTATCACAGCATTTAAAAAAGAATGTAAGCTATCGTTTTAGTGTGAAAACTGTGTCGGAATAAGCTAGTTTTTATGCACCCGAACAACTACAAACTGCTCCTGGGAATTTCAAAATATTATCCAATTTATTACATAAAATTTGCTGTCGATCAGTGAAAAATATCACTTTAGAATTAGTTTTTTTTTTCAACGGACAATTTTAAATAATTTCCAGAAAATATCGCGGGGGATTCCCAGGATAAAAAGTAACGCATACTTCGCCAGATGGTAGGGCATTTGCCCGACTGGATGGCTACCACCCCTAGTCTAAAGTATGCCATAACAACCTTGAGTTGTTTTCCGGCATTAGTGACCAGGTTCCAGTCTCCCTTAAGAGAGCAGCAGCGCATTTGTAGCACCTTTGGTGTTGCAAATGTCCATAGGCGATAGTAACCGCTTTCCATCGAGTGGGCCGTCTGCCTGTCTGCTAAACTCCTGCAATAAAAAAAAGTCTAAGAATTTGCTGTCGACCAGTAAAACCGCGTCGCAACTGGCCCAGTAGTTTTTACGCGAATCCCGAATAAACAGAGAAGAAATCTAAAAAAAATTGTATCGTGTTCTCCATTGTTTATATAGTGTATTCCAGTTGTTTTTTTTTAATATCTTCAATATACAAACACGGCTTGTTTAGAATATTATAATATCATAGATAGATAATACGACACGTATAACTATAATAACCTTAGATGGCCTATAAAGAAATTAATCACCGATATTATTATAACTCGCTTTCGCTTTCAAACACTTTTGTAGACAGTTTTCTCATTATGTTCTTATTACCCATTGAAAAAGCAGTAATTGCAAACCCTGTTGTTGGTTTCGCTCATTTCGTAATTGCGTTCTGTTAGTTGAAGTATAAAAACGATTAGATTTTCATTACATTAAACCCTAAAAGCACACTGCTTTTACAGTGTAACGAAGGCAAGTGTTTTAAAACATTTTATGGTAAATCGTTAGAATACATCATTTAAATTGTACAATGAATAATTAGTAATATTATTATTAGAAACTTACCACTGGGTGAAGCGATTACATTTCAGGAATAATCCTGAGTAATTTTATGAATTATACAATTTCATGTGATAAAAACATTCCATGTTCATCATAATTGTCGAAGGTATAGACATAACAAATTTAATAATAATCGGTTTATTCAATTTCCCGAGCGTAAATTTTGAATTCGTATTCCGTAGAAACAATCACTATTAGGAATAAAGTCTTCTTTGTTGATTTCCGTTATAAAAACAACTTTATTACTTACTTCTTTGAATAAGGAATAAACATCCAAACAAATTCTAAGAATACTAGAAACGTCAGACATAGTTTTTTTTTATTGCGTAGCCACAATGGTTTTTTTTACTTTATTCGCTCGATGACACGAGTGTCGATTTATTTTAATTTTAAAGACATTTTCTTACTCAGTTTAATAGCGCAGTCAAACACCTACTAAGACTTTCAATTCCTGATGGATTTCTTAAAAACATGATTTAACTATTAAATGTTATTTGCCCGACTGGATGGCTACCACCCCTGGTCTACAGTATGTCGCCATAACAACCCTGAGTTGTGTTCCGGCATTAGTGACCAGGTTACAGTCTCCCTTAAGAGAGCAGCAGCGCATTTGTAGCACCTTTGGTGTTGCTAATGTCCATAGGCAATGGTAACCGCTTTCCATCAAGTGGGCCGTCTGTCTGTTTGCTGAACTCCATCAATAAAAAAAAAAAACAAAAAAAACGCTTTTTAATATCAAAAAGCAAGAGAAGAATTACTTGCGTCAGAAGAACGACTTTTAATTGACTTTGTTTATGCCAATTAGAAAATAATGTTTACTACCTACATATCATTGTAGGTTTCTTTTACTCGGCTCATTATTCAAATTGAACAAAACAATGAGATCACAGATGCCGGGGCTCGATACCGTTAGCGAACGGCCCGCGGGCTCAGATATTTGAGTTGCATTAGCCAGGGCAATAATCTTTGATAACAGTTTTCTGTCGATTGCGTAATCGGCCTCCATTTCGCACGTGTTCCTCAGCAGTTTCGCAACATGTTCCGGCTTTAAGTAACATCACGTATAACTGGTATAACCAACACGAAAATAGAAATAACCTTTATTTTGCACCAACGTAAATCCTTTTACTAGTAATCTATTAATTTGTGTGAAGTAACTTGAATTATTATAATAATTTACTTGTATGTATATATTAAAGGTAATTAATTAAATGTAATAACAATATATAACCATTTATTTAATACCTTAACCTCATTGACGATGCCCACGTTCTTTGAACCTTTTCTAAACAATGTTTAAATATCCTCCCACCTATTACTGGAATTCAATATTTGACTGTAGGCAGCTCTTCGTAATTAAAACTACGTTCTAACTGATATTGAGATTTTTATTTGACTTTTCATTTCAATCTGACGTATTTGCCACTATTCAATAGCCGTATTCACACAATATCTCAGATGTCAGTCAGAGTTTTTTTGTTTAACTTCAACTCGCTTGATTTTAATTTCATTTTATTCGTGGTTACTATTTACTCTGCAGGAGGCTAATCTAGAGACAGAGCATCTCTATAGCCAAATTTGTTATTTATATGTAACATGTTTATGGTAGCATCATCAGTAATAGAAGCAGTTCATCCTAAGGGCATTGCTCCGAAGCGACGTAGTACTGGAATGTGACCAATCGTGATTACGAAATGCCATGACTCTGCAATCGAGGCTGTCTATTCGAATACGCAATTATATTACTTAATTTGTCAGAATAGTTATATCTCGTTAAAAACACGTTTCATCCATAACACAAAATTCATATCTGCAAACGTTCGCTATCTGTGAATTCTTTTCGCTTAATGGAATCTCTAATTGCAATTCTTGCTCGGCCGCCAACGGTTACTGCGCGTCTTCATAGCTTTTTAATTACCTCTTTATATGTGGCGGAACATTCACTAATGTACACGGTTAAGGTCACTCTGGAAAACAATGAGTTCCTATTGTCTGCTACAACTCCTTATATTGTGAATAGCGGTTCGACTTCATACGCTCCGAACGGTCAGCGTCGGGCCAATTCCCAGCGCCATGTGCCTAAATTCTTAGAATGTCTGCTGAATATCATTAGCCATATATAGTGCCCTTTAATATTAATTTCCTTCATTCCATATTCGGTGCTGTGTCTTCCTGCGAGTTAAACTGCGGTAAAAAATTTATTCGATCCATTTTCCTCATTGAAAATTCGTTTAAAGTGTTGTTAAGTCTTATCTCCTTGCCCCTTCGTATAGCAAAGCCGAAGACCGATGGAAGCGATTTGTCATGCTTCTCGCTTAGTTGACCTACATAGATGAGGGTTTCAGCTTTTTTTCTCAATGTACATCGCAAAGTACCATTAGTAGCTGGAGAGATCGACCCCCGTGAACAAATCAATCGGTTTCACGCTGCGTTAGATGTTTTATTGTTTTATCCTCTTTGATCCATTTAAGGTAGGCGACATATTTCTTACTGCGATTTCTCTCTAAGATTTATTTTACCACAATTGTAGATGTTTAAATAAAATGCAAAATGGATATAATTATGTAATGTACTTTCGCCAAAGAATAGATGCATGTTTCTGAAAGTTAACTAACATTTTCGATGTGTGCTATCTCCTTTAAAAATTATTTATCGCTAACGTCTTGTACTTACGCTGATTAATGGTTTGAGAGATGTTTTCAATAATCCTTAAAAACGTTAGCACTTTCTCGATTGAAATTCATAATGTCTTGTGTTTCATCTTTCACATTGTAAAATTGTCTAGAAAGTTTTTTGAGAGATAAATTGAATTACTTTATTTTTAACTTGCTTAACCATTCCAATTAAAGCCATTTGTATTTTTAATTGAATTATTTTGATGATATTAACGTACAGAGAAAGTTAATTAATAGTTTTTGATTCCATTTTCGGCTCCTTGATCGTCGTGTTAATTAAAACGTATTCGTTAAGCTTTATATCTGTTATATAATTTACTTCGAATACAACTTTCAAAAATAATCAATCAAAAGCTGTGACCTACATTCAGGATGTAGTTTTGCCACTTTATAAATGTTACGATTAAATTTAACACTAACCCACAGTAATCGTAATAACAGACTAATTTTGTGTTATTTGCTGTATTTAAAGTGCATTAACAGAAAACCTTGAATACCTTAATGATTTAATTGTTTTATTATGTATATATTTGGCATTGTAACACGCTAGTAATTTACGTTTAGTTAATATTATATTTAATTTTAAGATTACACTTAGCGTATAAAAAATGAAAATATTTTTAAAACAGCTGTAGAATAATCATCTAATATTGAATTTATTGAAAAGTTCCGATACATGTTTATAAGTTTACTTATAAAACCTCGGTGTTTATTATATGCTGTTTTTACTAAATAAGACTCTTAAAAACTTCATAACTATTGAATTTAGAAAATGAGTTAATAAATATAAACTAATACACGAATTTCCTTTATTTTAAGTCAGTGATTATAAATTAGAATAGGTACAAGAGTACCTATTCTAATTTATCTTATCACATGCAAATTTATCCAAAGCAACATGTTACAAGACCTCCTTACATGTCTATCAGTATTCAACCCATCATGTGTGCTACCGAAGTAACCATCGCTGAGGCTGTTGACGTTGTTTGCTTTGTGTCAACGTGGTTGTGTTTGTTTACTGAGGCCTGAGCCGAATCTAAAACACCCTAAATGTCTATGATTTTGTTCATTACTGATATGCTGTCTATTTTAACTTTAAAAGTTCTTTTACTTTATTATATAATGGATAGAATTATCTTAGAAATGATAATCCAAATACTCTAATGAATTGCCTGGATGTTTAGATTTACTGTTATAAGTATTACATTCTATATATGTCATTGATAGATTCATCGTCATTTCACGCATGTAACATGACTGATGAACTTCTGATTTCTAACGATACCATTCACGTCTAAATCGTATCGTCTGTTTAGTAATTATTACGTAATAAATATACTGTACACACATACAAACTTAAATATACTCCGAAAACGTAAAAACCTATTTCAGGAAGTCTTAAAAAAAATTACTGTGAAGTTTTGATTATTAGTTTCATTAGATCAGCCTTAAAAGATTAGATAGATCTACATTCAGCGACGTTCCGGTATACCTAAAAATCTATAATTTTTTATTTAGTTCTAGTTTTTAATTTTAGGTTTATTTTACATACTATAGTTTAGTTCTAGTATTTAATTGTATTTTTCTACTAAATTAGTATTATATCTAATATTCGATTAAAGTTTTATAAAAATTCAATAAAACTAAAAATACGAAAAAAATATTAAAAAAAGTCAAGTTATTTATATTGAACTTATAGGAATTCTAACAAAATATACTTTATCTTTTAAACATATATAAAAGCGTTGCTATATATAACCCAACCTTGGTTTTTTGCATAAATATTTTTGTTCATATTTTCAAAAACCGTAAAGTAATGAGTTAAAAATCAAGACCATGACCATGGACCGTATACGGTAAATACGTGAGATACGATTATTCATGGCTAGACTATTCCATGTAACTTCGCTTGCGTTAAATGGGATAAATTTGCAAATTCGTATTCCGCAAAAACTATCCTATTGTACAGCTCCCTTTTGGCAGCGATTTGTTACATGGCTTATAAAAACTTATTTATAACTAGGTTGGTTTAAAATATTTAATTGTATTTTTTTAAATATGATATGAGAAAAATAAGTAGTATATTCTAAATTAATTTTAAAAAGATATGTAATTGAATTGTAAAGAATACGGGTACCAAATTTCAAACTAACCAGTTAATTGCCAAAGTTGTTAAGAAGGAATGAATAAACATCCAGGGTTCTAGGGATCTAGGGTTGTATGCTAATTTTTGGCGTTCTTTGTATTGGTCAAAAAGAGTCTGGTATTGTATCTTACATAAAATAATAACAGCTTATAACTGTCCGACTGTTGGGCTCGGGCCTCCCGTTATAGGGGGAACAGACAGTATACTCGCCACGCTTGTCTAAGGCGGCTTGGCAGGTTTGATACATCGGTTATCTCGACGTGCAGGTTGCATCATGATGTTTTCCTTCACTATTGTTAGCACGTGGTAAATGTAACAATATGCACATTAAGTCAGAAAACTGCCTAAGTGGTGCATGCGTTCCGGCCAGGATCGAACCCGCGCCCTTTGAGTTTGGGACGCGTGCGCTAACCATTACGCTACCACGACTATTTTTATCTATTTTATTTATATTGTATCTTAGTGTATATAATATTATGTAACACGTGTCATGCCAATGAATGTAGGTCCACATACTGATTAGGGAGGAGTCTTACAAGACTTTAGTTCTGATGAAAGAACTCATTGCAAGGAAATCCTTACATCGACATTACGAAGGTTTCAAGTGAAAGAAACCATTACTTGGATAAACATAGTGGTTACCATCCGTTCTCATAGAGCTTGACTTGTAACGTTTCCGGACTGATAAGTTGTAAAATTAGATGCTCACACTTCACATGATGGTCACTGTAACCGATTTTGGTTTACAAATTGTTATTAATAACAATAGTCAGTCGGAAAACTGAAGACACATTGTGGTTTTTGCCTTCCTTTGCAATGCGTGCATTGAATATTAAATACATTCGTAAATTATAAGTGTTACCACACTTGACTAGCCTTTACTCGTATAAATTAACATTTTTTGTGCTTTGAACACTTGAGACACTTATCACGTTTGGGTTCATTTCTATAGCGTGTTTGTCATTTTTTAACATTTCCTAATAATTCTTTTAAAAGTTTATTTATTTATTATTAAAAAAAGTATCTTACAGTGTTTCCATATGTCTAAAGGTAAAAATATTACAAGTAGTAGATATATACCAGAGACGGATACTTATCTAGATAGTTTAAAAATGGATGACAATGAACAGAATAATGGATTTACTACTGTTGTGTACAAAATCATACATTCTCACTTATTTTAAGATAAATGTATTAAATTCGTTGTTAAGAACCGTTTAACCAAACAGTTTCCAGTTATTTCACGAGCATACCTCGTTATTCAATTTATTGCGTACACCCGAACGCTTTCCACAAAATTGTGTAAATACTAGAAATTACGTGAGCAGTAAATAAATAAGGCTCACTCATTGATAGCTCTCTATCTAAAAGGTCACGTAGAAAATATAAATGGAAATACATTTTATCCTCATTTCAAAGTCTAGGCCAAGGTCTGCTCAATAAAACGTCAAAGGAAAGATTCAAGTGCCCAATCATACCAGTTACTTTAGCCTTTTCAATCTTGTTGAGCAATCTTTCAATTGAATATAGGTATAGATACGCCTACAATCAACGTTCCTAAATTAAATTTGCAAGGATCCTTACGCGCCTACTCAATGTAAAGGAGTATTTAGAAACATTACAAATATCTGCAATGTTCTTTGGCTAGATCACCTAGTTCACCGGCGGAAACAACCAGAGACAAATCTGCTATGAATGACAATCATGTCGGGATGGTCGTTCACTACCGTCATAATTCTGACACCCCTCTAATAGCAAACTTGGGGCCTAGGTCACTCATAAGTGCAATATCCAGTAATTGGCTCGACCGGTGTAATACTACGCTCTCACAGAATATCGGCGTGAAACGGTTAACTTTGAGCTAATCGTATGGTGCGAAGAGTAAGAGTCCCGATGGCCCCCTTCTCTCTCCCCCTATTCAACCTTCCCTATTCCAATATGATCCCATCAGATAGTTAAACAAAAATGTACTAGAAATAAGTAACAAAAATTATAAAAGCACAAAAACATAAAGAAATAGATGATAAGTTAATTAAAACACACAATATTTTAGTAGTAATAAGAAAATTGTAATAATATTAAGTTTTTTGGTAAAAAAAATGTGTGCTGAGACACATAGTAGTTGATGACACTTGAAGTTTTACGGGCAGGTTTTCAAATTGGACAAGTACATTAACAATCTGCCCTTTACGGGCACTACTTCACGTTAAAATTTTGTTCCGATTCGTTTTTCCACTTGTCCGTTGAAGTTTCACTTCTACTGTGTCCCAGCACACATTTCGATTTTTCGCAGGTTTACTGCAAATTATGATTAGGTACATTTTAATGAATGCATTTTTTATTTAAACATATTTTATTTTATCAAACAAAAAAACTGAATTCGATCCGGAATCAAAAAACGCATCCAAAGTATACTCTAAAATTATGCCGCCTCTCACCAGGTCTAGTTTAAATTCATGCCGCTCCTCCACGTGGCCGTAACGCTTTTTCGTGACAGAAAAATGCTAAGATCCCCCGTTTATATAGAAGTTTAACTTCAAAAGAAAAAAAAAAGAGAAGAAGTAAAACTAAAAAGAATACCCCCCTTATTTATCCATAGAGAGAATAGAGACAAAAAATGAAAAGAAAAAAATCTTCATTTTAACTCATAATGGAGGAGAAGGCGAATAAAAAAATCATCCCATCCTTTCTGTCCTATTCTCCTGTCTGATCCCTGTATCTGCTCCTCTATTCCATCCTGTTTATTCCATTCTAAAAGCTGATAACGCATTGGCTGTTGCAAACGCTTATAGACGACGCTAACCACTTTCTATGAATAGTAATAGTATGAGTCCTATATAAGATGAATGAATAACGTTCTTGTCTTTACAAATGTAAAGTACAATGGGCGCTCTTCTGCCGATCTTCGGTCTTCTCCTCCAGACTACCCTATAGAATTATTATAAATGAAGTCCCAATATTTCTTTTTGATATTCATATTCATTATATACTTTTATCTTTACTTATAATTGCCACTGCAACACAATTGTTATGTAACTGTTGCTTTAAATTAATCCTGTATAGAATTGTAGGGTTTGGTTTTTTACGAACTAAATTAAATTTTACATTAATTAAGGATTACCTGATTAGTTTGTAGAACCGATCAATTTGCAGTTAATATGTAATTATAACTTTATTCGATTGACAAGCGATCTATATATCATTAATGAATCGCAGTGTTATATTAGTAACGTAGACACCGATATACGCAGATGCACGTGCGGCGGTTAGTTCTATATATTCCACTCTACCGCATTCCATTAATTAAGTGATTCACTTGCCTGTTGACATTATTACAATTTCTTAAATTCAATGCAAATGATATTATAATTTTAAATATTATTTTATTACTGACTAGAGGTTCGCCGGGTTCATATCATTAGGTATTCAAGATCCGATAAAGACGGCTATTTACAATTACATAATAATATGTACATTGAGGAAATTTTTGGTATCTTTCAGTTAAATGCATGGCAGCTAACTATGACCATGCTCAGTTCAATTGATATATTTTAGATGTTGCATCTCGTTTCCTTAAAAAACAAGTAGTGAGCACAATTAAAGAAACTCGGCAAATCTAACATCAGTCCCGTCTGGCATTTATCGCTGACGTGAGGCGATTTTGTAAAATAAAAAATCTTACAGTCATTTGTAAATAATATACTTAATAATACATTTGTAATTTTGTCTCTAAACTTCCTTAATCTAAAATTTAACGCATTGTTGTTGGTTGTTCCTAATAAATGAACAAAAACTCTAAATTTATTCGCGATTTTACGATATAATTGTGTGACGGCACGTAGAATACTCCTTCCTGATATAATATGTACATCACTATTGTAGTTTTTGAGAAGGCTGTGATATACATAGACGGACGGACATGACGATTTTATAAGGGCTCCGTTATTACTTATTGTTAAACAGTGACGAAAATCTAAAACCGTCATTGAATTTCTCTTTATCACTCTATTCTCAAGTACCTAGCTGTAGGTTTAAGTAAGTAGGTTACCAAATAATGACCTTATAAAGATATAAAGGTAGTTGTAATAAAATAATCGTCACCAAGCTTTTTATATTGAATTGTTAACATTTTTAAATATCAAATTAATTATGTCATAGATGTCAGCAAAAAAGGAACAAAAACAAAGTATTTAGTAAATTTAATGACTATCTTGAGTAAAAGTTCAAATTGCGAATGCGTTAATACACCTGCTTCCACGCACCTTCCTGACAGATGATGTGGAACGTGTTTCTGTGCACCTTTTCCACTTTCTTTAATAATTACCACGCGAATAAAGGGATATTTTGTACATTTTAATACGTAGGTAGCATTGGATTTGTAGACTTGGCAGTCTTGAGCTTTATGGCTAACACATCCGCTTCTCGACCAAATGACAGAGGTTTGAATTCTGTCCTATATGCATAATGTTACAATTACCACATACTGAATATGAAGAAAATTACACATCGAGATTAGCGATGAGTGAAATGTTCAAATTAGTCTTGGATAGATTTCCTGAACTTGAAGAGTTCAAGCCCAGCCTTATTGTCAGAACGTTTATGCGTTCCTATTGTTATTATGTTCAAGTTATTATGTCTATTTATATGACGACCTTTGACAATACGGTGCAATGAAGTGATAGTACCTAGTAAGTTTGAGCTGAATTGTAATTTGATAAACGATCTTCATATTCATGCCTACATATACCTATTACATTGCTCGTCAAATAAATTGCGAAATTTAGATGGATTTTGATCATGATTCACGAACCTGATCTTTTCGCTATTTTTTTTGACATATCTGTTTGATTTAAGAAAACCTAACCTTATTCATTAATATTAGATACTAGCGGTTCCGGCAGACGTTGTCCTGCCCTGAAAAAAAGTAATATAAAACCCGATTCCAGTGCCACCTACCGGAACTAATTGTGAATCTAAACCATCTCGAAACCCACTCAAACACATAAAACTTCATCAAAATCTTTGCACCTTGGGTTACATTATTGAAGTTTTAGTAGCAATCTATAATTTTTTCCTAGTATAATAAATATAACCTGAATTAAACAGGGATAATGTAGCATTCTAATAGGGAAAGAATTTTTGAAATCGGTCCAGTAGTTTTTGAGTTTATTCGTTACAAACATACAAATCTTGCCTCTTTATAATAGTAGTAGAGATATAAGTATTGCATTCTACTTATAATCCCTCAAGACTATAAATAAAATACTGAACCTAGGTCACATGTTGTATAGGTATGATGCTCAGAACGCTGGACGTTACCTTCAAAATAATTTAGATTATTATATCAAAAATAGAAAAAGTTTGATATGCTGGTAAAATTATTCTGTTTCAAGCAATAAATAATAAGTCACATGACGTCAAGTTTGTTGAGTGCTGCTGTTTTGATGGAATTGTATTGATGCATGCAAAAACATGCAATTGTATCAATTGAACGCGCGCATAATTTACACGCTACGATTTGGCAGCAGACTTGCATTGTACGCCAGACAGGCTTTTTGAATTGATTGGATTCGATTCATTATTGTTTGTCTATTACGTTTTGTTGATTTGAATTTATTGGTGTAAAGAAACAGACGCGTTTTATTTCAAATACGTAAACCTAGTAATAATATTTCTGTTTTTAAAACTTAACAGAAATGTTTTGTTTGGATATAAATCAACTTTCATGATTGCACATGAATGTGTACTTTATGTAGACTAGAGACATACATAATGTTTTTATTCTTAACAAAATTGAAGACATGCTCGGATTGGAACTTTTAATAGCTAAGCCACTGCTTACCGTTATAACTAGTAACATACATGATGGTAAACAAATCGCCATCCCATCACTTTATACATATAACCTGGGTAGATTTGCTATCTCGTTATTACAAAAGGTGAAGTATTATCGACAGAAGCGTTAATAATTCTATCAGCTACAAGTATTAAGAAAAGAACTACTTCCTGTATAGAGCGGTTTAATGTACACATCGTCTTAGATTTACATGAAAGGTAGTTAGATATTGGTGACACAAATGGTTCTATTTAAAAGCTTAAGCGGACAAATATACATAAAGACTAATTATAGATAGACAGATAACAAAAACAAACAAAGAAGAATATACACAGTTACAGTACTATTAGGAAAAACAATAGGCATTATAACTTAAAGCGGTTTTTATCCGGTCAATCTAACATTAAATTTAAATTAAGTTTATGAAGTATATCGTCCGTCACTCTTATAGAAATGTAATGGTTTTTAATTTCATCATATGAATAGTTACTCAGTACTTTATATTGCTGTAATTGTAATTATATATTTTATATTGTAGGAATAATAATTGTTGTGTTTCCCAAATAAATTAAATAAATAAACACTCAAAAAATTTTTAGAAAAAAAGCAACCGACTTCAAGAATAAATAAATAGCAAAAGAGAAATATGTTCTGCAACTTCTTCAAGTTAGTGAGAGTAAAACATTTTATTGTTGTTTTTTTGGACGTCGAAATGTTGTGAAAAATAGTTATTATTTGCTCTTGAAGTTGATTTCTTTTTGTCAGTTTTTTTTAAATTTCACTTTTAAGTTACGTATATGTTGTCCAATATTATATGAAGCTTTACTAAATATAACGCAAAAATAATCATCAAAATCGGTTCAGAAATAAAAAAGCTATGGCTAAACATACATACATAAAAAAATATTTACCCGACGAATTGAGAACATCTTCCTTTTTCGAAACTAAAATCAATACAGATTTTCTATTCAGAGTGGATCAAGCAAATAGCGACGCTTAGCCAGTTCCTATATCTTACTAGCAGGTCATTTACGGTAATACTGATTAAAATTTGACATAAGCTCCATAAAAGTAATGTCAATTTTCTTAAATAACTAATGATAAGGTATGTCAGTGAATAGTGAGATAGCGGAACCAGCCAGCTATTGAATTCCGTAAACATTAATTTAATTAATTCAACACATAAAATTACAGGCGTTCTCTATAATGCTTATCTCTGCATAAGCACGAAAATTATAAAGTATTGGTCTACAAATAAAATCGCTAATAATTTTTAACTTGTTCCTGATGCAGACACAAGCGGGGGCTTCCGTGGAAATGACCGATTGCAAAACTAGCTTAACGATCATTACGCAATTGTTGTATGTTATACAACGGCGCGAGCGGCGCATGAGTGGTTCGTGGCTTGCAAATTGTCAATGTCCGCGGATGACTGGGTCACTTGAATGCCTGTTGACTTGACACCGATCCGCTAAATTAATATTGAAATAACCAATTGGTATTGCATAATTGTTTTTAGCGGAATCATTACTGAGAATGAAATAGCTTTTTCTTTAAAAGCTTATTGCGTTCGGATGATTTACACGTTGATATTATACATTATTACAACGATTCAGGGCTGTTTTAACCATATTGGGCACTGGGATGCAAAAATCATCCTGCTCCCAGTTTCCAGTAATACAAAAACAAAAATAGTAAAACGATATATCCAGATTTTCGTAGACTTTAGAATATGTCTTAATAATCGAGTTGACATGATGATAAGTACTTTTAGAACTAGCAAATTCCGCATGTTGAGTATGTGCAGGTATAAGGTTATCGGCTGACGCCCCCTAGGTCTCTATGCCCAGGTGCCACGCACCTCTTGCGCCCCCGCGCAAAGACAACCCTGCAACGAGTTTTCACTTACAATCACAGCATATATATAGGTACCTTTCGTTTCATTTTAAAGTATAGTTTACCTAACCTTTGCTCATATGCTAGAATAGACGAGTGCAGAAAAAAGATTTAAAGTGTAAATTTCAAATAAATAGAAAAACTATCTTGAAAGGAGTTGATTAAGGAATGAAAATATGTATGCGTATTCAAAATTTGTATAAATAAAAAATCATATTCAGTTCATTGCACTTTCTTAACTCAGAAAGTAAAGATAAATGCGGACGAAGTCGCGAGTAATGGCTACTATTCATAATAGAACCAATGCATTGATAACGAAATTATCAACTATTGAACATTCAGCCACTCCATGACGCATCAAAAACATTAACGCTAATAAAGTTACAAAGAACGTTTTTATCACGCCTTTTAAACTTAGTGCGTGTAATTGACAAGAATGCAACTGTGCCAAGGCGATACGCCTAATGAAGAGTTTCCAGTACATACAGTAATTCAAGACTGAACAATACTTATATCGCAAGACAAGGCCGGTATGTTCAGACGAGTTGTAGACGTTTTGTGACGTGAAAATGTTTTAAAAAGCGATTACAATGTCTTTATTGCTTGTTCATTGACATCCTATTTGCATCGGAATAAACACATTTTATATTTATTTAAATTGTAAAGTACGGGTAACTTACTAAAGTAAAAGTAAAAGGATGTATCATATATAGACTTCGGTGTATTCCCAAAAGAAGAAATAAATTTGGATGCCTATATTCATTAAATTGTATAGCTATGTATGTACATCACTCGACAGAAACGTTGCCCGTTGACTTTATTAATTTTAATTTTAATACATTTGTATATCTTGAACTAATTTAAAATTATTATTGTATATCCGTAATTAACTAGCTCAATAAATGCCTTCGTTAGACGTTGCGGAACTCTAACGTCCATTAACCCAAATTGATCTCTATTGTACGATGGCCTCTTGATTATGTCTTTAGTTGCGACGTCACTTAGCAACCGCTTGTTGACAATACTGCTATCGAACTATTTAACCTGTATTCGAAGTATCAAAGCAAATGTCATGAATAAAAAGAGCTACTCTATCGGTGGTATCGATTTAACCCTATTCGTATGCCCCTAACGTAGTTATTTCTTTCCTTTCCAGAATAAAATGTAGATAGATCGAATGTAGTTTGCATCTACATCTATTAAAGTACGATGTCCATTGACCAGGCGTCACCATTGGTGCCAATCAAGCCGCAAGTGACGCTACAGAATGGCTCGTTCATAAAAAACAGCCACAACCGCAGCAGTTTCTGCGGGGTGGCACAGTCGCCGTGTAATGGAACGTTCAAAACTTTCGCCGTTAACCGAAAGAGTTGGAGTGGAAACGTAACTCTTCCGCTTCAACAGTACACTCCCGAATCGGAACAGCCTCCGCAGCTCGCGACCTTTCGCTCGGGTACCGGAACTTTTCCGAGAAACAGGGAGCGTAACAATAACACGTCGAATGGAATATTAACACCTAACGGGAACAGTGTACAGACGTTCAAAGGAAATGAAGTGAGAAGGAGCGGAAGCACGAACGGGAGACGCTACGCCGAAATCGGAAACTGGAGCAAAAGGTGAGTGCGGCTAACATCGTTCTTGTTTGTTTAATCTAATTATAACTTGAAACGATTTATTACTCTTAAGTGTTTAGTATGTAAATGAGTAATTTTAAAAATTGACTTGTTTACGTGAAACTTATGAAAACAATTTTATAATAAACTAGCTGACCCGTGCCCACTTCGCTGAGCGAATTAAGAAATATTACTTATCACAATCAAATGCTTTCTACTGCTAAAAGTATTTTCAAAATCGGTTCAGTAGTTTAAGTGACTATTTCCTCTACAAACAAACTCAAAAACTTTACCTATTTATAATATTATACGAGTATAATAAACTTGTTGTACACTCCTCTTTCTGCCACATTATTATACTGTATCGATTCCAGGTGGGATTAATTAATAAAATGGCCAAGTGCTTGATAGACACGTATGTGGAAAAGTTTCGTAAAAGCGATGATTATATTATATTATTCATGTCGACTATGGAAGCTAAACAAATTATTTAATGGAAAAAACCTTATACGACGTAAACTAATAAATGCATTGCATAAAATAACAAAGAATCGTCACTAGACTTCTCTAGGAATCACAATGAAACTAATATTATTATGTAAATCAAGCTACACGTTATTGGGATTGTCATGCCCAATTTTTCTTCTAATGTACGTATACACAAAAAGGTCATGAAAATCTGTTTATGTTTAAGACCGTAAGAAGAGAACAAACATGGGATATTCATGTGATTAAATTTCTCCCTTAGATCTCAATTTTAAAACCGTTGGGAACTGTTGAACTTTTGGGGGTAAAGAAGACCCTTTCATACTACATGTATCTATAGACCATCTATACCGAATAATGGAACAATTGGTTCATACGTTTAATTAATCAAAAGGCATTATGACACACAATTATTTTCACAGAAAATCAAGACGGGATCGTATTCAAAGGATGACCCTTTGTTGAAATATAATTCAATCTTTATTAGATTCTCAAACCAATGTTTGTTAAACGTTTTGAGCTAATAAAAGTGATATTAAGGGAGCGAGTCTCCGTCGATCGGGAGGAAATGAAAGCGACGAGAGAATGAAATTGGAAAACTTGTTACAGAATTACTTGAGATGAAAAGGAGAAAATAAATACGGCCTTGTAAAAGTTAGTTGAACACGCCACGCGTATTTACTTGGGGGACAAATCTCGCGTATCCACTGATAATAATTAAACGGTTCCGAAGTTTTGCTGTATATCGATCGCCAGGATTAATTTGTTATTTCTTAGTTTTTACATGTTTTCAATAACGGGATAGTATAAAAAAAGCTTTAATAGCAATGTGTAAAACTGTGTTAATAGCAATGTGAATTATGAATTAAAATAAATAATAGTTTAAAGAAACTAAAAAATACGCTTTTTAGAAAATCCAACTAAAAAATAGAAAATAAATTTTAATAAATTTGATTTAAAAATAGTGAAAAAAGCGTATCTTTTAGATTTTTTAAACTATTATTTATTTTTCATTTTTTAGTGATTATTTAGTGATTATTTAGTGATTTAATTCCCTTCTCCGTGGAAACTTTGAAAAAAGAATTAAATACACTATTATGATAAAATGGAACGTTATGTAAATAAGCTTATTTAAAAAGGTTTTAAATACAAGTTTTTTTGAGATCCTGCATATCATGTAGCAGCAGAGTGCTAGCCAAGACAAGTAAAACGAGCCCAAACACGACAGGTCTATCTTGTTTAGTACAGGAGTTCTTATTGCCATCTTCCGACTCCATCATCAGATCAGCTCTATGGTACTGTATTATTGCACTGTCACGCGATATACATATACCTGCAAAATTTCAGCTCAATCGGAAACCGGGAAGTCGATCAAATTTAACTTGAAAGATTCCGTTACATACATACGTACTAACATACGTATGAAGCTAATAAAAGCGTCTTAAAAAGTAAAATGATTGACATAAAAAGTTAAACTCTACACTGCTTCTAATTTTTACTATTTTTGCGGTATATATCTATATAGACTCAAGTTTCCAAGCACAATAACTGTGAAAAAAAGTATAAACCAATGGATGGACATCACCATTTTATAAGGGTTCCATTTTGGCGATAATAACTTCGGCGCTTCTCAACAAGGGTTGCTATTGATTTCCCTACGATTTACTCATCAGATCCGGACTTGCTGGCAATGGAACCACTTTAGGAGTATTCTCTTTCGAGTAAAGAAAAAAATGAAAATCGGTCCTCAATTGAAGGAGAAATCGCGTAACAAACATACAAAAAAAACAGTCGAATTTAGAACCACCTCCCTTTGGAAGTCGGTTAAAACCAGTCGTCCAAGTTATGTAATAGGTGTAATTCAAGTCAATTTCAAATTAAATATCATCAAGCTATGTCAGCTACTAACATTCACAAGGGAGCGATCCAATTGTTAACCACATTTATCTAATCGCAATCTCCATTATCTTTATTCGTTGCTTGTAAGAAAGTTCGTCCATAATTCTTGCTCGCTTAATTTCGGGCAGCCTTATTCGCTCGATAAGACGTCCAATAATCTGGGCATGGTAATTCTTTTTATTAGGGACAGCCTTTATCACGCCATGATTCGTCGACACTAACTACCATCTTATTTAGTGTTGCCAATACTTTGTCAGGAAAGCGTGCTGAATTGCTCTTAGAAAGTTGCAGATTTTTTTATCTTTTGCATCGAATGAAATGAAGTGACAATAAAACAAAGTTTTGGTCATAATTTAATCACGTTGATAAATTTCATGTACGTGCTTCTTTACGATGTGTTTATTTATTGTCAGAACAAGGTAATTGTAACAATATGCACATTGGGTCAGAATTTTTTAAACGGTATATGTTTCGATTGTATCCAAGTCACTGAATCACGCTAATATATAAATGGTTAGAGTTTGTTTATTTTTCGGCCTTGGTGATGAACTGATTATCATGAATTTAATTGACATACGATACGTTTGTCCTGAAACATAAAATATTTTCGACATTGAAGTCGTATGTAAAGGTATAAATAAGGTTAAAAGTCTGATAACAAAATAATTGTTTGATCGTGATCCAGAATTAAGTTTAAAATATTGATCTAATTACACGGCTATTTAGAATTCAGCCCTTGTTCAATTTAGTGGTAATGTTTACTTCTTTCGCGAGGAAAGGCTCTAGTATTATAAGCCTCTCATAGCAAAATTATCGAATAATCGTGGGCCAAAGGCCAAGATTGGCAACACTGATCTTATCGGTCAGCTATTTAGCGGTCGGCCCGTCTTCCATTTATTGTCAATGTTTACATCTGTTACAGACCAATTAATTGTTGGCTCTCTTGAATTTATCGCAATATCCTTCCACAATAATCAGTTTTGCTATTAGCAGCTTTTACTTTTCTAAAGGTTTGTTGTTGTGACTGTGGAACTATTAATATTCAATGAATTAACTAATTTGCATAAATATACAAAGTATCTTGTTTCGGTTAGTGTCGTTAAAATTTTATTGAACTATTAAGATTCCGGTAGCACTATAGATAGGTATTAGAAACACGTTTCACTTTTGGGTCAAAGAACTGAATCTTTACGTAATATAAAACATAATCGCTTTTTGCGTCTGTTTGTCTGTCTATATAACCCCTAACGCCTCCTAAACCACAGAACAGATTTTAAGCGATTTTCAACATCAGATAGATAATTTCTCAAAGAAGGTTTGTATATATCTAGCTTTTGCCCGTGATTTCACTCGCGATATATAAAGCCTCATGAAGTTTTTATGTAAGTAAAACAGAGCTACTTACCAGGGTTTTGACCCGCGGCCACACCGCGGGGAAAACTCTGGTGGAATACAAAATCGAAGAATAATTGCACTTGATAACCGTTAAAACGCAGTTTTATTCTATTTTAATGTGGCTTTACACAATTTGTATATCTGTTCAGTATCAAGTATTCATGAATACTCAACTCACAGATTAATCTTTAAGCAAATAGGCACTAGGCGAAAGTCTAATTTTAGGTCAGGGCTGACGATAAACAAGGAAATTCTTGTGGCAGCACTGAAGGCACATTTCACTAATCAGTTGCAATTTTGCACACTACAAACTATTCCTAATTTATAACGTATATATACATTTAAAAAAATGAACCGCTAATAATCATCCTTCAAGGTTCTGCTACCAACAATTTTCAATTCTAGTAAATTTGACTTGGCTGATCGTAAGTAATTCAATATTTAGATCTGAACAACTAACAATTTTAGAGAATATTCACGGCTTAAATTTGTGACAAGCGTTTTGAATTTAAATTGAACAAATTGAATTATCCGCTGCTTTTGATGATTATTTTTTATTGTAATGATTTTAGCAACGGATACCGTATTTCAATAAACTGTCATTATAACGATAGAGTTACGATTGCTGTAGAGTGTAGAGATCAATTTGGGTTTTTGGCGGGAACTGAAGGGAGACGTTGTGCTGTGCAGTTTTATTTTTTAAAAATGTGTAAAATTACTCTAAAATGAACAATAGTTGTAGGATATTGATAGTTTTTGAGTAGTAGGTAATTATGTGTTTTGTGAGAAATGTGAACTGTATAGTCAAATGTGGCCTTTTGAGTTGTCACAAGAACTCCGTTGACTGGCATTAGCTGATAACCTACAGTTCAGCTGAGATACACATAGGCTTAAGAAAATGAAGAAACTATATTGTAAACTAAGATCTGGCTTAAAGGCCTAGCTGACAAGCCATAAACTTAAATAAATAATAACAGATCAATTTGAATTAACTATAAAGATAGTATTATAACTAATAAAGGATATTGTAGATTATAAGGAATATTGATAATGATGTGATAGCCAGGAGTAGGCAAAAGGGACGGAGAGAAAAACAGAAAGGAACACTTACCTCGCCACGCGTCTGCACGTCCAGCTTCCCTTCCTCCCGGAGTTCATAATTACAACACCATGACATAGTTTGTAGTAACTTAAATTATTTAATTAGAATTGCATTATTCTTTATTATTCGCATGTTCCAACAGCGCCAATGTAGACAACGAGAGTATATCTGATTATTTACATATTTATTGGGAGATTTTGGAGAGAATTTTAAGGGTGATTTGGGCAATGTGTTTTTTTCGTTGTAAAGTATCAAGCATTTATCATGTATTGAAGAATTTATTAAGTCGGTACTTAAGATTTTATGCAATGGTATTAAAGGAAGTGGAAGTTATTGTCTTCCTTACTTCCGTCTCCGCAAATGGTTGATTAGTTATTCCGAATGTATACTAAATTTGATTGACAAGACATCGATATAAAGTACAATAGCCGACTTAGTTGAATAATAAAACCATGTACATAGTACAGTAATGTATCAGGTGAATTGTCCTCTTTTTGTTTACTAAAATTTGTATTGAAAATCTTATTTTGTTTATATACATACATTATTATAATCACGCCTCTTTCCCATGGGACACTATAGATCTCCACCTGCGATGATCCTGACAAACAACTTTCGCTTCATTTACTTTCATTAACCTCTTCCTACATGCAGGTTTATTTTATTTGTATTTGTTTTTTTTATTAATATGTTATTTGAGATGCTTTTTACTGAACTCGTTTTAACATTTCTGGTATTTACTCATAATGTGTAAGTCGCGGTCTACCGGTACCAACTCTACTATTCACAGTACTGTCATACACTTGTTTTGTGATTATATTTTCATCCATTCGCTCTACATGCCCAAACCATCTTAACATTCTTTTAATCTACAACATATAATTATTATACTATTTCGTATCACATCACTCATGCTTACCTCACATATACTTCTCAAAGCTCTCATTTCGATTGCATTATTTATACTCTCATGCTTCTTCTGTCATACTCAACTTTCAATTCCATACATTAGTGTTGGCACCAACACCCCTTGATGGACAGCCAAGCGTGCTTTTACAGACACTTTCTGGCCTTTCATAAAAGAGTTTAGCGCTCCAGTCACCTTATTATCTGCAATTACTCTTGTATGATTTTTTATTTTTATTCTTCTTCTATTCTGTTTATGAAGAAGGAAATTCATAGAATACAGCTAACACAGCAATTCAATGAAATCACCAATGAACTAAAATGTTATCTCGTATTTGCATTACAACCTCTGACCACTCCGACTTCGTTATTAATTCGTACATTTTTATGATAAGCGTTATCTCTACATTCATCTGAGATTTCTATATATACCGAATTTCATCTAAACTCAGTTACTACCCAAATAAACCTTATTTTACATTTAATGTATTAGAATTTCAATTTGAAAATATTTACATAAATCTTAGTGAGCGTAACAATAGATCGCGTAAAGCGTACAGGATGTTCAAAGCCCCGTAAAATTATACACCGACATGTTGGGAATCAACATAATCGTAATATCAAAGAGAATGTACCGTTCCGTATACATGTACCGTTCTTAGCTCAATGACTCCATATTCGAAAAATCTTGAGGAAAGAAGGAATGAAATAAGTTTATCCTAAGATTTTAGCATAAATAGAAAATTGGAGCGGTTTAGGAATAAAAGTTATTTGTAGAGGCCATGAGCCTTTACAAAGATATTTCAATACGACTTTTTGACTCTTTGGGAAATCAAAGGGCTGGTTCCTACGTCGGACAACGCATCAGTATGGCGATCCAGCGAGGTAACTTAGCCAGCCTTCTAGAAACCTTACCAGTTGACATCGATGACCTAGGGACAGTATTCTATTTATAGTCTTAAGGGATTATAGGCAGAATACAATATAAGTTAAGTTTCTTTCACTGTATTAGTTTATAGTTAGATTGAGTTACATTTATTAATAAATAAATAAAAAGAGCGTCTTAATATACGAGGTCGACAATACGTTGGCAACGCTGCTTCACCAAGAAACTGGCATTAACGAAAAGTATTTACTGTGAACTAGGATGTTTGCAACACCAATGGCATTGCCAATGCGTTACTGATCTATGAAATATATAAACCCGGTTTATATAAGACAGCCTTTTGTCTGTTTGACTGATTTAAGCATAACAATGTGCTTTAATTTACAAATTAGTTACATACCAGGTCAAATTTTGTTTCTTACATTTGTCACTTCAGCTGTGCAATTACATGTGCAAAACTGGTCCCCGAGAAATTTTACAATACATAGCAAAAATATGTCTTGAATTTTAACGACATACTCTTCTAAACCGCGAAAAAAAAAATGTTAAATGCGAGTAACGTGCAAATATTACACAGGTGTATGCTAGGTGTCAGGCTCCCGTGGGGCGAGTTACAGACCGCCCCACGCCTAGAGAGATTGAAGATGCTGGGGGATAAAGGTAGTCCCCCGGCAGTGGAAGAGGCCTCGCGAGGCCCACGCCTGCCAGGCCTGCGGAGAGGCTAGGTCATATACCCGTAGCCCTGGCAGAAGGCGAAGGACGGAACACCCAGGGGTTTTAGTGGGTATCCCTAACCGGGTAGTGGCAATAGCATGGTACCAGTTCTGACTGGGCATGCTAGTGCCACCCCCGATCGGGCGAATCCCACACTAGGTCCCCCAAGGTTCTGCCCTTGTCGCGGCTTAGTCCTCAGTCGTATTTCCCCTGGTAAAAAAAAACTATGATTTTCTAGCTTATTTTTTCCTGCTGAACATAAATTTAAAGAGAGAAATGAGGGTCAACGAGCTTATAATAGATAAAAACCCAATAAAACCGCTAAAAATCACGATCTTTTTTTTCGGTCGGCCGATCGGTTTTGGGTTTTTCGCGATTATTTGCTCATCCGACGTACTGAAAGGTGGCCGAAACGTCGGAATAATAAAAATCAAATAAATCACTGTGCTTAAAACTGGATTTATTATATAAATGAACCGTCTACTATCAGCTTAATTTATAATCGTCAATGAAAACGAGAATTGTCATGCTTGTGCGGCCATCATTGTAACAATTTGGGTGAAAGTGAATCTTAGAAACAACGCGGAAAATGCAAGTAATATTTTCCTATTAAATACTCGTATATTTTTCTAAAAAAGTTCAACAATAGCACCGAGTAATATTTTTCCTGGACGCCATGTTTAACGGCCAGGCGAGGACAAAAGGTTGACGGGAAAATAATTTTCTTCCCGAGCAGGACATCTTGCACTATTGTGAACGGACTTGAAAGACCCTTTTCATAGCTCGCCAGGCTATTAAGCAGTACTTTCGAGAGGGTGTAAATTTAACCTACAAAAAGGGTTAGTTCCGTAATCATTTTTGCGCAAAACCAAAGCACACAAACAGCCTAAAAATTAATAACCCAGACACAGAAGGAAAAACAACACACATAGCACTAGTTAGGATAATATATATAGATATAGACATAAGGCACACACTGCACATGCACTACCTCACAACACCAGCATGTAACACATACACTCTACATTAGTATAAGTTTAGTATTAAAATTAGAATAAATTAATATAATAAGTTATTCTTAACGCACACCACAACACAAACTACACATAATAACAAAGTAACAAATAAGCGTGTACAACTTCTTAACTTATTCTTAAATTTAATTGTAAAAAAAAATACGGAACTAGAGTTGTTAATAAAAAAAAATCATTAATGTGAAAACGGTAGCCTTATAAAGTCGTCATATTCGTCCTACATATAAATGCATTAGCAAACGATACATATCCGCAAAAGCAAATATAATATAAAATTGAATTGGAAAGAGTCATGTAACACAATACGACCACTGTTTCAAAGAACCACTCCGACCGGCTTATTTGGATCGGTTTACGTATTCGTAAACACGGACAGGCCTTTATAAACATAAAGGATCCAACATCAACACCTGCCAGTAACGTTTGCGGAGTAAATAAACAAAATTTTGGGATTTACGAAGGGCCGGACGTCTTTATCTAATATTCTCTACTAATAAAAATCAGACAGTACGGGTCAGTCCTTCATAATGAAGACTTCCGTAGTGGTGACAAACGTCCACTGTCTACGTTCATATGGCTGGAGAAGCAAAAAAGCATTTTTGAAAATATCCCGTACCTTAAAAATTTGATAATGGAACTTCTTCAAAACTATTGAAGTGAAACTTCTTTAGAATCGTTGCGATTTGAATTTCGATGAAACGAAAAAGCGGCTCTAAAAAGAAAAAGAGAAGAGATACTAGTTTTACATTGTGCAGCACAGATTAGAGAGTCAATAAGACCGATGATTAAACAAAGGTCCATTTTGGACCAAAATAGAACTGATAATAATATTTTTTAAACTAAAATAGTGAAAATTTTAAAGTGATACTTAAGAAGTTTATTTTGAACTATAATATGTTGATAGATGTAGCCTAAAGGAATTATATTGATATTAATAAAAGTTAGAGAAAAATTATCTGTGAGTATATTTCCTGAAGTTTCACTTCTACTGCGTGGGAACTGCACACATATTTTCCTTTTTTTGTTGGAAGTACTTTGTTAGCTCGATTGACTCAAATATTTTAGAATTTTCCACCTCATAGTTTAAATGTTGATGGGAGATACCAATCACTCTTAGAAAGATAATAATCTCCCCAATTATAGACTTAATTTATCAACTCAGTTACAAGTATGGTGGCGCCTACCGCCTTTAATCTTTCCCCAATTTCACTACAACGTTGTGTAGCGGAATTTAAATACAACTTTCTGCCAAGTTTCATCTCTATACTCTTTAAAGTTTTGGAGTATTGTAACAAATATATTTATTTTTAGATTTGTTAGGTTTCCTTCATGTCAAAATGGCTCGGCAGCCCTAATAAAGTAATACCATGTAGCCTAAACAGTCATACAATTTGTCATCGAGGTCTTCGAACTTGAAATATTGTGGTACTAGTATTTGTGTCTATATAATTCATAATATAACATGTAAATGCCAGTGAATTTCGTTGAATATTCTGACATTTTGTACTTTCTTTACGATTTTTTATAAATATTCGCAGCAGGTTAAACATGACTTTCAAGATTCTGCTAAAAATCCCACATGCAAACAGAGTCGCGTGCAAAAGGTGTTATTCAATATTCGATACGTAATGTTCAGGAGCCTCTCATTGGGTATTCGGGACGCATGTTCGGGCATAAATATCCCCTGTCGTCCTCATTACAATAACTTGGCCGTATTGGGAGTCCCTGGCTGCCACGGATGCCGACTCCCGCGGGATGTCACTCACTTAGATAATGGAATTCTGGACCGATTTTGACTTATAATTATTTCATGATGGCCGTTGCGGTTGTTTGGGACTTCGGGGTCCAGATGTTTATTGTTTTGTAATATTAACTGAATCTTAATATTAATGGCCTCTACGGTATAATTGTCCTAGTGTTGTCCCGCCTAGTTCACTAGAGTGCTAAAGTCCCGTGTTTAATTATCGACAGGTCAAATTGGATTGTTTCTGCTATCTCAACTCTGGTTTGGCATCATTTAGGGAGTACATTGATATGACCGGGCATGACCAAGATTTTTTTCATCGTCCATTACATTTATGGTGACAACGCTATGGCAAAAACCTTAAAAATTAAGGTTTTTGCCGATTACACTACCATTTTGAATACACCAAATCAGTACAAATAAGAACCTTCTCCAATTAACTTTGGAAGCAAGGTGTTATATCAGGGATTCCCAAACTATTTTCGGCAAGAGACCCCTTTTGCAAAATTAACTGATACCTCAGACCCCCATAGCCAAATTACTTTAAAAATCCTATTTCTAGTTTTTTTTCGTATTGATGCCAAATACTTACCAATTTAAAAACTACGGTTGGTTAACAAATTGATACACGTAACATAATATATTTTTTTATTGCAGAAGTTCAGTAGACAGGCAGACGGCCTACTCGATGGAAAGTAGTTACCATCGCCTATGGACATTTGCAACACCAAAGGTGTTACAAATGCGCTGCTGGTTTCTTAAGGGAAACTGGAACCTGGTCACTAATGCCGGAACACAACTCAAGGTTGTTATGGCGACATAATTTAGACCAAGGGTGGTAACTATCCAGTCGAGCAAATGCCCTACCACCACCTGGCTGCGGGTTGTTTTGTCGCCTTTTACGACAGGCCGCCCGACCATAGGAAATTGTACTCTTTCTCCGTTCCTGCACGGATAGTATCTTGTAATATCTTAAAAGTTTCAAATAAGAAATTGTGTTAATTAATAGGGATCGATTTTTAGACCTCGTCGACCCCTAAAATCAGTTTTCGTTTATGTTGACCCCTGGGAAATCGCTTTGGATACCAGGGGATCGATATCGACCACTTTGGGACTCCCTGTGTTATAAGTAAGTAAAATAGTTTCCTTTCAAATTTAGAAAAATATCTTTGACGTGTGACATAAAACATAGATATAATGAAATAGTAAAACTCCTATTGACCATTTATAAAAACCTATTATTGTAAAATTAAAAAATCGTAATAACAAAATACTAATATGTGTATTAATAATGGCGTAATATAATTATTGTTTATTTAACCTCGTGGATAATTAATGGCTTTAATTAATCCATTCCACTGTTTACTTTTACTAGACTTTGAAGCTTCAAGTTTTAATTTGTTTACGCATTACATTTATTTTATGATTAGAATAGCAAGTTATAGACTTACTTTTATAGTTAAAACTAAATTTGAACATATAATAGTAAAACTATAACATGTTTTAACGATTTTAAATTCAATACAACCATTAAAACGTAGATTTTTTTTACGCTTAACAAAATAATAATAGAAATTGTTTATTGGTAAAAAATATACAGTACACATTAGGAGTGGTTTAATTTTACTGGCGCCCATGTTTACTATCGCAACTACCTAAGAAGTCTTATATGTTAATAATAATCAAAATGTATTTCATTCTGTTTTTGAAGTGATAATTTCTTATGGGAGGGTAAACCGCTTCGTTACGTAACGCGTTACGGCGCCAGTCTGTCTGGCTTCCCTTTCCTCCCTTCTCTTTCCAGGCTCCTCCTATCTCACTCTAACCCACAGCGCTAGCAGTATTTCGGTAATTAGATTAAATAATGATACTAATAATGTATATACACAAAATTCTAATGTACATATTGAAGAATTGTAACTAAGAATAAAATATATTTTATAATAAATAATAGATTTTATTAATAAATAACCTTTCCTTACATTATCATACTAATATAGATAAAATTTAAGTAATAACCTAAGCTTTTCTCAAGAAAAACAATTTCAATATTAAATAGTTCAACTTAGATTAGTTTAAGTTATCACTTTTGTCGGTCGTCCCGAGACGCACACGTAAATACTTTTTTTATCCAATAGGATACGTCAACTTCATCATGTCATGATCTATCTTAGTACCTACTAATAAAATATTATCAAAAAGGTAGCACTAATAAAGAACTCCAATACTGAGTGTTTGATTCAAATTAGAATCATCATAGAGAAGATCTTTCATACTCACTTCCATTTCGAATGAGGCTTTTATCTCTCGCATATGGAGCGGGGCTTAAATTCGGTGTGCGTCGGAAAGTCGATGCAGCTGAAAGCCCGCTATGGTCTGGTGAGCACTGAACGTGTGGCCGGTACCAAGTATCTATGCTTTTACGATCTAGTACTAATGTTCGATGAATTACAATGTCGTATGTCTGGGCCCAGTCCTTTTTGTGTAGAAGATTGTCATACAAGGCATTTAAGGAATTATTTATTACATTTTTGTTTTATTTTATATTTGACTTATACCAGAATAGAGAAGTTTGGAAAGAAAAGACACAACGTAGTGCCAATCCTAAATATTTGGGAGAAGGTGAAAGAAAAGAGAGAGATTTTTGTTTTGTTTTATTTAGTATCACTCTCCGCATGTACCCGTACTATTTCCTCCCTCAACTACACTACATAAGCAAGGAGTGGGATCACTTTGGTTTGAATAGTAGGCGTGTATCTTTGATGACATTATTTTTAAGGACTCTAACGATTTCTAATAGTATTTGTAAGTTATTTCTCGCCATTGACATCATATTTGACGTCAATTATGCGACCTACAATAATATAAATTTTCTATTTAAAGTTAGGAAAATGGTATAGATAACAATCTGTTGAAAGACGACGTTAAACGGTATTCTACTTGCTATAGAACATTAAAAACAAATTCTATGCATTTAATTACATTTATTACTATTTATTGCGTTAATTATAGTATAATAAAAATACATTGCATAATGTTTGTAATATTCAGAAAATGACCAATTAGCATAATTTCTACAACTATTATAATTTATTATTAACTGATCAAAATAATAGAACGTCTACTACCGTTCGTATCGTTTAAAAATTTGAATTAATGTTTTAATCAATACTTATAGGACGCAATAAAATATATATAGTATATACTTGTTTTCTCGCGCATAGATAGATAGGATGGCATACAAATTCAAAATTATGAGACGAATGAAACAAGATAATTTTATTAAATCGCTCTAAAAAATGATCACAAATCATTCATAATTAACATTCCAATAAAGAAACCGTCAATAGATTGTATCGTTTGTCTCGTTGGTCGGTCCCCACACCCCACCGGCCCAGCGGAACCGCACACCATGTTTATTATGCTAATTGGACCAACTGATTTGCACAATAAAACAGTTCGTGCGTTTCACTCAACTGCTCTAACGAGCGTCGAACTGCCCATCTGGGTGGTGCCTAATGCGATAATTACAATTGTCAAGCAGGCAACCATAGTTGCGATTGCATTTTAATAAAGCTTATTGGTAATATTCGTTACACGTGGACATTGACGGTGGGAATGCTCCACAAATTTAAAGTCGCTCAGCCAGCTACAAGTAATAATTATGACCTTGCAAATATATTCATGTTCAAGTTGACAATAAACTGATTAGAAAGTACATTTGTGTGAAAGTGTTGTAATTATGCATGTTTTGTAATTATTAATTTTGACGAGTAGTAAATTTCATTTATCTAACTCTCTACATTACTTCACCTACGTTCACGAAATTTTACAATTCACATTAGTTTACGATTTGGTCATGGTATGTACACCGCGGTTTACCGACACCAACTCTACTATTCACACTGCTGTCATACACAACTTTGTTATATAGGTATAATATAATTATAGGTAGAAAAGTGTATTAAAACTAAGGTGGTAGGGGCATCTAACGAGGAGAGACGGAAGACGCATGACAAAAAGAATGTTAAATTGGAAGATTTACGGGTACCAATGTAAGGTAAGCCAAAAAAGAGATGATGGATTTTGTGAAACATGTCCTGATGATGATGATTTATGGTATGACAGATGTCAGAATAAAGGACTATAGACAGAAAAAGACACAGTATTGTGCCGACCCCAAATAATTAGGAGAAGGTGAAAGAAAAGAGAGAAAGACACAGCAGTATTATAATTTAAAAGAAAAATGAACATTGATAATTCTTGATAAATTAAGCGTGAAGGTTAATGAACTAAACTGAAAACAAATTGTTTAGAACTATAGCTGATAGAACACGTTACAATCCGATAATTTGATGTAATTGGAAGCAACCGTAGTAAGATTGGACGTTAATTACTCAGAAAATTGCTTAACTCAACATTTGAGTAATGTTTATTCGATAATAGATGTGATTAACAATTTATTGTTAACTACTGTAAGTTATGCAATGGAATTGTTTGTCGACGCTTGTTCGTCGATATTTTCCTGGTTTTAGTGTACGATTATAATTTTGTCGTCCATCAACTGGCTATTGCTCATACTAATTAAGAAATAGAGCAGATGTAAACAATAATGGAGGTACAGTTATACATTTCTTGATAGTAAGTACCATACACTTGATATACAAAAGGGGAAAGTGGTTTTGTAAAGATACTGTTTTGTTTTTTTTTATTGCCTTGATAATAAGCTGATTAATGATCGTCTTTAAATTAGGTATCCATGTACCATTTATAACGGAAATGAACATGTGATACTTTTATGATGGATTATATCTGCAGGATACGTATTCGGAACTTATGTAAGCGAAGCTAAATGGCCCGATTATTTGTAAATCCTGTATAGAATAATCGAATTTTTGATGATACGAATTCGGAATTTACTCGGTCAAAAATGGTTAGGAACTCTAGAAGAATTTATGTGTTGTATGGAAATAAATGACAAAAGGCTAAGAAACTAATCTGATTATCTGAAATAATCAAAAAACTCCGTATATGCAACTCACTGCTAAGCAGAGTAGCTTTCAGTATAGAAGAACAATAAATAAAGAGTTATCAAAATTTCGATCTTCAAGTATTGAAGAATCGACTTAAAAGAAGTGAAAAGTATAACAGAAAATTCTAATATCTATAATCGAGAGAAACTCGTTTTATAGCGGGAATAGCATTAACAAGTCATTTCAATTCTGAAAGTGGAAATATGCATCCGGTAATTAACACTGCTTATCCGAGATACGAGTATTAAAGACTTCAGACTGTGGAACGTAATGTAAATATATTAAGTTTTATTTAAATTTTACTGAGGCGTATACCGAGGAGATTTACTGTATCGATAAATAAAATTAAAATTGATTTCAATATAAATGGCAAAATTTTAATCAACTGCTATTTAAATGAGCGACATCTTTTTATGAATTTTGGAATTATTGTCTGTCTTTGTCTCGAACTGGGAGAAGGCCCAACGATATCCAATGCAAATTATGAGCCATAGTCTGTTACAAACGCCATAGGCTGCGTACGGCATGACGCTGTACGCGATCGAAAAATATATATAAGTATAATAGAAATGCATAGTGCATTTCTATTATATATAATTTTCGATCAAGTGGTCTCTCAGAATAACAAAGTTTCTAACCAACTAAGATCTAAAAGATAACTTTTTCTGACATTCAAATGTCGAAATAAAAAAAATGAGGCGTGTGAAAGGTTTAAAAGTAGCAATTAAACCCATCCCTTGACCTAAAGAGTATGCATCACTCCAATTGACGTTATGGAACATGTGTGCCTGCGAAGTCATCCACAGTTGTAACCATCGTTATTGGCGCCGCTGCTAATTGTTCTAAAGTGGCACTAAATCAGGGTTGTCATATTGCAAAAAAGTAAAAATTATTACAGTTTCAATTCCAATTTTCAATCCAAAGTTCAAGCCAAATAGAAGTTTCCGGTATTAAAAAAAATTGTGAACCTCTTTCGTTAACTTTTCAATGCTCTATTGAAAGATGAATAAAATAAAGTTCCAGGACAAGCTAGACGAAAAAATAATTTAATGAAAAACATACCTATGATTTTCTAGTTAGTTCCCAAAAACGTGATCTTATAGATTGGATAAAATATTTTGAAGTGCTTAGTGTATTGAACTATATTGGAAGCATAATATCTATCACCTATCTGCCGCTTTAATGCAGGTAAGATCTGCAAATTTGTATACATTTTAAACTTAAGGAAGAAAATATCCAGGCCCGTGCCATCCATACATACAAGGTCGTCTAGTTAATGATGGCGCTGACTCAAAAGGCACCACGCTTTGCTATGTATTTATCCTCTATGGGTTTCCAACTATTTGGAGCCAGCGTTATACACAAATATTTGCTCAATAGCACCAATCAGGCCCTGCCCATGAGTGCACCATTTATACAACAAACAATATTTTCTCCTGCACTAAACTGATCCTTATAAGTTGTAGATGACGATTTGATTTCGTATTTGGGCCAGGAAGCATGCGTCACTTAGGAAATAATTTACCCTATACTGGTTACTATTAATTAGTGATCAAACCTACTCATCTAAATTACCAATGAAATCAGCTAATCGGCCTTAGTAGACAAGCTCTTGAGTATACTATCCCTTCCCCTAAAATGAGGAAGCCTAATCTAGCAATATAGTGTTCATGGGCTTATTATATTTCAATTTGTAAATCTTTCGAAACGGCGTAATATGTTACTATAAATGGACCGTGCCAGTTTGATGAGCCTATGATTACCTCCCGTCTACGCCGATGTCGAAGAAAGTTTGGAAAACCCATTACTTCGTTCGAAATGAGTCATCCATCCTTTCTGCTAGCACCGTCTGGCGATTTGCTCTGACTCATCACAACAAATCCTTTTTCATGTTTGTAAGAATATTTTAGGTGTAATTTTAATTTTTAACCGACTTCCAAAAGGTGTTCCTCAATTCGAGTGTAATATTTTTTATGAATGTTACGCAATTACTGCGTTATTTGTGGACCAATTTTCACATTTTTTTATTTATTCGAATTTATATACTCCTGAGGTGGACCCATTATCACCAAGGGAGGATGAGTGGACAGGGAAATCGAGAGCAACCCTGAAGAGCGCCGAGCGCCTACATTCTTCGAAAAAGCAAAACTTGTATACGCGTGCCAGTAGTACAATTTCTAAGAAATAAAGCCGACAGTACACCAATTTGATAATATGTTAGTGTCTAAATGTCTATAATTCCAGCATTTCATACTTATTTCGGCTAAAAACAGACCTCTTATGAAATCGTTAGTCTTTCCATGTGTTGGTCTGTCTTATTTTGTCACAGTTATTTTTTTTAACAATTAAATCTAAGGAAGTAAAATTAGTAGTAAGGTGTATTTAAAGAATCGGTACATTGCGTATCGATTTCTTATACACCTTAATTTTAGGTTATGTTGCTAAATGACAAAAAGAGTGTACGTTGGTTATCAATACAAAGCCCATTATTGTGCGTGGATTGATTCGCACTTGGCCGTTTTTTATCATTTCTTGATACATGTAGTCGTATAACAAACGTTTCCTTAGAGAATGTATTGTCTGAAACTTTAAAGATAATCTTGCGAGACGTTACGTTAGAGACGTGCCAGGTGGTACGGTATCTGCACATCTGGATGGCTATCACCCCTGCTCTGGAGTATGCCGCCATAACAACCTTGAATTGGGTTCCGGCATTAGTGGCCAGGATCAAGACTCCCTCAAGAGAGCAACAGCGCATTTGTAACGCCTTTGGTATTGCAAACGTTCATAGGCAATGGTAACCGCTTACCATTAGGTGGGCCGTCTGCCTATCTGCTGAACTCATGCAATAAGAAAAACGTTATTACAACATCATATTGTCATATCTCAATGCAGTCTCAGTATAATATGTATCCCGATTATACCACGCCTGCATAAACAGCAATGGATTTCAGTTGAATCACGTGGCCTGGCATTGTATTATAGAGCCTGAGCGGCGGGTCAATTGAAAGATAAAGCCCCCGGGCGTTTGGCCACGGGCATTAATTAAGTGCGATATAAGCGGATTAATGCCCAACAGATTATAACAACGTAGTTATCGGGAAACAGCTATGTACTACCGTGGAGGATTTATCTTTAAAAATTGTTGTTAATAAGTAACAGAAAAACGGGCCGTTAGACGAGCAAAATACATCTCGTAAGAGACGCGCAAGAGCGTATGTATATCTATGTCTGGAGTCGTATACAGATTTTTGTCTATACTTTTGTGGTATGTAATATTATGGATGAAGAATACTTCGCGCAGTAAAAAATGTAACATTGCTATATTTTCTTTAATTTAGCTATAATTTTCTGAACACTTCTGTAGATTTTTTGTCCTGGTGTTCTTTTTCGATCTAAAATTGTATTTACAATTTTATGTATACTATTTACAGTTACAACTGTACGTACAATTACGTGTTTTTATTGCATAAACTGTAACGCCAAAAGTCCTACCAATGTGCTGCCGGTCTCTAAAGGGAATTATAACATACTAGCTGCGCCCCGCGGTCTCACCCGCGTGGTGATGGAAAATCGTTATATTTTGGATAATTCACCCTATATAAATTATAGCCTATGCGTTATTCTGATGTGTAAGCTATATTATTGTAAAGTTTCATCAAAATCCATTCAGTAGCTTTTGCGTGAAAGAGTAACAAATATACATACGTGTCACAAACTTCCGCGTTTATAATATTTAACATATTTAGTCAAAAAATGACCCAAAAATGTCATTTATTTATGTTTCTTTTTAATTTTGGACTGATTTTTTTTATGAAGTTACATCATGATATCTTGGTCGGAGTAATTATAGGTTTATACACTTGTGAGAATCCCAGGCTTCGAACGCCAAAGAATCCAAACGGAACCGCAATTTTACGCAAAGATGGTGGTGCAGTTGTAAATCTACACTCTGAACAATTGCTCGTCTATACTAAGTTGTTAGTCAACTGTTTGTTCAAGCTAAGTCATGTTACAAAAGTTAATAAACAAAAAGAAATCTTTAACCTTCTTCCCTCAATATAAACCGATCTAAGCATAGCCATAGCCTCTCTAATCAATTTGTAATCAAACTGGACTTCAGACGTCAATTTTGCAACCGATTTAGTAACAATCCAAAGCTGCCAATACCCTGCGAGCAATTTCGAAACTGTCGCCCGCAGGTCACCGTTCGGAATTAACATCTGTCTATTAACAGAATTATAGTCCAATAAAATTTCGAAAGTGTGCACTGTAAGTTACGGTTATTAAATTTTTTGGATGAAGTTTCTGGTGTTCAACAAGGTCTAATTTGCATTTTATGTTCAATCTATCATAAACTGTACTTCAAAATTGGAATACACACTAGCCTATAGATGATTGTCATATCAAATCAGTTTACAATCGGTATAAATAGGTGTGGAAATGAACACTGTATTGTAGGGTGACTCTTAACAAACGAAATAAAACATCCCCCCCTATCAACGGTCTCAGTAGCTATTTTAGTGTATATTTTATTGCTTACAATAGGTATTGAGAAAAAGTGTGTATGTCATTACGTCATTAAAAAGTAAGTACTCTTTCTTTTGTTTTCAGGTACATAAAAGTCTTCGGTTTCGAATTCTACAAATTTCCTAGCTATGGGTAAGAATTTTCAAAGTGAAAGTATTTCCTCCATTGGATCAACAATACAGTATTTCAAATAAGTATGATAAGAAATTAATACTGAGATGTAAGTTATTGGTGACTGGTAAGTGATGTGATGGAGCAGTGTGGAGGGCGTATGCTTCTCCATCACAAAGAGTAGATCTTCTGGTCAGAAGATGTGGTATGCCTGGCAGGAATAGGCGTAACAAGTGTTCCAGAGAATTTGTATAAAACTCAGCATTAGGTTGAATTTCATAAGCGCGATTTAGCGGCACGTGACTTATCTTTTCAACAGTGCTCGTCGAGAGTCTATATATAGTAGTTCATTATAAAGTATAGGTTTCAAGTAGTAAAAGTGCATAGAATGGGTATTTCTCGAATTATTTCTGATTGAAGATGGTGCTATGTGAAAGTAAAGACAGAAAGAAGCGCCATCTTTTGTGTATGTGTGCAGGTGTTACTATAATACTGTTATAACATAGCTTTAATGATTCGCTAAAAGTGGGGCTTCATCTGGGATAATGTTACAATTGTAGGTCGTTTCACACAGATATGGCGATGTGTGATGCGATGTTGTTTTTAATTGTTATAGACGTTATATATTGACAGATAACTTATATATACAATTACGTGGCTATTCGATAACGGTGTTATTTTTCATCTATACTATAAAGAGAAAAGATTTATATTTTTGTATGTTTGTAACGAATAAACTCAAAAACTACTGGACCGATTTCGATAATTCTTTTACCATTCAAATACTACATTATCCCTAATTAATATAGGCTATATAAAAATTAGGGTTCCCTACTAAAACTTCAATAATGTAACCCGTTAATCTAAACAAAATATTTGGAGCTGGAATCAGGCTCTACGATTTTGATGAAATTCTATATGTGTTTGAGTGGGTTCCGGGATGGCTTAGATTCACAATTAGACTCTGTAGGTGGCGCTGGAATCGGGTTCTAGATTTTTACTTTTTTAAGATAACGTGTGCCGAGACCGCTAGTGCTTAATATAAGATGCATTCGGCCACAGTCAATACCTATAACATTATCCCAGATGAGGCCACACCTTAAGAGTAAATATAGCATATATTTATCAAAGAACGATAGGGAAACTTACGATTCAATTTTCATAGTAAAATATTTAGATATCAATGAATTAATTCCCTTGCTAGATAACAAACCAGTAATTAACAGAGAGGAACAGTAATTACTGTATCGAAAGCTATATTATTGCAATTATCTCCGCTTTCCGGTCTAGTGCGCAACGTTTGCGAACAGTGCAGGTGAAATTGTTCACGTCTATCTATATTTAGAACCTAAAGTTGTTTGTCCATGGTCAGTTCTAAGCAGAAAGACCTGATTTCATAATCTTACCACTCCTGGGCTTCCCCATTTTTAAGGATCAGTCACATTAGTTAAAGGGAGATTAACAGGGTGCATACGCCGATCATCTCGATGTGCAGCTTTCTACAGATTTTTCATAAATGTAATTTTATCATAGCTATCTCTATAACCTATACCATTGACGTTTCTTCGAAGACTGAATTACCCATTAACTTGATTACTGAGTAAGTATTTATATATCAATAAAAATTATATTTTTTTCTGAGAATTTTTCTTGCTGCAAATGATTAAAAAAACTCACAACATTTTGAATCACAATATTTATTTTATTAAAACAAATAATTCTTGAAATACGCGCTTACGCTTCTAAAATCGTAATGTTCCTTTAACTATACGATGACATGTTAAAACACAATAAGTCGGTTTGTAAGTGCTTACGAGTTTGTTTAAGAACTAGAATATTTTCAATTTATAATATCAGCTCATAAACCTCCTTCCTAATGTTGGGCCTGAGCTTTTCCATATTTAAGGGAACTGCCATTATAGTTATATTCGTTGCACTTTATAATACTTGCTCCTATCCTACCATTGTTGGTTTCACTTGACAATAATCTCGATACGCAGATATTCTCAAGATGTGTTCCATTATTCTCAGCATGTGATTAATAAACTATGCATTACATCAGACGGTATGCCATGACTTATTCCCGGCTAATATTCGAAACCACGTCCTTCAAAATTGGATGCAGGTGCCTGGTTAAGGCAGACTAAGCTACTACGATATATTAAATGCTATTGCCCGTTAACATTCCTCTTATAATATACCCTTAATTAACTAATTGGTAAAAGACACACGATCCACTTTCATCCGAACATAAATCCTCAGTTTATAAAGCTGAATCCTAAACAAACTTCGAAAGGGTTCCCATTACAGCTTCCTCATTAATTATATAATTGTTTTACTCTCCTTCTAATATCATTAATTTTCCTTAAGTTTAAAAGGAAGTTTTATAGGAGCCTTTGTTGTTTCTAAATCTTCAAGGGCTAATTTCCGCGATCAAATTTCTTTCTTAGAATTAATTAAGAGTTTAAGATATCACATTGATAGGTAACGCTTTATTACTAAGCAAAATATATGATTAGAATTAAATTTATTTTTATATAATTAAAATTAATAGTCATTTTTAAATTACGTCTTATGGATGTGTCAGCCATGCAGTTCTATCTGAAATAGACTTTAGATATAATTCTTTTTTGGAAAAGCAAAAGGTGGGTCTTTCTATGCATCCTACTTTAAAAGATATTCTTAGCTAATCTAACGAAGACCAAATCTAAGTCTATACGTTATATAAAACCATAGGTGTTTATAGCATATAGTTTATAAATCAGTAATTCAATTGATTTATTTGCTAAAGGACATGGGTTCCAAAGCGAGGGAAATAAAACAAAGCATTGGAATCAGTAACAGCAATATAAAAGCTTTGAAAACTAAAAGCTTTCAATTTTTACGTACCTGTATTGTATATCAATAACAGATTGGGTGGCGCGGCAAATAAAAGCATGGACCCAGTACTGTCCTGGCCGCAGGCAAATCCGATCAGCCCGACGCTATGTCTATTCGGTTCAAAATTGTAATTTTTATCATTTTGTATAACAGTTCGCCAATTTTGCCGAAAAGAAGGTTAGTAGACAAAGCACTTGCGTTCCATTTTAATGATGTAATATCGAATCGGGAAGCAGAAGTACACCATTTTGCTGACCTAATGTGCATATTGTTACAATTACAAATATTGTAATGAAACTTGCATACTGAGATAACCGATGCGTGAAACCCGCTAACCTGCCAACATGCGCGTCGTATACCGTCCATTTTCCAAAAATAAGAGGCCTGAACACAGTAGTGAGACGTTTGTGGGTTTATACTACATGAAATGTTCTGTTTCTAAATCACATATTCGGCTTGTTCCTAACCGCATAAAAACCAGCTCGGCATTTGACCCATTTTCAATTCTCAACAAAAAATGTTCTATATGCAAGCGCGGAACAGATGTTTACGACTTGTCTTGTTTTGGACTGAATAAGATTACAAAATAGTAGACAAGAAAACCCTTTGAACTCGATTAATTTCATAATTTTGCCATCATGACAATTTTTTTATGTTTAATTATAGATAAACGGACAGTCAAACTACCTCATAAATATATAACAATAAATGCAATTGTAGTTTCTGTCTGTAATTTAAAAATAAGTAACAAAACTTAAATTTGTGAATTGATCTGAATTTAAAAACCGCGCAAACATATATATGTAACTAGAAGATATTACAACTTTTGTTAATACATTTTGATAGATGTCTAATGTTTAAACACTTATACTGTTTTGGGCCTTGATAGACTTGGTAGCTCTAAAACTAAAAATTAAATATGTACTCAAAAATTAAAATATAAATAGTTTTAGTATGATGTTACAATTTATATTGGAAACTCGAAACAGACGGAAACCATACATGCTAATAAGTTCCCCGTTTCCCCTCAAAGTAGTCTGGATTACCCACCTATCTAGGTAGAAACTTTAACCAAATATCATGTTCGAGGGCCACCCCACGTCCGGTATCGTATAGCCGCAGAGTGCTACACTGATTGACAGCAATATTCCCTGGACAACCCTAATAGCCCTGCCCCTCATATTACGGGGAATTTAATAAACATAGACTTGCAACGCAAGGATTGAACAACACTATTTGGATTATTCCCCAATCACCGCATACTGATTGAAATTTCGATATGAATTTTAACGTAACTATATAGGTGAATTTGGCTTTGAGCTGAATATTAATCTGGGAGTGACAGCTAATTGTGTTCGGTGGGTTTTATTGTGTATTCTCACTTCATATTGTTATTGAAATGGTGTGTAAATTATGTGCGTACTTTAAAATCTACATCTTATAGAGCAGTAAAAAAGCTTATAATCGTATTCAAAACTTAAAAGAAAAGATTCCCAATGGAGAAGTTTTGATTTTGGTCGTCGGACGGTAATCATTTTAAGGAACGTCTCTCGTGGTATTTATTTCCTCCATTGCCCGTATTAATATAAGCATATTTTTTCTTATCATGGGAGCATATAACAAAAATCTGTTAAATTCGTCTGTTGGATTTATTTGTTTAATTCTTATTAAATATGAATTTATCTTTGGCCTAAAACTAAATTAATCTGAAGAAAGTTTAATATATAAAAATAATAAAATGTTGCCATAAATATAATGATAATAGGTACACTCTAATTTTACTTATCTTCTAAAACAAGATTGAAGGTAATGGTCGTCTAGACGAAAATAAATATTAGCTAGAACTAGATGTATTTTATTTTAATTATATTCTAGAGGTTAAATATCAATTATCAAGCATGTTAAAAACAAGTATTATTTCACGAATCGTTAAAGGTCACCAATTTATATAGATATTCGGCCTAAACTTGCAGATTTGCATTTAAGCTAAAGGCAGAGCAGGTGGCAGACAGGTGTGTTAGTCTGACTTATACATAATTTGATATTGGCAGAAAAAAAACAAGAGTTTACTACAGCAAAATTGTTTGGCCAGAATTGCTTTTGGATTTTAAAATGCTTGCAGGTATATTGACTTATTTTCTGAATTAAAAAAACCACTCTTTTTATTATAAGTATATATTTTGAACATTAAATGAAACCGTTTTATAAAAGTTGATGTAGTATATTTTGTATAAAACTTAAATGATGTACCTATAAATTTCTTTAAAAAAATTTGATTATTAAAAAAGAAGAAGTTAAATATATTATAAGAGTTCTAAACTGCTGTCAGATAGGAAACGTTTCCAAGACGGCGGCCACATTTCCTCACTGGATGGCAACGCTAATACGAGATAAAAAAAATCTTGAAGAAAATTTTACTAATCTAGTAGGTACGTATAAAGAAGTGATGAAAATAAATGAAGCTAGAAGTCCATGTGAAGACCGCGGCTAGTCCAGATCATTATAGCTCTGCGTGGCCCTATGGGAAGCAGGTGTGATAATATGTAGCGCTTGTTACTTGACCGTTAAAATTTATAAACATTATTGATTTATATAAAGCCTTTGGCTATTAGGCCTATATTCCTGAACAGAACGTATTTATAATAACAAACCAAACATGTTATGATAATCCACTCAAATTAAAATAATTTCTGAATTCACGAAGAGTTTTAGACCAGCACGACATTTCAATTATACCGGTTTCGTTCTGAACAACTACACTTACAATTATATCGGTTTAGTTCTGACCATCTTAAATCTGATTGTCTACTGGACAACTAAGTTCCATTTGGATATCTAAAACGATTTTGTTTTAATATATTGTAATATTTACGTTAATCGTTCTCTGGACGATTGTCTCCAGAGAATAAGATTGATGGATGTTGGGGTGCGGAAGAGTGATCTAGTTGTAAGCACCTTGCTTTATGCGGATGATGCCGTGCTTTTAGCCGAATCGCCATCAGAACTGCAAACACTAGTCACAATGATGAAAGATGACTGTCAGGCGAGAGGCTTACATTTGAATGCGAAGAAAACAAAGGTTATGGTGTTTGAAAGAGAAGAAACCAGAACGAATGCAAGGATAATGGTCGATGATGTTATGCTAGAGCAAGTGAATGAGTTTGTATATCTTGGATGTGCTTTTAGCAGGGATGGAAGGTACACCGCTGATATAGAAAGAAGAGTGAATTTGGGGAATAGTGTGAATGGAGCGTTAGGTAAACTTCTAGGCGCTAAGAACCTCAGCCAGAAGGCCCAGCTCGCCGTACACAACGCGGTGCTGGTACCGACGCTCACGTATGGATGCGAGAGTTGGGTATGGAAGAGAGAGCATGAAAGTAGAGTAAACGCGGTCGAGATGCGGGCACTGCGCAAAATCTGCGGAGTGACGCTCGCGGACCGCGTTCGTAATACCGAAGTAAGAAAGAGAGTTGGTCTGAAAGAGAGTGTCGGGGTGAAGGTAAGGAAAGGAATGCTCCGGTGGTTCGGGCATGTGGAAAGAATGCATGATGAAAGAATGACTAAACAGATATACAATGCAAAAGTGGATGGATGCAGAAGTCGTGGAAGGCCACGACACACCTTCCATGATCAAATTGATCGTGTACTAGCAGAAGGTGATGTCAGGAGCCTTAAGAACAGACGAGTGTGCATGACAAGAGTTATGAATGTCAAAGAGGCAAGTGAGGTGTGTAAGAATAAGCCTAAATGGCACTCTGTTGTTCGTGCCTACCCCGCAAGGGAACTGGCGTGAAGTTATGTATGTATGTATGTATGTACGTTAATTACGTTAATTCGAAAGACGGATATAATGTAAAAAAATTGATAAGAGTCAGCAGTAGTCATAGGATATTCAATATTTTAAAGCAAAATATACGTTTATTTATTACTGGAGTATATATAGCAGACAGGCTGACAATCAGGCAGCCCACCAAATGAGAAGTGGTTACCGTGTGATTGTTTGTGTAGATCTCAACTCAAAGCCCTACAAACATGGGCGACTCGGGGTTCGCCTTCGTCTGGTTCCTATTCGTAAATAATACATTTGTTAATACTTAACATTCGAAAAAATCACTATACAAAGCTATATTTATAAGAACTAGTGGTCGCCTAGTGGTCGAAATTCGACCATCATTAATCTAAATTATAAGTTTGAACATCATTAAGGTTCTGTTGTCAAGGACTAATCACAATCATAGATTTCGCTAAGGCCACACTGTTGATTTGACTGTACAATAAACAAGAGTATATATTCGTGTGTGTGTGTGTGTGTCAAATACATCGTAGTGTGTGTAATGTTTTTTTTATTGATTTAATGTATTTTTGTGCATATTTTTTTTTTAATAGCATTTTGCACTCCTTCTCTATATAAACTATTGTGTGCGAAATTTCATACTCCTCCGTCCGCGCAATTTTCGTAAAAAGGGGTACAAAGTTTTTGCTTCACGTATTAATAGACTGAAAAATACTAAAAAAAAATAGGTAGCACCTAGCAGTAAGGTTTTGGAGACATAATCTCAAACAAAGAAATAGTAAATAAAACGTAAAAAAGAGAGTGAAACCTGCACATAACATATCAATGAAATTTGATTCGGTTTGACATATCGTATCCCTGGAGTGCATCCGAATGTTTCACGCAAATCTAATAAACCAACCGTCAATAGTAATGAAATTGTATTTTGAATGCCACAGTGATTGTCGATATTGAATAAAAATGTACTTTAGATAGATAGATAACACTTTATTGTACACCATTACTGAAAACTTACGAACTAGTATTATACTAATTGTGTACAAAGGGCGGTCTTATCGCTAAAAAGCGATCTCTTCCAGACAACCCGTAGCAAGAATATTGCTGATTAGGAGTGGCGATGGTGTACTTTAGTATATTTTATATTTGTTGTGTTTTAACGTAGCCATTTTGGGTAATACGGGGGACTCTTGTGATATCGTGACATTCCTCCGGCGGTTCGTCTGTCTGTATTTCTGTCTATGTTGTACATCCTAGCAATATTTTTTCAAAAAAGTACTGGGTCATATGTCGCTATACAATTATAATATGGTATCGCATACAAATTCAGTGTAGATACATAAAGACATATGTGGTGTAACGTAGACAATAATGGTAGGCAAATCTTGAAAAATGTATTTATGTTTCTTAGTAACTTTCTGATTTAAATCAATACATAAGTTAATGAAATGCTCGCTTCTAAAGTCGTAAAAAGTGTGCAGAATTATAAAACAATTCAAAGTAGGGACTCAAAAAATACTTTAAAAAACTTTTTATCGCGTATTGAGTCTCTTTAGCACATGAGTAGGTAACTGTTACTCTTTTCGGATATGGGTATAGAATTATACAACCAATAACTTACTTATTTTCGTAGAACTTAATTCTTATAACACGACGCTATATACTTATAATATAATAATCCGTTTAAATTAAGAAGTGTTCCTTTTTGTTTTGACTGATTTTTCTCAAGCATCAGATTACTTATACCATATGAAACTTATTGTAAAACAAGTAATATATGTATATCAATAACACAAACTAGCAAGGGGCCATTTGTATCGTTAATATTGAAATTATGTGTTGTACCCGGATGCAAATATGAACGAATCTGGTTCTTCGACGCGTATACGCCTACCAGAACCACGGCAATTAAAGGCTGTTTAAATCTTTACAAGGTTAAGTCTATTGAGTTTGTAGATTCATTTTTCCTATAGTTCTTTTACATATTATTGTGTAGTTTATTTTATTTTCTTCATAAAAGGCAACTCCTTATACTCTAGTAATAGCCTTGTTTATTGGATATATTATATACTACAAAAGAGGGATGGAACTGCATTCAGAGAAAGTATTCCGAGTGTAAATTGAACTAGAGCCACTTCAACAAAAGACATATAATCCACTGAACTAAGTGTGTGGTTTACTGCAGTTTATTTTATTGTTATATTTGCTACTTAGTTTTCCAAATTATACGAAACTAGCCCGTGACGTCGTCCGCGTGAAATTTGCTTTCAAAACCCTCCGATTTTGAAACATTCTTCATTCGTGCTCCGCTCCTATTGGTCTTAGCGTGATGATATATAGCCTATATATAGCCTTCCTCGATAAATGGGCTATCCAACACTGAAAGAATTTTTCAAATCAGACCAGTAGTTCCTGAGATTAGCGCGTTCAATCAAACAATATTAGTATATTTGGCTACAACACTAATACATACATTTTAAATATCGCGATATCTTTTAAATGAAACCTCCGAATTGAATAATTCAAAAAGTTCTAGAAAGGTATTTCGTCTTGAATATGGAGTAATTTATTTTGATAAGGATTAATACCAAGGTACAAAATAAAGAGTTTTTGAAGCGATGGCATTTTAATTACTTAAAAAAATAAAAGAAAACACTTATTGTGAGGTAACTACAATAGTTAGACATATGGTTACGCGATATTTTTTGTAGACAATTATATGTTCTGCAAAGTGGTAGTACATTGTTTTGTTCTATAATCAATAGTTTTCGCAGCGCTCGCCGTGTAAGGATTTTTTCAGGTCATTTTTTTACACCTTGGGTTACATTATTGGACTTTTAGTAAGAATCCCTAATTTTTTGAAAATATAATATAGCCTATAGCCTTCCTCGATAGATGTACTATTCAACACTGAAAGAATTTTTCAAAGCAGACCAGCGGTTCCTGAGATTAGCGCGTTTAAACAAACAAACTCTTCAGCTTTATAATATTAGTATAGATTAAGACCATAACATGCTTATTATTTAAGTTTCATAGCCTTAATATAGACGAAACAAAGAATAATAACTATAAATGCCACAAATAACAATTTTATGGTGTCAACCGCAAAAATGTTTATATCTACTTTCTCTCCATAACAGCGACCTGTTATAAACTATTGTGTGAAAGTAATAAAAAATAGGTACTTATCATTAGAAATGTAAGGGAAATTAAAGTGGTTTGGTATACCGCAAGAAGAATAATTTGAAATATTGAATACTAATTCCAATCCCACTGTTTATTATATTATACATTTTATGGTATCTTCGTCGTTTTGCTAAAAAATACCTTAACATAACATTCATGTTCATGAATCTGTCTGTTTGTATCTTTTACAACTATTTTTATTCAAAAAGTGGCTCTGGGTTGTGGATGAAATTGGGTTTTTATACATTTTACAATAATTCTAAAACAATGTATATAAAAAAGCGTATTTTAAATACTATTGTCATATTATTTTTTTAAATATCACAGTAAAAATAATTTGAATTAGTGTTTAAACAGTAATCAATAAGCTATTCACTGGTTAGAATTACGAAGTCATAACGCAGTGGGTACACCCTTACAAGATCAATGTAACTGTGACATACGCATGATAATTAAAAGTATTTCACTTGATTTTTCTGTCAAGTACCCTACTTTTCAGACTCTAAAGTAGGTAACCGGAATGTAACGCTTGGATAATAATTATCTATATTGAAATATGAACTTTTTTAACCAAGAAGGCAACACAATATAATAGTACCTAATTGACTGATATTTACAATTTTATATTAATAAAATTTACATTTCTGTTAATTCAAGTGCTGATATAGTCTTAATTTAAGCCTAACTATGGATTACTATGTCAGACGATTGACATTTATGTTAAGTATTTAAGATGTAGCCTTCAATGCACATCAATCAAGTTGGACGTACAGCGATTATCTTCGCTTCGCGTAGTATGGATGTTGACACGTTTTTATAGGTAGATATAATTGACACTGTCTTACTGATAGCTTCAATAGATCTATTATACGATGTATAAATACTAATGTTCCTAATAGGACGTATTTAAATGTGCAAATGTATAGTATTTTTTTAATTTCATCATTGCCAATGCTATGAGGCAATAAACTTGATTTTTTTTTTTAATTTGCGATGGACGTGTGATTGATATAAATAAAATAATTATTGCTAAATACAACAAATAATCTAATACAATAAAATAAAACTTAACTTATTTATGTTGTGTTCTACCCATTCAAGACTATAAGTAGAATACAGAGCCTAGATCACCGTCTTCTGTGGGTAAGGTGCCCAGAAAGGCTGGCTACGTTTCCTTGCTGGGTCGCCATACTGATCCGTTGTCCGAGGTAGGCACCAGCCTTAAGTAAACTAGTTATTGAAGTGATAGCTTCTTATGGGAGGTTAAATCGCTTCGTTACGTAACGCGTTACGGCGCCAGTTGGTCTGGCTTCCCTTTCTCTCATGCATACGGTAGCGGTAGGCAGGCTAAGTTATCATTTCTGTCGGGCGTCCCGAGATGCACTCGTTTTTTTTTAGAAATATTGTTTTTATTTTAGAGAATAGAAAAATGTCTGTGCGGTATGGTTCCGAAGTTTACGTGAAGATTAGCTACTTTTTCGCAAACATTACAGTTTCTGAAGGATTCTATGAGATAATTATGCGGGAGAAATCGCATAGCAAATAATTTCTTACCATAAATTAATGTCATAAGTATATTAGTTCCTGTAAACATTAGTCATAAATTTCAGATTTTGATATTCAAATTAACTACCAAGACTATTAAATTAGATATTTTAATAAATTTCGCTGCTAATAAATAAGCATTCTACCAGTCGCAATCTAATAATACATTTATCTCATTGAAAACATTGAGTGCCATAGGTTAGAAGAATTTATTGCGCAGTAGTATTAGTAGGGCAATGATCATAAAATTTATTGTAATAATATTCAGAGTGACGCGATGCCTTCCGGGACAGATAATATCCTTAATTCATACCCCCATCCAACCGGAAGTTACCATTCTAAATCAAACATAGCGCCAACCCGTGCGATGTGGTTCTTGAACGGCGTTCGCATATTTTAATACCCATAATGGTATTCCTAAACCTAATGTAAATTGACACTGGTGCGAAGTGACTTGTTCATATTTTTGTTTGTTTCCTCTTGGGGATATAAACTAATTTTTATTTTTGTAAAAAGCTATAATTGTGTAGATATTTTAGAATCGTATATTAAGAAAAAAGTTTTGGAGGTTCCGTAGCCACTTTGGTAAAAAATTGTCTATGGAAGAGTGGTGTAATTGAGAACTTGGGTAATTAGGAAAATATCCCCCGTAGGATGATCTCAATTATCGTATAAAGTAAACGAAAAAAGTAACGTCATTCATATTTCTAATAAAAAAACAATTTTTAAGAGTTTTTTGTCAATACGAAGAAGGTAGATAACGATAGTTTATTTTGTAATAAAACTTGAGTCCGTCATTTTTATATTATTTTTGAGTGTTGAAAGTTAAGTGTTCCCAATTCCCCCACTCTCCCCTACAGGCCATTGTCATTTTTCTCAAAAACGTATATTTATGGATAAATTATGACAGGCATATATTTTCTATAATTAGATACAAGATGCAAATTGGAATTATCTTAAGACGAAACTTTATGTTCACAATGACACATCTACTAGCTACTAGAAATAATGTTAATACCATCACAAAGTCGTTAACTTTTTATTGTCTTAAATTACCCGAACTGACCGATATCCAACATAAACTGTGAAGAAACTGTGTTGTCAAAATGTTTAACATTCGCGCCGACAGTTTAAGCGACGCATAGTTTACTTGCCCTGACGATTTGTTTACAACTTCTAACCCAGAAGATCGATTGCCAAATATTGTTGACACCTGCTTTCATCTTTAAAGGATTTTGTAGTACACAAGCTTTTGGAAGTTATATTAAATGTAAACAAATGATTACATTACTGTATACTGTGAATTGACCTCTTTAAGAGTTAATACTAATTTAATCTCGCTGAGGACGCAATCCACTGCTGGAATGGGCCAACCGTGAGACAATCGCTACTCCAGGTCTCATCTCCCCCATCAGTTCTTTTATAGGTTCGTAAAAATACCGATACGTATTTCGCATTTTATCCCGGTGAAGACCTCGTCGGATTTGTGGGACTCAAGACTCAGCCGACCCTTAAAAACTCGAGCACTACCATCATCATCCTAGTAAGGTGCCATGGTACGTGCAGTATACGTATAAAAATATTATGATGTGATGTTTCGACACTTTTTCTTTATTATTGCGAAGCTGGCAAGCAGGCGGATGGTCCACCTATTGCAAAGTGGTTACCATCAGCTGTGTAAATGTCTGCAACACCAGGAGCGATTCCACCGCTTTGCTAGCTATTAGGATGATATTGAGAGGATGTAATAAAGAGGATGTGATAGCTCAAGGCTAATTAATGGTTTCACGTCGATATTCTGCGAGAGCATGCTATCACACCGTTCGAGCCAGACCCTAAGTGCTGCTATCGGGTTGCTATTTAGCCGAGTTATGTTTGTGGTTACTTTGTTTCACTTACAGAAAACATAGGTGGTTTCAACCACCAAATGGAATTGATTTATGATATTACTGCAACAACTTTTGGGGTAAATTAGTTCGAACATTGTTACTAACACGTAAGAATTTATATATAGTCGTTGGCTAAACCAAAGATCGTTTGCTAAAGATAAGATCAACCGATTCATTAGTATTCAGATATGTGCCGCGCCATTTTTGTACACCAGTCTAAACTGCTAAAAACAAATTGGTGTTTGTTGTCATTCTTTATTATATAATATTAAGTCTTTTGATTAAGTCTCCTGATCAGATCTGGATGAAATTTAGTGCAAAGATAGAGATAGATATAGTCCGGAATTGTTTTATTGTTGCACATAGGAATTACTTGCAATCTTTTAACTTGAAGTAGGTCTATTAACATGAAACAGAGGAGCGCCTATTTATTATATAGGAACCGGCCGTGAGCCATTATCTCCACTCCAATATCATATGAATATAACGTCGCTAATACATACACACACAATCACACATAATGATTCTAAATATTGACTGTTCCTGGTATAGCTAGTAAAGAACTACTACGTTCAAAATCAATACAAGATGCCTTTTATCCTCAGGGGACGTGTCCGGTCGCCGAGCTACTCTTTAATTTATTTCATCTCCTTAACTTTTTACTGTTTTTATTTAGTCATCTGATATTAGTCTCAGACGAAGGCTACTTGTCTTAAGGCGACATAGTTTATTTTTAAGTCTGGTTTTCGTTTGCGAGTAATTATTTTCTTTTGACTGCTTTTTTATATACTCCGTAAACATTTAGAGCGCCCTAGTCTATTATAATGTAACTAACAACAATATTAAATTGACTTAGTTATTTTTGATGTAACTAGTAACTTAAACTATTTGGGATGATTTAAGAATGCCGTGGGTTCTTTAATTTAATTATCGTGGGTTGAGAAAAAAATATAAATGGGTTTATTTAAAAACAATAAATCCTTGGGATGTAACGTCATGGGTCGAGTCGAGATTAACACATTCAAACACATCTTTCCTTCATAAATTTGTGCTTGCTACTGGTGTTCCAAATTTAAATTTCAGTGTATAACGTGGTGTAAATTGTGATCCACTTGACAAGATTTAAGTTGGGTAAGCTATACTATTGTTGACATCCAGGTATACATAACCACCACCACCATAACCACAGTCATGAAGATGAAAAAGTAAAAATCCTAACAAACTCACTCTCAATTCCAGATAAAATGCAAGTTAATATGCAATTTTTTTGGGTCGATCTGTTTAAGTACGCTTACATTGAAAATTACCTTTAAATATAGTATATCTTTTTTTCATCTCTTCTATTAATTTTGTCCTTTACTTTTTTCAAAAATTTGAAGACTTTGTGTATGTAATAATTTTAATTTTCTATAAATACTCATACAATCAAAGCAAGCAATTCTCGCGGCTGTGGAGAATTATTGGAAAACATTTACATTTTCCGGCCAGTACAGGTATAACCCGGCTGCAATAAATTGAACATCAGGTGTATCTAAATTGCAGGAGGCCAGCGTGAATATTTAAATGGGCTGTGTAATACTGTGCACGTTAGGGTGGGTGCTCACTGCGTTCTACTTACTGTATATTACAATATACATAAACCGTACTGCGTGTTTTTCGCCTATCGTCTGATGCACGCTCGGTCCATTTCCATAAAAGCCTCTTCAATCTCGAAAAACGTTTCGGGAATTTCAATTCGCGCTTAGCGTTTTTATTCGTTCTCTTCTTATAAGTGATTTTCGTGTTGTTTATTGTTCAAATAAAGGTGATACTCCTCTTACTGAGGAGCCTCTATTAAGTAGAGAGTAAAATAATTTAAATTTCTTAAGAGTTACGACACTTCAGCTGAAGATAATTCTATAATATCCTTAGTACTTATTTAAGGTTTCGCGACTAGTATTATAATATAGTTTAACGGTTTTAAGCCCGGTATTGTATTTTATTTTTATTTCGACGTTTCGGCTACTTTTCAGCAGCCTTTGTTACGTCACGTACATGGAATAATTTATTGCTACATAATTAGCACGGTTGTAACTGAGTAGTCCATGTACGTGCCAATATCTGTCAATACAGAAAACAGAAAACCTTCGGAGATGCATCTACGAATATGTTTAGGGTTTCAATAGTTTCACGTAGCAGTTAAGATTTCTGTATATATATTCTTAATTTTAATGTTAAATTAATTAAGCAATAATTACATCTAGAGTACAACACACGTAGTCTTATTTTGTACTCCCCTCGAATGGTTGAGCCTAGCTCGCGCGGCGATGGACCCATAGGCTCTCGCCAGTGGTACGTCGCCCTCATACGACTGGGTAACATCATAGACGCACCACACAACTTACTTAAACCCCTACATACTTCTTCCAAGTCTTCCGTGATCACGGCTACTGAAAAGTGGCCGAAATGTCGTAATAAAATTCATATAAAATACCGCGCTTAAAATATAACTATAATATCCTTATCTAAAATTCGTACATTGGTAATGTAGAGAAGGACATCTTTATTGTATTGTTACGAGTTGCAGGACTCGAATTAAAATGCCGTTGAAATTATTATAGAGTTTATTAGAACTCTACCAACACGTATAACACAGGTAAAAGCGCAACAAGTCCAAACGTAATGCAGAAGATCGTAATTCAATAACACGTGCAAAGTCCGTCACTAAATAGATTACTGAATGTACACAAATCTTGCTTCGCTCGTAGTTATCGCTCGATTGCCTCGTCCCTCAATCGAGGCATTGCTTTATACTGCACAGATGCAATATGTCTGCCCGGCCGCGTGGACCGAATTTCCTAGAATCAGTTTGTACTTTAAATCCGACACATCTGGCTAATGACTGCCATAAAAGATTACAATACACAATGGGCTGTTTTATAATCACAAATTTTAAACACAAAGTAAACAAAAATAGTCCAAATGCCTTAAGGTAATAAAATGTGTTTCTACAGGTATGAAGGTGTGAATTTGTCTTTGTCGACGTCTAGGTCGTAACAATATCTAAAACTAGATTCATCATATCATCATCATCACTATCATAATGAGCTATAACATCTAAATATTTTATTTTCATCATCCATTCTGTGATGATAGAAAACATGGTAGCACATTTCCACGTCTCGTGTAAATGAATTTGAAACTTTAACGCCAGAGATTTATTATAAACAATCACCTGAGTCACAGTATAAAGCTATCATAATGTGAAGAATTTCAAGAAAATACCTTTACTAATCTATTTTTCTCTATTTCTAATTATAGCACACTGTTCTATTACATAAACAGCCGGTAAAACTGTCACCAGTATAAAGCTTAGTGCTCATCGACGCCCGGTAACGATCACTAAACACAATTTATTGACCGAGTATACTGCAATTGTAAATAATAAGCCACCGTTTAGTTTCGCTCATATTTTACATGGATGCAGTTATGATAATATTTAGAATATTTTCTATGAGACTACGATTTTACGGCCCGAAATGATTTCATATATTTCGTTATGAGATAAACTAAAGCGTAATTTTAGAAATGATAAGAAATGTCAAGAGTATGTTGTACTTTTAAGTCGTTTAGTAGCTTTAAGCAATTATTAACTTGAAGATCTATTAAAAGTGATTTATAATTTCAAGATAGGAACGTTAATATATTAATTGATTATTATAATAATTGATTGTGATTTTAATTTTTGATTCTTACAAATTAATCAATATCACTGTCCAATATCTGTTTTACTATGATTTATAAGGTTTTAGCTTCCCTCGTCAAAGGTGTTGGCAAATGTATATATATCCATAAATTAGTTATAGTTAGTTGGAGGCCTCAACAATATGTTATATGCAGATTCGTATTGCGAACAAAACAAGTATCAAAATAAAGTGGATTTTTACCTATATGTTACACCTACCAGTATGTTAAGACACCTGTCAATTCTATTTATTATGCGATTACTAAGCGATTCCAAAAGCATTAATTTTGGGCCTTGTCTGGGCTATGTGTTTGGTCTATTTTCGAAAATAAATGTGATATGCTTTGCTGATTTGGCGTGAACTATAAATTTAAAGAATATAAAAAATCGAGAGTTATTCTTTAAATTTGATAAGTGATTATTGCCTCGTTTTTCTACTGATAAGCATTTGGTATAAATTCCTATGAGGTAAATTATCAATTCCTTATATAGAATGCAATGTCTACATTATACACGTGGTTGGTTTGATTTTATGGCTCAATGGTTCAACGTGCATTGCACCAGGGACTGATTTATTAATATTAATTACTATTGCCTATTGTTTCAATGCTACAATCAAATCAAATAATAAACTACCAGTCTCGCGTAATCGCGTCAGTCGGTCACGATTTTTCACTGACTGTCTTCAGCAATATAGTCACTTCGGCAAAACTTTTTGAAGGTTGTAATTGTCGAATCTGAATACTTCACGATTATTTTTCACATGAATAACGCCCGGACGTTCTACTTAATAAATTGTGTTGTTGTTGTCTTTAACAACATCTTATCTGTGGCTAACTATATATGTGAGTGTATAGTCATAACTCGTCATCCACAGTTCGCCAAAACGCCGGCCTACAGATGTTTCATGCGTTCCTATGTAACTATAATGCGAATTACAGAAATTACAGTATTATTCCATCCCTCAGTAAACAGAGTGCGGCCTAGGCTAGTCTGCAGGCTCAGAATCCTAGCTTAGATGTTAACAAGAATAGTAGTTGATTTTAATATACTAACTAATTGTGTCTTTTGCCAGTGAATTGTGTATCTATATCTACTTCAATAATAAAATAAAACGTGTTTTGTTGTCAATAGGGAAATGGAGCCAGCATTTTGGGAGCCTTATATGTAACTTTTTATTTTCTTATTATTTTAACTCAATCTCTTAAAATTAAATTCTATATAAAATATAATTAAGGATTTGTAAAATATTTATTAGTATAGATATCCAAAAAAAATATCGGGTAGATTATAACGCATAAGCAGTGTAAAAGTTTTTCCATGTAATCACTGTTAATAAATAAATTGCCACTAATAAACACCCAAAATTGCGAAAGTTTTCCCCGTTCCTAAGGCTGTCGTATACAAGTCACGCGAACAGTAGTTTTTGATAGTTCATCGTGACGAATTCAGCGTAAGATCGTGAGTGTGCACTCCGCATGAGAAAGGTCGTTGACACCGATGCTGGCTCCGAATTTGGTAGTGCATGCCGGGACATTAATCGGCCGTCAATGTTCTTAGACGATCTTGGATCGTTTAGGATCGTCGATGGTACGAAAAAGTTTGCATTGAGTTGTTATTGAACCCTTAATATTTGATGAGGGCCATCAAGGGCTATATCGTTAATTTTTATGGTGGAGATTTAGGTATTTTATATTAAACAACTGTAAACAACTGTTAAACTCAAAGTAGGTACTCATAAGTTCTATACCTACCGATTGACTCCAATGCTCCGCAATTGGCTTTCGGTATAAACCTTCTAATAGTTATTTTACGCATGGGTGAAACTCTCTGTTACGCTCCAGTGCTCCTAGTTTCGTCATTGTACCTTTGTTGCCGAATATTTGGTATGCTGCTGTTTTTACTTTAACAAAATTGCTGACATATTATAATGCAAAGAACATATAAGCCTACTCACTCAATCTTTTACCTAAGGTAAGGTACCTTAGATGAAACGATTGATGTGACTACATAAATCATTTTATTTTTCTCTTTTTGTGAAATTTTCAACAACGTACTGTTACTGCACATCTATCTACACAAGAATAAATCTGTAAATGGTTCGAGTTTGTACAAAGCGTTTAAAACGTGAAAACAATCAGAAAATATTTTTTTTTGAATTTTTGTCTGTTTGTCTGTCTGTTAGGGAATTACGTGAAAACCACTTAACGGATTTAAATGAAATTCGACATAGAGATAGCTTATATACCGGGGCGTAACTAAGGGTACTTTTTGACCTGATAAATGACATCGATTCCGAGAAGTAGACGAAAACAGTGATAAAGATGGTGCCGCGATCGCATCTTTTTTGGAAACTACTGAATGTATATGAATGAAACTCAACATAGCGCTGTCTCTTAACCCGAGTTAACATTTAGAATATATTTTATCCGGATAAATGACATCGTTTCGCTAGAATAGATGGATTAGCAAAATAGATGGCGCTGCAATCGCTTTTTTCATTTCACTAACAATCACCTACGTTGTCATAAACAACATGTCATTCATGGTATTACTTCAAAGCAACTTAGTTTCTGCTTGCCTCTATGCTTTGCTAGGCAGTTGTATAAACTGTTTGGACTTGTTTCTTTGTTATTGTAGTGAATTTAACAAGAAACAGTTAATAATAAAACTACGTTTCAACGGTTTTAAGCGCGGTAATTTTATTTGATTTTGGTTTTTCCGACGTTTCGGCCACTTTTCAGTGGCCGTGATCACGGAAGACAAAGATGTCAAGTGTCAACGAGTATTGTTAAAGACACTTGACATCTTTGTCTTCCGTGATCACGGCCACTGAAAAGTGGCCGAAACGTCGGAAAAACCAAAATCAAATAAAATTACCGCGCTTAAAACCGTTGAAACGTAGTTTTATTATGTATACAAGTCGCGAAAACTTAAGAAAATATTATAAGAAACAGTTAAGTCTAAAAAATGACAGAATATAACTTCATTTAACCAAATATGTTATTTATTTGAGATTTTATTATGTAGTAATAAAATCTCATTAGAAATCATCATTCATATTTCATAAGTTTTTTTTTAAATTTATCATCCATAGGTATATATAGTTCCTTTGCCGGTTGTTTTACATTCTTGAAAACATAAAAATGTCAATTTAGTTCATGGGCTTCATGACTCATGCAATAAAAAAGACTTTATAAATTGTATTGAATACCCAAACAAAGATATAAAGTAGAATATACACGGACATCGCGACTTCCTTCCACCAACGCAATGCAAAACTCCTGCAGAGAATTTGATTACCGCTTCCCCTCTTGAATGAGTTATTAAAGTAACAAGTCTGCATCGCTCAGTAAATTGCTCTGACCGCGTTAATACTACGGCTATAAAGTTACCTGTTGAAAGACCTCTCTAGAGACCCCTTAAAGGGATCTAGAGTGCTGACGAAATTTTCTTACTTAAGTAGCTCAAAGTAACATTACGTTCTAGAGGGTGCAGTCTATTCGGATCCATTTATGCCAAAATACACCAACCCACAAATATAGTTAATCAAACAAATTGGGTAAGTACTTGGCATTGCACGAACGATAAAGGGTTCCGTAGAGGTAAGTAACTCCCACTTTTTGATCATTTGCCTACGGAACCATAAAAAAGGAGATAATCAAAAATACCCCATTAACAAGTTTTCGTAAAAAGTATTCTTTCAACCCTTTCTGTTAGTTTGCCGTTACCTTCACAGAAATCGATTCTTCAAGCTACACTATGATTTTATATAATAATACAAGTATGTTTATGATTACAAAATCAGCCTATTTCATTCCTGACAAAAGTAATTGATTTTTCAGAAATCTAATGATACCACTTTAGTTTTCGTCAACATCGGCCTCGGGACTCTTCTAAGTGTTTTTCGCTATTTCGCATATATATTTTAGGATTTGCCCCTGAAAGCCACGTGAAAAATTCACCCTTTATACATACGTATTATCATGCAAAAAGACTAATGTCTTCATGGTATTATGTAGGTATATATACATTTTATATATATAATGTAGGTGGCTAGGCGTTATTTTTAGTTATTTCACGGTTTTACTGCGTAATTTAGATAACGTTTTCCTGTCTAATTTTATCCATAAAAACCCAGTAGTTTCAGAGAAAAATGACAGATCGACGGACGGACATGACGAAGACACGAGGGATTCTGTTTTAGCGTGAATGGCTATAGAGCCCTAAAACCGAGTAATTGACGCCAAACTGAGTTTTGCTATTTAGCAAAATAACCAATTTAGAACCAACATAGAGATAGCACAGTTTTAACCGCTCTCAACTTTTATACACAAACCTTACTTTCTGGAGCACAGAGTAACATCAAAGACGGTGCCAGTCCCCAGGGCGTCTATTTACAAACTCAAAATGACCCATTATAGCTAATTCCCTTATTCACGTTGTTTAACATCTTGACTTTTATGATGTAATTTGCTTTGTGTTTTACTGGAACATATTTATTTATATTTTTATATGATCTGAGAGTCTGAGACTGATATCAGTATTGCGTCTATGGCTTATATTATACAGAGTGAATTTCTCCCTTTGTTTCCCGTGTGAGATCCCTTGCAGAAATTGATACTTACAAGCTACACTATGACGTGTTATAATTATACAGTTGTATTTTTTGCAAATCAGCCGATTCGATTCCGACAAGAGTCACTGATTTTTCAAAAACCTAACTACTTTAGTATTCGTCGAAATCGGCCCCGAAATTCTCTTTTCAGTGTTTTTCGCTATTTTGTATAGTTTATTATGTGGCCCTGACGGGCTATATAAATTTTCTATTGTGAATATAGATTTAATTATGCGAATAATAAGAACATGAAGAAAAGAATGTGCACCATAAGCCAATCTCTTAAATTGCAAAAAGTGTAAGGAATTTCTAAAATAAACTACATATTTAAATAAATTGCGTGATCTAAAACAAAATATTCTTTGTAAGTGTTGCATAGAACGTGTAACTTCAATAAATAAATACACGTTAAAAAGGGCCTCTGGTTAGGTTCAAAGCCCTGTTCGGAACAAAAACTAGACCAATAAGTCTTTGATTCTTATTCTTTTAACTAGTTAGTCTGGATGTTGTTCCATTCGTTGACTTTTTGTAACAACACTGTTCTCCCACGTTGCATTGGAGAATTAGTTACGCTTGACAGTCAGATACTTGTATAGATACAGGTTATTTAAATTATGGCAAATATGTGTTTATCATTTATCTATATCAATATTATTGAAGAGTGTATCTGTGATTTCAAATTGAATGTCAATATTTCAGTAAACTTTGTTATTTATACGATGACAAATCTTAATTAATAATTTTCAGAATTTTATCTCTCAGTTTGTTTGAAAGTTTTTGTCGAAAAGATTCCGAAACGGTTCGATGGATTTCTACGAAAATTGTAGAAATTAAAACAAACATCCTTTTACATATATTTATTTATGAATGAATAAATGAAAACTCTGTATTGTGCACCATAACTTAAACCTAGACATTTAATATAGTATAAATACATTTCCATTAGAACAATGGGCGGCCTTATCGCTTATAGCGATCTCTTCCAGGCAATCCGGTGCCCAAGGAGACATTACAAGAAAATTAAGTAATATTTGGTGGTTTAATTCAATTAAAACTAATTCAATCGTAATTAAGGAAAAAAAACTTATATTATATACATACATAATACAATACATAATAATATAATACATAATTAAATAAATTATAATAATATAAATTACATATATAAAGTGCTTACATGCGATTATTTATATATATACTAACTTCGATATGTTGAATAGTTCACAAGATATAAGAATATAAAGTCCAAGTCCTGCGCGAGTGATGTTATGAGCACAGCTATTACATAAAATTTGCAGTTACATTTATTACTTATAGCCTAAAAACTAATTTTTAATGTTAAAGAATCGACACAAAACCTGTTTTGCTTTCAAACGAACTGTATAATCCAAAACATTGGACAATCAAAAGTGGCCAGTTTAATCAAGTTTTGGTAAAGGCCTTGCGAAGCGGATGTTGCAGAAAACCTACCAAAGCTTGGTTTGGTTTATAAATGTTGGATTTTCTTCGGCTGCGTGAATCACGGCAGCTTTTTCATCCTTAAATAATGAAATGAGAATCACGGACCATCAACCATATTTTTGTATTCCTTGTGTCACCAAAATGCAATAACGGAAGGGTCAATAAGGATCTTCTTTCATTATTATGTTAAATCTTATTGTGTCCTTTATCCCGAGGGATGTCTCACTGGCCCACTTTGATAGAAGTTTGATTCTACCCAAAAATGTTCCCTCTTTCGGACAACTCCTGCTTTGAAAAGTGGGGCCTTCATATTTACTCTGAATAAAAGTGTCTTTGCCGTAAACATGTTACATGATATGTTTGGATGATATTTATTTTTTATTCCGGATGTTTTTTGGATATTAGTTTTATTAATGGAAATGAATTTTTTTATAATTTTTTGTGGAGAAACAAATAAACAAAATATAATTTTAATACCACGTATCAGTTGGTGTCTTTAATATCTGCAAATACTTATATTAACGGCCAATTCATATAAAATAAAAACTAAAATATCCTATAAATAAACCTAACTTAAAAAATATTCAAAAGTAAAAAACTAAAATTAAATCAAAAACCTATATTAAAACCCGTCCAGCCCCACCAGATCACGGTCGCTGGGCATTGTACCTAGAAGGCTAGCAGCTTTACCTCGCTGGATCCAGAGGCTAATCCTTTGAGCGAGGTAAGCTCCAGCTCCAATATAATTTCATATTTTAAGGTTTCGTATGTCATAGTTATTTTTCTAATAACTATATGGTCTACAACTACATGGATGAAAATATACCACCACCTTCAATTTCTTTGGAATTATTCATATCATAGTTTAAAATTTAAGGGCATTTTTCACAACTTTGGAAGCAGGTATCTCGGCACAAAGTATCCCTCAGTTTATGGCGGTCCCATGTAATTTTAATATTGATTTCTCTCAAATTCCACCCATGGTTTTTTCGACAGATAACTATGACATTAAGATTATTTAAGGGGGTTGTTTTCAAAATGATTACAGTACCCTGAAACATGAGTAACAGCAAATATTGTCTGTGATGTTTTACACAAGTTTTTAGGGTTCGATTGCTTTAGATGTTCGTAAAACTACGAATAGCCCGAGGTGTGCATACCCCTATCCATTTGACAAGTCTGTGCACACACCCTGCCTTTTACAATCTATTTGTAAGAAGATGAGTATATAATTCTCCCCCAACAAGAAGCGACGTGGCATTTTTCATTCCCTCCAGGCTTGAGCCACCCTCTCCGGATTTCTATTCATTGTGCCTTACTTTTAATATACGGTTCACTGATTAAAAATCTGTATGGGAAAAATAATGGTGACGGTATCATTTTTGGGTTCTATAGCTATTTTGCGAAAACAGAATCTTTACAAAATCATCATGTCCTATGTCCGCAACATTTTGTTACGAAAATACTACTTATGTTTATATTAATAACAGCCCATAAACTTACGACTGCTGGACTCGAGCTTCTCACTGAAAAGGAACGAACAGTATACCCGCCAAGGTTGTCGAAGGAAGTCGGCTTGGCAGGTTTGACAGATCTGTTATCTCCATGTGCAAGTTTCATCACGATGTTCTCCTACACCATCATTAGCGCTTGGTAAATGTAACAATATGTACATTAGGTCAGAAAACTGCCTAAGTGGTGCATGCGTTCCGGCCATAATCCGGACCCACGCCCTTTCAGTTTAGAACTAGCCGTTACACTACCACAATTACTATGTTTATATCGATGAAATACAGAAGGTATATGAAGTTTGCAGTTGTCTTTTGTATTTAAAAACATTGGAAGGATAAAACAGCAATTAACATGCGAAAAGCGTATGCGTGCAAAGTGACAAGCGCGAGATTCCCAACGTTGTTTACGCGCACGGTCATTCACCATCGTTGCGCGTGCATAGCATTTAAGCTTAATGTAGGTCGCGAAAGAATCAAAATGTTTACGGTGTGTTTATGCTTATTAGTGATATAACAATTGATGAGAAGTTCGTTCGTTAGCAAAGAAAATAAATTGGTCAAATGTATAGTAGCCTACGCACAATAAAGGGTTCCGTATTGGTAACAAACGTTGACAGTTTTCGTCATTTGGCTACGAAACTATAAAAAGGATTTGATATCCTATCTTATAAACTAGTCACTAGAAATTACAAGAGATTATCAGTAGTTAGCCGACAGCGGTTACTGAAGTACTTTGGCTATATAGCCTGCAAGAACCCAGATAACATGGGGAGACTTGTGGTCACGGGGAAAGTTTAAGGGAACAGGCCTCGTGGTAAATCTTCGCACAGGTGGATTGACCAGGTTACTGATCAGCTGGACACATCGATAAGTTCCGCCCTCCACCGTACTCAAAACCGATCTCGGTGGAGCAGAGCATTTATTCACTGTTATTAAAGCCACGATCCTCAGCAGAGAAGGAACGACTTAGAAGATGATAAACTAGAAGATAGGTCTTGTGCAATCAATTTTTTACTGAAAATATTTTTAATGTCCAGTTGCTATGTTATGTTATGTCCGTCCGTCCATCTGTCGGTGTAGTATGTCACATTCATTTTTCTCACTAACTACTGGGTCCATATAGATGAAATTGTCTAGAAAGACGTTATCTATATAAAGCAACAAAGTAATATGGCCATACTTGTAATTCAAGTTTCAAATATTTATAAGTCTACATATCCGCGTGGGATAACGTTAGACAGATCTTTATAATATAATATCACTGTTTTATTTAAGTGTTAGTTTATTTAATAATAATTAAGTGGGGACACACACCGTACCTTAAATAAGAAAATTCATTAAATATTTCTTCGTGATTTTTAAAATCTGACTAACGACCATTACTGTATCTTTAAAAAAATTACAATGCTTATTCACATGTATGGCAGACACCCCTAATTTTCAACTTTATACTATTCATGATAAACTTTCGTATCAAATTTTATACATATAAACCTAGCAGTTTAAAAAAAAAACTAATATACACAGACATAGAAGAGAAATATATGCTTCTGTTTTTATCAAAATGATTGTAGAATGCTGGGCAGTAACTGATTTTATACAAAACCATCTTGTGCAACTATCTGTTGCTAAGTAACAGCAGGTAAACAATACTGGCGTAAAAGTATTCACAGTTTTTTGGGTCATCCAGGTTTCAACCACTTAACACAAATAATAAAGTGGCCAGAACATTTTTCGCAAATTTCTGGAGCTCTTACTTGTTCCAATAACAGTTTACATAATATTTGGATTTCATCGACAGTATTCAACAGTTTACGTTATTACAATAGATGTTTATGTTTCCTAATGCGGCGTCGATATTCGGAGCACTCAAAATAAACACTTCTGTAATAGTAGGGTTGGTATGGATATACGTAAGATGATCAATTGAACCGCTGATATGAAATGAATTTCTGTATGATTTAATTAAAGTAAAAATTTAGTAAACTCTTGTGAAAATAAAATATGACAATTGTGTGGCAATCCAGGCAAGTATAGAATTTATAGAAGTCTACTGTATTCGTTATTTAGAGTACGAATCGACAAAGAAACATTTACTGAATCATATAAAATAATAATATTTAATTCATAATCTATTATGTAATTTCAATTATGTTTTAATCTCTTTCAGATTTTTTTCAGAAAATTTCACTTGATATTTAAAAAATCAAAATGGCTAGAGAACTTTAAAAAAGGTCATCTTCATTAGTTATAGTACAAATAAGGTTTCACTTAAAATTTGATATATATTTTGAAAACACAGAATGATACCTTAATTTCTTTTTAAATAAACACCGCAATACTGGGCAGGAGTTTTTCTATTTCAGGTCCAATATACCCCGTATAAGAAATTAACCTAAGAATCGTACCCGGGAGCTCTGTGTTCCATTGAACCAGGCGAGAAATTCATAAAGTGTACCTTCTTAAAGCTTAAATATCAACCCTGTGTTGAACCCCTTTAATCCCGGGCAAAGTTTAACGCGCCTGATTTATTTGTTCTATTATCCAATAACCGTTTATCCTTACACAATCACGATTAAGAATTCAACGAAAACATTCTCAGCGTTCCCGCTTTTCTATTTCTATACTGTTACTTTTTTTGGAATGGAATCTTTTCCTTATTATCTTATAAGTTATTTATGTCTGTGGAAAAGAAAATAAGAAAGCTTATTTAATTATATAAAGACTCCATTTTGTCTGCAATAGGAATTATAACTTAGATCTCATAAAAGAAAGAATAATAAAGAAGAAAAATATAGTTTTGAATAAAATGTTTATTCGCGTTTGACCACGATTGAAGATGGATCACGGTGTCGCTCACCTAGATAATACCCATTCACACGATACGGAAACACCCGAATAGTACTTTCGGGAAATACGGACTTTAGTAGTGAATTCCAGAGTTCTGCCATACGCAGAAGGAACATGAAGGCAAAACTTTGAGTTGGTTGATAACCTAGATGTTATTTCTAGTGCTTTAATACTTCTCAGTAAGTAATACAATGGCAATGACTCATCATGCTCAGTGTGAAAAAGTGAAACAGAAAATAACTGTGACATTGTTTTAAAAGTATACATTGGTGTAAATAACTGCAACGTAATGTTGGATGGAACGTGACCTAGTCGACTCGCTTTAATTTCTGCTTGACGTACTTTACTGGAAACTTGATATTTTCATCTATTAAGGTGACCCGTAATCGTCTGTATGTTTTAATAATGCGACTAAGGTCGATAACTGCATAACTGAGCCACAGCCACACGCATGCAAAATATATTACAACTATAAAACAAAGAAATATAGCAATTTCCGTTAACCTTTAAAATGATTCAATTTGTCGAACGAAATAGTATACAAAACTAGGGTAGGGTGGTAAACTGTATTAATTTATATTTTAGCACACTTCCTTATTTTGTCCTCTACTGGACTATAATAATCTTCTGGTCTATATCTGTGGATATATACCTGTGTGTGGAGAGGAACTCCAAGTTCCAACTATTTCTTTTCTATTCTGTCATACGTCCTCTGTCACACCACATACACATACAATCTATCCATCTCTGTTTTTCGCACACCTTTTCTTTTATAGATATCAATAATGTAGTTTAACACCGTTTTTGTCACTTAGTTCTCATCTTAATCTTTCCTTATTAAGTGCCCATGCCACCTTAATCTTCTTTCTTTTATGTTTTCAGTCACAGGTGCAACTTTCCAAAATCCCTTTTTGATTCCTTTCAAACCTTATTCATTTTCATAACAGAATATTATATCTAAACATTTTTATCTTGTCTCAGTAGAGGTTTTGGGTCAATCAGTTTATTCCATGTTCCAGGCTACGTAACATTGTTAATAATTAGTTTTTATGTGTGTATACCATTTGACTAAGAATAAAGATTCCCATCATATTGAGTTAATATTGCTCTATCTTGGAATTTTATCAACAAGATTCCTTAACTTAATCAATGTAAATACGTGATACCTAAATAAGTAGTGAAAATTAACAGCTATTTATTTTAATTTTAAATAAATATAATAAACTGTTGGTAACTACTGTTTACCTTAATAGCTATTACTGAAATGTACTTGTTAACCCAAGTTGCTTAATATCCGGAATTTGCATTCCGCAATTGTCTCAACAAATTTGAATACTTAGTAATAATCATTTGCATAGTGTATTCAAGTTTCATTGTTTTAATACTGTCGGGAGCTACAGCCACTTTTATAACATTATCTTCTAACTATCCAGACAAAAGTACTAGACAAAGTTTTGAGACCTTATTCAAATACTCTACTTAAGTAAATTTATCCTTGGACTGTAGTTTTGAAGAATGAAGAATAAAAAACTTCGTTGTTCTGCCTAGCTGTTTTTTTTTTTATTTTTTATTGCCCGAGTTCAGCAGACAGGCAGATGGCCCATCTGATGGAAAGCGGTTACAGTCGCCTATGGACACTTGCAACACCAAAGTGCTACAATGCGCTGCTGGGAGTCTCAGGGAGTCTGGAACCTGGCCACACATGCCGAAACACAACTCCAGTTGTTATGGCGACATACTCTAGACCAGTGATGGTAGTCATCCAGACGAGCAAATACCCTACCACCTGGTTGTGGGTTGTTTTGCCGCCTCTTACAACAGGCCGCCCGGCCGCAGGAAATTGTATTCTTTCTCCGTTCTTGTACAGATCAAAAAAATATAAAGAGAAATTGACATTAAGACAAATGAATTTTAAAGGTTCTCGCGACTATTAGACATGGTTAATAATAACACGTTTTAACTCAGAAAACTAAATAATCTATATATATATAAATCAATTGCTGTTCGTTAGTCTCGCTAAAACTCGAGAACGGCTGGACTGATTTGGCTAATTTTGGTTTTGAATTATTTGTGTAAGTCCAGAGAAGGTTTAAATATGAGAAAAATGCTTGGAATATAGTAAAAACAACAATTTCGCTTTCCCTTAGAAAGTATTCGTACCTGTCAAACGATGTTTGTCCCATCGTTCAGAAATAAATTAAATTTAAAAGTGAAGTTTATTTTTTATTTATTTTTGGTTTTGAATGTCAAACGTTTGATGTTCGTCCCGTCGTTCAGAAATCGACGTTTTTTATTTATTGATTCTGAGGCGGTACGAAGTTTGCCGGGTCAGCTAGTCTTCAATAAAATGTTCTTAGTTAACAATATAATGATTTGTTATTTTCTGCTAGAGCTTTCCACGCGGCTTAGCTCTCTCGAACTTCGGTTTCGTCTAAAGCGGTGTCTGTATCTATGCTCAATTTTTAAAGTATTTTTATATATATCAAATTTCATCTAACCGATTCGTATCTATTGATAGTATCTTCTTAAAATATGTCCTTTATTATATAGGTACGAAGAAATGAAAAGTGAAAATGGTTTTCTTTACATAATAACGGCTACTAGTAAGATAATGTGGCAAAAGCAACCAATATGAACATGGCATTGGTTGAATGATTAGTATAATTTGTCTATGTCCCGCAAGAGCGGGACATGGATAACAGTGAGCCCAAAGGGGCTCGCCATTTTTAAAGGAAGGAACTTGTCTAGGACAGATTGACTTTCGTCGTCCTAACTGTTATAACCAAGGCCGTTTTTGTTAATCTGTTTACAGAAGAACTTGCCGTATATTTTGACAATAATTTTTATATGATTTTTAACTCCCGAGACAAATAAAACTCCTGACAAATTCTAACTATTTTGTAACAATCTTATAAGGAATGTATCCAGTAAATGAGGTCATTAAGTCAGTTATTATGTATGCCTTGTGTTAAATATTATAAAATTGAAATTGTAACTTATTACTTTGTTTTTATTGCAAAACTTTCAGTAGCAGTCACCAACTTACGCAATATGCACCTTCAACTCTGCTTATAAAAAGTTCACTAGTTCTGTTTCGTAAAAGTAAACAGATTGCAAAAGTTAATTATTAAATTGCGTTCCTAATTAAAATATTTTACTTACAATCGTTTTGAGACATGTAACTTTGTCCCGTGGAATAAAATATATCACACATTTTATTACACTAAATTTGCATTTGTATTTACATACATACATACATACATAACTTCACGCCAGTTCCCTTGCGGGATAGGCACGAACAACAGAGCGCCATTTAGGCTTATTCTTACACACCTCACTTGCTTCTTTGACATTCATAACTCTTGTCATGCACGCTCGTCTGTTCTTAAGGCTCCTGACATCACCTTGTATTTATTACCTTAAAATCGATCAGTGAAAAAATCGCATTGGAATTCGTTTTTTTTTTTCAATCTGGTCATTTTAAATAATTCCCAAAAAAAAATCCGCGGCATGCCCGGGATAAAAAGTAGCGCAGATTTTAAGTCTAAAAATTTTCTGTCGAACAGCGAAAACCGCACCGAAGTCGGCCCAGTAGTTTTTACGTGAATCCCGAACAAAAAGACAAACGGACAAACAAATAAGAGATCTAAATAAAATTGTGTTCTCCGTCGTTTATATGGCTTATACTAGTTGTTTTTCTTAGCTTAAATATACAGACGTGGCCTTTTTTAGAATTTTATAATATTATAGATAGATAAATTTAACGTTTGTTATTCTGATGTAATCCTAATTTCTACTCTTTAACATGGTCACTAAATAATTGTTATGGTGTCAGGACAAAACTATTGATACTATAAATAAATTGTATTGAACTGAAAATTTTTACAATTTTAACTAAATACTTATTTTTAACAAAAAATAACTACAATGATTATAGCATATTTATACATACATATTTAGGATTTTTTTATTGCAGGAGTTCAGCAGACAGGCAGACAGCCCATTTGATGGAAAAGGGTTACCATCGCCTATGGGCATTTGCAATACTAAAGGTGCTACAAATGCGCTGCTGCTCTCTTAAGGGGGACTGGAACCTGGTCACAAATACCGGAACACAACTCAAGGTTGTTATGGCGGCATACTCTAGACTAGGTGTGGTAAACGTCCAGTCGGGCAAATACCCTACCACCTGGCTGTAGGTCGTTTTGTCGCCTCTTACGACAGGCCGCCCGGCCGCAGGAAATTTTATTCTTTCTCCGTTCCTACACGGATAAAAGGTATATCGAAACTATTTTGAAGCAGTACTTTATATTACCAGAGCTGTTGAAAATTTATTTATTTATGATACAATAATTGTCAGCTTATCGGATTGTACTGCTGATTCTGCACAATTTAGTAGCTCAGATTGCGTATACCTAGATTATCCGTGTACTATACATCAAAACAGTGGCCTCGAACCTCGATTGCGGTTGCCAAACATCAAGTTTGCGGTCGCGTCGCTCTAATAATCGTCAAGGTGATTGGAACCGGCATAACAATGCATGTATTACAGTACAAATAAACTAATTACAGTTAACAAGTGTATTATGATGTCTCTATTGATCTTGATAGTTGTGTCTAGTATTCAATATCTTATTGAGTTAATATGACGTTTGACAAAGATAACAATTTACAATTGTTAAGGTACAGTAGCGATTTAAGGATTTTTATCTGTGCAGGAACGGAGAAAGAATACAATTTCCTGCGGCCGGGCGGCCTGTCGTAAGAGACAACAAAATAACCCACAGCCAGGTGGTAGGGCATTTGCTTGACTGGATGGCTACCACCTCTGGTCTAAAGTATGTCGCCATAACAACCTTGAGTTGTGTTCCGGCATTAGTGACCAGATTCCAGTCTCCCTTAAGAGAGCAGCAGCGCATTTGGTGATGCAAATGTCCATAGGCGATGGTAACTGCTTTCCATCAAGTGGTCCGTGTGCCTGTCTGCCGAACTCCTGCAATAAAAAGAAGGTAATAGACACTCGGACATGATGATTGTATGAAGGTTCCATTTACGAAACTCAAAAATGAATGAATGAAATTTCTTTATTCACCATAATTCAAACCTAGACAATTTAATATGAATATATTCCCATTAGAATAATGGGCGGCCTTGTCGCTTATAGCGATTTCTCCCAGGCACCTCGTATCCAAGGAGATTTTAAAAGAAAAAATTAAATAATATTTGGTGGTTTACATACATACATAACTTCACGCCAGTTTCCTTGCAGGGTAGGCACGAGCAACAGAGCGCCATTTAGGCTTATTCTTACACACCTCACTTGCTTCTATACTAAAACTATATTAAAACTAATTCAATCGTAATTAAATACAATTGAAAAAGAAACAAAAAGATAATAAACTACTATATACATAGTTAAGTAGATTATAATAATATAAATTACATATACCCTCGAGAAAACAATAATATAGTTATATTTATCGCTATAAATTTTATTTAATGGACGAATTATGATCAGTGATCAAATGTTTAAATGTAGAAATGGATGTAGCTCGTCTGATTTTCAAGGAGAGGGAATTCCACAGGCGAACAAATCAAAAATCAAATCATTATAATAATATCAGCCTATAAAGGTTACATTTTTGGGGCACATGGCCACCACGCTAATCCAAGAGCGTATTAGTTGCATTTGGTTTAAACAAATGTCTGTCAGTGTGTCGGAAACTTTGGTTCGAAACTCTGAAACGGCTGAATCGATTTCGATGAAAATTATAGGAATTAAAACAGACATTCTATCTTGAATTTTCGTGTACTTTCTATTTCGATATTGTATAGTCCCAAGTTTCGTGGAAATGAAGTGGTACAGCTGCTGTTTAATAAGGAGTATAAATAAGGTTACCAATATGATACAAAATACTCTTTTAACGCGAATAGACTTCAATAAGAACAGAAGAACGGGTACATAAACCTTCAGACTGATTTCTTTGTTACACTTGTTCAAATTTATTATTCAGTTGTGAAATGTACCTCGGTGAAATCTTCATGTCGGTGACGTGATATTTTCGCTTTACCTACAGCGAGTCGTAAAACATTCAACAGACAGGACAAGTATGCCTTGAAGCAGTGCAACCAGATCGTTCCTATCCTTATTTATCGCTGTAATATTTTAGTTGAAGGTTACTTCAGACACTTAATCTTATAATACTCAATACAGTAAAATGCTGTGGTAGCTAGGCTAAAGTACCTACGGGTTATTCCTATAACCTGGCTTTTAATGTTGGCCTAAGAACACATGCCACTGAAGTTTTTTATAACATAAGGTGGCTATTGTTACAACTGCCATGTGCTAACGATGAAGGAAAACATCGCGAGGAAATCTACATCGAAATTGTTAAATGGTGAAACCTGCCAATAGGCCTTTGAAAAGCATGGTGGGTAAACTCTCTGTTCTTTAGCATATGTCCAAGCCCAGCAGTGTGACCTTAATGCTTTGCTCAAGATAATATATTCGCAAAAGCTAATTATAAACCAAAAACCATTTGTCTACTTTTGTTTACTTATATTATACTTTTTGGGTGAATAAGTTGTAAATTGTTAAGAATTCTAGGAAATAATATGAACAATTATCTTACTTCACTTCATTATATGAGTCCTCAATTAAAGAGTGTTATTGAAATTAAAATTTAGTAATAAAACAGCGTTTAAACTTATTTTTTATTTTCATATAACATTGACACATTTCCCTTTAAATAAAATAGGTATTAGTCATTTTTATTTACTTCTTAAAATGTATAAAAGTATGTATCTCATTGTATAGAAATACAAGGGCCCGTATTTCTTCAATCAGAAATCAGGTAGAAATATTACAAAGCATAATATTAATAAAACGTAGAAGTTGGAATAAACAAAAAACCAAGCTAACATTTAGGACTTATTTGCCTGAATCAGAGGAAGTTAGCATAGCTAATGTGCTTTAAATTAATAGGAGAATATGTCCGTTTAGTAGACCTTGATTGGGTAGATAACACGTTACAATAACATATAACATTACTTTCATAACAAAAAAAATAAGCGTCAAAATATCATCTTACTTTTAAAATATTAACACAGAAATAATTTTGATCATTGTTTAAACAATAATTAATGTGCTGTGTGAGTGGTATTATTTGAACAAAATTATGACCTCATAACCTGTATATTTGTACAAACTCTATGTGACCCGCGACGTTTTTACAATAGAATAGAATACTTTATTGTTAAACTGTGTACACAAAGGGGATATAAATATAATGAAGAAGCAACAGTTGGTCCGATCAGACCATACAATAACATTGATTACATAATTATATTTAATAATTAATCACTATACTTTTCATTAATTTTTCTACAAGCATAGATGTTATTTTTTTATAGAATTTCATCAATATATAAATTATCCATTTGTAATATAATTTATAGTATAGGTATATTCCAATAATATAATTTTATTAATGTAGTCAATTTTAAAATTTAGTAATTACATACTACAATTGAATGTCGATACTAGATTTTGGAGTCAAAATTAGCCTTAATTATAGACTCAATCGAACGTCTTGTCTTATTATCAAGTGAGATTTGTATTTTTGTGAGATGATAAACAGTATCTCAATTGAATCGATTGTCATCTGCCCTATTTTAAAACAACCCTCCATGTTACAAGTACCTTCCAATGCACGAGCAGTCACGGGATTGTTCAAAATTTCCATCATACTGATTCATTATTTGAGTTTTTATTCAAATCTAATTGCTGTTCCAGTACATGAACCTTATTCTTTTTAAAATAATGTCTTACCCGCATTGCTTCGCACACGCCTTTATCGTGAAGACGTAGACTGGTGCAATGACCGTTTCAACCGTTTCTTAATCCATTGTTACATTACTATTCGCAACAGGTCCCACCTTTAAGAATTTGACGTTTCATTTTAACATAAAAATGTTAGCAATTTGCTACGTTTATTCGACCGATAAAGTGTTTTCAATTGCTATAAGAATTGTTGTTACCGTGTGTTTTCCTTTGAAATAACTTTTATTATGCGAGATGAATGTGGGAAACCATTATCGCTTAAATCAAATCAAAGTTGCGTCCTTAACTTCCGGTTTATGATTTAACTACATTTTTATTTTTTCACCTAAAATCTAAAAAAAATATATTGTAACGAGTTCCAGAACTCTAATTAAAATACCGTTGGAATTATTATAGAGTTTATTAGAACTATGCAAGCACGTATAACACAGGTACAAATATAACTGAACGCAATAAGTCCAAACGTAATGCAGAAGATCGTAATTCAAAAACACGCGCAAAGTCCGTCGCTAAATAGATTACCGAATGTACACAAGTCTTGCTTCGCTTGTGGTTACTGCTCGACTGCCTCATCTCTCCTTTGGGGCAGTGCTTTATACTGCACATATGCAGTATGTCTGCCCAGCCGTGTGGACCGAATTTCTTAGAATCAGTTTGTACTTTTAAATCCGAGACACTTGATCACACCGATCACAATACAACAATAGGCCGTAAAAGATTACTATACACAATGGGCTGTTTTTTTAATCACAAAGTAAACAAAATAAGTCCAAATGCCGAAAAGGTAATAAAATGTGTTTCTACAGGTACGCAGGTGTGAATTTGTCTTTGTGGGTACCTAGGTCGTAACAATATCTAAAACTAGTGTCATCATATCATCATCATCATTATCATCATGAGTTATAACATCTAAATATTTTATTTTAATCATCCATTCTGTGATGATAGAAGATGTCGTAGCACATTGTCCACGTCTCGTGTAAATGAAGGGGAAGCATGCATCGCTTAGGCTGTTTTTTGACCTAATATGCACATTGCTACAATTAATGTGTACTGACGATGAAGGCAAACGTACTGATTAAATCTGAACTTCGAAATAAAAAACGTGAGCAAACCGCTAGTTCGCAAATCACTCGCTTGAAGTTCGATTCATTGTATCACTGAAAATATCCAATTTTCCGGGATAAAATAGATCTTATGTTCATCTCCTTTAACGAAAGTAGTCATACTTTAAGAATTAGTAATAGTTACGTATGTACTTAATTCCGTGAAAGTAAATTCCTTAAAATGAAACAGTAAATATGTAGACAATTATCCTACAAAGCGACTTTCATGTTTATAAATTTAACTCTTTTTAAATACTCTTAACGAAAATTGGTTAAAGTAGTTTGAGTAGTTTTTGAGATAAGGGGTATTTTCGATTTACTGTTTTATTTATGACTCCGTAGCCAAATAATGAAAACATATTGGTCACCTCTACGCATTCCATTGGTGTGTGTCGACTGCCACTTGCACTTACCAAATTTATTTCTTACTAGCTGTACCCGGGGCATACGTTGCAATGCCACGTAAAATAAAAAAATGTTATAAGATCATTGATTATAATATTATATTATATATAAACTCTCGCGGGCATCCTCAAACACCCTACCAAAGATTCATTACAATCTGACCAATGGTTTATACACTCATAGAAGACAAACATACAAACATTTATTTTTATAAATTGACGAATTAGCGATTTGCTCACGTTTTTTATTTCGATGTTCAGATTTAATCAGTATATTTGCCTACATCGTCAGTACACATTAATTGTAGCAATGCGCATATTAGGTCAGAACACAGCCTAAGCGATGCATGCTTCCCGGCTAGTAGTCATATGTACTTCATTTGAACGAGACGTGGACATGTGCTCCCACGATTTTTATCATCACAGATAGATTGTAATATTTCTAAGGATAAAAACTTACTCGACGTGCACACTGCACATCCTCTGACAGCTACTCATTCATAACCCGTATGACATAAAAATATACGTATTTTACGGTATTTTAATGTTATAATTTTCTGTTGGTAAACGCAAAGTACAATTATTATCGTAGATTCTTAATTGACATAGTGAAGTAAAATCGGTGGTGAACTTAGTACGAGTTAGCATGGTTATTGAATGATTATGTCGCCTCCTGGCATCAATAATGTGTTAACTTGAAAAATTAAATTTTAGAACAGTTTTTTAGCTTTTAATAAATAATAATGTCGAAGCGAATAACGTGGTATCTTTTAAGATACATTGTAGATTGACAGAAAAAAGTTATTAGTTTCGATACAATTATTTTAATGAAGGTTAAAAAATTCTTCTATAATTTAATTTTTCAAGATTGAATTGAGAAAATTTCAAAATTCAAGAAAAAATCAATCCATTATTGAACCAAAAAGGCGATGTCTTTTTTGCGTGTTGAGGAAAAGTATCATAATTTCTATCAATTTTTAATGTTGTAAAAATTGATGCTTGATGTCTCAACATTTAATATATTTCAAAAAAATGTGTGCTGGGACATATATTATAAGTGAAACTTCAACGGACAAGTGGAAAAACGAATCGCAACAGACAAGTTGAAAAACGGATGGCAACGGATGAGTGGAAAAACGAATCGCAACGGGCAAGTGGAAAAACGAATGGCAACGGATAAGTGGAAAAAGGAATCGCAACGGACAAGTGGAAAAATGAATGGCAACGGATAAGTGGAAAAATGAATTGCAACGGACAAGTGGAAAAACTTCAACTGACAAGTGACAAAATAAATCGCAACAAAATTCTAACTTGAAGCTTACAGGCAGATTGTTAATGTACTTGTCCAATTTGCAAAACCTGCCCGTATAGAGGTAGTGATGCCCAGCCACGTGGAGTAGTTCGATGCAAACTTAAGTTTGCCTCCATTAATGGCGGCTCGGACATCGCACTATCCGATGCGCAGAACGCGGTTTTAGGTATTAGAGGGACGAGGTCGTCGGAGGACGGGGTATATCCTCGCTCGCTTACTCGTTTACGGGACTTCCCCGGCGTTTGACTCACCAGGACTGCCAATTTAGCGCTTTCGGAGCTAGATATAACGCTTTTTAGGGCAACCCAGCTCCCAATTTTATTAAACAACTTCCAGCACAAAATCTTGCGCTTTTTATAATATGCAAATATCTAATTCATTTTATAATAAATATATATGAATATTTATACTAATATTATAAAGAGGTAAGACTGGATTGTTTGTTTGCATTGAAGAGGCTCCGAAACTACTGAACCGATTTGAAAAATTCTTTCACTGTTGGCAAGCTACACTATCCTCGGGTGACACAGGTTATATAATATTTACAAATTAGGAATCCTTACTAAAACTCCAATAATGTAACCCAAGGTGTAAAAAATACCTAAAATCGCGTGCGCTGCGAAGACTATTAATGATAGAATAAAATAATGTACTACGACTTTGCAGAACACATCATTACAAAAAGTGTCGCGACAGCATATGTCTAACTATTATAGTTATGCCACAATAAGTGTTCTTTTATTTTAAAAATTTAATTAATATGCCGCCGCTAGAAAAGGCTCTTTATTTGTATCTTGGTATTCATCCTTATCAAAATAAATTACTTCATATTCAAGACTGCTTCAATACCTTTATATAACTTTTTGAATTATTCAATTCGGTATCCCATTCGAAAGATATCACGAGTTTAAAAATGTAAGTATTAGAACACGCGGCCGTGACGCTTTTCCGTGAGCGAAAAATCGTAAGACCCCGTCTATATAGAAGTTTCACCTAAAAAATATTTTTTTTGAATGTTGTCTCTACAAGCTTGCATATAACGTATACTTACAAATTATCTAGTCTATTTATAACAGGACGGTATGGCAGATACATTCATACGTAACTTGTAGCGTTATCGTTAACTTTCCTACGATATTAATGTTAATTTTAATTATATAATAATATATTTAATCCTGTTACTATTTAATTATAATCTTATACTTAATATCACGATATATATTTCTCTGTTTGGGGAATTTCTCCCACACCGTCCTACTTGAAATAGACTTTAGTATTGCTTAATTTTATCTCATTTCTAATGTTTTCGTTAGGATATAATAACAAAGAGTATTGAAAATTTTACCTTTACTAAACCATGTTTATAACTAAAACCAAGATTATAACATGGTTATAAGTTTTTAGTTCAAGGTTAAAAAAATCCTTGTTTATAACAGTTTATTAAATAAATGTCAATGTAAGATTAATGACATTTACCTACTGTCTTAATCCATACTGTGGCAAACAAGCTCAAAGCCATATTCAGTGCCGTCACGCTGGGTTCCACGGACACTATCCGAGGGTGCTGCCACCTGGCGTCAACGCACCGTGCACATGACTGGACACAACCGCACCGTGCATTATGCACATGTCTGATCGATCATCGTTCTTATCGATAATGTAGTAACAATCTATTACGTAAACGGTCAGAGGCTTTATTTCAGTTAGGTCTAGACTGTCTGCCGGTAAATTAAAAAAATATTTAAATACCAGAGTTCCACGTGACTTCGTCTACATTTCCTTGGCAGAGTAGTTTATTCAAGAGATTTAAACTATACTATATTATATAAACTATATAAATATTGTTATTATTTATATCAGGTGAACAAAATATATATATTATTAAAATAAACTTGGTTAAATATGTTTCACCTAATACAAGTTTGCTATAGGCTGGCCTGTATTTTCAGCAACACAAAAGCGTTGCCATACAACTTGGTAACGTGGCCAGCGTTTTGGGCACGTTCGCGATTGACGGCGAATTAGGACACATTTATTATTTGTATTATTTTTTTTGTAAAATAAACTATACATATTAATATAGTAGGCATATTTTAGTTTTGATTTTATAGTGTTTAAAGTGAGTTTAAAAGTTACAGGTAAATTAGCTTCGATAAAATTATGTTTAATATAAATATTTATTATTTTAATATCGTTTAATATTATTATTTTCTTGTTAAGTACCTGCCTATAAAAAGTATTACTTTATTTATTTATGAACTGACAGTACACTACTACAAACGCAAAAACGTCTCGTAAGCGGGCGGCGCGGGTGGGGCCCCTTGGAGTATAGGGGTTCTCACTCACCTGCACATGTCGTCGAGATGAATGCTAGGGGGCGCGTTACAGACCGCCCCACGCCTGGAAAAGACCTGGAGGACGCCGGGGGAGAAGCTCCTCCGGCATTGGAAGAGGCCTGGTGAGAGAGGCCCACGCCTGCCAGGGTACGCGGAGTTTGGAATCCCGCTGTCCCGTAGCCCTGGCATAAGGTGCAGGACGGAACACCTAGAGGTTTTAGTGGGTAACTCTAACTGGGGAGTGGCAATAGCGTGGCACCAGTTCTGACGGGGCACGCTAGTGCCACCCCCGATCTGGCGAATCCCACACTCACGAGGTCGCAAATTATCCCCCTAGGCTTCTGTGCCTGTCGCGGCTTAGTCCTCTAACGGATTTCCCCTGGCCAAAAAAAAAGGGACACACGAGCCTATTTCACGCCGATATTCTGTGAGAGCGTGATATGACAGCGTCCGAGCCTACTTAAGAGCTTTAATTAAGGTGATAAATTCCACCATGGCGATCCCAAGTTAAAAACATATCCACACGGAGTTCATATCACATGCTAAAAAAATCAATAAAACTGTTAATTACCAAATGGAACAACAGTAGTTGTTACTCATAAACTACACAGCATGTCGATTCGACCTAGTTAATGGTTTTATTTATGAATACGCGATATATCTGTCGATTATTGCCACCCGGGCTGGCATAAAGGCCAGAACTTGTATGATTTTCCTAATCTACATCAGTATACCCTAGACATTGCGTGAGTGCGTCTCACACGCTCTTCTAAGCAATGATTTGCAAATCTAGTCTTTATCGTAATAGTTTTAAGATAGAGAATTAGGTAGTTTCTACTTTTGCCTAATTACTCGACGGTGACGAATAGAAGCGTGCCGTGCGAAATTCCTTTGAAATCTTCAATATTGTTTACAGATATCAGCCAGTCTACAATCTAGTTTAACGCTTTCAACTAGTGTGTATATTACATTATACAAGTTTTCTTTAGAGACATGCATTGTTCGGTTTTTATGTGTGATTTGATGTGATGTGGTTACTTACTGTGAAATTGTGATTTTATCAAAATATTCTTGTACACATTTTGGATTGACTTGTTCCTTCCTACACAGGTGATGTATCATTTTTTATTATTAAAATAAAATGTTATTCGGAGAATATGTATTCTGAATTATTTATGTATAAATTGTTGTGTATAATTCAATTAGGTATTTAATCTGTATACAGCATTTTCCATCAGTTTATGATCTTCACCCTGCCGTGAATCGAACTCAGCGAGCCACCGCTTACACCACAAATATCGTCAAAGGTCGTATAATATACATAATATGTATGTATGTATGTCAAAATTAAGTGTGTAACGCTTAATATGTATTGGGACGTACATACGAGACTGGCTGATTTCAGATACCGAGACCACAGCTGGTAAAGGAAATTTAGTATTAAAAAGTGTTTTTAGCTGGAAATCGAACCCATTACCTCTTCATGCAAATGAACTCCACGGGCAAAGAATTAGACAACACAAGACGTCTGTCATTGCAATTCTAATTATACCATTTGTTTATATTCATTGCATAAAATACAATTTTTACTACAAAATACAGTACAAAACTTGCGACCTTGCTATAGAAAATGGTCGTATAATTGTTTAACAAAATAGTTTATGGATGAGGATAATCAAGTAAGTATCAATATAAAAATAAAAAATTGTTTTGAAAACTTCAAAATCGCTGTCCTGAAAAGTTGCTATTTTGAGTTGATCTTGAATTCTGGATCAACGATATATAAATATCGACTTCTATAATTTGTAAAATGTGAGTAAATAATCGCTTCAACATATACGTCATTCAATCTTTGTTACACAGAGACTGGTACTTCAAAGGACATTAATGTCAGGTCCGGGCCCTTTATCATGTCGCAGCTCGGTGTCATTATCCAGTCGATCCGTTAGTCATATGGCTGTGACAACGGCCGTCTAGTCTGCCGTGATTGCCAGCTACTTGGAAAATATGTCGAATATCGCTTACAAAAGACTTATCACTAGATATTCCACATGCTTTAACGTATGTTGGAGGATAAATACAGTAAACGTTCTATTTTATATTAAAGCAATTTGACTTGGTATTTTTTTATAAGGGGTTTGAATTCGTAACTTTAATATATATTTTTACTTAGCTAAAGTAAATGTATGTAAATGTATGGTATTAGACGGACCCCTTCTGTCTTTCAATTGAAATGAATCAACCAAAGTGATCATATGTTATTGAAAACCATGGCGTCCCTTCAGTTCTGTGCCTTTTAACTCAATCGATTCGATTTAGTTGATTCGTCTAATATCAGGAATACGCCTAGGTGATAAGACTGACTTCGAATGATATATAGATAACAGAGTGGATATAATATGATAGTAAAAATAATTAGATTTTTCGTTTTGTTTCAGGTACATTGCTTAGTTTTTGGAAGTCCCAGAATAATAAATAGTAAGTGTACGGTGTAATAAAAATAAAATAAAATATTAGGATTTTTATGATTGAAATTATAAAAAAATATGTAATAGTATAAAGTTATGTTATATAATCTTAAAATTAAACTATAGGTTACATATTATATGTATATATATAATATATTGGGCAGAAGAAAAGCACAAAATGCTAATTGGCCTCGATGAAAAACAATGTTTTATGTATACTGTAGATAAAGATGTTTTGCTGTGCCGAAGCCGTTTTCGTAAACAATGTATCATACTTTGCAATATTCTAGAAAGGCATTCGATGCCCGCCCGGGGGTTCGTTTAACATAAATATTTGCAATTAAAATTAAGCTTGAGCACCCTATCCGCGCTATTATTCAAATTGCCCGCCACAGGAGACCTCAGAAAGTTTCAAATTAATTAAGAGGGCCATAAGACGGCCCGTTAAGGAAATAACAATGAAGGTGGACCCCGAACTCGCATCCTTATTTATCGCAAGCCAGAGAGCTATAAGGCCGGGGCATGCTGCGGAGCATCGTTAAAAGCGTGCAAGCTGTGGTACTGAATACCCTACCGCTCTCAAAGAATGATAATGATCTGTTTACATGATTGTCACCTTTTTTTTTTGTTTTATGTCATTACTAGAGTTGGTCCCAAGCCCACGCCGCGTGTCAAACCCTATAGGCAGTAGCTTAATTTCATTTACACAAAAACTTAATTCGATTATTTACATATAATAATAACAAAGAAACTAAGTCCATATAGTCTAGAACTCTAGACAACTGCCCAGCAAAACGTAGAGGTGAGTCGAAGCCAGCCTGATTTGAAGTAATACAATGAATGAATGACCTGTTGTTTCTGACAACGTAGGTATTTGTTAGTGAACTGAAAAAACGAGATTGCAATGCCATCTACTTTGATAAACCTTCTATTCTAAGGAAACGACGTCATTTTTTATTTTTTTTTATTGCAGGAATTCAGCAGACAGACCGACGGCCCACTTGATGGAAAGCGGTTACCATCGCCTATGAACATTTGCAACACCAAAGGTGCTACAAATGCGCTACTGCTCTCTTAAGGGAGACTGCAACCTGGTCACTAATGCCGGAACACAACTCAAGGTTGTTATGGCGGCATACTCTAGACCAGGGGTGGTAGCCATCCAGACGGGCAATTGCCCTACCACCTGGCAAAATTGGGATAAAATGTATTCTAAGTATTACACTGGGGCTATAAGCCATCATTATGTCGAGTCTCATACAACTACGTTCAGTAGTTTCCAAAAACAATGCGATTGAAGCGCCATCTTTTTTGCTATTTTAATTTATCCTACGGAAGAGATATCATTTATCTGGAGAAAAGGTATCCTTAATTAAAATCCGGGGTGTAAGCTGGCTCCGTTTCGAATTTCATTTAAATTCTTTCAGTAGGTAGTCTGTCACGTGATGCTCTAACAGACAGACAGACAGACAGATAGATAGAAAGAAAACCAGACAAACAAAATTCTAAAAATTGTATTATCGGAGTCTGCCGGTCCGAATTAGCCCCCCCTGATCTTTTTCACATTTTTAAACGCATTGTACAAACCCGAACCATTTACAGATTTATTATAGTATAGATTTCGTCTTAAGCCGATATTAGAAAGTTCATTTCTGACGGCGCTCTGTGATTGAGCAGGCAAAGCCTTTGTTGGCCAATCTTACTACACAGAGACCCGAGTTCGATTCCTGGCATGGTAAATTCGCAAACGAATTATTCATTATTTACTACGGTCTGGGTATCTGAGATCGGCCCCAGAGTGGTCTGTTGTATTAATCATATTTAACACAAGCGTAACTTGCGTAGTTTCGGAATATACAATGTGTGTGTTTGTTTGCCGATTATTTATTTCGTCTTTCAATTTGGATATATCAAGCGAGGTGATCCATATATACTTATATATTATATACTTGAGTCAATCAATATGATTGAATACCACTGTTTCCTTCCAGTTCTGTGCCTTTCAACTACATTGAGTCAATGTGGTTGATCTGTCTAGTATCAACATAAATTGAATCTAAAGGCAAGGTTAGGTTGTAATAGTTACATAAATATTTAATTCCAATACCGACATCTCCTGGCGTGTCTTTGTTACATTATATAAGGCGTATAGTCTGCAGTTAAACTTTATGGCTGGAGATTGTGGAATATTGTGGTAAGTATGAGAACTGCAATTCGTTAATTAAGCATGTGAGCGTTTCGGTAAGCAACAAGTGGTTTTATTGTGTTATTTCAAACGACCTTATTACACGATAACCTATCCCTAATAACACGAGCAGTTTTCATAACATAAAAAAACGTGTGAGCGTTTGGCCGTGTGCTACCAGACTATAAGTCACTCCTATTTATCGAGTACTAATTATGTAGGTACAAACATACACAGTACATATAACAATGCACGCCCAGCAAAACGCTTGAAAACTCCGCTGCACGCTCCTTCATTCCGAACATTTAGCCTTACGCCTAACCCGTGATCATCTTGTGGCTTTTGAACCAACCCCATCGAGTTTCTCATATTTTGACGCCGGTTTCAACCCTTCTCAGTTGCATATTCATTTGTACTTGGAGATATTGTAGTCAACAACGAGCATGGTGATTTCCTGAATGGCATAAGTTTGGTTGTTATGGATCTTCACGTCCTTATAAGTTACGTGATGAAATTTCGTCGGGTATAATATATTTAAAACTCAGTTCAATTGCAAGTATTTACAATTTTATAATAATGATATAATAATAATATAATAATGTCTATATTTCAGGCAATACAATACACCCATATAAAATCACAATACAATTTTTTATTATTTATTACATTAATAAAGTATTAATCATGTTTGTGAGAATGTGATATAAATATATTATTGCTAATAAAATTTTGATCATTTTGTTTGTCCTCGAAAGAGATGAATTTTGGAACTGTGTCCTAGAATTCATACTATTTTTTATATTATTAATTGCTATCAAAATATAAAATTAAGAACGAGTGTTGTTACTTCATTTGAGCAAAATTATAATAAGTAGTATCTTTCATATGGATTAATTTTATTTTTAATTACAGGATATGACATTTTGTAACAATATTATTATAACAATATTTTTCATTTTCTTCTTGATTTTTTTTCAAACGTACAGGTTGTAAATATACATGAAACTGGTCCTAAATGTGTCCTTAGTGTAGTTTTGGATTTTGTAATTGTAACTTAAAAAATAGAACACGTTAAATAAAAATAAACTTTTGACAGTCATATTTCAGCATTTTGCCGTTAATTATTTTATTTGAGGAGATTTAGTGTCTACGTAATGCTTACGCGAATTTAAAGTAGTATTATGCGGCATCACATTCGCTTCAAGGAGCGTGAAGGGAATGTGCATAATTTGCCTGTGGATGGTGACGTATAACATCCACTTATTCTTTGTCGGCACTTCTCGTTGCCCCTGGCAAACGAGTTAGTGCTAGACAGAATGCATTCTTCTCAAGGTCTTCAGTCTGCGAAGTTTTACATATAATTTCAGAGCATTACCCACGAAGCCTTTATGTGAACCGTTTATTGTCTGCGATCTTTGAATCCCCTTTCAAGCCACATATATTGTAATCAAGTATGGTTTTCTTTGACTCGAAGAGAACAATCTTCATGCTTCGTTTATTCACGTGTACTGTCACGTCTGCTATGGTAACAAAGTTTTTATAAATTAGATCTTCGTTCACAATATCATTTCCTTTCCGAATGAGAACAAACAAAATCGTATCAACGACGAATGGAAAAAGAGAAATCTTTTTATAGGTTCCTTTTATTTTCCTTCCTATAATTTCATGCCGTGAACTTTGTTAAGGAATATGAAAGTGACTACAGTTAACTGAATTGCTTTTATCGAAATGTATTATTTGTTTTGTTGTTGCTTCGCTGTTACGTGACATTTGGATTTGGTTTTATTGGCGGAGGTGATGTGTCAATTTTGTACAGATTGATTTGTTATATGATTTATATTATATAGCGCGGAGTTATTAGGGTTTCTTAGACATTCTAGCAAAAATGAAACCACTATAAATTCATCATGTCCGTTATCTATGTATGTCTAAGTTATTTTTCCCAGAAACTGCAGGGTCTAAATGATGCCGCACGAAACTTTTTTTAAAAGGACCTTGTGGTCTATGTATACCTATTAGATAAGGTCCGCGATCCGCAACATTAATTTATTTATGTGTTTTCTTATTGCTAAAGTATAGCAAACAGACTTGCGGCCCATTTGATAGAAAGTGGCTATGTAGTGAAATAAAAAAACAGGGGTGGTCACCTTACACTTATCTAAGGATTTTTCACAGTGTGAATAGTCCTGTGCGGTGTAACTAGTCAGACCTTAACAAAACACAACAATGTTTCGTGACAGAGTCTTCTACACTTACTACTTCACGCTATTGAGATTTTAGAAGAAAAAAAGAAACGCTTTGGTAGATACAAGGCGGTGTAACAGCGATAATATATTAAACAATTCACAATTTCATTGATAAAAACATTACACACACATCATTATAATAATTCAGCTAACGAACATAAGTATTAGAAATTGCTTCAATGTTGTAACTTCATTATCGACTCGCTTATCTTCTGAACTCGTGTCAATGACCCAACGATATTGTCAAAGCAAATGACTCAGTTTATTTACAAATACTTATCTGTGCTTTAGACGGCATTGGATTTATCTACGAATATTTGTACAACGTTAACAAATAAGATTTCTACAGGTAAAAGAGTTTAGTCCATATTACAGAACAGCTTTCACAGGGTAGCAATCTTGATGTAAGGTTCAATTAAATGATTATAACCCGGTCCTTTTAACATTTTCTAGAGATCCGCACTCATTTTAACAAAAATTGAGCTCTTATATAAACCATCTATCTGCCTGTCTTTTTGTGTATGAATGCCAAAGTCATTCTTTGCAAAAACAGCTGTTAATAAATTTTGGCATAAAGACTTTTTTGCACTGAAATCAGTGTTGCATTAAAATCGCAAAAAGTTACGATTGGCTAATTGAGCAAGAAAACGTTTTGAATTGAAGTTAATCAGCTTCTGATATATCATATACAGATATTTGTAGTTCTTTAATGGTTTATTTTATTATTTTAGCTAAATGTAAAATCAAATTGTTCGCTTTTAAAATGGTAAAAACTGAGCCCCTGGAGCGAAATGTTAAAAAATATAAGCTAATAGAGCTTTAAATACATACACACTTAAGACCAAAAATAGTTTGAACAAAATCATTGAGTAGCTTTTTAGGTATGGAATAGTTTCGATTAATTTTTTCCTTTTATGTTCCATAACCGAATTACAGAAATCAAACAGTTGTCTTCTTTGGAACACTTCCCTATGCGTGAATCGACACCCACTTGGCCTATTTTCTATTCTCGATTTACAAGAGAATGTTGTTTCTAAATACCAGAGTTAGGCAAATTGTAGCACGTTATTAGTCTTATATTCGGAAAAGGCAAACTAAAAATTAAGTTGTTTATTATTTTTTCAGATAGCCGTAGTAGCTATTTTAATCCGTGCAGGAACGGAGAAAGGACACAATTTCCTGCGGCCGGGCGGCCTGTCGTAAGAGACGACAAAACAACCCATAGCCATGTGGTAGGGTATTTGCTCATCTGGATGGCTACCACCCCTAGTCTAGAGCAGTGTACCGCGCCGCAAAGTATGTACCGCGGCACACTTGTGTACCGTGGTCATTAATTGGTGTGCCTCGGAAAAATAAGGTTATGCTTCAATTTAAACTTTAGGTTTGTTGATTAATAATAATAAATACGTAAATAATAATACATTTTAAGCGTGCTCCATCTTCGACCGCATCATCGTCCGGCACTGGACGTGATCGTGGTCAAACGCAAACCTATTTACAATAAATAAAAAATAAAAACTTTTGTGCAATTTAAACTGTAGGTTTGTTGATTAATAATAAATATTGCTTTGATGATTAATAAATAAATGCTTATTAATATCACTTAAAAAGGGATTTTTATTTGTGGTGTACCTCCAAAAATTTTCGTTTTTCTACATGTAAATTGAACACAAAAAGTTTGCGGAACACTGGTCTAGCGTATGCCGCCATAACAACCTTGAGCTGCGTTCCGGCAGTAGCAGCTAAGTTTCAATCCCGCTTTTGACAGCAGTTGCTACCGCTGTACCTGCGCTTTTGGTGTTACAAATGTCCATAGAGGATGGTAACAGCTTTCCATCAGGTGGGCCGTCTGCTTGTCTGCTGAACTCATGCATTAAAAAAATACCCAAACTGCTCCAATTATCTGTATTCCAATTAAGAGTAAACTGAATTATCACTCGGGGTCGTGTTAAAAATAAACGCGTATAGATACGTACACGACATTGTAAGTGTCATAGACTCTGCCAAACGACCTTGCAAACTATTCAGACACTTGTTTAGCAATAAAAATATTCTGTCATGTAAATATTTACATGTTTCAAGTAATTAAATTATCTTGTACTGGGCCTTTAAGACATTATAAAGTTGCGTACACTTTATTATTAAAACTGTTATATTTGATAAATTTAACTTGAACCATGGATACCTTTTAAAACAAAGGATTAAAAGCATTTTAAGTGATTTAAAAAATAATTTTAACATTTACGATCTTATTCATATTGAGTTAGAGTAAGTTTGAACGCTTTTTAAAGTTCCCAAAGAAGCGTTCAAACTTACTCTAACTTAATATGAATAAGGCCGTTAGTCTATACAGCACTACTTTTATCTTTACTATAAATCACCGATTAAAATAAATATAATATAAAAATAGTAAAACTACGTTTTAACTGTTTTAAGCGCGCTATTTTATTTGATTTTTATTCCGATGTTTCGGTTATATTTCAGTTATAAAATAATATGTAATAAGATATCTAACTTGAGATTCTTTACTCATGATCTCGCGTGCCTTAAAAATAATACTTGGATCTAAGAGGATTGCCCTCAGAATAGCTTCCACGCTGAATTACTGCAAATAGCTTCTCTCATACAAAATAAACCTAGTTAAGGTTATACTTGAAAACTTGTACAATAACTTAGGATTCTCACTTGTATGCTACAGTCGTTATTTAGAAATGAATGGATGGTGTTTTGTAGGACCCTTTTGCACGGTGAACAGTTTAAGTAATGACTATAATATACCAATATATAATCATTTGAATATAATTGAACTCTTATAAAATTGTCATATTCGTCAATTAGTATATTCATCTATTTTTCTATGTTCAGAAACTACTAGGCCTATATGAATAAAAAGTAAGAATACACAGGTGAATGTTTCACGTTGGCCTCTATGGCCAGAACTATAACTATAAGATATATCGAAAAATACTCAAAGAAGAAGAACAACACAACAAACACCAATCTAAAATTACGAACTACCGGGTGACACGTGACCACGCCTCTGTCGTAAAACGATTAGCCTTGCGCTGAGAGTTCCCATGGTCCACTTCCCCTCCCCTTATCCAATTTTCTCTATCCCACTCATATATAATAACAGCCCATAAACGTCCCACTGCTGGGCTCAGGCCTCCCACTTAGGAGAGCGGACAGTATACCCGCCACGCTCGGTTATCGGTTATCTCAATGTGCAGGTTTCATTACAATGTTTTTCCTTCACAGTTGATAGCACGTGGTAATTGTAACAATATGCACATTAGGTTATAAAACTGCCTAAGAGATGCTTACGTACCACCCAGGACTCGAACCCGCACCCTTTGAGTTTAGGACGCGTGCGCTAGCCATTACGCTACCACGAGTTTAGCCCATTCCCGATATTAATCCCATATCTCTTCCCCTCTATCCCATTCCTTCTGTCTGATCTCGCATCCTAATCTTCTTTAAGCCGTCTCAAAGGTTGACAACGCAACAACAAACGTCTATAGGCGACGATAACCACTTTCGATGAGCTTGGTCGCCTGCTTGTTTGCGAGCTTCGCAGTAAAAAAAGTGACCATAGTTGTGGATCCGGCAGATCCTAGCATGATAGTAATTGATCTCTTAGTACAGTCAGGCATATGGATAAACAACAGCGATAGCAGATTCACTGTAAGTAATTCACACAGTCCATTGTGATGTTAGGCGCGTCCCAAATTCTATCGAACGTCTACCCTGGCCATATGAACATTCTGAACCCAACAAGTGAGTCACACGACGCATTTGGTCGCATACCTTCTTGATACAGACGCTATTTATTTTATCTCTATCCAGTTTGCCGAAAGTGATCTCCTTGGCGTTTGGCCAATATCACGACAGACAAATATTTTGGGGCCAATTCATTCGTGCCCACTGCTCTGTGAGTACTTGATTAATACGGATAGGATTCGCTTAAGGGAACTTACATTTTATACAAAATATAAGCCCAAAATAGTCATTCAGAGTTTTTACTTTGAATTTTATTTACGGTGTAATATACTAATTATTTCTAACCTAGCTATATTTACTTAGGTGTGTTATTTTAATAATTAATGTACCCATTTTCATTCCTTGTAGGTTTGAATTTCATGAAGACTCACCATCTAATTTTCAGAGATAACAAGCATCCTTCGATCGTTATTGTTAATGAAAATGCAATACTAATACGCTTAATTTCAAAATCCCTGATGCAGAAATATGCAAACACACAAACACACATGGTTTATATATACTTCATTATTACTACGATTTAACAATGTTCGTCCTCATCAGCCAATTACTGTCTAAAGTTGGACATAATAGTAGATATTTTAAAACAACTAAATTGAGAAATCTAATTAAATATCTTTAAAATCTGTTTAAATAATTACGTTTAGCGGTTATGATAACTAAAAAAAATCGTTTTATTTTTTGTGTTAAGCAGCTGGCGATTGTATGTATGAACTTTCTACATTCAAATCCATATTATTTAAATCAACGGCCGAACCGCGTGCCGCCACAGACGTAAATTCTACCACTATTTATATAGTGGCTAAATATACACATTTGACTTTATTGCCCCGAACAAATTGGGCACGCACACCGATAATACTGTGCCGCGGAAGTTGTCTGCAGCAATTAACGACACCTGGACACCAACTGAAATTATTTATGGTAATATAACAACAATGACCGTGGGGAAATGAGTAATCATGCTTGATTTAGTATAGCCAAAGAGGTCATGCAAACGATATATTTTAGAAGTATATTGCACTTTCATAATAGCTACGTATGACGTGCGTTACCTAGCATACAAATGACGGATACCAAATATACCCAGACAGGAGCTAAATTAATTTCATACAACAAGCAAGAAATTTGTTACGGCTGGAATCGAATGCACTGACAGGCAATGATACAAGACAACTATGGTAAACATTATATCTTAAATTCAAGATATATATTATGTTGGGGAAAAAGTTTCTTCGCATTTTATATAAAAATTCATAAGGTTTTTTTATAAAGTTTATTTACATTTGACTAAAGTATGCAGGTGCCATTTTGTTGGATAACTTTTTGCCATCTTGTAGGTACGGACGTGATCCAATTGCTATAAAAATTTTGGGGCTTCTGATCAAAAAACTGCGACAAGTGGTTTTGGCAGTCCTCTCGTGATGTTAACCTGACACTGCCTAAGGAATTCTACAGAGACCGAAACAGGTGAAAATCTGAAGATGCAAGGTCAGGACAATACGGCGGATGCATTAACACCTCCCAGCCAAACTCTCGTAATTTTTGCTGAGTGGCTAAAGATGTGTGAGGTCTAGCGTTATCATGGTGAAAAACCACACCCCTTCTGTTGATTAATTCCGGCCGCTTTCTCTCAACTTTTTGTTTTAATCTCATCAGTTGTTCGCAGTACAGTTCAGAATCGATGGTCCTGCCTGGCGGTAACGGTTCATAATGAATAATGCCCTTCCAATCCCACCATACACATAGCATCACCTTGTTGCGAGTTAACCCGGGTTTCGCCACAGTCTGTGAAGCCTGACCGGCCTATGACCACGATCTTTTTCGCACGTTCTTGTCACACGTGATCCACTTTTCGTCACCAGTTATCAGCTTCTTCAAAAATGGTTCGGTTACATTACGTGGTAATAAAGAATCACAAATGAGTACACTGTTCATTAGGTTTCTTTCAGTGAGCTCATGAGGCACCCAAATATCGAGCTTTTTTATGTACCCAGCTTTTTTGAAATGCGCCAAAACCGTTTTGTGGTCAATACCCAGTTCTCCAGCTACATCTTAACTACTAATATGCCGATCTTGCTCCACTTTTTAAAAAATGGCATCAATTTTGTCCGTAACAGGGCGACCAGAGCGACGTGCATCTTTGATATCAAAATTTCCGGATTGAAATCGCTTAAACCAAATTTGCGCTACTCTCACAGATACTGCATTAGGTCCATAAACATGACAATTTTTTTTCGCGGCTTGTGTTGCATTTTTACCTTTTTTGTAGTAAAATTTTAAAATGTATCGAATTTATTCATTAGATTCACTCATTTTAACAATAAGAAAAACAAATGAAAATCACACATTTTCCTAATTTGAATTTGGAATTGTCTTCTTTAAAATTAAAACTTTTTAATGATACCAAAACCAGCCAGATACAAATGGTTTTAGCAAAGAGATCTTATTACAAGTTCATACATACTATATGCGAAAAGACTTTTTCTCCAACCTATTAGATAAGATAGTAATGTTCACGAACACTCATACTACCAATGTATCACTACTCCACCAACTTAACTCTACGAACCGTATAACGTAGAGTGGTAACGATACAGCCGCCTGGTCATTGGCTCACTATCCTGAAGTGTCTGGAGAGAAGCTTGGTAAACTAGGGTTGCCATACTTCTGAAATTATCCGCATATCTGCTATAATTCTAAGTTCGCAGGAATTATGAAATAATTAAAAAGTCAATTTTTTTTTATTGGAATACGAAATTACAAACTATTATCAATTTAATTAAAACTTCGTTAACAGTTATGACAGCGGCATTTTATTTGATTTTTCACTTTTGAAAATAATAATAACTGTTAAAACGCGAATTTAATTATGTGAGCTAGTCGCAAAAAGCTAAGAAAATACCATAAAAAAATTGTGTGTGTGTGTGCAGTTCACACGCAGTAGAAGTGAAGCAAAGTGTGCCAAAGGTTGGGAGGGATTCTAAATTTCGTAACGTCACATTTCATATATTATATCGTTATAATATATTTAAGTTTTAAAACACGAAATTTGAAGTATTAACGAAACCTTCAAAATATTTTCAACCATCTGTATGAGCAGTGTTTAAATTATTAAATATAATATATTCTGACTCATTCTCTCGCTTTCTTAGTCATATAGATTTATGTGTTTATCTCTTTTTAGTATCGCTTTTTCGTTACATCGGGTTATAAATCACAACGATTTTAAAGAAGTTTCACTTCAAAATACAAATTTTACAAGTATGTAATGTTGTGTTTATACTATGTGAGTTTTATTTAAAGCATGTAACTTTAACAACTTCTTTATATTGTTACAAGATATTCTACAAATTTCCTCAGTTTTATTTTCAAACTGATAACCTTATTGTGATGTCACATTCCACACGTATGCACAGACGCACAGTAACGTTGATAGAGTTCAACTATGTATATCCACCAAGCAGGCAGAACGGTAACTACAAAACACCTAGTACGTTTTTTATAAATAAATCGATTTTATTTCAATTTATTTATTAGCCATAAAAACCGCAGCCGTAAAAAATATGTGCCACTTTACCAATATCAATATTGGTTTTATATTCCACACTTACCCTACTACAAAATATGATATACCGATTATACGCCTGGCTTATACTTCCATAGAACTCGTAAAAGTACGAAAAGATAAACAGATCTGTTCACACATGCATTGCATATTCGTATACACGTTTTACGTAAAACGTCGACGGAAAAAGAGTAATGTACAGTCGCATGCATTTTTTACAGAGGGAACGCTCTGTCACTGTATTATAGTGTCCCATTCCTGACTCCACTTTCATGTACTTTCAGGCATAAAAATGTTTTCTGAAACTTTGCCGTCGCTGGAAAAGTTGTTTCGGTACCTAAGTAATTACGTTTATTCTAGATTTAGAAATAAAATGTTTTCCTATATTTCTAGAGTGTTTTTCGTCTAAAATTTCTTAATGACTGCCAGAAAATATGAAGAATGAGAATTGTGTTATTTAGTTGGTAGTTCGGGAAAATTTGGAATAGTACGAAATCAAGCGGTTTTAAGTGAATGAATTCCGAAATGTGATGCTCCAATAAGTTTTTTCTTATTGCACTTAGTCCAATAGGCCCTTTGTCAATATAGAAGATATTTTTTAGACCATACATTATTAAAACTATCATACCTCTATGATATGTAAGTATGTATATAGAAAAAAAAACTATTCTGCCAGGTGGTAGGGCTTTTGTCCGTCTGGATGGCTGCCACCCCTGGTCTAGAATATGTCGCCATAACAACCTTGAGTTGCTCTCCGGCATTAGTGATCAGGCTCCAGCCTCCCTTTAGAGAGCGGCAGCACATTGGTAGCATCTTCGGTGTTATAAATTTCCATAGGCCATTGCTGAATTCATACATACATACATAACTTCACGCCAGTTCCCTTGCGGGGTAGGCACGAACAACAGAGCGCCATTTAGGCTTATTCTTACACACCTCACTTGCTTCTTTGACATTCATAACTCTTGTCATGCACGCTCGTCTGTTCTTAATTCATGTATTAATAAAAAAAGATCCTGTCTGATTTTGCTTTAATTCTGTATTTATTACTTTAGCAAACCTATTGTGACTGAGTATTATAAAGTTTAACGACCGTTCGCGTATAGGTTATGAGAAACGACATTTTATACTAGGAAATGGGTTGCCAGATGTGCAACTAACGCCAGATTTTCGTACACAGTAGTTCCTTTTGTCTAAAACTTTTTGAGATGTGTATTTTATCCATGTAAAATTATAAATTAGATTGTTTCTGTGTCTTGGGTTCTGTATTCTCATTGTAGTCGTAATCAAGGCATCTTGAAAGGCTCTCGCTTGCCATCTGGCCGAAGGGTCGGATGTAGAAAACAGCTCTGTTGGACACGGCCCGTATTGTGAGGAGGTTCCTGTCTGTGGAGCCTTAGCCACTGGTAGCTTGGGTCCTAGGACCTACTGCTTTATTTCTATTTTTTTTATATTTATAAAGTAGGTAATGTATTTTATATCCACTTTTTATCCTGCCTGGATTATATTCAGAATTCATAGATCAAATCCGTTGATAACGACCATGGCAGGGCGCCTATTGTTTGAAACAGGTTACATCTGTAATGTATTTTAGTTTTTACTAGGTTATGCCCGCGACTTCGTCCACGCTTAATTTGAAATTCCCGAGGGATTCCTGGAACACTAGGTATCGCAACATTTAAAAAAAGAATGTAAGCTATCGTTTAATGGAAAATGTTGGAATAAGTTAATTTTTATGCATCCGAACAACTTCAAACCGCTACCGGGAAAATTCCGGCGGGATTTCCAGCGTAAAAATCACACATTTTATTACATTAAATATGCTATTGATGAGTAAAAAAATCATATTGGAATTCGATTATTTTTAACTTCATTTTAAATATTCCCCAGAAAAATTCCCGCGAGGATCGCAGGATAAAAGGTAATGCGAGTTTAAATCTAAAAATTAACCGTCGATTAGTGAAAAGAGCATCGAAATCGGCCCAGTAGTTTTTACCGGAATCCCGAACAAACAGACAAGAAATGTAAAAAGAATTGCATCGTGTTCTCCATCGTTTATATAGTCTATTCCAGATGGTTTTTTTTTAATAGCTTTAATGTGACACGGTATGTTTAGAATTTTATAATATTACTAGCGGCCCCGGCAGACGTCGTCCTGCCTTTAAAAAATAAAATTCTAGAGCCCGATCGCAGCGCCACCTACCGGTTCTAATTTTGAATCTAAAAGAGTAATATAATTTTTTTTATTCTAAGTCATGGCAAAATAAGATTAAAAATCTTGTCAAAAAATTAAAGTTTATAATTAACAAATAAAAAATAGGGGTTGATCGCAGAGGGGTGAAAATTTAGGGTTGTATGTATTGTTTAATGCTGTATCCTAAAAAATAAAAAATATCCAAAAAATAAAATTTTGGTGTGGACACCCCTTGTCACTTAGGGGTTTGAAAAATAGATAGTAGCCGATTCTCAGACTTACTGAATATGCATAAAAAATTTCATGAGAATCGGTCAAGCCGTTTCGGAGGAGTATGGGAACGAACATTATGACACGAGAATTTTATATATAAGATAGAGAGATTACTGTGCGTCATTTAAACATATTTCAAACGACAGATAGTTCTTATATTTTGTTATATTTACTAAACAATAAAATGAACTGTATTTTGTATACGACATAGTTAACTTTCAAACTGTAAAGTGTAATCATAATTTTGATTCTAGAAATTCTAAATTATATTTAGATTTGAAGGAGCTGGCAACCTAAGACGGAATGTCTAAGAATATCTGAACTGAATACAGTGGTCGTCGGCACTTTACTTACATGTACATGTAATTATACTGTCTTATTCTATAGTAAACTCCATTTATATATGGAATTTATAAAGTTAAATTACTTATGTATGTTGTAAACTAAAACCTAACTAAATTATATAAATATTGAGATTTCAACAATTTTATGTTTTGATATATACTCGGTTTCTAGATTTTTATTATTTCAAGGCAGACGCTCTGCCGGGCTTGCTAGTATTAATATTAAAAAAATCGTTTGCATAGTAACAATTTTATTTGTTGTCTCTTTAAGGTTTACTTATTAAATGAAAATAACCAAAATGGTTAAGGAACTCTTAAAAGCAGTACAGAGTTTCAGAATTGTATAGGTACAATTCTTATGTAATACCTTGAAATGTTGTAAAAACTTAAGTCGAAATTTTCACGTATTAAAAAAGTTCCCTAACACCACAAATGTACAAAAAGGTTTCATTAAATCAACAGACCATAAAAAGACTTAGGGTTGCAACCCCCTTAGAAGTTTAAGCCTTCATTCCTTTTAACATCCTAATGTGCCCTTATAAGTTTATTTGAACGAGTGCTTCGTTGGTAAAAATCTTATTCATTAAACGGAATTGGTTTTGCCTTAATTTCTTTGAAACAAACTCAGTCTTCGGTTTGTTTCAAAGAAATTAAGAAGAAAATTAATTAATCAAGATTCATCTTTCATGGACAGACAGATATTTACGATCGGGTATTCTACAGTGATTTCATGTTTTAACATCGAATGATGTATGACACTATTACCTAATAACTTGTAAAACAACAAAAAATAACGCTTTAAAATACTTTAATACCTTCTTAAAATATATCACTTTCAAAAAGTATTATTACAACTTAGTTTCCGACAAAAACAAATTCCACCTGCATATCTGTAAAAACACATTTTATTACCTGTTGCCATTTGAATTAATTGTAATTCTTTTATGATCGTCTTCGTTTGTTTACTTATCTATTGGCATACGTATCTAGAGAACAGCCCATTGTTTTATTGTACTCGTTTATGGCCGCGTGCGGCCAAATCATTAGCCAGGTGCTGCGGATTACGTCGACTACGATACGGGCACATTTGTATTTGTGAGCTATAAAACGACGGCCTGATGGGACAGTTCAGCGACAACTACGGTCAAGGCGTAACGTGTGTACAATCGGGAATCTGATAGTGACGGATTTTGCGCGTTTTATTGAATTACGACCTTATGCATTACGTTTGTATTTGTTGTGTTCGGTTATATTTGTACCTGTGTTATACGTGTCTGTATAGTTCTAATAAACTCTGTAATAATTCCAACGGCATTTTAATTCGAGTCTCGCAACTTGTAATAGTATTATAATTAATTATCTTTTAAATAGAACCAACTAATAAGCTAGAATCCTTTGATTATATTATATAATCAAAACTAGAATCATTCAATAATTTGCTTGACAATGTTAAAATGTTAAAAAGTGTATTATTTGTTTTGCGTTTATCTTAGGAACTGTAGTTATAGTGCCCTATGTCTATAAAACCACACTACCATAGCGCGGAGCAGTAGTAACGATAATGGCGCCGATGTTCTCATTTATTGACTTCAGTATCTACCTACTAGTCCGATTTGAAATATCATTTCACGTTATGTAGCCTGTTTATGACAAAAATAATTATTGTCTATTTATTATATGTTATATAATTAGTTATTATATAAGCTTCTATCTTGAAGCACTAGAGTGTCAGACGAAAGCATTTACAAAGTATGATAGGACTACTAGCTACTGGGGGGTGTCCAATGTTAAAAACAAGTATTGGATAATCATAGATATAAAATAAATAGACAAGTTGAATTTTTTTATTAATTTTACGATTTCTTGTTTATATAATCGTTTCTTTGGACACCACAACATATAAAAATCTATAATTCATTAGTATAATAAATATAATATGTAAAAGATTAGATCTAGATAGATTATCTTTTTAGTGAAAATTGTGTCGGAATAACCCAATTTTTATGTACCCGATCAACTTCAAACCGCTCCCGGGAAAATTCCCGCGGGATTGCCAGGATATAAAACATCACACATATTATTACATAAAATTTGCTATCGATCAGTGAAAAAAATCACATTGGAACTCGATTTTTTTTAATCTGGCCTTTTCAAATAATTCCCAGATAAATTCCCGCGGGATTCCCAGAATAAATTTGCTGCCGATCACCGAAAACCGCATCGAAATCGGCCCAGTAGTTTTTACGTGAATCACGAACAAACAGACAAAAAATAATTCAACAAATACTTAAATAAAAAAATATGTACTTTATATAAAACATTGAAGAACTGTGAGTATATAAAAAGAAGCTAAACATACAATAGATACTTTGTACATCGTAGTTTTGGTCCCCCAAAGAAAATCGGGGATTTGTCGTGAGGGTTGATAATGAATCCTCCCACGGTACATCTTTCACAGGAAATGACTGCAAAGTGTTTTTCTACTCTCTTTCACAAAGCTAGGGTGAGGGCTTTGTTGTACTGTGAGTTTAAAGATTTTCTAATACAGGGATTCGCACTTAAGTACATATTTTGTGTAATAATAGCTTTGAACATCATAAATTTATATATTAATTATATTAATTTTTATTGTTATATAATAATTTATATATTAATATAATTTATATATATTATAAATAAAAGGGAATATGTTACAAATAATCCATTGTACGTACGTACGTAACTGGGTAGTGTCATCTATCAGTAATTGGATTATTTGAAGTCCAGGCTAGCGTAAAGTTCTTGTACAAATGGACTGATATTATTTTTATTGCATACATTGAGCTTATTCTTATTTAAGCAATAAAAACAAGTTCAATGTATGCAATGAGAATAATATCATTTTTTTGTTCTGTACTTTTTACTTTTATTAGCTTTATTACGGTAATATAGTTTTTCACTCAAAAACAAAAAAATAAGGACACATTTTACAATAAATTCCAACATTAGTCTACATATAACAAATAGACTTTCAAATGCCGTCTTGACAGACATCTTAATATTCAAGTGTTGTGATAAAATAATTTTATATTCTTTAAACAGTAATTAATACGCTATTTGACTTCTTTTCAATCAAGAGCTATATTTATATATATATATATATATATATATATATATATATATATATATATATATATTTTTTTTTTAATAAATAAAATTAGTGTAATGTATTTATATAGGTATAAGGAAGTCGTCGAATTGGTGTTCAATAAACTGAATAAACGACCATTTTCATAACTGGGTCAAAGATAACGTGTGGATTAGCAAGACTCAATTCCGTTGATTAAACAATATTGCGTCTTTTGGTATACACGTGTTTGACTTTACTCTTATTCTTTATCCTTATATACTTTTATATCTAAGCATAACTGCCCATAAGTCAATATAATATTTTTGTATTTTATTTTTTTATTGCATGAGTTCAGCAGGAGGAGGAGCCTTAAGAACAGACGAGCTTGCATGACAAGAGTTATGAATGTCAAAGAGGCAAGTGAGGTGTGTAAGAATAAGCCTAAATGGCACTCTGTTATTCGTGCCTACCCCGCAAGGGAACTGGCGTGAAGTTATGTATGTATGTATGTATGAGTTCAGCAGGCAGGCAGACGGCCCACCTGGAAAACGGTTACCATGGCCTATGGATATTTGTAACACCAAAGGTGCCACAAATGTGCTGCCGTTCTCTAAAGGGAGACTAGATCCTAGCCACTGATACCGGAACACAACTCAAAGTTGTTATGGCTGTATACTCTATAGACCAGAGGTAGCCATCCAAACGGGTAAATAATGTACCTATTTATTCATTTTATTAAATAGTTTCAAATAACTTTATTGTTTTGCAATGATAGATAGATAGATAAGACTTTATTGTACACCATTACAGAAAAACTTACGAACTAGTATTAGTCTAGTTGGGTACAAAGGGCGGTCTTATCGCTAAAAAGCGATCTCTTCCAGACAACCCGTGACAAGAATATTCTGATTAGGAGTGGCGATGGTGGTATACATAATTATTGTACGATTACTTACATTTTAATAATAAATATATAACTATACTATATATACAAATATACACATAAGTTATATACATATACAAGATATGGTGATAATATGCCACTATTTAAACATATAACTATATGCAATATAGTATCTACTAATTATATAAAATTACATATCATTATATTGCAGATAGAATTTCCTGACTAAGTTCTTAAATGTTATTAGGGATTTTGCTTGTCTGAGCAACAGGCAATGAATTCCAAAGTTGGACAGCCTTAACCGTGAAAGAATTATTGAAGAACGTTGTATTATTAATAGGAGTAATAAGTCTATGTTGACTGGAAGGGCGTAAATTGTGAGAGCAAGAAATAAATGATTTATTATTATCCATACTAATACGTAAAAGTCTGTTTAAATATTAAGATGCATAGTTCTGTGTATATTTCGTTTAACTTATTTTCACATGTAAACCAATTTTCATCAAAGTACGTTAAAAACTAGAAATCAACGTATGATCCGTTTAATACAAAAACGTTCCCGCGAAGTACATAATATATTATTAGAATTACTTTCTGAGTATATTATATGCAAGTTTAACTACATGTAAAGCCTATAACATAATTTAATAGCGCAAAACACCGTTTCAATTGAGAATAGAATAGAATAGATAACACTTTATTGCTCACCAAACATACAATTACAAAAATGCACGATTACAATATTATCATGTTAGAAACAATAGGCGGCCTTATCACTTAAAGCAATCTCTTCCAGGCAACCTAACTTAAGGAATAATTTAACCTAACCTGGCGATGTAGGTGGTGCAGATTATAACATAGAACTTAAACAGACATACTTAAATCAAATATTTTAAAAATTAATTGAATTATTTTATAAATTAAATATATACACATATATTTATAAGATATATATGTATATTAATTAATCTATAGTATAAAAATTAGGCATTTAATTTAGAAAAAAAGATTGAGTTTTTCTTACTTGAAATAAATCCCTAATTTGATATCGTAATTGAGACATAATTCCTGTTTCAATTATTAGCTTTTAAAGAAAGCAGTAAATAAATACCATAGAAGGCAGACGTCTTAACCAATGAGGATAGAAAGGGGTTGCAACCCTCTTGCTGAGTCAAAGTGCGTCAACGTTTCACACAACATAAAGCGCTGTGCGTCATTGCACCGAGTAATGTCCCTTCCAGAACAAATGGCAACCTTTTCTAAAAGAATGATTTTGATAAGGAAGAGGATTTATAATCGAGAAGGTTTTATCTCTCATTGTTTTTTTTAAGTCTTAATTTTCATTGGAATCGAAAGGTTAGACGCAAGGGACATAAGAGAGTAGTACCTTACCAACCTTGCCATAATTGCATCCATACTATTATATAAAAATAAATATAAATGGTTTGCTTATTCGTACATTTAAGTGTATGTTTGGTCCTTTCTATACGGTATTGTAACTTTTTTATTTATATACTTTAGAGGCCAAAGATGAACGCAGGATACTTTTTACCTAATCTATATGGAAATTCCAGTATTTTATATAATAAAATAAAGAATAATTAAAACGGATGTCAGACGGAACCGCTTTCACATCTTATTGTACATAGAATACAAAATATTTAATTCATAAGAATTAAATATGCAAATAAATGTAACGGAGACTGGTCTTTATAGAGTAGCTTGCTTCTCACGCTGATATTCATACAGTTCATTGCTGTCTTTCAATTTGGATTAATCAACCAACGTGATCTATATGAATATAAACATGAATCATTCCAATGTCATTGAATACCTTCACGTCCTGTCGATTCTGTGCCTTTCAACCAAATTGATTCAATTCATTCGCTCCGTCTAATGTTGACACTAGTAGACGTAGTTGCGGATGATTATAAAATTCAAACACCATTAACTCTTCCTTAACTGCTATTTCTTCATGTAAGTTATTAAATATCGTGGATATGTAGATTCGGTGTTAGGTATAAGAAATAAACAAATAACGAAACGGTTTTCAAGGATAAATTCGTTTCAAACAACTTTGAAAGTTGAAACAGAAATTTAAAGTTCTACTGAAAGGAGTAGTTTACAAACTCTTTAAAACTATACCTTAACTACTTTATACCCATTAGGCGACTTTGCAACTTCGGAGTTGTTTAATTTCTATTTTCTCGTGACAAAATCGCGCTTATGACTAAATATCTTTACAGTTTCAATGTGTGTCTATAACTTATTTATATATAACATATTATACAAAACAATACAGCCTTGTTTGAGTAGAATGACTTGGTTTGAAGGCTTGAATATGGCCAGACCAGATGTAGTCACTATCTTGAGGCTTCGGTCTGGACACATAAATAAATTAATAAATTCGCTCACCTCATGGGAAAAACAAGCTCACCAAATTGTTCAGTGTGAAGTGGTTGAAGATATTTATCATATTCTAATGGAACGTACCCGGAACGAAGCGGATCTACATCAAGCGTTATAGTCTAAATAAATTAGATATAGGTCTTTGTAATAGCATATCGACGTTACCTCTAGCGAGAGAAGCCAATATCCTATTAAGAATAGTTAAAATAGCTTTTAAAAATAGATAAATAAGTAATTAGTTTGTGTAAGTCGAGGGTGAGATAATCTCATTGATTAAACCCCATAAAAAAATGAACATTAAAAAAAGAAATTAAATGAGTGATCTATATTATTTCAATGAAAGTTACTTTATTTGGGTGTCTGTTAATTAAATCTTGACGACGTTGGTATTCAACCAGCATCTAAGTTTGTGTATACTTCTTTACTTCTAATAACAGGGATAAACATAGGATATTTTTTCTGGAGTATGCGTATAGTTTCCACGGGATACATATGAAAATCTGTGGCAAAACAGCTAAATGCATCCCTCGTCTCGAAATTGTTATGCTGTTGATAAAGGACATTATCTTAGTCACTATTTATCCCGAAAAGAATGCTATAGTTTACTCGGGTTATCAATTTTTAAACGATAAATAGATATATGCTATGTATCGTCTTAGAACGTTCCTGCCGTTATAATCTTCTTATAACAACAATTCGTGGTATACGTAAACTTAGTTGTAATAAAATTATAACTCGCGTTTAGTACCTAATTTCAAATATCTAAATAAAGAACTTGGTTCCTTACTTTTCTTATTTAGAAATCATTAACAAATTTTCTGTTTTCCTAGCTGTTTACAATTTCTAATATAATATAGTTACGCGTTAAAGTGCAAAACATGAACAACAATGTCCTCATCAAGCTGCCTTCCCTTCCACGCTGCTCTTAACTTATTTTCTCCTAAGAAATATCGCTGTGTATTATTTATGTTAGCAGTTTATTAGATCGCCGTTCTTGATGTCTACAGTAGCTTTATGATTTATGGCCAGGAAGTGTTGACTTTTGATCTTTCGCTCTAACTGGACATTCGCTTGTCAATTTGTACATACTTATGTTTACAAAGTGGGAACACTACATAGTATTATGTAGAATATAAATTTGACGTCTGAAGTTATTATTTTTCCTTTCGTCGTCAGCCAATCACAGTCCACTGCTGGACGTATGTAGGTCTTCGCAAGTCGGCGCCATCCATCTCTGTCCTCCGACTTCCTCATCCAGCGCCTACAAACGACTTTACGTAGGTCGCCAGTCTATCGGGCTGGAGGGTTCTTTGGAGGATTGGAGGTCTTTGTACTTTATTATAAGTATTTGTACTATATTATATTTTTCTACATTACTTATTCACTGGACTTTTTCATGGAGTTTTACTTGTGAAGGTATACTTTGAATCCGTATCCCATGACAAGTATCCTATGTTCATCTTCTTTATCGAAAGTACATATGTAAGTACACATTATATCAAACTCTGTGATAATGAGTGCGTTTAATCATAACAATATAGGTAAGTAATGTAGGTACGTCGCTATTCTTTAAATAATTTTGTTGTGTTTTCTCTCTTTCTTTTTAAAGAGTTTAACAAGGAAAAAATGAAAATACAACACATTTCACTAATCAAATAAACGCTAAAAACATTATCTTGCCTAAAAACAATCTATGCCCTTCAACTATTGTTCATTTTTAATCCGTTATACATGATTCTAAATAATAAAAATTCATAACATAATTGTCATGTTCTCATCAAAAACTTTGGTAGATTTTAAAGCCGATACAAAACAATTCAACTTTTTTATTGCACATAAGTCTTTATTTGATTTTTGTGAAGCCTAGCTTTACAGATATAATAATGTTAGCATAATAGTCTGCTTAAGCAATTAATTGAAATTACTAAATTTCAACTTGCTCCGAATGAAGATAATTTAAAATTCGATGATAGCACGTAACATGTGCAATTAAAAGCATTATCTTTACCGGTTATTATCGCATATCCTCAATTTTTCAATCCACTGAATTTACTGCTGTTCGTTTTAATTTATTTCCTTCACATTCTAGATTAATTTTTGGTATGTGTAAATAAGTAGTAATACATACTTTTGACCAGACAACCATACGACATTCATTCTTTTCAAAACTCCCAACCAACCAAGGTTCTATCAATATATAAGGTCTTCAAATTTCTTTCATATGTAATATTTGACAGAGCGTCAGAAGTAAATAAAAAATTAGTTTCCACAGATGTTACATAAGTGAAATAACACTAAATCGATCTAATGATATCTAACAAACTGCATCCAACTATCAAGATAACTAATTCAAGTACTAGGAATCTCATTTCTGGTATTCTTTGCGAACACTCATCGGTAAAAACAATCGCTCGGCCCTGTAGCGCCTTTGGTATTCAAAATAGTTTTTAATTCGGACGGATTACCATCTCAAACGTACTTTGTCAATAAGTAAATTTCTAGAGTATTTGTTTAGATTATTTAGACAACAGCAGCTATAGTCCGCGAAATTTGTTTAACATGTGTTAACCAAATGAAGAAAAAGCACATCGTGAGATACCTAAACGAAATAGGTCTAGATAATAGCCAACATCTGTGTACTGTTTTCATTCGCAGTGTAAAATAAAAGAACATATTGTATAGGCCTTACAAATAATAAAAGTAGAAAAGTAAATTTATGACTGAAACAAGATTGTGCTGCCAACATTTAATTAAAGGGAAACGAAACACAAATTTTAAAATACGGAGCGTGTTGCGAATACCAATTGGTATATACTTATTTGAAAATACAATAGTATCTATGTTCACTTTCTGAATATTCAGAGAATATTAAACTTCAAGTTGCTGAAATTCACACGGTAGGTATAATTACTGTGATTAATGTGTTACCCGATTGTGTGCTTCTAAATACAATAAATCGAAGTTCTTCTAAATACTATATTATCAATCGGACACTTTAGATACAAAATAACAATTCAAATATAGCAATTTAAATAGGAAAATTTGGATGACAGCATTTAATCAACATTAAATAATAACATACATACATACACATACATAACTTCACGCCAGTTCCCTTGCTTGGTAGGCACGAACAACAGAGCGCCATTCAGGCTTATTCTTACACACCTCACTTGCTTCTTTGACATTCATAACTCTTATCATGCACGCTCGTCTCTTCTTAAGGCTCCTGACATCACCTTCTGCTAGTACACGATCAATTTTATCATGGAAGGTGTGTCGTGGCTTTCCAGGACTTCTGCATCTATCTTTTAGTTATTAGTCATTTTAAATAATAACAACAATAATTATTTAATTTATTCTCACATAACACGTTAATAAATATTGCTACATTATATTTAGTATTGTATCTAAAATCCATATCCATACCTCCATAAATGTTTCCACTGTTAGGCCTCCCTTCCTATTTCAGAGGAACGGACTCTAACCTCGATGTGCAAGCTAGCTCACTATGATTTATCATACAATTTCACCGCCTTTTATTTGAATAAGACAGTATACACTTTTTATATGTGTTTATCGGGAAGTTGACATCATCTATAATAAATTCTAAAACAATGTTTAGGGCGTTAAAACATCTTATTATTACCACACTTTTAAAATATCTAGTAGAAATAATTATAATTGTGGTTGAGATAAAAATTAATCTGCTATTTGACTCGTTAAAGATATGACGTCATAACTTTCTACTCTCGACCAAATTTTAAGCGGTTTTGATGTTTTGTAAGATGACTAAAAGTATCTTAGTTGATTTGAGTATCAACTACTCTACTATAGTTAAAACTACGTTTTATTAATTTTAAGCGCGGCATTTAATCAAAATATTTCAAAATTATATAAATATATAAAATACCGCGGCTTAAAACCGTTAAAACGTAGTTTTACTAGTCACGAAAACTTAAGAATATACTATACACTACTATAGTGAAAATCTAAGATTGTCTTAAAACTCATGAGATGCAAATAGGATGCAGTTAACTGTGTTGCTTGGTCGTTTTAAGAGGTTTCCACAGCAGGTTTTTGAGGAAAATTTTAATAAGGCGAAATCTATAGCAAAGTACTCGGAGAGTAACTTGTGAAATATTTTAAGATTTCCGGGTACTTTTGCCTCTTACAGCTTGAAGTTATGCGAAGTATTTTGTATGCCAACTTTCAGACTCACAAAATGCCTTGGCAGAACTTTTTCTTTAATAATTGTTATGTACTTACTTATTCTGTTTGTTATTAACTTTAAATTGTATTAGTATTTTATTGGACTCAGTTTCTCTGTATTCGTTTTACACGTAGTATGTGTCCAAACAAGTTTTGTATTACGGGAGTCATACAAAGGATAACAATGAAATTGGTGCTAGTAACATCCAGACAAGAGAAATCAACGGATAGTTCATTTACGAAATATATTACTATGGACTTGGGTTTACCACGTAACTCCTCTACCTATAAGTTTTAGATTTATTTACCAGTTAAATATAAAAAGTCTCTATTTTTAAACCTGCTGTTTTTTTTTCACATATCATCGATTCGATTCCCACTCACGCTTGTGTTTCATCAAAAATCTTTGAAGAAATATTATAAAATAAGTTATTGCAAAAACGTTAATTATTCTTAATTTTTGATGGAATTTTCTAGTAACTATCGTGATTGTAGATGTTCTTGAATCTAGCTTTAGGTGTTAATATTTTTGATTGTTGGCATCCCTGCGCGTCAACATATAGTGAAGGGAGAATATCTGCAAATTCATTTATTTATCTAAACTTATTTCTAGGCCTTATATAATTATATCTAAAACTTATGGTAATAACATATTTTGAATTAAAATTAAGGCTGCAATTTTTTTGGCGGCGGTTGCTGCACTAGACGCGTCTGTATCGCGGCACCCAACACAATTTTATTATAGGAACTTATATATAATGGAATTATTCATTAATTAACCTATAACTATGAGTGCGTGCGTGCGTGCGTGCGTGCGTGCGTGTGTGTGTGTGTGTGTGTGTGTGTGTGTGTGTGTGTGTGTGTGTGTGTGTGTGTGTGTGTGTGTGTGTGTGTGTGTGTGTGTGTGTGTGTGTGTGTGTGTGTGTGCGTGCGTGCGTGTCTGTGTGTGTGTGTGTGTGTGTGTGTGTTTGGTGTGTGTGCCCCTAGTGTAGTCGGTTTGGTAATATGCATTCTGTGTCGCTATAATTTAATGTTTTTATGCTGATCTGGATAAGCTCTCCAGGTTACATACATACATACATAACTTCACGCCAGTTCCCTTGCGGAGTAGGCACGAACAACAGAGCGCCATTTAGGCTTATTCTTACACACCTCACTTGCTTCTTTGACATTCATAACTCTTGTCATGCACGCTCTCCAGGTTATTTCTCATTTTAAATATATTGTACATACTCGACAAAGCTAGCAGATTTATTATAGTAGTTACGAATAACTTTGGACATTTGACATATGGTGGATTATAAACAACTATTTAGAAATTAAAAAAACATTTCTTATACCAGTTTATTCTACAATGAAACGTACTTTAATTACATCATGAAACAAGATGGAAAGTGAACACGTGTATTTATGCAAGTCTGGTATATAGAATAACATCCAATTATCGTTGTTATTCGTCAACACAATTAAACAAGACTCGACTTTTGTGAAAGCAAAATACAACGATTTCGGTACTAACTTTGTTACAAGAATTTTCTAGGTAAAACGTTTTCACGTGTCAGTAGGTCATATGTCGTGACATGTATATAATCATTTTGTGGCTTGAGTTTTTGTAATTTATCTACAATATGGCTATTTTATTTTTAATTCTCTAATAAAATAAATATCCCTAAAGAATGTCAACTTGTTGTGTTATTTGTACTTAAATATTTGAATAGGCCAAATAACGCAGTACACTAATTACCATAATAATATCTTTATTATTTGAGTACCTATTGTTTTCTTGCTGGTGCTACACAGTATGTAAGTCTTAAAAACCTCATTTTTCCATGGGTAAAATGATGAGCTATTTAATCCTTTCCTTGAATAGACATAGTGAATCACCGATAAGTCTTTATTTTTCTTTCATCTTCTCCCACTTATTTAGGGTCGGCACAATATGTCTTTTTCTTCTATACTTCTCTCTTCCGATATATGCCCTCTGTTATATCAGAAATTATCATATCATGCTTCACACAACCCATCAATCTCTTTTTTGGTCTACCTGTACATTTGTACTTATTAATCTTACAGTTTAACTTTCATCCCCCCTCATTATATGCCCATACCACCTTAGTCTTCTTCCTCTCAATTTTTCAATCACGGGTGCAACTTTCAAAGATCCCGATTATCCCGAATATTATGTACTCATTTCTCATCTTATCCATTCTTGTAACACCATACATCCATCTCATCAGGGGGTATACTAAAAAATATTTTCTATTTTAAAGGTTAACTAATTTAGTATTTATACACCGTTTTATTTGTCAAAGAATAACATGTTGCGAAGCAATATACATCATAATTATAATAATGAAGAATCCACGAAAATATGAGAAATACGAATCTACATACAGCAGAAAGTAGACTTAATGTGAAATTTATATGACTTTCGAAAAATGCTCTTCAGTAGAATGTAGTTTGAGCTTTAATTGGAATCTTTTGAATTTTTATTTATCCATACTTAAATTTGGTATTGCTTGAATCTCGTTCACGATATGAAAAGAATAGTTGCGCGGTTGAGCTTCAAGAAGCCTTTACTAGAGGGCGCGGGTGTGGCAGACAAATTGCTGCAATCAAGCCAGTACACTCTGCCACCGTCTTGGCTGGCGTGCTATATCACACGGCATAGGGCTACCTTTATATAATAACGAGAGAATTTTATTTTAATGTGTTCTAAGGTTCCGTAGCCATTTTGGCAAAAATATTACCCTTATTCTTATGTAATCGTCATGTCTGTTTGTCTGACTGCGTATGTCACAGTCATGTTTCGTAGAAACTACCAGGTTTATATGAATAACATTTGACAAAGTGAAGTGAAATTACGAAAATACTAAAAACAATTATCGATGATCGCCATACATAGTCAACGTTCCTTTATGACTTTTTTATTAAGTTAATAGACGGCGAAATATTAGCTCCGAAAGTCGTGAAAATTGTGTCCTTCCCTCTAATTTGTAAATGCTACGGCTAAAAAAAAAGAATTTATATAGAGCTCAATGCTACGCAGATAAATACATATAAGCATGTATATTTTTCACATAAAAAACACCATCGCTGGTTTTCCGTTAGGGTTAGGGTTTCTATTATTGACTACATCAGCTATCATTGAAGCCACAATTCAACCTCCAAACCGTGAAACATTTAAACACATTAATAAGTGCGAATAATTTAGGAAATGAGTTACATTTACACACGCTATCACGCACGCACGCACGCGCACACGCACGCGCGCACACACTCACGCACGCACACACACACACACACACACACAACCACACACACACACACACACACACACACACACACACACACACACACACACACACACACAGAGAGACACACACATTACCTTAAAATTAGTATGTATTTTATTTTTTGCCATGGCGTGAAGCACTGATGATCTGTAATACAGATATCCCCACATCTACAAAGGGCAACAGTCTCACACAACTTTTTATGTGAGTTTCTTTCTTTCATTAGCGAGGCAACCCTAAGATGCTAAAGTAACGGTCTAACAACAAAAGATAATTTAGCGGTATACGTAGTTCACTATCATTACCGTTTTAAGTAAGCCCGTGCTTCATTCACAGGCTACTAGTTATTTTTTACATCTAGTAACGTTATTTACACAAACTCTCTAACAAATTTAGTATGTTTTCTAAAATATCATATTTTCGCGCTATCAATTTTCCTATAACTGACCACTAAATGGCGCTGCAGTACATCATTTTGTATACCATTCAACTGATTGTGAAATAAATTGGTACACATAGATATTTGAATATATTTGTTTGATACTTTTTTACGACGAACTCTGACTGTATCCATGTTAAGAAAATTTGGATAACAGATTGTTTTTGCCTTGAGGTAAGATATAGGCTACCAAATGTCTCAAAAAGCTATATTGAGGAGGGTGAAATAAGCAATGAAGATTAGTTACGCTTACGGCAACCTACAATTCCTCGAGTTAGGGAATTACAATTAATTATTTAGATTTATTTGGTAAGAAATACAGAAATTTGCGTTTTGGCGGTGCAAATCCTTTTTTATTTTATTTAGGAAGTATAAATATAAAAGCACACATAGTCACTGTAATAGTTATATCATATTCTTACGAGTTGCAGGACTCGAATTAAAATGCCGTTAGAATTACTATAGAATTTATTAGAACTATATAAACACGTATAACACAGGTACAAATATAACTGAACACAATCAGTGCAAACGTAATGCACGATTCAATAACACGCGCAAAGTCCGTCACTAAATAGATTACCGAATGTACACGAATTTGTCTTGCCTCGCGGCTGGTTATCGCTCGACTGCCGATCTCTCCATTGGACCATTGCTTTATACTGCACCGATACAATATGTCTGCCCGACCGCGTAGACCGAATTTTTTGGAATCAGTTCGACACACCTGGCTAATGACTGCCATAAAAGTGTACAATAAACAATGGGCTGTTTTCTAATCACAAATTTTAAACAAAGTAAACAAAAGAAGTCCAAATGCGGAAAGGCAATAAAGTGTGCTTTTATGGTATGCGGGTGTGAATCCACTTTTGTCTGCGTGTAGGTTGTAATAATACTATAAACTATAAAGCTTTTTAGTAAAAATATTTAATTACCGTCAGCACTAATCCCACACAACTATAACTAATTAATGTTTATAGATATTATGTGGAATGTCCAACCCATATACATATACATCAAGCACTACGACTCAGTTAATGAACGTCTCGTAAACAAACACTCATCAGGATTCTTACCTCGTAAATAAATACAAATATCGCAGGCAAAGATCCCTAACATTTATATTCTCTAAATTAATGTAAACACGAGGATTTAAATGAAACTCTCATTATATATTAACCAATGGAGGGATGTTCCATTTTGTTGCCTTTGATCGCCCCTCACCGCTCTAATCTCGTGGATTAAGAAGATCTGACGACGTCACTTTTGCATAATTATTCACTTTATCAGCTTGAAAAAAAATCAATTTGCGCTTGGAAGCCGCAGGTCGTGTTATTCAAATTAGACACACCTTTAATATGCTTACAAAAGGTCCATCTCATCTATTATACGCTGTTAATAAAAGCGCTGTTGAAGATAACAATACACCACATAATACAGGTGCTTACAAATATTGCTCACTAAATCTGGCTGACAATGTAAAGTGTTTGAACAATAACTCGAACCCTTGTTATCTCGTGTTTCAATCTCTGTATGGTATCGTTTAGGAATGCATTTTTTCATTTTTATTTGGACCTCTTAGCAATAAGTAAACCTAACACTAGTTCACTAAAGCTATTTGACACTACTATAATTGTTGTTGTTTGATAGTTGCTTGTATTTATTCAAGAATTGTATGTTTGTGTTGAAAATCTCAACTGTTTAATGAAATATTCACCCATTCGAGGTGCCACAAGAACTCCCTCGTTTAACCTCAGTCACGACTATTTCTGTTATAGTAGTACTTCTTTCACCTTAGGTCTATTATGCTTGAACAATCTAAGACTAGAATACTTAACACTAGTTAGTTTAAAAAAGAACATAGATTTTCCCTTCTTCATAATTATGTCGCTATAGTTTCAATAATAGTATAATATTCTTCATTTTGTAGAAGGCAGCTTTAAAATAAAACAAAACCTGACTGCACTAGATATCCATCTAATACGTTAAGTCCTGTTACATAAACTATACACTAGTTGCACAAACAAGTGGTTGCAGATGTGATCATAAGCATCATAACGGTCCTGTTATCGTCTCGCTTCCTGTAGAAAGTGGACATTTTCCTGTGGTTAATGTCTAGAAACTACTTGCAGACATCATATCAACTGATGCAAATAGATGAAGCAAGTAGAAACGGCCTTTAACTAAAGCTCTTTTTACATCTGTTACAATAGATTTATTATTATTATAGATAATTAAACCTATAATTAATTCAAATACAAGTAAATCACTTAAGATAAATTTCTTATCAAAACAACAGACCGTGTTATCTACGCGATCGTGTTATGTAGATGAAGTTGTGCACTGTACATAATAGTACATACTGCTATAATCTATATACACAACAAACTAAGTAGTAAAATTATCCGTGATACATCCATCCAACATCTAATAATCTTCGAAAGTCTAATAAATCTTAGTTATCTATCGTCCTATACCTTGAACTGCCTTATCTCAATCATTCATCGCTCATTCTTTGTTCTATTTCATGCAACATATTAAAAATTCATGTCTACATCTGTATTAAAATATAAATTTGATAGTGATTTTGAATGTTTGTTCACATTTTTACGGCCAAGGAGTTTTTATAAAACTACAATCGTTTTAATATCCATGTTGAATTGATCTTTGGTCTCGAATTTTGCTCTTCTGAACAACCTTGTGGCTCTATATAACACAGAATTACTATTTACCCAGTTGAAGAATAAAAACAATTTGAAACAGAATATTTCACATAAAGGGTTGAAACAAAGTCAGCTTTAACCCTGTTACCGCCGGTGGCCATCGGCCCGTGATGACCCACGTCGACTTCCGCTCTGATACCGCTCCACGAAATAAAGAGCACCTTTCGACTAAAAGAGCATTCAGAGCTTTATCAAAGTTACTGTAGATAATTTAAGTGTTCCTAACAAGGCTTTCTCTGTTATTTTGTTAGAAAGATAGGCTACTAACAGGCTACTGTAGTCTTTATTGACTATTTTTTTCTTTATTTATACCAGTTACATGTATTGTGTAATATTTACCTACATATCCTATTTACATGTATTTAAGTTGCACACCACCATCATGCACTTTCGATTTCTTTCACATAATCCACAGCCCATGTTGTCTGGAAGAGATCGCTCTAAAGCGATAAGGCCGCCCTTTGTTCCTGCCTTTATACGACATGACTGTAAATTATTTACTTTATGTGTATGTGGTGAACAATAAAGAGTTTTGTATCTGTTTATCTAGGGTAACTTACTTACTTGCAAAGAAACTGTCATAATAAATAAAAGGATAAAAATGTGTTATGTATTTAGTAATTGATATACTCGTACCTCTTTCCTACATTAGGCATATACATATCCTACTGTTAACTATTTCAATATTCTAACAATTTATTTCCAAAGTAGATATTAAATAAACATTGTTGGATCTCAATTTTGTGACAAACATTATTGTTTATTATTTAAGCGAGAAAATCACGCATGGTTGCCAGATTACACTTTCATACATTACATAATATACTCTTCTCTCTCTCTCTACTATAGTAATGTGTATATATGTCTATCTCCCTCCCCCCAACACCGAGTACGCGCGAAATGCAGCGGCGACGGCGCGGCTGCAAGACTTCTCTTCGAACCCTGGGACACTAAACTTCTCAACATACTTTTAATATATAAACAATATCAAAGGCTGGCCCAGTGAACTTTGATCTTATATGTTCTGTGATTGTGTAAAGTGCGGCGTGCTAGTGGACGGAAACTACGTGCTATGTAAGTTATATGTATTCATATTTATTACTTTTTGAATACACAACAACGGACGCGCAAAGTTGAGCTATTTGCTAACCAGCGGTTTTAGTAAGTATTCTGTGGAAATCCGGGCATTTACAATTATATAACATTTATTATTATAATACGGTAATACAGCGGTTGGCCATACTGTCGCCTAACAGCGCCACTGGTTGTTGTTTTCATGCTTTTATTGCACTTAGGTTGCCTAAACGTAGTTATCATTTTTGAGACGACACCAGCCCAGAGTTCAGTTTACAGCGAATTTACAAACTAATACAAACTCCAGACTAAAATAGTGCATGTGTTATTCCAAACAAAAACTGCAATTAAATCTATGTCTGTACTTCCATCAACATTGTGCCAGTAGGTTGTGACCTTGTGACCGTCGTTTTTTTTTAAATTTATTTAATATAAATATATTTGTTCTGTAATTTAATACAGTTATTCTTTAGATTTTATTGATCAATATTATAATAATATATGCTAAATGTATAAGACATGATACGTACTCTTTATTTTTAATAAATATGTAATGATAGTATCGTTGTTTCTATTTATTCATTATAAGCCCCTTTTATAGATAAGTGTGTATAGAATCAGCAAAGTGTTAATTGTAAAGTAGCAGCTAAGGTAACCAATGAGCGCTATTAAATAACATCCCAAATAAATGAGGTGAACCGTAAGAGCGACTGGTGTATTATTTCCACCGGCATATCCGGCCAGCGCCTCCTAAAGGCTTCTACCGAGAGCCCTGTCGGAAACTCGCAAAGTCGCTACAGTTCTTTATATTAAATATATAGCACCAACTTAAATAGTATTTTAATATTACATTAGATACAGATGTTCCGGTGGTTCGGGCATGTGGAAAGAATGCATGATAAAAGAATGACTAAACAGATATACAATGCAAAAGTGGATGGATGCAGAAGTCGTGGAAGGCCACGACACACCTTCCATGATCAAATTGATCGTGTACTAGCAGAAGGTGATGTCAGGAGCCTTAAGAACAGACGAGCTTGCATGACAAGAGTTATGAATGTCAAAGAGGCAAGTGAGGTGTGTAAGAATAAGCCTAAATGGCACTCTGTTGTTCGTGCCTACCCCGCAAGGGAACTGGCGTGAAGTTATGTATGTAAGTATGTATGTATGTATTAGATACAGATCCGTCGTTTTAAGATAATAGCATGATATCTGTAAGTATGACTTTTTTGGGGTTCCGTTCCCATTTTAGCAAAAATGGAACCCTTATGGAAACGTCATATCCGTGCGTTTGCCTGTTTTTGTAAATTACAGTAATTTTTCTCGGAAATTACTGGGTCTACACGGATGCGATTTGACAAAAAAGTTAGCCTGAATGGCGATATAAAATTATGTAGTGAAATCCCAAAAAAAAAACTCAGTTCGGCCGTTATTATTATGTATCTAAGGATTATAAAATTATTTTGAATGTTTTTTACCAAAATTTATCGAAACGACTCATTGATTCTTCAGGTGATCAGAGGGCTGGTGCTTACCTCAGCCAACGGATCAGTATAGTGATCCAGCAAGGAAACGTAGCCAGCCTTCTGGGCACCTTACCCATAGAAGACCGTGATCTAGGCTCAGTATTCTACTTAGTCTTGAGGGACTATGAGTGGAATACAATACAAATAAGTTAAGTTTTCTTGCATTGTATTCGATTTTCAATGCACATAGTCGTGTGAGGTTCAGTTGTCAGATCTTGAAAAAACATAACGATATTCATTAATGATTATTAAATAAAGTCAAATAGGTATCGAAGTATTCGGTTTTTAAACCCAGCTATCTGTATAAAAAGCATATTATTCAAAATTCATATTTTCTAAAGCAAAACGAGTTTAACAGCGTTATGAAGTCATTTTAGCTGAGCAAATTGAAACTTGTCATTTTAAAGTAATTTTACAGGACGTTGTCTAAAGGTGAATTTTCACATTGCATAAAAGCGTCTAAACTAAAAGCCATCGCTGTGATGGCTTAAGGCAGGGGTGACAAACTGTAGCTTTGAAGTATTTTAAATTGTAGTTTGAGTAATTTATTTATTAATGTCTTTAAGTATATTCACTTATTTATTTTGTCTTTTCAAACGAAATGAAATATTTTTATATTGCCTTTCAAATACACACTTGTTATAGTAACAACGTACAAAATCCAATATACATTCAAATAACATCCTATCTATAGGTACTTATGCATAATAATGTATTTTATAGTTTATATTTGTTTCCTTCCCTTTTTCACAGATATACACTGAAAAATCCGCGTACAAGGACGTAAATTTATTATTTCATTATCCTATTGTATTTTTAACACATTGTTCTCTATTTTATTAAAACTAGCTTGATAATTAAATAACTACAGAATAATATAGTACAATTCAAACTAATCGTATCTTTTCAGGGGAACAACAAAAGTTATTGGCACTTATTACCGTCCAAATATAGGTGTTAAGAACATTTTTAATCAAATTTTAATTGTGTGTACATAACATCAGCCATTAAAAGTCCCAATGCCGAGCTTGGGCTCTCTATTTTAGGGGAATATACGGTATATCAGCCACGCTTGTTCAAGACGCATTGGAGTGTTTCATATATCGGTAATCTTAATGTATACACTTCTATACGATATTCTCCTTCATCACGAGGACGTGGCACTTGTAGAGTATGGTACATTAGGTTCAGTAAACTGCCGAAACTAATAAAACGCGAGTGCATTAGCCATTTAACAACTTTTGGTCACTTGTTAGAATGTGGTCAGTGACCCGTATTTATTTATTCTGATTCTTCATATCACCGTACTACTAATATATCTGTCATCAGAACTTAAAGAATTCTGTTATTATTTGCAGAATTCTTTAGGCGCCATTGAAAGTTTTTTACAAATTAATGTCATAATTCTACATTTCTATTAATAATATCACGTAGTTTTATTAATATAAAAAGGTTTAATCGAATTTTTCAAATAATATTTTGATTAACCACTTGATAATTTTTGTATTTGCCCCCATTTAGTTGTACCAACACTCGCTGGGCAGACTGTAACCATAAATGAAGAATTCATTAATTTTCGCCAACATGGTCGAAAGGTTTTTAACACCTGCCTTTAGGGCTTCGCTAGGTGCAGTTATAATCGCATTAATGCAGGCGCCGACGTCATACAGATAGTATTCACAACACTTTCATATCTGTTTATTCTGATGTATAACGTTGTTCTATGTATTCCAGTAGGTTTGGCACTAATTATTATTTATGGTTTGAATGTCTGACGTTAATTTAGAAAAGAATACTACAATATTTGGATATTTCTCTTGTACTCGTATAACTGACATTAAGAAGTATATTCGTCCCCTTTATAGAAAGTGTATTTATACGAATATTTAAAAAATTTTTACGATACAATATATATGAAAGTGTGAAATGGGCCTAGTTTCGGTGTTTGCATGTTTGTTTGTTCCTTCTTCACGAATTTTTATTTTGCAGAATATGAATGTAAAGCTAGTGTGTGATAGACTTGCGAACAAATACGCGTACTTTGATTATGCACTCGTCTACGTGTACTTATAGCTTGACGACTTTCTTCACTTCTAAAAGTTTGTGTACTTTTTTATTTTATTTTTATTACAGGAGTTCAGCAGACAGGCAGACGGCCCACTTGATGGAAAGCGGTTACCATCGCCTATGGACATTTGCAACACCAAAGGTGCTACAAATGTGCTGCTGCTCTCTTAATGGATACTGGAGCATGGTCACTAATGCCGGAACACAACACAAGGTTGTTATGGTGGCATACTCTAGACCAGGGGGGGCGCCATCCAGTCGAGCAAATACCACCTGGCTGTGGGTTATTTAGTAGCCTCTTACGACAGGCCGCCAGACCGCAGGAAATTGTATTCTTTCTCCGTTCCTGTACGGATAAAACGGTCCTGTACTTACAGAAGGTGATTCAATAAAACATATAAAAAGCCTTTATTTCTACCAATATAGTTGTTAAGCAATAAAAATAAATACGCAATCTATACACCAAACAACTTTCCGTGTTTCCAGCTATTTTTCACCAGTTTTGTCCACATTTACACGTGAAAATATCTTCCCTCCTCTTTCTGGACTTGAGCTTTCTCTTTTCTCATCCCTGGGTATCTTGTGATTGTCTGTAGGTCTCGCACTCGCTTAAGACATTTCTAAAACAAGCAGATAAATAATTCTAATAAACTCGCTCTATAGATCAAAATAACAAAACTTCCAAAATTATAAATTGCAACTTGAGAGCGTTGTTATTTCGAGAACTCACAGCGCAGCCGTCAGCCTACTAAATTACACAGTTCGGTTCGCATTCAACGCAGAATTGTGGAGTGGATGGAGGAGAGTGCCAGCGTCCGTTATCGGCTATGAGACAAGTGCCCTCTCAACACTCACTCGCTAAATGAAACATTACCGACTAATATGTTTACTATCGGTCCAAGATAAAGGCACTCGAAATGCTTTAGATAAGCCATCGGTGGAATGACACTGGTTCTCGATAGCAAATCGGTACGGAACTAGTTTGGAAATGCGGTATCTACTTGCTATCGAGAACTTTTTAATGGACTGACACGGTGAATATTTTGCACTTTATTTCTCTGAAGTGTTATAGGCATGCTGGAATCATTATCACGATTTCAGCTCTTAGTGCCGGCTCGGTCGGTGTGATACCACGCTCTCACAAAATATCGGCGTGAAAGTAGATAACTTATGATATATTCACTTTCATATTGGGATAGTTGGATTGGATTGCATTTTGCAAATAGAAATATGGATTTCTTTGTAGTTTTTTCACGATCTAAGTTCATTTCCATTTTTAGTATACATCTTTTTATACCCCATACGGTGACAATTCACGATTCACGTTCGATTGGGATTCAAATTCTTTAAATTCTAAATCGTATTCCCCTAGTACCCGTCTCTATTGTTGCATCCAATGCATTCAAAAGAGATCCCTTTGTGTCACATACTGGATGCAATTTACGCAAACCCACGCGAATTCTTAGTCCAAATGAAAATGCTGCAATAAAAGTTGTAGCTTGCACCTTGTTCCCCAATGCGGTAATATTTTCTCTGAATTTATGTGATTTGTTGGTACTCAATGAGTTTGTACTTGATGTTTTATATTCCTATCTACAGATGTTTTTTTTGTAATTTCTAACCAATACAAACATTTTTATTAATTAAAAAAGCACAATAAAATTGACCTTGATAAGAACAAATTGTTTGATTGTATCAAAACATTTATCTTTGGTTTTTGATAACATCCCCTACTATTATTATAAACGCGAAAGTTTGTAAGAATGGATGTATGTTTGTTACTCTTTCACGCAAAAACTACTGAATGGATTTTGATGAAACTTTACTAATAATATAGCTTACACATCAGAATAACACATAGGCTATAATTTATAAAGATATACTTAGTGTGAATTATCGAAAATGTAACAATTTTCCATGACCACGCGGGTGAGACCACGAGGCGCAGCTAGTATAATAAGCTACAGTTTTCATAAATAGCAATATTTAAATCAAAACGGTAAAAACAAAAGTGAAGGACATGCATACTTACGGTATTATTCATAGAGAGTTAAAGTAAGTTTGTACGCTTTTTTACGGTTCTTATTTCGAAACGCTTTTGTCATTTCATAAAATAATCAAATAACTTTTTTTTTCTATCTTGAATAACAAAATGTCTATTATCATATTAACCACAGTTGTTTTTTGGAGATACGCTGAATGCTTTTGGTCCGGGAAGCCGGAAGGCAGGGGGCGGACACCAAATGAAGGGAAACAAAAGCCTGACGACCATTAACGCTGTTGCCGGTCTATGATAAACAATGCGGTAGCAACACTCGAGGCAAGGTTGCCACTTCTCATTCATGTAATTGAGATGAAGTTAAGGGGAAAGGAAAAAGTGATTTATAACTGTGCTTTACAAAGGTTGTTTAAAATAATCATAAAAGTTCCATAATAAAATATATTTCTAAATATCGTTGTGGCTTAACAAAGTCTTTACAAAGAAGATTAAACCTTTATACACTATAGTTAAACTTACAAACACAAATTAATTTAAATTTACAAATTCTAAAGTAAAGCGCGATGACTCCGTTCAATGACATTGATTGAACAAATTTTTGTGCATTGATTTCAGTATAAAACAATAACCAATACAAATACAAAATATGCTTACGTTTACATAGTAGGTATATTAAGGATAAACGGTGTATACGTAGAAGTTTTAATTTTTTTAAAGCCCAGGGTGTTACATCGCACACAAACCTTTTTGGGTTTAAATGGTGCTTCTTATTATTCTGTAATATTAACTCTTTTAAAAAAAATGTAGTACCTATGTTTTGCACGGGACTTTTTTCATGTACAGGAGTATAAAGTAGCTTGTGTTTATCTCGTCTAAAACATATGTATTTATTGGGGTTTCGATACCTAAAGGGCCAAAAGAGCTCTAATGATATCACGTCAGTATCTCTGGAACTAATAAAGTGAGATATATGAAATTTGACACAGTTACGAAATATCATGTACACTGGGAATGTGGTAATAGTGGCTGGGCGGTGAGTGTCGTATAGGGCTCATAAGAGTTGTAACCAAAAAAAAAATATTTTTGGTGATTTCCATTTCTTGCAAAATCATGAAGCCAATTCGGCCGTCGTGACATAGTTGTAATAGCAGATTTGTGATTATCGCTAATGAGTCACCATGTGCCTATGTAATTTATTTTCATCTCAGAAAACTTTCAATAAGTGTACGAAATTAATAAAACAAAGATTCTGCGAGAAAGTTTCTTATACGACGAAAGATTTTCTAGGCGAACATACCGAATGGGAATAATGCGATTACTTGCTACCAAGCTCTTTGAGCAATTAGTCATACAAATTACTTTGTTAAACCTTGTATTAATTCAAAATTAAATATTAAAAAAAGACCACGAATCTATACCTACATAATTCTAAAGTACGTTGCTGGGGAGTTTGCTGCGCCGCTTCTTCACCTCTCATAGTAACTGAAAAAGCTTTGAAAGCGGCGGTAGACTTATGACAGGAAGTAATTTGTAAGATTCCCTTTTTAAAATAAATACATTAATTTTTATTTTAAATCTATATCGGAATGTCACTTATTCCTTGGAATATGGGACGACTGCTTGTGTGGGACACGACATGCGTCGACACTGGCACCGTCACGTCTTCCAATGCCTAAGTCAGGGGCTGGCAACGCTTCTTCAACAGCTGTGGATCTTAAAAAGCGCAAATATGGAACCCTAGAAAGAGGTTAATTTTTGTGCCGTTTGGAATTGAAACTTTAGTTCCATGGAGTCCTTTGGCAAAGTTTCTTCAAAGAAATTTATAAGGAACTCTTTGATGCCACCGGTGATCAGACGGCTGGTTCGTATTTCGCGCAACTAAGCAGCATTATCATACAGCGTAGCAATGCAACCAACCTTTTGGGCACGCTTCCCTTTGGCAGCTATTTGTTACATAATTTATATTATTTTATTTATAAGTTAGTATTGTATTTTTATTAAGTTTAGGAATTATATTTATAACAAGTAATAACTAAATTTATTTAGTTGTAATTTTCATGTGTGATTTTGTATTTTTTTACTTAATGAAGTATTTTTTTTTTTATTGCAGGACATCAGCAGACAGGCAGACGGCCCACTTGATGGAAAGCGGTTACCATCGCCTATGGACATTTGCAACACCAAAGACGCTACAAATGCGCTGCTGCTCTCTTAAGGGAGACTGGATCCTGGTCACTAATGCCGGAACACAACTCAAGGTTGTTATGGCGACATACTTTAGACCAGGGGTGGTAGCCATCCAGTCGAGCAAATGCCCTACCACCTGGCTGTATAGGTAAGTATACGAGTATAACAAATTTACGATTACATGCTACTACCATCTGCGCCACTAATCCAATAGATCCTCAATCAGAGTGAATACATTTAATGAAATAAACGCGGCAATTAAAGACCTTCGCAACAGCAACCCTAAATAAAGAAAATATATTTGGGCGCAGTGCGTGTACGGCGTTCGCAATTAATCTCTTCACACAGACCGCTGTGTGCAAATAATCTGTTGCTTTCCAAGTCTCAAACACAACAGTACATGTCGACACCGGCTTTTCATTAGGTGGAGATGGAGAACCTTTTAATTACTTACTTGCAGGTAACTAATGAACAAATAAAATAAAATAGATATAGCCATAATTCAAAGTGAGCCTTCTTCGGAAATAGACAAGGATATTTATTTTGATTTTTTTTAATTTTTAAAATTTGCTCATCAGTAGTCCACAGAAATTTAGTTCAAGTCTTGCCTAATGTGACTGATATGCCCATGTAGACAAAAATCCCAACAACATAAACAAATAAATTGCAGGTGTAATTCTATTCATCAGGTTTCCGTAGCCATTTTATCAAAAACGGACTCAATGATTCACGCGTCGTGTATGACGTGTTCATTCTATTCGACTTCCCTGTGATAGTTTGCAAAAGTTTAATTAACTTCTAAGGTTTAGGCTTTCGTAGCCGTTTTGGCAAAAATGGAATAGATACACACGCACAAAAACCACTTTTAAAACTAATATCCAAGTAATAGTAACAAATGATGATACCTTATATTTAATCGACTTGAAAAATGGATGTGCATGACAAGCGTTATGAATGTCAAAGAAGCAAGTGAGGTGTGTAAGAATGGGCCTAAATGGCGCTCTGTTGTTCGTTCCTACCCCGCAAGGGAACTTGCGTGAAGTTATGTATGTATGTATGAAAAATGGAGGAGGTTCTCAATTCGTCGCGAAAATATTTTAAAATAATCAATTAAATTCTAGTTGTAGCACAATACTACGGTAGTCAAACATCTTAAAATATGTAAAACTCGCAAACTAGACACGTTTTGTAGATAAAAAAGAAAAGCGCAATGTATGACAATTTCTTATAAATGCATTATCGTATCAAAACATTAAAATTATAATGTATATAGCAATTACTTAGTATTATATATATATTATGCCTCACACAATAATTTAAAGTTCCTTACAAGTATGCTCTACCGCGTACGCGTTGAGTATTAAACCTGGCCTCTTTTAACCACTTATTTTGTATATAATACATAAAAACATATTAATCTCGTCTATTCTACCAACTGTATACTGTTACAAAACGTGATGTTTTATTAATTGCAATGGCCATCGTCCCGTTGACATTATACCGTAATGACTCTGGGGTGACATGTGATGCGATGCCAATTTGTTTCTCTCAACTCACCCCTAAAGGTTAAGTACACCCAACATTTTCGAATATCATCTATCTCTACTAATGTTATAAAGAGGAAAGATTTGTATTTTTATATGCTTGTAACGAATACACTCAACAACTACTAGACCGATTTAAAAAATTCTTTCACCATTAGAACGCTACATTATCCCTTAGTGACATAGGCTATATTTATTACACCCGGCAGGTGGCGCTGCAATCGGGTTTTAAATTTTTATTTTTTCGTTACATTCTCATCTTTAAATATATATATTTTTAATTCCTTGACTATAATTTGTAAAGTCAACCTTACTTTAAATTAATTGATCATCTGCATAGTTAAACTCGGTATAAGGCTTCCAAATAATATATATGTAACTATGTATGTATGTAACTACAAAATGTACTTGAATAATGTTATGAAAACGACTTAATGGTACATTATACTAACTACTAAAACTTAGAGAATATCAATGAACTGTACTCTCTCGCTAATTACTTACGAAAACTTTGAAGACAAACATAGTACGGCTTTCACCAAATTCCAATGCTCTAATTACCAAGCATCTGAGTTACGCCTTTAAAGTTAGAAGCAACGGTATTGTCGTTAGTGTTGTATATATTAAAAAAATGTTTATTGTTTATTTTGTTATTCATTTTAAATATATGTTCTGTGATATTTATATATACATACATATACAAATAGGGTATGTAATTAATTTGCCCACCACCGTCATACACTTGCGAATCTCCCGTTTATAAAATCCATAGCCTATAAGTTGTCTAGAAGATATTGCTCTAAAGCCATAAGGCCGCCCGTTGTTCCTACTTTTGCTGTTTAATGTGGCTAATGTAAATTGTTTATTTCATGTGTATATATATGGTGGACAATAAAGTCTATTCTATTCTATTTTAATGTTGAATCACGTCTTATTCGTCATGATATTTATCATACTTTTATCAATTATTATGTCTGTTAGGAATGTAATTTAGACCTGTGAAGATGAAGTTAATGACCTCATTTTCCGAGTAAGTTACTACGAGTATGTAGTAATTATTACTTTACTACCTGTAATATTATTTAAAGTTAGTAATCTGAAATAATACTAAATTTGGTAAACAGTAGTTTTATAGATTTATTTAACGTGAAATGTAATTCCTAATATGTAATTACTGTTTGCTTATCTAACAATCTAATCTCTTAGATTATTTTCTAATTTTCGTGAAGAGCTAACCTTTGTGTTAGATTATATTTAGACAACTGAATCAAGTAATATCTTGTGTCCTGGTACAAACCCAAGGGTACATATTTTGCCAATTTTAGTCAAAATTAGAGCCAAAAGACAAAGACACAATGTTAAAGACTTAATAGACTAATGTTTATGTATTAGAAAGTAAATTTTAAATAAATTTACTTCAATGTTTGTTACGTTGGTAGTGCTAGTTTCAAATACTTTATGTGAACTTTTATTTACAAATTACCAATTGAGACGATGACCACTGCCACCATACGATCTATCTATCATTTAAGACCTATGCTCTTATCGGTGGAGCCTCCTCCAATCTTCTCTATTATGTGCCAGTTGTTTTACTTCTATGTATGACACTACACCTACTTTTTTTTATTTGATCCATGAATGCTCGCCTTGGTCTTCCCTTCCCTCTCCTTGCTTTCACTTTGCCATCGATTAACGTGCATAAGGTGTTGTGTCGTTGCAAATGGCCAAACATCTTCCCCCTTCTTTCCTCCAAAGTTTTTAAAATTATGCGTTTCTCCTTTATCATATCCAGAACTTCTTCATTGGTCTTCTTTTCTTTCCAACTTATTCTCTTCATGCGTCTCCAACACCACATTTCAAATGCTTCTAATCTATGGCCATCTGTTTGTGTCATTGTCCATGCTTCACACCCGTATAAAGCCATGCTCCAGATATAATTTTTTAACATGCGATACTATACCAAAATTAGTCAGTACTGTCCCGAGATTGTCAATAACAAATTGAGTATCACATCCCTGTCCACTGAATAATGTTATTACATCCATTTTAACCTCAAACTGACAGGCGGGTCGGATTTCGCAACGGGAAGCGTCGATTACTTTATACAATGTGTGTTTAAGTATTTAATGTAATACATGTTACTAAGACATAATACACTATTATTTTAATATAGGCTGCAATTTCAACTGTACAATTGTGCATACTTTGTCATAGCGAATCGAAACTGTTTATTACAGAAGCTGAGTTGTGTTCTAGGGTTAGTGATTGATGGATGGTTCATATATCTTACTATTCATTCACTTGCCCTACAATCAGTTAAACTGTGGCATTATTTGTGTGGAGCTTATGTCAAATTTTAACATAAGGCAAAGCGACTTTCGCTAAGATATAGGATCACGCGTTTAAAAAGAACATCTGAGTTGTTAAGCAAATGCTTGCCTTAGATTTTGGTGATTGCTATACATTATATTAATTGTTGTATATATTTTTAAGTTTTATTTCACGCAAACGTCATTATGTGTGTTTAGGCAATGCAAGCTACTGCAAAGTCGTAGAAACGTGTACATAATGGCATATCAAAATTGAAATAAAACATTTAACTTACGTCCTTTGCACGCCTAGTTTGAAAGAAAAAAAGAGAATATTTTATTTAGGACAAATACTAAGTTAATATACATATAAATATAAACAAAATAAGTCCTAAATTAGATCCAGTCTCAGCATAAATGAATTGCAGACTAAAAAATAATGTAATAAAGCAATAATTCAAATAAGAAATACATAATTATATAAAATCATTTTAGCAACGCACACAACGAAACTGAGAGGTTCTTGCGAAAGATAAGCGCTGATTGTGAAACTAGCATTATGCTAAGCAAGAACCTTTTTAGGACATCACAATTAATTTTTAGATATATTATCATGTAAGACTTTTTGTATCTTGTCCTAAATAAATATTATTTCTTTCTTTCTTCTTTAAAACAAATAAGATATCTAAATACATGAAGCAAAAACACAGCAAAAACTTTGTATCCCTTTTTACGAAAATTGCGCGGACGGAGGAATATGAAATTTCGCACACTTAAAGTTTATATAGAGAAGGAGTGCAGAATGATATTTTTTTTTAAATTATACATAAAAAATACATTAAATCAATAAAAAAACATTACACACACTACCATGTATTTGAACCACACACACGCATATATACTCTTTTGTTTATTGTTAAAGTCAAATTAACAGTGTAGCCTTGGGTGAAATCTACGATTATAGAAGTGAAACTTAATAATGTTCAAACTTATAATTTAAATTATTTATTATGGTCGAATTTCGACCACGGGCGACGACTAGTATCTAGAAGTTAGCAAAATAAAATAATTTCCAAAATTCATATAGCACTTGTTTCATGTCTGAAATCGCATTGTGCGTTTAGTTGAGCATTAAGAAATTTCTTAGGTTTGATCCTAAACAATGAAATTGAAGGTACATTTCTAATAGGTGGAGGGATATTATTTAATTATCTTGATCGTAAATAAGCAATAATTTTCTCCCCTGAACATATATACTTCTCAGTCAGTTCTCTTTTATTTAAAGTCGTGACCTTTACGAAGACTTTCTATCACTGTCGTCTATAATCTGCATTGTCTATAGTGAAGGTCGCGTTTACGAGCATTTCTATTTGATGAGTGATCTGTCGAATCTTTTTGGAAGCTTACTTCTCAGCAACATCGTTTTAAACCTCACAGCGATCACGAGTCTTAAATAATACACAGCTTTGTCGCCATTAGTAAAAGCATTCCCGACTTACTCAACCGAGAACATTCCAAAAATCCGTTCAATCGTGCTGAGTATGTAATTCGATAGAACGTCCAACACACCCATGTGCGTTCTGAAGTAGCTGCGCGTGGGGTTTTTAATTAATACCTACATGCCGCAGGCAGACCGCGTACCGCCGCCGGGATATAAATCTTGGCTAATGTCCCTTTAGTCTGGTCAACACGCCCCATGTGTTTGTAGGCAACGGTAGACATTACCGAAATTCGCAACTGCTAAATGAACGCTAATGAAAATTTCCACCTGACCGCTATGAATCATTGCACTCGAAGCAGGGCAATAAGGTCATTACCATTCAAAAGCATGTAAATAGTTTATGCTGCATTTTTTAGGTTCCTGTACATCGGGTTATACATTTAATTTAATTTTTTTGTATGTTCACTTCTATGCGTCTGTCACAGCCTATTAGAAAACAAAAATAAAAAATCGAAATGTGTGCTGGGACACATATTAGAAGCGAAACTTCAACGGACAAGTGGAAAAACGAATCGCCAAGGACAAGTTGAAAAACTAATGGCAACGGATGAGTGGAAAAACGAATCGCAACGGACAAGTAGAAAACCTTCCACTGACAAGTGACAAAATGAATCGCAACAAAATTTTAACTTGAAGTTTTCAAATTGGACAAGTACATTAACAATCTGCCTAAAAGACAAAATGAATCGCAACAAAATTTTAACTTGAAGTTTTCAAATTGGACAAGTACATTAACAATCTGCCTAAAAAAAATAGGGATCCTTGCTAACACTCCAATAATGTAACCCAAGGTGTAAAAAAAATACCTAAAATCGCGTCCGCTGCGAAAACTATTGATAATAGAATAAAATAATGTACTACGACTTTGCAGAACGCATCATTATTTACAAAAAGTGTCGCGACAGCATATGTCTAACTATTATAGTTATGCCACAATAAAAGTTCTTTTATTTTCAAAATTTAATTAAAATGCGGCCGCTAGAAAAGGCTCTTTATTTGTATCTTGGTATTCATCCTTATCAAAATAAATTACTTCATATTCAAGACTGCTTCAATACCTTTATATAACTTTTTGAATGATTCAATTCGGACATCCCATTCGAAAGATATTACGAGTTTAAAAATGTAAGTATTATAACACGCGGCCGTGAAGCTTTTTCGTGAGCGAAAAATCGTAAGACCCCGTCTATATAGAAGTTTCACTTCAAAAATTTCTCAAACGCGCCAAGTGACAAGTGAAATACATTTTATTAATATACGAATATGTTATTATTATTTGAAAATTTAAGAGAAATTTAACCAAAATATACAAAACGATGTTTACCAACCAAAAATGAGAAATGAAAATTTATGATCGTTTATTGAGAAAAGCGTGAAGGTATAATAATTAATTAATCATTATAAACTAGAGCAATATGACGTATACTTTGATACAAAAAACTGCGTGTGTGTGTATGTGCAGTTCACACGCAGTAAAAGTGAAACAAAGTATGATAAGGGGTGGGAGGAATTCTAGATTTTGTAACGTTATATTTCATATATTGTATCGTTATAATATACTTAAGCTTTAAAACACGAAATTTGAGGTATTAACGAAAAACTTCAAAACATTTACAACTCTATCTGTATAATCAGTGTTTAAATTATTAAATATAATGTATTCTATCTCATTCTCTCTCAGGTTTAGTCCTATACATTTATGTGTTTATCTCCTTGTAGTGTCGCTTTTTCTATTGAATGATTCTAAAAAAGTTTCACTTGAAAATAGATTCTTATTTTCACATTATACAAAATCTTGAAATAATCACAGATAAGGAAACCTGAAAGTAAATTATAAAACGAAATTTAACAATCAAGTTAATATTGCTTAGGTTTAGAAATAACTATGTGTACAGATTTGTTTTTAAAATAAGTACGGAATTATGTGATAGGTGTGTACGACTCGCGCTGACCGAATTAATTTAATTAATGACATATTTTGTTTGTTACAGAAATGCGACATTTTTGGAGCCTCACTTGCAAGGTATAAGAAGGCGCGATAGCCGAAGTTCTGATAGTGATCACGATGAAAGATCGACAGAGGATGACGAACGGTCACTGCTCCGGAGTTCGCCGCGTACGAGACTACCGCCTCCTCCTCCCCCGCCGCCTGACGACGAGCCTCCCCCGTTGAAGCCTCGAGAGTTCTTCGAAAGACTCCAGAGTCAAGCTATGAGGGAAGCCCAAGAAAGAAAACAGAGAACAAGAGACTTATCCATTAAAGAACCGAGTCAACTCTTCAGGCCTCTCGACACAGAAGGCAGCTTAGGCGACAGCCTCAGTCAGGTAACTTTGCTTAAAATAGTTTGGTAACTGTACGAACTTTTAGACGTCTTAATGAACCGTTTCAATACTAAATTCTCGTTATTTTAAGTTTGAGACTTCGACTTACCTTAATACGGATTTCAAGGGGTAAACTTTGAAATTGTTGAAAACTAGCTGCATTCGCTTGTTCATTCGAGGAGACCTTACACATATCCCTTTCTTCTGAATAATCCAAGATGTTTTATACACGAAAATTTATGATAAAGTTCTTGATTTAATCCCCAAAATGTTCACTGAAATCCGTTTAGTCTTCTTGTGTGTATTCGAGACTAAACTATCAGACAGACTGATAGACCAAAAAATATATTATTCTTTATTAAGATATGCATAGTCTCTGCCAGGATGTAAATCTACGTCATTGGTAAAAGTCACAGATGTCTTAGTCGCGGAATTACAAATAATTAATAAAGATCAAATCTTGGAATATGATGGCATACTGTAAATTAAAGGAATTAGGTAACTAGATACAATACTTGCCGATATTCGAAACTACCATGCTGTTAATGAAATGGAAACATCAAACAAAATATTGCGCTGTGAATACTCATTCCTTTTATTGGTATGAAATTACATTTATTCGTTTATTTGTGTACAATTCGATGTTGCCGGATGGCAAAATGCATCGCTTCCTTCTATTCCGAATCCATTACCATGTGAATGTGAGAGAGTAATGTTACATGAAAGCAATATTTTTCAATTCTCGATGCGAAATTAAATTTGCGGTTACATCAAGGCCTATCGCTCTTAGAAGCGTCTATTTTGATATTGTGTTTGATGATGAAGAAGAATAAATCTTAAGTCCGTATTTTTAAACCAAAATCTTGACCAAAAGTTAAGTATGCAGTGGTATGAAATTGAAATGAAAGGCTTTTTTTCATTTCAGTTGGATATCTTGTCTGGGCACTTCACATTCATTTTGGTTGTTAAGTGCCAGATCAAAATATAATTAACGAACTTCTTGCGAAGCAAATACTTTTGTAATACATACTGGCGTAAAAAGCGAAAAGTTTATCTACCTGTAAATTATCTTAAACTGATAAGTTTAAATAACAATGTTAAATTAAGGTATTTTGTAATATACAACGAAACCTCATTCAGATTGATTTGAATAAAGATTTAACAATTTCATGTCTAAAATCGTTCTATTCTTACTAATAAAAGTATACTTTAAAATAGATTTATTTTATATGAAACAGATCTAACCTATCATAATGTCGGCAGATACTCCTTATTGTTTTGAATTCCATTGTAGAGAAATACGCAGGAGACAATTTCCAATAAAAGTTTACACTTCACTTATATTGCTTTGTGCTTGCAATAGAAAAATGCGGTTGTAAAAATTGCGACTCGAAACGAACTTTACTCCTTTTAATAGTTAAGAATTCATTTGAATGTAGACTAGATACATATTGTTTTGAATTAAATAATAGATACCGAAGTAATAATTAAAAAAATCACTACAATGAATTTACGGTTTTGTTATTTTGAACTCATGAAAAATTTGTTGTTTATATAATTATCTACATTGAGATTATCGGTGTGCAAATTTGCCCAATTGCCTGTGATAATCATGTCGTCCGTTCGTTATTAAATCGAGGTTGTGTTTGAACAGTCCACTTTGAAGTCCGCAGCCCGCTTGTCTACTTTTTTACTCCACGCTCTCTTCGGTATCTTTTATTTTTAGTCCATTGGCAGGCATGGCCTCAGTCTTGACCTCGACTCAAAATTTCTTTGGCTTACTCCTTCCTGCAAGCGGGGCCTGGGGAAGGCGGTATGACTAAACATTTTATTCCCTACATATCCAGCCGGTTTCCATAAACATTGCCGTACATATATAGGCGACTCTTACAATTTGTCTACTACGTCACAGATATAAATAGGCTGCAGCGGGAACAAAAGTTCCTAAAGCGGTTCTTCTGTATGACCCATTAAGTCAAAGATATGAATATAAACAATCATAATTTTACCTATAATTAATGTTATCGCTGAAAATAAACCCAACGGTTTTATAAAATACCTATTAGTTGAAATATTTATATTCTCATTTAATCAATGGTCCGGAGCGAGCGCTCTCTTCATTAAATAATTGGTTTAATTAACATACCTTATTAACTATTCATTTTACTCAAATGAATTTATTAGTGATCCAGCTGTGAGAAGGGTTACATTTTTGCCGAATCTCTCATTATTCCGTGGGAAGTGTGTTCAATTTATTTTCAAAGAATACCTACGTTGTCTAATCAGAATTGCTACTGACTTATTTATAACTAGCTGTACTCGCCACTTCTTTCGTGCGATGCTGTCTTATATTTGTATGTTCTGAGCCCTTTTATGCGTGCAGGAACTGCAAGGAATAGACGTAGATGAAAATTTAAGATAAAAATTCAAGTTTTTAATCCCTAACATTTTTAATAAAATCCATTGAACCGTTTAAAGCTTATTCTAGCCAAAGTTACAGACAGTCTGACAAATATAAAATGTAAAAACGGTCATATACGTGTAGGCATTGTATAAATAGCAGTTTCCATTAATATTTTGCCATTTGGAATCACAAATACACGCTTAAATTTTATTATTCTAGTATATATAGGGTAAAGTATACCATTCTAGGCACTGCCTCCTCTAGTCTTATTTTTTTATGATTTTGCAGCCATACAACGGTGTTAATAATAATATTCTTTATAATATTAATATATGTGGAATAAATTGACAGGATGTCAATCACTGTGGTAACTCACAATGTTATAGGTTTCCCTAGATCAGAAAAAGAAATATATTAGATATATGTAAAACGTGTAAAAGTAAACATTCACATTGTAACAATGTTTATTTAAAAACACACTCGGTACATAATTGGCTGTTGTTTTGAATAATACTTGCGTACAAAACCTGTCGCCTCGTACCAGGGTAGCAGGCGGTGACAGGAGTACTCTCGAGGTGTAAAAGTTCTCAGTCAATTGCGAGTGTACCTTTGTACCTTATACATACGTACGTACTTATACTTTATACCTTATACCTTCCAACCCCTTCCATTATCGTAGTCCAATCGTTTCGCGTAAAATAATATAAATAAAAAGTATTGAGTCTTCTTCAATATCTTACTGCTTCAGCTGGGATAATGTTATATTTATTAACCGTTTCACGCAGATGTAGCAACGACTTTAATGCGATACGATATTTTTAATAATTGTTAATGACGGTAATTGACAGATAACGTATGTATAAACTAATGTAGCTTTTCATTAACGGCGTTATTTTTAACGCTATAAATAAGACGCACTTCGCCACAGTCGAAAACTATAACATTATCACAAGTGAAGCCCGTGCAGTATAGAACAAGAAAGAAAATCCTATTTCACCCTATTTTGATATGTTGTATAAAGCTGATATTAGACGGGTCATACATTATGTCTTTCAATATGGATGAAGCAACCGAAGTGATTCATCTAATCATAAAATTGAGTCATTCAATGTCATTGAATGGCGTCGTGTCCTTTCAGTTATGCACCTTTCAACCAAAATAATGTAATTTTGTTAATCTAACTAATATCATTATAAAGAAGATTTCATCATGTATTAGTGTGTCTACGGTTTAGTATAAACATTAAACATGTATATATTAAATAACAAAACATGAAAAGCAAGGGGAAAATGACCTGTTACTCCATTCGCTTATGTAGGATTTAAAAACTTCACTGACGTGCGTTTTTAATGGGCGGTTATTATCCTTGTATTCTTCTTTTGTGTTTATTGAAACAGACATTCAAACGAACTCACTTTCAATTTATATATTAATATAGACTATTAATCGTCATAGTGATATATTATACATGGTCTTGAGATAAGAATTCTTGAACACGCATGATGTTAAGTTTTCTTTAAATCATTACCCTCGTGTATGCAAAGGTTTTCGAGAACTTTTCTTTTGCACACCTTAGATATTTGGAATAATTGATGTTTTCCGTGAGCACTACCATATGGATTTTTTTAAAGGTATCTTTAAATTTCCCCGAGGCCGACAACACTTTTTTTAATTTCTCCTCCTGCCTGGCAAACACGATCTGTCAGGGTATTATTTACATTCTTATATCTATTACATCAGTTATTTAGTTATCTGTTTACATTATCGGCGTTTTCTTAAAAAAAAAAAATACTATTTTCTTATTACTATAAGTACCTATATATTCTTATAGCTACCTTTCATTTATTACTACTTTTCTTATACTAAATTTTGACAAAGTGGCTTCTATATGTTTATTACCTATAATATTCCTTCTTAAAATATATATTAAATAATATACATTCAATTAGTATTTTATATATCCTTATTTCGTTTTATAACTATATTTACAATATTCACGCAATACTTAATGAAGTCATCTAGGTGCTTCTTTGCCTTACACGTTGGGCGGCACGGCACCTCTGGTGTTACAAATATCCATAAACGACAGTAACCGGAAGGTTAATGTGGCTTATAGCTCTTAGGGCCGGCTCGGTCGGTGTGATACCATGCTCTCAAAGAATATCGGCGTGAAACGGTTAGCCTTGAGCTAATTGTGTTTCGTGCGATGGTTGAGAGTGGCGATTGCGCACTCCCCCTTCTACTTATGAGGATACGACAAGATGGGCTAGAGAATAGAGGATAGAGGTATCTACTTTCCTCTATCCCATTCCTCCTGTCTGCTCGCACTATCCTATTTTTATGCCATTCCTCCTATCCTAAAGACTGGCAACGCGTTGGCTTGGCTCCTGTAGGGTTATTCACAAACGTCGGAAACATTTTCGTGTAAGAACGGAAAGCTCTCAAACGAATCAATTTGCAGTCCTATGGAACGTAAAACGGACACATTCGAGAATGTGTTTCCTACAAGATTTCTTAATTGCGTTTCACGATCCGTCGGATTGCAAATTGGTTTCTTCGAGAGTTTTCCGTTCTTATACCGAAACGTTTCCGACGTTTGTGAATAACCCTGCAACCGTCTATAGACGATGGTAACCGCTTTCCATTAGATAGGCCGTCTGCCTCTTGTTTAGCTCTTTTTTAACTACAGCAATAAAAAAGACTTTGAGGTATTAATATTCAAACAACAAATTACATGCCGCCGTTACATCCATACTTTCACGTATCACCCTGTCATTTTGCACGCCACAAATACCTATATTGCGCAAAGGGGTGTTTAAAGGCTTAATACCCATTACACGACACTCGCTGCCCCATTGGGCTGACGATTAACCCATGAATTAGAGCTTAGGACGAAGTAAACTGCACTTTGCGGCACATAATGACATGTGCGGTGACTTAGAATTTTGGGCATACCCATCGCGGTTACGTTCATTGAATTTAATGACTACCTCTAATTACAAGGGATTTTGAGTCCTTTGTGTGGAGATATTTGAAGGCAGTTTTTTTCTCATTTTTGTATCTCTGAGTGTTCGAGAGTTTAATAACAATTAAATGCTAGAAAATTAATACGTACCTCTCATTGAATTTTCTGAAGTTTTCGGCCTAGTACGAGTAAATAATGATCATAAATAAAAATTAAAACTAAATAATGAAAATGAAGAAGTTGGCGATAGATAAAATAAAACTTAAACAATACTCATTGACACTTATCTTATCTGATCTTATGAAAAGATGTCAAGTGAGTACTGACATTTCAGTGATTACGGCTACTGAAAAGTGGCCGAAATGTCGTAATAATATATGTATGTATATTAATCTGGTGTTGGTGTGACAGAAGATGTATATCAGAATAGAGGAGTGTGGAAGAAAGACATATTGCGCCGACCACAATTAATTGGGATATGGTGAAAGAAAAAGAGAGAAGAGGGAGACAGAGTAATCTGTTCATTTTATTTACTTGTTTTGTTATTCACGTTTCTCACTATGTTTATATATTTGCCAGGTGGTAGGGTATTTGCTCGACTGGATGGCGACCACTCCTGGTCTAGAGTATGCCGCCATAACAACCTTGTGTTGTGTTCCGGCATTAGTGACCAGGTTCCAGTCTGCCTTAAGAGAGCAGCAGCGCATTTGTAGCACCTTTGGTGTTACAAATGTCCATAGGCGATAGTAACCGCTTTCCATCAAGTGGGCCCGTCTGCCTGTCTGCTGAACTCTTACAATAAAAAAGTTATATATATATATATATATATATATATATATATATATATATATATATGTATATGTTTATTATCATTATTTTGATGTAAATATGTCTAATAATCCGTTTTATTTTTATAATTATTTAACTAAATCGATTTTATATTATTTGTGTCGTATTGTCTTCCGTGACTATACATGCTGGTCCCAGGCGGAAGAACAGTGCTGGTCTTATAGCGGCTAGCATTACGCTGAGTCTGGGTCCAATTTAAGGACTTATATTGTTTCCTATATTGTATTTTACTCAGTATTGTTAAAGCGTTTATTGTCCTAAATAAAACAATTCTTTCTTTCTTTCAAAATACCGCGGTTAAAACCGTTAAATCACATTAAATAACATTTCCGCTTAATGGAGCGGTAGAGAAATTTATAACCAAATTCATATCTAAATTTATTAAAATTTGCATGGAAGTTGCTGTGTTTACTATGTATTGTACTGATTGAAAAAAATCTGTTTAAAACTGTATCGAATGCCAAGAATGTAAATATATTATTTGTGATTATAAAGAAATCTTTTTATCTGTGTGAAGTAAAGTCACAGACAACATTATTAATATTACCAACTCAGAAATGGAAGGGTTTTCGCGCAACTATTGTAGCAATCCACTTTTAATTAATAAAAAGTGAATAATAATAACTGACGTAAAAAATACTTACAACCGTTGCTTCTTTCAGTTTGTCTTTACTAATCCCCACTATCAGTGGTCTACCTGTCTATTCTATTTTACATTGGCTTTAATGTCCTTCATAGACAATACATTAGTTCGGTTGAGTTGCTTCACTTTCTTGACTGACCAGGAGGTGTCGTTCCAAGAACATATAGGCTCGATTCATACTATGATGCGGTTCACGGTTCAATCTCGCTCCGGCCTCGGTCCGATAAAATCTCGCTGTATCTACACTACTAGTCTGGAGTTGAAACTAATGCGTATTCACATTACCGGTACAAGTCATGACAGGTTCGATCTCGCTTTAATCAAATATTCTTTGCGACGAACCGGTACCGACGCGATTTCGAATCTAAACTAGAGCGATACGATGTGAGTATTGTCTGATTCTTTCTTGTTGGGGAATATTTGACTGCGACTGAGACCGAAGCGAGATTGAACGGTGAACGACATAAGTGTGTATCTAGCTTTATATCGACATTTTCTAGCGGTTTAGTCCATAAATCAGATGTAGTACCTATTTTATCCTCTTGCTGGTAAGGTATATCCTCTATCAATTAACGCAAATCCCGATAAAACTAAAGAGGAAGTGAAACTTTTACTGCGATAATTACTGTCATTGTCAACACGGTGCGATTTTATCGTTCGAACCCCGCCGTTCCCGTTCGTCGCGCCCTCTCACCGTCTGGGTGGACTTTAATCGGTGAAAATTAAAAAATATACGAAACGATCTGGTTTAATTTGCATTCGCCGATCCGACTGCTGCATGTTGCCTGCATTTAGTACAACAATAGGCAGAATGGATGCGCTCGTTATGATTTCTTTTCACATTCATCGTGCAAAGATTTTAGTAAAACATTGTTTCAAATACTATTTCAGTGAAGAATAATAAGAGAGAGTAACTAACTGGTGATATAATTGGGAATGAATCATTTTAATGTAGGTGATTTTGTGAGAATTTTGACAATGCTAGCTAGCCTCGGTAAGCTGCTTTGTTAGCTAATTCATTATTTCTTATTCATTTAGGGGATGATGAGTCTGGCATGCCAAAATGGCACAGTATAAATTAACCTTGACCTTGGAAACTTGTCACTAATGCCGGAACACAATGCAAGGTTATTATGGTGACATACTGTAGACCAGGGTGGTAGCCATCCAGTCGGGCAAATAATGTACCACCTGTTTGTGGGTTGTTTTTTAGCCTCTTATGACAGGCCGACTGGCCGCAGGAAATAGTATTCATTCATCTTCCTGCACGGATAAAGTAAATAATAATGTAATATTACATACATATAAATTTGTACTTTATATAATACTAAAAATATTTTATAAACAATATCGTCTTACCCCCGTTGGTTTTATACTTACATGAGGGGAAGATAGGCTCGATAAAACAGTGTTATACATAATTGCATTCCAAATACGATTATGAAAGATACTTTATTTTTAACTCACTGCGCCTATAATCCTTCTATAACTGATATGTGTAAGCGAGTAAAACGTCAAAATGTGAGAGAAGAATAACTTAAAACGCCATCTAGTTCATAGGTTTAATAACTATTGATAGTTACTTTCTTTACTGGGCGAGTGTCATTTTGGTACATATATTCTATATACCATGGTATAATTGTATGAATAGTCATATCTTGAATCCTATTAACCCCCTAAAAATATTTTTGTATAAATTAATTTCAAAAGTTCTTCCTTACTATTTTTTTTTTTGTTAATACAAGTAAACTACTGTGAGGTAAAATGTTGAAACTAGAAGAAAACTCATTAAATTCACATAACTAAGAGAGAAACTATATACATGACAATACAATACCTTGAAATAAATATCCAATTAAAAATACACAAAGCGTTCGTAACACGTAATTAGTAGGGCAGTGGAAGGAAGCGTGGACCGCATAAGTCAGATGTCAAGTCAATACCCCGTGCAGGACAAACGCACCCTTACCGAGGGGTCCAGCAATACCGGAACGACTGCATTATAAATACATACGCGCACAACAGGAAGTGTTTTGTACGATTTATGTAGTGTTTGGATTAGGTTGCATATTTAATGGAGCATTGTGAATGCAGTCGTATGTTGTATTTTTTTATGTACTACCATCGTACACAGTATACGCTGAATTTAAGGTTCGTTTTTACAAGGTAACTGAGAATATGACATTAGCCGTTCGTTGAAATGTGAATATTTAAACTGTACAAGTGTACTTATATTACCACCACCCGAGTCTAAGCTAAATTATAGTCTTTGACTAACGAAAAGTAACACAGTCCTTGTGGTTCGAAAAGTCACATTTCACTAAATAGTAGAGATTCTTTCACACTGACATAATTTGAACTAAAGTTAATTTGTAACCACTACTATATTTTTTCTTTATTTACATCAATATATACGTAAGCTATAAACTAGTACAATAAAGAATTTGATAATGCTAGGTAGAATACAATATAAATAATATTGCATTATACCTATAATCGAAGCGAAGTCAATGGGTAAGGTTCCCAGAAGATTGGCTACATATTACCTCGCTGGATGGCCAAACTAATCCGTTGTCCGTGGCTATATTATACATTATTTTGATTTTTATTTATTTATTTCAACCTAGGTTATATTTTATTGATATAACAAAAAAAAACTTCACAGCAAAATTCTTACAATAATATAATACTTATAGCCAAATTAAACATAATATGTAGTAGAAACTGGAGTTCAGATTTCGAATAGGACGGGTTTGTCGCCATTTTAAATATACTTAAAAGTAAACATGTGAAAACTTGTAACAGAGCAATTAATTAAATAAACCCATGGGCAGTGTCGGGCCCGCTTGCACGAGTGACTCGGGCTCTAGAGCCGACTTATTGATTTTAAGCGGCCGCGTGAGTCATCTGTTGCAGTCGCCCCTCAGCATCCCCAACCGCAACGCTGTTTGCTCTCTTTGATTGAATTTCTAGGAACTAAAAGAGAGTTGTAATAAGAGAATCAATACATTCTTTATACAAATCGAATACGGCTTATATTTTATCTTAGAAATAAAATTAAAGTAAATACTATAAAGCACTATGCTGCCAATGCATACGATACAGTACGTCTATTTTATTAATAATTAATATGTATGTCTTTGTAGACCACGGGCCATAAAAATGGCCCGGACTTTTGGAAGGCTTGCGTGGGGCCATGGGAGGCCAACACGTAGAGGCCCTTTGACAAATTTAATGTAAATGTGGCGTGACACTGACCGGCGATTATCCCTGTCTACACCATATAGCAATGCACCCAAGGACAAACCCCGGCCAGTGTAGGACTATTGTATGAGGTTAGCAATAATTAATATTATTGTTAACTTGTTCACCAAAGTTGTTGTTCAAATTGAGTAGCAAGTTACTGGTTTTAAATACTAGGGTTTATTTTTTCATTTCTATCCCAATAATTTGGAGTTGGCATAATATGTATTTTCCTTCCATTCTCCTCTACTCTAGCATACGTCATCTATCACATTACAAATCATCCTGCCATCCTTCACACTATCCACCCATCTCTTTTTTTGTCTACGACTTGTATCCATAGATCTTTCAGTTTAAAATCCTTTTTGTTACAAGTCTTTCATCCCGCCCGTACCTAATTACTTGCCCATACCATGTTAATATTTTTCCTCTCAATAATTTACCAATTTATCTAAACCTTGAACATTAATCGTAATACATTTGCAAACTTCAACGCATGCTTAAATTAAAGCGATACATATACTTATAAACTTACAAATTGTTATTCCGCAACTGAAATAACCGTCTAATGTTGTCTATGATTAAATAACAATAATAAGCGGCAGACAAACAGACATATTGTTTATCCCCAAATTAAGCAAATTACGGTTGTGTTATGGGTAATATACAACGGATTACCCTGAGACTGATCCCAGATATCCAGACCATAGTAAATAGCGGATAAAATTCGTTTCCGAAATTTACCATACCAGGAATTGAACCCGGAGCCTCTGTGTTGCAGTGAGGTAGGCCGGCAAAGGCTTAGCCCGCTCAACCACAGAGGCCATCAAGTTATTCTATTATTAAATGTAATTAATATATTCTTCTTCACTACTAGCAGTGCAAAAGTTATTTTTTATTATTTTTTCCTTTTTTCTTCACGGTTTTCTTAATGGACCGATTACCATAACATTACGTACTTCACTAATTTCATTCTGACAAATGAAATATACTCCATGGTATGCTGTGTCGAAGTTTACGCAACTTTCAGAGTAGAAATCTCTAATTTTCTGTAATTAAAATAATATTAATCAGAATAGTCAATGGTTGGCGCAATTCACCCTTTATTTACATATTGTTGTACCACTATAACCCCACTCTTCTTGGCATCGTATCAGTTCTTTTTTATTGGTGTCTGTATTCGATTGCACCTCGTTAAAAACTTTTTTCCAACGTTACGGTGACAAGGGTTTGTTGGGAAAATAATGAAAAGTTTTTAGACAAATTTTTATCTTTTTTGCAACTGCAACTCTGCAACGAATATATTTTTTGTTATGCTGTTTATTACTCTATGGTTGATGTCTGATTAATTGATTCTATTCGAATATTGTAGGAAAATTGAGTATTTAGATTTTTATATATTCAATTATAGTTTTATAATCAAGGCAGTGATAATGTAGAAAATCTAATTATATACATCTACACCTACATAACCTCTATACACATACTTTTACATATCTTGTAGAAAGTATAGGTATTAGGTATACTTTTTCTGTATAATATGTAAAAAAAATTTATAAATCTAATATTTAATTTTCAAACAAACTGTAGTCAAAAGGTACGCGTTTTATTTAAATATGTATTATTTGTTATTTTTTCAAAAGAACAAAAGTGCTATTATATCAGTATTATTCATATTGAGTTAGAGTAAGTTTGGAGGCTTCTTTAAGAACCAAAAAGAATCCTTCAAACTTACTCTAACTCAATATGAATGAATGTCTTATTCATAAGACCGTATATGTATATTTATATATATGTACGTACAAAAAAGTTTTTTTATTTCTTTCATCTTCACGACCATGAATGACCGATATTATTCCAAAAAAATTGGCTAACTTTTTGTTACAAAAATCGTAAGACCTTCAAATGAAACCGCATGACGAAAATATGTTATAAAATTATGAATTTTGCATATAATTTATTTTAATCAATTAACTAAAGAGTTACGGTTTTTGAGAAACCAAGCATGATATACATGTTTCATCTTATCTTCATTAACCAAATAGCTCAAGTAACTTTTTACGCAATTAAAACTTCCCTATTCTGTAAGTCTGGTCGCAGGTGCCCGTCGTTTACGGCTAAAACGTACCTTCTATTAAGGAGTTCTGCACACGTGCTACCACTTCGCACTTAGTTCGAAAGTCGTGCAGAAGTATACTGTTATGGCAGTCGGTGTTTACTAGACTCCTATTCTGTGAAGATTTTCTCCTACATACACATATTAAAGAATATTAATATCTTTAACATAATGTTTTGCGATTTTTTATTGGTTAATAATTTAATTAATGTTAGTAATTATTTTTTAGTTAATATTTTGAGATTTTTTTATAAGAGAATGTATTTTTATGAAAGTTTGTTGAAAAATATTTTTTTTCTAATAAATACATCTATTAAAAATAATTACTATTCTATTCATAAAAATTATAAGCTACATAACATTGTAGGACTATAATTATATTAAAAAGTATTATTGTAGATAATCTTTTTATACGATACAATATTAAAGTAAGTCTTATATCTGATTTTAAGGGTCCCATAGTAATTTTGGCAAAATTGGAATACTTATAATATATAATTGGCATGTGCATACGTCTTGTATGTATTTTGACTATTTTAGTAACCTAGCTAGGAAGTGTCTTCAAGTAATTTGTATTCTAATGAGGCTTTTTTTGTATCCAACATTTCGTATACCAAAGATTTCTGCATATAAACTAATTCTGATCGTTTGTAAAACGTACACGCGTTATCGGCAAGGTATCTTGTTTCACTGAGAATAACCGTGTTGTTGAAGATATTTACATGAGATTCAATGGCTGAGCGCATCTGGCTTTTAAGAGATTGCGATGTTTAGTGGTGATTTTAATATAGGTGTCGCCGTAAAATCGTGGAGGAACGACTGAACTTGTCCCTTAGGTACTTCGAGGTAGTCTGCTTTATAAATAAATAAATATTCCTTGAATTCTCCGCATTCGCATTCTTCATTCTATCCGTGCAGGAACGGAGAAATAATACATTTTTTTTTATTGCAGGAGTTCAGCAGACAGGCAGACGGCCCACTGGATGGAAAGCGGTTATCATCGCCTATGGACATTTGCAACACCAAAGGTGCTACAAATGCGCTGCTGCTCTCTTAAGTGAGTCTGGAATCTGGTCACTAATGCCGGAACACAACTCAAAGTTGTTATGGCGACATACTTTAGACCAGGGGCGGTAGCCATCCAGTCGGGCAAATGCCCTACCACCTGGCTGTGGGTTGTTAAGTCGCCTCTTACGACAGGCCGCCCGGCCGCAGGAAATTGTATTCTTTCTCCGTTCCTGCACGGATAAAATTCCTGCACAATTTTCTGCGGCCGGGCAGCCTGTCGTAAGAGGCGACTTAACAACCCACAGCCAGGTGGTAGGGCATTTGCCCGACTGGATGGCTACCACCCCTGCTCTAAAGTATGTCGCCATAACAACCTTGAGCTGTGTTCCGGCATTAGTGACCAGGTTCCAGTCTCCATTAAGAGAGCAGCAGCGCATTTGTAGCACCTTTGGTACTGCAAATGTCCATAGGCGATGGTAACCGCTTTTCATCAAGTGGGCCGTCTGCCTGTCTGTTGAACTTCTACAATAAAAAAATGCCTTATTTAATATTTTTAGGGTTCCGTAGCCATTTATGCAAAAGTGGAAACCGTTTATCCGTCTGTCTTTGTATTGTCGTCACAGTCGTTTTTCTACTAAATTACTGTATTTATGTATATGGACTACACTCACCTGTCAAATTCCATTCAATTATGTATATAATGCTACACAATAGTCTAGTAAAATCGCGTAAGAACTATAATTTGACGATGGTCGCCATACTTGTGAATAAGGGTTGAATTTTTTTTCAATCTAAACATTAATAAGTATTATTGCAATGTCTCCTACGAACAGCGAGTCAAGTGCATAATTTTAATTTTACAGGTGGGAGTGTCAAAGATAAATAATTTATATTTCATTTGGTTTTATTACTAGTTTTACTATTATGATTCATTAGCTATTAGAATAGTAAATCTAATTTACTAAGTTTCTGATATCTTCTAGTTGTAACTTGATAACTAGCATTTTTTATTATGGTTCTAAATTCAGTTAATTGTATTAAAAGTATGAAGATGTTTTAAATAAATTAAACGCGGTTTTGGAGATTTTTGTGGTCTGTACTCTGATGTATTTTGTGCTTGCTTACTATCTCACCATATACTCGTACGCCTAACGTATATAAGAATCCTATCTAGTTACCCTCAATATTATACCTTGTACGGAAAACGTAAAAGTCTCAACTTGCATCAGTATACACCAAACGCTCTTCGAAACTATTCGTGATTTTCAAAATTTTATGATCTAGGCTGATAAACAAGGTCTTCTGATGACCAAAACTTTCAAAAAGAACAAACACGTAAATTGTTAATTGACTCACTACACGCAAGAGTCAACGAATTTACAAACATGCCGCAATTGTCCAAATCCCGTGCGAACGAAGTGGCGGATAACAAAACACTAATAAAGAGGTCATAGATGCAATAAAAAGACTAACAGCTAAGGTACATAACACCATCTAACTCATGGAATAATGGTCTTCCGTAACATAGAAATCCATAATGGATGGTCCCATATTGCCACCTCATAAGAAAACTAATTGCACTTCCAACTTTCCGCATAAATCCCAAGCTGCGTATTTGAGGTGGTGTGATATTTGGAAACGCGGTTCCGAGCTATTGTACTCTAGAATTTAACACCTTAACAGCCAACGGATGCCTGCGAGGCCTTTGTGCCGCATGATTCATGGCAGTTATTATTGTAGCCGATCGTCGAATTAATTTCCCGTACAGATAGTCGCGCTTCCCGTGTTGAATAGGCTTGATACATAACATACAATTTGTGCGTTTGTCTATACATGGCTGCTATCAAAAAGTAAGAAGACAAAATCTGGAATTACAAAGTTATTGCTACCTGTAATATCATGTCTATGTCTACCTAGGACTTTATAGATATACTCGTACAACTTCGTGCCGGTTTTTAGGAACTTCGGCTCCATAAGCTACAGGATGCTATATTTTCATTGAGATAAATAAGCTTTGTGCGTAGCAGAGAAGCCTCATTGTTTCGAAGGGGCCTAAAGCGACCGCTTCTGGAAAGTCACTTAGTAAAATTGACACGAATCTAGATATACTGGTAGGTGTACGACATACGAGTAGCACGAACTTCTTCTTTATTTTGACTCCCTGGACTTAATTTTATTACAATTTGACCAAAAAATTAATGAAAAAACTAAATATCCTGATTTTTACACATTATATTATTATTGCGAAGCTGACGTTCATGAAAAGTGGTTACTGTCGCCTATAGAAGCCAACGTGTTGCCAGCCTTTAGTATGGGATAGAGATGATGGGATAGGGAGATGTTATAGAGGTATCAGGCTAGAGGTGTGGTTTAGAGGAGATGGTATATAGGATTGAAATCGGGAGATGGGATATGGAAAGTTAGATAAAAGGTGGGGAAGGAAGTGGTCCATCGGAACTGTCTCTCATAGTACAAAATTCGATAAGTTCAAGGCTAACCGTTTCACGCCGATACACCAATCGAGCCTGCCCTAAGAACTATAATCAAGATTATGATTCCAACAAGGCTCTACCGTAACGACGTATAGGAATATACCTTTAATATCACATGATAAAGAACGAAAAATCTGTCGTGTAAGAATGCCCAAATAGTCGTGTTATGGCAACCGCGAATTGTTGAAATTTAATTTTATCACGTCATTTGTTTCAGAGACCTATAAATTAATTTCATTGCATTGTTTAATCTATGGTATTTAATATTCTGTTTTGGTAATGTCCCTTCAGATAGGTATCTCGACGTCTGGTTTTTGAATTTGAAGTTATTAAGAATATTTCATCGCTAGAGAACAAACAGCAGGCTAACTGTCCTAATTTTGGAAAGGGGTTACTTTCACCTATGGATTATTTCAATACCAATGTGTCACTAATCCCGGGACACAACTCAAGTTTGTTATCGCAGCATACTTTAAACTAGGACCCGGTGATAGCCTTCGAAACGGTCAAATGCCCTACCTATCTGTGGACTGTTTAGTCGCCTCTTACATTACGACACTACAGGAATTAGTATTTATTCTTAATACATTCATGCACGGAAATAAATAATGAAAAAATAAGGTTAAAGTAGACTTGGTCTATTTTTCAGTCACCAGATAAAAGGTATTCTATAGAATGAAAACACAACGTGGGAAAATAATAAATGACATTTGCATGGACACAACAGATGAATTGTTTAACTTTTGAATTTGGTCAGGTTATAATTTATTCGATTGATATCTTTTATCTGATGATTGAAACTTCGACGACCCTTACTTAAACTACGTTACGCAGTTTGGTAAACTATAAAAACCAGCACTACCTGCCACTTCTTTCACGCGGGATTTTTTATTTATATATTTTGAAGCCCGCAACTTATCAAATTGTTTGTAAAAAAAACATCATATAAACAAGTAAATAGTTTTCATGCAAATCGATGTATTCGTTTGGAAACAGGCACATAATTTAATTTTCTTTATTGCTATTATTATACATATTACACAAACCCACTTTCAGATTTATAAATAGAAATAAAGACAGCGATAGAATATGAATATGAATGGACAAGAAAAATATATTCTTTTTATATTTACTAGGTAATTATAGCGAAGAGTCGACTGGGGAAGCCAAGTAAATTAATCCGCTTAGAGTTTCTGAAGGCGGCCATCATTAATACTAGCGACAGCAAAATACTATAAAGGGAATAAATAATGAAAATCCTGTCTTTGGGAAACTTATCAAATAGCAAGCAATGCTGATGGTAATATAATAAAAAAAATAGGTGGCAATTAATATTTAATTATTTACAACCAAAATGAATGCTGCGTCATTTGTTTCATCGAAGGAGTATAATAATAAAATTAATGGGTTTTACGTATCGGTAATCTTCATCAAAACTTACAGCGTTTTCCTTCGGCGTCAGTAATGTTAATTTTAATAATACACATATTTAAGCAAGGAGAACTGCCTAAGCAACGTGTACTTTCCGCCCAGGAGTCGAATTCACGACTTTAAAATGAAATATGAATGTCACATAGTAAATCTATCTATCTATACTATAATAAATCTATAAATGGTTCGAGTTTGTACAATGCATTTAAAAATGTGAAAAAATTAGGGGTATAATGAAAAAGCAGAATTTTTGTCTGTCTGTCTATCAGTCTATATGTTAGAGCATCGCAAGCATCACAGCATTAAATAAAACTCGACATAGAGCTAGCTTACATTCCGGGGCGTAACTTAGAATACTTTTTATCTCGATAAATAACGTCGTTTTCGTGGGCTAGACGAAAGTAGCATAAAAGATGGCGCTGCGATCAAACTGCTGAACGTATATAAAATAGACTCGGTATAGTGCTGGCTTATAACCCGAGTTAACACTTAGGATACATTTAATCCCGATAAATGAAGTCGTTTCCTTAGAATAGACGGATCAGCAAAATAGATTTCAATTCGCTATTAAATACCTAGGTTGTCATAAACAACATGTCATTCATTGTATTACTTCAAATCAGGTTAGCTTCGACTCGCCTTTGTTTTGCTAGGCAGTTGTGTAGACTATAATATACTTAATTAGGACTTAGTTTCTTTGTTATTATTTATATGTAAAAAACCAAATTAAGTTTTTGTGTAAATAAATTAAAACTACTGCTTGGGGTTTTTGGCACGTGACTCAGCCGCGGGGCATACTCTAGTAGTTTTATAAATGAAAAATGACTATTCCAAAATACAGCATCATGTCCTTAAATAACATATTAGCTCGGTGCAGGGATTTTGTCTCAATCAACAAACTGCTCTCACCGACACTGAAATATGACTACACAAACACCGAGGATTAAGCGTGAAATTACATTTCGTTTTAGAGAACAAAGCCAAATAGCTTTCGAGAAGTAATAATTGATGTTCAATTCAATTTGTTAATGTTATGATAGTGTGATGTTATGACAGTGTGATGTTATGACAGTGTGATGTTATGACAGTGTGATGTTATGACAGTGTGATGTTATGACAGTGTGATGTTATAAAATTGGATAAGGTGAGAAACGAGTAGATAAGAGGACCTTCGAAAGTTGCACCCGTGACTAAAAAAATGAGAGGAAGAAAACTAAGGTGGTATGGGCATATAATGCGGAAGGACAGTTACATAACAAAAACATTATGTTAGACTGGAAGATTGATGGGTGTAAATGTATATATACGTAGACCAAGAAAACATGAATGAATTGTGTAAAGGATGATGTGATGATTTGTGGTGTGAGAGAACATGTATGTTAGAATAGAGAAATATGGAAAGAAAAGACATTGTGACAACCCCATATAATTGGAAAGAGGTGAAAGAAAAGAGAGAGATCTTACGAAAATGATGCTGTTTCAAATTTCTTAACTTATTGGTTTTATAAAGGGCAATTTGAGATGCGACATTGTTAATAATGTTAAATATTGACAGATAACGTATGTATGTATATACACTAATATAGTTATGCGTTAACGGCGTTATTTTTTATCGCTTTAAGTAATACGCATTCGACCATAGCTTAAATCATTAACACTAACGCAGATGAAGTATCAATGCACGTTTCGCTTCCACGTTCCTTCTACGTACGACAGAGTTGTGGAATGCACCACCAGAGTCCGTGTTTCCCGAAAAGTACAATCCGAGTATCTGCAAGTCACGTGTGAATAGATACTATCTAGGTATGCGTGCTCCATCTCCGACCGCATCATCGTCAGGCATTGGAAGTGATTTTATTATATTAAAGAAGTTTGCGTATGACATGGTCATACGCAAATCTATTTAATATAATAAAAGAGAAAGGAAATGACTTCAATAAAATACATGTTATTTCAAGACATGAAGGTATAATAACGTTTGTAAAAAAATAACAAATGTAATCTTACATTATCATAACAAGGAGCACCGCGGGCTATTCCAAAATTCGGCTATTCCAAACATCAGCGGAAAATTGAAGCCGGCAAGTGAAGCATATTTTTACAAACTTTATCTTGATACAGCCTTATATTAAGGGTAGCCGCATACTCAAAAGGGGTAGGTATAATAACATATCAAGAACGAAACATACGCAACTAAAAGGAGAATGGATGAGCGTGTATGAAATTGCTTGCCTTTGTAAGAGCCGCCGAACCTTTTGCGGGCAAATCGGGTAATAATATTTCCGAGTTGGTGAACAAAGAGCCTTCTTTCTGTTTGAAGTGTACATCGACTTGGATATTTGTTCCGGAATATTGGGCCCACACGCCAAAGTAACGTTTATTTGAAATATCTCGCGTATTGTCCATTTTGCGTGTCCCGACGCGTATTTTATGTATACCGCATTATTTACATTGTTTTCTTATATCAAGAATCATTGAAAATAAAAATGAATGTGTATATTTAAAAATGGTTACTTATTATTGACAATCATGACTCTATCGCCGTTTCTAGAGCAATTTTTGTTACTGTTAAAAGGAAGCGGTGCAACAAACTCCCCAGCAACATATTTTTGCTTCATAATTATTAGCATAATTAATCCCTTCATAATTAATATTATTATTCCCAGAAAAATTCCCGCGGCATTCTGAGAATAAAGTAGCGCAGATTTTAAGTCTAAGAATTTGCTGTCTATCAGCGAAAACCGCATCGAAATCAGCCTAGTAGTTTTTACGTGAATCCCGAACAAACAGAACAGAAATCTAAAAAAATTGCAATCTTTTACATGGTCTATTACAGTAATTTTTTTAATAGCTTGAATTTACAGACACGGCATGTTTAGAATGTTATAGTATTATATAACATAGATATAGATTCCTGGTCTTTTGAATTGACTCATAAATATGAGTATGAGACGCCTCATTAGTGTAAATACACTAATGAGGCGTCTAAAAGTCGCTTTTTGTACTGTTGGTATACAGACCACATGTGACGCACCACTTGATGAAAAGTGGTTACCGTCGCCTATGGATAATGACAACAGCAAAGGTCCTGCCGGCCTCAGATTGGGGTCTGTAAAAAGTGTTTTTCAATAGGTGATAGGTAAAGCGTATAGTCATGAAATCATTTACTGTGAGCTTTTAGTGTTTTCTTGTATCTTCATGATTATTTTATTGAATTTAAGCGACTTTTAAATAACTTGGGGCTGATGAAAAATTATCATGAAATAAAAATTATTCATAGATAAAGACATGAGAAATTAAAAATGTCAGCTGTCTACATTGTTATTATAATGCCTGTACATCTGGAATAATGTTAATGTTAGTAACGTTAAACATTGACAGATGACTCGTGTATATACACTTATGCATTTAATCGTTAACGCGTTAGTTATTAATGCTATAAATTAGGGCATTTGGACGCAGTCCCTAACACTAAGGCAGTGACAGTAGAGAGAGCCCCGCAAATAAAACAGTAGACGCATATAAAATTAATTTACCCGCAAACACATAATCGTAAAACCTACTTCAAATTTTACATTAATGTTATACAGTGTCTACAATTAGGTATAAAGTCATAAAAGCTTTGCCGCACACACGGGCTCTATTCTGATCCTCTAAGCTTCGAAACCGACTCTGTATAAAGGGGACTTGTTAATACATCCCTGTTATAATATTTCGTGTTCCAATTAGCGAGGTATTTCCATCCTATGAAGTAATATTATGTAGATTGTAGGTGCTATAAAATGATTACCCACGTCGAATGTTGTACCTTGGGGTACCAAAGGGTTTGCTTAAACCCATTATCGTTATAATAAATTATTTTAGTTAAACCAACCTTACCGAAATATAAGCATAAACGTGAAACTTACTTTGTTTCAATGTTTGTTTGTTCCTCCTTCGCGATCTTGGAAATGATACCCTGGATGAATATAGACATTTTTATCCCAAAAAATGTAATATTTTCTGCGAGGCGTTTTGAATTCGAAGTGAACGAGGAATCAATTTGAATCAACCGATTATTTTAAAGTTCAGTTTGTGTGTACTTTTGATAACGGGGAGGAATATATGATTTTATATAACTCTAAAAACGCGAGTTTTTGTCGGGTATACGTCCAAAGTTCACGTAAATGTTCTAGAAATCTAAATTTTACTGATAGACCTTTTCTATATATTACCTTACTTATAAATAAATTCCAAAAGTATGAAAAGACTGACTATTGAGAGGTTTATGAGATAGACCCAAATTCTAAGCCATTTAAAATTCTTTTAAAAATATTCTAAGGTGGATAATACATTTCACATGATATCTGTTTTGCGATATTCCTTTTTTTATCTTCACTGTAACAACAGAAAACCACCTTGCGCGACGAATGCATTCTAGCAGGATGCAAGAAGACACGGGTACCTTTGTCGTTAAGTCATTATTTTATGTTTAGTTTGGCCGTGGGAAAAGAGTACTATTTTCTATGGTAAGGCATGAAACACACTACAATACAGAATCTTATTTTTTCAGAGTCGAGAAAGCCTCTCGTCAGACGGTGAAGGCGCCCGAGGTGACTGTTCTTCAGTGGGCTCATCAGGATCATGTTCAGAGGAGCAGCCACCATGCGATATCGGCCTGTTGGAGAGACTGATCAGAACCCACCCCGTGTGGTTCCTACCTGGAATCCAGAGGGCAGGCGCTTTCCATTTATTGCAAGGCAAAGAAGAAGGGGTAAGAAGTATTTTCTATAGTAGTAGGCTTGCAACTTTGTCCACGCTTGATTTGAAATTCCCGCGGGATTCACGGAATACAAGTGACACAGCATTAAAAAAAATGTAAGCTATCGTTTTAGTGAAAACTGTGGAGAAATAAGCTAATCTTTATGCACATGAACAACTACAAACCACTCCCGGTAAAATTCCCGCGGGATTCCCGGAATAAAAAATCACACATTTTATTACATAAAATTTGCTATCGATCAGTGAAAAAATCACTTTGGAATTGGCTTTTTTTTTAATTTGACCATTTTAAATCATTCCCAGAAAAATTCCCGTAGGATTCCCAGAATAAAAAGTAGCGCAAATTTTAAGTCTAAGAATTTTCTGTCGATCAAAGGAAACTGCATCGAAACCCGCCTAGTAGTTTTTACATGAATCCCGCACAAACAGACTAAACGACAAACAGGCGAAATCTATAAAAAAATGCATCGTGTTCTCCGTCATTTATATAGTCTATTCTAGCTGTTTTTTTTTTTTTTTTTAAATAGCTTCAATGTACAGACAGGGCATGTTTAGAATTTTACGATACTTATTGGCTTCAGTCAAGATTTTTTACTAAACTACTAAATGATTTTCTTAAAGAAGATGTCAAATAAAGTAATAATAAGGATTAAATAAAACTCGCTTTAAAGGTATTTGTTATCTATCCAAAAAAATACAATAAAGCGGTATTATAAAGTTTCTTCATATTGTAAATGTCTATGGGTGACAGTAATCATTTTCTATGTGGTGACCGTTAGCCTGTCGGCTGATTTCCGGGAATAAATAGGTAGTTAACGAACCGAATTGGTACTTATCTTTCATAATAGATAATTAAAAACAAATTAGCTAGTTAACTGAGTCTAAATACCTATTGACTCGAGTATTCTACTTATATAACACTTGGGTGTTGACATTTCAGAACTTCGTAGTGCGTCAGTCGAGCCAACCTGATACTATGGCTATCAGCGTCCGACTTCCAGCAGACAAGGGTCCCTATATCGAGCATTACCTTATTCAAGCCTCTGGTGGCCGCATTGGTCTCGAGACGTCACACAACCGCTTTGATAATATACCCGAACTGATTGCACATTACTCTCAATGCTGGTAAGTACAGTTATTTTGCACACGATTTTTCTTAATTATCACATTGTAGCAGTTGAACATTGAATTAAACATCTTAAAGTCTCTCCATACTTACATGCTTATGCATACATTGTAAGTTTATTTACTGTCTTATAAATAAATCGATCATCATGAAATTTGGCACATCAAGCACGCTATCAGTTTTTACGGCCTCTTCAGATTAGGTAAAACATTGCGCTATATCTACCTGATTTTGTAAACTAAAAAAAGTTCGTGTGTGCAGTTCACACACAGTGAAGTGAAACTTCAGAGAATATACTCACAGATAATTCGTCTCTAACTTTTATTAATATAAATATAATTCCTTTAGCCTACATCCGTCAACATATCACATTTCAAAATAAACTTCTTAAGTACTGTAACTTTTTCACTGTTTTAGTTTAAAGAATATTATTATTAGTTTTATTTAGATCCAAATTGGACCTGTGTTTCATCATCGGTCTTATTGACTCCCCCTAATCTGTGCTACACAATGTAAAACTCGTATCTCGTTCTGTCACAGGCTTAGTCCTATAGATTTATGTGTTTATGTCTTTCTGGTATCGCTTTTTCGTTTCATCGAGTTTCAAATCACAACGATTCTAAAGAAGTTTCCCTTCAATACATTATATTGTAGAATGCTGAAAGAAACCATGCTGAAAACTCTGAAAAAGTTATTATGTTATTTATTATATGTCACCATAATTTTTATCGATTTTGACACCAAATTACTTTCAGACTACTATGGTCTGAGTATCTGGATCAGTCCAAGAGTAGTCCCTTGTATATGACCCATAACACAAGCATTAATTGCTTAACTTTGGGATATAATAGATAAAGATATTTATGTATTATACGATATTATACAATATTTAATATACTATTTACTTTATATACCCTTGAAATGTTCCAGTGACGAATTACCAGTGCAACTTCAACTTCCCCGAGCTCTTCGCGAGGCGAAAAGTAGACAACAGCTAAGTTCCTTGACACTCCTTGGCCAGGAGTTCTGGGGCTATCCAATGGCCAATCCGAAGAATAACCTTAACAATCCACTTTCTCCGTGTCAGTTGGCAAACGGTGTGGTACCAATGGCAGTAACACCATCCGATACTGGATCTAGTCTTAGCAGTTTTAATACCAGTAAGTTTTATTTAAAAAAAAATCTTAGATGAACACATATTGTACATTTGACGAGATCGTTTTAAAGATTCGCCTGAATCTACTGGTACTTAAACACGGTTAGTTTCTTGTGCGCTAAGTAGGTCAACTATTAAAATCACAAGTTTTAGTAAAATTACACAAACTTACAAGTAGAAAAGTAAAGTCTACTTCGTAATCTATTTACACTGAGATCACTAAACTTACTTCTAAGAGCAGTTGATTTAATTACGAAAAATATACTCTTCCTCTATCGTCCATGGTAATATTATATGTATATGTATGTACTTACCTAAACTTAAAAGAAAGTGTTTATCTATTTCATATTGTGTTTGTTGGCTTGTCCACTTTTTCATCTGAACTGATGTTCAAGAAAACTAGAAATAATAATTAGCTACTTTTAGTATTAAAAAAGGAAAGGATTTTTGCAGGATACATGGTTGAATTTACACGAGGGAAACCGCCTAAAATGCCCTAATATAAATTAAGTACTTATATATATTATTTCAGGTACAAGGACAAATTCTAGAGAACATATTTTAAGCCTAGAGAAGGACCAGAACGTAGTGCTGAAAATGTCGCCAATAGACACGTCGGGTTCTCCACCGAGTCAAAACCAGAACCTAAGTACGTTCAAAGGCAGAACTGCGCCCTCTCCACCAGCAAAGCCTAATGGCACTTTCGTTAGAGCACCGCGACCAACCCCACCAAATACATTAAACCTCATTTCCAGCACAGTGAGTATTACAACATGTAGTTTTGCTATGCTTATCGATGTTGCTGTATTCATTTTTTTTTATTATTAATAAACGCTTCACCTGTTTTCAGGCTCATATAACACATCCTCATACATTCCCATCAGCCAACACGCAACATTCTCCCACGCTAAATGTCAAAATCACTCCTCCACCTCCTCCCCCTAGGTGGGCTAAACCACCCGCCACGAAAACCTTATCTCCTAAAGAAGCTACAGCTTTTAGTCCTATTAACAAACCATCACAGAATGGAAACATAACAGTCACTACAACGGTTACATTCTGTGTGAATAACACTCAAATTCACAACCATCAAATCAATGAGAGCATACAAACTGACAGGCTGCAATTAACGCTTGCATCTAACGCCATGAATAATAACAGTAACGCGGACACTGTGTTCAATATAGTGGAAGGCGCGAAAAATATTGCTGATTGTAACGGAGATTTGCAGGTGAGGATTTAATGACAGCACTTCTTTGCGAGAACAGTATGATATCTCGAAAAGTAATATACATGTATGTTTTTTTACATGATTAGTTGTTGTTAATAAAAAGATATATAATATAAAAATGTGACATTTTGATATGAAAAACAACATTCACTGAGCGAATGGATCATAAAGGTATTACTTATAAAGTTTTAAAGTTATTTTAGGCAAAAAATGCATTCTTCAAGATAACACGTAGTTCTTGCAAGGAGAGTAATAAATTGGTTGGTGTGTTTATCAGTGTGCTTGTTCGCATGATCTGTTTTAAATATTGTTACGCTTTCTTTTAATACTAATAAAAAATATTGTAAAAAGCTAAACTTACTGACCAAATTCCTGTTTCTATATAGAACATGATGCACCGAATGTCACCAGAGGGAGAGTGCATCAATGCAATGACAGCTAGTTTACACGGAAGCTTTAAAAGGCAAATGACCGAACAAAATGTCGAACCAGGATCTCCAAACGAACCCCAATCTCAGACTAACACATCGGAATCCGTTGATCCTATTGCAAATAGTATTACAAAATCAAGCAATAGTTTTGCTCCAATTCAATTAGTTTCGCCGAACGGTACAAATTCTGTTACCAGCGGCATATTTTCTCCTACAAGTCAAATTAATTCGCCTGTCTCCAACGATACTATATCCTCGAAAAGCAGTGTCTTTTCACCACTAAGTCAAACAAATAAAAGTGAAATATTCTCGCCATTATCAAGAAGTTCTCCATTATCAACAAAGAATGTGTTTTCACCTACTTCGAATCAGTCAATTCTTTCCCCAGTAATGGGAAAAGATAGAGAGAAAGTTTTATCTCCTAATACGAACACTGCAAGTACTACACCGTCTGGTAGATCAAGGAGGAGTAAACACTCCCTTCGCAAGGAGTCCAGACATTACCAGGTAAGTAAATTTGTCGTTTTGTATGTTCGATATGCAATGAATGGCAGGAATTATCACATTATTATTGTCATCACTAACCGCATGACATTGAATAAATTAGAAATAAACCAGCCGATCTTACAGTAATATATGTTATTTACCTCAACGAATACGTACGTACTGTGAAACAATTGTGTTTTAATTTTAGGAGTCAGATATACTAGAGTCACCAGGCGTGTACTACAGGAGCTCTTTAATGGATAAAGTGTCGGACTATGAAGATATATGGGGTCCTGAAAGTAATAACTGTTCAACATTCAAACCTTTAAAATCTGAAAACGATAACTCGAGTAACGGGTTAATGAAAAGCAAAAGACCAGACTTATTGCCGGATACATTACGTGAGTAATTTTTTATTTTCAATTATTACCACCTAAAATATTAAGATATATTTCAACACGATTTGTAATTAGTCAAAACATTTAAACTCGAGCTTTTTTATGTTAATAAAAATAACTTCGCATGCGTCTAAGTTTCCTTGGGATTTCAAATCGTGTTAAAACAGACCTATATTTAGTAAAAGTATTTTGTAAGTACGTATTATAGATTGTAGAGTATATTCTATGAAAACGTAAATGACGGCCTCTTTGGTTGAGTGGGCTAAGTTTTTGACGGCTTAGCTCACTAGAACGCAGAGGTCCCGGTTTCGCTTCCTGGTTTGATATATTTCGTAAAAGACCTTTACACCTTGATCCGTACCCCGTAGAAAGTGTCCCAATTTAATTACAAAATATTTTCCAATCACTTCGACTAATCTAGGATTGTACAATTTTCAGCTAAATTAAATGCAGCTAAAAGTACTCAATCAATAGTAGAAAAAGAAAATATGCATATAATGAATTCAACAGAAAGCTTGAATGAAAAGAGAAATTTATCAGACAATTCTTTAAAGAAAAGTTTTAAGAACTCCAATGAAATTATAGCAACAACTAATAGCAAAGGAGATACTATTCCTAAAAGGCCTGATAAACTAAATATATCCTTAAATATGAACAAAAAATTGACTGAAGAGATAGAAGCAGCATTTAAGAATAGAGAAAATGTGAATATTGAAAGTATGGAGACTGTTAAAATAGAAGACGATATTGAAGAGCATTTCGCTGATGATTCTGATAAAGACAACACCGGAAGTCCGTACTATGCTGATCCTGTGGATGCTTTAAAAGAAGTATGTAAGATTAATTAATTGCACCATCGCATTTCGCAAGATAAAAATACTTTGTTTATCCCCGTTATCGGTATTATATACATACTAAATTCCATGTTAATAGTCTTTGAAATGATATCTATTAGAAACTATTCTAATTCTCGGGATACAAGATATCCCATGCTCATCTCATATTTAAAAAAAACATGGTTTACATCAAATTATGTCATAATTGGTTCATTTCCAATGCCATGAAGAAGAAACAAACAATATTTTATTCAAACTAAACAATTTTTAACATTCCATTGTCCCAAATATAAATAAATAGATAACAATTGCACATCAAATAAACAATTACAAAAAATGTACGATTACAATATTCAAAGCAATCTCTTCCAGGAAACCTAACTTAAACAATATTTTAAACTAATCTGGCGATGTAGTTGGTGCCAGAGCATTAGATAAAACAAATTAAATCAATATATACACTTAACTATTTTTTAAGTATAAGTTTATGTATTTAACTTAAGTATATGTATACTTAAACTACTTTATAAATTATGTAGTATTTTAAATTAATTTACACTAATTATGTATGTAGAGTTTTATTTTTTAGCTCGGGCTTATTTTTAAATGAGATTACATCATCTTCTGGAACATAACTTTATACTTAAACTTCCCATGAAGATGAAATAATGCGTTTTATATCTATTGTCTCACACCTTAAATTGCTTCATGTCAATTTATCTTTTTTTTCTTCCGTTCCCATTCAATTATTCTTTATTTCATTTTACGCAACATCTTGTGCATTACTATATGTATTGGAATGACTATCGTAATTATATTAGACACTTTTCATAATAATTACTTTATTATAAGCATTTTGATGGTGCTGTATAATGTTACAGGCTGCTTTGCCACCAGTGCAACGACGCAAGCTGTCAAGAGTGGGAGTGAATCTCTCGCAGCGCTACTCAGAACCGCCAAACCAAAGTCATCCATATTACCCTCTTAGAGATATGCATAGCATCGAAGAATTATCTCGTAAGTGTTTCTCTAATATATTTCTTTGTAACAATTCATGTGTATTTAAGTGTCTAACGCACACAAATTTCATACCGATTCTGATCGTTAATCGTGCGACGCTTAGCCAGTTTTTTGAGCTAATCTGCGTATTATTACAATTATCAACCATATCGAGTTTTAACTGCCATTTTATCGTAGGCGACATTTGGTCTTATCTATATTTTTTCTTGTAAAATGTATTTTAAACTATTGTTTTGTATGAAGACTTAAGTTTTTGATTCAGTAGGGTCTAGTCGAAATAATCGATATTTGAAATCCGCCAATGCGATTTATACAAATGCGTCGAGTCCTTTTCCGTTAAAGACTATTAGTTATGATTTCTGTATAGAATTTCCAACATACGCAATTAGTTAAATAAAATCGATTTTAAATTCCAGCATCATCACCCAACACGTCATCATCGGTGGACAATCTAGTGTGCCTCCGGAACAAGCCGAAGATGAAGCCTGTGCAGCCGCCGCGAGTCGCCCCCAAGCCCACAGGCAAGAACGACCCTTGGACCATTGATTCCAGTTGGGAGTTCATAAGTCAGTGTCATTAAAGCTTACCGTCGACACTGTAGAACGCTTTTTGGCACCCTCTATGATGCACTCCCAAGTTTATTTTATTAGCGCTTTATTTTTTTTATCCCCTATCGAGTTTAACTGAGAAAGTCCGTTTTTGTACACAATCAATTTATTGGACTCAGGGTTGGGTAAGAGCTCGCTATCATTAATTGTTTGACAACAACAAAAATAACAATTGTTCAAGAGTACCAAGAATAAACTAAACAACCATCTTTAGTCATTGTTTTGAGATTATCTATATTATTTGTCTAGGCTTTTATTCACGATGAACATAGTTTGTAATGACAATTACAAAAACAACAATAGTTTATAAAGACATTATGGTCTCGTATTAATAAATTTGATTCAAATCTTAACGGAAGAGTATACTCCACTTAAGTCTGTTTTTAGTGTGTGGACAGTGAAAGAAAACACATTGAAATTAGCAATTTCTGATACCAGCTAATTAACCTGGTACAGGCGTGGTGGGTACATCGTCTGTTTCCTGAAAAGTATAATTTAAAAGTAGAATATTTATACTAGGATATGACCGCAACTTTGTCCACGCTTGACTTGAAATTCCCGTGGGATTCCCGAGATAAAAATATCACACATTTTATTACATAAAATCGTTAACGATCAGTGAAAAAATTATATTGGAATTCGAAACATTTTTGTAACCTGGTCATTTTAAATCATTGCCAGAAAAATTCCCACGGGATTCCCAGGATAAACCGCATCGAATTCATTCGATCAGCGAAAACCGCATCGAAAGCGGTCCATTACTTTTTACGTGAATCCCGAACAAATAGACAAACAGACAAGAAATCTAATAAAAATTGCTTCATGTTCTCCGTCGTTTATATAGTCTATTCTAGTTGTTCTTTTAAAATAACGTCAATAAATTCAAAATACACGGTGTTCATAATTTTATAATATTATAAGTTTTATTTTATTATGTTCATTTGAGTAACCATATAACATGATTTCTCCCAGTATATTATTTTTTCAGTTTACCCACATCGTAATTTAATTGCTTTAATATTATTTGAGCACGGTTATCCACAATGCTTGGTGTTGTAGGCACTTGTGGGCTATAAACATTTGATAAATGAATAGTTCGCGCCAAACTTTATTACCGCTCTTATTCAGCAACAGAACAGAACATTGCAATAAACGTTTTATTCTACAAAGTCAGGTATTGCTTCTGCAGGTAATTTAGAGAGGGCATTAATTTTGGCGCTGACTATATTTAATACAGTACACAAACGTAGTAAGAACAGTACCTAACATGCCATAGTATATTGCTAAAACTACACCCATACAGTTGATGCACCTTATAATAGGTTTGTGTGAGAAATTATTATTTGCTGCAATTATATGGCTAGAACGAAGAATTACAACAAATAGAATTATAGGTACAAAAAAGAAGTAAAAAAAAACATTGAGATATTTTAAAACGATTCCTCAATTGCTAAAATTTTGCCAAAATGTTAGTCTTGAGTGACGCCTAGCAACGGAGTTCTTGTGGTTAGTGAAAAGGTCGCATTACATTAAACCATTCTGCTTTAAATCAATATTATACAATTATTATTATATTTCAACCATATATATATATATAAGTATATTCGTTTTTTGTAATGAAACTGCATAATAAAATATTCACTTCTAAGTGATAAGCCCAGAACTCCTGATAGATAGATGTAATATACGAGAAACATATTAATAAACAAAGATGCCGAGGGGGAGGGCTGCTACGTACATAATCTAAAAAAAAAATACTGTGAAATGGATGTTTTGTAAATAACTATTATTGGTCCACAAAAGTCAGTGGAATAATAATGACTTTGGAATATGGCAGATAAAAACGATGGAAGTGGAAACAGCGAAAGCGGCATGTTTCCGTCTCTGGCTGAACAAGAATGCCGGTTGAGCGGAGTCGATGATGGAGGACACTTAACCGTTCATCAAGTGGTAGCACAAAGGTAAGTTTTAAGAGAACCTTTATCTAGAGCACACATAGTTTGCGGTACGGATGACCTCTGTGATCTAAACTGGTCTACTGGAATGCAGAGGACATGTCTTTGATTTTATCATTTTCCGTTACTTACGTTACGTCTTGATGTCTGACACGGCCGCATACTTGTTTGGGTATTACGAATATAATTAACGCAAGCATAATGTGCTTAGCTTGGAAACAATTACATTATAAAACACACACACACTGGGTATATGGTTTCACTAAAAAATGTTTAAGTTGGTGTCTTATACCGAAATAAAAAGCATTTCACCGTGTGACACGCGTTTACGCTTCATAAAGGGCAAGCGCCTATAGATAGACGTCGGTAATCAACATTTCTCGTTTTCTTACTAATGTTTTCATGGTTAATGCATTATAAATGCTTCTATACGATAAGGTGTATATTGTATCTAGTTTTTAAAAACCTGGCTTAAATTTTTACTTCACTGTATTTAATTAATTGAGAAATACATACGTGAATGCTATTTATAGGACCCACGCACACATAGTCTGCTCAATTTACTTCATGGTTCGTCTAGCCGGATTTATTCCACGTTCTTTTCGGTAGGATCCAAACCCATTTACTGTTAAGATACTGAATTACATTGACTTTCAACGTATATGGTACTCAATTATCATTTCGCTATGTTGTTTCAGATCACGTGTAAAAAATATAAATAAATAAGAAATGATTTATTTTAGGTATCCTGAATTAAGGTTGAATTCGGAACCAGCCGCCTTACCAGAAGAAGTTAGGTCACCACCTCGAGCGTCATGCTATGACAATGTTCATGACTTAAGGCCACTTTCTGAACAGGTACTGTTTTGGAATTACATAACTATTTTTGAAAAATTAAATTGCAAGGCAAGTAAAGATAATGGGTCGCTATTATAGACGTATTATATGAGGGTTGAAAAATTTCTTGTACATAAATGTGCAAAATAGCAGATCTTAGAAAAGAGTTGTTTACTGACATTTTTAATTAAGTCAACAGGTGGTGAGGTACTAGCTACCAAAATCGTAAAAAGTGGTTCCACCCCACTTGTGTAAACTTTAAAATGGAAATTTTTGAAAAAAATCGAGGTTGCGGAGTTTGTACTTTCAAAGGAAATAGTTTTACACATGATCAGTTAAGTAGATTTAGAAACAAGGGATATTCGGCTAAATGCATTTTTTATAGCTACGCAGCCAAATGATAAAAACAATGGAAGTTCATCGCGTTAAGGAATCCTTCAATGCGCGGTCTTAAGTGACTTTGGCCTGTTCTTTTAATTTATTTTTGAAGTAAGCTAACAGACAGCTTGATGGCAAGTGGCCTACCGCCGCCAATGGACATCTGCAACACGAAGGATGCCGATGCCTTTCCTACCTCGCAAGGACTTTGAATACGTGTTTACGTCCTTTTTGTTGTTGATTGACTGTAATTTATTTTATACTAGAGTTTACCCCGCGGCTACGCCGCGGGTCATCCTCTGGTGTATATTTCTTGTTTAAAGAGCAGGCGGTACAAGTGACATTGTATTAAATTTTTATGTATTTGCCCCCGGAAGATTCACTTCATTTTATATCGCAAACTATACCATCCACCGTCTATCTGTAAATTACATAAATGACAAAACTTGTCAAAAATGACAAAACATGATAGATAACTTGGACCAAGGGGACCAAGTGGACCAAGTGGACCCAGTGGACCAAGTGGACCTGGTGGACCCAGTGGACCCAGTGGACATAGTGGACCCAGTGGACCTAGTGGACGAAATGGACAAAATCACAAAACCTATCCTATATAATAACCTAATAATAATCCTATATAATAACTAATAGTAATGGGTTAACCTTTACATAAATCTATCCCAAAACCTATCCCATTATCCGGGATAAAAAGTATCTCTTGGCCACTCTCGATATTAAAGTTACATATGTACCGAGTTTCAGCCAAATCGGTCCCATAGTCTTTCCATAAAAGGATAACAAACAGAGAAACAAATATATTTTTATCCCGGAAACTCTCATTTTTCGTGATAAAAAGTATCTTATGTTCATCCTCGGCATCGAAAATATATCATATACTGAGTCTCAGCCAAAGCTGTCCAGTAGTTTTTCCGTGAAAACGGAACGGACAGACGGACAGACAGAGTTACTTTCGCATTTATAATATTAATAGGGATTTTTCTACTTCTTGCCTTTAGGCCAGCGACGACGGCACAGTGTTTTCTGAGCCTTGGGACAGTTCACAGTGGGATGGTTTGATACCGCCATCAAATGGGCAACCAATTTACGATGCGGTAAGTACATAGCACACAACATAAGTATATCACCCAATGCATGGAAATTATTTAAATCAAGTAGTTGTTATTATAATATTAATATATTTATTTAACCATTATTGTATAAATAAAAAGTGTCATTGGTGCAAACATGACCCGAACTACATTAGTAAGTTCGTTTTGTTTTTAGTACCCAAATATAGATTGTATCTTGTCCAAGGAACATACATTGTTCATACACTTCTTTTTAATGAATGTATGTATGGTTCTAATTAACACCTAATACAGTAAAGAAATATTCCAAGAATACTGGAAAATTGAGTTTATCCATCAATCCAATCCGCCAATCTATCTTAAATTTGCATGGTGGGTATAATATTTGCTAATCTAAAAGGGGGCAGGAGGTAAACGGTGGGATATTTATTAATTGGTATTCCTAATTTGTAGATATTTAAAAAGAAGGCAATTTTAGATTTTTGTAGATATTAAAAGTAATACACCAAAAATTGATTCCTCGGTTTAAATCCGGTCATCGTAGTCATGAATACGAATAAAAAATGTCCTACCGGTTTTTATCGCTGACCAAGTATCCGCTTTGGTGCTCGGCGTCTGCTTTTATGACTTTTTATCTCCACTTCGCACGGTCTTATAGCGCCTCTCGTTGTGAGACCATTGACACACATATCTAACAAGTCAATAGCTTAGTTTTGTAATAGAAAAAAATTAAGCACAGGTGTTTTGTTGTTTTAAAGGAGGAACCGTGTGAATGGGAATCTCCGATACCAAGAAGGGGTCCCGCTGTAGCGACGAGGGCAAAAAGCTTTAGAGACCGGTTGGATCCTTTACTCGGTCAGTAATACCTATATTTTTACCTTTGATGTTAGCTAGATATTACAAGGATGTATTTATTTACCGTAAACAGTTCCTACATTAATCATTTTTTACATATGTACATAGATATATATCACACCTATCCCCGTAGGGCTAGACAGAGACTGAGATGGGTCTCTACTTACAACGATCCTGGCAAACACCATTTGCTTTATCACTTTGATTAATCTCTTCATACATGCACTCTATCGGAGGTGCTTTTTACCTGACCATCATTCCTTCATTCATTCATAAAACGATTTTAATGATTATTATATGAAGAGATGTTGACAAAGTCAAATAAACCACTTACTTACCTTTGATTACAAGTACTTATATCCCATTGTAATGAGATACCCCAACATACCACTTATATGATCCTTGAAAACCACATCTAAAATTATCATTACTCTTTATCGTACTCCATTGTTGAAAACTACATACTGATACTATGCTAATTATGTAAGAAGAGTAGTACATAAAATATAATAATAATGATTTATATAGATACCATTTTGCGTAGCAACATGTTCAAATATCTAATCTTATTATAAACAAGGTAACTGAAGATAAATAAGATACAATACCTTGTAAGATACACGTCCCGTTTGCGTTCTCAGAAAAAGGGTGAGTGATGACCTAATTATATGTATATGTATTTCTTAAAGAAGTATAATAACCCAAAGATACTTTTTCTCCCAATAAATGGAATAGTTTACAGTTCCACAGAATACAAATCAGAAATTTGTGCAAGCGAACCCATGATAAAATCTCAATTTTTTAATAAAGAAGAGATTACAATTTACTTCCGAACCTTGTTTAGATAATAACATGTAAAGGATAAGTTACTGACTGAATTTTTTTTATATAGGTCAATATACTGTTTTAAAGTTTATCAAAGAGCTAACATGTGTTAACTTATCGCACGTGTTACATGATACAGTACATTAACTACATTTGTAATAGAGATAATATTTGTAAACAAATGTTGTTTGAAAGATTTATAATATTATTGCCAAGGCCATTTCAGATAATATCTGCAACGTTCATAATACCTATTTTAATCATTTGCTCTTTGATCCCCATACTCTAGGGTTCTCCTCGATAAACTATTATTTGTACTGCTCAGTTCGAATTAAGAAAAGACATTCTTCTGTGTGCATTGCATAATGCAATTAAGGCGAGATATTAACAACATTTCATTATCAAATTAATTAATTTTATGGATCACACAATTGGCCCGCTGCGCACATCTGTTATCAAACGTTGCATTTGTTGTATAAATAATTGATTATGACTAAAGAGCAAAGGTCTACGCGTGCCACAAGTTCTTTAATACAATCAGTGGTTCAAACAATCCCGTATGCAATTGCAGTTGCTTTCCGACGCTTGTTTGGGAAGCATCAAATAAGAAATCCTAATACGTGAATGAGAAACTTCCGCTTTAGATCTTTCGTTCATGCGGGAAAAAACCGCAGAGTGATTAACCATGAGTTGGTTCAGAAAGTTGTTCCGCGGAAAGTCCGAGAGACAGACTGAAGAGGCGTCGACAAGTAAGGGTGAACCCTGGATGAAGAAATTCGGATCAATAAATCAGTTCACATATCCTGGTATTGAATGTGAAGAAGCTATCGAGGCATCGGAGGTTTCGGTGCAAAATGAAGTATACGCTTTGTCCACAGCTAGGAATTTCCGGAATGAAAGTCTCGATGACTTTGTTTGTGAAAGTGAGTGGGTTTTTGTGACGAGAGATCAGTTGCTGGAGCCGAAGTTTCAACGTCATCTGTCGAGGACTGAGTCATTGTCAGCTTTATGTAAATCGACGGTAGAGAAAAGTTTAAACAAAAGGGGTGCTGAAATCGTGGCACGTTCGCCGACCTGCCATTGCGATGAATTACGAAGAAATAAAAAGAAGCACCAGAAAGTAAGCCTCCTGAGATGTCTCGGCAATGCTATGAAGAAAATTTGGCAGCAATTGACGAATAAACTAAAGAAATGTTTTAAATGCAATAAACCGGAAATTCCTAAAGAATCTTATCATCTCTCAAGTTTTACTAACAATTATTTATGTAGGTAATGGACTTCTGTTATGTTGTCCTATTAACTATATCCTAGTACTAACCTCAATATAAAACAAACCTTGAATTAGGTTAATAAAATAGGTGTCTAGTAGGTAATGTGTATCAAAGTGTTTGCCATGATGTCTGTCACTCAAAACAATATTTATTTTGTTGCGTATTTCTCATTATCTAGTGTCATTAATATTAATTACAGTGAACAAATATTAATTTTCTTATTTTAATTAATAATGTTGAATCACCATTAAAAATGTATGTCGAACACATTATGTATGGTATGTGCTTAAGTTGTCGTTCCTATCTATGACTACGCAGACAATCTTTACTCTTAAAGTTAATTGAAACATTTTTAACAAAATAATTATCTGCTACATTTAATTGGTATTAATTACATTTGGAAGCGAGGCTTAGTAGTTGTACTACAATACCACCCAACCTACTCTTTAATAAATTGACTGAGCTAAGAGTATTTTCTAACGCTACGCGTATTGAGTAGTCCGACATAGATCTATACTTTATAACTGATCGAGTTTTAAATAAAGATTTTTTTACTTACTGTACCTTAGAATTATACTTAAATTTAGACCAGGATATTTTTAATTTTGAGACGTATACGTCTGTTTCAACTTTGCTGTATATAAACGTGTAATCAAATATATACACGAAGCAGGTCGTATCTCTATGTTGTTCCAAATAATTTGTCTAGCAACACCATGGTACTAGGCAACAATCGCATGATACAAGTTTTAAGTAGTGCATTTTGAGATCGAAGTAATTTTTCTACATCAAGTATATGATGTTATCAAGAACTTTAATCTTAAGAAACACTTGTCACAGTACTTTGCCGTAAGGTTTACCATAACTTTTTTGTAAATTGACCAACAGCAGCTGGACGAGTGCGTGCACTTCGAGGGGGTCGGACGTCACGGGGCGCAGGCGCAGCGTTGAGGGCATATGCCCTACACTTAGCACAAGACAAAAGTACTACATTCGCTCAAAACATCGACAACTTCATTGCATGCACTCTCGACTCCAAAGAGCCTTGTCCACAGGTAAATAAATTGACCCATTGTTTTGATTACTAAAGCAAGATATCAATTGTCCTAATATTGAAAATAGGCACCTATTGGTACAATGATATTGTGTTGCCATAAAATGTCCACAGATTATAGAAACAAACGAGAAAGGGGTAGGGTACATTTTAGTATATTTTGTCGTACTCTTTGCTCCTAATACCTACAGGGTTAGATTTGCTTCGTAAATTGTTACATACATACATACATACATACATAACTTCACGCCAGTTCCCTCGCGGGGTAGGCACGAACAACAGAGTGCCATTTAGGCTTATTCTTACACACCTCACTTGCCTCTTTGACATTCATAACTCTTGTCATGCAAGCTCGTCTGTTCTTAATTGTTGTTAATTAAATTTAGTGCATAATTGTTTTTTTTAAACAGTGTGATTATGCAAGGTGTAGGTTTGGTGATACTGTCATCAAAACTGAATATTTTATAATCTATTTCACTTAAGGAGTTTTGATGACAGTATCACCAAACCTCCTTAAGTGAAATCTTAATATATATAAATCTCGTGTCACAATGTTTGTCCTCAATGGACTCCTAAACTACTTGACCGATTTTAATCAAATTTGCACACCGTGTGCAGTTTGATCCGACTTGAAAGATAGGATAGCTAACATTTGGACCCGGTAGGTGGCGCTGGAATCGGGTTTTAGAATTTTATTTTTTAAAGGCAGGACAACGTCTGCCGGGGCCGCTAGTAGATTATAAAATATTCAGTAAATAAGGTACAGTCCGATTCACAAAAGAAGTTCCACAGAAAATAAAGGAACTAAAAGTAGCAACTCCGCTATTTGATAGAGTTTTGTTCGTAAAGTAAACAGGAAACAAATTTACAACTTTAATTATGTAATATTTTGTATTTATTATTCAGTAATTACCTACATCGATTTACTGATTAGCAAATAATTAATCTGGCAGGATTAAATACGGCGATTGCAGAGCTGCGTCTAGTACTTCTTTGTGGCGCGAACTTTAAACAGAAAGGGTTGAGATTTTGGTCTAAACATGAAAATATACATATAGCGTCTAAAAGAATTGTGAATTAGTTGAGGAAAAAAATGCAAACCTAATATCATTTGTCTAATTTTTTTGCAACTATTTTATGCTTACCGTGAAACTTTGTCAATTTTAGGTGATGATGCGTAATATACGACAGTTCATGTCTGGAATGAAAAACTACTTAGTCAAGCATGGCGAGAGAGAATTTGAAAAGGAAGTTGAGAAAGAAAGATTAAAGGTAATTGAAAATATTATTAATAAGGAAAATCGAGGAATTTATGGCCCCATATTTTCATATGGGTCACGTATTTTCATAGAGTCACTAACAACGTCGCATTTCAAATACCGCATTAAAACATTAGCTACATATGTGTAATGTCTTTATTAAGAGGATTGGTTAAAACATTACGACGCAGGTGTAGTACAGACGTAAGGAAAAACTAACTAGTACTTTTTGTCACTAATGTTACTAAATATTTAGCTCAATATATAACTTAAGTAATAATTTGGTGAAAAGTAATTTATATGTATAAAATGATTTTACAAAATTGTTGTTTTTTTTTTATTTATGCCGCGATTAAACAGTGGCTGTAAAAAAGTTGGGAAATTAGTCGCATGTACTATCTATAGTTCGCATAGTTTTAAAAAAAATTCACAGCAGGGAAAATCGTTTTCTAGGGACGAAAAGTACAGTTTTCATCCCTGTGATTCAGGCAACTACAAGCGTACTTTCAGAATATAATTGAAAAAGTAATTTAGTAGACATTTCAATGTGACGTATTAAATGAGTTCTACAGATTTCGATATGCATTTTACGCTTAATTTCATTAGAGAAGTAGTTGTTTGTTTAACTAATCAGTTTTTGTTTACTTTTCTCATATTCGAAATAAAAATCAGAGTGTTAACCTCGGCTGTGTCGGCAGGTACTTAGGCACTCGAACTACTAACGCCCTCGCTACGCTCGTGCGCCAAACCATCTCATGCCCGGATAGGTCACTTTCACCTCTCGTATAACAATCTGTCTACTATTATGCAACATTTCAAAATAAAGAATTCAACATATTCATTGTATAATGTGTTTAAATTTTCAGCTAAAACCAACGGAATTTCTAAACCTGGATGCAATATTGGAGGGTGTTATGCATCGGTTAGTTGTTCGACCGCTCCGCTCGCGGTTATACTCGTTGCTAGCTTCGTGGCATTCGGCTGATGTGCGAACGTTGCACGCCGCCATTGAACGTGCTCAACACGCTACTCCTTTGCAGCTGGGGATCAAGGTAAGTTGGCTGGGACACGAGACTACGAAAATTATATACTAACTAGGATATTCCCGCGACTTCGTCCACCCGGCATAAAAAGTTATTCAGATTTTAAGTCTAAGAATTTGCTGTCGACCGGCGAAAACCGCATCGAAATAGGCCTGGTAGTTTTTACGTGAATCCGGACAAACAGACAAATATAAGAAATCTAAAAATAATTTAATCATGTTCTCCATGGTTTATATAATGTATTCATGTAGTTTCTTTTTATATCTTCAATGTACAGACACGGCATGTTTAGAATTTTATAATATATATATGTTCATAGGCTCGTTAAAAGAGCTGCTGCTATTCATAATTGCATTAATAATGCGACTATGGAAAAAATTTATTTGACTGAGGCCAGAAATGCCTGGTCTTTGGCTTGCCCGAATGAAAATTTTCCTTTAGATCCAAAGATGCAGAGGCTGTGGGATGGGCCGCTCAGTAAGTCGGTGTATGACAATCTCATGTCATCTTGCACCGGCGAAACTGACCGTGCTCGCCTCCTAGCTGTTTCTAACTGGGAGTCTGGTCTGTGGCTTCAGAGTCTGCCCTCGGCGAATCTAGGTACACTCCTGGATGATACTACATTCAGGATTGCTGCCTGCATTCGCCTGGGGGCAGACATCGTAGTCCCACATCGTTGTCGGTGCGGAGATAAAGTTGATAGACTTGGTCATCATGGCTTGTCGTGTTTGAGGAGTGCTGGTAGAACTTCACGACATGCGGCAATCAACGATATCATCTGCCGGTCTCTTGTCACCGTCGGGGTACCTGCTGTTCTTGAACCGAACGGACTGTGCCGCGACGATGGCAAGCGACCAGACGGAATGTCGGTGGTACCTTGGAAGATGGGACGCCCCTTAGTATGGGACGCAACTTGTGTCGATACGATAGCGGCTTCCCATCTTCCAAATACAGCCGTCACTGCCGGAGGAGCTGCCACACTTCAAGAAACCCTGAAACGCCGCAAATATGCATCCATCGGTGACGGATACATATTTATGGCTTTTGGGGTTGAAACTTTGGGGCCATGGGGACGTGAGGCTCATCAACTTTATCGAGACCTTTCAAGGCGATTGAAAGAAGTCTCGCGTGACCAAAGGGCTGGCCTATATTTAGGGCAACGTATTAGCGTTGCCATACAACGCGGGAATGCGGCTAGCATTTTGGGAACGCTCCCCACCGAGAGCGATCTGGACTACATCAGTTTAAATTATTAATAGCTATAATTTTACAATGTGGAAAAAATATGTATATTTTTAAGTCTAAAAGTAGTTATTATGAATAAGGTCAGCAAATGTATTAATAATTTTATTTTTTTATTTTATTTTATAATTTTTGGATGACTATCAGCTATTCACATTGTAATAATAGCACATTAGTGATAGTGAGCTATTAACAAGTCACCACAGATAGAAATAAATTAAGATATCTAATCAGAGATCAGAGGACTAAAAACAAAGAGAAAAAAAAATGTAATTTAAACATGAAAAAAAATGTCTAACATCCCAAGAAAACCTGCTCATTACACACTAAAATTCAAAATATAGATCATTGAGTTTATTCCTAAAACCAGACACTGAGTTACCCGTTATATCCAAATCATAGCTGCGAATTAATTTATTATAGGTAGTACACGATCGATACAGAAAACTATTATGGCGATAGTTCGTGTCAACCGATTTTAAAGCAAAACAGGGACTATGACGGAAAGAGTGTCGAGGAGTATATATATCTATTTTGTTAAGTAATTCAGGACAATCGAATTTCTGTGAGTTTACAATACGAGATAGGAAAGTTAAATCAGCAATTTCCCGGCGCTGTGCGAGTTTCAGAAAATGGTGATTCTTACATACATACATACATACATACATAACTTCACGCCAGTTCCCTTGCGGGGTAGGCACGAACAACAGAGTGCCATTTAGGCTTATTCTTACACACCTCACTTGCCTCTTTGACATTCATAACTCTTGTCATGCACACTCGTCTGTTCTTAAGGCTCCTGACATCACCTTCTGCTAGTACACGATTCTTACATGACATACTAAAATCTTTTAATTTGGAGTTGGTCCTAAAATTTAGATATTTACATACATACATACATAACTTCACGCCAGTTCCCTTGCCATTTAGGCCCATTCTTACACACCTCACTTGCTTCTTTGACATTCATAACTCTTGTCATGCACACTCGTCTGTTCTTAGATATTTAATCAATTTAAATAATTTAATATATAATAATATCTATTTTATTAACATTGTCAGCAGGAGTCGACAAAGGTACCATCGCCGGCTGTTTTGGCAGTTATTTCAAAACATTTTCTGAAGATGCAAGAAGCTGATTCGCCTTTGGATAAACTAGAAAATCTACTGGCAGCTATATCTGTTATGTTCAATGCGGTAATAAATTAATCCTCTATAGTATTTATGCAAACGTCGTAAATAAATATATACTTGCACTTTGTGGTTTATCGTAAAATGGTCAGATATAATTATGTCTATATGTATGCATATATCATCGTTTCGTATACCTGTTGGAAAAGGGGATTTTAGCTGTTTTCTATTTTATTTTAATTATTTATCCAAATATCTATACTCTCTGCAGATCCTATAAAGATTCGAAAAAACATTAAACATCTTTACATAGTATAAAATAAAGTCGCTTTGCGCGTCCGTCTGCGTGTCTATATATATATCCTTTGACTCCTGCTAAACCACGAGCCGATTTTTAAGCAGATTTCGCCATCAGTGAGATAATTTGTAACTGAAGCTTTATGTATATATATAAATTGACCTAATTACATTTTTATGTAAGCAAAATAGAGCTACATCCCAGGGATTGACCCGCGGCGTAACCATAGGAAATCTCTGATACAAATTAAAAGTATTAAACGGTCTCTCGCGTTCTCAAGTAATTTTGGCGATTCTCGCAAGAATGTCCCTTGTGGTGGCCCTTTATGTATGAGATGATTGCAAATCTAACGAAGCACTTGTAAAAAAAATCCTTTTCCAGATACGAGGCGAAAGGAGTCTCGGCGCGGACGACTTGTTACCAGTCCTTGCGTGGACGGTAGCTCGCTGCAGACTGGTATGCGCGGAGTTAGAGGCGGAACTAATGGCAGGGTTGCTGCCTGCGGCGCTGTTGGCCGGAGAGGGGGGATACTACCTAACTGCTTTGTTCTCCGCTGTGGCCGTATTGAAGAGATTGGCACCCGAATCTGGACCAGATAGTTCTGCTTCTGTAAGCGTTTCAACGTTTGTACAATCTGTCAACTACTAATGTTAGAATAATTGGGTTAAATTATACTAACTATATTAATTTTAAGGACATTTCTTATGCCAGAAAATGGCGAAACATATTATCAGCTTCATATAAGACCTTGTATCCATGTTCCATACAAATCAATTTTTTATTTCATTTCTGTGTATAGTTGAATGTTATAGTAATGGAAAGTATGATAAGGGAACGTTGATCAAAAGAAAATGTAATATCAAGAGTTGAAAAAGCAATGTTAAGGTGGTTTGAGCGCGACATACAAACCATGATCAAATATCAGGAGTGTTTAAGAGATGTCACATAAAAAATTACTGACATGCGGTGGTGTAACAGCCTCTTTGGAATTCGAACGTTTTCAAATAGAGAATGAGGCAATGGTTAATATGCTTAGAGAAGTCATTGTGTGTCAAAATGTTATTCTGTGATATGTTACATGTTTCCATCGTTTGAACGACTCCGGTGTACCTGCCAAGCGAGGTTCGCCGTCAGGGCCGTCATATGGTGGAGGCTCTGAAGAAATAAGAAAACGTCCGAATCCCAAAGAGGCTGTTACAGTAGAATATTGTCAGAAGGCAAAAAAAAATATTTTTTTCTAAACATTTTGGTCAGGTTGTACGGTCCTGAATATCGATAACATCACGACTATATTTACCTTTAAATTAACATTGAAATTCCCCCCAGCAGTGGCGTCGTGGTTCAATGGATAACAACAGAGACTGTCCTGTGGCGGTGGTCCGTGTGGTCCTACCCGACGAGTGCCGCGGCTCCATACGCCGCGTGCCGGTGCCTTGCAGGCCGGGTGCCCGTGCCAGGGACCTGTGTCGGGCATTGGCACATGCCGCCGCCATCACGAACCCACAGGACTACGCGTTGTTCGCACTGCATGATGGACATGGTAAGCAGAAAGAAAGAAAAAAGTTATTTTAAGAATTACAAAACAAGTGTGTGACGCATGTTGGTGCCGGTAGTTCGCGAGGTTCACGCCGTAATCAAATATCAGAAGTATTAAAAAGAGGTGTCACGTAAAAAGGATCTCAAATAAATGTGAATGTATGAACAGGTTAATGAAAGTTGAGGAAGCGAAAGTTGTCTGTCAGTATTGTCATAAGTGGAGATTAATAGTTTCTACCTACCTATGAGTGGAATATAATATAAGCTAAGTTTTCTTCACTGTACTAATTTTGTATGTATTAATATAAATAATTATTATACTATGTACTAAAATCTATTACATACATTTTAATTTTAAGAAATAGCGACGTACGTACATTGCTTACATGTGTCTTAAAAGTAATAAGAAATTTTGAGAATTTGTATGCCGCATTTCGAGCAAACAAGATCAACACTCAGCTTATTAAACTTTGGTCCGTAATCACGGCCATTGAAAAGTGGCCGAAACGTTGAAATAGAAATCATATAAATGCCACGCTTAAAATAGTAAAACGTAGTTTTAATTATTAAACATTCTTGTTTTTGAAATATACATAAGTCTTCTTTAGCCATGGAAGGTTCTCCTGGCATATACAGTTTGGAGCCCACCCACATTTTTTCACCCAAACTCTTGCTATTAGCAAGAGTTTGGGTGAAAAAATACAAATGAAAACAACAATATATAGAAATTTTCTTTTACTGATTTTATTTCATTATTATATACATAGAGACTCCAACTTTAAAATATGGGATCTCAAAACATTAGCTTTTGGTGCACATTCAAATTTAGAAAAATGAACTGAATCCAATATTACCAGCAATTTCAAAAATTTAATACCATGTGTAAGATAACACATTAAACTTTTGAAAAATCAACGGGTTTTTTTTTTATATACCATATAGTAAAGACACTCGTTATTTTACTAAAGTAAGTACCATAGGCGACCATAACCGCTTTGCACCAGTTGGACCGTATGACTATCTGCTGTACTATCATAATAAAAAAGGCAGGTTAACCGCTTATCTCTTGGAAATTGGTTACTGTCGCCTATAGAAGTTTGCAAAACTAATGGTTCGTATTAAAATGCTCCAGCTCTCCAAGAAATATAATTTATTTACTTTAGCCTGAGTGTTTGGGATTAGCCCCAGGATTGTCTATTGTATCTTACAGAAATATCACTAGCTTAGCTTAGGAATATGTAATGTGTGTTTGTATGCCAACATATTGAACGAAAATATTTCTAATTTCCAGAAACAATGTTGAACGAGAATGACTGCCCGCAAGAAGTCATGCTAGAGAAAACTGGACAGAACTTTACACTCGCTTATCGGAGGATAGATGCCAAAATCGCGTGGCCACAACAGGCCTTATTGTCATACCCTTAAGGTACTTTATTCAAAGTTAACAGAAATGCGTGATAGCTTAAATGAGCCTCGATGGTAATACTTACGTTCTTCGGCGAAACAAGATAGGTACAATAGTAATGTGAAGAATGAAATTTAAAAAATAAACAATTCTGCTGCTATTCTAACTAACCTTGTAAAGACACAGAACGACAAAAGGGGAATATTAATGTGCTTTGTATTGGAGTTTTTAGTGTTCTCCTGCCATTTTTATTTCACCTGTTTTAAATATACTTCTCATATTAAACCAAAACTAAATGTATTCTGACCTAATTAGATGTTATTAAATATGTATTCACTCAGTTTTAATCATCTTTTCTATTTTAAATTATTGCTGATTTTAGAGGGATCAACTAAATTGATTCAATTTGTTTAAAAGGTACAAAACTTTAAGAATACGTTAGTATTCAATGACATTGAATGATTCAAGTTTGTGTTTATATGCATCACTTTGGTTGATTCATCCAAATTGAAAGACAGAAAAGAACCAACTAATATAGGCTTTATAGTCTTGGTCGTTCAATTTTGTGTATAATGTAACGGGCCTCATAAATAACTTTAGAAAAATACTTTCATGTGCATCGAAAACACCATTATATATAGGTTTTCAAAAATCCCAATAATACTATGGAAAATCACAAAGAACAATGTAGGAAAATAGCTCTATTTTTAACCTTTAAAACAATAAAATAAAGTGATATTTTCTACGATATTAACTGAACTTTTATAAGTGCTATAGGTCTCATAGCTTATCTTATAAGTACATTGCTACTAGGCAGTATTTTTAAAGCTTCGCTACTCACATATAAGCGTACCGTGTTACAATCCATCTCAATAAAAACAAAATTGAGTAACAAGAACCAAAAATTTGTACCTCAGAGACTGTCCTCATCAATATTGAAATATTCAGAATAGTACTTATCACTGCTCATTTATAGTTAAGGCAATTAAGATTCTATACAAGTTGTATAAGTGTAAAGAATCTTGATCTGGCCGATTGCCAGATTTCAAGGGTGCAAGGGTAAGAGGGAATGGAGATAAATGGACTCACCCGTAATAATATGAGCTGAGTAACCGGAGCGTCTGCGATACAGGAGCAGCAGTGCGTGTTCTCTTGTTATATATCTCCCGCTTCACAACTAGATTCACTTGCCACTTATCACCAAGCTCTTGGAACCCGGTTAGTATTGCAATTGGGTGGATATCTCAAATGCGCGCGCGATGCGTGAATGTCTTTACGACGGATCGATTCAGACTGATCGTTGAGACGCGGAAGTGCGGGGTAAATTACTTTTTCGGGGAATCATCGTTCGTTACGCGGTGGCGTGAACATCCTGGGGCCCGGGGAAAAGGTGACGGCTCCCATTTATAGTGCTGACTAAGTGCTGTTGTCGTCGGGGGGAAGACGAGCAATCTTTGTGACTGGTCTCGTTAAGCTGCCATCCTTGGTGCTGAGTTCTACGACTCGGACGACGTCATCCTTTCCGGGCAGAATCTTCTTTATTCTTCCCATCTTCCACTGGAGTCTGGGAAGATTATCCTCCTTTATGAGTACCAGCTCACCAATCTTGGGTCGACTGGTTTCCGTAGTCCATTTAGATCGGGATTGGAGAGTGTGCAGGTAGGATTTCGACCACAAGGTCCAAAATCGCTGAGCCAACGCTTGCACTAAGCGAAAACGTCGTAGGGTTGATGGAGGAGAGGATTCATGGGAATGTTCGGGTAATGCGGTAAGTGGGCGACCTATAAGGAAATGACCAGCGGTTAGGACTTCGAAGTCTGTAGGGTCTGAAGACAGAGGGCAGAGTGGTCGAGAGTTGAGAACGGCCTCAATACGGGCTAAGAGTGTAGAAAATTCTTCAAAGGTCAGATGCTGCTCACCTAATACGCGATAGAGTAATTGCTTAGTAGATTTCACGGCTGCCTCGTGCAGACCGCCAAAAGAAGGAGCTGAGGGCGGATTGAGCAACCATGTGATCTGCTGTGTGGCTAGCTTGTGCGTAATTCTATCATCATTGGCCTTTAAGAAGTTTTGTACTTCTATGAGCTGATTTCTTGCGCCGACATAGTTTGTACCGCAATCAGAGCGAATTAGGGTAGGGATTCCGCGCCGACTAACGAACCTTTGCAATGCCGCAAAAAAGGCGTCCGTAGAAAGTTCCGAGACAGCCTCTAAGTGCACTGCCTTGGTGGCGAGACAAACGAAAACACAAAAGTAGCCTTTGAGAAGTTTGGCATTGCGTAGAGTACTTGATTTAATTAGGAATGGTCCGGCAAAATCCGTGGACACTTGACTAAACACCGGTTGTGGGCTGACTCGATCAGCCGGTAGGTCGGCCATAAAAGGGGGATTCGGCTGAGCTCGATGCCTAAAACAGCGTACACATTTAAAGACACGGTGACGAATGACTCGCCTTCCAGATAAAATCCAGTATTGTTGACGGAGTAGTGCGTGTAGTGTATCTGCGCCCGGGTGGCAGTGTATAGTGTGGAAATGATCTATAATTAGGTCCACAAGGGGGCTTGAACTGGGTAAGATGAGGGGATGTTGTGTGTCATATCTAAGGGCTGAGTTGGACAAGCGCCCTCCTACTCTAAGAAGACCATCCTTGAGAAAGGGCGAGAGGCGTTGTATTCGCACTGTACATAATTTGTTAGTTTGCAGTCGGTGGATGTCTTCAGCGAACATATTTTGTTGGACTGAGCGTACCCAGTGTAAGAGCGCTTTCTTACGTTCGTCTACGGTAATGGGACCAACGATGCGAGAGTGAGAAGATACCAAGCAATTGTGTGCAAAACGTTTAATACATGCGGTTACGCCTACAAGTGTGTCTAAGGAGCTGAATCTCGTGAGTAAATCCGTGTCTAGATCAGGAACCGCGATGTGAGCTACCATTTTTCTGGGTTTTAGACCAGGCAGTACGTGATGACCCAAAGCAGGGGGCATCGTGGGCCAGGTATCAGGTGGGGCCTTGAGCCAAGTAGGCGACCACCATAGGTCATAGGCTAAGAGTTCCTGTGCTGATATTCCCCTGCTAGCACAGTCGGCAGGGTTAAGAGCTGAGGGTACATGTCTCCAAGTAGGGTTACATGGATTGGCTGCAATGGCAGAGACTCGATTGGCCTCAAAGACCTGTAGGGATTGAGAAGGAGTTTTAAGCCAGGCGAGTACGATAGTACTGTCTGACCAACAAAAGTGTTGCTGAATGGTAATGTGGGCAGAAAGTTGAACAGAGACGCGAGAAATGAGCAGCGAAGTGAGGTGTGCAGCTGAAAGTTCCAGCTTTGGTATAGTCTGTCGGGTTTTAATGGGGGCTACCTTGGATTTAGAAACAAGTAGTCTGACGTGTACCTGACCCGTGATATTCGTTTCATGAAGATAGACTGCGGCTGCATATCCGGATTCGGATGCATCGGCAAAACCGTGTAGGGTGTAGGTGGAATCTTTGCTGGTGCAAATTGTTCTGGGGAGTCGAAGAGCAGAGAGTAGAGGTAAGTCTTCAAAAATGTGCTGAAATTGAAATGTGACATCATTGGGAGCCGATTCATCCCAGTCTAACTTTAGAGTCCATAGGTGCTGAATGAGCAGTTTTGCGCGGAAAATAACTGGGCTGATCCATCCACTAGGATCGTATAAACGAGCGATGGTACTGAGTATTGACCTTTTGGTAAATTTTTCCAGTGTAGGTACCGAAATGTGATATGTAAATTCGTCCGTTTGGGGTATCCATTGCATACCAAGTACCTTGATTGCATTGGAGTCGGGTACAACATCAAAATCCTTGGGTATGTCACATTGATCATCCGGGAAGCGTTCTAAAAGCTGACGAGAGTTTGAGGTCCACTTTCGCAAATGAAATCCCCCTAGGGCTAGTAACTCAATGAGTTCAGTCTGCAGAGCTATTGCCTTGTCAACTGAATCATGCCCAGTCAGAATGTCATCCACGAATATGGAGTGCGTAAGAACCTGTGCAGCCTGGGGAAAACGGTGACCTTCATCAGTGACCAGCTGTATAATAGATCGATTGGCGAGGAAGGGGCTGGGTCGTAGGCCATACGTGACAGTGGACAGGGCGTAAGTGAGCAGAGGTTGATCTGGAGAAGAGCGCCATGTAAGGTGGTATGGTGTTTCTCGCTATCACATTCTCTACACCGTCCTGTGGATCTGCACTCGTCAGAGTAATGGGGTCCTAGACACTTACGGCACCGTTCATGAGCTTGGATAAAATCCCAGCGCCCTTGCGTAGGCTGTCTTAGGTATTCACCGCAGTTCAGCAACCTGTGTCCTCTAACGTGACACCAAGGGCAGTAATATTTCAGCACATACTCAGCACATTACAGTACACGATCCACCAGTTTTATTACCCACTGTGTCCCTAGAACTAGCAGACAACGCTGGAGAATTTCATAAGGCAAGAGCATTATTAGACAGCGGTTCCATGCTAACCTTGTTAACTAAAACTATGACACAAAAATTACGTTTGCCTGTCGAGCACACAGAACTAAAAATTACAGGAGTCGGTAATCAGCAGACTCAAAACTCTAGTTCTTCAACTACCATCACATTCCGCCCTATTCACACCGAAGTCCCAGTAATTAGCGCAAAGGCATACATTCTACCAGATTTGACAGGTCTTTTACCATTAACAATGTTACCTGACGTTGTTCCACTCCTCGACTCGACACAGCTTCCCCTAGCAGACTCGTCTTATCGTTTTCCAGCCGCTATTGACTTGATTATGGGTTCTGATGTCTTGGGCCAAATTTTGGATGGTAACAAAATTTTTTTGGGCCCCGGCAGGCCAATAGCCTTCGGCACGATCTTCAATTTCGCTCTTTTAGGTCCTATCAATCCAAACTACACAAAGCCTGAGCCTCAAGTTAATTCAGCACTAGTAAATATTGACTGTTTACAACCCCAACACTCAAATAAAGAAATACAATCCGGCTCGAAGGACCATATGATCTGGCCGATTGCCAGATTTACTCACCCGTAATAATATGAGCTGAGTAACCGGAGCGTCTGCGATACAGGAGCAGCAGTGCGTGTTCTCTTGTTATATATCTCCCGCTTCACAACTAGATTCACTTGCCACTTATCACCAAGCTCTTGGAACCCGGTTAGTATTGCAATTGGGTGGATATCTCAAATGCGCGCGCGATGCGTGAATGTCTTTACGACGGATCGATTCAGACTGATCGTTGAGACGCGGAAGTGCGGGGTAAATTACTTTTTCGGGGAATCATCGTTCGTTACGCGGTGGCGTGAACAAATCTATTAGCAAATAGTATATACCTTTGATAGTCAACCCTAATTTATAAATATTCTAATATTTTTAATCGGGAATAGTATCTGAGTAATCTGAGCAATAGTCTATGACCTCTCCAAATTAGTAGAAAACTGCACAATGCATGATTTCATCTGAGAAACGGTCTGTAATGTTGTTATAAGATAGTTTCGAAAAAAGCCATACATTTATACTTTTTAGCAATAATCATAACTTCAAATTCCTTTACCGTACAAATTATGTTTATTAAATGTTTTTAGTGTGATGGATTGGCACACTATTAATCTTGTCTTATACGTAGCTTTTTTACTCAGTAATAATATTAAGTGAAGTTTTAATATTAATAAAACAAATCTGACTGAACATTTCTGGCTTATCGCCTGTATTTTTTGTACATTTTGTATGATGTGTGTTTTAGTTAATATTTTGATTTGGGTGAATGAGAATTAATATTAATTAATGTTCACCATTTTATATTATACTTTCAAGATTTAGATGTGTTTTTCATTATTTCACATAGCACCTTGCGATGTCATTTTGAAAAGGAAAGGAATAAAGTAATCATTTAAAAATTGTTCTATGTTAACGTTTAACTTATAACTTATAATGCTATTATTTATGTTACTGAATTTAAGTCGACTTTTGATTTGAAGGCATATGAATACAAGATATTTATCATATTAACATTTCTACGGGCTATGTGCAAACCTTTGTATACATAATACCAGTTTTGTCAAACAAATATTAGGGTTATGATTTGGAACTATGATGTCTCGTGCATTTGTAACTAAATTTTAATTTACACGATTCAAATATCGGTTTGAATTATTGTATTGTATATATCTAACGAATACGGACCTTCGTCATTTGATATATTTTGATTATGTTTCAAACTTACGAACAGTTTGAAAAAAACTTTTTACAGTGCGGTTGCAAAGTTGCAATATACAACTACTGCAGTATTGAGCTACTTACTATATTTTTAGCGTCGTACGAATGCTATGTGAAATAAAAAAATTGCTTAAAAGCTACCTTATGAAGGTAGTTAATAAGTAAGATAAGTGTGTGTTTGTATATGTTCCTAGATTGCTATTGATTATATTAACTGAAATGAACTCACCAAATTGTTGTTTTTAGTTTATAATAAAAATAAGTATTCTGTAAACTTTTAATAGTGCTTAATCGTTTTTACTTTTGAAGTATCGATATTTAAAACTCTTACTAACTTGTTTATGAACTGTGATGTAATTTGTATTAGTAATATTTTAAGGAGTTTGTATTGATTTTGTATATTCGTAGAGGCGTTTCTTAATATAATTTATTTATGTGTATTAATTAAGACAAATATTTAACTCAATTTTTACCTAATGGGTAAATTGAAGACTTCAACAAAAGAGAAACCTGCATGTCAGTTTTAAAAAAAGTTCATGAAATTTGAAGTTGGAAATGTATGAAGATACATATGCATGTTTTAATGATGCTTGTTCATCTTCTCTTGAATGATGCGTATCCATCTTTATACAAAATAGTCATTTTCAACAGGTAAAATGTAAATTAGAAACGGGTCTATGTGGTTTAACATTAAATTTTAAGGCATTAGTCGTTGTTTAGTTACGAATATTAGCTACATCAGTAATGTTTTAGTCTAACATTTACCCATTGTAATTAAAACATATTTATATTATTAAAGCTTGCCTAAAAATGTAAGGCATGTATTTGCGATTTTTTTAGTACCTAAGTAACAAAAAATTACTTTCTATAAAAACTCTAAATGTTTAAATTTTCATTAAATTTATGATATTTTAATTTTGATACTTTATACGTTAAAAACTGCTTTGAAAAGTTTATAATATAAAGATGTGGTTGAAGAGACACAAGCAGATTCCTTTCATCATCGTATATATGGATTTTATCTCCATTCGAAACAAAATACCTATTTGTTTAGGTTTGTTCCTTATTTATTCATTAACGATTTTTTTTTTACTTTTTTAACCAGTTTATTATACAGGTTGATTACACTTTATTCTGAAAGAGACAGAAATTCTATCAAAGTATACGAATATTTTCTGAGACTTGTGCTGCGTCAGCTTTTGTGATAGATAACGCTGCCCTGCAATTTGCGAACACCAAAAGCAGTCTCAATATCCAAACAAAAAACACAGAGTACCTACTACAATCATATGTCGTGATTAATGAATTAATGTTAGTATGTTTTTAGGCAAGTTTTAAATGCGAATATGTAAGCGGTGCTATCCGCAGTACACTGTATTTATTGCATTCTTGTATTAACGTTAGTTATATAACACGTATATTGTGTTTTGATAACATTTTCAGTCATTTGTGAAGAAGTAAACAAATTTTTACCAAACTTAAACATTGATTTTAATTCTTCCTTCTTAAAAAACTAGCCGTCCAGCATAAAAGGAAAATACTAAGCAAACTCTTAAAAAAGGTAACACCTCAGATGAAATATGTACGTACTTTTTATTCTGTTCGGAATACACTCCATGCAACCATGGAGTGAAAAACAATATTATTTCTTCCGTGGTAGAAGTAAGGAGAACCGTCTTGTCTTGGGGACAAGTAGAAAAAGTGTTCACCTGTAAACAGCAAGTTATTGTTCGAGGACTCACCGAAATAGCGCTAGTGTAGCAAATGAAAATGATATGAATTCAATAACAATTATAAACAAAGTGAAGTAAGTGTGCGTGTTGAAAATTTAATATCTGATGACTTTCTTTATTATTACTATTTACAAACTAAAGCGCTTGCAAAACATATATAATTATATATATATATATATATATATATATATATATATATATATATATATATATATATATATATATATATATATATATATATATATATATATATATATATTCCATATCGATATTTGTCTATCTATCTAAACTACTATAATAAATCTGTAAATGGTTCGAGTTTGTACATTGCGTTTAAAAATGTGAAAAAAATCACGCTGGATAATTCGGACTAGACGATTCCGAAAATTCAATTTTTAGAATTTTGTCTGTCTGTCTGTTAGAATTTCACGTAAAAACTACTGAACGGATTTTAGTGAAATTTGAAACGGAGCTAACTTATATCACAGAGCGTAACTTGGATACTTTTTATCCTGATAAATGACATCGTTCCGCGGGATAGATGAAAATATCGAGAAAGATGGCGCTGCGATCGCATCATTTTCGAAAACTACTGAACATAATATATGAATGAAAATTGACACAGCTGATTTATATATCAACACTTAGGATGCTTTTTATGTCGATAAATCATGTCGTTTCCATAAATTAAATAGATTATTAGCTAAAAAAATGACGCTGCAATCGCGTTTTTTCAATTCACCAAGAAATACCTAGCTTGTCTTGTAGGAAAAAGCTAGTTTATACTATACGTTTACGGCCATGGAGACTGCAAATCATGACATCTCCATATTTTCTGGCTAGAAACTGACCCTGAGCAAGAGGGCCCTCTGAATTACAGCCAGCACATTTTTACGGAATAGTCGGAGTGTTCCTACACAATCCGTTTTCCTGCATTTAAGGTATCGCACGCGTGCAAATGAATTCAACCAATCATCCATATTAATAGTCGTGGTAGCGTAATGGTTAGTGCACGCGTCCCAAACTCAAAGGGCGCGGGTTCGATCCTGGCCGGAACGCATGCACCACTTAGTCAGTTTTCTGATCTAATGTGCATATTGTTACAATTACCACGTGCTAATAACGGTGAAGGAAAACATCGTGATGCAACCTGCACATCGAGATAACCGATGTGTCAAACCTGCCAAGCCGCCTTGGACAAGCGTGGCGGGTATATGTCCGTTACCCTTATTAATGGGAGGCCCGAGCCCAGCAGTGGGACATTTACGGGCTGATATTATTTATATTATAATCATCCATATATAATACGTGATCAAAAACCAAAAGAGGCTCCGCAGGTTTGATTATAGTTGAAAAGCCAGAGGGATCTGTCGAGGTGCTCGTTTGACGGCCTATGTACACTTAGAATCACCATCAACATTCTTTCTTAATTTTGAACCGAGCGAATTTACTTCTAATAAATTAATGGAACTTAAAATAGGCCCTTTTCCCAGTGTCAACGACTCGTCAATGCTAATGTCTTATTGCAACCGGTAATTTTCCTTAAATTGTAATTCAAAGTATCCAAAACGGGTGCCATAGACTTCAAAACATTATCCCGGTTATTTGCCTCTTGCGACCTATTGGCAAGATCAAAGGCCCGGTTTAGGTTCCAGTATCTCTCCTCGGAAAATATGGATCGAAATAATTCTGTGCGCAATATGATTATACTAGGCGTTTTATGAATGCCCAATATCATCCAAAAAATAAAAAGAATAAGGATTTCATTGAGATTGGTATGAAACCAATCACATTTAAGTCCATAAAGTTTTGTAGGCAAGTAATGCATACAGAAGTTTGTAAACTATTCAAGTTTTATTTTTGTTGCCAGACCAGTCACTAAAGCTATAGAAACCATACTGGTTTTTTTTTGTCAGTCTGTTTGAAACTTTGTTCTGAATAGGCTTCCAAATTTTATAAATAATTTCAAAAAAAAATTAAGGATTAAATCAGAAATTTTATCTTAAACTAGCTGATGCCCGCGACTTCGTCCGCGTAGTACGGTTTTTTAATTATCCTACGGGAACTCTATTTTTTCGGGATCAAAAGTTTCCTATATGTTGACCAGGGATATAAGCTACCACCATACAAAATTTCATTTAAATCGGTGCACTCGTTTCAGAGATTAGCCGGTAAAACGGACAAACAAACAGATAAACAAAAAATATGAAAAAAATCTAAATTAGTTCTATTTCACTTCTTACATCCCCCTGACTCGGTTTTTAGCATTTTTTTTTTCATTTTACAGAAATTCGACCTCTACAGTTTTATTATATGTATGGATTGTATGTTTTATTTCTATATTTTGCAAGGTTCAGCAAAATATAACGTCGGCGAAGTTGCGACTATAGCTTCTTGATAATAAGGACTAAATTCTGAAAAGTAATGAGTCATTTTTCGTTAACTTATCATCATAATTGTACTCGCAAACTTAATTTTCTATACCAACGGTATTGATTTAACATTGAAACTGCAAAGCAACATTGTTTCTTTAAAACAACAGTTCTTGAAATCAAATAACGAGCTTCAAACAACTTGAAGGGGGATTTTTGGGTTTCTCTACAGATTTTTAAAAACTGTTTTAGAGTCTTGTCAAAAGTCAACTTATATGTGTAGGAATTGTAATTGTTTCTAACAAAGACGGAGTTTATGTAGAAAATATCAAGTGTTTCGTTAAATGTGAATTTTCACTGAATTTGACTGATCAGCATTTGAGTTATACTGTACTAGTTTTCACTTGAAAACTTTACTATAAACAATATAAAATACTTGTCAAGTTGAATACACAAATTTTGTGATAAAATAATTGAAAGAAAAAATTAAAATGCAAGCTGAATATCCTAAGAAATTGTCAAGAACATACTGGGATCCAGTCCATCTGACTTATCCTATAATAAGGCATCCTGATACTGTAAGGTCCAGTGAAACTATCGCAAGAAGGTGGAAACCAGAACCTGAAATTATTAAGGATGTGGTAATATTCAAGATCCTATTTAAACTTCTACCCTTTGGTACTTAAAGGTCCCGTTAACGTGACTGTAACACACATACATATCCTCTGTCGGACTACGCCAGGATAATAGTATCATACTTAGAACTTGCTGAAGTATTATTACTAATGTAATGTAATGTATTACTTGTGAATTGACTATGAGAACAGCATGGTCAATACTGACCAAACTCTCTAAATTGAGTTTTTTACACATTAGATTTTTATATGTAAACATTTACATATACAAAATTAAGCAAATAAATATTCATTGTATCAATAGAGAATTGCATTATTATTAAATTATATAGAATAGAAGAGAATACAAATATAAAAATGCACGATTAGTCGATTACAATATTGTCATGGTAGAAACAATAGGCGGCCTTATCGCTTAAAGCAAACTCATCCAGGCAAACTAACGTAAGAAATAATTTAACCTAATCTGACGATGTAGGTGGTGCAGATTATAAGGTAGAACTTAAAAAGTCATACTTAAATTACATAATTTATAAATTAAATCCACATACTTAAATTACTTTGTAAATTAAGTACCTACATACCTACAAACATATTTATAAGATATATTATTTCTTGGTCTATGTTATAAGAAATAGGCATAATTATTTAAGAAAAAGTAGTGTTTTCTGAGTGCGTTCTTAAATATAGGCAATGTTTTGGCCTGTCTGTCAGTAAGAGGCAGCTTGTTCTAAAGTTTGACAGACAGCACTATAAAAGAGTTATCATAACAGAATTAAATATGTGCAGGTGTCGTGAGTTTACGATACGTATGAGTGGGCAAATTGTGGGAAGTAGAAAGACGAAGGAATTCAAAACGTGTCTTAAGGTAAAGAGGACTACTAGGGACAAATAATATGTTATAAATTAGCGTGAGAATGTGAGTATTCCGGTGAAAGCAAATAAGAAGCCACTTGAGTTTTTCACGAATTTCAAAAGCATGGTCATATTTTCGCGAGCCTAATATAAACCTAATGCAAGAATTCTAAAGCTGCTGAAGTTTGTTTAGCTGTTCTATGGTTAAGTGAAGATGGCAGGCATCAACGTAATCTAAAATGGGTAGCAAAAGAGACTGCAAGCATAATTTTAGTGGCAGTAAGCAGAAAATTTCTCAGCCTTCTCAAGGATCTAGAAGACAGAAAAGCTCTCCGACTTAATTCGGAGAGGTGAGGCTTCCAAGACAGATCATTATCGATGACTACGCTCAAGTTTTTGGCAGTGTTACTCAATGAGATACAAGTGTCGTCAAAAACAATGTTCGGTAAAGCTGCGACATCCACTTTTGCACGTATTTTGAGGCTACCGATGACTATCCCTTTGGTTTTAATAATAATAAAAAGCGCATAAAAATTTAGAACTACACTGAAATAAACAGTCAAAGTATACACAACTAGATAGAATGTTTAATATTTCAGCAGGGTCAAATAAAAAAAAAAACCTTTAAAATATTTGTCTCGTTACTAGGTTTTCAAGAATAGTCAAGTCGTTTTAACAGCACAACATTGCATGAGGCAAGACCCTAGATTAGCCACATATTTATCGTTAACGGTATATAAAAATAACTTGACTAGAAAATATTTAGATACCGATATGACCTTATGGGTTATTTAAAAATATAATATTATTATATTATAGATTATTAAACTATTTTTAGGTTGATTTATTATCATTTTATAAAATGTTTTGTTTCGACAGAGACGACCCATTGATGAACTAAAACAATATATTCGTGATTACAACTTAACTAAGGGACTGACTAAAAGTCAAACAACCGTTGATTATACTTTTAAACTCCCCGAGAAGAAAAGCTTTAATAAACATACATCCTGCACTGAAAACAAATTTATCTATCCTCCGGCAAGAAATGTGAGTGTTTATTACATGGTAATTAGTTAATTTAATAAGAATCTTAAAAACTTAGATTTTGGATTATGCAAGTATTTTACTAACTTATGTAGTTAATATTTGGCAACTACTGTTATTAACCTGTTGTATTTTTAACCTGATGTATTCATTTTTGAAAAGAATAGAATAGTAAAACTACTGTTCCTTTAGATATTCCTGTAAAAAAATTAAAAAAATACATTTAATGTAGTAAAAATGTCACTAGGTTGACAACAGTGGCAATAGGTTTTATTACAATTCTAGTAAAAAGCTAGCTAGATTGGCAACAGTGGCAATAGGATTTATTACATCTCTAGCAGAAAAGTCGCTAGGTTAGCAAATATGGCTAGATACAGATTTTATTACAATTATAGCAAATAGTATTTATTGTAACCGAAGTAATGGTATGGATTGCAGCTTGCAGATAGACCACCACATTTACACGCTCATTGTACAACTGAAATGAAAGCTGCCTTTACCGAGCCTAAAATTCCAGCCCGTTTGGTCACTGACAAAGATCAATTCAAGCATCCAGCTAGTTTATCTTCAGATATTGTGAGTGGTTTTTACTATTCTGTGCTTCTAAACTTTAACAAAAATTGGTATATGCATGCAGGAACAGAAAAAAAATACTAATTCCTGTGACCAGGCGGCCTGTCGTAAGAGGAGACAAAAAAAACCACATCCAGATTGTAGGGCATCTGCCCGTCTGGATAGTTACCAGCCCTGGTCTAAACTATGTCGCCATAAAACAACCTTGGACTGTGTTCTAGTATTAGTGGCCAAGTTCCAGTCCCCCTTCGAGGCCAGCAGCATATCAGTAACACCCGTGGTAATGCAAATATCCATAGACGAAGGTAAACATTTTTCATCATGTGACCTGTTAATATCTATTGGAGTCTAATAATAAAAAAATGACTCATCTTGGATCTTATATAAGGTTAAGACCGTATTTTTTGCAGGTTAGATTAATTTAATCATTTTTTTTCATATAAATTCCTTTAAACCCTTGTATTACCTAAAAATTAAATTTCAATATTTGGGAATCCTGTAGTAAATACTTAGAGCACTGATTTTAAGACCTCTGCGTTATAATGAGAAGTAGGGTAAATCACAGAAACAAGATGAAAGAATTCTTATATAGATATAAATATTTTTCCCCTTTTCTTTCTCGAGATATGTAATAAGAAGACAGATTTAAAATGTCTGTGACATTAATGACATGCAATGGCTACGTTCCATTAGGGACTCGCAACGACCACGTTCCTGATCGCGATTTTATCAGTTCCACTTGCTTGCTGGCGTTACAATCGTAAACCCAACTGGAACGGTTATTCAACCCAGTCTTGACATGGGTCGTTGTGAGCGTTGTGTGATCGAAAATGATGACGTTAATGGTGATGTTTTTGCCACGACCACAATGACCGCGGTTGCCTAGTGGAACGGCAATGGAGCATTTTGGGCGTTGTAAGCTACTAATGGAACGCCCTGTATAACAAGATTAGGCAATAAAAACTTGTTTTTTATGTAGCCACCAATAGAACCAAGTTGGCATAAAGAACTGGAGTCACTGGACACAACATATGAAGGCTTTGAAAAATATCTGGATCCATACCTTACAACAAGTAGGTTATATCATAGACCATACACAGCAGAACAGTTGAGTAGACTATCGTGCTCCAAGGAAGTGGCTACTTATTATACTTTTGCTGATATTCCTTGGGTAAGTCTATTTATTACACCGGCCCACAAAAAATAAAATGTGGTCTGTACTTTTGAACAGACCTATATTTTTTAAGGGTAATATTTTATTGTACCTAAGGCTTAAAAGTTAAATACTGAGCCTGGGTCATAGGTTTTTACAGATATGGCTTTCCCAGGATGCTGACTATGATACCTCACTGTTTCGCTATACTGATCCGTTGTCTGTGGTAAGCAGTCTTCGGATCATGTGGAGAGTCGATTAGGTATTGAAAATCCTTTCTAGAGGGTCATGAGGTCAGGACCCCACAGGCCACGCGTTTTAACAGCATACGGCACAAACAATACTTAAATTAGATTTATGAATATTTAAACAGCCGTCTCCCCCTATGATGTCACAAATGAGGCTTCAAGGAAATAATAAATAAATTTGTTTTCGATTTACGAATGCATACTTTTATAAAAATAAAAAACAATAATGTTTAATACATGTACATATATTAAGTAAAGTAAACATGTTGCTGGGAAGTTTGTTGAGCCACTTCTCTTTTATCAGGTACTAAAATTGCTTTGGAAATGGTGGTAGATTCATGAAGTAATCCGTAATATTAAATTTGAAATAAATGTATTTTTTTGCATACATACATACATACATAACTTCACGCCAGTTCCCTTGCGGGGTAGGCACGAACAACAGAGCGCCATTTAGGCCCATTCTTACAAACCTCACTTGCTTCTTTGACATTCATAACTCTTGTCATGCACACTCGTCTGTTCTTAAGGCTCCTGACATCACCCTCCGTTAGTACACGATCAATTTGATCATGGAAGGTGTGTCGTGGCCTTCCACGACTTCTGCATCCATCCACTTTTGCATTGTATATCTGTTTAGTCATTCTTTCATCATGCATTCTTTCCACATGCCCCAACATGTATTTTTTTGCATTTTATTAAATTAAGTATTGACTTTCCATCAAATTTTAAATTAATTGTATAGGTACTATAAATATTTTTGATGTACTGCAATTTCAGGTTCGTACACCAAAACCTGAGATTGTGGATTGGCGTTTACCAATCAGTAGACCCAAGTCGATGTGTGACAGAGAAAAATTCAAAGAGGACTTCAGAGAAATAAGGACACATAACAAGATGCAGTGTTTACCTGGGTACGTTTAAGTAAAAATTTAAATAAAAAATACTACAGTCGTCCTGCCATAGTTGCTGTCGCTGCTCTACACTTCCCTCGATGTCGATTTTTGCACGTGAGTCAAAAAACGGACAGCTCGAGCACGATTACGTGTTTACATACTGCTGTCATACTCACTTGCCGCAGAATCCTTGTGAAAATACATAGCTATATAAAACTTTCTTGAACTTGAAAACTTATTACATCCACTATTTTTCTTGGCGCTGATTCCAGTTTCAAACGCTTCCACACCAAGACTAGAAGAAATTCTAAAAATATTAATCCAAGATTTGTGTTTTACAGATCATTTAATACAGAATCCAGAGATAATTACATCAAACAGACGGCAAGACCTGAATCTAAAATACACAACTATGAAGAAGAGGTTCGGACATTTTACGAGCGTAAATTAGCCAACTTGTCTACAAATATTCAAGAAGAGATTTCTACTATACAGAAGCAATATAATACTGAAAATTCTTTTTATGGATCGAGAAAACCTATGTGTTCTGTGCTTGATCAATTTGTACAATAGCATAGGATAAGAGTAATATTTTTTTATGTAACTCATACTTACGTTTTTTATTAATATAAAAAATTAGATTATTGATTATATTATACTTTATACCGTTTTGATTTTGACGTTATGAAAGAAACTGCCTTAGAACAAAGATATAGAACCTTTGCTAAAATAAAAACTGAGTATCGTCTCTTTTATTCACATACTAATAAAGTGTATATGAGTGCGAATGGAACAAAAAAGGTTTTGGTTTCTATTCTTTCGGACAATCAATAGCTAATCATTTAGTTGTTGTTCTGGAGTCAAACTTTATAAGTATAAATTTACATACAATCTGCTAACTTATGAAATGTTGACCTAATTATACCGATAAATTGTAAATACGTATTACGTACGTACGGTGTGTCATTTTTTAAAGTAATAGCAACTTAATGAATCAAGAGAATGATGTCCTGCTTTAAACTAATGACAACCTCGCAAGGTTAAAGTTTGAAAATATTATAGCGAATGTACGACTGTATAATTATGCATCCTATTCCATCACACTTTGAGTATCATAAGTGAAAATAGTTTGCATATATGATTTTTGTGTGGTTTCTATAACATTAATCATTCATTATAAAGTATTAATTTTAGTTTTTACCTTTTTGAACTTGACTTTAAAAAAAAGTAAATTCTATTTTGACATATTATTAACATTTTGACTTGCTAGTTTGTTGTGTGATGTTTACAATAGTTTTTATATATGTGAGTCTCCTATTATATTAATGTAATTAAAAATGACAACAAGTAATATTGTTGTGGAAAGTATAAAAACAATATAAATTCGCAAGATGTTTGCTAAAATTAAATGGAAATAGTGTATTTTTTAATAGCAATAATACTCATCTGTTATGGAGTATATTTGATACAACCATATTGGATTTTAATATTAAGTTTAGCAGCGATTTACGCTCTCTACTCTCAAATCTGTATGATATTTTAGTGAATATTTCTCTGTTATTATACATAAAAAGTAACTACCGAGAAAGATAAAATTGCTTAAGCAATTGAGGTATGTACCTACCTATATCATATACAAAATAAAAAGTCATTTATAGTCTCAAAATAGTTATTATTTTAACCTTTTTATTTTTTATTTATTATGAAAGACGCTTATATTTGTAAGAAACTTAAATCAAAACATCTTTTATACATTTTCTAAAAGTATCCGACTGGCAACACCGCACACCGGAGGATAAAATCGACTTCGGCGCCTTCACCCTACGCTAGAGGGCATCCCTCCGCTTCCTACGGACTTGTGTAGGGCTAGTAGGAGTCCGGTACATATATACGGATTTGGCGGCCTCCCCGAGCCAGCTCAGCACACACTTTCACTGAGGAAGAACATTATGAGATGCCGACTGCCAGTCTACTTACTAAACCTACGAGTGTCCAACCGCTTTTTTGTGAGGTGCCATGGGATCTGACTAAGCAGTTCCCTGTAACGCCTCGGCGCTACTTCTCTAATTGGAGTAACTCTGGGACCAAAACAGTTCAGAGCACCCTAAGTCAGTTCTACAACGTCCATGAAAGAGTGTGGCGGCAACGTCGACCCGTTTGCAGCCTGCGACGGGGGTCCGCTTACACATCCATTTCGCATAAGCCTAACTTAATGAGACTTTGACTATCTACGATAGACACACCCGTTGACCGCTTAAATATATTATAGTATAGTTTGTATTTTATGTATATCATCGATGTAAACGACTCATAACATTACCAAGAAATGAACCGTATTCGAGTAAAATGGATGAAGCGATCCATACATCCAAGGACAAAGTGAAATACCTAAATTATGTCGTTTACAATGTTTTTCTATAAAAAGATTGATATATTTGGATTAATATTTAATTTATCAGGTCAGACAGTCAGTTCTAACAATTTTTTCAACAGAAAGTTCCTTGTGCACAGCGCAATACTCGAGGTCCAATCAGGGCGGTAGTATCAGCGGTAGTATCAGTGACAGCCAAAAACTACTAAAGCTACCCTAGTGTTAATTTTTTCACCCTAAGCCAAGGTTGTGGGACAATAGTTTGCCCAGTATCTTACGATGGGGGAGAGGCAAACTGGGGCCCAATTCTGCTATTAATATTTCGTCAAAACCGTCGGACGCTATCGTCTCAATCGTAGGTTTTCTTGAAACACAATAAAGCATTTTATTTATGTTTGCTTGCAGGCAAACTGGTAAACGGGTCCACTTGATGGCAAGTTGCTACCGTCGCCCATGGACATCTGCAACAATAAGGGAGCCGATGCGCTGCCTACCTCGTTGAGACTTTAAATATCTGTTTACGCTCTTTTTGAAGAGCCCCATAATGAGTAGCGCTCTGGGACATTCGCGGGAGGGAAATCTCAATCCATAGCTTGCTCACGTATAGCATACAGGAGCGAGGGCCACGTGCAGTGGATATCTTCCAGGTGTCAAGGAAGTGTGTATGAACTTCCAGTCGCCGGTGAGCAGTGTGGTGGTAACATGGCGACGTAGGTGCCAAACCAAATAGCTCGAACACTCCCCGCTGTACAGACGGTAGGACGCGCTTAGAGCTCCAACGTCTCTTCTGAGACTTAAAGGTTCTAAACCGTCTGTAAGTTCGGGAGTTCGGGATCGTCGACAATCCCGATCGCTCGGCGCTACAAGGAGTCTAGAGGGAGCAGCTGGTACTGAGGTGCCCCAATCGAAAGGTGGGAGAAGTACTCCACATGGGGACGGACTCGGGCCTTATATAATAAAAGCCTATATCCCGATGTGAAGTACCGCTTAGCCCTATTGAGCACCCCAAGCTTTTTAGAAGCGATTTTCGTTTTGCTAAAATTTTCATTATCAAGCATTGATTTAACAATTATTGCTACATCAATGTTATCAATCATATTTATTAATTAATTCATATTATCTATGGCAACTGCTAAGCGTGCTGTGTAGAATCCCAACAGCCTGGATGTGAGCCCCATCGTTTAGTGAAAGCGGCTCCCGCTTACGAGCACATTAAATGCCCGCTGGCGCCGACGTACATATCGCGTTGGCCTAACTTAATGAGACCTTGACTATATACATTAGACACACCTGTTAGTGGCTGATATAGTTTGTATTTTAACATTTTATTTATAACATCGCTGTAAACACTCCGTACTCGAGTGGAACGGACGAAGCGACCCATAAATATATTTACACAAATGAAAAATTGTTGTTTACGTACATTTATACTTCATACATTAATTGTTTAAAATTGATTCAAATATGAGTAATCTGTGTCTGACATTCGTGTTTGTTTGTTTGTCGTTGTTGGAATTCGTTGCAACCGATGAACCGCAGAAGGTAATTTAACTTCCATTTTTTATCTGTTTCCGTTCTATAATTTTAAGATATTAAATTTAAAAATTCCAAACACGCATCTATAACAAAGAAATTTGATTGAACTCTAACTTTTATTAAGACAATAAACAGCTTCATTATTACAATTTTACAACTTTAATTAATATGATAATGCTGAGCGACAGTTATCATTCCTAGTATAGACATTCATTTCTTACAAATTAGTCTTACTGTAGACGCTATATTATTTAAAAAATATTTTTAAGTGCTCCAAATCAGTTGCCTTCACTGCCACCAGAATTCTTTTCATTATAGCGGATTAATATATTAAAGCCTTGCATTGCACTCTTGCACATGACTATAATCTATAAAATATAGGCCTTAATTCAGTTCTATTGATATATAGAATACTCGTATAGCATATTGTGGACATAAATAAACACTAATGAATTAGTAACACACGTATCAAAAATTTAAATACGCAGTCACATTTATGGCACTACACACAACAAATTGCAAGGTGTGTTTCAGGTCACTAATCTTGTCTACAGTTTTGAACTTAATAAATATTAACTACGTAAACTAAACTAGGGTGCATAAATCCACCAATCAAGCTGCCACGTCATCTGCGGCTGGCTATAATGTGCTTTTATCGAATAGTATCCTGACTTCTCATTTTCCCAAGAAGAAAGAGAAAAAGCTTGTTGTTCTTTTTGTGTACGTAGTTGAAATGCATTCTTGCTTGTTGGATTGGATGAGGTTACATTCAGTGCCGTAAATAGTGCGGTGCCATCGGTGCCCAGGCACAGGGTGTAGACTCTGGGAGGCGCAAGAATGGGCAGACTAGGCAGGACTATTATTTTTTCGGTTTGCTCCTGATAGGTTCCCGCTGCGCCTCGAGTGCTCGATTATTATCGATATCGATCGATACATGCCAGTATCATCAAAAACATCTGTTAAATTAGACAAAACATAGCGCTTATTTTTTTGGCAGCGAACAAGAGTATTTATGATCTAGTTCTTTAAAAACATATATTTTTCTTTCAAAATATTAGATAATTGCTCCACCAACACCAAGGTCCTTGTGAGTTATTTTATCACCCTGAATGAAATAAAGTAGTCCTATACATAGCATTGCTCTGGCTAGGGTACCTATAATATCTAAAAAAAACAAGAGCGCAGTTATAGAAGCTCGCATAGGACGCATAAAAGGATATTTACGGCACTGGTTGCATTTTCACAAAGTGACGAAGCATCATTTTCAGTAGGAAAGGTTATAAATAATCTATAAATCCAAAATATAATTTCTAACACCACGTGATTGGTGTTGACTACATTTTTCCCTAAAAATTACACACGTTTATTATCAACTATGACAATCATAACACGTACAGGTAATTTACATAGCGATTATTTGGTTCGCCGCCTATTTACACAAAACCGTGACAAATATATTGAGTGTTACATTGTATAAAATATGTATTAGTAAATACATTACACACATAGATTATAGGTACATACATATAGTTATTTAGTATCAAATTCAAACGGTTTTTATTTAAAATAAGTTCCAGTGAAGAACACTTTTTGAAGGCCATACATCAGTGGCGTATTTACCAATAGGCTGAGTAGGCTGGAGCGTAGGGCGGCAGATTTTGGAGAGGCGGAAAATTTTAGGCCAATATTTTTTTTATATCTTACAGAAATTTTCTCTCCCTAAATTCTAAGACATAAGATAATTCTTATTAAGCCCACAGAAACAATTCAACATTAAATTCTGGAGTCGAGTCGAGTTGCAAGACTCGAATTAAAATGCCGTTGGAATTATTATAGAGTTTATTAGAACTATACAAACACGAATAACACAGGTAGAAATATAACCGAACACAACAAATCCAAACGTAATGCAAAAGGTCGTAATTCAATCAAACGCGCAGCCAAGAGTTTTTCCACTTCACAGTTTAAAGGTCATAGTTATTATTACTTATATATTAAATTAAACCCTTAGTTGGTGGCCACTCTTAGTGTTTTTTTTTTCTACTTACCACATAATTTTGTACTGCTAAATACACTACATCTTCCTGTTAAATTTCATCCAAGTAGACACAGTAGTTTTAAAAAAAAATACTGTGAAAGACACTGATGGACGTAAGGGTTACATAACAGTTCCATTTATGCCAAAATGGCTACGGATCGCAAGAAAAAGACAAAATCAATTTCGCATTTACATAATAGTAGTAAACTTTGACACTATATTCTATGGAAGCTCATATAGTTTATAGGATAAAAACTAATCGCCGGGGTCTAATTACAATATTCCATCAATATATCAAATATATAAGTTGTTGAATAAACTCACATGTAGAAACGATTGAAAGTTGAAGTAAGTACTTATTTTTATTAAAATATAATAGAATAAGTATAGGTTACTAAGTATCCAATTTGACAACTTTAGCAGCACCCTAATGTGAGGTATGATCGTATAATATTATCTACCATTTGTAAAGGTCGCACGGTTGTGTAATCTAGTGAAAGTAGTTCTTTACGATACTCGTTATATGCGACTTATGGCTGCTCCACATTATTGTAGAATAGTCCACAATGTCCACTGTAACAATAGCAACGCTAGAGGCAAAAGTCAAATAATAATAGTACATTTTTTTAACTTCAATGAGGACTGTATAGAAATAATTAATAACTTGGAAGAAGAATATTTCTATGAATTTGGAAGACTTTTGGTAACGTCGGACGCCGTACCATCGTTAGTGATAGCACTTTGCTGCCTAGCAGACTACTTACTGCTAATTTCTTAAATAATCTAGTTTTACTAGTATCGATAACCCATTTATTTTTCCACATCTTTTAATGTTTTAAATCTCCTTTCCCAATACTATAAAAAATATGGCCAGTTTCTATCTTTTTCATCCCCAATTGCTTCTATGTTAGATCGCACCCACCCCCTTCATAGACTAGATCAATGTAAACCCAGCTTTATATTCAAGATATCGACATCAAAAAATTATATAATTTTTTTAACTGCATATGTAATTGAACCAGTTATTGGTCGAAGATTTTTTTTGAGAACTGAGTCAAGGTGGAATTGAAAGTAAGGCTAGCATACATAATTATGTTACTCGATAAAAATATTATTATTATATTATATTAGTTATTATTTAATTTTACTTGGATGTAAATGCAACATCATTCACGTGGACTTTACTTATTCTATCGGAAAGATATCCCGGAACTTTACCAAATTACTTCTAATAGTTTTCATTACTTTACGAACATTTTTTTATGGCAGGAGTTCAGCAGACAGGCAGACGGCCCACTTGATGGAAAGCGGTTACCATCGCCTATGAACATTTGCAACACCAAAGGCTACAAATGCGGTGATGCTCTCTTAAGGGAGACTGAAACCTGGTCACTAATGCCGGATCACAACTCAAGGCTGTTATGGCGGCATACTCTAGATCAGGGGTGGTCGCCATCCAGTCGGGCAAATACCCTACCACCTGACATGACGCATATATCATTGTTTTTACAAATATGAATCAAAAATAAACGTAGGGGCACTGAAAATAAACTGATTTCCGATATATAAGTACCTATCTTTAATAACCAGGATCTATAGGTTAACTTTTATGTCGTATAATGGGATGCTTAACGAAATACGATACGAAGATTTGAAGTTTCCATAAGTTTTAGTATAGTAATAGTGTATGATAAGTCTAGTGTTTATCAATTTCAGCTAGACTTGAAAGTATTTTATGAGAGCAAGTGTCCAGATAGCAAATCTTTTATCACGAAGCAGTTGATACCAGCAATTAGCTTGTTAGGAAACTGTGTCCGGTTGCAACTGGTGCCTTTTGGAAAAGCCCGGGTAAGTGCTTTTACATTTTCTAGAACAAAATATTTTTCGTTTGTCCCTAGAGTCCACATTCTCATTTGCCAGAAGGTTTCTGTAAGCAGATAACTACATGTATCTGTTAACGGGCGCGGATAGACGCATAGCTATTGTACTCATCCCAATTCATGTTATTACCAGCTATATCTTCTATCTCCACGCAATCTCTACATAGAGTGTTATTTGTTACAGCTATATTAGAGTATGTTTTTTTTAAAATTATTATTAACATTTCTACGGACACGAGTTCCGTACCCTTTTTTACAACTTAATTTCTATGAAAGATTTTAGAGTCCATACACGCTTATTGTTTATTTTTGTTACTGTGTGTGACATTAATTTAGTGATTTTTATGTTCTGGTGTACCTTAAGAATAACTTATTATATTAATTTATTCTAATTTTAATACTAAACTTATACTAATCTAGAGTATATCTGTTACATGCTGGTGTTGTGAGGAAGTGCATGTGCAGTGTTGGCCTTATATCTATACTTGTATATATTATCCTATCTAGTGCCATGTGTGTTGTTTTTTTCTTTTCTGTGCCTGGGTTATTAATTTTTAGGCTCTTTGTGTGTCTTGGTTTGTTTGTGAAGTGCGTGTAATGCAATGCGATGGTAGTGCGCGTTGGTTTGAGTATGTGTATAAGTTTTATTGTTAGTTATGTGTTTGTGACTTTGTGTGGTGTTATAATTTATTGTTTAATTGTTGTGACATGAAAAATTTTCAGTTGGATTAGAGTATGTTTCAACAACTTTTTTTTTCTAAAATATCAGTTCAGATTAGGCAGCTACGTACAATTTCCTTGTCTTGCTGGTTCAAGTGGTAAGACAATTTTATTCCAACGACATAGAATCGAATTCGGGCAAAAAAACTTTTCTTCGTTTAAGCAGCTTTAGCAGTAAGACTGCTACGTGTTGATAACAGAGGCAAACGTAGAAGAAAACATTCATATCCACATTAACGATGTGTGAAATTCATCGATTTGCATTAAACTAGCTTGGTGTAAGTATTGTCCCTCCCACTGAAATAAAGAAGCTTGAATCCAGTAGTGGGACATTTGTGGATTGACCACTGTCACGTCACACGTCTAAATCTAAAAGTGCAATAAACATTTTCCCTCGTGCGTTAAATCTGTAGGTAATGTAAGTAGTCGTACTATAGTTTGCATATACCACCATCACCATTATCATCTCAATTAATTTATGGGGTTGTCTGGAAGAGATCATTTTTTAGCGATAAGACCGCCCTTTGGGCATAATTAGGTTAGGTTTTTGTCTATAAGTTCATTTTTGTATTGGTGTACAATAAAGTGTCATCTAGCTATCTATCTATCTGTTTTAAATATTCCAGAGTATAAATAATGAAGTTACTAGTTTCGAGTGTCAACATGGTGAAAAAGAATGTCTCGGAAATTTAGTTCAGGACTGTGCCCTTTCCTACATGAAGGACAGAAGTGATATTGAGAAATTGCAATACGTTGAGTGTGAAATGACGACACTTGCTGGGACACATGGAGATTTAATGGTAATTATTTTTCACTTTGTTAGAGCTTTTCTAGGCGTAAGTAACGCTCGAATGAATATTAAAACCACAGCTCATAGGGTCAAAATATATCTAATTCTTGGATAAAAACTAGTTTATACGGGATATATTTGCATAAACTAAGGTATGGGGTATTTAAAAAAAGATGTAATAAAATTGGCTAAAGAACACTTACTTTTTTTATTAGCTAAACTAAAATATTATAAAACCCCAGTTTAAATATTTTCATATTTCAGCTTATAGTTATTATTAGACACCTTAATTTTTACTAAAATAACAATTTTAAAAATTCATATATACCAATAGATTATTTTTATTTTAAATGTTATTGAGCGATGGCGTCATCACATGGCTTCTGTAGTATTGTGCGATGATAAATAATTATGATTCTATCGTTAATCTAAAGTTAATAAATGATGGACGTTAATAGAAATCTGTTTACAATTTACAATATAAAATTAATCGAAGTGATTTTCATGTCACATTGACACAAAGTGCATATATACAGAGCATTCCTTTAGTAGCTCAAAACGCCCAAAGTGCCCAGTTAGCCGTTCCACCTGGCTACCGCAGTCGTTGTGGTCGTGGTGAAAACATCACTAATGACGTCATCGTTTTCGATCACACAACGCTCACAACGACCCATGTCAAGAGGTGGGTCGAATAGCCGTTCCCTTGGGTTTACGATTGTAACGCCGGAAAGCAATTAGAACGGGATAAATCGCGGTCGTGAACGTGGTCGTTGTAAGTCCCTAATGGAACGTAGCCATAGATATATTATAATAAATGTGTAGGAACGACAATAACGTCATGCATATACTCGTAAGTATTTGAAATCTGACATTATAACATTGCACACATACTCTTTTTTAATAATCTGTGATAAATTTATATACTTATATTTAGGTTAGGTTTAATCATTGTAAAGGTGGCCTGGAAGATATCGCTGGCGGCGACAAGACCTCCTATTGTATATATGATTAGATTTGTATATATGCAATAAAGAACATTTATTAATTCAAATAGTTATTTTTTTGTATTTCATTAATTTTTTAACATTTGTTTGGTGCACTAATATATATTATATGAATTCGAAGGTTATTTTGGCGAACTTGAATAAGCGGATTATCGTGATATTTTGTATAATTAGATACGTATTTATATAGGGGATGAATTTCTTACACATATCGATACCTCGGGGCTCAAAGGACGTAACCGCCATTTCGGCGAAATTTACTTTTTAATGCAGCCCTACTTAATTTCTCCTCTATCGATCAGTATATGTAAAGTCTTCCAATTCGCCAAAAAATGGTGTTTACGACCTCATTTTTTGTAGAAAATAAAACATATATTTTTAGATTTTGTGTCGTAACAGCAACCAATATTAATGATCATAAACGCGAGGGTAGTAAACGACACCGTAGATGCTACAATTAGTTGTCTGAGTTGATAAATTGATATACAAAGTTAATAAATAAAATTGAAATTAAATAGGCAAATAAAAAAAGAAAAGAATTTCTTATTTTCTCTCTTTACTTGATATTTAATCAACTGAAGAAAACAAAGCAACAGTCTACAAACTGATGGAATTAGTAGGCAAATTGACAGTTACAACCGTCTCTGATCACACATCCATAGATTTTTGGGGTGTAAACGCCCCAAACATACAATTTTCTGGGGCGTATAGGAAAGCTGTTTTTGTTACTTTTAAATCTATTTGAAATATAATTTAACAGTTTTTGCATCATAAAATTTTAAGACTTGGTTTTAGAATGGTTTATTTAGGCCAAGAATCAAAAATGTTATGTCCGAACTAATGTTTTATATTTTGTTTTTCGGCTCTCCTGAAAAATCGAGTTTTGGTGCTTACGCCCATTGTGAATTGATGCAAGAAAACAATAAGTATTTTATTAACATCTGTGTAAATTTAATCTAGGATAACTCGTTTAATCTTCTAATCTCCAACTGAATTTAATTCTGACACAATAAAAAAATTAACGAGTTTAAATATGATTAATTATAATTTTTCTTACTCATGGAAGCGCGCATGAATTAATTCATTCCTGGCTGCACTTTAAGGTGTATAGATACTGTTAGTATTTGATTTTAGTACATATATATAATTTGATCGTAAATTTAATATTAACCTACAAAAACTCTACCAAAATAAAACGCGTTTATTGAATTCAGCCAATGAAATAAACATATTTTGGTTTATCGATATTTTAAAAAATAACATGCATAGGTACCCGTAGACTTTAAGGTCTGTAATCAAAATAGGCGACCGAGACACGAGAAGGGACATGATACTTTTACTTGGTCTGCCGTCACTCGTCACGGTGGCTTGTGTTCTATCTCGCACTTCAAATGTTCTTCATACAATTGAAAGCAAAGCGGATATGGTGAGTGTCGTATTCCCCTGTCTCGTATCTCTGGCACCTGTCTTGGTAGCATATCGCAAAGCTATCCTGAATCGACTAGTGACAACAAAAAGGACGATATTACGTTATTCGTGTTTGGTTTTATTCTTATAATAGAATATTTTAAGTGTTTGCGTTATTCAGTCAATATAGCTACATAGAAAAGGAAGAGATGTTTATATTGTACAAATTACACCATTATTAGACATTTAACTCCATATTATGGAATAATGACGGGACTTAAGAACTCAGAATATATAGTTATTAGAAGTCAAATATGCAATTTGCATAGGTACCTGATATTTCGCCGGCCTTGTAGTGTGCGATCACGAATATTTAAAAAAAAAATTGAATATGTCAATGTAAAATCCCATATATTTACTTGTTTCAGTGTGTAAACAAAGCAAATGTACCAGAGAAGTCTGTACGTCATTGTGTCGGCTCTAAAGAGGGCATTATGCTTCAGTTGGAGTCTTATTTAATTTTTCATTTCATAGTTTATGTTAAATTTTGGTTTTTCGACGTTTCGGCCACTTTTCAGTGGCCGTGATCAATTTTAGCCTACCGCCAACTTATTAATTTTAATTATTTGTCATTTTGTTTATGGTTATTATTTAATCTATGGGAGCCTAATCTAATTTACTACCGCTTCGCAACATGTTATGGCTTGAAGAGAAGAAGCGGCGCAAGAAACTCTTCAGCAAACATGCCTAGCTCTAATAATTTTATATAATATTAAAATGGGTGGAAGGAAAAATAAAAGTAATTATCAGTCAAGTTGGTTTGTGTTCCGTTGTACGCAGAAAGAGCTCACAGTGTCTTGAGGTCTGGCAGCTGGTTTTTGCTGGGTTTGGGTCTTAATAGTTTTGATAATTGGATCCCAAACAGGTGGTACTTGCCAACCATCTTCTCTATTGAAATTTGGGTGTTTTTTGATTTCAATAGCCTCACGCATCATTCTAGGTATGAAACGATTCTCTTTCGCGAGGATTTGTGGGTTATCGAATCTGATGTAGTGGTTGGGTTTATCCAGCGTGTGTTCACTGATCGCAGACTTCGTAGACCTTGTGTGTTTCATGTCAGCAATGTGTTCTTTTACTCGTGTTTTTATGCTCCTCTTTGTTTGCCCAATGTATGACAATCCACACTCACAATCAAGCTTGTAAACCCCTGCATCCTGGAGTGGGATATTGCATTTCACAGGTCTCAGAAATTGGGTAATCTTTTTCTGCGGCTTGAAATATGTTTTGATTGAAGCTCGCCTGAGGATGTGACCAATTCTGTCTGTGACCCCCTTGATGTAGGGTAGGGTAGCAGGGCACCGCTCAACTGAAGGTGGCTTGGGGCCTTTGTGACGTTGGTGTGGAGTCTTCAGCTGATTGCGTTGTAGAACTCGCTTGACATGCTGAAGCTCTCCAGCTATGTGGTTCTCATCACAAATTTTCCGTGCTCTCTGAAACAAAGATTTGCCCACGGTAGCTAACTGACTAGGATGGTGGTGAGACGAACCATTAAGGTATTTATCTGTATGGGTAGGTTTCCTATACACCGTATGACCAAGAGTATTGTCAGGGTTCCTTAGGATGAGCACATCCAGAAAAGCTAATTTATTATTTGCCTCTAGTTCCATAGTAAATTTAATATTACTGCTAATGGAATTGAGATGATCTAGAAATGCAGAGACTTTATCGTTTGGGAGGACGGCAAAAGTATCGTCTACGTACCTTTTATACATCTTCGGCTTAGCCGGAGCGGTATCCAGTGCCTTCTGCTCGAAGTCTTCCATAAAAATGTCAGCTACGACAGGAGACACCGGTGAGCCCATGGCTACACCATTGATTTGGTCGTAGAAGCCGAAGTCCCACACGAAATAGCCAGATGTGAGGCAATGTTTTAGTAGATCTGCATATTCCTCAGGCATGTTATTATCTATTAGCTTCCTTTTGACAATCTCAATGCAGTCTTCCACTGGTAAACTGGTAAATAAGGACTGGACATCAAAACTGACTAGTACTTCATCCTCAGCCAATGTCAAATTTTCAATTGCGCTGATGAAGTCGAAGGAATCCTTGACATGGTAGGGTGTGTTGCCGCGGAGATTGTTGAGTGTCTTCGCGAGATGTTGTGCCAGTCTGTATGTTGGTGAGTCAAGCTGGCTAACTATAGGGCGCAAGGGGATGTTGTTTTTGTGAATTTTAGGTAACCCATACAGTTTAGGCGCTTTGGCGCAAGATGGTGTGAGTGCGGATACGTCTAAGCTTAATTTTTCGGAGTGTTTTTTCATAACCGCGATTGTTTGTTTGGTTACTTTATCCGTGGGGTCAGTTTTGACCTTTTTATAAGTGCTTTCGTCCGATAAAAGATCTTGTATTTTACTATTGTACTCAGACGTATCCATGACGACAGTCGCGTTACCTTTATCTGCACGGAGCACGGTTATTTCTGGTTTATTGCGAATGTTTTTTAAGGCAATATATTCAGCACGATCATCTAGATCATCTCAATTCCATTAGCAGTAATATTAAATTTACTATGGAACTAGAGGCAAATAATAAATTAGCTTTTCTGGATGTGCTCATCCTAAGGAACCCTGACAATACGTTCGTCTCACCACCATCCTAGTCAGTTAGCTACCGTGGGCAAATCTTTGTTTCAGAGAGCACGGAAAATTTGTGATGAGAACCACATAGCTGGAGAGCTTCAGCATGTCAAGCGAGTTCTACAACGCAATCAGCTGAAGACTCCACACCAACGTCACAAAGGCCCCAAGCCACCTTCAGTTGAGCGGTGCCCTGCTACCCTACCCTACATCAAGGGGGTCACAGACAGAATTGGTCACATCCTCAGGCGAGCTTCAATCAAAACATATTTCAAGCCGCAGAAAAAGATTACCCAATTTCTGAGACCTGTGAAATGCAATATCCCACTCCAGGATGCAGGGGTTTACAAGCTTGATTGTGAGTGTGGATTGTCATACATTGGGCAAACAAAGAGGAGCATAAAAACACGAGTAAAAGAACACATTGCTGACATGAAACACACAAGGTCTACGAAGTCTGCGATCAGTGAACACACGCTGGATAAACCCAACCACTACATCAGATTCGATAACCCACAAATCCTCGCGAAAGAGAATCGTTTCATACCTAGAATGATGCGTGAGGCTATTGAAATCAAAAAACACCCAAATTTCAATAGAGAAGATGGTTGGCAAGTACCACCTGTTTGGGATCCAATTATCAAAACTATTAAGACCCAAACCCAGCAAAAACCAGCTGCCAGACCTCAAGACACTGTGAGCTCTTTCTGCGTACAACGGAACACAAACCAACTTGACTGATAATTACTTTTATTTTTCCTTCCACCCATTTTAATATTATATAAAATTATTAGAGCTAGGCATGTTTGCTGAAGAGTTTCTTGCGCCGCTTCTTCTCTTCAAGCCATAACATGTTGCGAAGCGGTAGTAAATTAGATTAGGCTCCCATAGATTAAATAATAACCATAAACAAAATGAAAAATTAAATAACGGTAGGCTAAATAAAACTTTAACAATACTCGTTGACACTTGACATCTTTGTCTTCCGTGATCACGGCCACTGAAAAGTGGCCGAAACGTCGGAAAAACCAAAATCAAATAAAATTACCGCGCTTAAAACCGTTAAAACGTAGTTTTATTATGTATACAAGTCGCGAAAACTTAAGAAAATATTAATATCAAAATAATTTAATAAAGTAGAATATTTTTTACTTTCAAATCGATTATTTACGATTTATTTACTTTTAGTGTCGATGGTTTAATAGCCTCTGCATTACTTACTCACAGAACATCATTGCGTCACCCACAACAATAAAGTATGATAATTATATCACTTGTTTCATGTGTGCTTTACTGTCAAAAAATATGTAACTTGATAGAGGTGCAAACGTCAAAAGTAGAAACATTATAGAATCTATCAAGACTGAACATTAAGCATCTAGAAACATTTGCAAATATCCTTAATTGTATATGTTACTCTGTGTAAATCTAAAGAATACGCTTGTCCAAGGTAGCTTTACGGGATTAACACATAGTTTATACCTTTGTGCTTGTTTCACCACGATGTTTTTCTTCATCGTCAGCACTGTAATAAGTAAGTAATAATTGTAACATATGCAACCTTTGTTAGAAATTTTGCTGAGATGTCCTTGCTTTTCCAGCCAGGATTGGAATCCGTGTCATTTGAGATGCGTTTCCGTTAATCAGTAAGCTAACAGTCGCTCGGGCAATAATAGAAAAATTATGGGTGGGTGTACAACTGCACTTTAACATTTTTATGTTTTGCAGATATTCGACCAAGAGGCTCAAGACAATGCTCAAGAAGATTTAATAGGAGTACTATGTTCGAAGCTAGAAGCAACACCTTGTGCGGAATGCTACAACCATCAAGCCATGGAATACGTATTTTCGTAAATATTATCATATCAATCAATAGACAAATTTGTTCTTATTTAATATTCCTTTTTTCCAACTTTATCACAGTAGTCGCTGTAACCAGATCAATAAAAGTAGTTCTATGAGGCTTCTGTGTATTCCGAATTTACGAAAGCTTAATAATGAAAATACTAAACAGTTTGCACATTGTTTGAAGTGGAAAAACTCATGTAACATTTATATGCAATAAAAGTACACATACAAAATGTACATATCTTTTATATATAAAATTTTCTAATCGTGTGTATGTCAGTGAACTCCTGCTAAACGTGAGGACCTATTTTGATGAAATTTTTCGTGTGTGTTTAAGTGGATCTCGGGGTGGTGTAGATTCACAATTGGACCCGATAAGTGGCGCTGCAGTCGGGTTCTACATTTTATTTTTTAGGGCAGGACATCGTCTGTTGGGCCCGCTAGTGTATCTACGTAGATATCTACCCGTTACTATAATGTAGACGATGCGATATGGGAAAAGTGTGTAATATTCTAGAGAAATACAATGTTCAATATCTGATTTAGTTTATTAAATTACACCAATTTAAAATTTAAGAGTTAAGACGGTGAGTTCTCGACAATCCATCGGTAGTAATGTGCAATGTTGGTATATACGCTGGGAACGCCTTCACTGCCACAGTTCTCGGATCCAAAGGATACTATACCCATCTGTAACAATCATGTTAACATAATAAGATATTATTAAATTCAAATAAAGTAAGCTCCAGAGAAGAATAAATATAGCATAGCTAAACTGGAGAGAGGTAAAGGTGTGGCATGTTACAAACTGCTGGAATGCTCCGGTGGTTCGGGCATGTGGAAAGAATGACTGAATGAATGAAGATATACAATGCAAAAGTGGATGGATGCAGAAGTCGTGGAAGGCCACGACACACCTTCCATGATCAAATTGATCGTGTACTAGCAGAAGGTGATGTCAGGAGCCTTAAGAACAGACGAGCTTGCATGACAAGAGTTATGAATGTCAAAGAGGCAAGTGAGGTGTGTAAGAATAAGCCTAAATGGCACTCTGTTGTTCGTATGTATGTATGTTACAAACTAATGCCACTCAAACTGATAGATCAGATATACAAAAAAATTAATAAATCTGTAATACGACCGACCGGTCATGTTACAAGGTCCGAACGTTTGGCCACTAAAGTGATAGACCAAAAACGTGTAAACTCAGCGGAGATGAGAATGTTGATATAGATGTGTTACAAGAACAGATATGGTGAAAAAAGAGTACTAAGGAGATCTTTGAAAGTTGCACTGAAGAATTGAGAGGAAGAAGATTAAGCTGGTATGAGCATGAAATGAGGAGGGATGAAATTCACGCGATAAAAGGAATGCTAAACTAAATGATTGACGCCTATCTATTTCATAATATTATGGAACAAAAGACCATTATTAGGTCTTTAACGTGCGCAAAAAAACATTTATTAGGGTAAATGGGTATATACCCTAATAAATGTCTTTTATTTTAGATAATTAGCTTTTTCATGTGTGGAATAAGAAGGTTACTTACCCCACACATGAAAGGCCTAATAATGGTATTTTGTGTGTGAAATTATAAAAGTAGACAAAAAAGAGATGGATGGATTGCGTGAAGGATGACATGATTACTTACGGCGTGTCAGAGGATGTACGCTACAATATAGTAAGGAGTACGGAGGCAAAAGACACTATGCCAACTCCAAATAATAATCATTAGGAGAAGGTGAAAGAAAAGAGAAGTAACACAAGCTCTATGATCATTAATATTCATAGAAAAAATAATGACCCCGCGACGATCTTGTCGCTATGAGCGACGGCTAAGCACGACGCGACTACCTACAAAAACAAAAATAGTATTTATGAAGGAAGCTACAAGTCATCGCGCTTGGTGGCAGTCCATCGCGTTGCTCGATATCTCTTGTCACTAAACCCAGGGTCATGGCCAGGTCTTACGGCATTTTCAGGTACACGAAGACGCTGCAACTTTTGCACACCTCTTCGAAACTAAAAATAGCAGTTTAAAAAACCCTTTGGCAACATATTAATCGTAACATCGTAAAAGTGTTTTATCTTATCTTTTAATTAATTAATATTGCCTGATTTTAGCTATAACGTTTGCCATGTACTTACTGTGAACATTAATGTTCTGATTTCCGAGCCAAACCTGTGCTCGTATATAGCTTATATATGTCAGCCCGGTCAAAATACCATCATAATAATTGTACTAATAGGAAGGTGGGCCTGTTTTCATCTTTGGCATGAAGCCTCTCTAATTCGCTTTTTTAAAGTTCTGGATATTTTGTTTTATCAAGCTAGGCGTCTCCACTCAAAGCTGTTGGTGGCTCATTTCATATTCATCATTCTCATTTCTATCTCTCAACGCCACACATTGTCAAATGCTTGTTTTAATATAACCTAATCATATAGGTAGTGCATATATTTATTTAGTTCAGGTAACCCTACTTGCTGCAAGTTGTAGCAATGTACCTCATAAAGATAGGGAGAGGAGTATTATTGCGCGTACTAATGCGACTCCACGCGGACGCCGGCGGTTGGCTGGCATCCGGAGACGCAGGTATGCGCATGACTTCCCACTCTGAATAATACCGCTTCGGGGGGCCTTTAGCTATCAAGGGAACAAAGGATTCATCACCCCCGCTGACGAAGTGGATGTGTTCTGATTCCCGGAGCACATTCAGGCACTTTTTGCGCTGGATCGGACTGGGCGTAACTACGTTCTAAGTCTCGGCCTTTCCTACATAAAAAGCGCGGGGCACATGGGAGGAGGGTGGTTTTAGTGGGTAGTGGTTGTTGCCCGTACAACTTCTCTGAGTCTCCACACAAGCTGGCTTGATTATTGTTCGGATTTCCCCTTATCAAAGGGGAAATCCTTCATGATCAACTATGCTCTAATCCCTTGCAAAGGACCCAGTATTGTGCGTAAATAGCATTAAAAAAAATATACCTCATAAAATACTGGATGATTGATGATCATATTCTGTACTTGGTTCCTCAAAAAGCAGCTCGCGAGAGCAAAATTCGACCACATCGGCAGAATTGGCGAGCGCCTTTCCAGTTACCCCTCCGGGAGTAGAGCCTTTTGGGCCCTCGCCAAAGCTGTCGAGGGAAACTTTTGTCACGCGTCTCTTCCAGCTCTGCGCACAGCGGACAACCGTCTGGCACACGCCGCCAAGGATAAAGCTGATCTTCTAGGCGAAATCTTTGCGACCAATTCGACTCTTAACGACGGGGGAGAAACTCCACCTACGATCCCTGAGTGTGAGTCCCTCATGCCGGAGATTCGCTTTACTCAGAAAGCAGTCCGACATGCCCTCCGCTCCCTCGACGTCAAGAAGTCATCTGGGCCAGATGGCATACCAGCAATTGTGCTGCATACGTGTTCTGCTGAGCTGTCTCCAGTTCTTGCCCGACTTTTTACTATCTCCTACCGCAGTGGTCATGTCCCCGCTTCGTGGAAGATTGCCCATATACATCCCATCCCCAAAAAGGGTGACCGAACGGACCCGTCGAATTATAGGCCTATAGCAATAACCTCTTTGCTCTCAAAGGTGATGGAGCGAATTATCAATGTGCAGCTCATAGGGTACCTTGAAGATTCCCAGCTCTTAAATGACCGGCAATATGGCTTCCGCCATGGTCGTTCAGCTGGGGATCTTCTTGTGTACCTGACACACCGTTGGGCTGAAGCCATTGAGAGCAAAGGGGAAGCTCTGGCTGTCAGCCTAGATATTGCTAAGGCCTTCGATCGGGTCTGGCACAAGGCTCTTCTGTCGAAGCTACCATCTTACGGGATACCCGAGGGACTTTGCACCTGGCTATCCAGCTTTCTTGATGGGCGCAGCATACAAGTCGTTGTCGACGGTTGCTGCTCAAGTATCAAGCCCATCAATGCTGGTGTGCCCCAGGGTTGTGTGCTGTCGCCGACGCTGTTTATTTTGCATATCAATGATATGTTGTCCATCGACAACATTCATTGTTATGCGGATGACAGCACTGGCGACGCGCATTACTCTGGACGTGCAAATGTCCCTCGATCATTTGTGGAGGAAAGTCGGGTTAGACTTGTGTCTGAGGTAGAGAACTTCTTAGAGAGAGTCTCTAAATGGGGGAGACAAAACCTTGTCCATTTCAACCCCACAAAGACACAGGTCTGCGTATTCTCCGCCAAGAAAACTCCATTCGAAAAAGCGCTTCAGTTCCAAGGAACTCTCCTTACCACCTCCAAGAGTATCGGGATCCTTGGAGTTGACATCGCGAACGATGTGCAGTTCAGGTACCATCTTGAAGGCAAGGTAAAGCTTGCCTCCAAGAAGCTGGGAGTGCTAAACCGGTCCAAGCAGTATTTCACTCAGCGGCAACGCCTTGTGCTTTATAAAGCCCAGGTGAGGCCGCATATGGAGTACTGCTCACATTTGTGGGCTGGAGCACCCGCCTACCAGCTAAATCCCCTGGACAGCATTCAACGTCGAGCCGTTCGCATTGTTGACGATCCCATACTCACAGACGGTTTGGATACGCTTGGCCTTCGGAGAGACTTCGCGTCTCTTTGCGTATTCTACCGACTATACAATGGGGAGTGTTCCGAGGAACTGTTTAGAATGGTGCCTTCGTCTTCTTTTTACCACCGCACCGCACGCCATCGGCTGGGCGTTCACCCCCACTTCCTAGAGCCGCTTCGTTCTTGTACGCAACGGTTCTCTAGAACGTTTCTCTTGCGCACCGTGGGGATTTGGAATGAGCTCCCAGCCGTGGCTTTCCCGCAGCGCTACGATATGGGTTTTTTTAAAAAGGGCGTCGTAAAATTTCTTCGAGGCCGTTGATGACACCTCTGGTGTTGTAAACGTCCATAGGCGACGGTAACCGCTTTCCATCAGGTGGGCCGTCTGCCTGTCTGCTGTACTCCAGCTATAAAAAATAAAAAAAAATTAATTTGCATGAACTATCTCAAGTAGCGGTTTCCATATAAGTATTGTTTTAGCACCCCTACTTTAATTATGTTACTTTAAATTTTTAACAGTATTTTCTCCTATTCTGGCTATTATTTTCTTACTTGTTATCGGACCCTCTTTTTTCATTACCAATAAACCCACCTGAAAATACTGTCCCCGCCTAACAATCAGAAGAGGCGACCCGCCGAACCCAGAGCATGCATCCCTCCCTTCTTCTCCGCCGGCACAGAGTTGTCCTTCATGCACAGGTACCGATTCGCCGAAGATGCGTTCGCAAGTCTCCAGAGAAACGAGGGGCACTTCAAGTAGCTGTTGACGACTAACCTGGAAGAGAGAAACATTTCCTTTTTTTTTATTGCCTGAAACGGACAAGTAGACATTAGCCTGACGAAAATAGGCGTTGGAAACGATAAAAAAAGTCAGGTTTCTAGGTATATCACTTTTCATTAATTTGTCTTTCCAGGCCTTGTAGACATGTGGCATTAATGGTAATCGAATAGAATAGAAAATATATTGGAAAGAAAGAAAAATAAATATTTCCAATTGCGACACACACAATATAAACAGATTAGAAAATATATTACATACAAAAATTTCATACCGCCATTTAAGAAACGAGTTGGCAGTCTGTTTTGCTTTGCCGAAATATGGTCCGACACATACAGCACTGGTTTTCAGTGCCTATCTCCAAAATCTATCCAAAATCCTTCATAATCTATCATTACGCTAAGTATTATGTCATTACCGTTCATTTTCTATTCTATTCGTTTAGCGCTAAATCCCACTTATCTATAGGGTCTGTGCAGTGGTTAAAATGGCTTTTCGTAAGAACGACATAGGAACACTCAGCCAGGTCGTAGGACATTTTTTTTTTACAAACACATTGTATATCTCCAAATTAAGCAAGTTACGCTTGTGTTATGGGTAATATACAACTTATTACTACTCTGGGGCCGATCCCAGATACCCAGACCATAGTAAATAACGGAGAAAATACGTTTCCGAAATTTACTATACTCGAACCCTCCCTCGAGGAATCGAACCCAGAGCCTCTGCGTTGCAGTGAGGTAAGCCGGCAAAAGCTTAGCCCGCTCAACCACAGAGGCCGTCGTTTGCCAACATTTGCCAATCTAATTTGGATACCACCTCTGGTCAAGAGTATGCCGCCATAGTCCTTGAATTGTATTTTGGCTATCATCAGTGTATCAAGGGCCAGGTTCCAATAACCCCTTCGAGGCCAGTAGCAAATTGGCAGCACCTCTGGTGTTGCAAATGTTCATAGGCGACGGTAACCACTCTCTATTTGCTGTAATCCAGCTATAAAAAAATTAATAATAAAGTAAAAAAAAAGAAAAGAGTTACTTTCACATATCGCATAAAATTAAAACGCTAACAATTTTATACTGTACCTATTTCAGAAGTCACTAGTATGTATCTCATAGATGGAACCCTCGTTATCAAAAATATATTGACCCCATTGAAAGTGTACAAAAGCGTTGAAAATCTCTTGCGACGTAAAGACCAACGACATATTGCTAATTTTCTACTTTTTATAAAAATTGACTCTTCCGATATTGATTTTCCAGATCTTCTAAGCAAGGTCCATTTTAATATTTCAACAAAGTCTATACGATTTAATGAATATACATATTAATGTACTTTTAATTTTTAGCAACTATAGACAAGTTTCATTTCTAGTGCGAGCAAGTATTTTAAATTTAAATAATGTAAGTAAATACGATGCTATCGACTGGATTCTGATCAGTATTTCAGGACCCAAACGAGTCTAAGCCAAGTGTTTCAACAGTGACTCAGTACCTCGGTGCATTTGTTACTTAAAGAAAGAGGAAGCAAGAACCACTTTATTTGAGCAAATAGCGACGCACTTTCATTACTTACACATTTTATGATTTAAATAGTATTAAAACAATATCAAATTTTTACGCTGCATTTTCAGCAAACAAGGTTTGCATTCAGTTTGTTGCTGTCGGAATTATTTCCGACACAACGCTAACTTTTAGTGCAAGCCTTGTAGTAATACCAAAAACGACAGCAATCTAAGTTTATAACTATATAATTAATAAACGATAATATAATGTACATAAGTAAATAAAAAAAAATACATGTCAGCATTACTTTTAATAAAGAACGAGAGAAAGAAAAGATTTATTTCTAAAAATGCAACACATGCAAAAACATGACATTTAAAAAATGAAATTGTGTGCCGCAATTTGCGTAATAAGTTTGGCGCTCAGTATTTTGCTGTGTCTAATCGTAGTCCACACAGCACTGATTTTCAGTGCCCACCTCCTTTACTCAATTATTCGTGAAAACCGGTCACTGGTTTTCTGTTGTTAATTGTAATTATCTGTTCAAATGTATTTAGCCCTAGGGTTTCCATAAATAGATAAAATTTATAAAATTTGTTACAGATAAAATTTATATAATATCAGTTGGTAATACATACAGTACTACTTTGGCCGGAAAGTTTGCCCCAGCCGACGAGAGATGCACGCTCGCTGATCACCACTTCCGGCCTGTCGTTGAGGCACACCGGCGCAGCTGTCACTGAATGGACAAGTGAGGGTCAAACTTAATTGATTTCCAAGTCACGTGTAGAATTATTACTGTCATGTTGCTGTTATCAAGATTTTTGGGGAATTTCCATTTCAGTGAAGTACAAAATCATCATACTGTGAAGTAAGAGACTTATACATGGGGTGGGTGTGCGTATCGAAAATTATAAAAGAACATACTATATAGGGGATAATAATCAGAACGCAGACATCCAGTAAAAACGCAGGAAATTCTGAAAAGGTTCTCAACCTTCCACGACTAGATGGCGCTACACCATCATTCTTCTATCTTTTTGATATCTTATTGCTTAAAAGATATTGTTTACACGAAATCATTCAGAGATTAATAAGTTTAGCCTTAATAAGTTTCTTTTAAAATTTTGACTTATTTGGTCGAAACAATGTTACAGTTACAAACGTCAAAAAGTGAGAGAAGAATAATCTTTAGCGCCACTAGTCATATAGAATTACGGCGTGTCCAAAATTAACTAGTTTTTACTAGCTAGTTATTATTCCCATAGTATTCTTTTTCCATGTTAAAAATAAAAAGGGTAAAAAAAACTTGTTCATATTATCTTTAAAGACAAATTATACATTTTATGAAATCGTATGTTGTAACGATCACGAGTCAGCTCCAGCATTGTTTGGTGGAATGATAAGATTACTAAATTAATTGTATGGGGTTCCGCTCTGTTCTTGAAGTTCGGTTGTTTCAAAACAAGCATGCAAGTCTGATGTATAGTTTATTGAGTTCAAAGATGTTAGCGCACGTCGGACTGCCTCCTCACCGTGAGAAGAACCTCCCCGCAGGAGATGTCCGATAGTAGCTTTCTCCTCGTTAAAAAAAGTCGGACTGCGTTTCCGAACTGATTTGATACACAGTATGAAATAATGTGGTAGGTGATAAAAGTGATTACATGCGTGATTTGTGCGTTTGTAAACTGAACACTAATAGTGTACATATTTATGTCTAGTCTCACAATGTTGAATACCAAAGGCGGTGCGATGTCAGTACAAATATAGAAAAACGGATTTTGGGCTCTGCCACTGAAACTAAGGACACAATCGGGATTTAATGTCAGAAAGATGATGATGTCAATGTAGTCATGTAAAATTGCTTACCAGAGAATTTGATTTCATCCTTCAAAATTATAAGAGCAATGTCGTGTCTGAATATTTTTTGCTCGTAGCCGGGATGTACTATTATATTTTCCACTTTGATTGCTTGAGTTGGTGGTGCACAAAAGAAGTCATTGCAATCTGGACTTTTTCCAATATCCCATTCACCAACCACTACTGTTGATCTTAAAGAAAAGATACACTATATATAAAGAAACGAGTCAGAGTTTGAAAGCTACTTTATGATGCAACAGCTTATAAAATACCACTGGAGATTCTGTCTAAAGGAAGAGCTAAAGATGCCAAGAAAGCTAAGTTGCCCGTCTATGTTCGTAGAGGAAATTTTTGTTATATTTTCTCGGCTAGATATCTGACATGGGCCTTCGAGTTGTCAAATGCAAATTACTGGTAAGAGGAAATATAAAATGTGTGTTTTGAAATTTACTCCTTAAGAATCGATTTTCATAAAGTCCCCGGTATGGAAACTTTATGAGGAGTGAAATTAAGAACATAGGTAACAAGCGTTAACTCAAAAACGTTACATTTTTCTATTCATGCTTAAGGACTAAACTATAATAGTGTGTCGAAACTGACACATACTTTTTTGTTTTTCTGCATTTTTTTGTTATCTATTAACCTGTTTCACTTCTGGAAAATATTGAATTATGAAAATTGTCATCACGCAGAAAGTTCTGATCGGATTTTGTCGAAACATCATAGAAATGTAACTTATATTCTGAGGTAGGAGATAGAGACTACTCTTATTCCTAGATATGGAGGGGTTCCACAGGGATATTCTGGTGAAGTCTATGCAGAAGAACTCACAATCTTAACTGTAATTACTTACAACTTATATCCTTCAGGCTTAGCCAAAGCACAGTGGGCTGCAGTCAAGACCACACGCTTGGCTATTATAGAACCACTACAAGCAAATCTCACGTTACCAGTGTCCTTATCTGAAATATAAGTTAATTAAACACTGAGACTATGCTTTCAAAATTATACTAAAAAATGTTACAAATGTACTTCATACTTCGCATAGCAAGTTAGCGTTGCCATCCAGCATGCCAATGCAGCCAGACTTTTGGACACGTTTCAATGATTTTATACTCTATATGAATTTCTTTAAAAAAAGCTATTGTAGTTATTTATTGCCGGTAAGCTTTGTAAATCAATGAAAAATTTGTAAAAAGAAAATCTTTTAACAATAAATGCCAAATATTGGGCCGGCTGGATCGACGTGATACCACGCTCTCACAGATTATCGGCGTGAAACGGTTAGTCTTAAGCTAATCGTATCTCGTACGATGATTGTGAGTTTCAATGGCCCACTTCCCCTCTCCCTATCTAACCTTCCTTATCCCATCCCTTCTGATGTCTGATGCCTCGATCTTATCCTCATATCCAATTCTCTTTATCTCATCTTATAGGCAGGCAACGCGTTGTCTTCGCCATTGATGTTGCAAAAGCCTATAGGCGACGGTTACCACTTTCCATGAGCTGGGTCGTCTGCCACTTTGCTAGCTTCGCAAAAAAAAGAGCTTAATAGACATCGTTCTTGAATTAACATAGTTTATTTTCTTTTAAAACAAATATTTCTTGACATACGTGCAAATCCAATCCGTGCTACCCACGGGTGAGAGCCTATTCCGTCATAGTCCACCCCTCGCACCATGCTTAGCCCACACTCCATCATGCCGTCCTGGTACACTTTACCACAGTCACAAACTGGACAACAAACATAGTCTTCATTATTGGCGTTACCACATGTCATCTGGTTGAGACGATGAAAATACCTGTAGTTAAGTTAATACTTTGTTTTAAATTTCAATACTTGCAGCATTCCTAAAGCCTCATTTACATTTACTAGAGTTAAGAAGTGAGTTGAGTTCACTAGCGAAACCAGAGCGTTAAACCTTTAAGGCTTAAAAGAGTTACTCAAAAAAGGATGAATTTTAAAAGCGCTTATTAGGTAAATGTTATCAATAGTTTAAGTACTTTAAAAGTTGCTATTTTGGATGACGAATTTAGTTATAGAATAGATAGAACTTTTGCCCCCTTTTGGAGACTTTTCTCTCCTTTTTAAATTTGACATACAGTTGAAAAAGCAAATTAAAACGAGCATGTAATGTCTAAACTTTCTTTTAATATGTTTTTTTTTTAAAAGACAAAGGGATTTGTGGTAGCTTGGTGGAATAGGCACTTCCGTGTCATTTTGATAACGTGGGTTCGAATTCTGGTTCGGAAGCATGCTTATACGGTTTTCTTTAATGTAATATGTATGAATATTGTTAAAATCATTACCACATGCTGACATTAAAATAAAACATCGCAAACTGTCAAAGAACCAGAGTCTACAAGAACCGCTTATAGGCAGATACCATAAACAAGGGATTTAGTAAAAATAGAAATGCAATTAGTTTTTAAGCAGTGGCAAAAAAGTCACTTATTTGAAGTCATAACTATATACTAATTAAGTTTGATTTGATTTTAACCTATATCAAAAGCGATTAAGTACAATCACATATTTTACTTACTTATCAGACGAAAAACATGAAAAATCAAAAAGGTCTTCTAATAGCGGACAAGAACTGATTGGAACACAGTTCGTGTAAGGCGGACACGAGCCCTGAAAAAACGGTAAAAATAGTTTCACGCCACATTTACATTAAATTTATCGATGGGGCCTATACGTTTTGGTCTTCCTATGGCACCACGCAAGCTCTGCAAAAGTCCGGGCTATTTTTATGGCCCGTGGTCTTCAATTACATAGAAATAGTAACAATAATGTTCTTAGTATTTGTATGTGATTGAAGATGAATCGCTATACTATAAAGTACAGCTGAATTTTCCTTTCTATTAAGGCGTTCATACTGACGCGCTTATAGGGCGGCAAATTCGTAGGTGACGGGTTATGGGAGGGAAATGATAACGGGAGTGAAAAAAGTGTCAATGTAAATAACTTTAAAATTCATTGTAAAATTGTCATCTATCCAATTAAAAATGTCGGCAGGCTTCACACTTCTTTATAGCCACGCCGTCATATGTTTCTCCTCAGCCGCATACCTACGCTCTTTTCATACAAAGTTAGGTAAAGTACGTTATGCAAACTTTGGTAGGTTTGTATATTATTTATCTATGACTGTTTAAAGATTTTTAATATACTGTAGAATTTTCTTGAACTTACCTTGATACTTAATGATTGTTCTCCACTTTTCACACCACCTATTCCAGCACTTATGGATATACCTGAATTTAAAAAGACCAAATCATCTTAATTCTATGGAAACAATAATACATTCCAGCAACAGGACGTTTGTAAGTTGATATTATGAATTATAAACAAGATAATTATCAAGATTATATAGTACAAGTGTAGACAAGCTGTCTACTATCACGGAAGTATATATTTATATGAAATTGCCGTTCTGCAGTACTATCCTTTAGAAATCAAAATCATTGTTGTTTGGCTAATAATCCTAATTTCAAATTAAGTTTATTTTAAAAACATGGAATTTATTTCTAAATTGGTCTTTTTTTTATTGATTAGCGTTATGTTTTCATTGCATTTGAATTTATTATTTGAATTAAAGGCGATTGTGGAAGCTGATGGTACGGCTACGGCTGAATTAGCAGCAGCTTTCCACATTAGCGTTAAAACAATATTGGTCCATTTGCTTCAAATTGGCAAGGTAAAAAAGCTCGACAAATGGGTGCACCACAAACTCAATGATCGCCAGCAGGAAGTACGTAATATGTATTATGTATATCACCATCGCCATTATAATCTCAATTCATTCCTGCGTTTGTCTGGCAGAGATTGCTTTTTAGCGACAAGACCGCCCTTTGTGTATAATTAGACATAGTTTTAGTCCGTAAGAATTTTTTTTATTGATTATTGATTGATTGAAGAAAAATGCTGAGCGGAATAGCCATCAATCAGATAAACGTACATAACTGAAAAAACTTTCCATTTTATTGAAAGAAAGACATATTTATTATTAATATTTTTATAATGTTTCTATATTACTAAAACACAGTATAAAAATATTTTGTAAAAAAATTATTTTGTGAAGAGAATATGTTTTAAGTATATTTAATAATAAAATGTCTAAAAGCGCAAGAATAATGAACTGAGACGACATTTATAGCCGGTACCTACTACGGTATATGTCCTATTCATTTGCCAAGTTACTACTCGTTAATTTATATAATCCTTTATAAACATTAAATTGATATTTATAAACTCAATACAAATAATGTCAACTTTCTAACAAAGGTAAGAAGATAAAAAAGTGAATAGTAAAATATAGAAACCTGTTGTTACGTTTAAATTGAATGATTCTCATTCCTAGTTATTATTATTTGTGCTACATGTTATTTTACTTGCAGTAAAAATTACTAGTTTAGTTCAAGAGACCTTGATACTGATGTTATCAATTATGGTTACCCTAATCGAGGTTATACAAAGCATTGTGTTATCTGCAATTATTTAAACGCAACACATGTAACAAATATATTTCCTTCAGGTGATATGAATGAATATTAAAATTTTGTGTTTAAACTAACTTGAAGATTTCCCGCCCCATCTAAATCTTAAAATCGTAGCATAAATTATTTAGAATTTCATATTTTACCAGTAATCAAATAGTTATCTTCATATATCATTTTTAAGGTTCTGTAATAATTTTTCGAAAAACAAAACCATCATGGAACAATTACGTTCGTAGTAAGTCCAGCTGTCCGTCTGTCTGTCCTTCAGTTTGCTTTTGTATTTCAGTCATTTTTTGCAAAAATTGCTACGTCTATATATTGCGGGTGAAATTTGACAAAACAGTGAATTCTATGTGCTATAACAAAATTGTAATTAAGCCGAAAAAACTAAAAATTAAGGGTTACATGTAACTGAAGGATAAAAAAAATATTTTTAAAGGTACCTATATGGCAATAGGCATGGTGTGATGTGACACGTATTTAGCCATTTGCCTATTATACTACAGTAGCTATTATACAGCGTAATCTTAACTTTGATAAAATACACATTTGCAATTTTGAGTTAATATAAAAAAGACAATAGAATATTATATCTCGTTGATGACATCTTTACGTTGTCTCAGGAGTAAACAACATAAGATCTAGTGTATTTTATACTTTATGGAGATGCGGTATTATTTTTTTCTTTAATATTTTTTTTACAAAGTATTTAAAAAATATATATAGCATTTTTTACTTACTTCCAAATTGCGCTTTTACAGTCCATCCAAAAATACACAAAAATAAATAGACGCTCACAACAGATGACATTCTAATTAAGTATTTATTTATATATTTACCACAGTAAAATAATAAGAATATTTGGTGACAACACTAAAGCATAGTACATAAAAACACAGCCGTATTTTTAATTATAACACAAATACACGTACTCCAAACATAATTTGTCGGCAGACGGCGTCGACTCTGGGATCACAACAAAAATGATACGGTACTAAGCCATCGTTTCAACCGGCATCATTCAGAGGTAATAAATTCATGGCCATTGTAACAATAATTAAATTGCGATGTGTGAAAGATAAACTTGAATTATGTAAATCAATTGACAAATTAGCGTTTGGGGCATACTCATCAGTGCATTCTAGCCATGATAGTCTTGTAATGTATAACATTCTGTTATTTGTTTAATTTTAACATATTCTGTGTTTTATTACTACTTCACAGCCTTGCAGATTAATGTATTTTCATAAATCTAATGATAGTTAATGTTATAAATAGTTCAAACTGTAAGTCTGTAAAATAATAATAATAATAATCAGCAGTCAAACATACGTATTGTATATCCCCAAATTAAGCAAGTTACGCTTGTGTTATGGATTATATGCTACGGACTACTCTGGGGCCGACATCCAGACCATAGTAAATAACAGAGAAAATTAATTTCCGAAATTTACTATACCAGGATTCGAACTCGTTGACTTTGACCATTGACAGTGAGGTAAGCCGGCAAAGGCTTAGCCCACTCAATCACAGAGGCCGTCAATCAAGGCGTTCCATATGAATGAAAATAGTACATATTAATTAGCCTTAATCCTAAATACAATTTACATAACTATACGCATAATTTGTAAATTAATACAATTCATAAATTATATGTTGTCATAATTTTCTTATTTCATTATCATTATGTTCTTTTTTTATTGAACAATTAAACATATGCGCAAGGCCGCCAGCATGCCACGAAATCTAATTTATATTATTTATACAAGCGATACAAATGGTTGACGACCACTGATGTCGTGTGAATCACCGCTACAAGCGTCTGTCTCAGTTTGATGCATTTCATTACATGTATAGGTGTACATTCAAAATTGAAGGTATATATCTAGGAATTACTTATAGGTACGTACTCGTAGATTATGGATTTCACACGACGCTTGTATTCGGAGAGGCATACTCCGATCTAGCAAGTAAACTACCCCAGTGTTCCATCTTGTCGCCGTATGTAAGGACCTCAGAAGCAAAACTTTTGGCACACGACATATATTCCTTGAAGTTAACACATTGATGGACAGTAACACCCTCAGGCGTCAAACTCATGAAAATACGACAATATACCTGTCGATATCCAAGTTTTGACCTTTATCTTAGAAGCTTCTTATTTTCCCCTACACAAACTGTCGTCTATAGACATATAAGCAAAATACAGGGTATATCATTATAGCCTATATACATAATCAGAACGCCCCTTATAAGGCTTAATCCGTTCTGTCATATCACATAACTTTATTGCCTTGTGACGCTACGCCTATAGGTAATGTATGAAATTTAGTAGTGTCCCAGCAAGCACTGCCACCAAGGTTGTACTGATCATCAATGTGTTAATATAAGGTAGTAATATTAATTTAATAGTACAGCTATAAACTGAGCGGCATGATCATAAACATTCATAGTAGTTGGGTTGTTGAACAAATTTAAACAAAAAAATAAGCGGCGCACCGGACTAGCGCGTGCAAGCGGACCGTGGCCAGTTAATCTTGGCAAAATTAGTTTTTATTTATTCCTTTAATTGCATATTAAGTTTTTTATTCAGCTCGATGTCATTCACATCATTAGGTCATTGTGGAGCCGCTGTACTTATAAGTTTCATAAGTTGTTGTACACCTCAATACATTGTGTAAATTTCTTATACATAAAACTCTTCTATTCGTATGTCACTGAACTCATCTTAAACGGTTGGAACGATTTTATGAAATTTTTTGTATGTGTTCAAGTGGGGACCCGGGATAGTTTAGATTCACAATTGTACCTACACACAATTATTATTTTAGTGCAGGACATCGATTGCTGGCCTCCCTAGCAGCTTTCTATAATTGTTATTTCGATGCATGACAAGAGTTATGAATGTCAAAGAGGCAAGTGAGGTGTGTAAGAATAAGCCTAAATGGCACTCTGTTGTTCGTGTCTACCCCGCAAGGGAACTGGCGTGAAGTTATGTATGTATGTATGTATGTTATTTCGATCTAACTAAAATCATACACCGACAGTTCTAAATACATATTCTTCCTTTATTCATGGTTTCAAGAACTGGTCTGCAACTTTAGATGTAACTTTATAGGTATCCATATGAAAATTCGTTGGGATAAGTTTCAATCATATATTAAGTTTAAAAGAAAAAGTGTTTTCTAATTATTTTGGATAATTATTATTATTTGTTCTTTCTATACGATCTTAGGTGTAAACCATACCATGAAATTTAGTACAATTAATGTTCTTTTGACATGGATGACATGACATTTGAAAGAATATATTTCGTAGTGGAAAAGGTTTCCAGGTTAGATATAATAATGAGCTTTACAAAAGAAGCTAATGGCACTGATTATCTCAAAAATTTGGTATATTTATACTTTAAATTAAGGAACTTATAATTTTTACCTAAAAAAACCTACGCAGAGTAAGAACATTAAGGATTTTACAATCTATTGGTGAAATAAACAATGTTGCAAATGACAAAGATAATCCGCTAGATCAAAACAATTGTTTAAATTCCTAACTGGTACAAGTTGAAAATTTATGGAACATTAAACTAAAACAATACTATAGGAATTGCAATTAAACCTTCGACCTCTACAGCAGGTCACAGCCGGTTTGTCCGAATTCACACCGCTAATCCTATTGTGTCAAGTCCGACAAACACCCAAATAATACTTCCTCATCTGATATTAACCAGACAGTTATCCCTAATGGTTTAAATAATCCGCAGGTATTCCAGCTATATGAAATCTGAAATTAAAGAACCTGTCGATCTTCATCTTTATAATATGAATGAGAAAGTGTGTTACGGAACTTTATGATTTTAGAAGTGAATCGTTTTTCGTAAAGTTTATGTATTACTTTCAAGAACGGATGAATATAGGACATACTGTGTCCAAGAGAATCGTATATTTACTGATTTGAAGTGTACATAAGCGTTGTTTATGGGCAGGCAGCTGCAATGTGTAATAAATATATGAACTCTATTAAATAATATTTTCTTAAATTTTCGCGACTAATATACATAATAAAACTACGTTTTAACGGTTAACGGAAAACGTCGGAATAAATAAAAATCAAATAAATTACCGCGCTTAAAACCGTTACAACTTAGTTTTATTACTCTATTAGACTTCAACATCCAATATTATGATAATATTAGTGTATAAAGGTCGCATTTCTGAGGTGAGATGTTCCCATTTCGAGATATCGACCACCATGCACCATTAGGGCTGATAGGAAGGTTTCTGGCGTAGGTTATTTGGATATGTAGTTTCCTTAGATATTTTCTTTTATCGGTAGCATTTGATAAATATGTTAATACGTATCAGGCTAGAAAAACTTCCAAAGCAGTGTATGACACGATTTCAGTGAAGACGCAAGTGCTTGGCAATAAAGCACTGCGACTTTTCAACAAGAAGGATATTAATTACTAACATACAAAAAACTTCTTCATTCAAACTTCTACCTCTTCTTCATAATAGAACAAGAAAAATAAATTTAAACATACGTCATTTTTGACTAAAAGCTCAACTCAAACACTCAAAACATTTTGAATATGGCTTAAATTGCTTATGCACACGTTATTTTTTGTAACAAAATTATTATATGAATCTAATGGTATGTGGGAACCATTATTTAGCTATTTATTGCTAATTGTTTCTGTATTATAATATCACTGCTTTTTGTTTCAGATGTAAAGAATTAATAAACAACTTCAGAATTACTTCATAGTACGACGAACACATTAAAAGCAAACCCTTTCGTAATGCATTTACAAGATAAGAATATAAAGTTAGCTAGTAGCACTTCCGAACAAAACATTTATTTCAGTTACGTGTGTCTCGTCAATGAAGTAATACCGGAAGATGAGAACCACACAAACATGGGGACCAATAAGCCCTCCTATCAGTATCATGCTGATGATGTATGTAATTAAAACAATTGATCCTACAACACCCAAACTCATCATACTTTATTTAAGCAACTCTATCATAATACGATTAATTTTAGATCATTATTGTTCAACTGCTGGGCCTGTGCTTTCGTTACTTCAAACGTATACCCGCATGCTTGTCCAAGGTAGATAGGCGGGTTTCACACATTGGATTATCCCGATGTGCAAGTATCACATTGTTGTCCTTCATTGTCAGCACAATAGGTCATATAACTGCCTAATCGATGCATCCTTTCCTTTCAAGATTCGAACTCAATTCATTTGAAATGAAAGTTTGAGATGTCCACTAAGCTATAACAGTTTTATACGACTTATGCAAGATACTATTATAATACGCAGATCAGAATTTCTGATCGAATGTTATTGTTGTTAATTATTACAGTTTAAGTTTAACAGTTTAACGTACAGCGTATAAGTTGCATTATCCTCGGCCAGAACTCGAACCCAAGTTATTGAAATAAGACCCCGATCATGTTAACTTTGTGCCTGGGCTACAAACAGATACTGTGAACTATACATTTTATTTCCTTTTTAGGTCGACTGTGACAGTGAAGATATACAAGTCGAAAAATCAAAAGCACTACATGAACTTATAGAAACCCACAAAAAAGATGAAAAAGAAGTAATAATAACAAATACAGCTGCAGCCATTGTGAGTAGTTCAAGAATTATAACAAATTTGCCTCGAGATAAAATAACAAATATTAATATATTCTTTAATCAATTAATTTGGCTATTAGCGGTCAGGAAATGAAACAAACGCGGTAGAAAAAGACGATTGTCATATAATTGGTTGCCATAATCCCAATATCCTTAAACTGACGAAAATGAAGTGGCTTACAGAGAATAGAGACGGAGCTCCTGATTCAAGGTAATAATATTCAGAATAATTTATTTCTAAACCCAAAAGAAATAGTATAGAAGCATAATATACTTCCAGAAATGTCAATGCATTAACAGGTGCGAAATTAAGAGACCACAAAAGAAGACATATAATATAAAGAAGATAAAAGGTAAAATTATTAATACAGCACTTGAGAATAATAACAGCTATATCGCTTGTAATCACCTAATGACGTCTTTATTGAGCATCTTTTATTACGTAAATTAATTAACTACATTAGATTGTGAGCATTCAGCTAGCTAACAAAAACCCATAGCTAACAACAAAAAAATCTACTATAAATTTAATTATAAACTTTAATGATCCTTAACTTTAGAATATCTTTATAAGTGCAGCCGTAGGATACTTTAGAGTAGCGGAAGCATTGAACAAAATTATACCAATACTTATTCACCATTATATATTAAGGTAGAGATATATTTTTCAGCTCTTCATCAATATCGCCAGCGTCTTCTTGTTCAAACTGCAGCATGGACTCCGAAAATAGCACCGAGAAATATGAAGATGTCGGAGATAAATATTTGTCTACAATCCTACGATTAGACAGGGAGCACAACATGTTTGGATTATCAAACATTGCCATCATAGGATCACGCCCTTCGAAAAAGATGCGTAAAGAAGACGACAAAGCTGTGTTCCATCAAACTGCAATCGTTCAAATTTGTTGTGGCAGCAAATGCTGCAGGCATCGGGTATATGAAATCTTTTGCTTACTTAATAAAATAGTAAGGTATTGTTTATGATTATAAGACAGAAACTATTATTGCCTTTGCAGAGTAATACGGATCTACCATCGTCGTTGAAGGTAAATACATTAAATACTTAATACATTGAAGAGTTGTAGTTAATTATACGTAGCAACCGCGATCACAAAGCAAACTTACAGCAAAAAAGTACAGTGATCACTAATTTTACTTACATTTGGGAAGAATTGTATATACTGCCATAAAGTCGTGGAAACTTTTACAGGTAGCCTTTAGTAGTTAGGTACATAAAACATTATTTTCATATATTAAAATACGATAACTGGTTTTATAGAATATTGTTGACAACCTATTATAGTGTATAGCCAACACGTAACAATTTTTTTTAATGATACATATGTACTTCCTTAAAATAACTTTTTAGTGCGGCGGTTGCAGAGGCTGCTGTATAGATCCATCATGTCCAATTTGCGTGGGACCGTGTGGGCTTCCTTGTGTAAGTCACACACCTATTTTCACTATTTAAAAGATTAGGGTAGCTAGTCCGTGTAAAGTACCTACACATGTAGTGAGTTGTTTAATGGCATCGTTTTTGAGGATATAATTTTGAGCCAATTTGGTTCTTAGTAGCCTAGTAGATAACTATTTAAAATATATTAATGTCTCAAAGAAATGTCTATCCGTGCAGGAACGGAGAAAGAATACAATTGCCTGCGGCCGGGCGGCCTGTCGTAAGAGGCGACTTAACAACCCACAGCCAGGTGGTAGGGTATTTGTCCGCCTGGATGGCTACCACCACCCCTAGTCTAAAGTATGTCGTCATGACAACCTTCAGTTGTGTTCCGGCATTAGTGACCAGGTTCCAGTTTCTCTTAAGAGAGCAGCAGCGCATTTGTAGCTACTTTGGTGTTGCAAATGTCCATAGACGATGGTAACCGCATTCCATCAAGTGGGCCGTCTGCCTGTCTGCTGATTTCCTGCAATAAAAAAGGGTGGTTTTATAGCTAAACAACAACTTCATTCACGAGCTATGAAAATAACACGAAATTTTGAAAGGTTTACGTAGGATCAAGGAAAAGCCTAAGGTGTCTTCGACAATTTCATGTATGCCGTGACACCAAATAACACTTATTATGCTTGTACGCATACCCGGTTCCTAGTGTAGTTAGCAGCCCGAGACTGATTGAAAAGTTTTTAATTATTGTATATTTGTTTGTTTTGCATGTTATTTATCCGTGCAGGAACGGGGAAAATATACAATTTCCTACAGCCAGGCGGCCTGTCATAAGAGGCGACAAAACAACCTTTTACAAATTATTAGGTTTACTTAATGTGATATTACGTTTTCAGGTAGATCCACCGTGTTGTCCTCCTCTTGTAAGTTTTAGAAAATATCACATATCATAATATGTTTTATAGTGTTTACATGAAGCCTGATTTATTTGTATTTGTATTGAGTACCTAATCGGTTAACTTGCAGATAAGTCCTTATCGCCGTTTGATCAGACATCTACTTAACTCATAACTTATTACTTATCTATAAATTACTGAACTACTTAACTAATGTAAATCAGGCTTAAGAAATAATATCCTAAAATTTAAAACTTAAGCATTGAGATAAACCTAATAAATATTACAAAGAATTACTTCTTTTGCAGTGTATAACATGTCCACAAGGGAAATGCAAATGTAAAATGCCATGTCCACCATCTAAATGCGTGGTCGATTGCTCTACTTGCTTTGGATTAAAGGTGATTAACGTATTACCAATTTTATTAACATTTGAACTACAAATATGTTACTTTAAATAACACCTTTTCATTCTGTATTTGTTTGTTTATTCACAGGGATACCAATTGTATCCTAAACTTAGTCTATTTAAAGAATTAGAAAAGAACAGAACTATAGAAAAGGCAGTCACTGATGAAGGACTTCAATCAAACTACCCAGCCGTCGGGATATTTCATATGTGGGATCAGAGAGAATAATAACACTTTATATTTCAGATAACACTAAACAGGAAACCAAAATATGAGCCAGCCCCTTGTGAATTAACACCAAGATCCAGTTGTGTATTACAAAAAGTGCGTATCTATATTGAAGTTACTATTTCTATAATAATAACACAGCCCATAAATGTCCCACTGCTGGGCTCGGGCCCCCACTATAGAGGAACGGACAGCATACCCGCCACGCTTGTCCAAGGCGGCTTGGCAGGTTTGACACATCGGTTATCTCGATGTGCAGCTTTCACGGTGTTTCCTTCACCGTTGTTAGCACGTGGTAATTGTAACAATATGCACATTAGGTCAGAAAACTGCCTAAGTGGTGCATGCGTTCCGGCCAGGATCGAACCTGCGCCCTTTGTGTTTGGGACGCGTGCGCTAGACATTACGCTACCACGACTTCTTCTTCTACTATTTCTATATTCGGAATGATTTATTGTTTTTCGACTTACGACGATTTGGAAGGCCTCTGCGATTGACGATAGACGATGTGTATTAGATTTCTGGCATGGTAGACTTCGCAAATAAACTTTCTGTTATTTACTATGGTCTAGGTGTCTGGAACAACACAGAGTGGCCCATTTTTCGTAATTATATTATTAACCACAACACAAACGTAACTTGTTTAGCTCGGGGATTACAATGTGTGTTTGTCTTTATTTTAAAAGGAGAACAAATTAATTCGGTCCCTATATGTGTGGTTTAACCTATTTTTACTCCTTTTAGCCTTTCTAGTCACTAAACGTTTTTTGACAAGTTTTCACCTGCACATTTTTCAAACTCGTATCATATGAAAAGCTGTTATATTATAATAATGAGTATCACATGACGATAACTGAGATTTAAGCTCATTATCTCTACGCCAAGTTTGATCATAATCCGTTCCGTCCAAATACTTTCATTGAATTTTTCGTATTTACTGGTTTTATATATTTTTTTTGTAAAAAAACAAAACAATTTTTTAATAAAAATTTGCTTTATTTTATTATATTGTAGCTTTTAGCACATCCATTTATATTACGAAGCACATAATATTTAAGTAGAATTTGTTACATAAATTGAATAGAATATAAATATTTTCAGCCAATAGCAGCAAGGTCCTGCCATCACCTACCGCAATGTATACCCCCATCGGCAGGCTTTCCGTACCTAATGCCATGCTACTGGCCAGCTCGGCCAAGTGCTCCATGCAGTACACCAGCTCGATGTTTCCATAACCCACCGTGTCCACCTCCGAGAAGAAGACGCGGGCCTCCTGATCCTGGTGCAGAAACATGTGCTAAAGTAAGTTAAATTCTGTAAATCTCCTAGTCTTAGAAAAATAAATTAGGATCCTATACTGTGTATGTATATATATATATATGTATGTATGTATGTATGTATGTATGTATGTATGTATATATATATATATATATATATATATATATATATATATATGTATGTTATTATATATTACTGTTTTGTAACACAAATAATTTATTTATCGGAGGAATAGTTGATACTATTTCTCCTGATTCCTATGTTCGAAAAACGGTCAATATATACAATTTTACTAATTATTTAAATAGTACTAATTGTAATATTGGAAAATAATGTTTATTATTAATTTACAGGTTGGAAAATGTTTAGATCTCCCTGAAAAGAAGTGTACTAATCAATTTTGTAGAGGAGTAAGATTTTTTTCGTCACTGGTATATTTATAAATTCTGACGATCCATACGTATAAGCAATCACCTAAAAACATACTTCTGATTTTCAGAATAATCCCGAATTCAAAAAAGAAATTGAAAACAGATTTGGCGGAGTAGCAAAAAAATAACTAATTTTTAATCTTTAAAAATGGTAAAGCCAAAAACTGCTGATTATTGCCACTGCTCCAGGGTAATTAAATTTATGCACATTTTTTACTTTCTTAAATATTTTAAAATAATTTCAAGGTTTCTCTTTTAGGAAAACGATAGTGAATCTGATGCTCCTGGTATGTCGTACGACAAAAAGAAAAAAGTAAGTCAACTTACTAAAGTAGTTAATACTGAGACACTGTTTACCGTCGTACAACACACGCCACCGAAATTTCGTACATGACGTCATGATTTAGGCAACAGGAATTAAAAATATTTTTATCGTATTTTAAAAGTTCATAGCAAGGTATTTAAAACTACTTTTTTAAAGAATCCTTTGCATTTATAGTGAGCAGGTCTGAAAGAACATCGAAACATTCAGATTTTTTTATAAAATAAAAATCGCACTGTCATTGATACTTGGATCATTTCCAGAAGAAGAACGTCGCGTGTGAATGCATGACATTTGGCTGCACAAATTGTTTTGTGAGGAGACCACAAGTAAGTTGTATTAAATAATTTTACTAGTTCAATATTTTTGTATTTAATTGTAGGTAAGTGAAGAACTTTAGTATAGTTTTTCTGTCTTGATGTCCATAATGTTATAATGAATACGCTGACGGAGAAGGGACATAATGAAAAGAAATCTGATCATCAACTTTACCAATGTGTGCAACATAGCGGGTATACAGCCCGTTCCCTTAAAACTGGGAGACTTGGTTGTTAGGATCGACTATTATATAATATTTCTGGTAATAATCAAACTATTTCAATCGTGCAGATACCAATTGAGAATAAACCTGATACAGTCAATGCAGGCGACTTTCAAAACAAAGAATTATAAGCAGCGTTATACAAACGGTTTCTTGATGAGATCCGAGTTGATAAAAATGGCACAATCAGTTTGGCGGGTAAGCATGAATTTTTCTAATCCATGTTTGAACTGAAGTAATAGAAGTAATTCGAAGTAATTCATTTTACTAGTTTTTATACTTTTTAACAAAACAAGTTCACCAGAGTAATGGGGCAGTTCATGTGGGTAGAACTGCATTTAATATAACAAAGTTACCTATGCTAGGCAAAACTTAGGCAAAAAGTACTGTATCGTGTATAAACAGGTTAAGTTGAATTAGTTGAATATTTTAGAATCCTAGCTAATAGACAATCTTAGTGTCTGCCCCTATGAGAAACAGACGTTAGAGTATGTACTTATTCTTTATTGTAAGCAAATTTAACATGTTATTTTATTATTTTTCGTAGATGACCAAATACTTACCTCATTTTGTCACTCCTACACTTAATAGCGAAGGGAAGATAAAATAATCTTGTCAATGCTTTTAACACAAATTAAATATAGTTAAATGAAATCGTGGTTTTATTTGATAAATCTCCATAAACTAAGTTTCATAGTCTCGGGATACAACATGTCTTTGAATGCAATGTTTATGCACTGGCATTTCATGTCTAATTTGATCAATAACTGTTGACGGTGGGGTTCCTTGAGAAATGTGGCAATAGTCACTGCAATACATGAATGGTGCAATGTTAGTCTGGAAGGGATTTGGTGGGAAAGGAGCCAAGTCGAACATTTCGCCGTGAGACCAAGATGCTAATGACGAGGCTGCGAATGGAATCTTATACTTTGATTTGGTCTCTGATACGAATACTCTGGAACAAAAAATTATTTATTTTATAAAGTAATAATATATAACTGATTTTGTTATGAATATACCTACGTAAGATTGTTCCTCCTTTATAGATTTTAGAATGAATTAAGTTCTCGAAAATTTACATATAGTTATGTAATTTCGAAAATGTAGATGAATATAGGATACTTTCTTATTTTGAAAAATGAGATCGCTTTTATGTAATACAGGTCTGAAATTTTGCCTAGGAAAGCTGTGTGAAAAGCTCTAGTATGAAAATTAATTTTAACTAATTAAATTATGATCAAGTTTTAAATCGGTTTCGACTTCATAAATATTATTACACTAATAATACAAATTTTACAACGCATTTTGTTGCGTCTATGTATCTTGGACATTTATAATGAACCGTTTAATATAAAATGCGGTAAGTATGATTATGATATACATACATACATAACTTCACGCCAGTTCCCTTGCGGGGTAGGCACGAACAACAGAGCGCCATTCAGGCTTATTCTTACACACCTCACTTGCTTCTTTGACATTCATAACTCTTGTCATGCACGCTCGTCTGTTCTTAAGGCTCCTGACATCACCTTATGATATACATAGATACTATATGTAATATAATACTAGTGTGTTAAGCTACATAGAAAGACCTAACAAGCGTACAATTTTTAAAAATAGCTCCTTACCCTTTGATGTTATTTACAGGATTATGACATGCTGCGACCTCTTTATACTCTTTCTTGACATGAATCCTATCGTATACACCTCTGTGAACTTTGGCTGTTAGTGGCATCCAAATTTCTTTCAACCTTGGACCAAACCCTCGGACCTTTACAGTTTAGAGTTAAATTATATAAAATACTAGCTGTACCCGGCAGACGTCGTCTTGCCTTTAAAAAATAAAAATCTAGAAACCAATTGCAGCACCATCAACTGGGACCAATTGTTAATCTAAACCATTTTCGAATCTACTTGAAAAAACCCAAAAAAATATCAAAATCGGTCCCACCGTTAAAGAAGTGTTTAGCGGCGCCACCTAGCGGGTCCAGCCGTGAATCTAAACCAACCCGGGAACCACTTGAACACACACAAAAATAATTCACCTAAATCAGACAAATGAAAATGAGTTTAAATGCAGTCACCATTGCCGAAATCGGCCGAGAAAGATCATAACAAAGGAATGGCTAGACTGATGTTTTATTCATGATATTTTTTTTTATTTTAATACTTATTAGCACATTCCGGACGAAAACAATTCCAAAAACACAGAAATCATAAAAATTGGTCCAGCCGTTCTTGATTTATAAATGGTGTAACTAACACGACTTTGTTTTATATATACCTATATAAATATATATAATGATTGAAGACTTCTTCTTCTATATATATATTTGTATATATATATATACATATATATATATACATATATATATATATATATATATATATATATATATATAAATATATATAATGATTGAAGTTTGAGAAGACAGTTTCCTTAAGGAATACAGCCACGAAATAAATGTAGCGTGGATTGTGAGTAATGCACATTCTCCTGAAATATCGAAACCGATTTCAATTTTTGTTGAACTTCAAATAGTAAGTCATTAAAAGTTTGACAAATTTAAGAAAAAAATTATTTGAGATTTGAGCGTACCTGTTATGATGTCATAATAGGTTCGCTCATATATCATCTATGAGACTGCGACGTTCTGTATGTTTATAAAAAGTATCTCAGTTTATTCATACCTTGGGCATATTAAATTCGGAGTAAAACGTAATGTGATCCTTGGCTCCAATGCCATATTGATCGTCAGCAGAGAACGGTCTATGGTATGCCCGGTAAGTAGACACGTAAGGGTCCAAAAGTCTTCTGAAACCACCAGAACTTTCTGATATGACAGGTACTTCGTTTCTTCCTGCTGCAACTACCTACAAAGCGAACTAACAATGGATTAAGTATGATATAAATTACTACTATTATATGTGAACTGCATTCCCCCGTTTTCCTATAACACTATGATGTAGTGACTGCAAAAACAAAACTTAGCAAGTGGTTCATAGCCAGATGGTAGGGTTTTATCCATCTGGACGGCTACCACCCCTGGTCTAGAGTATGCCGCCATAACAACTTTAAGTTTTGTTCCGGCTTAGTAGCCAGGTTCCAGTCTCCCTTAAGAAAGCAGCAGCGCATTTGTAGCACCTTTAGTGTTGAAACTGTCCATAGGGGATGATAGCCGCATTACTTCAGGGGGGCCGTCTGCCTGTCTGCTGAACTCGTGCAATAATAAAATAAAAAATAAATAGTGTGTGTGCAATTCACACACGGTAGAAGTGAAACTTCAGTAAAGTGATCTACGAGAGAATGAGATAAATATAGAATATTAGGATAATTATAAGGTTCATTATTATTATAATATTTTTACCAAGCTCAAAAGTTATTTTATATTTTAATTATTATTTAAGATATATTATAACACATATTATCCAGATTTCATGTTTTAACTTTGAACAAACGACACGAGAGGCTTATGATAATTAAAATAGTAAATAAATGCTCTAGTTTCAATTTGACTTATGAACTTCAAAACTTCAAAATATTTGCAACTCTATATTTATGATTATAGTGTTTAAATTATAAGTAACGCAAAAACCTGAAAATATTTCAAACTCTATATTTATGAGCATGGAGTTTAAATGATTAAATATATCTTTTTAGTTTCTCTATTTTTTCGTTTCATCGAGTCTCAGATCACAAAAATTCTAAAGAAGTTTCACTTTGAAAAAAAAGAAAGTTTACAGCGGAGCGAAAAATATGTCACGAAGTTTAGTCTCGTTGAGATTAATGCCATGTTTAGACACATTTTTTCACATGAGAAGCAAAATAATATATCAGCAAATGCTTAGCAAGAAATTCAATGATCAAATCAACACATAATTATTTAAAAAATCTGTTACTAGATCTTGAATCTGCATATCTTTATACACTTTATGGGGTCTTAATAATAAAAATTTCTTCGAATCCGGCAGCACGTTGGTAATATCCCTGGAAATTAATAACACCAGGGAGGCTAACCTTTAGCCTTTTTCCTATACTCTAGTAATAAAAATATTGTTAATCTATAATATTATAAAATTATAAAGAAAGAAGCTATTAAAAAAAAACAACTGAAATAACGATGGAGAATACGATGCATTTTTTTCTAGATTTCTTGCCTGTTTGTTCGAGATTTTCGATAGTAAATTCTTAGACTTAAAATCTGTGCTACATTTTATCCCGGAATTTTCTCAGAAGCGGTTTGACGTTGTTCCGTTGCATAAAATTAGCTTGTTCCGACACAGTTTACACTAAAACGATAGCTTACAATCTATTTTAAATGTTGCTATACTTTGTGTCCTGGGAATCCCGCGGGATATTTCCCCGGGAGTGTTTTAAATTGGGTATTCTGATCCGATTCATACTAAAACATTATAATCCGAGACTTTTTATATTCCCCGGGATTTCATAACTTCGAAACCACGTGATATTAGGACTTGCCTGATATGACAGTTTTTATGTTTATTAGACATATTTAGTAGAACAGGTTTACTTACTTATTAGTATCTCTTTAGTAACATTACTCATCCCGGATTTTTACGAGAATGTTCGGAATGCATGTATTCTCATACTACAATATTCGTTGCGCTACTAAAAATACCCTATGATTTTAAATACTGGCAAAATAACTAATCTATGTTACCCGTCAAACGTGGACGAAGTCGCGGGCAAATCCTAGTATATAATATAAAGTATCTTACATCAAATATGTATTCAGGGTCAGGCGCTTTCACTGTAATTTCTGGTGGCGCTGTAGAAGGCCTTGTAATCCCCCGAAAGTTGTCCTTCATTTCTGATATCATTATAGGCTGAACGATATTCTTGGCTTGAAGCTAATAAAATGAATAGAACATTAATGAAATCGGCAATATTTTTTCATTACTGGCACGGAGTGGAGATCGCTAGAGCTAAGACTCAAGCTCCAGAGGTGGAAGTGATAAATGGCATCACGTCAGAAGTAGCTTCGGTGAACCTGCAGCCCACCTCTCTACACCCCTTAGCCACTCATACCCATGTTGCCCCTGTCTTCTATGGCATTTTTTGGGGCCCATGCAGGGAGTGGCGAGTCACTGTCTGCCCATTTTTCCATGTTCCCTGAATATTGCAACGAGCAGACGCCATAGTCCCCATATTCCCAGACCCCTAGTACCACAAGTTCACCCCAATAGCCTGGTACTTTTTGTCATCATTTCCCACAATAGACCTACACTGGCCGGGGCTTGTCCTTGGGCGCATTACTATATAGTGTAGACAGGGATAATCGCCGGTCAGTAGCACACCACATTTACATCAATTTATCAAGGGGCCGCAAGCCCTCCAAAAGTCAGCCATTTTTATAGCCCGTGGTCTTCAAGGACGTATATATATCGTAATAATAACCTATATATTGCATCATCGACTTAAATTACGTTAACATTATACAATATTCACAAAAACACCATACAAACATACCCGTTTCTCGACACCAGTCATGAATATAACCCGACGACAGTTGATGGCACAATCTGATCGCTCCATAGCTTTATTAGGGTTGGGTTTCACACAGTATTCACCGGTCGTCGTCTTATAGGTCTCTTTTTCAACCACCATGTCTCGTCCAGTCACTCGTTCTGGTAGCGGGTCGTCGATTTTCTGTTGAAAACACATATGATTCTATGTGATCGTACTACTAGTAGTATTTTATATTTTATGTTTTCACAGTACCGATTATTATAATAAATTATAACAATATACAAACTCAGCCAAACAAAAAATGATAAATTCTTGGAATAAACAACTGAAAAATTATTTTGTTTATCATATTATACATAAAATAATTATTATTATTTATAATAACTACAGTCCATAAAGTCTCACTGCTGGACTTGGGCCTCGCACTGTGGGGGAACGGACAGTATACCCGCAACGCTTGTCCAAGGCGGCTTGGCAGGTTTGACACATCGGTTATCTCGATGTGCAGGTTTCACGGTGTTTTACTTCACCGTTGATAGCACGTGGCAATTGTAACAATATGCACATTGGGTCAGAAAACTGCCTAAGTGGTGCATGCGTTCCTCATGTGCTAGACATTACGCTACCACGACTTTTAGATTTATTATTATTATTATTTAAGTACATGAATATAATATTTATTAGATAAATGGTGTAATATAGTATAATAACAATATTAAAGTTGTCGAAAAACTGTCGTTTAGGTTAAACATAAAGAAATAATAACATTTCTTTCTTTTTACTAATTCCCCACTTCAATAAAATTACCAACAAACTACTTATTAAGTATAAGGGAAGCGTGCCTTTTGTCAAGCTTCCATACCAAGTCATTAAATTGAGATTGAAGTACCTTAGCTATTAATATACTTACTATTGGTGTAAGGCCGAAAACAAGAGTAAAATGTATACTCACACAATCCAAGCTATGTGGTATAGCAGGAATATGCCGTAAACCAATACTGGTGCTAGACCTGGTCTCATTGTTGGAGAGTCGTAAAGGAATGTTATATTGCACATTACCCCATGTATTCACATTCTGTATCAACAGGTCGTTCAATGCAGGAGGCTTACACGCCTTTGGCTGGGGCATGATTAAATTCTTAACACATAAAAAAATGAAATAATTGTATAAAATCTTAGTATTTTATAGGCATGATGATAAATAAGGCAGATCACTTAGATTTTTATATATCTAAGTATTATCTATGACTTAGATCACAGATTACTTATGATGTCATTTTAACGTTCGATCAAAATTTTCAGGAAGGAACAGAAAGTTTTTATGTAACTTAATCTATCTATGAATATTAGAAAAAGTTAATTGTTTAAAATAAGGATTGTATACCTGACTGATCGATAATATTGTTCTGGGTTAGTTCTAGACAAGAGATCAGCTTTGTTAATATTTTCGCTACCTCAGATTGTTTAAGATACATTTACCAATCGTATTTTAAAACAATCGCAGGCTTGTCATCCTCAAGCAGATAATAATACATCTATGAAGGTGTCATTTAACTAATTCTTTATTATACACAAAATAGTTACAAATAAAACTATAAAATAGTGATGATGTACGAAGGCGAGCTTAAACCTAAAAAGAGTTTTCTTCCAGCAAACCTAATATGTGTATGATGAAAAAACCTTTTTAAGACAAATAAAACCAATGTATGAATCTTCAAATAACTTTAATATATCATCAGTGTAATTCCGTGAAATTCAAAATTTTCGAAGCATGCTCATCATAGTCTTGACATTTCTCTTTTTCCTTCTAAAAACAGCATGTCTGCTTATACCATAAGCGTAAGTGGCAGTCTGTGAAGGATGGTGATACATTGGTAACAACACCTCATTGGTAGACAGCCAATCTAAAACGTAATCTGTAATTGCCTCGATGTGTGGAGATTTCTCGAAGTTGTAACGAATGTTCATCCTCGTGCTGGTCTTGCAAGACTAGATCAAATGAAAATGTTGAAGTTGTTAATTGAATTTTAAACAACGCTAACGACATGTTTGTCTCCTTTATATTCTTAAACGTGAGACTAAGTAATCAAGGGATTATTACTTCGATAAGAACTAAAATCTAGCTAGAAAAGTAACTCTGTTTGTTATCATTTCACAACATAACCTATGACTCGCATACTCCTAATAAACCTAATAAACCATGCATTCCCACCAATTATAAATTTGGTATGTAGATATATTTTATATTAAAAAAAGTTCTTTTTTAAAATTGATAAAATTGTTAGCTTACCGGATCACTAAGCTTTTCGCCTACAAACCGCAACGCTTCTGACAAAGTGTGCCCTTTAGGCTCACCCTATAAAAATAATATTTTTTTATCTTTATATTCTTTTTGTTTAAATCTTAACGCGGTTGGTGGAAGTGGCCTGTATCAATTATTCATGAATTTTTAAGATTTAGAGCCCATCTAAGCAAACCGGCATTAGGCGTAAACCGAACTCCTCTATACAAGCCAATTTATAATTCGTTGACTACCATCAAACAAAGAACTTCTTGTGACAAATCTTAAGACTAAAGAGTTGAAATTTCTTATATAAACACAGCAAATTATTTATATTTAAATAAAATATATAAGTTTAAGAAAATAAAACTATATAGCAAAATATCAATCACACTACGTAGCGACCAAAAACTCCATAAGCCTAACGCAAAATATTTATAAACGAATGAAAAAAGCTAATATACCTTAGGCAAAAGTTCCTTGACCATAGCGAATAACTCATCAGCTTGGTCGTGGTACAAAAAGAACGCCCACGGAGAGCGAAAGAACTCGTAGAAATCGTCCACTTTTTTTGCCTGCCGAACACAATAGTTGGTAAGATTAACTGTAAATTCTGAATGTGACATCAAGATCCAATTACAATTTTGATGACTCAGTACTTGTAATAAACATCGGGCAAGTATGTGGTATTCCATGAACTACGAAGAATTTCTTAGAGGTGGCTATGTTCCTGTCCCCTGTTTTCATTTTTTTCGTATCAACATATCATCAATTTTTTCATTTTACTACGTAGAAACTACTCACTAGATTTGTTGAACGGTGAAAAAGATAAAAAAAATGAGGGTAATATTTCTCACGGTTCTACTATACTCTTGTGTAGAGGCTATATAGACTACAACTTCCTGTCAAATTACATTTACTTACACCAAACAGTTTCAGAGAAAAATGTTTCTGACGTACGAAGACGAAGATGAGCACCCGGACGGATATGTCGAAAAAAATAAAGTGTTCGTCATTACCAAAATGGCTAAGAAACACTAATATAAATTCAAGTACATAATCAACAATCAATCAAAAAGTCCATACTTTTACAGGCGAAAGTGAGTTTTTTTATAATTATGTATTATCTTCACGACATTGAAAATAACTGATAACAATGAAATTTAGTTAGTACATAACAATTTGATACTGTAAATAAATAGAGGAAAATTTTTATCCCGGAAAATAATATATTATGCAAAAACTATACTCACAGAATATCTCAAGTGAATATTGTTAAGGATAACTGCAGATCGTCCGTAGATATTTTTAAAATTCTCGAGTGAATATTTTTCCGGGCTTAAACAGGTAACACCATCGACTACGAAATCGTTGTTTAAATGCAATTTGAAATACCCTCTTTTGAATGTCTCCATTACAAAACCCTGAAAAAAAAAATTTGCTTATTACACGAAAATTTACAATGGTGCTTCGCTTGCAAAATCTTCCAATCAGTAATTTCAAAATTAACACCATTTTCCGAAAACTAAAGTATCTATTTTCATCCCCCATTACCGAAAGTACACATAATTATTAAACTTCATGTTCATTCAGCTATTTGCCTTTTCAGACCGACTGTTATTTTGCCGGACAAAAAATATATCATGTTTATTGTTTATCCATGGGGGTGAACATGATATTTTTTACTGAGACGATAATAATATCTATAGTATGCATATCAAATTTTACGATAATCGGTTCTTTCGTATATCTTCGTAGAATTTTTGCTACAATATACCATAGCATTCTCCTAAATGAAAAATATCTATCATTACTTTAAAGTATGTAGGGTATGTACCAAATTTTATCATAATCACTTTATTCCAAATGTACATAAGGAATTAACAAGCATAAAAAAATCGAAACCAAGTCCCTGTCAGTTACTGTGCTGTCGCTCTCTAAATTAAGACTGGAGAATAGCCACTAATGCCGGAACACAAGTCAAGGTTGTTATGGTGGCATACTCTAGACCAGGGGTAGTAGCCATCCAGACGGGCAAATATCCTACCACCTGGCTGTAGGTTGTTTGTTACCTCGCCTTGCCGCCCGACCGCAGGAATTTGTATTCTTTCTCCATTCCTGCATGGATAAGCGTTTTGCATTTATCAATAAAAGTTGGGCTTGACAAATCTGCAACCACGACATAACTCCGACTAATTAACGTACTAACTTGTGTTAGTTGTGTTCTGATTAGTATCGTAACTGAAAATTATTACAAGGAAGTCTTACGTTAAATTGCAATGATTGTACATAATGATGTGGTACTTTCTTTCCTGGGGGACGTACTTCAAGATATTGTAGACCTCCAGGTAAAATGCAATGAATAACTACTGGCTTCTTAAAATTAGGAAGCCTATTAGTAAATGTGCAGTTTGAACTTTTACTGTAAATATAAGTTACAAAAATTATATATTATATAAATTAATCCCGTACTTCATATGTATCTTGTAAAATGTTTGTTCAACATGCGCGCTAAAGCCTGAACCGTCTGGAATTCCAACAATTTATGTAAAAAGGCATACAAACCGAAATAAATGTAATATTTTTAATAAAAAACCGTCATACACCTGCAAGGTGTTCAGTCACATGTACAATTTCCTTTAAATATCTGTATATCTCTTCGGAATTATATTTCTAGTACATACTTCTATCCACATCCATATGTAAACTTTAATAGATTGTGGTTTAATTGGAAAATTGTAATGAATCGATTTAAATCAAAATTTCTGCTAAATTTCTAATGAAAATAAACTGTTTCTACTAACGAGGCAGTCGAAGCTTTACTGTAAGAGGAATTGATAGATTGTTTGCTTGTATTGGATTTAATCTCTCCTAAATCAAAACCCACATTTTTCGATGTGCCATCACTAACTTTCTTTGTTTGAGTAAATAGAGGATCTAGTTGATTTCGAATTTGATTGCCCAACTGAAATTAAATTTTTATTTATAACTCGTGCTGGGTTCGAATCCTGGCCGAAAAACACTACTCAGGCAGTTTTCTGATCTCGTAACATCTTCGTAAGAAAAAAGATCAGTTACGGATAATATGTGAAAGCTACTATAACCATTGTGGACAAAGGCGAAACTATACTAGCCGTTTCCTTAAAATGATGAATCCTACGCTCAACAGAGGAATTTGTTCTTGTTTGGTGGCTGGTATTATTTATTTATTTAGAAAATGATGTTTGTTCCAAGTATGACGGGATTAAAAATAACTTGAAGCAACTTTGTATCAATAGCCACGTCAACACAAGGCCACTACCAAAACTATTTCAACAGTCACGCCTTCTAAGCAATATCGTCATTAACGTGCATTTTGTTCTTTTGAAAAATCATCGTCTAATCACTACTATTAGGTATGTTATTATTCTGGATATTGAAACGGTTAATAAAATTGGTATCTATTACCTTTTCGCCAATTTCATAAGAGTCAAAATACTTCTGTCTAAAAGATTCAGCGTAGTATCTCCTAAAGTAAGCAGTAGCTGGTCCAGCAGCGTATATGGAAGGATCGTTTGTACGGAACTCATGGTCGATCAGGATTCCTCGGTCGTATGCCATACCACTTTTATTTATGGCTAGCGATAAAATAGAATGTATCATTTAATTTAGTCACATATCACCAACTTTGAATGTTTATATTTTTTAGGCGTATCATATTACAAGAGAAATTGGCAGCAATATGTATCTAAATTACAGCGTGGGCTTGTTGAACTCTTTACTTGAGACAGACACACCAGTTTTTTGCTATTTAACTATGTTATAATTAAGTGATAAAAATAAGTTTTTGTCTTTAAATAAGCAATTTTAATAACTGGTTTTGCTGCATATCTTTCAAGATATTAATAATATCTAGTTCAACATTATTTATACTGATGCTATTATATGACTCTTTAATATTTTTGACTTCTAAACTATTATTATTAAATAAAAAATCCTAATGTATAGAAATCTTTCTGAATATATGACAATCATTTTTTAATAATACAACAATGGAAAATTAGTAGTTATAATTAATGATTTTGTACTGTATTTTAATTCGACTTTACAAGGGAAGTGAAAGTTATTTTTTTTAAGTGCAAATCTTGTTAGTGGATACTTAAGTGTAACATGGCATAGATCAAGAATTATAATTACTATCGAAATTAATTTGTATAAATGTCGATATCCTACAGCTTTACTTTCTCTGCTCCACTTTATGAATAAAATAGTACTGTCCTTATTAGTAATTAACATTATTAAATTATTATAATATTTCAATAATTTATAATAATGTCAAAGAAGCCAATGAGGTGTGTAAGAATAAGCCTGAATGGCGCTCTGTTGTTCGTGCCTACCCCGCAAGGGAACTGGCGTGAAGTTATGTATGTATGTATAATATTTAAACTAGTAATGTAACTACGAAATTTAAATAACTATACCTATTTAAAAATATTTTTGTTAGCAAATTAAAATATAATTTTACACAGTAAATTAAATAAAACTATACCGACAAAGGCTTCAGTATTGAGACCTGTCTTTCCGTAATAGAAGAAAGCAGCACAATCAAGTCTCAACATGTGGAAATGTGACAGGAAGTCTACTTGAGTCACCAAGTTGTTGTAACCAAGGAACCATGATTGAAAGTAGTATGATCGGTACACTTTTATTTTTAAAGTGTTTAATACCTCTTTAAGTGTCTCGTCGACCTGAATTATCAATAACATATCAATATAATTACATTTTTTATTAAAAGAGAAAGACAGAAGACTGGACGAGGTTCTATGAAGAGATAAGTGTTTCTCTTAATATTGATAATATGAAGAAATCTAAGCATTATTTTATTAATTGTGTAATATTATTTTTTTATAAATTTTAAATAATATGATATTAAAATAATCCATTAATTATATAAAAAAGAAGAGATATACTAAATAAACAGGCCACTCAAGCAATCGCTTCAATTCGATGGTCAGATACGTGCGGTTGTGTTTGTAGTTGAAGGCATTTAGTGAATGAAATAGTTGTTATATTGAATTCCAACTCCCAATCAAGACATCACATGAAGATGAAGTTAGTTGAAGATACAATCGGAAAGCCTTTCAAATCATACGAGCTCAAAAAGATAAGCAAGTGTATAAGTTATATAAGTTACCTAAGACTTTTTTTATTTATTTATTTTTATTACTATTGAATTAACTAACGTTGACATTGCAAAAGAAGGGTACTCTTGTTTCATGGCAATCCTCTGGAGGAAAAGGTTCAACCCAAATAATATTCTCTACAGGTACTTTTATTTCCAGCAAAGTAGCCAAACAGCAATACGCGTGTATCGTGGCGCCATACACTATTATATCACCTGGAAGATTAATTTTAAAAACACTAAAATAAATCATTTGATCGTGTACTAGCAGAAGGTGATGTCAGGAGCCTTAAGAACAGACGAGCGTGCATGACAAGAGTTATGAATGTCAAAGAGGCAAGTGAGGTGTGTAAGAATAAGCCTAAATGGCACTCTGTTGTTCGTGCCTACCCCGCAAGGGAGCTGGCGTGAAGTTATGTATGTATGTATGTATGTAAAATAAATCAATCTGTATCATAAAATTGTAATCACTCAATTAATGACTAATTAATGTCCGTTTGAATTCTACAACAATATTTGTTCGGTAATTGGACATTAGTTTCAAACGTGGTAAAGCCATGCTGGAATCATTATCTTGAGTACTTAGGACCCGCTCGATCGATGTAATACCACTCTCTCACAATATATCGGCGTGAAACGGTGAGGCTTATGCTAATCATAAAAAAATAAAGTTTTATTATTATTATTAAATCATGTTTCTAGCGATGCGTGAGAGTTCCGATGGCCATTTCGCCCTTCCCATAACCCATTTTCCCTATCTCCGCCCTCTATTCAAATACTCCAATCCTATATCCCATCCTTAAGGTTGGCAACGTGTTGGCGTTGCCCTTAGTGTTGCACGGTAACCACTTTCCATGAGCTGGGCCGTCTGTCTGTTTGCCAGCTTCACAATAATAAAATCGATTTTTGAAATACTGATAAATTAAATTTAAGAAAAACTAATAAGACAGTGGTCTATTTTAAATCGCGTAGGCTGCGTACGGCGTGACTCACAGAGTCCGACGAGTGTTTGCGCTGCGTCAAGCATCAAAGAGAGACAGCTACAGTGCATGTGCCCTCGTCGGTCGGACAGCGTCACGCATGCATGCATGCATGCAGCCTCCGTCGTTCGTTACTAATCACTGTCTAAATAGGCATGTCCTCTGGTTAGGATACGAACCCATGTAATTTTAACTTCGTTTTCATAATGATGAGACATCTATTAATCGTGGTAACTTAATAACTAACACACTCGCATCTTATTTTGATATTATGATTCAATTCCTACATGAGACGCAAGCACCGCTTAGCCAGCTTTATTAACTTAATACCACTCTTTATTGTACTCCAACATGATTGAAAGAAACACATAATAATCTTAAATACTAGAAGATATGTACAATGGTCGGCCTTGTTACTTTAAACAAATTCTTCCAGGCAACCTTTGGACAAGATGTATTACAAATTATTACAATTACCACATACTGACGATGAAGAAAAACTTTATGAGGAACATGTATATCGTGATTGTCGATATGTAAAACCCTCTAATCCACCTTGCACAAGCATGGTCGGTATACCTACTCCTGAACTGGGGAGACCCATAACCAGCAATCCATGTTAATGGATTGGAATCATCATAGAAGGAATGACAATGGTCCGAAAAAAAATATAACTCGTGTTCTTAGACCATTGGCAGACTTTTGCGACGTATTTGGCATCCCTACTCTTTCCTGCAGTCTTTCTTTAGTATTCTTATTTCATGCTACTACTATTATCGAGTGGTCTTTATATGAAATTTAAAGCATTTAAAACCGACAAACCATCCTGATAGAAGTGTTCATAGTTTTTTATATACTTCAAGGCTCGATTAGCATCAGTAATGTTGTTTATAATAAAAACATTATCAGGTATGTCGTAAGAAGTTATTTGCGACTCTACATCGACTTGATTTGGCACATCAAGGCGAATGTACGCTGAAAATCTTCCAGACCTGAAAATCATAAAATTACTGAAAATATATCAGAAGAGTTTTTATTTTTAATTTAATTTAATTTATTTTTCTTTTGTAACAGCTATAAAATATTACATTTTTTTAAGTTCACATTATTTTAATAATACAATATTTTGTAGACAGAGATCTTAATACGCCTATATCGTTACACACAATAAATAGCCGTGTGAGGATTGGTCCCATTCATGGAGAGTTCTTTTATGCGGACAAGAAGTCGAAGTTGATCTAACTTTGAAAACGAATAAACCTTTTAGTAAATTAAATGTTACGTATAAATCATTGCTCGATTACAACATTTGACGGCCGCTACCACGGCATGTCATGCAGCCTTACTTGTTACTTTAAAAAGTTATCTTCACTTTCCTTTTCTTAATATTATTAAAAAAATTAATTTTAATATATAGTCATATATACCCATGTGAAGTCGGTCTGTTTATAATAGACAAACATTAGGCTCAAAATGTGGTTTTCACGAAAATTATACCTAAATATTGGGAAAATTATATAAAAGTAAAGACAGGCAGGAAACATAAGAGGATTTATTTCTACGTTGAAGTGTAAGTGTGTAACCAATAAACATTATCATAAAGTTCACTGAACTTACTCCGCTGCTTTCTCTCTGGTCATTAGTGGCTCCAGATAATTAGGATGTTGGTACTGTTGTCCGAAAAGTAAGAAAAGTAAATCATAATGATATTTGCTCCCATTCGATAGTATTACATATTTCTTATCTCTACAAAAAATATTTATTAGTACATTCCATGTTCCAGTTTTGTAAACGATTTTTGAAGTGAAACTTCTATATAAACGGGGTCTTAGGATTTTTCTGTCACGAAAAAGCGTTACGGCCGCGAGGAGGAGCGGCATAAATTTAGACTAGACGTGCTGAGAGGCGGCATAATTTTAGGGTATACTATGGATGCGTTTTTTGGTTCCGGATCAAATGTAGTTCTTTTGTTTGATAAAAAAAAATATATTTAAATAAAATGTGCATTAATTAAAATGTACCTAAACTAGCTAAATCATAATTTGCAGTAAACCTGCGAAAAATCGAAATGTGTGCTGGGACACACAGTAGAAGTGAAACTTCAACGGACAAGTGGAAAAACGAATGGCAACGGATAAGTGGCAAAAGGAATAGCAACAAAAATTTTATCTTAAAGTTTTACGGGCAGATTGTAAATGTACTTGACCAATTTGAAAATCTACCCGTAAAACTTCAAGTTAAAATTTTGTTGCGATTCATTTTGCCATTTATCCGTTGGCATTCGTTTTTCCACTTGTCTGTTGAAGTTTCACTTCTACTGTGTGTCCCAGCACACATTTCTTATGTGGCTTTGCTCCCGTACGCTTTGAATCCGTGCTTTGCGGACACTATCCCGGAATAAGTTTATTCGTAAATCTATTATTGAAAAGTCGTGGAAGGCCACGACACACCTTCCATGATCAAATTGATAGTATACTAGCAGAAGGTGATGTCAGGAGCCTTAAGAACAGACGAGCGTGCATGACAAGAGTTATGAATGTCAAAGAAGCAAGTGAGGTGTGTAAGAATAAGCCTAAATGGCGCTCTGTTGCTCGTGCCTACCCCGCAAGGGAACTGGCGTGAAGTTATGTATGTATGTATGTATTATTGAAAAGAAACAGAACTGATACTAGTGAAGCTAAAATATTCAATTGTATGTAGCCACATATTGATGCTAGAAATAGTTATATTGTAGGTAAGCAAACCTCTTCAGAATAAGCTGGTTAATAGTGGTTTAAATAACAATAGTTTAATGTTCATACTCAAATGACATATAATATTTTCTTAAGTTTTCGCGACTTGTATACATAATAAAACTACGTTTTAACGGTTTTAAGCGCGGTAATTTTATTTGATTTTGGTTTTTCCGACGTTTCGGCCACTTTTCAGTGGCCGTGATCACGGAAGACAAAGATGTCAAGTGTCAACGAGTATTGTTAAAGTTTTATTTAGCCTACCGCCAACTTATTAATTTTAATTATTTAATTTTTAATTTTGTTTATGGTTATTATTTAATCTATGGGAGCCTAATTTAATTTACTACCGCTTCGCAACATGTTATGGCTTGAAGAGAAGAAGCGGCGCAAGAAACTCTTCAGCAAACATGCCTAGCTCTAATAATTTTATATAATATTAAAATGGGTGGAAGGAAAAATAAAAGTAATTATCAGTCAAGTTGGTTTGTGTTCCGTTGTACGCAGAAAGAGCTCACAGTGTCTTGAGGTCTGGCAGCTGGTTTTTGCTGGGTTTGGGTCTTAATAGTTTTGATAATTGGATCCCAAACAGGTGGTACTTGCCAACCATCTTCTCTATTGAAATTTGGGTGTTTTTTGATTTCAATAGCCTCACGCATCATTCTAGGTATGAAACGATTCTCTTTCGCGACACTGACACTGTGAGCTCTTTCTGCGTACAACGGAACACAAACCAACTTGACTGATAATTACTTTTATTTTTCCTTCCACCCGTTTTAATATTATATAAAATTATTAGAGCTAGGCATGTTTGCTGAAGAGTTTCTTGCGCCGCTTCTTCTCTTCAAGCCATAACATGTTGCGAAGCGGTAGTAAATTAGATTAGGCTCCCATAGATTAAATAATAACCATAAACAAAATTAAAAATTAAATAATTAAAATTAATAAGTTGGCGGTAGGCTAAATAAAACTTTAACAATACTCGTTGACACTTGACATCTTTGTCTTCCGTGATCACGGCCACTGAAAAGTGGCCGAAACGTCGAAAAAACCAAAATCAAATAAAATTACCGCGCTTAAAACCGTTAAAACGTAGTTTTATTATCAAATGACATAATTCAAAAAACCGTTTACACTGTTTTAAAGTCTATTAATAATAAACCGGTTTTAAAAATTGCTTTTCAATTATTTTTGAACCGGTTCCAAGACATCCTGTGCGACCGAGAAAGTGATTCCAGCTAATGTATTGACAATAGAAGTCATCTAAGATTATGCAAACTCGAGTATAATATTGAGTTTAAAGATAGGATTAGGGTCGTCTTCATGAGTGCAAGGGGCGTGTAGGAGGCACCCGGGCGCAGAGCATATGATGGCACTAGACGATTGACTTTTATATACACATACTATACCTAAACTGGTAGTTTTGAAAATTGCTAAACATTTCATTTTCACTTACTTAGATAGTTAGATATACAACACTTTATTGTACACCAAAACATAGATAAAGAGAAAGAGAAAAATACAAGCGATAGTACAACGGGCGGTCTTATCGCTAAAAAACGATCTCTTCCAGGCAACCCTTGGCAGAGATTAATGGATTTTTAATACTGACGGTAGTGCAGTTTATAAATAATGATAAATATACACAATACATATAAATACAAAAAGAATATAAATATGTATATACACACAAGTATATACATATCACAATACAAACATACATACATATATATAACAGTGTTAAGAAATATTATACTCAATAGACTTAATACCGATCCGTTAATTAAAACAGATATTGACGAGAGTACCTATTTAATAAATTGAAATTACTGACTTTTTTCTTAATTTTTTGTTGTTGGTTTAAGATAGTCCTGGCTGGGATTCACAATTACCAGCCATAAAGAAAGTAAAGGTGGAATAAAAAAGAGAATTTACTTATCGATTTCAGTAAGAGTTCCTTGAATGACATTCACATAATAAGTATACGGAACGCTTTTCATATACTTTTCTGAACTCGTGTGGTATTTTGGGAACATCATTTCCGCCTTGTTATTGGAGTTCCTCAGATAAGGCAGACCATATGGCGATATAAGAGTAACATTTGTGAATGTTAAATAGCTTGAAGAATCGCTAAAATAAATAATGCTCATAGGTTAACCTAGTAGGTAACAATAAATGTATGAAAGAATAAATTGCACTTTGATGTGTTTTTATTTGCTGTATTTCTTTCTTTCCTTAAATACCTATATGTGTTATCCAAATTGCTATAACCAAACCTGACAGTAATAAAAAGGTACCTAATATCTCTCTCTCTCTTATCATATTTACATATATTATGTTTACATATTCGCGCTGCTCATTTCTCTCGCCACTTTCCTGCTGGTCGGCGTAGCAGTGAGCGTAATTCAAATGATGCAAACATTTTTATATACTTATTGTATGTAACGTTACGAAAACTTAAAATCGTATCTCTGAAAATTGCTACATTTTTAGTGTTAACTACAATATAAGGCACCATACGCCCTTTTTTTCTTGCTTTTTTATAATAGAAAAAAGGCCACTTAATGTCTTTATTAATATTTTAAAAGTTACAAACATAATGTAAATATAAATTGCAGTCTACGATATTATTCTTACGCCTTGCAATTTATGTAGCTCTAAGAATCATGTATCAACAGTAATATTTTTACCTACTATTCTAGTAAAGTTCGTGCCATAATGTATTACCGCTCCTAGTTAGTAACAGATGCCTGCATAATACCTAGTAGCTTTTCACTCAAAATTTAAAATATAGATCATGCCGCATAATGTTGCTTAGTAATCTAATAACATAATATTATGTAGGTACAGTGGGTAAACTTGCCTAAATAGTAACGTATCCAAAAAAGCCATGGTTGTCCTAGATGCTCCAATCACAAGGATACTAGTGCCAATATACATTTTCGGTATACTTGTTAGTCTTTTACTTAAAAACCATGTACTGAACGCCATTCTAAAAGAAACAATAAATTAAATCTCCATATTAACACAGTGAATACAGGATTAATGTAAATAATCATATAATATATAATAATGTAAGAGTAAGAAGGCCTTTGTTAAAATTGCACTCATTTCAGCATTTAAAGAGAGAAAGTTAATTTAATTAAAGCAACTTACACGTTTTGGGACATTGCTAAAAATGTCTTCTGTTCATGGACGTTGCTGCAATTTATTTGAGATAGACGCGGGATCAGTGGGATCAGCGCTGATGCAATACTATTTGCTTTTTGAACCACCTTCGCACAAATAACTGCAGATTAAGTTTACGTAGAACACATAATAGATAACTTGTTACGTAACAATTCAAAGGGTAGGGAAGAAGGAAAAAATTGTATATTGTGCAAATATTTAAAGGATTCAATTAAAGATTTATTAAATATGTTCAATATCGTGCAAGAATAGGCTCTGATGTCGGTTATTTTTTAACACTTGAAAATTGTTAGGTATTGTTATAATTAAATAAAGAACCAAAAATTGATGTGCCCTTTCGAATTAAATGGTGCGTGGAAAGGATTTTTTTTTATTTACACATTAACTTAATTAGGTTTTTATATACCGTGAGCAAAAGCTAGTATATATATATAAACCTTCCTTGAAAAATTATCTGCCTCCATTGCGTGATTTCGGAGGAGGTAGCGTGGGACCGAAAATGTAAAGATTTTCAGCTCCACAGCCACGGGTAAGGACTCTTGAGAACAACATCACTCTGATGGGTGATATGCGCCCCAATATCGGCGCAGTTGTACATTGCGCAAGTGTTACCGATGAAAGGGAAGTCGCTGCTGTCCTGCTTTGTAAAATGAAAATGTTTGTCCAACTAGATCGATGCATTCATTATGATTTTGAATATGTAGTAAATTGATACATTTTATTTAATGACATTTTTAAAATTAATAAGTATTTATCAGATTTACATAATTAAAATATGTAGTGTAAGTGTGTCTGTTTAAGTTCTACCAAATAATCTGCACCCCCTACATCGCCAGATTAGGTTACATTATTCCTTAAGTTAGGTTCCCTCGAAGAAATTGCTTGGGATTGATTGTTTCTACTATGACAATATTGCAATTGTGCATTTCTATAATTCTATATTTGGTGAGCACTAAAGTATTATCTATTCTATTGTATAAAATTACAATATAAGCGTGATTTAGATTTTTTGACTTTTAGTCTGACATCCCGTCCATTTTTCAGTAATCGTGCTCACGGAATAATATACTTAAATAAATAATTTAAAAGTAGACTCATTAAATCACGTTGAAAATGTTGAAATTAACTACACACTTAATTTGCACAATAATCTAATACAGACATGTAATTTTGATATAAGTTACCCATTTATTACGGTAAGCAGTCATCCAGACCAAAGAGCTACTGCCGGAAAGTCTCATCATTTCCCTGGCAAAAAATCTAAAATGAACTTCAAAAGCTGTGTATACAACTGCGACTTTCAAAGTTGCAAACCCAGTATCTACAGCTTGACCTGACACATGATATTTGTGATGGTAGAACGAGTCGAGGTTAAATTTTGCTCGGAGAAAATCGATGTGTTCTGGAGGTCTGTAAATGAAAGTTCTCGACATAAGTTGGGGTAAATCCCGGTACAATCCTGTAATACCGCTGCAGGGACCCTCCAGCATCTAGGGAGCGGATAAGTCACCCCCTGTTGACGAAGTGAGTTTGCTCTGCTTTCCGGGGCACTCTCAAGCACGGTTGTACTAACATCAGCATGGGCGTAACTACGTTCTAAGTCTCACGCTCTTCCTGCCATAAGCGCGGGGCACATGGGAGGAGGGAGGGTGGTTTTAGTGGAGTATTGAATATTCGAGTCTGCACACATGCCGGCGATTGACTCTGGTGGCTATTCGTGGCTTTACCTCTCATCGCTTTGGTCCAATCCCTAGCAAACGATATTGTGCCCCGTATTGTGCGCAATACATTTCCCCCACCTCAAAAAAAAACCCGGACCAATAAAATTGAAGTTACAGTTGAAACAGATTTTCATACAAAATCAGGTAATGCTTCAATCTCAGCAGACCGTAAAGAACGTTGCAGCCCTCAATGAATATAATTATGTACCTATTATAGAACAATATTGATAAACAAATCCACTATTGAAACGATAAACGGTACGTGGCTTTGTGATAATTAAAAATACTTTTTACGCTTTATGTAATACTTAGATACCTCATTTTAGATATCTTAATACTAAATAAGCCTTCGTTGATGACGATATTATAAAATGACTTACTCCAAAATCCCAACGCCAACTATTGATAAGCCACTCATAAATACATAAGATTTAAATTCTCTTTTATTATGTATACTGCTTTCGATGGTCCAAAGAGTTTCTTTGCCATCAAGGTTATGCATCAGACGGGCTATTGCTGGGATGTCAATTAGTTCGGCTTCACGTACCCTTAGTTTCCTAAAACAAAATTTTGTCAGTATAAAATTAAAATGCTGTATCTTTAAACATCCTATCATCGGCCCATATAAAATCAAAGTGAGGATGTATACTACATTACAATATATATTCTAGTACTAGTATTACAATATATATTCAAAACAAATTGTATTTAATTCCTAAATTAGCCCATTACTTTCATTATCTTTAACTTGCCAGCCAGAATAAGGGTTAACGTTATTATTATCAAATAAAATGAGGAGCTTTTGATTTTAAAATCCCTAATTTGATTTAATAAAAGACTATGAATGTATGATTTATTTTTATGAGTTTTATTTTTATTTCTTCACTAGAGGTTCCGGCAGACGTAGTCCTGCTCTAAAAAATATAAATCTATGACTTGACTTAAATTGTGAATCTGAACCATCCGGGGCCCACTCAAATAAACAAAAATTATCAAAATCGGTTCAGGAGATTAGGATTCTATAACCCGATCCCAGTTCCATTTACCGATTTTAATTGTGAATCTAAATAATCCGGGGACCCAGTCAAAACACCCACAAAAAATTTCATCCAAATTGGTAGTCGTTCTCAAATTATACGCATACATACCTACATTGCCACGATTCATTTTAAAGTAATATAGATTCTGTAAAATGTTTCGAAATTATTAAGTATAAGATACTATTAAGAAGATATAAATACGTTTAATCTTTTTACTATAGATAAGACCATAATTAAGGGTATATTCCAAGCTCAAGCGGATTGGTTGGTTTGAATAGATCCTGGGCTACAGCGATAGCATACAAATCAAGTGTGTATGATAATTATAGTACGTAGAATGTACAAAGGTGCCGCGATGCAAATTAACATAAATAAAATTACACTTACCCCAGTACAGACCTATGAGCAACGTAAAGTGCGTATTTACAGCAAATATGCTCTTTGCTCGGTACAAACTGTGGAAATTAAATATAATAATCAGTCGATGGGTACTAGGTGACGCATTTTGAACACTACTTTCATACAAAAAAGTGGATGGCAACCTAGGAGACCTTTCAATTTACCTGTGCCTAAAATCACAGAGCAATCTGCATCGCGCTTGAACAGTGAAGCAAATAACATGGAATCTAAAGGTTGATTTCACTGGCATCTTCTTAACATTAAAAGAAACGTTCCGAAGACCGTGCGAAATGAAATAAACAAAGTAGTGAAATAAAAGCTGCACTTCGAAGTTGATGCTCCTGCCTCCGAACGCAACTGATATTTAACGCTATGATCATGATAATGCTTACTGCTTAGCAATATAATAAGTGTTTTCTTCTCTGTTTTCTCTACTGTATTTAATAATAACATATTAGGTTGGGGAAAAAGTTTCTTCGCATTTTATATAAAAATTCAAAAGTTTTTTTTGTAAAGTTTATTTACATTTGACTAAAGTATGTAGGTGCCATTTTGTTGGATAACTTTTTGCCATCTTGTAGGTAGGGACGTGATCCCATTGCTATAAAAATTTTGGGGCTTCTGATCAAAAAACTGCGACAAGTGGTTTTGACAGTCCTCTCGTGATGTTAACCTGACACTGCCTAAGGAATTCTGCAGAGACCGAAACAGGTGAAACTCTGAAGGTGCAAGGTCAGGACTATACGGCGGATGCATTAACACCTCCCAGCCAAACTCTCGTAATTTTTGCTGAGTGGCTAAAGATGTGTGAGGTCTAGTTAGTTATCATGGTGAAAAACCACGCCCCTTCTGTTGATTAATTCCGGCCGCTTTCTCTCAACTTTTTGCTTTAATCTCATCAGTTGTTCGCAGTACAGTTCAGATGGTCCTGCCTGGCTGTAATAGCTCGTAATGAATAATGCCCTTCCAATCCCACCATACACACAGCATCACCTTGTTGCGAGTTAACCCGGGTTTCGCCACAGTCTGTGAACCTGACCGGCCTTTGACCATGATCTTTTTCGCACGTTCTTGTCGTACGTGATCCACTTTTTATCACCAGTTATCAGCTTCTTCAAAAATGGTTCAGTTTCATTACGTCGTAATAAAGAATCACAAATGAGTACACGGTTCATTAGGTTTCTTTCAGTGAGCTCATGAGGCACCCAAATATGAACCTTTTTTGTGTCTCCAGCTTTTTTCAAATGCGCCAAAACCGTTTTGTGGTCAATTCCCAATTCTCCAGCTACATCGTACTACTAATATGCCGATCTTGCTCCACTTTTTTAAAAATGGCATCAATTTTGTCCGTAATAAGGCGACCAGAACAACGTGCATCTTTGATATCAAAATTTCCGGATTGAAAACGCTTAAATCAAATTTGCGCTACTCTCACAGATACTGCATTAGGTCCATAAACATCACAATTTTTTTTCGCGGCTTGTGTTGCATTTTTACTTTTTTAGTGGTAAAATTTTAAAATGTATGGAATTTCTTCATTAGATTCACTCATGTTAACAACAAGAAAAACAAATGAAAATCACACATTTTCTTAATTTGAATTTGGAATTGTCTTCTTTAAAATTAAAACTTTTTAATGATACCAAAACCAGCCAGATACAAATGGTATAGCCAAAGAGATCTTATTACAAGTTCATACCTACTATATGCGAAAAGACTTTTTCCCCAACCTATTATAATCGAATACAATGCAAGAAAACTTAACTTATTTGTATTGTATTCTACTCATAGTACCTCAAGACTATAAGTAGAATACTGAGCCTAGATCACCGTCTTCTATGGGTAAGGTGCCCAGAAGGCTGGCTACGTTTTCTAGCTGGATCGCCATACCGATCCGTTGGCCGAGGTAAGCACCAGCCCTCTGATCACCTGAAAAGTCAATGAGTCGTTTCGATAAATTTTGGTAGAGTCCCATGGCCTCAGGACCCCACGGTCCAAGCGTCTCGACAGCAAACAGCACAAACATATAACTCTCACTGAGGGTTGCATATTTGCGCCGCTTCAGTGATTCGGCTGTTTCCGCCGCTGAACCGGCTGATCTAGACGTGTTTGGTAAATGGGATGCGGCCAACGTGTCTACGCAAGTCGCATCCCACACCAAAGGCTTGCCACGCTTTCTCTACTTAGTTTGTAATAATTATCCGTATTGATAGTGAAGTATAATATCGATAGTGAAATTGTTGATCCGGATTATTGATATCTGAAGCAGCAATGATACGTTCATGGGCTGATATTAAATAACAAAAATACTAAGGATAAGTTTTAAAATGTTAATACAGAACGAAGCGACAAAGTTATTAAACATTTTTATAATGACTACAAAAAAGTTACATATTTAAGAGAAAATTCGTACACAAAAATTTTGGAGCAACGGGAATCCCTTGTCAGCTGATGGCACTCGAATAATGCAATAGTCGTAGTCTTTCATTATTTCGAACGCCGCTTCCAATAAATCGAAACCCGATCTAGAATCATCACAAATCTATAATATCATAAAATTCTAAACATGCCGTGTCTGCACATTTGAGCTATTTAAAAAAAAACAATTGGAATAGACTATACAGACGATGGAGAACACGACGCTATTTTTTTGATTATTTTTAGATTAAATTTAAACAAAAACGATAGCTTGCATTCTTTTTTAAATGCTGAGGCTCTTTGTGTCCTGGGAATTTCAAGTCAAGAAAGGATGAAGTCGCGGGCATATCTTAGTTATTTATATAAAAAATGTATCACGTTAGGTACGTGATACAAATATATAACTACATAATATAGTTCATAAATATATATATATATATATATATATATATATATATATATATATATATATATACATATAATAAAATTGTAGAGGTCGAATTTCTGTACAATGAAAAAAATGCTAAAAACCGAGTCAGGGGGATGTAAGAAGTGAAATAGAACTAATTTAGATTTTTTTCAAATATTTTGCTTCTCTGTTTGTCTGTGTGTCTGTTTGTCTGTCTGTTTGTCTGTCTGTTTGTACCGGCAAATCTCCGAAACGACGGGACCGATTTCAATGAAATTTGTATGGTGATACCTTATATCCCTGGTCAACATATAGGATACTTTTGATCCCTAAAAATTGAAGATTTCCCGTGGGATAGTTAAAAAACTGTACCACGCGGACGAAGTCGCGGGCAGCTAGTGTAGTTATATTTATTTTACCTTTCATCGATGTCATCACGTAGTCCAAATAATTCTATCATAAACGCATTAGGCCCTCCATTATACTGAATTTGTTCAGTTTCTGTCGGCTTAATAAATTTGAACGCTGACATCCTCCCTGACAAAAAATAAAATTATCAAAAAAATGCCATGAGCATTTGAGAATATGGTTCAATTTGGACGAGTTAACATTTCGTCCTACCCATAAGTAAATCTCAGTAATTTATACTACAATACTCTAAAGTATGCTTGTAATAAACTGTGACAAACGTTAAGTACTTTGAGATTTTCTTCGATTCCTAAATGGTCTGGTATCCACGTTGGTTGTACTTGATTTAAATCTGTAAATATATGTGAGATTTAAATTTCTTAAGTGTGCATATAAAAACAGATGCAGTTGAAGAGCAAGGGAGTCATAGCTTACGTCTAAACTAAGCGCTTAATAAAGTGTCAGAAAAAATCAAATGAATAAATCTCACATATTATCCAAAGATACCATTTCGGGAATGGTCAGCAAAGACTTATCAATATTAACAATTTCATAATCAAAAGGATCCTCTTCTAGTAAAATATCAGTAAAAGACAGAGTGGTTTGCGATGGGGTTCTGGCCAGAGAATCCTTTTCACTAAAATCATCAGATGTTTGCTGACGGTATATTATATGGTCCATGCTATGACGCATAGCTGCGTTCCGTTTGAAATTAACCTTACTATGCTTCTTATGTTTTGTATCAGCTATATTCTCTTTTGACATATCCTGTTAATAAAAAAGGAGACAAATTATTACCAGTCCACAAACAGGGCAATGTGCCGTATAAACCACAGTTTTTTTTTTATTTGGCTACGAATCTCTAAAAAGCAATTAAAATTATTTTACAGAAACTACTCAACGAAGTTAGTTCAAATCAATTTTTGTTATAAATATTTTTAAACTTTTCCTTAAATTTTTGGTACCTACTTGTTATGACTTTGAAAATGTATAGGTAATCGCACCTACTATTAATTTTAAATATTTACAAAAAAAAACAATGATTTTCAGTAGGTACCTATTTAACACCGGCTTACATGTCTATGTACAGTTCTTTTTCATCTCTAAGTTAGATGTATGAAAGCTATCCCTAATTTTATTTTATTCGCAATTTTACTACATTTCTATAAAACGACATAATTATTGAATACACCTTGCCAAATGTTATCCCAGTAGTTTTTGAGAAAAATGGCACAGTACATCGAGATTCGATAATCAGTATTAAATAATCCGGGACAAGCGTAGCGGGTATGCTATCTGTTCTCCTAATACGAGGAAACCCAAGTCCAGCAATAAGTCGTTTATGAGCTAGTTTTTGAAAAAACAAACTAACCCCTCGCTTACCTTATTTTTGGTAGCAAGCAGGAGAGTAGGGAAGACGAATATGCCATATTCACAAATTAAGTGTTTACATACTCGTACGTAAACTAGGAATAAGAATCTAACATTTTACGTGCAAACTTGTTTCGTAGAAATTGATTTAGAAAATAAGTTTAACAATTTATAATAATACTTACATCGTCGAAATACGTTTCTTCTATTTTACCAAGATCATCAAATGGACTCCATTTGCCAAGCATTATGGGATCTCTGAGGATGAAGACTGAATCATCAAACTGTTTAAAAGTACCTACTTACTAAATCGAATCGTCAATCAATGAAAGTCTATGTGATCGTGAATAAATAACAGATTAACAAGTAACCCGAGATATTAGGTAAAAAACTATACAGTTTATAACCATAGGTACAACTCATAATGTTTTAATTACGTACAAGTATAAAGCGTCAATAGCACATTGGCCATTGCTTGAAAAGTGTGTTATTTCTTTAGAGATATTTTTAAAATTTCATAAAATGTTATCTCAACAGCTGTACTTTTTTATGTATAAAATAACATTAGAATTTATGGTCACAAGTGTCCGCACCCTTATTGGTCATGATAAATAAGTAAGTTTTCATGATTATAATTTAATTTAATAATAGCGGAATCTCTAAAAATACATACCCAAAGTCACTGAGCAACTTATTTTGTCTTTTGTTCTGTTCTTTTTCTAAAGGTGTTGCTTTTCTTAAACCATAAAAGGGTTTCAATTCGTATAACGTTTGCAGTTTCTTGTAATTGATTTCTGAGTTCAAGCACATTACGCCTACAGCTTGCTCTTGATGCTAAGTAAAAAGGTAACAATATTGTAGTCTGTAGATACTTAACAGCTTACTCATAATAAATAAACGAGGTTTATAGACTCGTTGAAAAAAAATATGTTAATAATCCAATTATGCAAAACAGCCTCTATACGCCGTATAACTATATGAATAAGGCGGTTAGGCTATTATAGGCTCACTCAGAGCCTTGGTGGTCAAATGTTGTCTTGACTGTCTTGTCCGTATTAAAACCATATTTACAGAAGAATAAAAAAATTTAATCTTAAAAAAGGCGAGTTAAAAACATAATATAATTTTAGATTATTTTGTAAATAGTAATTAAACTATCCTTAACCAATCCAAAAATTATGTATAGGTAACTATAAAAATAATATAGTTATTTATTATTTAATAATAATATATATGTATTACCTCAGCTACAATTAGTTTCCTACCGCTCTCTGGTATACGTCCCACAATTTCACTAATATAATATTCGCCATATATTTCTTTTAACTTTGGACTCTTTTTGTCTAATATAGCGACGATGTCGTCATTATCTTCTTCGCTGCAATCAACAGGATTATGTTTCTGACAATATAAAATATTTTCAAAGCCTCATACAAAGCACAATATAATAAATACTGTTGTAATCGTCTGATTACACACATTCTTCTTGCATGTATAAATAATTGTGCAAGAAACTATTTTTTTGCTATCACACGGAAACTGATTCCAGTAGGATTGCCTCCCAAATTGCCGTAAAAAAACAGCGAAATGGAAAACGGATGCAAATTAAGATCAGGTTCACCGTAGGATTTAGGCTATAGCTATTTTTATTGTCATTTGTGAAATTTGCCAAAAATCAAGAATTTGCCTTTCCTATAAATTAATAGATTACATAAATTCTCTAAAGCTTTGTTCAATAATCTACAATTTTGTGTTACCACAAAGAATGCTAAGACACAATGACAGTAGGTACCTCTAACTGATTTCAATAGACGTAACATGACGATTTAACTTACACAGCACGTCGCATTCTTAATTTTGGACAAAAATCTTGCCTTTGAGCGGTGTATAAAAAATAGTAAACCTTGTCAGACAGTTCTACTGATTTGGCAGTATATTTGTACATTTTACGCTTTTTGATGTGTAGGTATTTCATTAAATTTTCTGAAAAAAGCATTAGGTAAAACATATAATTATAGTGATAACATTATATTTTGCTTCTTCACTGCTGCGGTGAATTTCCGCAGAGCGTTTCTGCTTCCTTATCTATACGTTTTCCTATACTATCTAAGTTTTGCGGAATTCCAAATTGTTAAATAATCGGCTCAATTATCTTATAATTTTATTTTGGGTTTGCATCTTTTGGCGGATCTGTGGCTTTCAACCCAGATTATTATTATATAATGCTTTCAACTTTAATTTAATGTAGTTCTATCTTTTTATTCCTTGATTCACTTTTTTTAAATAAAATAATGAGTACTGTATAATATAAAAATAAATGGCTAAATAATTCAGTCCCATACGTACCTTACATGAATCTGTTTCTCAAAAATCTCACAAAAAATCTAAGTAGGTAGAAAAATTATAGCAAGTATCAAACGTTATGAAAACATAGGGTATATGAGTGCATACCATCGGGCCCTTTAGCAGAAACAACCATAGATATCCGCGTCAAGTAAAAATCATTCAGAAATACTGATATGAACGCTTCTTCCATAAAATGTTCCGATACAGAGACATCGAAACACATGAAATGTATGAACAATGTGTTACGGGACATGTGGTACCGTCTGTAAAAAAAACTCAAAAATCTTTTATAGTGTTGTTTAATGACGGGATCGTAAAACGCATAGAATTCAAATTCAAATTCATTTATTTATATAAACTTATTTCTAGGCCTTATATAATTATATTTAAAACTTATGGTAGGTGATAACACATTTTGAATTAAAATTAAGGCAACAATTTTTTTGGCAGCGGTTGCTAGACTAGACTCTAGGTCTGTATCACAGCACCCAACACAATTTTATTATAAGAACTTAAATATAATTGATTTATGAATTAATTAACCTAAAACTATGAGTGCGTGTGTGTTTGTGCCTGCCTGCGCGCGCGCGCGTGTGTGTGTGTGTGTGCCCCTAGTGTTGTGGTCAGTTTAGTATTGTGCATTCTGTGTCGCTGTAATTTAATGTTTTTAACCATTTACTAACTTGGTGTTTAAACTTTGATGACATTTCTTTGGCGGAGGGTGTGTTTTGGTATACTTTATTATATATGGAGGAAGGCGTTGCGTGCGGAATTTATTTAAATGAAAATTCACTATTTTTACTTACGAAGAACATTTTATAATTTTTACCCCACAAGCCGATGCGTTGATTTATTTATTTCTCCGATAGATACATGGATGGATGCCAGAATACTACCTTTAGCTTTTTTTGACTTTCACTATACCATTGTATAGTAACACCAATCTAATACCTACTGTAAGTGACAATCTATCATTTTTCAGGAAAGCAAATAAAACTGATTTTCTCGTATTATAATTGCTGAATTTTATAAATTTGTAATCGGATTGTAATAGTGACAAGCATGGGGTCCGAAAATCGGGGGTCCAGTATCACTAGGGAGTGATAAAAAATTTAATTAGTAAAACGATATTTTCCGTGAATTTCAATTGGCGATTAACTTTTTTTCAGTGGTCGAGTTGTGATGATTTTAAGTAATTTTCAAAACTAGCCGATTATGAATGGTACCGTAGGTAGTATGGTATACGGTGATAGGCTTGCCCCTAGGTCTTTGCACCCAGGTATCAGGCACCCATTGCATCGCCGGGTACAGAAAGCCCAGATCCTGTAGACGAGTAGCATTAGCGTTGAACGAATACAATATAAATATGTATTATGGGAATGACCGAATAAGCAATTAGCGTAACGATATGTCATTCCTATACATTATCTATTTTTATTCGTTTAGCGCTGTCTAGTATACCTACAGGGCCTGCTAAAAAGGACTCAAAGTTATCTAATGCTTTTAGAGTGAAAAGTTACAACGATTATGAGGTGGAAAAATCAGTTTTATTTGCTTTTCACAAAAATGATGCTTTGTCCTTAACGAAAATAAAGATTATAGGGATGGCCGGTTTCTATATCTCAACGACTGTTCATTTGCCTTAATATCGGTTAAAATTGGACATAAACCTATAAACGTAATGTTAAAATTCATCCGATGGTTAGACTAGGCCGGCCGGTCTATATTAAGAGGCGACAAAACAATCCACGGCCAGATGGTAGGGTATTTGCCCGACTGGATGGCTACATCATCAGGTGGGCTGTCTGCCTGTCGGCTAAATAGAAAAATCTTTAGTTGTATCCTATTTGGCGATAATAAAATATCTCACTGAAACATGTTCCGTATCCAAGTTTCCCAGTCCGCTGGGTTGACGCTCGTCACGTTAGGATGATCGCAAAGCGCCATAAATCCCACCACATCTTTGTTTTCGTTTATCATACAGATCGGCAACGTCGACAACTCACTAAAAACAATACGGGTGAAAAATAATACTCACGACCTTCGAAATTGAATTACATTAACCTGGGTATTGACCTACACTATATTCATTCATCGGAAACCAATTAAAATTGTAATTATAGTTTAGGTTGTAACTTACTACTCGTACTTCAGCACAAAGTTATTATTTTAATCTTTACTGTGCTCAAGTAAGATCTTGCATGGAGGACTGTTCTCACCTTTGGGACGACTTAGCTAAATACCAGCTTAAAGCGCTGGAGTCAATTGAGACAAGAGACTGATTGGTAGCGACCAGTTTGTCAATACAAGGCTTCAAAGCCTAGAGCATCGACGCCGGGTTGTTAGTCTATCGGTTTTTATAGGATTCATTTCGGAGAGTGTGCGGTTGAACTGTTCGACCTGATTCCCCCTACACCATTCCATCTTCGGACCACAAGGCGATCTGGTCTACGCCATCGGTTCACAGTGGAAAAGCTAACAGTGCGAACTAAACGTTTCGCCTCCACGTTCCTTCCACGTACGGCAGAGTTGTGGAATGCACTACCTTAGTGCGTGTTTCCCGAAAAATGCAATCCGGGTACCTTCAAGTCTCGTGTGAATAGGTACTAGCTAGGTAAGCGTGCTCCGTCTTCGACCGCATCATCGTCCGGCATTGGACGTGATCGTAGTCAATCGCACACCTGTCCCGTAGAGTTGATAAATGCTCATTATTTTTGTTATTTATCTACAGTCACAGGACTTTATTCCAGTGGATCCTATATCTCAAAAATCAACTCCACAGCTAACCTTGTTGAATTTTTTTTTTTAAGTAAAGCTTGTTAAAAGTATTATTTCACTTTGTATTTCAAAGTTGGAGACGAGGTACTAAATTTTTACGACTTTAGAAGCGATTTTGCAAAAAGGACTGTGACGTACAAAGACAAACGGACATAACGACTATAAAGGTTCCATTTTTGCCAAAATGGCTACAATGCCCTGTAACACGTGAAAAACTATACAATCTTACTTATTTCCACACCGATATAGAATGGCATGGCAGAATACTAGTAATGACAATTAAATTTTTGAGATCAATAGTGTTTTGTTTTTCTATAAGAACGTTGTTAAATCCGGAAAAGTAAAAAGAAATAACGCCTTAAGAGATCATTGTAGCAATTCACATATCGAATAAGCTTATCAACGCACATCAGGCTTCCTATGTTAACATCACCAAACAATTTTTCATTAATTTCACTCTTGCTGAACAGTTCAATATAAGACTTGTCACTGTCCACTGCTCTTCTAAATCTTCTTCCAGTAGGACCCACTTCAAAGTCAAAAAATATGGACATTATGTATGTGTGATATTTTTAAAACATTCACGTCTGCAAATCAGGAGCAAAATCTAGTAGGCTCTATTTAATTTCTAAGAGATTTCTAAGTGGATGGCAGGGATTACGAATCTTCAAATATCCATGTAACATTTCTATATTTTTTTTTTATAAATCCCTTATAATAAACTTATATTAGGTTTTAACGCAAACCAGGCACTGGGTAACTTGTCTGTGGCAGTCACTCCGATGAGTGAGCGCTCATTATTATTCAAAATTGCATTATTAATACGATTATAACACCACTTTAACGAGTCTATAAAGCTCGTTAACTATTATGAATAAGGGGAATGAATTAATAAATGATCTTTAAATTCTAGGTTTTTGGCGGGAACTTGAAATTTGTATTGTACAGATTTCCAAGTAAATACTGTTTTACCGAAATATTATGTAATTTTGTAGAAAATTTTAGCTACTTATGTGAAGTGTGTATATTTGAGCTGATATAAGAATTCCCTAAAGACACTACAATTTCATAGTCTTTTAAAATTCTAAAACTTAAAATTTGTAATTTACACTAACTTGATACACAAATATAGTAGAGCGGTACCTGCCTAAGAAAGGATTTGTATTGGTGTAGAATAATGGTTGGGCCTCATCTGGGATAATTTTACCGATATATGCCATTTCACGCAGATATGACGATGGGTGTAATACGTTGTGATGCGATATCATTTTTAATTGTTAATGATGTTAAGTATTGACAGATAACGTATATATTATATACAATGTGGCTATTCGATTACGGCGTTTTTTTAATGCTTTAAATAAGACGCATTCATCTAGTCAATATATTTAATATTATCGCAGATGTGTCCCCAGGATATGGAACTATTTATGTAAATAAGCACTCTCGCCTACGGTCGAAAAAAAGGAGAAACAACTCCTTCAGTTAAAACCTTTATAAAAAACCTGCTGGTGCACCAGACTGAAAAGACGCGGCTTTCTTACGCCTAATGGTGGTTAATGTACAGTGGCGGAATAAAAAAGTTCGTCAGTTTTCAAATTGATTCATTTAAAGTTCCGCGAGCACATGTTACCTTTCAAACTAAGTCACAGAACAGACTGTTTCACAGAAATTTATGTTTAACTATTTGACAATAAACTTTGAAATTATTTAGATCAAAGTTGTTTGATTTTCTATCTTGTCTAAGAAGATTGTTTAGATAATGTAAAACCTTTTTATTGGTTTTAATATTTATGATAAGCAGTGATTATATCCTCTGTTTCTTATTGTTAATCTCAACTCCTGTCATTGCCAACAATACATTTTCTTTTTTCACGTTTGAACTATCTGAATCGTATCTGAACATACAAGTGTTTGTTTGTAACGTCAGAATAACAGCTTCTTACTAAATGCATATGAAACTATACACGGTATCTATATCAAAAAAATAATTTTATAATTTTCTTGTTTGTCTGGATGTTCCCACTAATCTGAAAGGACTGGACGATTTTGACGGGACTTTTACTGGCAGACAGCTGATGTTATAAGTAGTAACTAATACTACCTTTTTTAGGATTCCAAGAAAAAAATTATGTATGTTAGCAGTTCACACGCAGTAAAGTGAAACAAAGTGCGACAAAGGGTGGGATTCTAAATTTCGTGACGTCACATTTCATATATTATATCGTTATATAATACATTATAGTTTTAAAACATGAAATTTGAACTAACAACTTCAAAACATTTCCAACTTTATCTGTATAGGTAGCGTTTAAATGATTAAATAGTATATTCTATCTCATTCTCTCACAGGCTGTCCTATAGATTTATGTATTTATCTCTTTTTAGTGTCGCTTTCATTCGTTTCATCAAGTTTCAAATCACAACGATTCTAAAGTATCACTTCAAAACGTAAAACTGATTAAAATGTTGACAATACTGTTTCTTGTACTCGTGCAAGCAAGTCAACTTTAAGGTGACGAACATTATAATCCCTTGAGTGTACAAATCTTCAATATGAATCACTAATCAAGGTATTTATAAAAAGAAAACAACAATTAAACTATGCAAATATATTATTACCACAATATACAAAATCTTATATTAAAATGATAAATTAGTACAATTATTATTATAACATTTATTAAACCTAAAATCCAATTCTGACGATCTTAAATTTAATAACGTACAAAAATAACTATAAACATTACAAGTTCAATTCTGACAACAAGAACCAATTCTGACTTTCGTAATCGGAGGGCTTAAGGAAGTAACTTAAGAGTTAAATTATTTTTGCCTATTAATTTTAGGGTGAGTACAAAGTATCGCAAATTACAATCACAGCGAAATCGTAAATCATCATGGCTATTAAGGTACTGAAACACAAAATCAATAAACGTAAAATGGAAAGCATAATAGCTGGGTCTCCAAATTGAAGAATATTCCTCAAAACTTTTGGGGCGAGTCATTCTCTCTTGAATGTACAAAAATCGAGCCAAGCATTAAAATATATCTAATAATGACGATGGTTTCGTTATCATGTTACTTCTGGTATAACAAACTCATCAAAATTGCGAAAATGTCCAAAACTCAATCTAAGCATACTGTAATTCTGGCACCGTATAATTTGAAATCACTCATTTACCCATGCATTTCCTCCGTGAGAACTACGTATTATTTCGAAAAATGATTTTTATAACAATTACTGCTGTAGTTCTCTAATTAACTTAAAATAACTAAAATGTTGTTTTTAAATAAAATTATTGCACCGATGAAAGAAAAATAAATCTAAACCCAGAGTTGTGACAATCGAATAAAAATGTTTCGAAACTTCACATTGTTCTCGCAAATATGCGATTTGATAACTATATTTTAAATGAACTGCGTTTAGTGATTTAGGGTAGTACCGAAGCTTCTAGCCTTTATTTCATAATACAGACAGATTAGATAGATGTTTAGACAACACTCGCCAAGTAAACAAACAAGAATATTTATTATAGTTACAATATTTAAGAGATTACTATATACACAAAGAATAGAGAACTAGTTTGACAATTAAAACAAATTACACATAATTATGGCTGTATTAAAAAAGTAAGAATTGTGAACTTTGATTAGACTCCTTAAAAAATAAATACTGATTGTTTATTAAGTACAATAATGACTGCGTCAAAAAGCCCCGGACTAGCTGCAGAATGCTGCGCAGTAACTGGTTTCCGTGTAGAAAAGTATTTCTCAGCATTCTGATACTAGTGTTATTTCGTTTTTTTTTTTGTTAATATTATTTTAAATTAATTTAGTTATATTTATGTAGGAGGCGTTTAAGGCGCAGACTATACTAAGCGTTAATCGTTATCTAAGCTGCCTTGCCTTAACGAAGAGAAACTAATTTATTAAATTTATACCCTAATAAAACAACACAAATTATATTAACTAATCACATTAAAAACTATTCTAAATAAACAACCAAACGTAAAAATTAAAATATCTCTTGAACTCAAAACTTCTTAAACTACTTATCACCATGAAAATGCTTTATAATTATATTAACAACAGAGTATTGCCAGATGTTTTCAAAAACATTTAAAAAATTGATATACAATAGGTCTAGTCAAAGGACTTATGATAGCTCAAGATTCTAGAAGCGATTAAATTATTATTAATTCAAATAATGAATATACATCGTACAAGGACAAAAGCAGCGAGGCCTATTAATAAAATGTAATAAATAAATAAAAAATTAAACCAATGAGTTGAAATAATTTGTGATTAGGCTTAAAACCACGAACACTATATAATATAACGCAAAGCGTTAACGACATATATACTCAAAACTTGTGGGCAACAAAGACTTTAAACCAAGTCTTATATGTGAATGCTGTCAGCTGTCACTACACTACTTTGCTTTTTATAATTTGTTTAGGTATCTCAGGCAAATTTTAACCCCCTTATTCATAATACTGACATGAGGTTTATAGGCTTGTTAAAAAAAGAATTAGCGTTTTTCATAATTTTCTTCATCACTTTTAATGAACCTATAAATCTTCGTCTAACTACTATGAATAAGAGAGTAAAAAATTAGATTGATTTCAAACAAAGTTCTCCCGACAACTTGGAAAACAATTCACACCGAATAGTTACGACTTTCTCATTATGACCGTATTTTACTTATCTCTATAAAACGATCAAAGCTCTATTTCATGTTTTTTGATATTTTTTTACTGCACGTCTCATTTGGGTTTTCGTGTCGATTTATTTATTTATTTTGATGAAACCATAATAGTAGCGCAAGCGGCAGTAGTGTTAAATATTTTTACTCGTTTGACATCATATACGTTTGTAGGTGGCCTAAGTATTTTTAAACCCCTATTTTTATATAGCCGTTGAAATTTTATTTGTTAACGGACTATAGAAAATATATTTGCATAGTTGAAAACAAAATATAAATCAAACACCATTTATTATACATTAATTAGCTAAATACCTGAGAATATTTACATGCGTGAATGTCGTTATTAAGTTTGAAAATATCTTGGCAACACTACTATCATAGTGTAACATGGTTCAAATGGCTTCGTAACCAGAACCGTACAACATCAAGTTTCAACTACCCCACAGAACAAGCAAAGAATTTTGACATTAATGCGGTATATTTAGCTTACATGATTATTGTATTTGCATTGAAAGTTTAATGACAAGTCATATGTTTAATGGCCCAAATATTCAAAATGGCGTCTTTGCTTGTCATAGTTTAATAGTACGATAGGTAAACTGCGGTATTACCACTCTTAAAGATTCGAATATACAAACAAGTGATATAACTATACTCTAATTTTTAATTACCTGGACTAAAATGACACATGCTATCGACTTTTTTATATTGCAACCTTGGAGCAACTCACTACTATGAGTTGCATCCTATAGAAATTCTAGAAGATTCAATTTACAGTGGTGAGTTGTTGATTCAATTCACACATCTCACTTATGAAACAAAAAAGGTCGATCGTAGCTGTCATTTTATTAGTCCAGGTAATTAAAAATCAGAGTATAATCAAATTTACCGAGTACTTTAGTATGACGAAATAATACTTAAAAGTAAATAAAACTAATAGTAGCAAACGATTTCTAATCATATTAGCAATAAGTTAAAAAAAATAATTGTAATTACTAATGCTTGATTTTTAAAAAACAACTTTCAATACAAAATATTACATTGCGTTCAAAAAGTACTGAAGTCAGGGGGCCCAAAGCGGCCAATATCGCAGATTCGTATTACGAATATGACAAGTTTCAAAATAAACTGGAAGTTTATGCTGTCTTATATGTACCAGTATAGTACGACCAAAAAATAAATAAGTCTTTGAAGTTCTTATGCGTCATTGCGCAGAACAGTTAAAAAATTTACATAGCTGAGAGGGGGGAGAGGGGGGGGGGGGCAAGTGTTGCGCTCTCGCTCTACCGCTATCCGAACTCGCATGCCATCTGTTACTCGCAACACATCGTAAGGTTAAGCACTAACTCACTTTGCTTACTCGAAGCGTATATAAGTTTTGCGTGTACCGTATATCTGGACACGTATCAATTTTACTAAGCGATACTCCAAAAACAGCCGCTTTGGCCTCGCTAGTGGGTTAAAATGGCCATTTTTACAGATTCATATTAGGAATATGTCAAGTGTCAAAGTAACAGGTAACCTATCCAATAACTTGTGCCTACCAGTATGTCAGACTACACATTTCATATTCATAATACGATTCTTGAAGTGGCCACAGCTGCAGAACAATTATGATAAAAGTGTCAATCGATATAGCGGATATATAGATGCAAGGCAACTTTATTTTTAAGCAATCGGCCTACAAGTAAAATTATAGGAGGAAAGGAAAGTATTACAATTTCATACATACATACATAACGTCACGCCAGTTCCCTTGCGGGGTAGGCACGGACAATTTCATATATTATGATAGACATAAAAATTTAAAGATCACATTTCGTCTTTCAGAAACACTCGCATATTAACTACGTAAAGGCGAATATTAAATATTCACAGAATATGAAGGCGATTAAAGATCCCTTTTCTTCGACTAGATGGCATTGTCTTGTAAATCCATCGTGTCCGTTCATCTGTTTATAATTATTTCACATTTTTGTGAAAGACAAATTGTTCAACGTACTATGCGACTAGCTGCTGTCCGGAAATCAGCCATCTAGTTGACCAGAATCGAAAACATATAAGTAAAACCGAATTATATACCGCACTGCGCTGCAGCTGCTGACAAACTAGCCCAGCAGCTCAAGGAGCTGCTGGAAAAGTGCCCGAAAGTACACTGAAAATAGTTTCAAATACGTACCACAATAGCGCTGGTGTACGAAAAAAACTATGATATGAATTAAAAATTGTTAAAGTGCCATAAAATGAATAAAATGCCCGTATAGAACTATTTACGTAGTTTGAAATAATTTTGTAAATATAATGCTGTGAGAAAAAGTGTAGAGTGATTTAATTATTGTAATTATAAAAAACAAAGTGGAAATCTTTCAGTTTGTTTTTCTATCTCACTATTTACTACCGCAGCGCCACCTTTATTATTCGCGTTTTGATGGATACTTTTCAACGCAGAGATGGTACTCCTTGTAAAGGGTTAGTTATAATTTTGGAGAGTAGTCTCCATATTTGTAACAGACCTTTTGCATTGAACTGCATCTAACCGCATAGTGTGTATGAATGCTAATGGAACTGGTTGCAATTTTTTTAAGAATTTTTTTTTATTTCAACTAGCATTGACAACAGTACTTAGGGAACGTACCCATACTACGTGACCCATTTTTTTTCCCCAATTCTACTGCCCCCCCCCCCCCTCTGAAAACCACCCGTAGTAAATGCTAAGACCCTTCTCCCGCCTAATTGTTACGTAGTAATTTATAAATATGGTTTTAAATCATTTACGACCCCCTTCCTCACCCCTGTGACCTAGTATGGTATTTTGAAGACCGAGGGTCTTACCCGTTTAGGGAAGGGGGTGCTAACGGGTCATTTAGTATGGGTATGTTCCCTTAACATCACGTGCATTTTTGAGTACATACAAGTAATTGAAATTCAATGAAGATTCCGGTAAAAACTGTCTTGTATGTGAGTTATCAAACAAGGTTTATAAGGTGCTGATAATAACGTATTGATATTATTGCAGAATATTTACTGATCACAGCGCCCTATAGTCAAAGCAGTGTCCCTTTGTGTTATCTAAATGAAATGTAGCCATCAGGCCCAAAAATATACAGCTTTTTGAGATGTTATATCACTAATCTCAAATGAGAGGTGGTAAATTTTTGGCTCTCACTAAATTACTGTGAGATTTCGATCTGTTCATATTGTTAGGGGTTTTCACATTAATACTAGACGGGGTTTTTTCCCTGTTAAAGTTAACCCTGTTGGGGGTTAAAGGCGCCCTGGGGGTAGCGAAACCATCATTGTTAACCGCGGATCTTGTTAACCTTGTTGGTGTACATAATAAATTGGATTTTACGTTAGCTAGAAGGTGAACGTTTTCCTTCTCCACTTTGGGGGTAAATTGGGTCCTGATTTTCGGAGTTTTTTTTTGGGCTGGCGGCGTGTCGCTTTCGTCTAATGGTTGAATATTTATCTTTGGGAGAACATACGGTTCTGGGGCCTTCGTTGCCAGTGAGCTGCGACTGATTTTCTTTTCATTTATGCCATCCTGAAACACATAAAATTATAAGTATCTTCTAGTTAGCTTCTAGTGTAAATTATTTTTTTATTTTTTTGCAAGATAATTGTTCAAAATAAATATAAAGAAAATATGTAAGACTGTGTGTGATATGATAGTGTTTAGCTAACGAAAGTAGTCACTCAAATTATTCACCAACTTTTTATATGGCAAGGCTGACAAATATCAATGTCTATCATTTTTGTTATTTTGGTGAAATTGTGTTTTAGCATTTACCAGTTTAAACATGAATAAAGTCATTAAGAGTGAAGTACGGATATTACTGTTCTGCATGGTTTCTACATTCGAGAAAAAGCAACAGAACATACATGCTCAATTCAAAGAAAAATAAGATCGTATTCATATTATATAAATAAATCTATGGTTTGGATTTAAAAACAATTTTCTTTTTGTAATAAATGGAAAGATCATATATAAATTTAAAACAAACTTTTTTGCTATAAAGAAAAAGTTATATCAAATAAAAATACATTTTTGAACACAGTACCGAAAACACGCCGACAGTTCTCGTACCCGAGCGCGCGTGTGTACGTCATTATGATAATTTCTACTCATCGTAGAGTCCGCGCTACAAAAGAAGTCTCACTTCACTCACGGAAAATAAAGAAACTAAAAGTGGTGGCTCCGATAATTGATAGCATTTTGTTCGTAAAGTAGCCAGGAAATAAATTTACAGTTTTAATTATGGAATATTTTGTATTTATTATTCAGTAGTTACTTATATCGATTTACGGATTAGCAAATAATTACTCTGGCAGGATTAAGTATGGCGATTGCAGCGCCGCGTCTGTGGGACTTCTTTGGTGGCGTGGACTGTAGCTTCGTAGCACACAGCTAAGTCGACCAATTACAGTCGGCCGATACGCATAACCCAAATGTTACTTAAGAAGCTTGAGCTTGACTAAGATTATTTTAAAAAATATCTTACTTTAAAATCTGTGTACGTTGTGAGCATAGTGGTTTCCATCAGCGGATCCTTGATAGCATCGGGATCGTCCTGCGATCCCGTGGATTGAGTCTTGTTGGTAGACCTGCGGCCGTGGCTGCGACGTTTCCCCTGCGACTGGAGACGAAACTCGGATGTTTTAATAACTCATAGTTGGGTATTTCAGTTTTGACAAGTTGTAATGCTGCCTAAAACTGTCACGGCTCCCGCGTCTTCGCAAGAATGTATTAGGCTGCACGCACGGATAACTTTCACATCATCTGGCGGAAGAAAATATCTTCCCTACTAAGCAGAGGGCGCCGCAAAAGCATCCTGAACGTAATAACCCACAAACACGGTCGTTTTTTGTTGTTGGCACTCGTACAGATAATAAATCGCTGTTCCCTATAAATTACTTATGTATTTTCAGCTCTATTAACTCACATATGGCTCTAAGTTGTCTGTATTTAAATAGATAATAATAATAAAAAAATAATGTGGCTTATTCTCGCGTCGCCACTTTTATTAGTCGACGGCAGCAAACTGGTAAATTTTATAACATTGAAAAGCAGCAAATTAGGACTTTTAATTTAAGACTGACTAGCTGACCCGTGGCAATTTCGCTGGGCGCAAATCGAGATAGATCAACATATAATGGCCCATGGGAAACACAAACCTTCCCGTGCCCACTTCGCTGGGCGCTACTCGAGATGAATCAACGTATAATTGCCCATGGAAAAACACTCCTTCCGTACCCACTTCGCTGGGCACTTATTCGAGATAAGCCAACATATAATTGCCCATGGAAAAAAGACTCCTTTCACAAGTCCAATGCCTTTTTATTTCTTTTAAGACCGTAGATATGAACTGAGTTTCTTAAATTTGGTTTAAGTGTAATGTATATATTTTGAGGCTGGAAATAGACATATTTGACCTAGAAATATTATAGTTCCTATGGGATAAGAAACCGTATGAAAGATTGACTAGGAACGACCCAGATGGATCGTTAAATATAATACAATATTTACCGTTCGCTTATGTTTCAATGTGCTGCCATTGACCGTCATTTTGGGCGTCTTCTTCCCTTCGCCGCCGTAGTCCAGCTTTCTTTTGGCGTTCTCTGTTTTGCCCTCGGCGACTACTCTCGCTGCTAGGCGACCACTTATACGCCTGCAATGTACGTAGTTCAACATAAATACAATATAGGATATAGTATAGCAGATAAGTGGAAGATATCCTAAATTTTAAATCTGTCTATATAACATAATGGTACACACAACGGCATAATTAACGGAATAGAAAAAATATTAGTAAGTCGTACTTATTTTACTAAATAATATGAGTTGTCTTTAAAATAATAATAATTAAGAACTAAGTTAGACATCTTTAATATGGTACATGTGGAGTCTAAAATAACTTTTAATGAAAAAAAAAACCAATTGTACCAAAGATCACTTCTTTTCAGATTTCATGTAAACTTAAAAAAGTTGAATAATTTTAACATTAAAAACTTAAATAACTATAAATAATTGAAAGTTTAGTATCCTGTGTTTCCACCCCGGGCTCTAGCTATAGCTTGAATCCGTCTTAGCATGCTGCGGATAATGTCGAACAAGAACAAATCAATAAAAAAATGTCTGGCAACCGTTTTCTTTTTTTCAAATGAGAGCTAAATAAGAAAAAATATATAACCAGTATTTTGAAAACTGCAACATTTTTTTTTTTGAGTTTTTTACTAGCGTTTCACTAATTTTGCCGGTGTGTGTGTGTGTATGTGTAATCAAGCTGTTGGGGTTATAGTGTTGGTAAAATGAATTTAAAAATGAGAAAAAACATCAATAGGCTAATTCAGATCAGCAATTTCGAAAATACACCGTTTAGAATTTTTGTCTATCTGATAGTGCATTACGTGAACACTAATGAAAGGATTTGTACAAAACTTGATAACGAACTAGCCCAGGTAAACACTGGATATTTTTATCCCGATAAACGACGTCGTCTCAGTCAGATAGTCGAATATAGCTAAAAAGATGACGCTGCGGTCGGTCTTTTTGGTGCCGCAACGGCGGCAATTTACCAACAAACACATCATCATGGCAACGCGAATGAAGTCTCACTGACAGTACTAGTTAAGTATAAGATAGATAGATAACACTTTAATGTACACCATTACAGAAAACTTACGAACTAGTATTATCCTAATTGTGTACAAAGGGCGGTCTTATGGCTAAAAAGCGATCTCTTCCAGACAACCCGTGGCAAGAATATTGCTGATTAGGAGTGGCGATGGTGGTATACATAATTATTGTACGATTACTTACATTTTAATAATAAATATATAACTATACTATATATACAAATATACACAAGTTATATGCATTTACAAGATATAGTGATAAAATGTATAATAAGATTAATCATTATTTGAACTTGATTACAGAAACTTATCAAATTCACAAAATAAAACTATAAATCAAAAACAATAAATCATGGATCTGTAAATAAAAAGTTTTACTCGATTAGGTCTTAGGACTCATTATAGACGATTTTTTATCTTATGTTTTACTTTTTTACGTTTTACTAATGATAAAACCAATTATAAAGATTATTAATAATTTGAGGTTGAAACTTGCCTTATATAGAATTTCATGAGCAATGACAAATATTTGTGACTGCTGGTTAAATCATGTGATGTTTTCATTTCTTGTTACACATCTCTCATACAATTTAAACCGGTATTTAGTTTAATTCAGTGATCAAATTATTTATACTGGATGAGAACAGCCGAGTACCGGGATATGTGGCGCAAACTTGGGGAGGCCTACGTCCAGCAGTGAAAACGCTTGGCTAACGACGACAATTAAATTCATTTTTTTATATGTGTCCTAATAAAGCTTGACGTTTAACTAATTTAGTGTTGGTATTATGAATTTCACACCCTAGCCTGTTTTAAATACATGTAACAATATGTGCACATGGCGCTGCGTTCGCCCCTTTCCCCCTTCTCCGCTGTGTGTCATTGTGTTAAGACGATCTGTATATGCTAAAAGCTTTCATAGAATTCTTATGATTTTACTGGTGCCTTCCCATAATACTATTCAAGTGCGATATTTAGTCTAAAAAAATATATTTGTAATAATTAAAAAGCAAAGAAAAAGAATTAAATTAATGTAAATAAAAATTATTAATTTTAAATACCTATCTGCGCCATAAGTGCTAAAACTAGTTTATTATAATTCACTAAATCGCAACTACTCCATAACACCCGGAGGACATTCATACCTCTACATGTGAATGAAAGTATACTAGCTGAAATAACTAAGCAATGAACCTGAAACCAAATGTCAGCTTGTTATGAAACCAATCATAACTCTATTAATACTAAACTAAATTTTATTAATTACAACACAACTACATTGATATATTAAACAATTAACTTTAATGATAGTCATTCGATAATACCAAATTATTCTATTATAGTCCACTGCGTACCAAAATTATGAGACGCCAACGTTAATTGTCCACACAATGTTTTAACAACGTTGATATTACATAATAACAATGTTACGTTATAGCAATATTTTTCATTCCCTCTACTTACGCAACGTTAGAGCCTTTTCAGACTAGCGTTTTATTATATGAGGGTATAAGCTCGTCTCTCGAAGCGTAGGCGGTACATGCGAGCGGGCAGCGCACGCTTATGGAGGTGTACGAGCGTTGACGCGCTTACATGCTCGCTTATATAAGAGCGAGCCGAGAGACACCCCTGCACGCGACGTCGGAATTCATATCGCTACTGACACTCACCACCACTAGATCGAACGTAAACGCTGGAATCAGTCCGTATACGCGCGTTCGGTTTTGTAAAACGCGAAACAACACGTGCGTGTAAGCGCTCGTGCCGACACCACCGTATAATTGCACAAAAAAACGCTAGTTTGAAAGCGCTCTTAATGTGTCGATTATAATAATTTAAATTTGATTACCACATTTGTGTTGTTAAAACGAGACTTGCCTTAATAAATCACGCAATGGGTACACTTACACATGGTTTACTTCACAAGCGTGCACTGAAATAGTAAACGGAATGAAAAATAACAGAAAAACTAGTACTAATTATGAAAAATGAAGATGAAATGTTGAAGACAGTATAATTAGTACTGCACTGTCGTTATTTTAATGTTTTGTAATGCATTCCTCCTTTTTTACATCTAAAAGAACCAATGTTCTTATTTTCTTTATTTTTTACGCTTTATTATACTAAATAGTTTTATTCTTAGATATTATAGGATTCGTTGCTTTATTTTGGGATTTCGATGCCTAAAGGTAACACTTATCATCTCACTTAGCATTTTGAATGGAAAATATAATGGTTTTCAAGTGTTTATAATTTTGCGCAAAATTGCAATGTATAATTTAACATCAGGGATTAACAAGTGGTCGATATCGACCCCCTGCGGACGGAATAGGTTCCCTAGGGGTCGACATAAGCGAAAACTGATTTTGGGAGTAGACGAGGTCTAAAAATAAACCCCTTTTAATTAAAACATGTTCTTATTTGAAACTTTCAAGATACTGTATAAGTAGTGTTACATACATACATACATACATACATAACTTCACGCCAGTTCCCTTGCGGGGTAGGCACGAACAACAGAGTGCCATTTAGGCTTATTCTTACACACCTCACATGCCTCTTTGACATTCATAACTCTTGTCATGCACGCTCGCATAACGCATAAGTAGTGTTACATGTACAGATTGTTTTTTTCCCAAAAAATAATTACTAAGTATTTTTACATAATTTGCGTTAATAATTATTAATTACACCTGATAATTACTGAATTTTGTCTATTTATTTTGTTAAATTTCGATGGCAAGTGATGTCAAGCTCACTTAACCACCCACTAAGTTTTTAAATTGGTAAGTATTTTGCATCAATACGAAAATAACTAGAGATAGGATTTTTAAAGTAATTTGACTATGGGGGTTCGAGGTATCAGTTCATTTTGGAAAAGGCGTCTCCTGACCAAAATAGTTTGGAAATCCCTGATTTACAAGATTCAAGTAGAAGCGGCAAACAAGTATAATGTCTTATATTATTATTTACAGGTTTTTGGATAAATATAGTAATTTATAGAATTTACATAAAAAATTGTAATATATTAAAATATACTCCTAATTGTGGTAAGGTAAAAGTTCATGAAAAACTAACTCTACATAGGTCTGAATAATGACCGGTTCCTATATCTACCTATTCATTCACTTGCGTTACCATCGGTTTAATTTTGACATTACTTGTATAGAGAGAACAGTTGATAATATATAGGACCGGCCATAAGTCTTTTAATACACGTATTAAATTTTATGCATGAATCCTCTAAGCGCGAGTCCGAATCATAGACATCCACTAGTTTAATAGATGTAATTACATACATACATACATAACTTCACGCCAGTTCCCTTGCGGGGTAGGCACGAACAACAGAGTGCCATTTAGGCTTATTCTTACACACCTCACTTGCCTCTTTGACATTCATAACTCTTGTCATGCAAGCTCGTCTGTTCTTAAGGCTCCTGACATCACCTTCTGCTAGTACACGATCAATTTGATCATGGAAGGTGTGTCGTGGCCTTCCACGACTTCTGCATCCATCCACTTTTGCATTGTATATCTGTTTAGTCATTCTTTCATCATGCATTCTTTCCACATGCCCGAAACACCGGAGCATTCCTTTCCTTACCTTCACCCCGACACTCTCTTTCAGACCAACTCTCTTTCTTACTTCGGTATTACGAACGCGGTCCGCGAGCGTCACTCCGCAGATTTTGCGCAGTGCTCGCATCTCGACCGCGTTTACTCTACTTTCATGCTCTTTCTTCCATACCCAACTTTCGCTTCCATACGCGAGCGTAGGTACCAGCACCGCGTTGTGTACGGCGAGCTGGGCCTTCTGGCTGAGGTTCTTAGCGCCTAGAAGTTTACCTAACGCTCCATTTAAACTATTCCCCAAATTCACTTTTCTTTCTATATCAGCGGTGTACCTTCCATCCCTGCTAAAAGCACATCCAAGATATACAAACTCATTCACTTGCTCCAGCATAACATCATCGACCATTATCCTTGCAGATATAATTGGTTTCCTTATATAATATCCATTAATACTTTCTAGGTGGACAAACAACGATTGTAAAATTCTATTAATGTCACACATATCTCTAGTAAATTGCATTAAATTTTAAGTCCAATTTCAACAACAAAGTAATTAAAACTCTAGATACATTTAACACGTTACAGTTTCTTTGTTTGTTCTAAAGAACTCATTTAGAAAGAGACGCATAAAATATTAACAAGCGAAGCGAATCATAGGGTTGTGGCATATTAGACAAGATGAGTATACATAATAGAATTTATCATAATCACATAAAACAATTTCATTATAATGGAAACTACACCATCGTTGTCAAGTAATTGGCGCCGTATCAATTTATTTAAGATGATTAAGTAATTTTAATATACCAATAGGTGGTACGGGCATGTAATGAGGAACACGTGTCAAAAAGAATATGAAACTAGAAGACTCCTGAGTACAAATGTAAACGTAGGACAAAAAAAGAGATGGATGACTTGCGTGCAGTATGATATGATGATTTGTGATGTAAAAATTAACGTAGTATGCCAGAATAGAGTATGGAAAGTATGAGGATTTCTTAACGTTTTGAATAAATCACTAAGACGCCAAACATTGAGAATGGGGGGATGCCAAAAATTGTGATAAAGTGGAAGAAAAGAGAAGAGATTAAACATTAGATTAATATAAGCGCAAGTGCCTGCCACTCGCCTCACACAGTATAAAAAGTCGAGAAGAAAAACAACTTTCGAGAGAATATTATATTCTTTATTTCACACAAAAGAGCAATACACATCAGGATTAATAATATTTCAAGTGTACAATCGTCGGTCTTATCGGTAATAGCGATTTTATCCAGACAACCTTCTGGAGATAATTTTACATATCTAATAGTGAGTCGGTATTGAATTCTCCAGACGCAAAAGAGATTTGAAGTAATAGTGATATAACAGAATATTACCTTATCTTTGCACAAGGTAGAAGTTTTTTTTTATCGCGGGATTACAGCAGATAGGCAGACGGCCCACCTGATGTAAAGCGGTTACCGTCGCCTATGGACGTTTGCAACACCAGAGAGAGAGAGAGAGAGAGATGTCACTAACGCACTGCTGGAACTTCATTCCAAATCCCACGGTGCGCAAGAGAAATTTTCTAGAGAACTGTTGCGTACAAAAGCGAAGCGGCTCAAGGAAGTGGGGATGAATGCAGCCGATAGCGTGCGATGCGGTGGCAAAAAGACGAAGGCACCATTCTGAACAGTTCCTCGGAACACTCCCCATTGTATAGTCGCTAGAAGACGCTGAGAGACGCGAAGTCTCTCCGAAGGCAAAGCGTATCTAAACCGTCTGAGAGTATGGGATCGTCGACAATGCGAACGGCTCGACGTTGAATACTGTCCAGGGGATTTAGCTGGTAGGCGGGTGCCCCAGCCCACAAAGTGTGAGCACTACTCCATATGCGGCCTCACCTGGGCTTTGTACGTTGTGTATTGCCAACCCTATACAGTTGCAACAATCAAGATTACGGTTTTAACTTTGCATAAAATAGTATGCAAACAAGAGCAACGTTTGCGCATCGGCATAATTGGGCTTATTCAAACATATAAACACGTAATTGCCGAGTTTTTACGAAACAATTAAATCATTAACATGCTTTGTTTTTGCATAATAAAAGCTTCACGACTGCCATTGAAAGCACGACCAGCATTGGCAACAAAATGACGGTTAATTTATATTGAAATTAGTAATGGTATAGCACCAAATTAGAGTTTGTAATTATATTTTAATTTTACTATAAGTGAGCTGTAAAGTTCTCGTGAAATATAAGTTCACTTAACTTTATCAATTTCTGGATTAAAGCGGTCGTTAAGTAACACACTTGTTTTTTATTTTGGTACTAAATAGTAAGTTCAATTATCATTACTTTCAGTTAATGAGCGCTATTTTCAGACTGTGATTGTGGCAACCTACTAATATATATTGATATCTGAAGGCCTAAAGCAGCCGCTTCTGAAGAATCGATTATTGAAATTGACACGTATCTAAATATACTGATAATTGTAGGACATATAAGATCCACTTTATTGTGAGTCACATTTGTAATGCGAATATATTTTACAATCACTCAAGTCTGCTTATACATACTCTAATATTAATTTTTATATGATAATCGTAACATTTATGTACGTCAGGTACCATTTACGTAATAAATGTTTAAAGCATTCAATGAATATGTTACAATAACAATAAATACAATTTATTTTCTCAATTTACGGCAATACATTGAAGCGGATACGGAGCTCGTGTAAAACATGTCACGTGTGCAGTTTACAGTGAAAGTCTGGTCTGATAGTTATCTTACATCGTGTGTTTACGATTGTTACACACTCATTATTATCGTGATGTCCGTTTGAACTACGTGCAATACTTGAGAGTTTACTTTAGGGTACCGTAGCCACTTTGGCTGAAACGGACTTATAAGGTCTTGTTTGTATATTTTTCTCGAACATTATTGGAAAGAAAAAGAAAGAAGAAAAAGAAAAGAAAGAAAAAACGTTTATTTGGTCTTCACACAACGAGACATATAGCAATGAATAAATTGTACGGTGATATATACCAAAAAGTCTCGCAATGTTACCAAATAGGTGCAGTTCAGCATTTGCCAGGCAACAGGTGCCTGACTCTGGTTTACAACTGCACCCCAGGACGGATGGATGTTGCACTGTTATTTATATATATGTATATATATAGCGTGAATAATAATAAACTACATACATAGATATACATACAATTTATATAAACATAATAACAATTAATACACAGAAAATTAGAAACATATATTGTGGGGACACCGATAAAATAAATATTCATTACACATGATACACACGGTATATATGAAATGTAAAATACATATTTATAAACAGAATAGTATTGTAGAGGCAGAAGACAAAAATTATAATATATAAGAAAGATTGACATTGACGTTCTCTAGTTTCCGTTGCTCATCTAAGAGGTAGTTCTTTAAGTTCTTGCGAAAAGTGATGGACTAAATAAGGCTTGAAAATAAAAATATTTTTAATAGAAGTGTTAGTTAGAAGGTATCGTTAGACGGGACTTCAAAAATCATAACGATGATTCTTAGTGACTTTTTTAAAGTCAATAGGCGATGAGACATTATAATTATTAGCTTGCAAAATCGCCATCCACCTTAATTATGAAATAAACAATTAAAGTATTTCAATAAATACTATTAATGAAAATTTATCTGAATAAGACCTGTTGAGTATTTTTCAATTTAACACTTTTTTAGGGTCCTATAGTTAAATAATAAAACTGAAATTTCTTCACCTCTAAGTAACCCTCACTGTGGTATGTGGGTCATACATGGCCTATTTCGTTAATTGTAGAGCACCAATATCGTATCTACATTGTAAGAACCAAGTTATTAATTGATGGTGAACAATAAATAGTTTTTAATCATTCCACCACAAGGCTTTTGGTCTCTGACAACATTATCACCCACAAGATTCACAATGTTCCCATGAAAAATGATAAAATAAAAAATCATGTTACGATAAATAAATTTAAATGCAAGTCTCACCTCTTAATAGTGGAGATGGCAGATCTTTTAAATGCGGAGAGATTGTTGGAGACAGCTGCGGCCGCTTTGGTGGCGCTACCGGTGATCAGTTGGCGCTTCGAAGGAGGCCTGCATGTCAAAACACCTGCTTAACTTACTGCACGAGTTTTTGAACGCAACTGGACAAGTAATTGTGATTAATAAGAATTAGAAGAGTAATATATATGTAAGTTTTTTGTAGTGGTGGATAACTAAATCCTCCAGCCCAAGCCCAAGCCCTAGTTCTTGTAGCCCTTGGCATATACAGACGGAAAGAACGCCAGGATATTTAGTGGGTATCCTAGTAAGTTAGTAGGCAAGTCCCACACTACACCACCGCCATGTGTCCGAGCAGTCAGATGTTCACAAAGTGATTCACCTCTTAATTATTATATTTAGGTTTATAGTTTGGCAGCTAGACCTTTAAGCAAGATCTTAAATTACAATATAATTTATTAATTTTATTAAGGCTATGTAGAGCTCAGCTGAACTGTAGTTTATCAACTGAGGGCATTCAACGGAGTTCTTGTGACCACTCGAAAGGCCACATTTGACTATACAGTTCACATTTCTCACGAAAACACATAATTAATACTCAAAAACTAGCAATATCCTGCAACTACTGTTAATTTTAGAGTAATTTTACATTTTTTAAAAATAAAACCACACAGCACGGCGTCTCCTTTCAATTTACACCATAAACTCTGATTCACATCTTTGAAAAGTGGTGGACAAATAAGGCTCTTCTGCCACGACGCTATTGGCAGGCGACTCGGGACTTGTACGCACATCCTACTCTCATGGCTAGTCAGGTGCCGCCGTACAATTTACAATCGACAACGCGTTTGCACTCTACTGTCAATGCTAGTAGTATGCTACGCGAGTCCGATTCCCGTCGCATAAAATGACGTCCGAACAAATAATAAATATCACTAAGGGTCGATTTTCCAATCATCAGATAAAAGTTATCAGTCAAATAAATTATAACCTCACCAAATTCAAAAGTGAAACAATTCAACTGTTTGTCACTCAATTTATTCATGCAACTGTCATTTCTAATTTTCCAATGTTGTATTTTATTCTATCTGGTGATTGAAAAATCGGCCCGAAACATGAATTTTTTACTTGAACTCGACAAAATGTTCTTATACCTATAGCAACTGTATCAAATATAAGTAACACTTCTTAAATATTCTATAAAAATATCATCATGTCAAGCAGGTCCACCAGCAATGGCGATAACTCTATGTTTAATATTTCTATAAATGCTTGTATGTTATATCTAAAGTCTTCATCGCAAAAGAAACGTGATATAGCACTTCACTCATAAACTCAATTCCAAAATATTATAATAACGTATATTTACATAAGTCCGGTAGTATCGTGTGCAGAAACTGAATCAATACAGTAGCATGTCAGTAGGTAACTTACGGTTCGCATCGCAGTCGCGTAGCTTGTGAAATGACCCGAGAGAGAAGAGCCTAAGATTTATGTACTAAAAAATAATGTTTTTAACATTATTATTAAAAATTCTTTAGGGACCCATATCAGAACATCTATTTTAACGTTGTACGTAAGCGACGGTAGTTATTTTCCACTAGCCCACCTGTAAGCACTTTGCCCTGGCTGTATTTCAAAAATAAAAAAAAAGTTAGAAAGATTCAAATGATAATTTAGTCAAATACCTAGTCTTAATAAAACTAGTTAACGGTTTTTAAGCGCGGCAATTTACTTGATTTTTATTATTTATTGTTAGTTTCATTTAGCCTAACGCCAACTTGTTCATTTTAATTTTTTAGTTTTAGTTTTGTTTATGGTTATTATTTACTCTATGGGAGCCTAATCTAATTTACCATCGCTTCGCAACATGTTGTGGCTTGAAGAGAAGCGGCGCAAGAAACTCTTCAACAAACATGACTAGCTCTAATAATTTTACATAATATTAAAATGGGTGGGAGGTAAAATAATATTTTACCATCGGCTTAAAACCGCACCCAAATTACCGCGCTTAAAACCGTTAAAACGTAGTTTTATTATGTATACTAGTGGCGAAAACTTAAGAAAATATTATACCTAGTCTTCTCAGCGGTGGCTGCGAGGCCAGCGGCGGTGCGGTTCCTCTTGCCCAGCGGGGAGGTGGCCAACGAGCGGAACGAAGGCGTAGACGGAGTCAGGGCCTGCTTGCGGGCGGACAACTTGCTCTGACGCTCCTGAATATTACGGTATATTACATGTCTATGAAGTCGTGGTAGCGTAATGGCTAGCGCGCGTGTCGCAAACTCAAAAGTCGCGGGTTCGAATCCTGGCCGGAACGTACCACTTAGGCAGTTTTCTGAACGACGGAGAACATGATGCAATTTTTTTTAGATTTCTTGTCTGTTTTGTTTGGGATTCATGTAAAAACTTCTGGGCCAATTTCGATGCGGTCTTCGCTGATCGACAGCAAATTCTGAGAGTTAAATCTGCATTAGTTTTTCTGGGAATGATTTGGAAATGGCCGGATTAAAAAAAGTCGAATTCCAATGTGATTTTTTCACTGATCGATAGCAAATTTGATGTAATGAAATGTGTGTTATTTTTTATCATCCGGTTTCTATTCGTTCGGGTGCATAAAGGTTAGCTTATTCCGGCACAGTTTTCACTAAGACGATACCTTACATTCTTTTTTAAATACTGTGGTACTTTGTGTCCGGGAAAATCCGCGAGAATTTCAAGTTAAGCGTGGACGAACTCGCGTGGTTATATATACGTCTTTGAACTCAACTGAGATTCTTTTAATCATCTTACAAAAGGTCCCTGCCCCATAGATTATGTTGGAGTATAGAAACTTATAACGTCATAACGACATTAGTATAAGTTTAGTATTAAAACTAGAATAAATTAATATAAGTTATTCGTAAGATACATACACCTCAACACAAAAATCAATAAATTAATGTCACACACAAGAACCAAAATAACTAATAAGCGTGTTAGATTCAAAAAATTAAATCTAGAAATTAAGTTGTAAAAAAGAGTACGGAACTCGAGTCCGTAGAGTTGTTAATAATAAAAAAAAACCTTTACATTGTAAAAGTAAAAAGAGTCAAAAAGAGCATAAATTATTGTTTAAACAATATCTAACTAAAATTCATGATATTTAAAAAAAATCACTTTGTACAATTTGTGAGGTATGAAAGTTCCGGAACTAGGATCCAACCTGTAAATTGCAGTTGACTTTAGCAACTTTCGGCTGCAGCAGAGTACAAAATACAACAAAGGCTAATGTAAAAAAAGCTTTTAAAAAGTAAGACCATGAGATGTTTTAATGGCTGTTCTTTTGCATGTCAATAATATTAAAATTTATTGAATCGTGGCCACATTCCTATTACAAATAAATTGTAACTCATTTGCGTGATTTGCTTGAAATACATAGATTCTTACCTGCTATATAAATATATTAAGAACAGTAATAACGAAAGAATGTACTAAAAAATCATGCTGTGTGTTTAGATGTTTCTAGAGTGACTATCGGTATAAAACCAATATTACACAACACTTTTAGCATCTTCTGTGACAGGCCACAACCGAACAGACCGCCTCCTTGGACTTCCATAAAACATACACAAATATCTCTTGTACATACATACATACATACATACATAACTTCACGCCAGTTCCCTTGCGGGGTAGGCACGAACAACAGAGTGCCATTTAGGCTTATTCTTACACACCTCACTTGCCTCTCTTGTAACCGTATAAAAATAATTTTAAACTTATTACTGTTCAATAATAATAACATTATAATTTTTATTGCATATGGGCACCCTTTTTAATATATGCATGCAAATTTACAATGGCAATGTTAGCTTTACTATACTTACAGCCTTTCTGGTTTCCCACTCATCTCGCATTAGCTGCAACAATGGTTTCCCTTCAACTGTAAATATGTTACCAGTCCTGTCTTCATATTCACCAACTAAATCGCGCAGCTGGTCCTCGATTTTTGGCAACTAATTACAATAAATGGTAAATATTTTATTTAGGGTTAATATTCATCTGTTAATAATTACTATAAATATTTTGTAATTGGAGAGCTAAATTTCAGCACTTATCTAAAATGACGGCAAAACAATAATATCAGGCAATATACATAATATCAAATTACTGGACTAGGTAATTCAATCCAATATTTATTAAGAATTTATGAAATTTAAAGAATGGGGAGGCCCGTTTTATGGGAATAGATGGTATACCCATCCATGCTTGTCCAAGGTGCGTGTTAGACGTAGGCATCTTTATGCAAGTTCTTCACAATGTGGGATACATTCAAGTGTCCCAAGCAAAATAACTAATAAAAGGATGATATAGTGTAGATTTTTTATTTTTTGTTTCATGAGTTCAGCAGACAAGCAGACGGTCCACCTGGTGAAAAGTGTTTACCATCACCTATGTGCATAATCTGATAAATAAATAGATGTGAAAGTGACTATGTTAGTAGTAGCTATCTTAGTTTCCTGACCGCCTTGGAAATCAAATTATCATGCGATATTTATGTACCTTCAATAACTGTCATAGACATAGAATAGAACCCAGAGAGAGTTGTTAAGTCTAGTGAGGGAGTCATTTAGGACTGTGTGATATGGCATGTGAGCTTATACCTCACTCGCACTAATATTATTCTCCTTTTCTGATAGCACCTATTTTAAAATGTTAGATCTCGAGACCAAACTAAATAAATCCGCATTGATTATGATGGTTTCATTAAAACATTATAAGGATAATATTAATTATTTAAATGTAATATTAATTCAAATCCTCACTTACTTTTCATATTTTGTGAATACTTTGTTATAAACGAAGCCATGGACACAGCTGAACAATCAAATTCCTTTCTTTCATTAAAGAGAATAAACAAGATGTTTGCATCAGGATATGGTTTCGAAATATGTGTGGACGAAGTAGAGTGAAAATCCCTATTGAGTTGATAAAGAGAGAAAAGTGAGGAGCTCTATGGTTGAGAGGTCAAGTGCAGAGGTTCCGGATTTGATTCCTAGCATGGTATATGTCATATCCGGACTTTCCATTATTTATTATGGTGAGGGTACCTGGGATGAACACCAGATGTGTTCGTTGTATATTACCCATAACACAATTAGAACTTGCTTATCTATGGGTTACTGTGTTTTCCTACCAATATACAAAAACCGTGCAGGAACAGAGAAAGAATACAATTTCCTGCGGCGGGGTGGACTGTTGTAAGAGGCGACAAAACAACTTACAGCCAGGTTATAGTGAATATGCCCATCTGGGTGACTACCACCCCTAGACTAAAATATGCCGCTATAACAACCTTGAGTTGTGTTCCAGTGTGTTGCATTAGTGGCCAGGCTCCAGTCTCCCTTTAGAGAGCGGCAGCGCAGTAGTAGCAAGCACCTTTGGTGTTACAAATATCCATAGGCGATGGTAACCACTTTCCATCAGGTGGACCGTCTGCCTGTCTGCTGAACTCATGCAATAAATAAAAAATAAATAAAATTGTCTCACATTGCTGGCGATGGCTCTCCTCTCCTTCTCCTCCTTGAGCAGTTGTCCGCCGCGGTTGTGGTAGCGGCCGGGCTCGGTGGCGCGCGCCTCCAACTCGGTCATCTTCAACCACAGGTTCTTGCGGGTGAGCACCAGCTCATATATATGCCTGGCAATATGGATGATCAACAGTCAAATCAACTACGGCACTTTTTATTATATTACAAAACGCCATTGTCTCCTAGATTTCATTATGACTATAAAGAATTTTGAAGTCACACTTTAATGAGTTGAACAATGTATTCACTTGCCCATTTCCCTCACTACTTTTTTGCTTGTTGCCATAACATTTGGCGAAATGTTATTGAAGGACAAAAAAGATGGCTCTGCAGTTGACCATAACGATTTTATAAGATGTATTTTTTATTACAAAGCTGGCAAACAGGCAATGGACCAGTTTGTGGAAAGAGGTTACTGTTGCCTTGAGACGTTTTAAACACCTAGGAGTGAAGCTAACATGTTACCAGCCATTAAGATGGAATAAAGAGTTTGAAATAGGGGCATGACAGACCAGGGCTATATACCAGTGGCCCTGATATTAAAGGCGAAGGACGGAATACCGATGGGTTTTGGTGGGTATCCCTATTTGTGGTGTGGCAATAGCATCTTTAGTCCTGCCTAGAGGTGCTAGTGCCACCCGGATCTGGCGAATCTCACACCAAAGGCGACTTTCCCCCATCACGCGGCTGATGACCCTCAATGGGGTTTCTTCTCTTGAAAAAAAAAAGGGGATAAGCTAAAAGGATCAGCCAGGATAAATGGGATAGGGGGAGTGCTCCATTTGAACATTTCACTAATCACACGAAAAACGATTACCTCAATGCTAACAATTTCACGCCGATATTCTGTGAGACTTATCACAACAATCTCACAGGCCCTAAGAGTTGTAATCAAGATAATGATTCCAGAATTAACTGTACCATGTTAAGGCTTAACAAAAATGAGAGAAAACTCACTTATGCTCATTGTAAAACTTGGTTAATTTTTCCAAGTAAAGTTCGTGGAGCGTGAGGGTATCCTCAGTGAATATATCTTGATAGTAGTGCACGAACTCCTCGCGCTCGCGGCTCGAGTACATCACGTTGTCCCACATCAGCTTGATCTTCGTACGCACATTCGCCACAAACACCTAAAGTACAAAATAGAGATATTCAAAATACTTCTTCTCTTTTTAAATATAGCTCTGCAGATATATTCGTGAATTTTGAAGTTTTGACTGTTGCCAAATGAGAGAGTTCTTATGACTGCTCAGACAAGCATATTTCACTTGACAGTCGAGATTTTCAACATAAAATGCACAATTCTTCATTAAAAGCAATCAATATCCTACAATTATTATCTCACTTTTAATCAAAATTTCACAACATTTTTCGAAAATAAAGCTGAGTTTTCATCAAAAACTCCCAAGGTGCAGAGTGAACTTTTCAAGTGGGCCTTCAGGGCGAAATCCTAAACTATTATAGTGAAAAACACTCAAAGGTGTCTGAGCAGATTTTGACAAAAACTATAGTTGGATCATTAGATTTTTAAATCAATTACCCTTGTCAAGAATTGAGTCACCTTATTTGGGAAAAAAAAAACAATAATAAAGTATATTATTACACCAAAAATCATAGTGTAGTTTGTAAAGATCAATTTTTGTGAATGAATGTAAATGTTTCCAAGACTGAGTGTTTTTTGCTATTTCATATACTTTAGGATTTGGCCCTGAACTTGAAAATTTCACCTGTACACCATGTATGAAACATATACGAGTTAAATAAGTGGTCATGTACAAGTCGAACTCACATAAGTTCAAAAATGAATAAAGGTCTTGTTAGATATGTCCAACAGTGGACTTCAAAATTTGTCTGACTATAAAAATATATGGGAATGCAACAATATAGTTCACTAATTAACCTGTATCTTTTGCCGTTTGATCTGGTCACACCTCTTGATTTCCTCCTTAATGGCGGCCTCTGTCTGAGGTTGGCAGCCAGGATGCGCATGCAAGAAGTTCTCCCTGTACACTTGATCTTCCTCCAAACAATCCCATAACTTTGCGAGGCGTTCACGAAGCTCCAACACCTAAGTCAAATATAATTTAGCTCTAATATGCAACCATTAGATAAGTTATTCAAAAGGTACATACAAAAACCGACAGTTGTATAAATGATGGCTGATGGACGGATTGTAACTTTTATCTGATGAATGAAAAATTAGACCTTACATAATTTTATTTTTATTTTTAAGGTTTTAATTTAATTTAATTTCATCTAATAATAAATCTGTAAAATGTGTTGTAAATATGGATCTTTGTGTCTGAAATAAACATATAATTATCATATTATTATAAAAATTTCCACTGCTTCACTTACATAATTTATGTTTACACTATAATTTCATTTAAAACTACAGAAGAATGTACAGTTCTGTAACCATTTTTGCCAAAACATATCCTAGACACTTTTCTTTTAAACCATTGGGTCTATATTGATGAAATTAATTAGGAACATGTAATCTACTCTGTTCTGAAATCCTAAAAATAAATTAAGGATATCTGCCATATAATATGCCAGTTAGAGTATAAAAAATCTTACACAAATATGTTTTATCTTGAATAATCATAAATTTCTTAAGGCCTGTAAAATTTTTAAACTATAGTAAAAAATTCTACAAAAAAAATATCAAAATGGTAAAGATTAAAAACTACTTTTAAATTACTTAGATCAAACTGTAATGTAATTATTTTAGATATTTAGGTTAGTTTCTATTAAAAGCTTTTTGTGGTTCCATAGTCTAATGACAAATATAGTGGTGTTCTTTAATCTACTCGCACTGGGGCCTATTCTGCTATTACTATCTCATCAAAATCGCCGGGTATTATTGTCTCAATCGTAGGTTTGCCTGATTTCGGTATTCTGTTAACTCCAATGGCGTGGCCGTGGCAAATCGCTCTATCTTTATAAATATTTGTAAGTGAAAACTCGCGAAATTTTTTTGATAGCTTTTCATAATTTGAATTGACAGTTTTTAAGAATTTTACTTAGAATATCTTCGCAACACAAAGATATTGAAATAGAATTAGGCCCCTGTTTGTTGCCTAGACACATTAGCAGTGATGGATTTACACTAGGGGCATTATGGGATAGTGACCAGGACCGCGAAATTTTCAAGGGTGGCCAAATTTGGAGTGTCAGCTACAATTTTTTTAAGGTACTGGTTCATGCCAAATCTTAAAAATCGAGTTCTCATTGCATATTTACGTTTTGAAGTCTATTTACGGTGCATAGATAATAGGGTGGTATTTTTCACGTGCTCCAGGGCGACACTTAAGGGTAAATCCTACAAACACTAAACACTATGTAAAAGTACAAAATCTACTCACCCGATTATTAGTTACTTGATACTTCTCCTGCAGGTCCTGTTGAAGTTTTTTGAGACGGTCCATGTTCATATCAGTAAGTTTGAAATCCACTGACAGAGATGACATGACCATTTGTTCAAATTTATTTTGCGGTTTCACTTGCAGCTTATCTGTATACCGATAAATATTTAAATACCTACATATGATTTCAAAATAAATGACAAAATTTAGAACATTATTTTTATAAGTATATTTTGGTTTTTAGGATTTTCTGTATGTTTAATTTCAATTCTTACAGGGCCAAGTCGCGCGCAAAGGCATTGATTCACATGGCTAGGCTAAAATATAAATCATTTTACATGGTTTTAATGTTGTAAGTAGGAAATAATTAGATCACCCTTTGTAGAAATATAGCCACTGTATCTCTTTATGAGAAGGCTATTGAATTTGATGAGGATATCTGAAATTCATCATAGTTGCAGAAGCCTGCACAGTAACTGGTTTTCAACAGAAAACTGAGTATGGCATGACAATCTGTTGCTAACTAAGAATGTTATGGACTACACTTTTATATTGTATATCATAATATTTAATGCATTTTATTAAATAGTAAATGTATGACAAATGATTTTTTGCAATTATATGGTTTTTCTTAGTGTTAGCCCCTAATTATCATTTATTCATTTGAAACAATCTTACAAAATAATAATGCAACAATAAAAATTATCTTGTGACTCATCTAAGAATCTTAAATTATCACAAAGATTTAAAAAATAAAAAATCAGTTAAACTTTTATGTCCTATTAACATAACATTCTTCTCTCAAAAATAAAATGACACTTACCCATTATATCCTTAATCTCAACTTGAACATTCAAAAATATTTCAGCCCTTTTATCTCTTTCTCCTTGCAACACTTCCAAATGCGCCTTTAACTTATCAAGATCCTCTTCAGAAGGCAGAGGGACATCTGGCAACTCATGGGTGGAGACACCAAGTTTATCAGACAAGTCTCTTTGCCATTCAACCAAGCGCTCCATTTTCAAACGACGCTGTTCTACTTGTTCTCTATATCTGTTTTAAAACAGGAATTATTAGAATTACTTTGTTTTATTTAAATTAAGTAAAAAATTAATAATATATATAAACCTATATTGAATAGCTGTACCACACAGTAAATTATTTTTATATATATTATGCAAGCAATCTCCTTGTATGTGATCTTAGTGAATGGCCCATATTGTATCATGTGGACTGTATTTTTCTATCTTAGAATTTTAATGAATAAAAATAATACCATGTAAGAATGTTGTCTGATAATATTTTCAAAAACTGTGACAAATTTTATTTTTCTGTGAAAATGTGCATATTGTAACAATTACATCATACTGATGGTGAAGGAAAACATAGTGATGAATCCTACATATTGAGATAACAAATGTGTCAAACCCAGCAAGCTGCCTTTAGGGGTACTTATCATTCCCCTAAAGCTGGGGAAGACAAAGTCCAGCAGTAAGATATTTATGAGCTGTTATTATTATTATATTATAAAAATACTTTTCTACATACAATGAAGATGAGACATACATTGTTCAAAACAAGCTGCAGTAGAGCAATGATGGCTTTATACAAAAGTATTCTACTTTCAATATTGATCCATAAAACTCAAAGGATAGTTGTCCTTCCTCTGTGATAAGATTTGGGATATTATTGAATAGCAACGTACCCTGAGATTTGCTCTTCCAATTCTTTTTTGTACTCAATCAGCATCATGTCATCTTTGAATTCAAGTAAAGTAATATCAACAGACAGACATCTGCTTAGCTCATCGGTTTCTTGTTTAAGATCTACAAAAAATATGAAATTGTATGAAACTTTTTTTAAAATAATCTGTAGACAAACACACACATTGTATATCCTCAAAATAAGCAAATTATGCTTGTGTTGTGGGTAATATAAAACAATACTACTCTAAGGCTGATCCCAGACACCCACACTATAGTAAATAACGGAAAATTCTTTTTCTGAAATTTAACATGCCAGGAATCAAACCTACAACACGTGCTGCAGTGAAGTAGGTTAACAAAGGCTTAGCCCGCACAACCACAGAGGCCGCCAGAATGAAACTTGTTATTAAAAGCATATTTATTAATTAGGTGTTAGGGTTCTACTAACTTCACTGTTATAAACTAATCCTACTGGAAATTACAAAACTTCCACTATTACAGAGATTCATAAATTAATATTGAATCTGGTGAAGCTTTAATTATAGACTAATTGCAAAAGCCTGTGTTCTATCATAATATGTTTTTGTATAATGAAGGGTGCATGAACACTTGTTGCTATGAGAGATCATAGAGTTTAGCCCGGACATAAGAAAAATATATATTGCCAACTGTTGTCAGCATATCCTTCAGACAAAATCTCCTTTACAACCATCCTTATTATTAATATAAGGGAAATGTCAATTCCACAATGATTTAACAAGTTTTTTTTTATATAAATTCTACCTTTCACTGTTGCTCACAATAGAAGTCAATAAGACCAACTTTCATCCATACTGAATTGACATATGAAAGTAAATTCATTTGGTTTGTATGTATATTTGCTTATCCTCAGATGCTGGCATAGGAATAATAAGTTATTTCAAATCCAATTACATTACAAAAACACAAACAAGAAGCCTTTTAAAACTTACGATCAACTTCATCCTGCAACACCTTCAGCTTTTGCCTGGTCTCATAGATGACTTCTCGGTGCAGGTCCTTTTCAATTTTTACAAGTTTAATTATGTTTTCTCTTTTGTTGGAATCACTGACACCCAAATGTGACCAGTTCAACCATAGCTCCTCCATCATGGACCTGATATTCTGTGAGATCTCATGCAGAACATCAATGCTGTAAAAGTTGTAATATTACATACTATGGTTAAGCATCCAAAAGGGTTTAAGTTTGTTTATTTGTATGAAAACTTTTACTATTATCTTTTTAATTAACTATATACAGTATAATTCTTATAGAATCACTCTACAGTGATCCACAGAATGTACTACACTTAAAGATTATTACAACAAATCATAGCATTGTGATAATTGAAAGTATCAATTAAGAATGAGAAGACGGCATTTAAATACTTTACAACACTATTAAATACCAATACCGAATAATGAAAGTTTATATTCCAAATCATATATTTACTATAAATTATGTTAATTAGGGGGTTGATTGCAATAAGTAATACTTGTAGTCCGATTATATTTCTACAATATGTCCCTTTCTAAATACTATAAAACTGTAATACGTTTAGTGGTATTTTTACAGCGTGTAAGTAAGATGTACATTTCTGAAGACAGTCGGTAAGATATATTTCGTCCTGGAATTATATTCAGGGTTATTACATAATTCATAAAGCAGTATAGCACACAGAATACATTGTTTAAAATATAACAATATCGGCATAACTTCATGAAGGCTAGATGGAAAGATTTTGTTTGAAAAATATAGTTTGAAATGGTAAAGCGGAATCGCTTCTTTCAAAAAAGCAATTGCTAAATTTATAATTAACATATGAGCCCAAAGATGTACATAATAGCTGTGCACTAAATAATACGAAATTAAACATAAAATTAAAACTTACAAAAGCTTATTGACGTCTTCCGTTAGCGTCGTCATTTTGAATAGCGCTAGATCAAGTAGTAAAACGTATTTATTCACTTTGTTTTAACAGTCTTGAATATTATTATCGATAGAAGAGTTCAAAAATATTATCACAAAAATAAATTACTATATAACACAAAAGTTACCCATAAAAAGGTATTTTGCGATTTCAATATTAAACTGCACCCACGAAACCGCACGTTTGTTTTCAAATTTCGATACGTTAAAATGAAAATGTCTGTAGCTTAGCTGTGATTGGTCGCCGATTAGCCAGACGGCGAACAGTTCAGAAATTTCTTCTTTTAAAGACTGACTATGCAAGATTATGTATTTAGCCAGCGCCAACATTAATGAATTATTCCTTCAAGTTTTTGAAAACATGAGTTCAACTTATTTGTTTGAAGATTGTGAGATACTGGTCATGTATACAAATTTTCCAGAGCTAATTTAACAAAAAGAAGAAAATACTAATTTCTTATTTCTGAACCAATTTTTTGGTGGGAATTTGAAGTAATTTTTGCTGTGCAGTTGTATTTTCAAAAATTAATTATACTCGTTAAAAGTTTCATGATATTAATTAATGATATATATCTGAAAAAAATACTTATCTGTTTGGGTCGAAAATGCCACAAAAAGTCCCACGTTTTATCGTATCAGTCAAAAAGTTACAATTTGGGTGAGGCTTTTGCTTGAAGAACATTGCAAGCCTTCTATTCTATTCTATTTTTGGCGATTTGGCTTCAACGCTACTGGCGCTGATTCGGCCAATGTCACAGTAACAGAGAATGTCAGGTATTGCAAGCTTTAACCAAATGTAGATCTTTGTGTAATATAGTCCTTGGTAGCTCGAAAAGGTAAATTTATTAAATAATCGGATCGAGATTTTCAATAAAAACAAACTTGTTAAAAAAAATTAATACATGTTTTAAAATTTTTGTTCGCTTTTAACTTGAAAGTATTTCACCATAAGTATATTAATAGTAAAGACATTTTTAATAAACGTCATTCTGCATAGAAACAATAAATATCCTACAACGGTTATTCCGTCGAACAAAATTATACGTTTTATCATAGAGTAGTAATCATTTTACATGGTTTTATGAAAATAAACCTACACGGAAAAATATCTTCATGTACCTGCAAAAAAAAAAAATCTTTGGAGGAATATTGTTATGTGTAATTAGTAGTTAATAAAAGACAAAAACCCTTTCAGTTAATATACTTACAATGTATTTAATTAAACGGCTAAGGGATTATGCAAGAAGTTGTGCAAGGCTACCGTTTATATTATTCGATAGTGGAGCGATCGTTATTCACTACCAGACGGAAAATGTTTGCACGGTTATTCAATTTGTAGCGTAATACTCTGGTACGGGCGTTTTGACGTCTATCCATCAACTTTACAACTGTATTATACAATAATTAGTATTCGCCCGCAACTTCGTCCATGCTGAATAGATATTAGCAAATGTCTTGCCAATATCATCTAAAAAGAATACTATTTAAATTGTAACGGTCATGGGAATACAATTTTATTGAAACTTAAGCTGAAAAGGCAGAAAAACAGTCTGGTGGCGAGCATAAATTATAATTAAAAAATCGACCAGAATGGCGCTAGTGTATAGGCCTCCTAATTCGGTCCATATCTACTATACTTTGTTTATAACCACTATAATAGAAACGGAGGTTAAGAAGTGAAGTGTGCTGTTGTTTATTTTCTAGCTATAGTCGCGGCCTGAATGTAATGCCTTTGGCGGCTTTTTTTTAAGCATAGAGATTGCATTTCCTTCCATCTATCTATCTTCATACAAATTGTATTTTCAACAGAGTATGGAGTTTTTATGTACGAAATTCACGAATCCCATAAAAACCCACTATAAGTAATGTTATAAAATATGTTGTGTCACAATTAATCTACTAAAGAATTCTAATAATAGATACCCACAGAAGTGTCGTAGCAAGAAAGTCATAAACTCATGTAGCGTTTTGAAACGGTTTCCTGATAGTCATGTGTGAAAAAGTCATGTATTAAACCATACTGTAATACATATCACGGCCTTTTTTTGCTGTTTTAGCTGAATGATGAATGATCGCTTCTTGCCAAAAATCCTTCAGAATTCCCGAAATAGAAAGATTTACATTTAAAAGAGATCTTGAGCTATTGGGCTATTGAAAATCGTATCAGTACCTTATAAGCTGATTTATATGCATCCTAACCACTCATGGGGTTCAAGGTACGTATAGTACCGCAGATTACAAGTCAGAAATTTATTTAAAAAACTATCGAAATCGGCTGAGTAGTTTTTACATATAAATCTCCAATAAACAGACAAGAAATAGAAAACAATTGTTTGGTGTTCTCAAGTATTCAATATCACGTACAGACACGGCAATTTTACGATTTTATAATATTATAGATACATATTTACTCGTGGCTGTTGTTCTATTCCTATATTAAGTTCTTCTAACGCAGTCTCTACACCTGGGAGTAGTGTGCGTAACACTCTACTCTCACTCACACGATTTATTATTAACGGATTTGGCTGAGATAGGATGAGTCTGGTATTAATAAATCCTAGTGCGCGTAGTCTGAGGCGTGCACGCACTTTACGTGAGCGAATCTTATAGTATGGCCGGACTAATTAATGTAACTAATGCCAGTAACAATGAAATTTGACTTTATGAACTAATACAATAAAAGAAAACTTAACTTAGTTATATTGTACCCATAGTCCCTCAAGGCTATAAGTAGAATACTAAGCCTATAATAGATCACCGTCTTCTATGAGTAAGGTCTACTATTAGATAATTTTTATTCCAAAAAATGGAATCGAGATATACACAAGCTTCTCACGAGTAAAATTACGGGTAAAGCTCGTATTATATATAAATTTGAATATACTCAGTAGCGGATATACCAATAGGCTTAGTTGGCTGAAGCCTAGGACGGCAGATTTTGGAGGGGTGGCTAATTTCTTACAGAAATTAAAAAATGCATATTTACATACCTAATATTCCTGATTAATCACATTAAGTCATATTCCACATAAAAAATTCTTAAATAGTTCACAATCTACAAATTACCGAAAAAAGGAGGAGTAATAAAATAATAGTGCATAAAATCATAATTTTACAATTTCATTGTAATGAAATGTATCTAATTAAATGATTATGAATTAGGGTATCGATTTGTAGAGGTAGGTAGGGGCGGCAAAACAGCTTACAGATGAAAAGTGTCTAAATCCGCCTCTGAATATACTTATACTACGCTAGTTACACTACGCTATCAAAACGAACTCATCAGCTCTTCAGGTGATAAGAGGACTGGTGCCTACTTCGGATAGCGAATCAACATAGCAATAGAACGAGGAAAGGTAACCAGCCTTCTGGGCACCTTACCCATAGAAGTCAGTGACCTTGGCTCAATATTCCACTTGTAGTCATAAAAGAGATTATAGAATACAATATAAATAAGTTTTATTTTATTAATTTAATATAATGTTTTAGTTGAATAAATCACAATTTTATATCAATGTAGGTACAATACAATCTTCGGTTATACCAATATTTTGTTCCAATGTTCACTTGCAATAATTTTCTTTGTTATCCTACTTTCACTTTATTTTACTTGTTACTCAATGATCTAATTCCGTCACACGTGACTGTACTATGCTAAACCGAACTAGGTATTTATACATTCTCTGTGAACCGCACATAATATACAATGATAGACATGCTTTGAAAATGGATTACCTTAAGGAAAGTTATTCTGTGCATGATCAAATTCATAAAAAATCTCTTTTAAAAATTCTATAATCGGTGCAATATTTGTTTGATTAGGTTAGTATATTGATAGTTTCTCCATAGTTTTTTTAACGTGGTTAGACCAGGGCTGAAATCATTATATTGATTACAACCCTTAGGGCCGGCTTTATCAGTATGATACTACGCTTTCATAGTATATAGACGTGAAACGGTTAGCCTTGAGCTAATCGTGTTTCATGTGACGAATGAGTTTCGATAGCCCACTTCCCTCCGCCTATCCCCTCTACCCCATTCGTCCTGTCTAATCTATTTATCTCATCTCCCGATCTTATCCTAAAGGCTGGGGAAACTCATTGCCTTCGCCCCTATTGTTGCAAATTTCTATAGGCGACGGTAACCACTTTCCATAAGCTGGGCCGTCTGCCTATTTGTCAGTTTCGCAATAAAAACTGAGACATTATGTTTTTGACAAAATGCCTCCGGAACTCTAGCATCTAACAATCAAAATTATATTATATACACTGACGGACTCATAAACTGCATCAAAGTAATAGACGACTGAAATAAATATTTTAACCAAGTATGCAAACTTTCTATACAGATTTAAATTGAAACCTCTAGATTGGTTCGTGAACTTTAAAACAGCGTAGGGTCATATCCTTAAGTTTAAGTTTGTGTACTGGAAAGGACCTTAAGACTTTTTTTGAAGAAAAAACAGAAATTTAAGGAAAATTGGTTTAATTAAAAAATTGGTTTTAACAATAGACACAAACTTTATGCAAGGGTTTATTTATGTTTTAATAAGGTGTATTACCTCCACGTGCCCTTATTACGGATTCTAATCGGTTCCTCATAGATTTTATTAGGGTTATTAAAAGATCTTGCGGAATATTGTCCCATGCTTCTGAAAGTGTTGTTATTAGTGCTGCCACTGTCGTGGGCAAAGAGTTTCTCGCATATACAGCTCTTTTTAAATTGTCCCAAACATGCTCAATGGGATTAAGATCCGGGCTGCGTGCTGGCCAATTCATTGTACGTATCCCAACCTCTTCGCAATATTGTCGAACTTGTGCAGCAGCGTGCGGCCGGGCATTATCCTGCATTAAAGTAAAATTTTCGCCTATGAATCCCATGTAAGGCACCACGTGATCTTCTAAGATCTCTGTTATGTAGCGATGTGCAGTCAAACCCCCTCTATTACCGTTTTGACGGACCATGTCTATGAACACAAGTTCTGTTCGCCCGTTCATCGATATGCCACCCCAGACCATACACGAACCGCCTCCAAAAGGAACACGCTCCTCAATGCAACTTTGAGCATATCGCTCCCCACGTCGACGATAGACTCTTCTGCGACCATCTGCACCATATAAACATGTCCTACACTCGTACGTGAACAATACGGAGGTCCATTGCTCTTCTGTCCAATTCAGGTGATCACGCGCAAATCTTAAGCGAGCTTGTCTGTGAGCTACAGACAACTTTGGACTATTTTCTGGTCTAAAAGGGGTGATATCCGCTTCCTTTAACCTTCTTCTTATTGTTCGTGCACTCACGTTTACTCCACGCACTTCATTAAGCTCTGTTTTGATGTTAACAGACGTGAGGAAACGATTTCGCAGGGAAGTTGTAACAATAAATCGGTCATCACGACCGGTGGTTGCTCGAGTCCTGCCTGTACCACGTCTCCTTCTGTAAGAACCTGTCTCCACAAACCTTCTGTATATTCTAGAAACCGTAGACTGGTTTAAATTTAAGTTTCTACCAATCGTTCGTTGATCCAAGCCCTCCCGCACCAATGCTACAATTTGAGCCGCTTGTTCGGACGAAGTATCCATATTATGGTTCAAAAACTCTCGATGAGTTAAAAAACTAACCCAACAATTCAGCTGGTAACAATAATTCAATTGACAAAATAATAAAAAATCAATGAGAATCAATTTAAAACTTTGCTATAAATAACACGCAAATCTGATACTATGAGTAAATTTTCTTTTCCCGGCTATATTAATTTGTTTTACTGCAGTTCTATTTTTAAATTTTCCTTTTTTTTAAGATTAAGAGCCAGTCTCTCCATATTTATATAATTTAATCTAAAAAGTTTGCATACTTATTTAAAAAAATCATTTCAAAGTAATCCTGAACTTTGATGCCGTTTATGAGTCCGTCAGTTTACATGTATACCAAGAAGTAGCATTAACTGTAAAATATGAAAGAAACCAAATTAGTAAAGTACGACAGAAAAAAATAAATACAACTATAGTAATAATAACTAGTATTTTTCTCTAGTGATCAAGAAGTATTAAATATAATAAATTAAAACAAGCAATAGAATAAGAAAATGTAAATAAAACCTAAAATGACCCGAAGGAAGAAGGAAAATGTAAGGCAATAAAATAGAAATAGAATATATATTGTATTAGATAATAAGATTAAATGTATTAAAGTAAATTAGGAAAAGTAGCAATATATATTAATTTGTAATAGATAATAAGTATAAACTGTAATAGATTTAAGAGTTATAAATAAATAAAGCAATAAAAGAAAAAAAAAATCAAAATTTTATAAGTAGCATTGCAAAGCCTTTGGTAGAAATAAATATGTTTGTAAAGTCTGTCTTGGCCTATGGCGGAGAAAACTGGGGGTTAAAAAAACAATTATAATAACTAATCCACAACATGTTATCCCAGTGGCGTAAGCGCGTAAGAATCGAGGCTCGACGTGCTATTTATTTAATTTTAATTTCACAGTTTCAAGATCACGGGCCATTTATCATCATAACGTAATATATAGATGGTGAAATCAGATTGATCTCGTTTGATGGCTGTCTAACAACTAATAACTCTTAATTAATTTAATTGTAATTGTAAACCTCACATAAATAATAAAATCAAGGTTAATAAAGATTACAAGGCTCGGCACGCTCGATGTTTCAGTAAGCTTTGTAGTGGCGGATTTACACATTTGCCGCAAGTAGGCTATGAAAATTTTACCGACCTCTACAATTTAAAATCCAAGTTTACAAACATATTAATTACAACTTTTTGTCAATAAAATTATAAGTTTAATATTTTATTGACTATCGTTTTAATTTCACTACCTTCTCCCGTAATTAGTATGATTGTTTAGGTGAATGACCCAACAAGGTGGAGGAACGAGATAGAATGCTCCTCCGCCTCAAAGGGAGATCTTCCAGCGAGGCTATTGTTGCTCCTTGCAGGCCGAGGCCCTCCTATTATTGTTGGAAATTTGTATAATTATATTCTTTGTATGTTATGGGAATCGTTTGCAACCTCAATTATTGTATAGCACCATCTGTTGGCTTGTAAGTATTCCACTACATTGTAAACTAGGTAATCGATGTATCAGTTCCCGCCGCAATTAAACATGACTAAAAATAAGAAAACACAAATCTTATCAACAAATCGTAGAAAATGTATCCAAGTGATGAAACATATTACATGTTGGATTGTTTGTGTGCACTTAACGGCATTTAGGTAGGTACGTATGTAAATGTGAATTGAATGTTTTAATTTTTATGAAACCAAAAAAAATGGCGGCCTCAAATTTGCTGGCCTTGAAATCGTCCGTTTAAGGCTCTAATCCTTTTTTTTTTTTTTTTTTTTTTATTGCAGGAGTACAGCAGACAGGCAGACGGCCCACTTGATGGAAAGCGGCTACCATCGCCTATAGACATTTGCAACACCAAAGGTGCTACGAATGCGCTGCTGCTCTCTTAAGGGAGACTGGAACCTGGTCACTTATGCCGGAACACAACTCAAGGTTGTTATAGCGACATACTTTAGACCAGGCGTGGTAGCCATCCAGTCGGGCAAATGCCCTACCACCTGGCAATCTATACGATATGCTGTTAATCCGCCACTGAAGCTTTGTCACGTATACTCGTAGAGCATATCGCAATTTGGAGGATGAGTTTTTCTCCACTTTGAAAGATCGGTATCTCGTATAAAGTAAGTCCCTACCGTAGCTATTTTCGCAAAAAAGAATCCTAATTAAATCAATCATATCCGGCTGTCTGTCCGTTTCTCCATCTATCTTTGCTCGTCACGGTCAGTTTTCTCGGAAACTACTGAATTTAAAAGAAAGGTATATTAGACAGGTATATATGCAGCTCGACAATAGGTTAGAGAAACTGCAAAAAACAAAATTTTAAGAATGGCCACATGTCACAGATTTTCGCAAAAAAATGTTGACAAGGTATAATTTGTAACCTATGTACAAATTTAGAAGAATAGGAAATAACTTGAAAAAAATTGACAAGTTAAACAAACTTAGTTTTGTGTAGTAGTCGAGATTCGTGTTAGAACAACAGCATAAGTCTAAACCTCTATAGGTACTCGTATTTTAAAAATACGTATGTAAATGCCAATCAAAATAAGATAGCTCTAAATAAACTAGATAACTTTGGTGATAGCTTTCTTTGGACTCTAACTAGCTACAAACATTTTTATTATTATTGTAAAACGTCCATTAGTAACATAAAATAATAATAACAATCTATTGCCGAATAAGCCCTTTGTTTCATCTGTATTTGATTACGCAGCGATACATTGTTGAATTGTTTACGCGTGCGTAATAGCCCCCTTCACTTATCTTTAATAACATTAGTCGCTATGGCCATTGCAACATAAAACCCATTCGGCCAATTACATTTGACAATATCTGTAAAACAGAAAACTATATTTACCAAAGTTCTACTTACCTTAATAAGAATAAGGTATATTTGTATTTTATTTAAAAAATATTTCACAAATATAGTACAGAGCTAAAACAGTATCAAATTGTGCTCGTTGTTTAATTTATAAATAAAGTTCATCTAAAGTTTATACTTCTTATAAAATAAACACAAACTAAACTGGCGATTTATGTAAAGAACGAAATGTCTAAACATTAAAGTAAGTGGGTACAAACCCAATATTTCATTTTATACGGGGTTTCTTTTATATGTGTAATATACTATCATTTTATGGGTAGCCTAGATTTTAATGTTTATTTTTGATGTGTTTGCGGTCTATATAGCGAAACGTCTAATGAGTTTTGAAAAAACTCTTATCATGCCTAACCTGCGCTGTGATGTTGAGATACAAAAGTTGTGAATTATCTCCACTCAGAGAAGGCGACAATGTTGAGATAAATGTATATATAGTATGAGACGCACTCTCGCTAAAGAAGGACACGTCGGAACCAGAGGGCGTCCTTAGACCTTCAGCTGGAGTTGCCAGGTGTCCGGTTTTCGACCAGAGAGGCTCGGTTTTGTTTATGTTTCTACGGTCAAGAAAATCTTGGTTAACCGTTCAAAAGATTTTCCAGTTTCAAAGCAAATTCGTTCATTATCTAACGAAGTCGAAAGAATATTCGTTTCGTTCGTCGCTCCTTGTTTTTCTATAATTTATTTTATAACGGCTAGGAGCAAAGATGCCATCTCAGGCAATAGAATAGAATAGAACTTTATTAAAAGCAGTGGCATCGAGTACTAGATATACGAAAAAGTATATTGAATCTTAATCTAACATTTCAAGCAAATTTAGTATCTAAAAGTTGGCTTTCAGTAAATATTATATGTTACTAAACAAATAAAAAAAGTTGACTGGTGTTTTCGAGCACACATGGCAACTCTACCTTCAGCTACCGTGAGCGGGCGGTGCTGGTAGGTTTCACTCCGAAAGGGTTCTCTGCTGGCACGCGCTCATTTCTCCTCCCGTGGACCGCGTGAGATACCGCCCCATGCACAGGAATGTGAACATGTGAACATGATTCCCCCGGAAAAAGATGCTCCCGTTGAACCATAGCCTGCCAGGGTCTCGCGGAATACCGAGGCCATCTACCCATAGCCTTGGCATAAAGTCGAAGACGAACTGACAGGTTTCAGTCGGTTAACCTGATTCGCGTAACAATAACTCCATAGGAGTGCTAGCACCGCCCCATTCAGCGGTAGTTAGTCCTCAAACAGATTTCCATTCGTAAAAATAGTTTTTACTCTACTGCTACGATGTATAACGAAACGTCCTTGTGCTTTTCATTGTTACCTTGTTTCTTACACATAAATTATTGAATTAATTTAGATAATTTGTTTACCTATGGCGTCTTAAAAAAGTTGCTGAATGATTGAAAAATTGATAGGAAGAAGATTAAATTGGTAGTGGTTTGGTATATATACATATATATATATATATATATATATATATATATATATATATATATATATATATATATATATATATGTATATAATGAGAGAAAATGAAAACATGTCACAAAAAGGGTATTTATTATCGAAACTGAACAATTTATTAGTCGATAAAGAAGTCTAAAGATAGTCCAAAAAAGATGGATGGATTATGTGAAGAATTACAAAAACATGTAGAACAGGATAACGATTGTGATTTCAAACAATTGGAAAAGTGCAAAACGAAAGCGAGTACAAATTATCGGAGCGTCTTATGTCCGCCTCACAAATGTGGAGTGGACTCTAGTGCAGTAGATTTTAAAGCGTGGAACACCAAAGACTGTGGCAGGGGAATATGTAGATTCTGAAGTTTTTGTGACTATAACTTACACAGTAGATTTGAAATAGGATTCTGACAAAGTAGGCGTTTTGACCTGCTAGTCTTCGGATAACTATTAAGCCCTTAACTTTCAAAAAGGATTTTAATTCAGACAATGATAATATCTCAAGCGTTGTTTCACATCTGAGCGTTGGTCTCAAATATCAGTCTAAGTCCAGAACGATGTACCAACACATTGTACTCAGAATCTTAGCTTCTACTCGTGTGAAGCAGAGCGAGTCAACCAGCGCTACTATTAAGGTTTTAAAATCATCTAATTAACTCCAAGAATATTATGATTCTTATAAAATATATTTATATCCAATCAGACTGGAACAGATTGCAAAAGTAAATGTTGTTAAATTCAATTTATTATGAGAAGTAAGAAATGAATTTAGAAGTAAATTTTACAATTCCCTGTTTCTATAATTTACTTCTAAATCTTATATACACTATTACTTCATTACAGCTATTTTTATTAAATCAGAATTAATATGTATTATTACAGATGTGATAGCGAGTTTATTTGATTTGTCTTTTAGGTCTTATGTCTAAAAGATTTACTTATGTAAAACTTAATTATATTTTTAGATTATAAAATATTGTAATGTGATGATGATTATGATTAGACTATTGTAGAAAACGAGAACAAAAGGTTCCGGCTTATTGGAATGAACTGCTCGTAGACTTAGCGTCTACTCGACGCAATGTTCAGGGAACATGAAAAAATGGGCCGAGGACAGTGGCCATTGCCTCAATTTAGATTATTATTATCATTAATAAACTCTTTGCTAAACTTTATATTAGTTCAAAATATATTACAGAAGACCGTAAATGTGTATCTATCTATACATAATATAAGGTAAATATGTGTTGCTGGGGAGTTTGTTACGCCGCTTGTTCTCTTTTAACAGTGTCTTGGCAGCGGTGGACACTCATGGCTTTCAATATTAATATCAATTAAATACATTAATTTTCATTTAATCGATTTTATTTACTGCTGTATTTGAAATTTTTAGCAATTTCTGGCGTTATTACCTCCAAAGAGTATAAATATTATGTACTTTGTTATTAGTTGATGTTACACCTATGTTATGTTACAATGTTTTGTACAAATAAATAATTTTAATTTAAACAATTATTTCAACGATGACCATTCACTACGCACCTGAGATTAGAATTTTAATCAAATTAAACAAGGCAATTACACTAATGATTGTGTTACAAATGTACATCAAAGAAAGTGCGTGTGCTCTTTCATAAAACAGTGGGAAAAGGCACAAAGGAGTTGTGTTACATATTGCGCAAGTAAGTGCTTTGTGAAACAAAAATTGTATTAAAAGTGCATGCTGTACTTTCGTAAGTAAATGAGACAATTAAACAGGCGGCCGAGTTTGATCAGACTGTTACGGCTGGCCCCGCAATAACGAACTAATTGTTACGTTGGTATTATGAAAATGTAAAGCTGTTCTGTTAGCAAGAAAGGGCCAAAAGCGCCGACTAAGATTTGAATACCTAAATTTCTATGGCATTGCAACTAATGACGTACTCATCCTCTAGTATGGAAGGTTATATCTGTAGTGAGGTGTCTACGCCGTCATTTTACCATCGCACCACTCGTCGGCGATTAGGAATTCATCCACACTTCCACAACTCCTGGCCCCAATTCTGCTATTACAATATCGTCAAAACGGTCGACCACTAGCATCATAACGGTTGTTTTATCATACAAAAGTAACCCTTATTACGCTAGTGGTCGCCTATTCTGACGATATTCTAATAGCAGTATTGGGGCCCTAGAAGTCATCCAGTGGACATGGCGCATGATATAGGTGAGCAAGCCATGGAAGGAGCTCCTTCCTGCTGTTTTACCAGAGTGTTACAATACGGGGCTCTTAAAAAGGATGTAATCAGATATTAAAGTCTCAACGAGGTAGGCAACGCATCGGCTCAATTGGTGTTGCAGATGTCCATGTGGGACGGTAACCACTTGCTACTAAGTGGACCCGTTTACCAGCTTGCCTCCAAGTAAACATAAAAAAGGTTACTAATGAAAATCCAGTAAAAAACGTGACTCTGAAAAGCTCATAAATCTTATTTGACTAAATGGTAATGGTCATTCTTGTCTCGCTTTTTAACGTTTTATTTCTTCTTTTTTTTCAGCCAGTCCCTGTCCACTGCTGGACGTAGGCCTCCCCAAGTACGCGTCACATATCCCGGTCTCCCGTCTTCCTTAACCAGCCCCTACCGGCGATCTTGCGCAGGTCGTCAATCCACCGGGCTAGCGGGCGTCCTACGCTACGTTTGCCGAGACGAGATCTCCACACGTTTTATTATTTAAAATATATTTTAGACAATTTAAATTCTATAAATTTATAAAATTCTAAATATGGCATTTCTGTACAATGAAGCTATTTAAAAAACAACTGGAATAAACTATATAAACGATGAAGAACACGGTGCAATTTTTTTAGATTTCTTGTCTGTCTGTTTATCTGTTTGTTTGGGATTCAAGTAAAAACTACTGGGCCCATTTTGATGCGGTTTTCACTGATCCACAGCAAATTCTTAGCCTTAAAATCTGCACTACTTTTTATCCCGGGAATGTCGCGGAAATTTTTCTGTAAATGGTTTAAAATGGCCAAATTAAAAAGAATATAAGTTCAAAGTCATTTTTTTACTGATCGATAGAAAATTTTATGTAAAAAGTATATTTTATCCCGGGTATACCGCGGGAATTTTAATAATAAATTAGCTTATTCCGACTCAGTTTTTACTAAAACGATAACTTAAATTCTTTTTTGAAATGCTGTGTCCCGGGAATCCCGCGGACACATATTACAATATAGGCATATTGATATGCCGAAAATGGATAGTTGTCACTGCATACCACATGCTTCTCCCCGCACATTATGCCGGCTGCCTGTTAGGTTGTTACCTACAATTTTACGAGCTACTTCGGTTACCGTGGTTCTCTTAGGGATACCTATCTTATAAAAGAAAGACACCCTTATTTTGATCTAGCTGGGGGAATACATTTACGCGTCTCCTTAGACTCCGGGGGAGATTTGCTAATGGTATGTGGGGTTTTCGTAAGCCCGCTCTGCAGACACTGAGGATTGACAGTAAACCTACCAGGGTCCTTCCCAGTTTTTGTGGTATTACGGGATCTGACTTAGACCTAGATAATTGGCCTCGACGATAAAAACCCAAACCAACTCGTTCCATACTCCGCTGAGCAATACTCAATTAGGTATATAGTATAAAAAATATATAATTTTAATTTTATAAATCAGACAGCGTTATCAAATTCTGATAGTTTGAGTGATTAGTATAATATACTTTAAAAATTGTTTCTAGATACAAATATTTGCAACTTTATGTTACAAAAACTTTCTACTCTCGAAAGTTTATTTTTGGGGTTGTGTGAAAGTTCTAAAGAATTATGTTGCCGTGGATTATAAAATTCTTACTCCAATACTAATGTATAAATAAGAAAGAAACTCTGTTTGTTACTTTTTCACGACAAAATGCCTGAACTGATCTTAATGAAATGGAGCAAGGCGATAGATTGTATCTTGGGGAAAGGACCTCGACTAATTTTACTTCCACCAAATTATCTTAAAAGGGGTCCAATAGGGGATGAACATTTGTACAAGCAACTTGTATTTCTTTAAGTTAATATAATAATGATATCTAAACTTTTGGTGGATATCATGTTCTGTGTGCGCAGGAGAGTAACAACGAAGTTCGCCCCCTCTACTGTTCTAGTACCCGCGGATATGATTGCTTTCCAGATTAAGCAGACTAGTAGGAAGATTTACATAGTTAAAATCATTGTATTTTTTCCATTAAACTGAGTCATATTGACTGAGTGTGCGAATGATTGGATTGAGATCTAGTTTAGTTTTCCTTATCTGAATGCTTGGCTGGCTTTAAAGAGCTACTTGAATAGAGTTTGGGATCTCGCTCGCGCATCACTACATTTTTGAAGGTATAAACTGACAGATTGTAGGTACTTACGACAAGAATCCGAACCATAATTCACCGGCCCACAAAAAAATGATGTGCTTTTTGATCAGACCCAGACCTGTCTATTGTTATTTATTTCGATGCGCTGAATCCACCTCTGGGGCTCTCAAAATGTTGAGGGTGTATGGACCAAAAGACCGAATCTGGAGTCAGTTTGGTCCATATACCTCAAACTTTTGAGGATGTATGGACCAAACTGGTCCAGATTCCGATTCAGCTCATCGAAATAAGGATAGATGGCCCAGTGTAATGAACGAATTATGCCCAAAAAAATGATTTGTTATTTAGGCAATTCCGGTTTTATTCACATTGATTCAAATTCGAAGGATTCTTAATGGCTCTTAAAGAAGCCTTCAAACTTACTCTAACTCAATATGAATAAGACCGTTAATAAATACGAGGAACTTTGTGCGATCTTTGTGTGCATGTAAATAAATAGTGATCTAGTTGTAAGCACCTTGCTTTATGCGGATGATGCCGTGCTTTTAGCCGAATCGCCATCAGAACTGCAAACACTAGTCACAATGATGAAAGATGACTGTCAGGCGAGAGGCTTACATATGAATGCGAAGAAAACAAAGGTTATGGTGTTTGAAAGAGAGGAAACCAGAACGAATGCAAGCATAATGGTCGATGATGTTATGCTGAAGCAAGTGAATGAGTTTGTATATCTTGGATGTGCTTTTAGCAGGGATGGAAGGTACACCGCTGATATAGAAAGAAGAGTGAATTTGGGGAATAGTTTGAATGGAGCGTTAGGTAAACTTCTAGGCGCTAAGAACCTCAGCCAGAAGGCCCAGCTCGCCATACACAACGCGGTGCTGGTACCTACGCTCACGTATGGAAGCGAGAGTTGGGTATGGAAGAGAGAGCATGAAAGTAGAGTAAACGCGGTTGAGATGCGAGCACTGCGCAAAATCTGCGGAGTGACGCTCGCGGACCCCGTTCGTAATACCGAAGTAAGAAAGAGAGTTGGTCTGAAAGAGAGTGTCAGGGTGAAGGTAAGGAAAGGAATGCTCCGGTGGTTCGGGCATGTGGAAAGAATGCATGATGAAAGAATGACTAAACAGATATACAATTCAAAAGTGGATGGATGCAGAAGTTGTGGAAGGCCACGACACACCTTCCATGATCAAATTGATCGTGTACTAGCGGAGGGTGATGTCAGGAGCCTTAAAAACAGACGAATGTACATGACAAGAGTTATGAATGTCAAAGAAGCAAGTGAGGTGTGTAAGAATGGGCCTAAATGACGCTCTGTTGTTCGTGCCTACCCCGCAAGGGAACTGGCGTGAAGTTATGTATGTATGTATGTATGTAATTAACTAGTCTACAGAAGTTATTACAGCTATATAATATTTTATACATCTTTTGTGAACGAGTTGCCATCCATAATTATATAATTAAATGCATAGGTAAAGCAAATTAAAACTGACAATTATATATTCAAGATATGTGAAACTATTTTATTTCCTTAAAAAGACGTTTAATAACTTTTTGCTCTGCATACTTATTTCCATGCACTACTTATTATTATCACATCACACTTGAAATATATATCGAACTATGCAATTTGTAGAGATAACGAATATTGCACTAAAATTCCTTATAATTTTAGCACTATTAAAGATTTTGGTAAGATTTTTTCAAATGTACGTCCTTGCTCCGGTTCATAAACATCAAAAAACATTCAAGCGTGGGAAGATAATTGCACTTTTACATTTTATCGACAAATAAGAAGGCCAGTGTATTAAAAGATTTGTTTTACTATATTAATCGAGTTTTCGAAGTTGGTTCGTTCGCTTAAATTTCGAATACCTATCCCACGGAAACTATTCTAGTTTTCGGTGTAAGAGCATCCTTCTTCACTCTCGGTAACGAGGGTATATAGATGTAAATTTCATTAGAATTTGTATATTTCTAGGGCCGTGAAGTATACATGTTTGAGAAACAGACAAGGAGAAGTTAAATACATTTTATTAACGAAAAATGGAACAGTTCCTGCTAGCACCAACGAATTTCCAAAATACCAGCATTTATATTTGTATCTATTATCAGTATGATATGATATGTGTATTACAAAAGAATTTTTGATTATTAATAACTACGATTTTATATGCCAAGTAGTTTTCCGTTTTCCGTAAATAAAATATACTTTTCTTCATCTCCGTTTCCCAAATATCTTGGAATAAAAAGCATTTTCAATTTCTTTACGCCCGTTCATAATTATATAAAAAGCATGAATATGTAAATTTAACCAATTTGCCGTATTCCAACTATTACCGAACAATTATGGACAGCCTACTTTATTGACTAACGTTACGTGATAATTATAGCAAAATATGTTAATGCAGTTTCAATCGAACGCTTTTTCCATAAATCTCCCAACAAATTTCTATCTATTGTTCTAATTGTGACGCCAACGGACTGACAATGCCGCGTTTGGCGTACACGTAACTGCAAGCAGAGCACTCGCACACGCTGCTGGTTAAGTGAAACCGAGTATATAAGCGATGCAAATTACAAGTGCTAGCATTATCCACCACCCTCTCGTGGAGTAAGGTGTACCACATTCTACCAACCGCAATGAAATACCACGTGCGTAATTGTTTAAATTATGTGTTCAGTGCTTGTGTATCGTCTGTGCGCCCAAAAGATTTAGTATAAACGTGCCGTGTGTTATGGATTGCGTAATACGTAACAATGTGCAGACTCATCTTCTTACCGAAATCGACCATCATCCACAAACCATTTACACCCAATTCAAATTAAGTAAAAACTTAAGACACAGCAAGGATTGCCCACTATTGTATTCCACATAATATACCAAATATTTAATTTTCATTTTGAGCTTTGGACGGAGTGTTATAATTAATTTAAGACCTAATTCGCTTATATGTAACAACTCTTCTGATATTTACTATGTTAACAGTTTATCATTGTTCCCTATTTTCCATAGAGCTATATCAATCTTCTTTCTATCTTGGAAGGAAACATTTTGCATTACATTACGTATAAACCATACCGTTCACTAAGATAGTATTCGCGGCAAAACTGGTTTAGAAACTGTATAAGACGCTGAATCGTCAATTTCCTAGTTTATTAATTGGCAAGCCGATATCACCTGTTATATCGATCTGCATAGAGTTTAATGACCGACTTGTACCACAATAAATATTAATGCGCTCTGTGTGCACATCAACAACATCGATTACCTAAGATGCACGATTAACGAATAGTGTTGAAAGGTTATGTTTGTTGTTTCTAATTATAATTATTAGTTAAATCAATTTTTCTTTTAACAGGTTTTGCTGGGATTTTTGGCCGTGGTTGCCGCCTACCCTGGAATAATCCACGAGGAGGCTCCTCAAATCGACCATCAGGCACTCATAGGCGAGTCGGGACACCATCACCAAGTAGAGCATGAACACGCGAAATCACACCAGTCTATCAAATTTGAACACTTTCACCCTGTTCCAGTTTACGTTAAGAAAGAACATAGCCATCTCCTAAAGCACCCACTCGAGAAGGGCAAATCTGAGCAGAACCTAAAACTCATCCATCCTGAGACTGAGCACAAACATGGTGGCGGTCTGGTGCTTGAAGACGACAGACATAACATTGATGTCGGTCACGAGCTCGGTGGCTACGAGCATGGAGGCTACGAGCAGCAAGGTGGATTCGAAGGCTATGAAGGCGGTGAAGGTCTGAAGGGCTATGCCGAGCTTCAGCAGCCCGAATCCCAAGGTCACTACTTCGCTGAACATGGACAGGCACTTTCTGGTGAATCTGGCGAAGGCTACAAATATGATAGCTATTAAATGCATTTACTATCATCAAAACGGGCATACGGTGTATATTGTAATACACTCTTACTATTTTAAACGCCATTTAAATCTACACTTGCCTGTTGATAACTCGATATTAGAATAATTTTAGATTAACCTTGTCGTCGATTTATCTGTTTGACATGACGGGCTTTTTCGAAAGTTTATCTTTAAAAATTATGTACCTGATTTAGAATTAATACTAAAAAGAATTTGCTAATGAAACTGTTATAAAATTTGTTGATTTGATGCTTATTTTAATGTATGTACGTTTGAAGTTGTTGGTATATTAGAAAGTCATCGTGCACGCTTAGTTGATTGACTGCGTTCGAGTGTTTATATTATGTCGTTGACAGCGTTCTCTCGCTTGAATCTCGTTACTTGTAGTGTTTTGTGACTTAGGCGATCGTTGAGAAGTTCCAGTGAAATTGTGATATTAATAAAATGTTGTTTGTAACTTATACATTCGTTTTTCACTTATCTTGCAGGAATGAGTCCTTTTTGCTAGATAAAAAGTATGTCAATCATAATATTTTCTTAAGTTTTCGCGACTAGTATCCATAACAAAACTACGTTTTAACGGTTTTAAACGCGGTAATTTATTTGATTTTTCTTATTCCGACGTTACGGCCACTTTTCAGTAGCCGTAATTACGGAAGACAAAGATGTTAAGTATACAATTAGTATTGTTAAAGTTTTATTTAGCCTACCGCCAACTTGTAGATTTAATTATTTAGTTTTAATTTTTGTTTATGGTTATTACTTACTCTTACTGCTTGAAGAGAAAAAAACGGCACAAGAAACTCAAAATCAAACTGGTCAGCAAACATGCATAACTCTAATAATTTTATATACTAATATTAAAATGGGAGGACAAATTAATAGAAAGAAAATAGAATAAAGAGAATAATAAAAATCAAATAAATTACCGCGTTTAAAACCGTTAAATTAAAACGCACTTTTATTAAGTATATCAATCAATCAATAGAGAAAGAGAGTTGGTCTGAAAGAGAGTGTCGGGGTGAAGGTAAGGAAAGGAATGCTCCGGTGGTTCGGGCATGTGGAAAGAATGCATGATGAAAGAATGACTAAACAGATATACAATGCAAAAGTGGATGGATGCAGAAGTCGTGGAAGGCCACGACACACCTTCCATGATCAAATTAATCGTGTACTAGCAGAAGGTGATGTCAGGAGCCTTAAGAACAGACGAGCTTGCATGACAAGAGTTATGAATGTCAAAGAGGTAAGTGAGGTGTGTAAGAATAAGCCTAAATGGCACTCTGTTGTTCGTGCCTACCCCGCAAGGGAACTGGCGTGAAGTTATGTATGTATGTATGTATGTAATCAATCAACAACTCTTTATTGTACACCATTGCAAAAAAAAAATTTACAGATTAAACCTATGTCTCACAAATAGCGGTCTTATGGCTAAAAAGCGATCTCTTTCAGACAACCCCAGGAATGAATTGAGATTATAATGACGCGGGTGGTATACATAATACATAGTACAATTTCTTACATTCTAGTAATAAATATATAAATTCAGTATATCCCCATGTTTTATATATTAAATAAATATATACTTAATATACATAACATACAAATACATATCTACAAAAAAATATAAATATTTATATATATGTACTTAGTACATACATTTAAATGTCATTATAGTCCAAGGACAGGTAATCTTTTCTGATCGTTGTTTTAAATATCGGTAGCGATTTTACTTGTCTGATACCAACTGGGAGCGCGATCCAAAGCTTTATAGCCTTGACGTTAGAAGAGTTGTTTAGTTTCAGTTTAGTGGAAAGCCGTAAACTATGGGAGCACGAAATAAAGTCAAAGCGTTCCATAAGATAATGAGGAGTATTCGGAACAAATAAGATACTGTATAGAAGACAAAGAATATGAGTATTCCGGCGAACACGAATTGGGAACCATTTGAGTTTTTTACGGAATTCAGAGACGTGGTCATATTTTATTACGTTGTTCTTGAGTTAAATCTAGATAGCTGGCGTCAGCATAATCCAGGATAGGGAATAACAGGGACTCTGCTAGCTAAATTTTGGTGGTAATGGGTAAGAAATTCCTCAAACTTTGAAGCGATTTAGACCACAGGAATAGCCGCCAACTTAATTCCGTGATACGACATCGCCAAGGTGGCTCACTATCAAATATGTTCGATTCCAATATTGATATTACTCATATACACGTTATGACAATATTTCAATTTATTATTTACCAATGCTGTAAATAAGGAATAATAATATACAAACTCACTTTCACGATTAAAATTCTTTACAACTAAAGATTTTACTCAGTAATGTCTGATAAATTTTAAAAAACTTAACAGATTTACTGTCATAATATGAACAGTAATAAATTTTTCGTCAATTTTATGTGTTCCGCACTCTGCAGTAATAGAAACTATAATTATGACACCAAAAACGTGTCCTAATGTTCTTCTCTTAGATCGTAGAAACGTCGTTCTTCTAAATATTGGTAGACAAAAAATTATAAGTTCTTCATTGTCGGTTCGTCTCTTTTATGGGAGCTTTTGGAACCTCCTTTTGTGCTATTAATTTTTAAGAAACCAACTACCACCACACGCTCTGTTTGGGTGGTTTTATGAAAACTGACTGGTTAGTGTCACACAGGTTTAATTTAATCGAGTTTATTAAATATTTTTTGCGTCGTTTCTATGGAAATTATTAACATCGACATTCACCCGGAAGTGTAAGGTAACCTCTACTCTTCTTGACTTCTAGTATTTACTTTACACGTGGTAAAAATGGTGTCACCTAGCATTAGCAGGGCCTAGATCTACTTTCAAAGAGAAAACATTTAGTCATTTAAATACATAATTATATATTTATTCACGAATGATTGAGTGCGAGTCAAAATTGCATTTACAGGGTTCTTCGTATTACAATTTTTTTCAGTTTTATTTCCAAGGAGTCTGCTCTTGTATTTACCGGCTTCTAACACTGCATAGTTTTTTATTATTTTTTTTTTATTGCAGGAGTTCAGCAGACAGGCAGACGGCCCACTTGATGGAAAGCGGTTACCATCGCCTATGGACATTTGCAACACCAAAGGTGGTACAAATGCGCTACTGCTCTCTTAAGGGGGACTGGAACCTGGCACTAATGCCGGAACACAACACATGGTTGTTATGGCGGCATACTTAAGACCAGGGGTGGTCGCCATCCAATCGAGCAAATACCCTACCACCTGGCTGTGGATTGTTTTGTCCCCTCTTACGACAGGCCGCCAGGCCGCAGGAAATTGTATTCTTTCTCCGTTCCTGCACGGATAATAGTTCATGGGCGCGCGCCGTTACTTGTATACAGGTACTGGAAGCCAAGTTTTAACTTTACGGTTAAATTTTATAATATAGGTGCTAAAACCAAGTTTTAACGGTTTTAAGCGGGGTATTTTATTTGATTTGATTTTTATTTCGATGTTTCGGCCACTTTTCAGTAGCCGTGATCACAAAAGTTACTATAATATTTAAACGGCCTTCTCCAAAGATTTCATATTTATATTTTTCTTTAAAAATACAAATCGAATCCGAAGGCTGAATAAATATATTACAATTTTTTAAGACTTTCGAAGCTAGCTAGTGCTTTCGCCCCTATTATGGATTTAAAAAAGTAAACATAGAACACTGTCATAATTTTTCCAGATCTAACTAATGATACCCCACCCCCACACGAGTATATAAATTTTTTTCCAACCCTCATACACATAAATCGCAACAACATCTATTTTTTACTTATTTTGCGGTGTTAATGCATAATTTTGTAGCACTATAATTCAAAGTATATTATGAATTAAACTAAAGAAAGCTATATATACAAATTATAATATAAATTCCAGTGCCAGACCACTGCCAGTTGGAAATGTGCCCAAAATGCTGGAAACATTACCTCGCTGAATAGCAACGCTAATGCGTTGCCCGACGTATAGACCGGTCTTTTCGTCACGTGAGACATCTATCAGGCGTTTGGCTATATCTCGATAGAGTTTGTGCGCCTCAGGCCTCTAAGGTCCCAGGGTACTCGACCCCAGAACCTGCAAATATGTAGACATATCAAATGGCTGAACATTTAGTTTGTTTTAGGGCCTCATATAATAGACATCTTCTTTACAAACATCCATAACAACTGTACAGAAAGTAGGGACAAAAATAGGTGTATAAATATGTATTTATATGTGTATGTACACAGAGTGAAATTTTCAAGTAGGCCTTCAGGGCCAAATTCTAAACTATGCTAAATAGCGAAAAGCACTCAAAGAAGTCTCGAGGCAAATTTTGGCAAAACTAAAGTAGAATCATTAGATTTTTGAAAATCATTTACCTTTAGGAAGCGATTCAGCTGATTTTGGAAAAAACACAACTGTATAATTTTACCAAATCATAGTGAAGCTTGTAAGGATCAATTTCTGTGAATACCAAATGGCAAACCAAGGTAGAGGGTTTTTTCATTCCATTTTTCATACATTAATTAAACAAGTCTCAAAAGTCTTCAAGTCACGAGTGAATAGATATTTTCTAAGTAAGCGTGTCCATCCTAGACTGCGTCATCACTCAACATCAGGTAAGACACTGGTCAAACGCAAACCTATACTTACATTTTTTAAAAACATTAAAATGCGCTGGTTATTTGACCGCAATTCATCTGAACGAATCAATGTTTATCCATTGACTGATATGATTAATTGGGGTAAAATAATGTGCGTTTCGAATATTAAATTATGATTAGATGCCTATCAAAAACTGAATATGTCACTTCTTCCATGTTGAATAAAATGAGGTGAGGTTTAATTAATATGTGTAAAATTGAACATTTTGTTTAAAAATAACCCTTTCCATTGGTTTTTCGTTAGACATACCTTCACAAAAATTCATCCTTACAAGCTTAATAAATTCTATGATTTGGAATAATTATACAGAATGTGTTTATTTTCAAAATCAGCCATACCATACTATTTCAGTTTTCGTCAAAATCGGCCTGGAAATTCCTATGAGTATTTTTCGCTATTTCGTATAAATTAGGATATCACCCTGAAGACTCAATTGAAAAATTCACCTGTATACGTAAAATAATTAAACAATTTTTATATTAGAAGTAACCCAAAATATTTATTAGTATTAATAAGCCTTGTATAAATTGTAAAATATAGTAAATAATAAGAAAGTACAATGTTTAGAAATAGAGATATTAAAATAGATAAGAAGCAATAAAAAAATAAAAAGTACAAAAAATAATGAAGAAAAGCTTAGAAAAGAACACCCTGACAAATAAGTACGTCAGGAGAGGGTGAACAAAAAGCAAACATCCATATAGATTCAATAGTTTTTAAGAAAAATGACTGATAGATACGATACAAAGGACGACAGGCGAATATGACAAAACACTATGGTTTCATTTCGTTAAAAATAGTTACTCAACCGTAAATCTATTTTTACATATTCAACACCACAAAATTTATCGTTACGAAGCTTCTATAGGTATATGTGCCAAATTTCATATAAATAGCCTTAATAGTTTTTAAAATAATCAGCTGTCACACAGAGATTAATTTTTACATTTGATTTTTTTTAACAAAAACAAAACCGTCTTTAAACTAAAAAGCAAAAAATAAATATTTAACCGACTCCTTTTTACAACATCTTTAAGTCGATGCCTAGTGGAACATAAAAAAAAACAAATTTGCAAATTATAGTAATTTTTATGTTTTAGTAGGCATCAACTTCGAAATGTTGTAGAAAGAAGTCCGATAAATATTTTGTTTTTGTTAAGAAAAAAACTTTTTATCCGTGCAAATACTTGAATAGCGTTAGAAATAGTAATATATTAAATACCTGTAAAAATAATAGCACCGGCGCGCGTATAGACACCAGTCAACAAAGGCTGGTCTCGATTTCCCTCGATCCTTTCATCAGATCCTGATTTGCAGACTTTAGGAACACCTCGGGAGACAAATAAATATATAAAAAATTAAAAATCGAAAGAAAGAGGAATATGTACTACTTGCACGAGTATACAAGGTTTTTTCTAAGAATGTAGGCGCCCGGCGTTCTTTACAATAAGGTTTTCTCTTCATTTCCCTGAAATGCATTCACCATCCTGACTTGGTGACCATGGTTCCACCTCGGGAATATAGATTTACGAATAAAGAAAAAACAATTAACACTGCTCCATAATTGACGAAGTTATCGTGTAATAAAGAAGTCAGTTAAGCGATTTCGAAGATTTCTCTCGATTTATCTGGGATCCACTAATCAGATCCTGACATGGTGACAACGGAAACAATTCGGGAGGAACCAACCCTTTCTATTAAAAGAAAAATTTTGAAAATCAGTTCCCAATTGGCGGAGAAATCGAGTAACAAACATACAAAAAAATTCCACAGACGAATTGAGAACCTCTTTTTGAAACTGTCTAAAAATAAATTATCAATGAGATATTATAACTTTATTTATAGGTATTATTTTGTCGAAAGAATAAGTAGATCAAACGCACAGCTGTAGTTTTGTGAGTCGGCGACTCTAGGCATAAATCTATTTACGCAATATGAATTTCAATCTAGCGATTTAAGATGCGACATCATTCCTGGTAGATTTCGTATTCTGTAGTAGGTGGTCAGCAGCTTTCTACGCGATGATGTATAAATGCGGTATTTGATAATCGTTTTGCAATTCAGTGTAAAATGAACGGAAGAAATGTTGCGACTGAATTAATGACTGTGAATCAATACCAGCCAGGTGTAACTTGCAATTTACGGAAATTTTTTTTAATAGGTATTTAACCAGGTGTCTCATCTCTCTTGGACGTATTTTTTCTTTAATTTCAAAGTTTTATTATACATAGTTTACGCATAATTTTATTTCTTTATATATCCAAGATATTGTTTTATATGTAACCAGAGTTTTACAGAGTATCAAATTCTAGTGTGTAGCATTATTTTACTTACATAAAAACTAAATTAAATTGCATTGCATGGTTTAAGAGGAGATAGCGGATATACAGACGGACAGGCGGGGAATGCGACTTTGTTTTATATTATTCTTTTTATAATACATAGGTTTACTTATTTGAAAAAAGCAATTAAAATTACTTAAGCAAATGAATGTACAGAAAGTTTGAGTTGAAAACTTATACCTAGTAAAATCGCCAGCTATAAAGCTCAACAAACTTTTTTTATTTCGCCTTTAAAGACAGAAGCTAAGTTAAAGTTAAGACTTTGCAGTGAGTTTGATTGAATTATATTATAATATTTTTGGAGATCAGTGTCATTATTAATACAAAGTTGTTTTGCTTTATTCATCTATGTACTGTAATGATTCTATTGAGTGCCTGAAAAATTTACGTGAGCATTATCACGTAACCGAGATAAAAGTCGTCACCTAATAAAAGGCTATTTGGTAAAAAAATCGTTTCATTTACTACTTAAATACAACATAACAATAATACAGATCTTGAAAACAGATAACAATAAATGCTGATAGTTCAGCGTAACTATAACAAATTAAAACTAAATTGACTAAATCAGTGCTCCCATACAGGTCTTAAAACTCTTGATTTCTCTGACTTACGAACTGGTAACGTTACGGGAACCTCTCGCTTGACTTCGACAGGAATAACTCGTTGTACTGGGTATTGCTTAGGGACCTTAACATATTTGGTAGTTGTGGAAGGAACACGTTTCTGAATTCGAAGCTGCGCTGACTTTTCAGCCTTTTGTTTTTCTGTTTTCTGTGTTGGTTTCACTGCTTCTGTTTGAGCTTTCTTGGCTTCAGAAAGCTGTGTAAGTCTAGCTAAAGCTGTAGTAGGTGCTGTTTTTTTTTTGCCGCTTTTAGCTGACTGGACAAGACGACGTTTTTTCTTATTAGCTTCATCTTTAACAATTGGAGCTGATGTGGTAGCAGATTTAGCTAAAGCTTCGGCCTTGGCTAAAGCATTTTGTTTCTCTAAGTTAGCTTTTAACCTTTCAATTTCAATTGCATATTTTTGATCATTGTGTTTCGGTGCCTGTGTGAGCTCACGTAGAAGAGTTTGGATTTCTAGTTCATTTTGCAGTAACTTTTTCTTTTGTTCATTGATTGATTCCGCAATTTTTTCATGGTTGATAAGTGGAGTTAACAAAGCAGCTAATCTACCTTCGATTTCTTCTATTTCAACTTCATCAGCAGGCGTAGCTTCTTCAGGGTTTTCAGTAACTTCATATGGAACTGACTTAATTGTTTGCTGCTGTTCTGGCGACTCAGTGGTAATATTTACCTGCTCTTCTTGTTCTAGGTTTGGTTCAGCAGGTGCATCTTCTTCGTTTGTATTTACAAGTTGAAGTCTTATTTCTTCCCTTTGGCCATTAGGGAGGAACCGAATGTATGCATAATTATTCGCCTGATCATTTTCTTTCTTTGCAATAATTGGAGCGACATATTTCTCCTGTTTCTTATTTAGCTGGGATTTAGCAACGAAGCGGAATCTAGTTGGTACCTCACGTGGTTTTTCAGTAACGTTTTTCTTTTCTTCTTCTTCCTCTTCTTCATTTTCAGTCTCGTTTTCAGTTTCCTTCTCTTCCTCAGACTCTGAGTTTGACTCTTCCTCTGATTCTTCTTCAGACTCTTCATCTGAGTCATTTTCTGAATTTTCTTCCTCGTTACTTTCTTCTTCTTCATTTGATTCCTCTTCTTCGCCTTGTTCCTCGTTAGCAGTCTCAGTTGTTTGTTGCTGTCCTTCAATTTGTTCATTTAGGATTCGGAATATTTCCTCCAAATCTGATACGGGGCGTATTTCTTCCTCTGCGTTTCCATTTTCAGTTTGCTGTTCGGCTTGTTCTGGCTCAGTATTCTGTTGTGGCTCTTCTGAGGCTGGTTCCTGTTGTTGAGTTTCAGTTGTGGTTTCTGATTCCGCACCTTGTGATCTCACCACAGCACCACTGGCTTCAAGTGATTTTACCTGACTAGGCGTTAAATATAGAACAATTTCTTTTGGTCCAAACTTCTGTGATCTCAAGGCTGACACCGGATTATTCTCATATAATTTCTGTGGGTTCAGATCAAAACGGATTGCTTGACTTGAAGCAATTAAGATTGAAGCTAATATACACCACACCTGTGAAAAAAATAAACACTATTAATTTGTCTCAAAATTAAAGTATTTAATCTATTATAATTGTAATATATGTAATATTTATTGCAAACTCTAAATACTGCCTAGTAGGTATTATAGAATTTTATAAAAAAATATTTTTAATTAGTATAAAATGTGTTTATTAAAACTCACGTGAATAACCATGGCTGCAAATATGTTGTTCGGAGCAGCCTGTGGACTGTTAGGACGCTGACGGTCGTCTGTATCAAATTTGGGATGATCAGCAATTTTATATCCACCTTGTGAATTCATAAACATCATCAAACTCGTAACTAGCTCGTCGGCATTAGAGATGCGCCGACATCGATAAAAATTGTAAATTGAAAGAAATTATGCTAATATTGACACAAACTCCTATATGGCAACACGTTCATTAAAATAAAGATATAAACGTAGGCATATTCCTTGCGCAAGTATTATTTTATATCATTTTCGTAATATTAAGCACTAATGCAGATCAATTTCTAATTAGTAAAAAAATCTGTCAGTAAAGTCATAAATAATACAAATGATTGTAATAATATGCACATTAGGTTAATAAACTTCCCAAGTGGCCTTCCGGCTAGGATTTGAACCTACGTCTCTCTTGAAACACAATTTTGTGATTACTAAATTAAGCTATCACGGCTTTTCACATGCATTAATATTAGTTCTATACTATATCTATAGAGAATTATAAGTGGACTACTAATCCAAGGTCGCCATCTTCTATGGTAAGGTGTTTAGAAGGCTTCAGAACCACACAATGCAAGAGTTTAATCAGTAGTAGTATTTAGTGTCAATTTAAAATACAGTTCCAAAATGATATTTAAACGTAGTATTGTATAGATTTCTTATCGATATCGACTGTAATTTATGTGTGTCTGAGAAAAGATCTAAGATAGCAAAAAAAAATTATGCTTTACTGTCGAATATTATGCATCTATGATGCAAATTTCGACCATTTCACGGAATGCAAAATAAAATTATATTATCATAAATATTGATCAACATATTATAAATTCAATGAGTGGCAACAAACTTTACTTTTATTTGACTAATAAATACCCTTTTAAGAGAATACACGTTTTTTTTGCAAAGGGGTAAAGCAGGGTTTCTAAGTAAAAACTTCCCCCGTAGCGTTTTATACTATGCGAATCGTTTTGTTATCAAATATCTATATATATATAAATGAATCCCTATTTCCCTTGGTCACGCCATCACACGTGAACGGCTGGACCGATTTCGCTAATTCTTTTTTTGTTGTGTTTATTAAATTGGTCCGAACCAACGTCGAAATTGGACACCTCGTGGCCGAGCCTAACATACTAGGAGAGATAAAATCTCACGCCTCCGTGGGCTTGGTCACGTGGAACGGATGAGAGAGGATCGAAGCGTGAAGAGGGCCTATTTGGGACGATCGGATGGACGACGTCCGGTCGGTCGCCCCAAGTACCGGTGGAGAGACAGAGTGGAGCCCTTAGTGAGCTTCAAGCCCTTCACTGGCAAGAAATCGCACAGGACAGAAACAGGTGGCGTGTTCTCGTTTCGGAGGCCAAGACACATTTTGGGTGGCTGAGCCAACGGAGTTAGTCTGATATTATTTAATACAAAAAGAATGTAAGAAAACTGAATTTCTTAGTGCACATCACCGATTTCAATTATTTTTTTTGTGTTTGAGTGGGTGTCCCAGGATGGTTTAGATTCACAATTAAGACCGGTAGGTGGCGCTGAGATCGGGTCATCGGTTTTTATTTTTTCAGAGCAGGACAACGTCTGCCGGGTCCTCCAGTTATCAAATAAAAATATTTCACCTAAATGTTCAGCTTTTTATCTCAAGTATTTTTCAAGTTTTTTTGAAAAACCTATTTTTCTGTTATTTTTTTTCAATAGTAAAATTACAAATTAATTCATGGTGAATTTTTTACCAATACTTGGTAGCTAACCGCATGAAAAAATATTTTTATCTCGAGTTTTTTGCAAACTATCTATCACCAATTGTTTTCAGGATATGTTTTACAATCTTCTCTACTCATGATTTTTTTCAATTCTTTTGAAGTAGTGGAACAGTTGTAAAAAAAACTAGAAACTGTTTTTTTCATAACCTTGTGTTGTATCGAACTGATATTCTTTTGATTTTTAACTCCCAAACACATATCACTCTTAAACGACGTTAAAATAATAACTTTCTTTACTTTGATTCAAAAAATAACAGATTATAAATTATATAATTTTTCTATATGGTTAAGAATATTTTTTTGGTGTTAAAATATTAGATAGAAATTAATGATTATAAATCACTTCCCAATTTTAATTCTAATACTCCTGGTATTACGATAATTATTATTATTTTTATAATATCTTTATCAACCTCAATAGTTACTTTGTTTTTTAATGCAAAATATTACATTTCATATTTAAGATTAATTATAACACATATTCAGATTCCATGTTTTCACTTTGAACAAATAACACGAGAGGCTTATGATAACTAAAATAGGAAACAAATGCTCTAGTTTCAATTTGATTTATCAACTCTGTCTGTCTGTCTGTCTGTCTGTCTGTCTGTCTGTCTGTCTGTCTGTTCCTTCAAAACATTTCCAACTCTATATTTATGATAATAGTGTTTAAATCATTATTAAATCCTTTTATGGAACGACTATTGGACCGATTTGGCTGATACTCGGTACATATGTAATTTGAATACCGAGGGTGGCCAAGGGATACTTTTCATCCCGGATACTGGGATAGATTTTGGGATAGATTTATGTAAAGTTTATCCCGGAAACTAGGGTAGGTTTTTTATTTGTGGTTGGCCATTTTCGACATTTTGTTTATTTTGGTCAATTTGGGCGTTTAGGTAGTTTTATTTAGTTTAATCGTTTTGGTAGTTGTGGTAGTTTTGGTTGGCAGTTTTGCTATTTTCGATAGTTTATGCTGGTAGTTTTGGTAGTTTCGGTTGTTTTGGTAGTCGTGATAGTTTTGGTAGTTTTGGTAGCTGTAGTAATTTTGGTAGTTGTGGTAGTTTTGTTTTGTAGATTTGGTAGTTTCGGTAGATTTGGTAGTTGTGGTAGTTTTGATTGGTAGATTTAGTTATTGTGGTAGTTTAGGTAGTTGTGGTAGTTTTGGTTTGTAGATTTGATAGTTATGGTAGTTTTGGTTGGTAGATTTGGTTATTTTGGTAGTTGTGGTAGTTTTGATAGTTGTGGTAGTTTTGGTAGTTGTGGTAGTTTTGGTAGTTTTGATAGTTGTGGTAGTTTTGGTAGTTTTGATAGTTGTAGTAGTTTTGGTAGTTTTGATAGTTGTGGTAGTTTTGGTAGTTTTGATAGTTGTGGTAGTTTTGATAGTTGTGGTAGTTTTGATAGTTGTGGTAGTTTTAGTAGTTGTGGTAGTTTTGGTAGTTTTGATAGTTGTGGTAGTTTTGGTAGTTTTGATAGTTTTGGTAGTTTTGATAGTTGTGGTAGTTTTGGTAGTTTTTATAGTTGTGGTAGTTTTGGTAGTTTTGATAGTTGTGGTAGTTTTGGTAGTTTTGATAGTTGTGGTAGTTTTGGTAGTTGTGGTAGTTTTGGTAGTTTTTATAGTTGTGGTAGTTTTGGTAGTTTTGATAGTTGTGGTAGTTTTGGTAGTTTTTATAGTTGTGGTAGTTTTGGTAGTTTTGATAGTTGTGGTAGTTTTGGTAGTTTTGATAGTTGTGGTAGTTTTTATAGTTGTGGTAGTTTTGATAGTTGTGGTAGTTTTGGTAGTTTTGATAGTTGTGGTAGTTTTGATAGTTGTGGTAGTTTTGATAGTTTTTATAGTTGTGGTAGTTTTGGTAGTTGTGGTAGTTTTGGTAGTTTTTATAGTTGTGGTAGTTTTGATAGTTGTGGTAGTTTTGGTAGTTGTGGTAGTTTTGGTAGTTTTGATAGTTGTGGTAGTTTAGGTAGTTTTGGTAGTTTTGATAGTTGTGGTAGTTTTGATAGTTGTGGTAGTTTTGATAGTTGTGGTAGTTTTAGTAGTTGTGGTAGTTTTGGTAGTTTTGATAGTTGTGGTAGTTTTGGTAGTTGTCGTAGTTTTGGTAGTTTTTATAGTTGTGGTAGTTTTAATAGTTGTGGTAGTTTTGGTAGTTGTGGTAGTTTTGGTAGTTTTGATAGTTGTGGTAGTTTAGGTAGTTTTGGTAGTTTTGATAGTTGTGGCAATTTAGGTAGTTGTGGTAGTTTTAGTTGGTGGATTTGGTAGTTTTGGTTGGTAATTTGGTAGTTTCGGTAGTTTTAGTACGTTTGGTAGTTTTGGTCGTTTGTGTAGTTTACACAATATTTAGTTATATAAATAAAACTAGAACGGGTTGAAATAAGGTATTAAAGTTTGTATGGGGGACCAATCATTTATCAAGTTTATAGATATAAAAATTCATAATCTTTAAAAAATGCACATGAAGCCGATGAAGATAATAGTATAATTTTGTTGCCTGCAGTTATTATGTAAATGTTTGTTGAATAATAATAAATAAGTACAAAAATTAGGTAGGCTCACCCAAACTCATGGCCAAACATTATGGCCGCTTTTGACTTCAAAAGTATATACTTAATTAACTTGCACATAACTTGAAACCAGCTCACTCAATCACGCTCACCAAATTCAGTACTTTTCAGGACGGCCGTCATTTAATATTAGTTCATCAATTATTTTAAATTCATTATTTCTTTCGTCTCTGTTATCTTAACACCGCAAACGAATCCGACGACAAAAAATGGCAACATCTTCCATGAACCAAAGAGAATTTGGGGTGACCGAGATAGTTATACATACATACCAGTATACAAAAAGAGAAGGAAATATGTATGTATCAAGAATGTGTATGTGAACCATGAAACCAACCATGAAAAATCATGGTTCAGCATTAAATAATGAACAATTGGTTCAAAGAAGGTCTGTTGAATATGAATTATTTTGGATTGAATGTCTAAAAAAACATTCGCACACCAAAAGTGTAATCCAAAAGTGACACTACCCAAAGAAGTGAATTTTACAGGAGAAGCAAAAAACGTTTCTTAAGCATAAAAATCAGTATGATTACACTCATTATAACAATGCCTTTCTAGAGGGTATTTCTGTGACTTATAAACCAGATTCTAACTATTACACGTACTTCCATGTTTTACGATAGATGGCATCAAAAGTTCGATTTGGCAAAATTTTGGATAGTGTTAATATTTATTGTATTAAACGTGCAATATGTAAATGAAAGTACATGCCAAGTTCGTTGCAAGTAAATATCTATCACACCTACCTACCCTTATGTAAAACAGACAAATAATTGTGACGTCAAGACAGACAGACGTGAATGCTTTTTAGATTGAACAGACTATTATATCCAATGTCGTTTAGTATATATAAGCAGTGTTCAAAGTATAAAATATATAAAAGGTGAACATATTCGCGTCTTAAATTTATGTTAAATTGATATTCAGTAAAAACGAGAATCACACCTCACACGTTAGGGGGGAGGGGGGGAGGGCGAAGTGTGACATTGTGTGACAAGGAGTGGGAGAGGTCTTACATTTCAGAATATAATATATTTAAGTTTTAAGACACGAAATTCGAACTGTTACAAAAAACTTCAAAATATTTCCAACTCTATCTGTATGAGTAGGTAGTGTTTAAATTATTAAAAAAAAATATTTAAATGAAGGTAAAACTAATTACTGAACTGCAATTTTAATTTAATAATTTCTTGATGTAAAATTGCAAAATATGTGATGTCATACTAGGGAAAGAAGGAGCCTCACAAATGTGACCAGCTGTGACAAGGACGGGGGAGTTGTCAAAAAATCATGAAATTCGTGTGATGTCATTTGTGGATGGCCCCAAACTTCTATAAATATTTATCACTGGGCGGAAACTTAAAGATAGATTATACGTTAGGTACTATGCGGTTTTATTATTAAAAAATGTATATGTCGGGGTCGTGTTTGTTATTATAAAGTAAACATATGACGGAAGTAGTTAATAACCGGATATAGTGTATGTATTATTTTATAAAGTAAACGGATGGCGGAAGTCAGGTAAGGTAATCGTCCACACGTCTGCATCGTAAGCATCGAACGCATCGCATCCAAGGGATTAGTTTTTCACAAAGTGACCAGTGCATCGGCAGCAATCGAATTTGTAACCACCAGTAATCGGATTGCTGATGCCTCTTTCATTTGGATTTTCGTAGTGAGCGTACGTGCGGAAAGTGTTTGTGAGATAATGGAGGAAAGTGAAGAAGAGCAATTTGTCTGAATTGCTTGTTTATTAGCAGAAGAGGAAGAAATGCTAAAAATTCCCTATGACGTCATCGGTACGTATCGCAAAAGTTGCTCCTCGGAGCATAGGAGTCGGCATTGCCGGTGAGCACATTCGTGAGCTCCGTATGATGCCGATCAGTGGATGCACTTTTGTTACTTTCAATACATAGAATACTACGTTATGATTGATACGATGCGTCCGAAGCTTACGATGTGGGCACATTGACGCTTAGCTATAAAGATAACATGCTAACACTACGGACATGGCAGAAGAATGACACTATCCAAAATTTTGCCAAATCTACTTTTTAATGCCATCTATCGTAAAACATGGAAATAAGTGTAATAGCGTTAATCCTGGTTTAAAAGTTCAGAAATATCCACTAGAAGGCATTGTAATAATTCATGTAATAATACTCATATTCATACTTAAAGAAACGTTATTTGGCTCTCCTGTAAAATTCACTTTTTTTGGATAGTGTCAGTATTAGATTAAGCATGCGATATGTATATATCGCTTCATCGCTACTTCTTGCTTGCTACCGTTGACGAGGGCTTTACGTAAATGAGAGGTACAAAAATACTTGCACATTGCAAGCCGTGATTGAGCAAGACGAATGTTCAAAAGCTGTAAAACGTACTAGGTCACTCAGAAAGTATTACGAAAAAAAAATTTTATGTATGAGAGATTAGCTAGTTATAATCTGTTTTGAAAATGTTATTGGTGTATCGTTGGTACAACGAATTCAAGCGCGGTCGACTAACTTTGGCGGATGAAGAAAGAAGTGGTCGACATTTGACGGCTGTTACGGAAGAAAATGTGCAAGCAATGAAAAATTTAATCCAAAACAATAGGCAAGTTACGTATCAAGAGGTTCAACAGGTACAGTAGATTGGATCGGGAAGTCTTCAAGAGATTCTACACGTGCTTCTTCGCGTGAGAAGGATAGTTTCATGCTGGGTGCCGCACAAGCTCACAGATGCTCGTATTGATAAATACAGCTGATGAGCCCTGGATTTATCAATACGATCCAAAAACGACGCGCCAGTCGACGGTTTGGGTGTTTCAAAACGAATCAACGCCTACCAAAATGAAGTTATCTAGAAGCGGCAGGAAGATTTTGATCACGAGTTTTTTTTCAATTTGACTGGCTACTTGGTGTCAGTTCCTTTATGGAACCAAAGAAACATCAACGCCGAATGATATACTACCAAATGCTTGGCAGCAACAAGCGACGAAACACAGGGCTCGCGGTCTACTGCTCCACCACGACAACGCGCCCGTCCACACCGCGCTCAAAACGAGGCACTTCTTGAACAGCACGCCGGTCAAACTCCTGGGTCACCCTCCTTACAGCCCTGACCTAGCCCCGGGTGATTTCTTCTTATTCCTGAAAATAAAAAATCAACTCATAGAGATACAATTTTCGTCGCCGGTAGATGCGCTGTTAGCGTTCGAGCAAGCTGTAAACGTGGTGTCTGCGGCGGTCTGGAAAAAGTGTTTTGAAAACTGGTTCAGACGCATGAAACTTTGTATAGAGGCTCGTGGAGAGTACTTTGAAAACATTTAATAAAAAAATGTTTACCCATAGCACATTTTTTTTTATTTTCGCAAAACTTTCTGAGTGTTCCCATATATTTGTAATCAATAATGCTACCTCAGATATTTATACTCCATGTCATTGAGCGCCGGTTCCTATATCTTACGTTACGTTACGAACGTTGATTTGCCTTACTATGGATTAAAATTGGACGTAGGACACAGCTCCATACATGTAACGTCACAATTCAACCGACGGTAGAGCAAGGCAGTGAATATAGTACGATATAAGAGCAGCCATAAGAAACTTTGCTAAGTAATTTTGAAAATTAGCAGATCGATCATGGTATGTATAAGTGAGGGGATCGATTTGCGCCCGTTAACCCCTGAGTAAAAACAGCCCTACAGCCAGTAAGTGTGCGTCCTGAGTGACGGCGTACTTTGCAGGCAGAATGAAGAGCGCATTAAACAAATGTTCGACACGTTTGAACTTGTCCAGAGTGCGAGCGGGCGTGCACATTTTAAATGTAATGTAAATTGTTTGTGTAAATCCGCTTCGCAATCACTCAGCACGCATATAAATGTAGGTAGTCAGTCTCCTCCAACTTTTGAAGTATGTAGAGTAAAAATTTGACCAAAAAAATTTGCGGTAGCAATAAAAAATATTTTAGGGAAAATTTTGTCGAATATAACTTTGAGTTATATGTACTACTTATAGAGAAGCTATTCAAAACAAAATAGTTCGACCTTGATAAAAGCGGCCTACACGGAGCGAGCGTGCCGTGCGCTGACTTCATGTATGTGCTGCAGCGCAATAATGCCTTCTAACGAAAGTATTAAAACATACAGCGATAGATAGTATCCTATTGTAATAAAATGTCATCTCTATAGATTATACACCGCAGAAGTGATGTGTCACTGCCTCACGGCTTTTGTACCTACAAAACCTCATAAGGGTCAGTACAGACAGAGAGGAATAATCGCCGCGCGGTCTCGGGCATTTTCTTTACGGATCGCGTATGCTCGAGCTTGCGCGCGACCTCGCGAGCCTGCGCGAGTAAACCGTTCTGGGTTACCACTCTACAGTAAACATGCCAGTTTGTCGCGAACGTTCGTCAACGATGGTGGACTGGGATATGATTATAATTGTGCTAATAATGTCTGGATTAATATAGAATTTATAGTAATAATGCTTAATAATAATTATGATTCCTCATGTCACAAAATCAGACTCCTGTATCAGTATTTGGGTCAGAAAGATACTCATGTATTGTGTAATATGCTTTATTTATTAATAATTGTCTTAATTTTAATTTAAAGCTTTTGATGTTGAGTTCCTTCATTTTCAGTGGTAATTTATTGTAAACTTTAGTCGATATACAGAATAGACTGTTTTGAAACAAAGTGGTTTTTGAAGGAACTGAAAGCAGGTAGCTGTTATGTCGTTTACTGTTGCATTTAGTGTATAAATGTTGATTATTTTTAACAAACAAAGCAACTTCATAAATGTATAATGATGGTTATATTTATTATTCGTTATGTAGGTACTTCGAATTCAAAATCTAAAAAAATGACGTCATCCCTACTTAAACTCAGTGACAACACTGAAAGTACGCGTACGACGCCGGCACCGACTAGACGCCGCGCGAGAATTCCCGCGTATCTTCGAGGACGCGTTTGTCAGGTTCAAGCATTTAAGCACTTTATTGTAATAATTTTAAAGTTTATTTTCAAGTGCGTTAATAAAAACCTCTCCGCTGCGCTCCGTTCTGTCTGCGCTGACCCTAAGAATTCAAATTTTATTTCAAAATGTATTAATAGATAGTTAAATAAATAGCAAAATATAAAAGATTAACGGTTCCGGCAGACGCTGTCCTGCCCTGAAAAAATAAAAATCTAGAACCCGATTCCAGCACCACCTACCAGGTCTAATTGTGAATCCAAACCATCCCGAGATCCACTCAAATACAATTTTTATACAGCTTGGGTTGCATTATTGAACTTTTAGTAAGGATCCCTAATTTTTTATAGTAATAAATATATCCTATATTAATAGGATAATGTAGCATTCTAAAGGTTAAAGTATTTTTGAAATCTGTCCAGTAGTTGAGTTTATTCGTTACAAATATACAAAAACGCAATAACGCAGGAACGCAGGGACGCGGGAAGCGGGGACGCAAAAGTACTTTAATAAAAATTAAAAGTAACAATAGTTTAAAATCAAAATAAATTAAAAATCAAATAAATTGGTACATTAAGGGATTAAGTGTGGGCTTTAACGTCCATAAGCGCTACTTCAGTAAAAATATAGTCATTAATGAATACCTTAATTTCCGAAGAATTTTAATAATATAATACGTCATAACAAAAATACCCGATGGTTCGCTTTGGGTAGTCGGATAAATTATGCATTTTATAAAACAACTCATGGGAATTTAAGTAATTTCATTGTCTGTAAATATTAGTTAGGAATACATCAATACTGTAGTTTGTCATATCTGCATAGGTACAAATTGTTACTCTATGAAATTGGCCTGGATATGGCCGCTGCGATGACGAGTCAAGATTAGTTAAAATGGATAAGATGTAATTAAAATATGATGTTTTATCGAGAATACGACAAACATTTCGCTGACAAGTCACTCCTTGAGTGGTTTAAACAGTACCTTAGTATACATAAAGACGTTTTTTTAAGTTACTTTTCACTTAAACAGTATACACAACTGCCCGGCGCAGATTGAACGAGTCATTATCGATGGACCATAACGAGTGCTCAAATAAGTAGTTACAGAGAACATAGAACATAATCCATTAGGTAGTTTTTGAGATATGGGATGACTTTGAGTATTTTTTAGGGTTCCGTGACCTATGAAATACTAAACAGTTGACCTGTAAAAACTCTACGGAACTCTTCATTGTGCGAAGACTGGCACGCACTCACATTACACAACATAACATTATTGTTAAATATTTATTAAATACCTATTTAATTAATTTAAGATTTTAATTTTAAAATTTACTATTTAGAATAAAGTAATCTTAAATATTAACATGTCTGTTTTAAAAATGTAAAATAATATATTATACGCTAAGAAATGCCCACTACTTCGTCCACACTCGACTTGAAATTTCTGCGGGCTTTTTGAGACATAAAGTACCGTAGAGCATTTATAAAAAAGTTAAGCTATCGTTTTAGTTGAATCTGTGGCGAAATAAGCTATTTTTTATGCACCCGAACAATTTCAAACCGCTCCCGGTAAAATTCCCATGCGATTCCTGGAATATACAATATCACATATTTTATTACATAAAATTTGCTATCTATTAGTAAAAATCTACATTGGAATTCGTTTTTTAAATCTGGTTATTTTAAATCATTCCCAGAAAAATTCCCGCCGGATTCCAGGATAAAAAGTAGCGCAGAGTTTAAGTCTAAGAGCTAGCTGTCTATCAACGAAAACCGCAACGAAATTGGCCTGTTAGTTTTTACGTAAATCCCGAACAAATAGACAAACCGACCAACACACAAGAAATATAAAAAAAAATGCATCGTGTTCTCCATCGTTTATATAGTCTATTCTAGTTGTTTTTTTAAATAGCTTTAATGTACAGACACGGCATGCTTAGAATTTTATAATATGATAGATATAATATAATATATTATTATAGATAACGAACACACTTTGAAAGTGTTTAAGCAACATTTAAATTGATATTCTTATATTAACCCATATGATTTAATTTCTAATCAATAATTAATAGGTATGCTTACTATTTTAGAGAAATACAATAATTATAAATGTAAGTTTATACGTGCTTAGTAGAAAGTAAATATAATACAAAGATTGTGATAAATGATAAACTGTTATTTCTCTATTTTAAGAAATCAGAAATGAATTTACGGGTCTATCAAAGTTGTTACCTTTATACGTAAATCAGGATAGTTAATGGATACGGGCGCTGTATCTGTATTGCGGGGTGGTAGCAGACGCCTGAGTGCCACAAGTGCGGTGCAACCTTGGATGCGGCCCTCCATACCCTTACGGAGTACGCCGCCTGGGGACAACAGAGGTCCCAAATGGAAAATGTTGTCGGTCCGGTAAGGTCTCTGCAGAGCTTGGTGAAAGCCATGCTTACCAGACAAAAGTGTTGGTGAACAGTTGCCTCCTTCTGTGAGTCGGTCATGACTCAGAAGGAAGCGTCGAGGTTAAGGGAGGAGAGTGCGTATATGGACCCCGTCCGCAGGCAGCAGCTGGGGTCGGAGGCGTCGCTACCCAAAACATCTCCTTCCTCCATGATTCCAGCGGCCAGCGGGCCGCGCAGAATCGTGTATCCCGTGGACTCCCCACCCCCCCTATTGTTGAAGAGGGTGGCCTTCTCCGCAGGACACCCTGGACTCATCAGACAAGCGTTGGGGTGTAACAGATGCAGTCTATTGGTCTAGTTCCTGTGGCGTCCCGTAAAAGCGTGTGAGTTAGGAGCGCGGGCCTAGGTTTAGTGGATAGTTTGACGGCTGCCATTCCCCTTGGCCTGCGCTCGGAGGTCACGACGGGCATACGTCCGTTAACAAAAAAAGATATTATCTTATCCTACCAAGATTCGCGCTGTTGGTCGTGCTGTTTTCCCAAGTCTGGCTTAATAAGTTCATGACAAATACACGAAAGAGCTTTAGTGGATATTTCGACTTCTTGGCCGATGAGTCCCAGTCTCGTAACCGGGACAATAGGCAAGCTGTGAATTGATTTCTCCTCTTGAAAAACAGGAAATTAATTGGTAACTTTCAAAATATTTTTATTCAGTAGAAGCGTTAAAAAATGCATAATTCCGCGCGTTTAACCTACCGATTCTTGACTTGAAAAGTCAGTCAGCGTTTATACGCTGTCTGAGTTTAAAAAAATATTTCGTCAATATGCAAACTGTTAAAACTAGAACAGAATGCCTAAGACTTGTCCACCTGGTCGGTGATTTCTAAAGTGAATATGAGAAACCACGTTCATGAATATTTATTGATAACACAGATGTAGAAAAATTGTTGTTAAAACAAGTGTGTAATAAATTAAAATGTTGCAATTACAAGATCTGTTTTTTAAATCGAATGTGTAAAAGCTGAGACCTTTTTTAATTAAGTTTTTAGTCAGGGGAAATCCGTTTGAGGACTAAGCCGCGACAGGCACAGAAGCCTGAGGGGGTAATTGGCGGCCCGTGTGTGGGATTCGCCAGATCGGGGGTGGCACTAGCGCGCTCAGTCATAACTGGTGCCACGCTATTGCCACTCCGCAGTAAGGGATACCCACTAAAACCCCTGGGTGTTCCGTCCTGCACCTCCACCGAACTGGGAATCCACCTGGATTCCCTGGATTCCCAGCTCCGCGTGTCCTGGCAGGTGTGGGCCTCACACAGGCCTCTTCCATTGCCGGGGGACTTCTTTTGTCCCCCGGAATGGTCTTGGTCTAGTCCAGGCGTGGGGCGGTTTGTAACGCGCTCCACGGGAGGAGAGGCAAGCGCGCGCGGCACACTCGCGCTCTCACCTCGACGGCATATGCGGGTGAGTGAGAACCCCTATACCCCAAGGGGCCCCACCCGCGCCGCCCGCTTACGGTGGCTGACGATCGAATCCCGCCCTCCGGCGTCGGGGCGTCCTCCTTTGGCGGGAGCGGAGCAAAGACGTCCGCTCACGCTCCCGCTCCGCTACCTCCTTCGCAAACATGACGTGCTCGCAGAAGGAGGAGACGGTGTCCCATCCGAGTTGACTCCCGACCATAGTGCGTACCGCGGCTGGGAGCGAGGTGTCGAATCCGGTGAAGGAGACGAGGTCTCGGCGCTGCTCTGTCCAGGCTGGATACTCCTGTAGTGTGTACAGCGCCGTATCCTCGTCGCCCGTGTCGCAATGATGGCACCCTGACGTTTGCTCGCGGCCGTAAAAGCTAGGATCTACCCAAACTTCCATGTGAAAATATAAAGCTATTTTATACGTTTAGTTAGGTCAAGACCA